>OY728152.1:1907335554-1908779475 GCA_963277665.1 Viscum album | reverse complement strand
ATCAATGGATTATAAATACCTCCCCAAACATCCCCTTTTCTTCAATGTAATCCTACAACCCAAAACCCTTCTAACCCCCCCCCCCCACCTCTGACCCAGTCCCCCGCAACACGCTCCCCTTATGACCTCATCATTGTTCAGATCACCAGTGATGCGACCCCCCTCCCCTCTATAACCTCCATCATCACAACTCGATTCCAATATTTGGTGGTGACATGGACCCCCCCTTGAGATCCCTCTATCTGGTTCAGATCCCATTCTCAGTGGTAACATTGACCCCCCATAAAAGGATGCATTATTCTCATCACAATGTTTTTATTGAGCAACGTTAGATGAAAATCATGGGTGAAAAAAACTATATAGAATTTGTTTATTATTCATTGGCCAGTAATTATATTTTTAATTGTTGTTTATAATGTGTTATTTTGAATTCTCATGATAATCAATTATTGGTTATGGTAATTGGAACAACCACTCTAATTTATTTGAATTTATTTTAACTATCATGATTTTTAATAGAAGTAATTACAAAATTTAATTTTTTCCATTGGGTCAAATGACTAATTTTATATGATTTGATTTGGAAATAACAATATTCATTATTCCAATTTATGTTAACATAATGTTTTTTATTTTTAACTCAAATTGAAGGAATATCTGATTTGATGTTATGTGAATTGAGTTGATTGATATAATTCCTGGAACAACATGATGTCGTAGTAAAACATTTCAATAGAATATAGAAATATAGAGTTGAAAATAATTGTAAATTCATAACATATCAAGAAATCCTAATAATGTATAATTTGCATTCATATTTTGAAAGGGGTGCTCTTGGGATTAGTTAGATCATGGGAAATGGTTCGTACACTTATCAATGTAGCTAATTGTTCAATGGAATGAACCATTAGTAGTTACAACACAAAGGTATAGTACACCATTGTATTCAATTTGATTCATCCCATTCATCTATGATTGAGATAAATAATAATTTATTTGATCAAGTTTTTATATATATGTTTAGTAAGAAGAGGCTAATTATTTGAATCGGAGTATTTTTTGTAAAAAGAATATAGTTTTTAATTTTTTATATATATAATTTACCTTAACCATATTAAATGATAAAATGGGAAGAACAAAAAAAATTCTGGATCCTAGTCAATCACCATCTTGGAGCATGCCACCACAACCATCAATTTATGTGGATTATAGTGATTTCATTGTACTTGAGACTGCTAGAAATCTATCTGTTAACCCATATGTTATTGTCAGCCCACCACTAGATTCCTCTCTAATGATGGAGAAGTTGGTAACCCATCCATCTAGGATATATTTGGTGAGTTTCCATTAATAGTGTGTATATCAATTTTCTAAAGTAAACATTATATTTTATTTATTTTTTAATGCATTTATCAAACAGATAAATACAACCATAGAAAAGATACAAATATGAACAAAATAGATATATGGGACGTGAATTAAATCAAGATTTTCCTTCCATTTTATGAGTATGGGGTCCCTACCAATGATGTTGTAAGAATTTATTAGAATATTCTTTGTCTTTATTCTTGTGAGACAGTGAGCTTTCCCATTAATTATAAAGATTGGTGGTATATTTATATAGATTGAAAAAATGAGTTTTTTGATACTAATGTAATGGTAATATTAATATAATTTTCTTTCATTAATAATTTAAAGACATGAGTATAATTTTGGAATATACCTATTAAGTGTTATGTATTTTTTTAGTTATGTTTTCATTTTGTTTTCCCTGATTCTATTTCATGCCCATGTACTTTGAAACATTTGGGAAAGAAATAGAGATATTTTAAATGGTGGTTAGGGAATGAATTTGACGACACTTCTCTGAGCTAATGATGGATGTATAAGAAAGTTCCTGAAGGCATTTCTCATAGGAAATGAAAGATCTTTTTCGATATCAATAAAGATGTTTGACATGATGTAATTTCATATTTTACAGTGTCATAATAACAAAACCAAAACAAAATTATATTATTTATTAATTTCATTATATATTATAGGAATTGGTTAAACTATATACTATGAATAGTGATAACCAATTCATTCCTCATTTTGATGTGTCTCAAAAAAATTCATGAAAAAAAGTCTATTTTGGTTTGAATTATATACATTATTATTTATATCATGGTATTATAATTCAAGGATTTTTTTCTAACTTGTTAATATTTTTATATAATTGATAATAAATTAGGGAAATCTGTTGGATGAATAGAGATGTGGTTTAAATTTCATATTAATCCCAATGGTAATTTTTTAAATGACCCCACCAAATACATTGGAGTAATTAATGATCAATACATATGATGTTTTGATATTAAAAAATCCAGTTTTTATATTTGTTTATTTAGAGGTCAAAATTCATGATGTCTGGGATGCGAAACCTTCCCATTCATCATCAGTTTCACAAAACGATGGAGTTGGAATTTTTTTAGGTACAGAGAACCAAAGACATGTATGGGGGTGGATTCTTAGCCTACTCCTTCAGAATTCTTTGGATGGGTGACACCATCTATTACTACAACACCCGATGGATATCAATTAGTGCTTTTTATGGGAAATCACAAAGATAAATGACAATATTGATAGAAAAAGGGAAAGAAAATGTCTATTATTGGAAAACATAGGATCAGTGGTGGTCGAAAATAGAAAATGATATAGTTTTTTTATATTAGTGGATGAATATAATTATCCGGAAAAAATTTCCAACATTATAGATCATACCATTGAGGTAAATTATAAACGTAATAGATCATTACAACATTTGCAAAGAACAAATACAACATCTATAAAAAATTTAAAATGAAAAAAATATTGAAAACCAAATTTTTTAGTTATACCAACAACATCTTCTTCTAGATTTATGTGTGGTTTATTCCTACATATAAAATTTTAATTATTTCTTGTTATCTATAAATTTGAAAAAAATACAATCTTTTTTTCTTGGTTTTGTCCTTGTAAAAACTTATGAATGGAAAAACCCATTAAAAAGGAGTATCAGTGGGGTTAAAACTAGGAAAATGATGAATTATTTCCCAAAAATTATGATAAATGACAGTATATTTAAATTTAAAATTTAAGAACTAATGAAATGTCATTCTAAATGATGGTTTTCCCGTTATGGTCGTAAATGGATTTTTACTATTTTAAAGCATTAAAACATGTTTCTGGCGGTCATAACCATGAAAATAGTGTAACATTGTCCTAAAATTAGAGGATAATGACCGAATATTTAATTTTGAAATATAGGAACTCACGACACATCATTCTGATTGACTGTGTTTCAGTTATGGTCATAAATATGTTTTTTATTGTTTTAAAATACTAAAACAAGTGTTAGGGTGTAAAAACTAGAAAAACTAATTTTTATTGTATATAAATCTTGGGAATACTACCATATATTTAATTATGAAATGTATGAACCAACAACACATCAATATGAATGGTGGTATTCCCGTTATGACCGTAAACACATTTTTAGTGTTTTAAAAGACTAAAACATTAATGAAATGATAAAAAAATGAAAAATAATGTAATATTGATTTTTAATTTCTGTAAAATATCTATATATTTAATTTCAAAATTTATTAACTAAATTCATGTCCTTTCGAATGACAGTTTCCCCGTTATGGTTATAAACACGTTTTTATTCTATTAAACCACTAAAACATGCATGGAACGGTCAAAACTAGGAAAACGATATCATATTACCCAGAAATAAGGGGAAATAATAGCATAATTAATTTTGAAGTGTAGTAACTTCTTTAAGATCATTCCTAATTAAATTTCTCCTGTTTTGGATGTAAACACATTTTTTGTGTTTTAAAACACTAAAACAAGTGTTGGGTGGTTAAAACTAGATAAACAACATTGGATTTCCCTAAAATCAAGGAAAATAACATTATATTCAATCATTAAATGTAGGTACTAACGACATGTCATTCAAAATGACAGTTTGACCATTATAGTCGTAAATGGGTTTTGGGGGTTTTAAAGACCAAAACATGTGTGGAAGAGAAAAAACTATGAAAATGAGGTCAAATTTACCTAAAATATCGGGAAACCACAATATATTTAATTGTGAAATATTATTACCGACATCCCATCATTCAGAATGACGATTTTACCATTAATGTAATGAACACATTTTTTGTGTTATAAAATAATAAAACATGTGTGGAATTATCAAAAAAATGAATTAGATGTCATATTGCCCTGAAATTAAGGGATAACAACTATATATTTAATTATGTAACGTAATAACCAACAGAACATCATTCTGAATGATAGTTTTCTTGTATTATATGTAAACACGTTATTGCTATTTTAAAATACTAAAATGTTCATGGAACTATCAAAACATGGAAAAAAATGTCGGATTACTATGAAATCATGGGAAAGATAAAATAGATATAGTTGTAAAATATATAAACTGATGGAATTTCATTCCAAATAGTAGTTTTCCCATTATGGGAGTAAACACATTTTTAGTGTTTTAAAACACTAAAAAATGTTTTTAGGGATCAAAACCAAGAAAACAACATTATATTATCCTAAAATTAGTGTAGTACAGTCATTGATTTAATTTTTAAATGTAGGAACCGACAAAATATCATTCTGAGTGAAGGATTACCTATTATGACTGTAAACACATTTTTATTGTTTTAAAACTCTAAAACAAGTGTCAAGTGTATTTTCTAGGAAAACAATGTCATATTTTTTTAAAATAAAGGGGACCAACTATAGATATAATTTTGAAATGTAGGTACTATTGGAACATCAACCTAAATGATTGATTTCTCATTATAGTCGTAAAATAATTTTTAGTGGTTTAAAACTCTTAAATGTGACTTGAATGGTCAAAACAAGGAAAAAAATATCATATTTCCCGAAAATTAGGGGAAAACCATATTATATTTAATTTTGAAATTAAGGATCCAATAGAACATCATTCCAAATGATTATTTTCCCATAAGGGACGTAAATGCGATTTTAGTGTTTTAAAACACTAAAATGTTCATGGAATGGTGAAAACCTGAAAAATACTGTAATATTTTTCAAAAATTATGGTAAAGAGATTGTTGATTTAATTGTAAAATTAATGAACCAATGACACATAATTCTAAATTATGTTCTTTTTATTATTTTCATAAACTCAAATTTAGTTTTCTAAAACACTAAAACAAGTATTAGGGTTCTAAAACAAGAAAAATATAATGTCCTAGATTTTTTTCGATTATTATCTTTAAATATTATATGGAATTATTTTGAGACTAGGTGCTAAGATGGCATGTGATTCTGAGGCCTGATGTTCCCAGAACAATTTGTTGAAAAATATGGAATTTTTTATTATATCATGGGAGCTATTTTACAGAAAAGGGGGAACAACATATAAATTGTTTTATAGACAAAAATCGTAAGGAACCATTACATTAAAAGATTTTTGGTTAATTTAGGTGAGGCCTAACATCAGCCAGTGCATGTCAACAGTGAAAAGTATTATTCAGATGTTACTAAAATAAAAAATATTTTAATAGAAATATTTTTTTAATTTATTGAATGACCATTATTTTAAATTTCCATTTTAATTAGGCATCCAGGTTTATTCTTGTAGAACTATAATTCCTTCAAAGATCTAGAGTAAACAATGTAATAAATCATTCGATGGTGGATCCAGATCATTCTTAACCTACCACTATCAATAACGAATCCCCAATATTGAACGATCATTTACCTTGATGGGCATTGTAATTTTTAGTTCCTTCCTTCCACATTCATAGAATCAGCGATGAACAAGGATCAACCCATGAACAGGATGTCCCAGGGGTCAATCCTCATTAGGATGGGTTTTTATTGAGGGTTTATTATGAGTGTTTGTTTGTGGATATTTTCTTTTGTTTTCCTGGTCATTCTTACAGAATAGACTAAGGATGGAAAGATCAATGACCGAGCCTCATTACTTTGGTGGTTAATTGTTCTTTTCCCCCCTTATAATTATGTGTGTTTTTCATGTTCTTCATGCTTTATGTATGAATTATTGTTGTTCCTTTTATTCATTACACAACTATCCACATTGAAGATCCACCTCATGATGATGCCGAGGAGGTGCAACAACGATTGCATGGGGAGATTTTGAATGGACAGTGGTGTAGGATGTGGTTCATGAAGGCGTTATGAGAGGTGGAACTTGTTGGTCCTCCCAAGTAGTTGCAAAAGTCAAGGGGTCCAGTCCATGCCGACAATGAGGCAGAAGATGAGCCACCGACATAGCTTCCATCATAAGTGGAATGTGGCCCAGAGTGGGTCCCAAGGTATCCCACTATGGAGGTAAAGCCGCAGGTAGGTGGGCTTCTTGTGGAGAAGGTGGATACAGTGGGCCAGTCGTGCCAGAAGCATAACTACACCGCATAGACTAGGGGGTACACGGTAAGGGCCGACCACATGTGGCGGACAAACCGGCCCCCATGCATGTGGGGCAGACTGACGGATCTAGGTTATATCCTAGTAGACCAATCAGATTGGGCCTGACCATGAGCAGTGGACTGGTTTTGGTTAGGTGGACGAGTGGGTTTTGTCATTCATGGTGGGTTGGGTCAGAATCGAACAAGACCATGGTCAACTCTTTTTACTAAAACCATCATAAATTTCAAAAAGATCATCTATTTGACACGTCGTTGGTGGCGTTGGGACACTTGCGATGGTTCAGTCCTTATTATACCAATGATGGTTTTTATATTGGATATATTTCTAGTGAAATAGGATATTTACATGAGCAGTACCTGGGTCAAGTGGTAAGGCCGGTGTGACAATGACTCAATGTGCACCCTCTCTTTTCTAGATGAATTGATTCTACCATCTAGTGTATATTTTATGAAATTGATTAGGGTTTATTCCTAATATCGTTTAATTGAGGGGTTGTTATTATCTTTTACTACTACAAAGAGTATGATCCCTTCATATGGAGTTGCAAGATATATTTGTTAGAATCCCTCTAGAGGCCCAGTGTGAGCTCCTCTATTCATCTTCATGCCCTAGGTAGTGACTTTGGTATTGATATAACAAACATCACTAGGAATTGATCATCTACATTGTGGGATAATCCTTATTGAGTTGTTGGTATCACCCCATAGCCCTGTTTGTGATCCTCATCTGATGTATCAAATCTCTCTTCAGAATATTCAGTGTATCTCAATCTCATGGAGGATCCCAATGAATGGTACATCGAGGATAGACATCATTAGTGCTATCGAAATCAGAAGTGTGTTCTCCCAGACATGTGCTTCAAGGAATATTCGAACAAGATCCCTAGTATTGGTATGCAAAGTATATGACTTACCAAAGACTGTGTGGTATGGGTTGAGTATATCTGGATTTTACTATTATATGTTGTAGACATATACTTTTTTGAGATGAATCTACCTATATTTTATGTTTTTATTTTCAGTTTCATGATTTCCTTATTAGTATTTTCATACTCACACCTACACGTCCATTACCCACACGTGTCATGTCTTTTGAAGACAGGAAGCCTTTTGAAAGAATCTCAAGAGAACTAGGATCGGATAGAGCCTTGTGGGATCAGACGGACCATGGTGTTCCTACAGGTTCAGACTATAGTCCCAGTACATTTCATTTAGGATAGATCATGTAGGGTTTTTTGTTGATGAGTTTCATAAACTTGTTCATAGACATTCTTTTTGGTTGTCTTGTATTATGGCCCTATTTACCTTCCATCTCATTAACTGTTGTAATCTAGTTGTGGGTTATAATGGTTTGCATGCATTTTTTAATTTTTTTTGAAATTTCTGCATTTCTTTCTTGGAGTTGTGTGTGTTCGTACATATACATTATTCTAATGTCTCTCATTTTTGTGATATACCTACATGGTGCTAGTCACAATCACCTAGACTATTGAAGGTGGGATTGAGGTAGTCATGGCATGGGAACCTATGGGTTGGGTCATGACAGAGTGGTAACATAGGGTTGTCAGTTCTACCTTAGGACTGAGAGTCTGTGAGATTGGTTTCGGATAATAGTGTTAAATGTTTAGAGTTTGGATTTTCGGTTAGGCACTCCAGTGTTGGTGTGTTGGCCGATGTATCAATACACTGGTACTCTGATAACATTCATTTTGAACAGGTAAATTAGAAAACTAGTTGCAGGGATGATAATGGTACATGCATCATTTATGAATGGGTTTTAGTTTCAGTTTCCTTCAGGAGTCAACTATCACGATTTACTCGTTTACCGAATAACATATTTTTTACATGCGAGATGCCTCCACAATGCATTCCAGCTTGGATTCAGTAGATCGATCATGATGATGTCCCCGTCAGTGCTGAGGCATCATTATAGGGACCCATTGCCGAGTTGTTCCATCCAGGTGGTTCACCATATGTACCACGGCCTGTGGAGTTACCCGCAGTAACCATAATACCAGCAGATGAGGAGAAAATTCTTAGCATGCTCTATGAGTTTATGAGATAGAGACCCCTCAGGTTCTAAGGTGTTCCCAACCCATAGGTAGAAGTGGACTTGATTGAGGTAGGGACCTGTGTTTTTAGTCTTGTCAGGACACTGGAGGATGAGATGGTGGTCTTTGTAGTGAACCTTCTATAGGGATCTGTAGGGTGACAATGGAGTTTGGATACCTTGACTCATGATGAGGTTACTCTCTAATGGAAATAGTTATAGAGTCTCTGTAGAGAGGAGCTTTCACCAGTAATGTTGAGATATGTCTATATATAGGAGATTACTTAGCTTCAGAAGGGAAGTATGATAGTAGCAGATTATTCATCAAGGTTCACCAAAAAGTCTAGGTGATCGATAGATATGGTCATAGATTAGTACTTATAGGCATGTACCATCGAGTGAGGTCTATGTAGAGACATATGAGAAAAAATTATCCCTTTTATCATGCCTAATTATGCATTGGGTTCTTGATTGGGCTTTATTGGTCGATATCTTCCTGACCGCATAGACACAACTGGTGATAGTCAATAGTGGATAGACATGTGAAGATACCTCAATGTTAGTCTTAGGGATCCAAACATGGGAGCTCTTTTAGGATGATTTCCTAGGACATTGCATTTTTAGTTTAGGGTTCACAAGGTGGATCCATCCATCCTCGGTAGAGGTGATACTACTCATGTGACGGTAGAGGACATCTCTCTTGAGATTGTGTGCCATATCGTGCTACTGACTAGGAGATAGTGGATGGGCCACTGATTCATAGTTAGAGGTAGGAGAAGATAGATCCATAATGAATTGGTCATGGAAAAGGATTTGGGAGTGTATAAAAAGGTGGTATGCATTTTGACATGCTACCACCACCACCACCATGTGGTCTACGACAGGCTCATAGACCAAGATGTCATGGGTAGTGAGAGATACAAGGGGTATAGGCATATAACCCAAGGGATCTAGGGATGATTCTATATAATATTTCAATCTTTTAGACCTTATCTTCAATAACGATAGAAAAATGTGCTAGTCATTCCTTCCTCCCCAGAAATCTTGTTCGAGGCCTTGAGATTCTCATAGAATTGTTGACTCAAACTTACATTTGGATACACATACTGGAGGATATTATATGATCAATCATCTATTCCGACACTACAACCTTCCCCATGGAGGTGAGATTTTCAGTCTAAACCTCTTGGTGGAAGTGTCGAGGCCTTATGTCATAATTTGTGGCATGGATTGGTTATCTTCAGTCCATGCCCTGGATGTCTATTTTAGACAATGGTTGTGGTGTGTCTGTAGTAATAGAATGAGGTTTTCATTTTTTATTGATAAGGAAACCTATGAAGCACAAGACATAATCATGTATAGAAGGGTGTAGTCGATAACTCATCACATGGATTGCTTGACCCTTAGTGCAACAAATGTTATGAGTTTTCAGTTCCCAGTAGTAGTGATAGAGTATGATGATGCCATCCCAGAAGATGTTCTGGGATTACCTCCCAAGTTATAGATGAACTTATGCATGCTGTTAATCCCAGGGATAGAAGTTATATCCTCACTAGCATATCAGATGTCTCCAGTTGAGTTTCGTGATCGAAGGGTTAAGTTGGAGGATTTGTAAAGGAAGGGATTCATGAAACCCATTGTTTCACCCGCATGTGATACAATTTTGCTTTCCAAAATGGTAGATGTGATCTTGATGATGTGTGTGGATTAATAGTGCTTGTACCCGATTATAGTGAAGAACAAGTATCCACTAATAAGGAATAATGAACTATTCGATCAATTGAGAGGAGCACAATGGTTCTTGAATGTCAGCCTATGATCAGGATATCACCAGCTATGTGTAGGGGATGGGGATACATTGAAGATGACATTCAGATACTGCTAAATTCATTAAGAGTACTTGGTGATTCCCTTTGGCATGTTGAAAACCCCAGTAGTGTTCATCGGACTAATGAATAAGATCTTCCAGCCATACATAGAACAATTCATGGTGGTCTTACTCGAAGATATCCCAGTGTACTCAGAGTTTGAGGAGGAGCATGTGAGATTCCAAAGGACAATTTTATATGTACTCCGAGAGAACCTGAATTATGGGAAACTCTCTAAGTGACAGTTATAGATTCTGATGGTATGATTTTTGGGACATTTTAACTTGGTAGATGGAGTGGTAGTGGACCCTTCCAAGGATAAGGTAGTGTTACCATTAGAGCCACGTAAGAGTGTGACTTAGGTGAGGAGCTTTTGTGGGATGGCATAATATTACCGAAGATTCATACATCATATATCTAGGATATCAAAACCTATGAGATAAATGACCCAAAAGGTGAAACCTTTTGCATGGATAGAGAAATTCCAATAGGCTATCAAGTAGTTGAGACATAGTTTGACGAGCACTTCTATCCTTAGATTACCGAAGGAGGGTGTTGAGTATGTAGTGTTCCATGATGCATCAAGAAGTGGGATTGGTTGTTTCATGATGTAAAGGAATGTGTTGATTGCAGATGGTACACACCAGCTGATACCACATTAGTAGAACTATGCGACCCACAATATTGAGCTTACAGTGGTAGTCTTCTCGTTGAAGATGAGGAGACATTACATGATGGTTGAGCGGATTATCTTGTACTTTGATCATAAGAGTATCATCTATATATTATATCATAAGTATCTGAAATTGAGATAGAATTAATGGATATAGTTCCTCATAGATTATTACTTTTATATCGTCTATTCTCCTGGGAAGGGTAATGTTGTGGTGGATTATCTGAGTAGGAGATCGAGTTCATTGTTGCTGGATGAGGTGTTGAAGTAGTTGTCATCATTTTAGTTATACTTTTTTGATAAAGTTGGGGAAACTTAACTATAGTCAATGGTTGTTACCCCAACACTCTTATAGTGATTTAAGGATGCAGAACTTGGGGATAATGACTAAGAGACTGTACATACTCAGTTATCCAAAAATCATGCTCCTGATGGATATTCGGAAGTTGTGGAGCATGTCATTATTTTTAAGGACACACAGTTGTTCCAGTGGAGTTGTGGGAGGAGGTTCAACGTTAGTTCCAAACATCCCCTTGGATAGTACATCTAGGGTTTGAAAAGATGTATTGGGACCTCCATTTTAATTTTTGTTGGCTCGGTATGAAGAATAATGTTATGGTGTTTATCTCAATGCCTCACTTATCAGAAAGTGAAGGCTAAGCATCAAGATCCAGGGAATTTGACACAACCCCTTATATTTATAGATTGGAAGTCGGATTGGATATACATAGACTTTGTGATGGGTTTACCATGAATGTATAAGGGAGACTATGTCAACTGGGGATCGTCAAACAAATCACCAATTCAGTGAACATTCAACCTATCTGGTAGTAGAGTTAAATTGAGATCTTGGGATGCCTCTATGTGAATGAGATAATTCAGCTTGGTAGATTTTCATAGATGATTGTTCCAGATCGTGGTGCTCATTTCACATCTTAGTAAGGGAAGGTATTTCACGAGGCATTTGGGAATTAGTTACGATTTAGCATGACATTTAATCTCCAGGGTGATGGCTAGATAGAGAAGAAAATTCAATATTTGGAGGATATGTTGTGGGCATACATGTTGGATTTTGATCATATTTGGGAGGATCACCTACCACTAGTTTATTTTATTTAAAACAATAGCTACCAATACACCATTATTAAGGCACAATTCGATGCTCTGTGTGGGAGACCCTATAGGTTTCCACTTTTTTGGACTGAACTATGATAGTCAACACTCATGGGCCTAGAGTTGGTGTGAAATAATACATCGAATGTTTATATCATCCAGGAGAATATGAATACTAAAAAAATCCACCATAATTCATATATTAATAAGAGATAGGGTCCCTTGGAGTTTGATGAAGGGGATGATTTGTTCCTTTGGGTCTCACCATGATGGGGATTGTGGATATTTAGCCTAGGCCACAAGTTATCTCCAAGGTTCATCAAACCTTTTCCAATAAAATGTAGAGTGGGAAATATGGATTACCGCCTAACTATATCCCTACAGTTTCACAAAGTATTGGTAATCTTCCATCTATCATAGTCAAGGTGGTACATGTAGGACCCGTCAAACATCATCGACCAGGGAGACATGAAAATTGAGGATGGAGTGACTCTTATAGAGTACACGATGGAGATTGAGGATCGGTAGGAGATGATCATTTGGGGGAAATTTATTCCCTTGGTGTGTATTCGATGGTAGCATGAGAATCTTCATAATAACACATATGGTTGGGTGGATCAAATTCATGATTAGTACCCATATCTTTATGAGTAGCCTTGTTTTTGGATTTTAGGGGACATAAAGACCAATGTTGTAGAGAATTTGAGTTCCCAAATTCTTCTATAAATAATTTTTAAAAATTATATTGAATTATTTCAAGACCAGGCATTGATACGTTGTGTGATTACGGGGCCTGGTTTTCCTAGAACAATTCGTTGAAAATGATACCTTTTTAATAATTTTTCCTAGTGGTTTTCTTTAAAAAGTGGAATAAATTTTAAATTTATGCTCGGATTAAAAATCAATGGGAACCATTGCATTAAGAGTAATGATTTTTCCCTATGTGATTCCTAACATCAGCCGGTGCGGGTCAAATGTGAAAAGTATTTCTGATACGTAATGGGACGCAAAATATTTTCTTATTTAATGCAATGGTGTTTCTTTTAAATTTTCTTTTTAATCATGGATATAGGCTATGTATCATAACCCTATAATTATCTGAATGATCTGGAGAGAACCATGGTGAAATATCTTAATGCACGATGACGGGATAGAGGATCAAGATAGTTCTTGACGGATCACCATCGACAACGAATCCCCCACATCGAACCATCCATTACTAAGTAGTGAATTGTTAATTTTAGTTCTATATTTCCTCATTATAAGAACAAATGATGAACATTGATCAAACCAATAAAATTATGACCCATGCTTCGATTGTCCTTAAAGGATGGGTTTTGATTGCGGGTTTTTTATCTGGGATTTTTTATGAATAATTTATTTTATTTTCATGATCATTATTATGGAAAGGATCTAGGTTGGACTAAATAATGGATTAGGTTCATTACTTGGGTTTGTTATTATTATATTCTCCGCTGATGTTCTTTGTCTTCTTCACGTTCTTCCTTCATTATGAATGAATGATCGTCATCCATTCGATTATTGGTGTAACGATCTGAAATAGAATATACAACGATGTGACGATGAAGAAGAGGTGTGTCAGTGAGGGAAAAATATGGTTTGTCTACGATGATGGTGCTAAATGGTGACTAGGGTGGTAGCTCCGGTTGGTCCAGGAGAGCTGCAGTGTGGGTCCAAGGGGCCAGTCTAGGCTGATAGTGAGGTGGACGACGCGCCACCGGTTGGGAGACCAGTAGAGGTGGAACATGGTACGGTAGGGGACACATGCGAGTATGGGGTGGTGTCAAGGATGTAGTAAGGTGTGGCTCATGGGGTGCACAACCGGTCGTGTTAGATGCGACGCAACATCGTGTGGACCAAGGGGGAATGTGGTCAGGGAGGACAATATACAATGGATAAACTGGCCCGCGTTCATGCAGAACAGACCAGTGGAGATAGACTAGGCCCAGTGGATTAGGTTAGGTTGGGTTAACCATACTAGGTTGGGTCATCCAATGTGTTGATATGTGTTGGGTTGGTTGGGTTAGACACGGACTGGACGTAGGTCATATATTTTTAGTAAACTGATAGTACACTTCAAACGGAGCATCCATTTGACAAGTCGTTAGTGTAGTTGGGAACCTTGCGACCATGCAGTCCTTATGAAAGTAACGGTGTATTTTATCTTGGATATATTTCTTGTGATGTCATTCATTTAAATGGGAAGTACCTAGAGTCAAGGGGTACGATAGGTGTGGATACTACTCACCAAGACCCCACTTTTTTCTATGTGAATTAATTCTATATTCCACCTAATCTTGTATAATTTTTGTACTTTTCATTCCATTACTATTTCCCTAACAGTTTTTTATTGATTCATACACCCAAGAGTACGATCCCTTCAGTACTAATTCTTTGATATAGTTGTTTGAATCACCTATGAGGCCCATTGCAGGATCATCTATTTATCTTATTGACCTAGGTAGAGTCTTCGGTATTGAAGTGACCAACTTAACTGGGCATCAATCCTTAACTTAGAGGATTAATCCGAATTGATTTGTTGGTATCACACATGGCCCTGGCTGTGATCCTCATCTAATGTATCGTATCTCTCTTCAGATTGTTTTTGGTATCTATCTCTTGGGATGGTTCTGATGAACAATATATCCATGATAGACAGCGTCAGTGCTATTGGGATCAGGAGTGTGTTTTCTCAGATGTTTTCTTTATGGAATACTTGAACTGAATCCCTAGTATTGGTATGTAGTTATAATGACTTACCCAAGAATATGTGGTATGGTTTGAGTATATCTGAATATTATTGTAATATTTTGTAGGCATATACTTTTATAGAGATGGTTATTCCTTTATTTTTTGTTTTTATTTGTGGTTTCAGGGTGTTCTAATGAGTATTGTTATACTCACCCCTACATGGTATTTTCCCACACGTGTCATGTCTTTTATAGACTAGAGACCATTTGGTAGAGTTCAGGGAAGACTAGGACCTGATAGAGCCCGTGAGATCAGATAGACTATGGTGTTTCTATGGCTTTATATAGTATCCCCAGTACATTTTCTTATGGTTGGATGTGGTAGGGTTTTCTATAGACGAGTTTCAAAAACATGTTTACAGACTTTATTTTGGGTGGGCATGTATTCTCGCCTTGTTTTGTCTCCATCACATTCACTATTGTACTCTAGTTTTGGGTTATAATGGTTTTCATTCATTTTTTAATTATTTTTTTTAAATTTCTGCAATTTTTTTTTGGATATGTGTGTGTGCATATAGGTACATCAGCTAATGCCTCCCATTTGTGATATATACCTACTCGATGCTAGTCACCATCCCCTGCCCTATTAGTGATGGGCTTGGGTAGTCATGGCACGGTCCAAAATGGGATGGTCCACGATAAAAAAATGTTTTAATTTCATGAAATTAGGGGAAGACCACTGTAGATTTAAATTTGATGTGTATGAACTGATGACACGTCATTCCAGATGATGGTTAGCTTGTTATGGCCATAAATTAATTTTTATTATTTTAAAACACTAAAATGTGCATGGAATGGAAAAAACTAAGAAAACAATGTTAGATTTACCTATAATCATGGAACAATGACCATATATTTAATTTTGGAAGGTAGGAACCAAAATAACCTCATTATGAATGATGATCTTTCTTTTATGAATGTTAACACATTTTTTGTGTTTTAAAACATTAAAATGTGTGTGGAACTATCAAAACCATAGAATATGACTTTATATTATTTTTTGATCAAGAGATAACCATCTCTCATATGTATTTAAAATATATGATTTTTTATATGAATATATTTACAAATATTATTAAAAAAAATCAAACATACCACATGTCTCTTCAAAAATAAGTAAGAAGATTTACTTATCCTTTTTTAGTTTGAAGTGTTTTACAAAATATTCAAAATGTATTCCTGCATTTTCAAAGTGGTTTTCATTAAATGTTATTTTTTAAAAAAATTCTTTTTATTGAACGAAAAAATAAAAAAATTTATGTGCATCATTCGGAATATATTATGTGACCTTTCACTATCACTTTACATATCCAAAATGTTTCAGTTCTCACTGTAGGTGGAAGATATCGGCAGTATGAAAGAGGATAACCGTTATGATCAATGAAATTCGTCTAAAGGCAGTCATGATAGTTCATAATATTCATTCTATATTAAAAGTTTTATCGATTATTCAACTGTAATTATTATTTATTATGTTTACTATTGATTTTTGATTCAATGATTCTACATCTGATGAGATGATGAGTTTGGTTTCTGTTTATGAGATGTATAGGGAGAAAAATATATTGGAGGTCATGACATGGATTTATATTTTTCATGGGTTTTTTTGGACATTATTCATAGGTATATAATGTGACCGAGGTATTGGTTGATGATTGTGGTGACTCAAACTTAGGTTATTTTGACTGTGGTTGTATTTATATGACTGTGGATGTTTGATGTATGAATGATGTGTTTATATTATATCTATGTTTTTCATAGAATGCGAGTTTTTTATAGCTTTTTATTAAATTTTAAAAAACAAATTTAGAGGCAGTTTGTAGTAACCAATACTAAACAGATGATATTGAATGAATTTCATGGTGGTTATGAGGATATTTGTCAATATTATTAGTGTCAACTAAATTTATTTAATTTATATTTAGAATGGAAATTAATGAACCTCCACTAATTAAAAATAATTCCACCACAAAATTCTCCAAAATGAAACATAAAACAACCATCGCTAAATAAGACAAACTACAACTAATTGACTATAGACCTTGTAATATAGGTCAATTTTAGAAACCTCCAAGAAATTATTCGGTGGAGGTTTAAACCACCACAACACCACTACAACCCCAATGCATATGATCCATTTTTATGTGATTATATAAAACATATATAATAATTTTTTAGTTTATTTTGGAGGGTTTTCTATCCATCACGAATAATTTTATTTTATTAAATATTATGTATATAAATTAGTTCCATAACATTAAAAAAGATATAATGTTTATATTAAAATCTAATTTAACCAAAAAAATGGTTTTATGACCAGTATTTTATGTGATAAATAAAAATGAAATACCATTGTCCATGAAGGTGGTGAATCCACCCATCACTGATGATGTTTCAATTTATAGAATAAATGGAGAAAAGAAGAGGCTTGATTATAGATATTCCATTAACATGATAAAATTAATTTATATATATATGAGACTGTATTTATCATGCATCTTTGTATAGGGAATATGAGGAGAAAATATGAAAAGAAAATAAATTATAAGAGGATGAAGGAGAAGTTTACCTCTTCAATATATTCTACATGAAAACCTCCTTAAGGCACTGGGGTTTGGTATTTTGTTGAGACAATAATATCTTTGAAGTGTGGAAGTGTCTTGTAACGGTATTTGGGTATCATTTAAACAAGCTTCAACAATTGTAAGGTGTTAGGTGAAGAGGAGTGAGGGGTGGTATTTATACAGGAGGTGAAGGGTAATTTTTATTGTTATATTAATTAGTTTATTATCATGGCTCTAGACTATCAACAATATTTATTATTATTAGTAAATTCAATAAATAATTAAGTATAGTTTGAGATTATGGGGTATACATTATCTGTGACTAAAAAATCATGTATTTAACTTTTATTGTAAATTTCTATACTTCACTATTCACTAAAAAACTCAACTATTCCAGAAAAATACCAATAATTTACCGCAGATATTTTTCAACTTTTAGATTTAATAAATGACTCCCTTTTATTTAAATGATTTTCTATATATAATAAATTTATTTTTTTATATAAAATCACCATTTTCAAAAAATAATGATCTAAGTAATATAATGGAATTTTTATATCCCTTTAAAAAAGTAATTATGGTCTAATAAAATTCTATTATAAATATAGTAAAAAATAATATTAATTTATGAATCTATTTTATGAAAATAAAATTTCCTTTACATCTTTATATTAATAATAAAATTATAAAAAAATTATGTATTAAAAAATTACCAACACTTAATTTATCATTGTTAAAACAACTATTTATTGTAAAATGATTTAATTATATCAAATTTTCATTTATAAGATACCTAAATGTTATTTATACATTCATAGATTAGGTTACTATTCTATAGGCCCGATTATAATTTCTAGTGGACAAGTTTCTATTCCAATTTCCATTATTCTATTCCATAGGTATTGGTTCTTTAATTCTTATAAATACCAATAATTTTATTCTTCATGTATGATAATAATTTTTTATTGTGTTCTCTATGATATTTATGTGTTTTATACCATATAACATAATTTTAAGATGGTATATTTCATTGAAATAGTCATGGGATGTTACAATCTTCCCCCCTTGCGAAATGCTACCCTTCAAATTCTATTTTACAAAATATGTTGAAAACATGTGAGGGTATTTATCCTTCATCGCTTCATCTAGTTCCCATGCCACCTAATCCTACTATTTGTTTCACTATAACACATTGAAAAGGTGATTCATATTTTTATGTTGTAAATTGTCTCTGTGGTCTAAGATCTTCCCTGGATACTCATTACACGAGAGATCATTCTCTAGTAGTACCATCTTCAGATTTAGTACATGTGAGGGGTCAGGTATGTACGTCCTTGGGAGAGATAAATGGAACAATTTGGTAACATGATCCAAATTTGATGGAAGTGAATGCTAATATTCCACTCATCATATTTGATCAAGGATCTTAACGGGGACAATGTACCTTGGTCCAAGATTCCCTTTCTTTCCAAATCACATAACTCTATTCCATGGGGATTTTCGAAGGAGTAAATTATATCCAACATCAAACTCTAAGTCCCTTCAATCGTTGTCTTCATAGCTCATTTTTTACTGTGAGCATCTTTGAAATGTTTCTAGATGGCATGAATATTATCTGTCATCTCTTATTCAAGATTAGGTCCATGTAGCTTTATTTCTCAATCATCATCCCAACAAGTTGGAGTTCTAAATTTCTTCTCATATATATCATCATATGGAGCCATCATAATACTCGATTGGAAGGTGTTGTTATATAAAAAATCAATCAACGGTAGATTGTGATCCCATCCTAATTTGAATTACATTTAGTTGGATCTCAACATTTCCACATATATTTGAATATTCTTTCCATATTTTCCATCTCTCTGGGGGTGATATTTCATCCTAAAATTCAATTCAGTGCTAAAATCTTGTTGAAGGATTCCCTAGAATTTTTATGGGAACCAATCATCATGATCATATATGTTCAATGTTGGAAACCCATAGAACCATAAAATTTCCATCACATATATCTTAGAATGTTTCTTAAGAAATATATATTCTTTAATAATAATTAAGGGGACTATCTTTGTTAGCCGGTCCATAAAAACCCATATTTCATTATTTCCTTCGTATTTTTTTAAGTTAACAGATACCAAGACCATAGTGATATTCTCCCATTTCAATATTGATATAAATAATGGTATCATCATCCCTTTTGACTTATATCTCTCATGTTTGACTACCAAATAACTTGAGATATACTCCAAAATCTATTTCATCATATTTTCCCACTATAAGTTATCTTAAAGAGCACAATATATCATGGAACTTAGGGGATAAATAGAGAAATATTATCTATGTGCATTATCAAATAGTTTATTATTTATCTCAGGTTATGATGGCCCGTAAATACTTTTTACAAACTAAATCACACCCCAATAACTGATATGTAACACCTTTAGCTTACCTTACATTACCATTGTCACCTTTATTTATCTCCAAATCATCTCATTGTAGATCTTTGATCTTCTATTGGATATATGGTTGGGAAATAATTTGGTCAAGGTAGGATGTATTCCCTACCATTATGATTTCCATGTTCAACATTTTCATATCCATGAAGTTGGGGTATTTCTCAATGCGCATCATGGATAGAGTAAAGGGTTATTTTGTTCTATGAGCATCATCTACCTTGCTTTCCATTTACCGATGGTAATGAATAGAGAAATAATATTCTTTAATTAGTTGTAACCAATTAATTAGATGCATGTCGAGGTCCTTCTATATGAATATATACTATATATTCCTTTCATTGGTATACATGTCATAATCCCACCAATAGAAGTAGTGCCACCTACATTTTAAAGTATTTCTCACATTTGATAGCTATATATCATGGGTCAGGTTGTTCTTGTCATGAAAAATCATCTATCATGTGGCGTAGGCTATCATTTTATCATTCTACATGAGTAAAAAACCCATTTCATTCACTAAAGAGTCACTGTATATCGCAAAATCATCTACAATTGTGAGTAATGTGAGTATAGGTGATGTTTTTAGCCTCTTATTGAGTTATATTAATATTTACTCACATTATTACATTCATACATACTTTACCCCTATCTATGTTAACTAACATAGTGGGTTACAAAATCATGTTAAATTCTTCAAAAAAAATGTTAGTAGTAACCATATATGAAAAGAAAAATATGTATTTCCATTACAGTAGTGATACTGGTCCATAACTCAATTAAATTTGTTTGTGAAGGGTCCACATAAATTCCCTCAATTTTTATCATGTTCCCCAAGAATGTGACATACCATATCCAAAAGTAACACTTAGAGAACATGGCCTACAATTTCTCCTTCCATTATGTTTCCAGCACAATCCATAGATATTCTCCATATTTCTAATATCCAATGAAATATATGTTGATATCATTTATAAATCACACTAATTTTTTTCAAGGAAGTCTCGGAGGATTATATTAATCAAATCCATAAATATTGTAGTGTAATTAGTATATCCAATGGGAATAACTGGGAACTCATTTTGCACATAACTTGTTGGAAAAGTAGTCTTATTAATATCTTCCTTCTCCACCATCAGTTGATGATATCTAGAATAAAGATTCACCTTTGATAAGTTACCATCTACTTGTAGCTGATCATACAAATCCTCAATCCTTGTAATATACTTTTTCGTTATGGTGATCTTATTAGGCTCCCGACAATTGATACACAGACACATTTATCCATATTTTTTCTTTTTAAAAATCATTGGATAACCCCAATGCGATGCACTTGGGGGTGCGAATCCTTTTTTATAATTCTCTATTAACTTCTTCTTTAAATCCATCAAATCAATCAGGTCCATCAGGGATGGAAATTTTGATATATAATTGGCTCTGGGTATGATATCTATTGAGAACTCTACCTCACGATCTAATGGATGTCCAGATAACTCATCAAGAAATATATTGGTTTATTCTCTCAAAATTGTAATTTTTTAAGGTGGATACATTATGTTGAATCAACCCTTTGAGTGAGGTATTATTCCTCATAGGGTATAAACAACCACACCATTGATGGATTTTGCATATAAAATTTGTGGTCTTCAATGAATTTGTAGAGAATCATGGGATGGTTTGGAATATGTAACAATATTTTCTTTTCCAAATAGTTGATGTGTGATCTATATAAAAAGAGACAATAAATGTCTAGTATAGAATAGAATTCCACCATGGACAGTATTACGAGATTCTATGGATGAGTATCCCCACATAAGCCAACATAAGAAGTTTCCAACACTTGGGTTGCAATGATTTAACCACTAAGTGTTTTAATGGATATCCCTACATCAAGGTATTATTCTTTTTGATTAAATAGTTCTAGATAACATGTAGGATATAATGGAATTTATAGGACCAGATTCAAAGAAGACGTTTTCCATTCATGAGTGGATAGAATGTGTACTACGTATGACTTTATTTTTTGATCCATTTCATCCATAGTGATGACATCATCTTTATCTATCATTATTTTATTTAGTGGCTGGTGATACAGAATAACCTCAATGAATCAAGGTTTACTACACTGAAATGCATAGGGTCCTTTCTCCATATTGTTAACACATTGAACCATTTGTAGTTCATTTCATACCTCAATCAAATTTTTTGGAATCTTTGTGTTATATTGACATTAGTGAACTTTGTAGAATTCTCTGCAACACGTATAACATTTCCCTATATCATTGAGGTAGTTCCCATGATGCTTCTTCCGAATTTTATTTCATGTGAGTGGTTGAGATTTTTTTTCCCTTTTTCATTAGACCCCTCCACCATGAAGCTCCATGTTTCATTTCTTATCTCCACAGCCATGGGACCATTCTCTAAACCTCATATACACATTGGGATAACATTGAAAAACTTCTTCATAACTCCTATTTTCCAAAATATCTATATTATTTAGATGGTTTGGTTTAAGGATACTAAATAAACTATCTAATTTTATATCATTTTTACAACCAATCATTTGGAAAACCTTTAAATCCTTGTGAAATTTGATTTTTATGTTGTGACAGATTCACCTTATAAGTTCTTCTACTCTATGAATTCAATGTCCTTATTTTTGTAAACATTTCTTGGGAAATACTTTTTAATACATTTTTTTAATGTCTTCCCACTGCATTTATTATATTTCAACATTAGTATTGGTGTTATTAATAATATCCCACCATTGATTTTCCTATAAATCTAAATAGTAAATGGATTGAGTCACCATTTCATTCCCAGAATAATTAATAATTGAATATATCTTCTCTATTAAGTTGACAGATTGTTTTGTGACCAGTGAATCAGAAGATTCACATAAAACAGTGGTTGTTGTGGCATAATGGAATCAATGTAATGTTCCAACATCTTTGGTGAGGGTGGATGTTCACCATTGTTTTGGTTATCATTCTTTTCCTGAGAAAACTGGGTTATAATTTCCATGATTTTTTCAACTCCACCTCCCTAGGCATTAGAGATTTCATTCAAGAAATTACTACATTTCCTCTGACACAGTTTATTCACCAAGTTTCACCTATTTCATTTTGTTTTATAAAATATAAAAGTTCTGAAAAAAACATCAGTAAAAAATTAATAAACAAATAATTTATTCTTTTTGGCAATTAATTCTATTTTCATGTCTTATGGTAACACTATGTTTATAATTTATTGAAAAATAATAATCAAAGATGTATACTTCAGCTTATCCTAAGGGGTTTCAAATAAATTCTCTAATAGTAATACGTAAATTAACTAGTTTATGTTATAATAACAACTATATTAACCCTACATATTATTACATTTTTATTACATCATTTTAGAGATAAAGAGAATTATAGTGTTACAAATACATGATCATAAGGTTTAGTGTCTTGGGAAAATTAGGAACATGCATAAATTTTATTTAATAAAACAAAAATATTTATTTAAGAACATATTCATTATCTATTAAATATAGAACTCTCTTTAATACATGTGGTCAGCAAAAGATATACATCAATGAAACGAGTGGGATAAAATCCTTGTAAGAGGATGAATAAATAAATGAATATATTTTACATGATTGAGAAAAATCTTCATCAATTAACATAATCATTCGATCATTATCATAATCAAGACACTCAAATTTAGTTAAAGGTATAAAATGTGGTGATTCATAAAAATCAAACATCATGACTTAGTGGTCAAAATACCAAACCTAGTTGTGAATTAAGATAACATCATGACACATAGAACTTATAACAATCATAGAAATAAACTAACACATGGAGAGGAATTTGTTTCAAAATACATTCAAAAATCATAAATTCTTGAATAAACTATGGGGAACATAAATGAAAAAGTGAAAAAAACACTTTTTATAAGAATCATAAATTATTAGTGGTGAAGAAACCATCTCAAGATGAGTTAAAATGTTTTCATGAAAGAAGAGTTCTTTTGGAATATATATATATCTGTCATAAAATTAAGTTGAAAACATGTATATATATTAAAATCAGAGGGAAGAATAGTGAAATTTTATATAAGGAAAATTAATGCAATATCAAAACTTAAATTTGGCATGAAATAAGTATAAAAAATAATCGGATTTGAGTTTTATAATCCCCTTACCATATATCATAATGATTTCTTCACATGCACATAATATCATAGATAATGAAATAATATTAATTATTTAATAAATAAATAAATAAAAAAATTATTAATTTATATTATTTATTATAATTATATTAAGTTTTTTATGGACATTTTGATGAGTTATAGAGTTCAATTTCATCATTCTGAGAGTGTTTGTTTTCATGGTTTTCATGATCGATTCACTAGCATACAAGTATGAACGTTTTTATAAAATTATATAAATTATAAATAATTGAAATTATAAATTATTAATTAAATTATATAACTCTAAAAGTTCATATATATCATTTTTGATAATATTGTGATTAATTAAATAAAATTCTAATGATATATTTTTAGTTTATTTTGGAAGTTTTTTAGTCCATATTGAAACAATTTCGTTTTATTAAATATTATTCTTATAAATTAGTTCCATAACATTAATAAGTTATAATATGCATAATAAAATATTTTTTAATAGTAATAATGGTTTTATGACCTACCATGAAGGATGTAATGTAAAATTATAACTCGTCGTCCACGAATGTAGTGAATCAACACATCACATATTATGTTTTCATTTTTTGAATAAATGTATAGGGGATGAGCGTAGGTGAAGGATATTTCATCAAAAAATAAAATTATACTATATATATGATACTGGAGTTATCGTGCCTCTATATATTGTGGAGGTGAGGAGAGAATAAAAAAATAAAAGAAATTAAAATTGAATGAAGAGTAATTTTATATATTGAATATCTTCTCCTTTTGAACATCCTTAAGGAACATGGGATTGATATTTTGATGAGACAAGAAGCTCTTTGAAAATGGCAAGAGTCCTGGTAAGATAAATGGGTATAATTTTTATAATGTATAAGGATACTAATGTGTGAGGAGAAGAGGTGGTGAGGGGTGGTATTTATTGGGAAGAAGATTGGTATTTTTTATTATTATATTCATTAGTTTATTATTTTTTCTCAATACAGTCAATAGTGTTGATACTTATCACTAAATATATTGAATAATTAATAAAATTTCGAGATTATTGTTCTTACATCATCCATATATCTTCCAAACTAAAAAAATTCATGTAATTAGTTTATACCATAAGTTACTGTATTTCACTTTTAGTTTATACCATAAGTTACGGTATTTCACTATTCACCAAAAATTCAACTATTTGATAAAAATCCCAAAAATTCACCACAAAAATTTTCAATTTTTATATTTTATAAATTTAATCAATTTTATGAAGACAATTTTCCAAATATGAGAAATTTTAAATTTATATAAAATCATCATTTATTCAAAAAAAATAATGATCTTAAAATTAGAATATATTTCTTTGACCCATTGAATAATTAATTATGGTCTCCTAAAATTAACATATAATTTTCATGAAAAATAATATTAATTCATGAATCAATTTTATGGAAACAAATTTTCTTCTAAACAATTATTTTAATTATAAAATTTCAAATAAAAATTTATGTTTTAAAAAATCACCCATACTTAACTTATCAGTTTTAAAAAAAATTATACTTATACCATGATATATAATATACCTAAATTTAATCTAATCTTTTTTATGTGATTGTACTATTCTATTTGTTAGATTACTATTCCTTATGGTCATGATACTATTCCAATCGGAAAATTACTATTTCATCTGTATATGTTTCGTAATTTCTATAAATTCCACTTATTTCATTATTAACATATAAGAATAATGTTTTTATTGGGTTATATATTTTATTAATGTGTTTTATACCATATAATTTAATTATAATAAGTGAAATTTCATTGATTAAATTCTTGGTCGTTACAATGGATGGGTGAAGGTTGGATAATGGATGGGAAATGATGGGAGAACATAGGTGAACTAATATAGGAGGAGATCGGTCATGATAGGCCTTTCAGGACTTGGGAAGAGTGGGATTAAGATTTAGAGGTGGTCTAGATTCATGTAATTATTATTTTTAAGCATATAGTATCAATTTTAGATCATATAACATTAATCAGTCAATTATAAAGATTAAAATAAAATAGTAAATGTATAAACCGTATTTCTACAGTTTTACGATATCTTAGTTGTATAATCCCAAATACTATGTTTTTTTAAAATCATGAAATTTGATACCTATATCTATATTTTATAAACCACTAAAACATATCAGTGAGAATATTCCTAAAATAAATTAGTTCACCCTTTTGGTTATAAATCTCCAATCTACATAGAAAATATATATATTATTTTATAATAATAATTAAATCACTAGTATAAAATGCTGAATCAATTAATTTTAAAACCTCTATAGATGAATGAATTGAAAATATTCATGGATGCTAACATTTAGTGGGATTATTAATGAAATCATTTTTGGTATATTCCGCACAATTTTACTCCATCGCCTTCTTGAATTGTCCCTATATTTGAGTATAATTCCATGTGGAATTTAGAACTATTTGGGAAATAATTAAGGGATTCCCATAGAGGAATGAAAATTTGATCATTTTTAAAGCTATAAATAATTTCTCTATGAATATAAAAATCATGTATCTTTCTATGACTACAACATAGATAACTGACCATAGGTTGTATCTATGGAAGTTAAAATCACCACTCAATCGTCTTGTATATGTTGCTTATATATATTTTTCATGAATAATGGATGGAAATAAAATAGAAGGGGGATTTGTGTAATTTAAATGGTAATGAAGTGAAACAATTCAAATTCTAGTTTAAATGGACTAGTAGTGATCGTTAATAGGTTCACCACTTAATTCTTTCATTTGTGATAATTTTAAATCCACAAAATTCACTCTTAATTACAGAAACAATTATTAGATCTAAGAGATATCTCTATTCAAATGAGTTAAATATTTATTTTTAATTCCTTTTGATCATTGTGCATAAACCGTCGCTTCCCATGTGAATGATGATGACTATTTATTTATTTCTAAGAAAATCAATAATTCCTTAGATCACACTGATTAAGAATATTACAATAAGGATAAGTAAATTCCCAAAAGATTGAGGTCTTGTAGCTTTATTTTAAATCCATTTTATTTTGATTATGTGAAACATCACTACCAAACACATATAATTCCATCATCTTTGGAATGATTTGAATATAATTAATTATATTGAAAGAATAAAAGAAAAATAATAATAAAAATAATGATAAAAATCAGGATTATCCTTACAATTCATCCCCTAAAAATAATATAATTTTAAAACAATATCAAGTAGATAAAATTGTATTTTAATAGGATAGTGTATTTCTAAATGAATAATGATCTACCCCATCTAGATTTTCCCCTAGCATGGAATTATATTTTATTGAAGATGAGAAAATTGTGTGATAGTATGAAGAATATTGACACCATTAAGAATAAAATCTAAACTATATCATAAATTAAAAAGTCTAGAATCCCCCTCTTGTTAATATTATATTCCTTACATTTCCAGAACAACACCATTGGGTATCATTGATCAATAATTAGGGAATAATATTCTTCCTTATGTTCGCTACACATTATGATGGAAGATTTAAGGCTTCCTTACTTATTAGATAGGCTTCAAGCATGGAATTTAGTTTCCATTATCATTTTTTTATATCTCTCCTAGACCCATATCTATATATCCTATTTTTATTCCATTTCTAAATTTTTTAATGTAGAGCATATAAAGAAATTTTTTTACCCCAGGTTTATACATGGAATCCACCTGGTGCTCCATATTCATTGACGGTCATAATTTTTTCCCTATAAAAGATCTCCTAAAATATGGATATTGTAACAATTCAATTTATAAAAAACATATCTACTATTCCATGACCCAACCAAAGATGGCTCTTGAGCCACAATAACCCAATGTCCACCTCCATAGGCCAGAGGTGGCGACAAGCACTAATAGTACAACTAACTCAGGGGAGAATTTTCCTAAGTACCATTTCACATGTAGAAAACTAACTCAATGAAAATTTCTAGATTTAAACGAATAAAAGATTCAATCATTCTATAAATGAACCTAAAATTTTTTTCCTCTAAAAAGTAAAAAGTATGGTAGTGTAAACCGAAAATAAAAAGGGTCAAATATACGCCCAACAAGAATATTATCCCAAACTGACAAATCTCGAAAAGTAAAATAAATGAGGGAGCCCCACTTCTGGATCCCATTCTATAACCAACATATGCGGTCTAAGAACCCTATATTCCTAAGATTCTCTGAAGTCACAATCAACCTGTATAATTTATGCTTAAAACATGACATGTGCAGGCAAAGACCATGCATGGGTTGGAATAAACATACCTAGTATGATTCCATGAAATAAGAATGGAGAGTAGTAAGAGATACAATATAAGATGAATATGGAAGATAGATAATGAATAATGAAAGAGTACTTCTCAATGCAACAAGAGTGAAAGTTATCTCATCCATGTACAATGGTATAGTCAAAAGGAGTAGATGAATTACGTGTAGAGACTTCACCACCTATAATAGGAGAGTAGACGCATCTATCAATGGAAAGATTTAAAAATAATGCTTGTGGAATACCCTTTGCATTTTCACTTATCCTAGAAGAAGAGTAACAAAACCCAAGGATTAGGTACTGAATAAGGATATATATATATAATCTATAAAATAATCCAAAATTAGAGATTATGTTATCTTTATCTCACAACTCACTATAAGAAGAAGAGTATAAAACAATTCCATGGCCTATCTATGATTCCCAACACCTCATGTGTCTACCCTAAAAACACATGTCTAAGGGACTCAATCACCACACATTGATAAAATCCTCTTTTTGCGACACTGAGTCCCCTGTATGGTCTTAGGTTGCGTCACTAGCACACATCCCGGTGGGGAAATCATCCCTTTATCTCATGTGTTCAAATGTACGTCAATCTGTGTCTCTTCATTGGGATGCACAATCGCGACATGTACAATAGTAGAAGAGCAACAACCTATTTTGATAGGGGGGTTCCACATTATGTTTTTACAACCAGTATGGAGGGCCCACACCCATGTACAGTTGGGTTGTACCATATACATAGATATAAGACTCACACCTTAGTTCCACAGAGGAGTCTCTATCTGTAGAATCAGAATAGAGGACTCGTTCCCTAATGCGATAGGGGATTTCAATATCCATGGATAGAAGAATTGTGACCTGGTTCCATAGAGGATTCTCTACCTGTATAATGAGTATGGAGGACCTATGACATGATGAGACATTGGAGTAACATCTCCATGGATATAGGACATGTTCCCCAGCTCCAGAGTGGAGTCTCTACTTGTAGAATGAATATAAATGGATAGAGGACACACACCCGGGTTCTATAGCGGAGTCTCTACCGGTAGAAAGAGTATGGAAGACTCACTCCCTAAAGAGATATGGTAGTGTAGTATCCATGTATATTTGACCTTCTCCCTAGTTCCATAAGGGAGTCTTCACCTATAGAACGTGTTTATAGAACCCGCACCCTGATGCGATAGGGGAGTACCATAACCATGTTTACAGGTCCTGCACCCTGGTTCCACATGATATTCTCTACCTATAGAACGCGTATGTAGGACCCATGCCTTGACGCGATAGGGGTGGAATATCTCTATGGATATAGGGCCTTCATGATGATATGATAATAGGGAACTATCTCTACTTGTAGAACAAATATGGAGGACATATGCCCTGATGCGATATGGAGGTACCATCTCTGTGGATAGTGAACCCCCAAAATAATACAATTGCAGAGTACCATCTCTACTGCAACAAAAATAGTGAAGTACCCATACACTGATATGATAGTAGAGTATCATTTCTATGTATGGAGGACTAGTGTGCTAATATGAAATCGACGTACCATCTCTATCTAATCTATTTGATGATCATTCCAGATCACTTTCCTCATCAAGAACCTCTTAAAGAAGTGTCATTCTGGAAACATCTCACATCATATCTCAAAATACACTACAAAGATAACCATCGGGTTCTATGAGGATATAAACCCTAGATTTTCTATTTATGGGCCATAATTTGAGTCGAAATGAAGAGATTTATATAACATTGAAGATTCCTCAAAAACAAGAACATGTCATTGTGGGGACACACATGGCATGTGGTCGCCATCTATATCTTGAGTGCATCCTTACTAGAACATGGTTTGTTTTCCATGTATCACTACATTGTGTGTAAACGTATTGTATGATGTGACTTGACCACAATCCTAATGAACGCTTTAGGCTCATTTCCAAATCGAGGGGATACATAATTTCCCTAATATGACTCCTCAAACGGCCCCTAATGGACAAATGGATCACATCATTGTGATCCTCATGGAAAAAATCTCAAGATAGGCTATTAACTTTCCCCAATAGGACACCTGGATAAAACAACGCATTTCACCGCATCACACTTAAATGGAATCTCGTGTTCCTGAACCTCAAGTACAACATAAATACCCAAAATTGATCTTTAAACATCTTAATTTATATAAAATTTGAAACATTGCAGACAGTTCATCATTTTGACACTATATGAAAGGGATTGGTCAGTCACAGAAATCCTCAATAAAAATAATTTTATTATTATTTGGTGCTTCAGTGGCCAAAGGAATGATTCGGAAAATGGTATCCAATATTGGTGTTAGAATGACCATATCAAGTCTAGGGTCATGTTTCCGCTAAAGGTTCGTCAATTCGAGGTCGTGGGAAGAAGTTAGGACCAAATTTATGTTTGAAATCTAAAATGAATGATAATATTATAAAATTTTTATTTATTATTATTATTATTAATATTTTATCGTTATGAAAATGGTATTCACCACCAAATGTCCCCCCAGAGCTACACCCCTTCTACAAGAGCCTCCACCATATTTTTGTTTCTTTTTTTATCCTTTTCATTTTATTATAATCAATAATATTATTATTATATTATAATATAATTATCAACTTGTCCCTCATTTCATATGTTCAGCACACCAAGGGGGTTCAGGATTCGACTAAATTCTACTCGTTTTTTATTCAATTATTTTAAACAATAAAAAATCATTTATAATGTTAATAAAATATTAAATATTCCACATATAATTAATATCACAAAAAATATTAATAATGTAACTCTCATTAAATTAAACCAATTTAAATTAAGAAGGGTTTTATTGATTAAATTAAAATCTTCTAATTTAATCAACAACACATTTTATTCCACTATTATTATTATTTAATATAATAATAATAAATAATCCTTTAGTTTTTATGAACTTGTCTCCATTCTTATTATTATTCATTATTATTATTATTATCGCACGTCGTGTTGACTACAACTGACCACTTCGTTGGAGATCTGAGACTGGTCATCATCATGTCCAAGCCTAAAAACCTCTTCCATGTGATCACTCACACCTCCTCTGCTTGAAAATGACCCTATCAAAACGCACATCCTTACTGCCCACCAACAAGGACAACAGGGGTTATCGACCTAATCACAAACACAAACTCATGGTGCCAATACGATTCATTCACCAAACATCATGCCACACATATTTCAAATTGTCCCTAAATCCTTTATCCACTTGAAATTTTTTCCACTAAAAACAATCTGGGGTTTTGAGCGCGTTTGAACCCACCATGACAAAGTCAAATCGTGACCCTAATATCCAACGATGAAGAACACAAAGAATGGTGTGTGAAAAACCCCAATTACAAAGGTGATAAGAATCGTTGTACAATCATTATTGGACACCAATTTCATAGTGTGTAATGTTGGGTGAGAAAAATTCAATAACAATAACAAAATTTAATGGATAATTTATTTTGATACTTGGGATCATTAAAAGGATCAAATTAAAATAGATTAAAGAGAGAGAATTGATCATGCTCAATATTTTAATTATTAGGGATGACAACCACATATATTGAGTCCTAACACAGTTTTAGATTGAGTTTCAATAAAAAATGGTTCTCCAATGATTTTGGATGAGCCGTTGCATTATATATGTTCTGATCCACTCCATCATGGAGTTTCAAAATCGTTCGATTTGATTTTTCAATGGAGGAGGGAAGGACTACTTCAATGAAAAATTTAGAATTATGAACCAACCCTGGAAAAGGCGTTGTAAAAATGAATTTAAAGACATTTGGTATGTGTTAATTTGAGTTAATTAATTAATTAATTAATTCACTTAAGCACACCACCAAAAAAAGAGGGGTCCGAACATCTCATGCCGACTCTTTTTATGTCACACATAGGGTAAAAACCACATTCTAGACCCAACCGTGGTATCCGATTTCTGATTCTAATATTCATTTAAAATTTATCCCATTTTCTGTATGAAGTTACAGAAGTGAATAATAAATTATAATTATTATTTTAATAAAATTAATTCTGTTTACACTAGGATTTAGAATCGCATGTCATACTAGAGTTGATATATTGAAATATATTTATAAATATTTCAATGTATTACAATAAAAAACAAGGTCTCTATAAACTATCATCTAGATTAGAGAGATCATAAGTAGCTAAATTGGGTATGTTCAAAATCATAGGAAGTGACATCATCTTATCACTACATGTAATAGTATCACGCAAAATAAAATTTAGTGGTATCAAAGGATCTATTAACACATAATCAATGTAGCAGAAAAATTTAGAATCCCATGAACTAATATCTACCCTGTATGAAACTTGAAACAATGTATAACTAAAATGATGAACATTACTGTTTACCATACTCCATCAATGCCTCTTCAACTGAAATCAATAAATATTCATTATGGAAATCCCTTAAATAACCCTAAAAGCCTTCATCCTCGATGATATGTGAAGAGGTTGAATGAATCTCCAAATGCTAAGGTAGGATACTCCTTCACTCTATGGCATACTAGCTCACTCGGTAATGGAGGAAGGTGAATATGACTTCATGTATAAGAGCATCGACAGAAGCATAATCACACTCAAACACTCCATCATAATGATGAAACCTTACTTATATATCAATTAGATCATTCATAATAGTTAATGAATTTACTAATATATCGGGTAAAGTATGTGTAAATTCCTTAACTATACATACATTTATCAAATGATTATATATATCATAGCATGAGATTCATGAAAATGAAAATTTATAATAATCATATCAATCATGGAAGAATTCCTAAATAATAACACTTATTATTCTAATCCAATGAATTGTAGGAATTCATATGGATCATATTAAATGATTCATATCCATATGATATATCCTTATTATACATTAAAATTGGTGATGGTAGTATCATGATATATTATATCATGTCATATGATATACCCATATTGTATAATATAATATATATAAATTCATTATATGAATAATGATTATAGAACATATCTCCTTTAATAATCCCCTTATACTAAATCCACTTTGACATCATGACATTTCACAATATATTATATTATATATGGCAACTCTGGAATCCATATCCAAAACATTTTGGGATATTCTATAAAAAACATTTGGAAATATTTCATTAACTTTGTCTCTTACGACATCAAATATAGTACCCTATGAATCCCCATCCAAAATTCCATTTGGATATACTATAATCCAATTTTACATAATCTATTTATTTCAATTTCAATATGAATTTACTTAACCATAAAACATGATCCAATGAGAATTTGTAGCATTAACACAAAATATGAATTTCAGAATTTATAAATTTATTCAAAGATAATCCTCTAGAAATGCATCATAACTACTCAATATATAAAGGGATATGGAATAATTTTAGTCTATTACATGTATCTTTAAACCTATTTCCACCAAATATATCATATAAATGTGTGACTTTTTTTTTGATCAATTTTTCAAAAATATTGAATATCCATAGTAAATGGATTATTTAAATACCATATAGCTACTTATATGTTTTAAACACTCTTATAATAGACTAACAAGCTCAATGAATATATCACATTACATTCAACCTTATGGATGAAAACTTCACACTTACTTCACCTGATAGACTAGTATTCCATATATATTATCTAGGGATAGTGGTGAACTTCATTAGTCAATCTAATTCAACGTCACATACATCATACTAATTAGACAAGAGAAAAAATCCCTTCTCTATTACGCTCCAACTAACAAAATCATTAGAAACATACCCCATCATCCTATGATTATCTAATAATCAAGGCTTATATAAGACAATTATCAATGTATGTATGTTCTAAAGCAACATATATCACAAACCTGAGGTATGGTAAAATCCAAATTTGAACCATGAATCCCTAGTATACAAAATTTATAGTATATCACACTCCAAGCCGTGTACTTCATGGGTCATCCAATGCCCCAAACTCATTTTTTTCACATGATCATATTCAATATCCTAAAAAATATTATTACTCAATCTGACCATAAAATTTCATCAAAAACTATAATACTCCACGAAAAAAATTCTCTAGGGAAAACTCAAAGTCGCACTATGAGTGGTCAATTATTATTTCACATCATAGTATATACATATGTAGTTAATCAATAATATTAATAAAGTGGATAATTAATTTTTTTTAACATTATATATTTTATATTCATAAACTCTTTATAAAATAATAAAAATTATGTTTACATAAGTTCATGTATTTTTATATAACACATGATAAACTGCCAGATCAGCCTTATATTTTCACCAATTTTATGGATATTTATATACTCATTATATCACTCTGTAATTAATTCCAAAGATATGCTTGACTATATGATAAAACCCTACCACTAAACACTTTAGTGAGTAAAATTTCTGGAGTAATCCATTTGGAATAATGGGTAGAATTTGGATTCATATGCTCCATTTCCAACTCCTTGAAAACAATATTCAAACAACACAACTCCACAAAATTTAATCATATGATGTTATTAATTTTTTTATATATATAACTCTTTCAAAGTTCATCATATTCATCCTCCTTGGAACCTATTACATAATATATTTCCTTGAAATATTTTTTTAATTATTGTAACTCTTTTCATTAATATTTTACCAATATAACAAAACCATTTTGGATATTAAGTAACATTCACATTGGATTTTTACATGAACAATATTTTATTAGTTAAAATTGAAATTATGTAATACCAAAACTACACCCAGTATCCTCTTAGACACTATATATTCATCACAATATAATTATAAATAAAATTAAATTTTTTAGAAAATAAAACTAATTTAATTTAGAGGTAATATATAAAAAACGTCCGCTGTATACATATCAAATATGGTATTCTTTAGGTTTACAGAATAATTATAAGAATAATATATTATTCTTTAAAACATATAGTTTATGGTGGGATCAAATCTCTCATAATTTAAAAATATATATAGATAAACACATTTATCCTGGTTTAAACAATTTTATCATTTAACTTCTTCTAAAAAATGTTATAAAATCTGGTAAATCATAAACCATGCGTATTGAAGCCATCATACCATATTGTTCATAGAAACATGCTTTTAATAAAAATAAAATTCACTTATCACATAATATAAATGATATGAGCATACACATCGATTATTAATAACCATATCAGCTTGATGTTTTTAATTAAATTCAATTATATGGTTCAAAAAAACATTGTTTCATCATTTGAATGGAAACTAAAATATTTTTAAAATATTTCCATCATTTTGAACTCTTTAAATAAATTATAATGTATACATTTGGTATCATATACCTTTAAAACATTCAGTAATTAATTTTTATAACATTGATTCCTAACATGAAAATTCAGAAGAGTTTCATAAACCCCTTTCAGTATTTTATATGATTCTATCATATGGAAATCGGTCTCTACCTTTAAAAATTTTCATATAGGTTTTAATAACCGTGTATAGTTTCTTGAAGAAGAATTTTTGGAATTTCCAACAAACCTTTACAATTTCTATATAATTCTTTTTCTACTTTTATTTTTTACACAACACCAAGGCTTAAAAAATCAATTTTCATGTTCATTTTTTTACCAATGACGATTCGAGAATGAAATTCTTTACTAGAAATATTCTTAATGGATAGGTCTAATATATCCAAGTCATTAACTTACCCAGTATTATTTAGTATACGGGGGGTATGTAATGTAAAACATTGAATTTTTATTATTATTATTTAAATAATTTATATTTTTAAATTAAAATGTTTAATTTCTTTATTTCCTTATGTTTTATTTATATTTTTTTGGTATTCTATAATTTTAGGGTTTAAGTGGGTTGTGCTACAATATCTGAAGGTATTTTTAGGATGAGTGTTTTGGTTAGCTAGAAATGGACAAGACCCATACTTTAGAGTAAACAAATACACTTATGTATGGGAAAATTTTGTGTATGGTTTTTGGGTTTTCAAAATTTTCATTGAATGGTAGGTTGTTATGTGAAAATATGATCCAAACAATATCCTAGACTCGAACCCATGTCAAATCTTCATTCAACTCCCTTTCTGTGATGCGTGTGTGTGTAATGGTGTGAAGGGGTTTCAGGGATGAGAGTTGTGGCACTTTTTTCTACCTCCAAGATGTGTTCATTCTATGAAGGCAAGGTAAAACTGAAACATGCCAATATGAACTGGGATCATGACTCAAATTAAATTCACAGAATGTTGAGTCATGATGGGAAAAGGGGTTCACATCGTAACATGTATGTGACCATATTTTATTTTTTTTGGATTATAACACCACCAAAATTTAACAAGTACCCTTTTGCATTATTTTCCATCCACATTCATTTGATATAGAATGTGTCGGGCTCAAGTAATCCCCCAATCCATTATTTAGAGTCTGTAACTCCTATAAACATTTATTTCATCATGGTTTATTCCTCCTACATATAGATTTTACCCAATTTCAATTCTTCTACTTTACATATGATTTATTATTATTCCTATCACTATGAGTTATGGTGGTGACACTATATATTGAAGACTGGTCATAAAATTATGGTCTTTGATGTCTTGGTCTTCTTAATCTCTTCTTGAGACCTAATATATCATTTATTTATCGAAGGAACTGTGTTTCCTTTAAATTAAGGTTGGTTCCCTTATGATTTTTTTTTATTTTATGTTCCATGGATGATTGATTTTTAAAAATTATTTTCTATGTTTAAAATTTTTATCAATATATTATTTTTTATGATATACTTGTTTTCTTACTATGGTGATTTTTATGTCTTACATAAATTTATTTTAACTGGTAGATTATTAGAACTAATTTCAAATTCTTTCAAGGTGATCTTGTGATTTCCATTGGAGACTTATTAATTTAAAAAAACATTTTAATAGTACTTTGAATTTACCTTATGACCTTTAATCATTACAAAATATAATAAAATAATAATTTAACTTTTCTACTAATTAAATGATGGAATTTAGTAGGAGTTATTATTATTGATGATTTTTTTCTATAATTTTATATTTATTATAAACTTGTTTCATTTTTATAATATGTGTTGAAATTATAACTAATTTTCAGGTTTTTTATTATGTTTTTTGGATATATTAAACCTGGAATCAAATTTTTGTAGTTTAAGATACTTTTTTAAGTATTGAGACATTTTTTTAAAAGAGGGTTTTTAATATTACCAATTGATTTTTAAAATTGTTATCAAATAATATTCAAATATATATAATTGTTCCATAAAATACAAAAGATAGTTAGAAACTTATAAAGATTTTTTTTTTAAAAATTGTATCCATCCTTGATTTGAGCCCATCGTTTTTTATATTATCTATAGTTTCATTTATATGTAGTTTAATTGATAATTTATTTATGTTTATGTAAGTGCGAATGGGATCTTATTATAAAATGGTATATGGTGGAATGATGAGGGGATCGTATGAGTGATTTTAGTGTAAATAAGAAGGGGATCTTATATGTGATTGGTTGGTGATAAACGTCACCCAACCCCAATAGCTAACATCAGGAGACCTTAGGATCTTTTGCATAATCATAGGAGAATTACCTATTGGATAATACATGTTCTTCATAGCCTAGGATTATTCCAGTAACTAACTAAAATATATTATTAATTTGATGATATGGATATGGTTCCATCATTTGGGTGTCATAACATTTTTTGGAATGTGAATTAGATATCCTTAGTAACCAAAATGTAGTTGTATAAGATTAGTTCTACTCATAATAATGTGTTTGGATCTTAGGGAACCTTGACCATAGTTCACCTAGGGATATTCCAAATAATTTTATTATCCATATTTTAATAAATATATGTTATCTATATTTATGTTATAATATATTTACTTTTTTTATTTAATTGCAGCTTAAATTTACTTTCTTATGGTAGTTGTTTACATGTTGTGTTATTTTCAAATTTATTATCAACGGTGTTTCCCATATGTGAAAATTTTATTCACATAGTTTTCTTTCTTCTTGTTATCAAATTTAATAAAATTTATCGTATATTAAGATTTAAATTGGTAAATAACAGGTTTAATATTAAATCATTAAAAATTTGTAGTTTAAAAATTAATTTTTGTACTCTTGAATTTTTTTTCAAATTATCCTCTTGGAACTCATGGGTTTTATTCTTATAATTCAATAATGAATTAAAAAAATAAAATTTTGGAATTTATTATGTGTCTTTGTTTTATCCTATGTTAAAAATGTATTATTTTCCTGAAATTTATTTCAAACTAGAATTAATGTAATTTTATATGAAAGGAATCACATAGATTCTTTTATCATTATCATGCTACTAGGAATCTTGGTGCATACCCTATTTATAACACTCAGTGTCTCTAGACTAAATGGATTTTGTAGGTTAAGGTTTTGGTTTTTGAGATACTCCCCTTGATGTCTTATCCCCCTAGGGTGGTCCCTTACTGATGGTGTTTTATATGGACCTTAGTCTATAATTTAATCTTGATTATTGGTCTTTTAATGTTTCTATTTTATATTTTCACCCATTATTGTATTGACCATCTCAGCTTACATAAGTTTACTGATCTTTATTATTCATTATGTATATCCCTTTCTGTATTTTGAACTGAGTTTGATGTTTATAATTAATTGTTATTTTCTTTGTTGTTTTATATTTAAAATTATATATTTGATTAGGCATGATCATATAACTTATGTATGGGTCATATTAGGTACCTAGTAAGAATTCCTCTCCATGTTTCTCATTATTTATTCAGTGAAACTAGTCACAAGAGTGTATCCTTAATTAATAGTCACTAGTTTCGATATCATTAGGATCCATAACACCCTTTAGACCATTCCAAGGACCTTATCAAGTGATAGGATAAGATATCCTGGGTTAGGTCATGATAAAATATATCAATGAAAAGTTTAAATTTGAGAAATGATGGTATATTAGAAATAAGAATGTCATAACTTGAGAGTTTGGTTTGGTGAGAATCTCAAATGTTTATCATCCTATGGATGATCTTGTTAACATAGGATATTGGCATGTAATTCAAAAATTGAGAGGTGTTATAATTATTTATTTTTATATATCGTGGTTTTGACTAGTATTGTTATGAATTATATTGTTGTTGTTTTGGGCTATTTACAAGATTTTCATTTTTGTGGTGATGATAGAAGATAAACTATATATACAGTTATCTCTAATAGTCTATAAAATTGTATGAATCCTATTTCATGGTTATGGGATGTTTCCTTTTAGGATGGTGTGATTGGCTCATGGTTTAACAAACAATCTATCCAATTAATGCATCATCATTAATCATTTTAAATTATTAGATGGAATGTCCCTCTTGTTTTTTGTTTCATTTTAGTTGTGGATATTTATTATATTGTGTGATTTAATGATATTTTTTATGCTGAATTAAATTTTTTTATTTATTATTTCATTTTATTGAAAAATATGGGTTTAATAGTAAAATTTTACTTTTCAAACGTATAAATAAATCATTAAAATTAATTCAAAATGATTTTATTTGTGACTTGAAAATATTTTAAGGTTTGATGGTTGGAATTTCACACTTATTTCGAAGTGCTATTTTATGATTTGATACCATTGTATTATATATATAACTTTATAATGAGTATGTGTAATTATAATTTTTATTTATATTATTATTTTGCTTCTCTAAGTAGTTTTTATATTTAATATTATGGGTTTTACTTTTACTCATGGTTTATTTTGATTTGTAATGATTTGGGTTTTGGTTTTAAAAAATTATTTTATTGATATATCATAGAAATGGTGAAATAATTTTTATGTATAATTTTATAATTTTTAAACTAATGTAGATAATTATAAAATTCATTTTGTAATGGTTTAAATGAGTTGTGGTTTGATTTATTATTTTATGGTGAGATATTTGACTTGTGTTGTGTATAAGTTTTTATTTTTATGATTGAGTATGGTATTCATTTTTAATTAAGTTATGTCTCCCAAAAATTATCACCAAATTATAGAATGTTTATAACATTGTATATTCCCCAATATAGTGACTTTAAGGTTTCATAGTTATCCCTTATAATGGTCTTATCTACCTAGACATTAGATATAGTGGTAGATCAAGATTCCTCTTATGTTTTTCATATCTTTCATAGCGATTTAGTTCCTTAAGGGGATGGGACTATTGAAAAAGTGTGTTTATAATTCTTTTGAACATGTTTATTTCATTACCAACATAGTATTTGAGGGATAATTAAAGGTTCATATATTTAAAATTTGTTTGTATCCACACCTTAGTTCTAGATTGTGTTTATCGTATCAGGCATCATTTTAGAAGGTGGATGACAATACCCCATTATTGGAGTTGGTTTCGAAAGGAAATCCTGAGAAGGGTTTTGATGATGATTAAATTACTATTATTGAATTTTATTTAGACTATGTGAATTATGGGTAGGAAGAACCCAAGCTTATCAACTGAGATGATTAGGGGGATCTTCTTTCACTTTTTTGTTCCTTTATTGAAGGACCAATATCTTGAATTCTTCTAGTGTGGTAAACTTGGAAATTTTATGACCACTTATTCAAAAAATATAAATACATTTTATCAATTTGTTCGATTGGGAAATCTTTAATAATTTTATAAGCTAATGTAATAACATAGGATAAAATTTTGACCTCATTATGGACATGAATATTAGACCCATGTAGTGGCATCTCCACCACTCTTTTTACCAATTCATTTTTTGATTTATTATGTTATCCTTTTATCCTTTTCCTTTTCATTATATAAGGTTTAATATATTTTTGTTTTTTAGATGATATAATGGTTTCACCATATGGATATGAATATGTCACTTAAATGAGTGTTTGACATTCACCAACTTATTTAGATTTATTAAATTGATCCTTACACCATTTTCTTGAGATTCCACCATTTTTATACATCCCTTAAATGTCAGAGAGACCTAATATTGGTATCACACCGTTGGTTATTTTTTCAATTATTCAATTTCATTTATATATATGGAGATATTTTTGATGTGTTGATCATATTTACTATGAAAAGGATTGTTAATTGTTTTAATTTGGTTGGTTTCATTTCCAATTCAATCTTTCCATATAATCTATGTCACGTAGATCATATTGTCTCTTTTATCATTTGGGACTTTCTAGGGAAAGAATTTGTTATGTTTTGGAGATTTTTCACACCATGACCTTTATTTTATTATATTTATTTATTTTATTAATTATTTATTTTTTTAATTTAATTTCAAAATTTCATTATTTCACAATGCTTCGATTATTTTGTGAATTCTACAATTTTTTGTTAGCATAGGGTCACATAGTTAAATGGGGAGGTTTCAATACAACATATTATTGGTTTGCTAAAAACTATTAACCCCATTACATAAAATTAAAATAATTTACATTTATAGATTGGAATCCTTTGTTTAATGTTTTTGAGTTTTGGATATTTTTATTGAAGCGTAGGTCACATCGTGACATAATATTCTATCTTGAGTCAGCTCTGCAATGAACGTTCACAACACAATGGGGGTGTGTGATTGTTGCTTAATAAAGTGGGTTCACCCATTAATAAACATGTCCTGGAGGATTTTCCTTATGATTTATTTTCACGAAGAAGGTTATTTGTTCTATAACACAACCCTATGATGTTTGTCTATGACACTGAATGTATCTAGAGAGATATGAGTCACATTATGAAAATGAGGTTGTGATGCAGCAAGGGTGTAGCTCTACAACATGTTTGTGTCCATGTTTTAATTTAATTATTTTTTACTTTACCCCAATAAAATGATAACCCTTCTGGGGGTATTCTAATCCCACTTTTATTTGGTCTATAATGAGGGGATATCTTGAAATCTCCATTATCATTTCTTGAATTACACAACTCATGACAGCCTTAGTTTATTCATGGTTTCTCTATATTAGAACATTATATATATATATATATATAAATTTCTCTTCATCATCCTCTATACTTCTAGTTTATAATTCTTTATCTAACCTTGTTCCATAATTTACAAACCCTATGTTGAGTATTTTTATTAACCTTGTGGTTTTTTTATGTTTAGGGATTGTAAATAACCTATTGAGAATTAATATTATGTAATTTTCAATGTAAATGTGTTTTTATTGGATTAAGGTAGGTGTCTCGATGAGATTATATTTATTTAAAATTACATGGGTAATTAATATTTCAAAACACACTATACATTTACTTGTTATATTTTTATTCGATTTTGGGAAATAATATAATTTTATTCTTGTCATTGTGATTTTAAAGAATTATGAAAGTTTTTTTTAAAAGCTAAAAATTCATTAAATATTTTTAATGTGATCAAGATGATTTTTTAAATGAATTAGAGAAATTAATTATTAAAAATAATGTTTTAAAGGGATGTTTAATTTTGATAATGAACATCAATCATTTTCTATATGTAGTAAAAATATTTTTTTACTTTGTGTCCTAATTAAAATGAATATTTGAATAGGGTTGAATATTATTTATCTTATATGTTATTTTATAGTAATTTTATTATTTTTATACATTGGTTTCATTTTTATAATATGTTTCAAAATTATAATTGTTTTTGAGAATTTTAGTATGTGTGTTAGATCTCTTTAACATGGAATTCGACTACATTTTGGTTTAATAGTTTTTTTTCGAAGTATCAAGGTGTATTTTTTTGAAATGGGGTTTTCATAATACCACTTATTTTTTAAATGGTTTTAAAAGAAAATAAATTTGTTTATTATTTTATTCTTAAGGTTTGAAAACCCCTAGTAATGGTACACCTCCATTTATTTAGTAAATAACCTTTTGAATATGGTTTAAGTTAATTTTAGGCTTCCTAGAGGTGTTCGAGAGGAAGAAAATAGAAAAGGGAAAGAAAGGTGTCCCATCAATAGATTGAAAAATCAATAGATGCTCTTCCAGCTAGATGATGGTTTTTTCATAATGTACAACATGTATTAAGGCCCCATAGACTAACTAGTTGGAATCCACTGACCCACTAAGGGGTTATATGATATAATCAATTATACCCAGTGAACACCAGCCAGTAGATAGCACTATTCATGACCCAATAATTACATTATGATTTAATTATTTTTTAATAAAATACCTAAAATTTATCAATGTTTATTATTAATTGAGTCATCTTTCAACTCCCAGCACCATAGAATCAATAATTAATTTATTTTCCACATCTCTTCTCCTATCGTCTTCTTTATTCAACACCAAGACACTAGTTTGATCCCATGCTTCAAATCAGGTGAGTTATATATTAATTAAAATCAATTATATTCACTAATAATTGGAAAAATATATCTATATTATGAATTTACTAATCAGATCAAACTTCTTTTTTAATATTCTAATAAGGTAATTGTGATCATGGATTGAATCGGCACCCAGATTCCAGGGTTTGGTGTATGTGCCTCATTTGGACCTAGATCATAGTCAACAATGATTCTTCTCAAGTATGCATGTTATTATCCTTCATTTTGGGTGTTTTTATCCATAATATTGATCATATAATTCTAATCATGTTAGATTGGTTATTTTTTCTAGTATTCAATGGCGTTCAATTGGAATCAAACATTTACCCTTGTCATTAATAAATCATACATATATGGTGGTGGCCCCTGTCATTATTACATATTTATACATGTTATTTGCATTCTTTTTCAGCACGAGTGTGTATCCTAGTGAGAAATTTGTTTGATGTTTTATCACATGTGGTGTGTGTGTGTGTGTGTGTCACTATTAGACCTATTCTGATGTTGTGAACACGTGGTTTTATATTTATTATGAATTCTTTTTGGTATGATGTGATGTATGATATTCCATTTGTTTCTTGTATTGTATATATTTTCCTCTACCTTCTACTATTGATAATGAATGTTCAGACTCATGGACTATCCCCCAGAGATGGATGTGTCATACATTGGTTAGAATGAACATTGGTTGTCCCTTCCAAAAAGATGTGTCAAACATGTTTTGTGGGAGATCCCATCGAGGGGGAATATGTCAGACATCTATACATAAACCTTCAATCATTGTGAAAATATAGATTGAAATGGTCTACAAGGTCTTAACACATTAGTTATGTTTTTGTTATATAATTGTTTCTTATTATCACTATATTTACATTAATGGTATACACTATTATTTCTTGTTCAATCATGTTAAGAACTATTAGTAGTCTCTGACTAGGTCTCATAATCACACCATACTCATGCATCCCATGGTGTGTTTTGATTTTTTGACCAGGGATTTGGTGAAGATAAAATGCCCTATAGTTGGTGGTTTAGTTAGTGTTTCAGTTGTTTGTAGATGTCAAATGATGAACCTCAATCTCGATTTATGTTTTTTTTCTAATAGATTTATCATTCACATTGATCCACAATATATGGGGTGCTTTTTCCATTATTTTTGAGTTTTGTGACAAGAATTAAATATGGTTATTACATGGGTTGGTGATTTGATTTTATGTTGCAATTATGATATTTATATAATCTTTATTTTATTATTTTTTTATTATAACATCAATTATTACTCTGATAATTGTTCATTACTAATAAAATATTCTCCCCAAAATTTCCATCATGCACCTCATCACTAGTTGAAAACCACTATCTTATGTGGTGGAATGCACTAGGTCATGTGACATTCCAACATAAACTTGGTGGTTCAGGTTGGGCTGTTACAAAAATGTATCAAAGAACTAAGTATGCTATCTTTTTTTATTATTCTAGTACTTGAAAGTGTGTATATTGGATATAAGAAGGTTGGGACTCCGGAAGGGGAACTTTATTAGTGACTGGATAACATTGCTTAATGGACCACTTAGTTTCAATGGAATTGGAAATTTATGATTTTCTGTTTTTTTTGTTCATGGTGGTCCTGATTTAAATCACCTTTGGTGATTAAAGTTATGTTGGTATAGCATTTTATATGATTTATAATTAATTCATGAATTTTTTGTTGGAGTATCGGATCACATTCCAAATACGTGATATATACATTATATAGAAATTAAATAATTAAATTCTTATTGAAATTATGATATGTTATATTAGTGAATTATTTTCTACATTTTTTTTGTTTGATCCTAAGTATTCTATTCTTGAGTGTATGCATATATTGATTTGGAAAATTTATTTATACTAGAGGCCTTAGATTTTGGGTAGGTATTAGGAGGTGTTCAATATTTTATAGGTAGAAACTTAGGTTAAAAAAATTTATAAACCCTAGTGCGTTACTATAATCTATTATCAATCCAATTGTTTTAGATAGTGGATTGTATATGTTTTTTTGGAATATCAGGAACATTCCCCTAACAAATTACTTCTGAAACCAGTTATATCACATATTTAGTAAGAGGGTGTAGCTTAGCTTTCTCCCATTGTTGTTCTAGCACGATAAGCATCAGAGCAATCTTGCAAGAACTCCTTAGAATAATATTTGTTCAGGGTGTAGGATCCCACATGGGTGGGCCAACAAAAGTAAATTATACTCACAACATCCAAATTTTCATCCCCCAACCTTATAGGGAACTAGATACCCCCAAGATATATGTTTCTAGATGTGATCCATCAATAGGATCTTCATCATTGTGAAGATCGCAAAGGATCGACTTGTAATGCTTTGGATATTTATGTTATTGTTTCTCACAAGAAGATGGTGGAATGTAATTATTCAGGATGGTAAACTTGGTGGATAGTGGTGGGAAACCTTCATGTGCATCTTCTTCATGGAGTAATTATTTGATGCATTACAGTTAGATCATTACTAGGAGTTCTTAGAGATCCATCAATTAATAATATCAGTGTATTTCAATTTAGTGTGATTCAAAATTTTCATTTTCATTACTCCTCTTATTTATACAAAGAATATTTATAATTCTAGAATATTAGGGAGAAGGCTTCATCCTAGAGCTAAAACACCAAATCAAAAACATTAATTAGTTTAGTCAAACTATAGTACTTCGTAATCCTCTAAAGAGATCACAGAATCATGGAAGATAGATATTTAATCCTTATTGCAGCTACTGGTTGTTCAAAACACTATAATGAATATGGATTATTATAGTTGTTTTTAGTGTATGTATCCAAACTCACTTCAAAAACATTGAATAAAATGGTCATCCTATTTTTCAGAAAAACTTTTGAAAAGTATAGGAAAAATTTATATTTATAAATGATTTCTATTAAATCACAAATATCAGTTTTAATTTATAGTTATTTGATAAAAACTTCCACTACCATCTTTGAGAAGTTAGAATCTCCCTAAAACTCCCTTATAGAATCCCTCTTCAAACCATCTACCCATTGATGCCCCCAATACCATTTCCCCTCAAAACCAAAACCATATCCACTTGATGTTTCTAACACCTTCTCCCCCTCAACATAGAGACCATCTACCCCTGGACACCACAAACTGTTGGACCCCCCTCATAGATAACCTCTCCCCCTCAAATAAAACTCGCTCCCACCACACATGAATCCAAGTACCTCTCTATATCCAAAAAATCACCCCTTAGAACCCAGATGAATCCCTATCCCTCTCGCAAATAACCTCTCTTCCACTATAATATATTTGATGTTGTCTGGCGTTGGCCTCCACCACCAGAATCCTTTCTTCTCACCCATATCTATTTCTCCATGTTTTATTTAGAAATATATATATATATATATATATGTTAAATTGTTTATTGTGCGATACAAGGATAACGTTATTGTGGGTATTTTTTAATCATTTGTTTATAGGTGTGGTGTGTGATAATTTCATGTACATTATTTTCAATTATAATAATATGTTGATACTAAATCTCCTAGGAATACATATATCACCAAAGAAGGTTCATATGGTGATATAATCACCAATAGGCATTGATCAAAAAACAAAATCCCTTATCTTCAACATAGTACAAATTTCATTAAATTAAGGATGTTCAATATCAAGATTATGCTTTAGATAGTTTCATATTAGGATTGCATTCTACACTATTTTTTGTATGTAACAATTAATAGTGATTTTTGGGTACATTAGAAATATACTATAATAATTATCTTATATACTAGGTATTGAATGTTTTATGGATGGTATACTTATTTTTTTATCCACTGCATGTTAGGTACTCTCCCATGATTTCATAAAATGAACTAAATTATAAATATAATTTCATATATTAATTGACATATAGATTTATATATTTGATTAAATATTTATTAAATGATGAACATTAAATAATAGGTAATTTTTTTCATTATTTTCCTAAATTTTTAATTTTACATTTTACATGAATTTAAACTATATATAGCATGGTCTATTTATATAATTATGTAAATAGGAAATTTATTATAATATTACTTCATATCTTCACATAAATTATTTATACATATTCTTTTTGTATGTTGAATTAGTTTCATAATACATGTAAGAGTATGTCATCATATTTAGATGTAAAATACATTATAGTTTTTATTTTTATTTAGAAGAGTAGACTAGTGGGTGGGGAATCTTTTTAAATTAAGATGGAAAATACTAGCATATTTTGGTCACAATTTTCGTTATAACTTTTTGTTTCATTTTGTTCAAAATTTCTATTTTTCAATTTTTTGACAGTGTTTTAGTTCACGTACATATTAATAATAGTTATATTTCCATACCTTGGATCACATCTCAGTATTTTACGATTTTAAACTTGTTTTTTTAGTTTTTATCTAAAAATCGACCTGTGGATGGATGAATCAAATGTATATGTAATACATGAAAATTTTTATTATGGTTGATGAGATATGTTGTATTTGTGAACATGATATTGAATTAATTTTCTCCTCATTATAGGAAAGGTAATTTTCATTGATAGAAAAATGTTATAGATAATTATAGTAGTTTTGTACAGTTTAAAAATGAGGATATTAATGCAAGGTTATTGCATATTGAAATTTAAAACTAGATAAATAAAACATTTAAAATAGTAGGGAAATGTCATTTACAATGTAAAATTCATTTTTTTATGTTATATATGTTAATTATTTTTTTGGAACTACAAGATATACTAATAAATATAGTAACCCATTAATATATGTTGATGAAGAGAGTAATATATGGGATAATAAATTGATCAAACAAATGGGTTTTTTAAATTATTTTCAAATGGAAATTAGAAAATATATATAGTATGTGTTAAATATTAAAAATTGTCTGGTCTAATGAAGTCCCCCCACATAAATTTTTTATGTTGAATTGAAAATAACGTAACATATATGATATTGGAATTGTTGTGGGATGCATATATTAAAGCCAATATCCATGTATCATTTTATGTGTTAAATATGATTATTATCATTCTTGGACTAAACCATTTGAATATACACACATGTCTCGATGGTTGTATGATTTATTGGGGAAAATATTTTAAAAATGAAAATTGAATAAGATATTTTAATTCTATATCAAAATCAAAAATTATTGATGTCAATTTGAATCAGTGTACTACCACAATAAAATACAAAAATAATTTTTTTTAATGTTTTTACCTTTCATTCCATTAAAACTGTGATTAAAAATATTATTTATGCCATCTAAGACCATTAAACATCTATAATGGAATGTTTTTCTATATAATGATGATTAATTCAATGGAAATCCAATATATTAAAAAGTATTGACTAATTTTGATTTATTAAATCTAGAATTCCATTTTTTTCATAAAAATGTATTCTTGGGATTAGAATGAGATGGATTCAATTATTTTGGGACTTTATGTAGTAGTTACAGTATTTGGCTAGTTGTATTGATCTCTTATGATCCACCACCATGGATTTGTATAAAATAGATTTATTTCATCATATTGATGATTATTCCTAGAAATACACTTCCAGGAAATTAAATTAACGTCTACCATCAACCTCTTATTCAAGAATTATAGGATTTAGAGAATAGTGGTGCAGAAACATATGATACATCTACCATGAAAATGTTGAAAATGTATACTTCTCTTATGTGGACCATTAGTGACATTCTTAGGCTATGTAGTTTATCTAGTTGTAATAGACACAATGGTTTGGTTTTTAAAATTTGTAACATTTATTTTTAGTGTCAATGGATACCTTATTAAAGAAATTGGTTTTAAATGTTTCATCATCAGTTCCTTGACACGAACAACAGATTTTGGTTTAACAAGTCATGTTTCAATGGAAAAAAATTTTAGGCTTCCACAAAAAATAATTTCAGGATCGGTGATCTTAGAATAGTTATAAAATCTTGAAACAATGGTTAGAAAATATTTTTATCTAAATGAAAGTGGAAAATGAGTTAAAACACCATCTATTAAAATTGGATGACAGTAAAGGAAGACTGAGAGAATATTTCTCAAACTTATATGCTCAGAATTTAATTCATTACATTATAATCATTATGGTATGCGCATTGAATTTTTTTCCTGATAATTTTTTTTACAATCTTTAACTAGTTCGAATAAAAAAAAATTTAAATTCTCATATAAAAATGGAAGCCATTTATACAAAATATGATCTATGTACAAATAATAATGAGAAGTATCCATTTTCTATTTTTTCAATTAAATATATATAGAATGATGTTTTTCATTGAACATTAATAAATTTGAATTTCCATAATGGATATTCTAGTAATATTTTGTGTTTTTTATTTGGATCACTATAAGATACATAGAATTAAAATTCACCAATCACATCTATTGATGGGGAAATTTATATCACTGGAAATCCATAATTTTTAACATTAAAAATAACAATTTTTATAATTGATTTATGTAAATTCTTGGAACACTTTGTTAGAATACATTGAAGACCATTAAATTGGTTAAACATTAGGAAGGAATTTTATGGAAGATATTCCATTTAGAGTTTTTATTTCCCCCATTATTTTTCACCTTGATGGTTCATGTAATGTTGAATTTTTCTAATAAAGAAAAAATTTTAGGGACCATACATTATCGATGGATGTATCCAATAGATAAGTATTTCATTATATTAATATTTTCATTACAAATATATAGTTTTCTTATATAATATTTTAAAATTTTATTTATCAATTTCTTTTCTTTTATCATTAGGTATCCTTGTGATTTGAAGTCTTATGTGACAAATAAAGCTCATCCAAAAAGTTATATTATGTATGGTTTCCCTGCTAAAGAGTTCTAAACCTTATTTTTATGGTATTTTAATTTTTTATAGATAGTAATGAATCATGTAGGATTTTTTGATAATAATATGAGTTAATTGAAATCTAATAACGATTCATTAATGTTTCCAACATTAGGCTGAGAAGTAGGGAAATTCCCATTATTTTCACTGATATATATGTAGTTAATACAAGAACACATATTTGTGCTATTCAATACTGATATTTTTTATTCCTATGTTTAATAATTAAGGACATAAATGAAAATATTCCATATGCACTAAACTCAAAATTAGACAGAGATAATAAATGTTGTTACCAACGAAATTGTTGAATATTTTTCACAATGGGTATCTTCATAATCTAATATGTAGTTTGAATATGTTACCAATTATCTAGATTATGTAATATTTTTTTATATCAACATTTATAAGTAATTAATTATGATAATAGAGTTGAAAAATATAATTATTGGATGTTTTTAGCTTTCAATCCATTAAAGCATGCTAAGAGATTCAATTCTTACAATATTGGTGGTTTCATGATTCATGCTATTGATCATGAAAATTGTTTAAAACAAAAATTAATGGTATAATCATATTTTCAAATCATTGTTACTATTGAATATTGATTTATATTATCTATTTAAATTATTATGTTATAATTTTTTTTGTTTTATTTAAATGTATCATTTTCAACATTAATTGGTGAACAAATAATGTGTTATTACCATTTACTGATATCAATTTCTCTCAGTTGATTGATACTAGTTTGTGAGAAGAACATGATCAATATGCTACGGTTTCCCAAGAAATAATGGTATATTATGTTTGTAATATGGTTGATGATGAGTGGAGTGTTGTTGTTTAGATGAAACTAATAGATATGTATGATATGGGTGATGAATGTGTATTAATTTATGATAGTGAGTCCTATCAACAAAAATGGACTGAATTAATTACACCTAAAAATTATTTAATATTTTAGTATTTTGGGGGAGTGAGAAGAATAATAAGGAGAACAAACAAAATAAGAAAAAAAATGTTATCAATGGAACCTGATAAAAACAAGACCAACTGGGAATATAATATTTTTGTTTTTATATAATAAATACAAATAATTTTTTTATATTAATAAATGAATGTTTTTATACTAGAAAATTAAATTTATGAATTTTTTTCATGTATAACATGCCGAAATAGGTTTAGTGATATTACCGCATCAACGTCACATGGATCTTATTCTCACTATGCAACACAAGGTACAATACATCACATACATTACACACTTTTTTATACCATTTAGTCTTATCCTAATATGATTTCACCCATATTTATATCTCTAATTAATGATATTCGGAAATCAAATAGGTCACCTATAATGGATCTTTTTAGTAATTTGCATAGTAGGATGTCCTTATTAAGAGGTTATTAGAGGGTCTGAGTCATCAATATGTAATTAAATGTGAATATATTACATTCTAAAATATTGATACTAATTATTTTATTTATATGTACAAAGTATAAAAATAATAATATAAAAGAGGCAAACATGAATATTCATGGTGTTTTTAATTTCTCTAGGATAATGTTAGTGATTATCTTGATGAATATAGGTTACCCACTCATAATGCAATAGGAATTTCTTGGCATTTCATAAGGTCATTATCAGGTTGACTGACATACCAACCTATTCATTATTTATACTAGAGACACGTTCCATTATCCTAGAAAAATTAGTTTTTGGATTCTCAAAATGGTACTATCATTATCATGTATTTATATGTGATTATAATAAACATTTCTTAACTAATGTGTTAATAATTTAATGCATTTAATGTATTTATTTAATGATGAGGATCCATTTTTATTTTCCTGATTCCATTTCTATTTGTTCCACATGGATATATATCCTGAGAGTGGGGGAGGATGGGGGTGAATCAGGGTATGAAAGATTAAAACAAATGCTCTTTATAATCTTGTTTGGTTGTTTGGAAAAATCCTCTTCTCTTTCCTTCTCATTGCATTTTATGAACAATCCTTAAATCATTCATAGGACACATCAATTTTACTTGGTTCACCCTTACTGGGATATGTTGAAGGAGAAAACACCTGTGATGTTCCGATGTACTAAATCCACTAAAAGTACACATCTATTTACAAGTTTGAGGAGGACTCACTATCCCTCTAGGTTTACAACCATTCACAATTTAATAACTCCCTACTCTCTCAACTAAAGTGATCTCACTTCTTCTTTAGAATATCAAATCACATTTTATAGACTTGTAGGTCTCCTCATTGTCACTAATGAATGCATCATCCAGTGTATGTGGATTCTATTTTGATGTCCAATTTCATCAACTAATGAATACTCCTTTTCCGCTGACCAATGGGCATCAACCTTTGAAAATACCTTTGTAACCCTCCCTACTTCGTGAATCTCCCAATTTCTCAATGCTCAAACAAGAATTTGTGAAGTACATTCTTCTTCCCAAATCACACACCTTTATAGAGATTTTGTTATTGTAGAGGCCAAGGCATCACAAAATGAATTACTTTGTGAATCTCACTAAGACAACGCGGAACATGCCTCTTTCACAGAGCTAGAATATCTACCGTGAAGCACCTACCATTTGCGATGGACACTTCCTCCACTAACCTACTTTGTTATTCAAGAGTTATTTTTGAAAAAAAAAAATATTTTCTCTTATAATGGGGGCTGAGGCGTATTTATAGGTGATTCCACAGACTCGAGAAAATCCTCTGAAAAGGCAGCGACATGTCATCTCAAATCAAAAAGCTCTGAAATTCCCACCAGAATTATTTCTATATTGCGAAGCACTGTGAAAAATTTCATATCGCAATGCTCATCATAATTTCAGAGCATTTTGTCAATTCATTTATTCCACAACCACAATGATCCCTCAAAATTCTCCACATATCTACTATTCATGAAGCACATCCTAATTTCAGAGCTGACCGTCAATATTCCTCCTGTCTCTTTGAAATCCACTTCAAGAATCACATATTCTTGAAACTAATTAATTTTCCATATTTTGATGAAATCATTATGAAAATACAGTTTTCTCAATGCTCACCAAATCCGAAATTTTGGACCTAAAATATTTGGAAAACACTAGAAAATGGTGCTACCTTGTATCTACTCTTCTGTACCACCTCCAGGTCTTTTACTCCTTTTCCATTGTTCTTTGTCAACATGGATTGTCAACAACATTTCAGGAACTTGACAGTTCACCAAGAGAACATTTTTTTTCAACTAAAACAACCAACCCAAATATGATGAAATGTTACCTTGAGGTATTGTTTCCCAACATTCACCCCATTTTGGGTTTTTGACAACTCTTCACAGAACGATTCTCTGCACTTTTATACCTCACTAAAGATCTATCCATCATTAGCCTCATTCGATTCATATAAAAACCAATGATTCACTCACCATATACTCTAAGACCATATGAGAAATGATCAGTGTGAGAAACAAGAATAGTTCGAAATTTTTATAAGTTAATCACTTGATTTCAGACACCAAATATTGATACCATAGTGATACCAATAAAATTAGTTTATAATGAACCTCATATATCGTGATATATAATCTTTTATAGCTAGCTTCAATCATCGTCAAATTTAAAACTATCCCCCTATCTCGTTGCTCTATCTGTCATCTTCTCTAGATGGCTTCGACTAAGATATTTTTCACCCCTAAAAGACACACTTTATCCCCTTGAACAATCACATTCTCTCCCCCTTTGTCAATGAACCCAAAGTTCACTCCTTTGTGGTATACAACTAGGTGAAAAAACATATCATTAAATCCAGAAAAAACATAACACCTTAGGGATAGGTGGATGACATACACAATTTTTCTAGTTCAGGGGAGTAAACTGAACTCCCTAATCAATTTGATGTCTCTCAAATTCTTCCTTGGGTAAGGCCCTTGTAAGAATTCCTTAAACCAGTAACTCTGTAGGCACATAATTTAACTTCACTAGCCCTTTCTCCACCTTCTCCTTGATAAAATGATATTTAATATCAATGTTACTTGTACTTTAGTGGTAGAATGTCTTATTTATAAGATTTATAGCACTCGAATAATCACATTGGATTATGATCGAAGACTTCACTTCAATTCCCATATCATCAAGTTGTTTCTTCAGCCTCAATAACACTGTGCATGCTTGAGTCACGGAAATATACTCAACTTTTGTGGTTCTCAATGAAACGCAATCATTATTCTTTATTGGAAAAGAAATTAAAAAAAACCTAGATAGAAATAACCTCCCAACATATATTTCCTATCATCTGTTTATCAGTCCAAATATGCATCTGTATATCAAAAAAGATCTGTCAGATATTTATCATTATACATCAAACCAAAATCCATAGGTCCCTTAATATACAGAATTATTTATTTCATTGCAAGCATGTGGAATTCCTTAGGATTGTTTTGATATCATTCTACTTGGTATGTGGCGAAAACAATATGAATTCTTGTCTCTATCATGTAGAGTAGACTCCCAAAATTTTTCATGTATTCTCTTATATAAATTACCTTTCCATCTACATCTTTTGATAATTGCATCTGGGTAGAGACCAAATTTTTCAACTCCTGGAAAATTTCCATTAAAAATAATTTCAGAACCTCATTGGAATATTTGGATTGAGAAATGATTCAGTAACTCCATCCTTATGTCACCTATAAAAAAAAGAAAAATGTCTTCCCTCCAATCATTGACATTTCAAACTCACATTTCTTGAATTCTGAAAACTACATGCATTAAGAATCATCTAGTCTGCCAAATTAAATGTTATCGACATAAACCCCCACAATCATGCTTTGATTACTGTCATTGTAGAAATATATTTTGTAATCAAATCCACCACATTGAAAGAAATGCTTCTTCAAATACTGATCAATCATCGAGTACCATGCTCTTGGTGCTTGTTTCCTCCCATATAGCTTGTTCTTCAATTGAAAAAGTTTTCTTCAAAGCATCCGGAATGATAAACTATATTGATGCTCGAAATAAACTTTCTCTTCCAGAACCCATTAAAAAATGCCGATTTTACATCTATCTGGAACACGTTGAACTTCTGTTTCAATGCAATGGATACAAATAATCTGATTGTATCAATCCTTGAAACTGGTGAAAATGTCTCATATAAATCAATACCCCCTATCTAGGAGTATCCTTTTCAAACCAGTTGTTCTTTTTTTTTGAATCACTATGAAATCATTATTCATCTTTTTTCAGGAAATACCCATTTAGTCTTGATGAAATTCTTATCTGTTGGACTTGAAAAAATCTCCAATGTCTGATTTTTCCCAATTTGGTCTAGCTCTTCATCCATCACCTAATCCCAGTTTTCATCTTCACCAGCATTAGAAAAACATTTAGGTTCAACATGAGATAAGAGATATGTTTGTTGCAGTGACTCCATTCTTTTTGTCATAACTTGTGATTTCTAATCACCAATGATATTTTTCCTATCAATTTTATCACAACTGTTTGGATTCATTATAGATATATACATTAATTCTTTCTGTTCATCATCAGTATATTCTTATAGGATAACATCTTCTACTTCTTCACCATCTGGGTTACTTTCCTCGTCTTAACATTTATCATGAAACTGTTCACTGTGTTGTTGAGTATTATATTAATTTTCCAAAACCGGGTCATCAATTCTCTTAACTACTTTTCACAGCCTCTTGATAATTCATTTTTATGCTTTTAGTTTTCCAGAGTAGCCAAGGAATATCCCCTCATCTCCAAGTGACTCAAAGTTCATATGTTTTTCATTATTGAAAATGATTCACTTACAAATAGTCAAAGGTAATTAACTAGTGGATTATTTTCATACCACATCTCATACAGAGTCATTCCTTCCTTTAGACATGATATGACCCTATTAGAAATATATAACGATGTCAATACTAATTCCGTCTAACATTTTGTGGGTAGATCTTTTTAATGAGCATCATTTTGTACATGTTTTTGATGATCTGATTCTCCATTCAACCAATCCATTCTATTTGGGTGTTCCCACTAAATAAACATGATTCCTTATACCATGTTTCAAGAGATACTCTCCCACCCGACTATTTGTGAATTACATACCATTTTCAGTACGAAACAACAGAATTTGCTGCCCTATCTTCCATTTAGATTCCCTATTATACAATTTCCTTCAACTAAACACATAAAAATTATTTGAAATGGAGAATAAAAATTACATTATACAATAGTCATCAATGAAAATAATGTAATACTTCTTTTCTATGAATGGATCATGGTGTGATAGGTCTTCAAAAATCAGCATCCACAAGTTTAAGCACTCTTAATGATTTCTTTTCTTTTTCCTTGTTCATCTTTTACATGATCTTCCCCTATTGACCTGAATCGCATGTATGTATACATTCACATGATATCGTAGGGATCTCTCTTCCTAAATCACACATTATGAGTTCTTTCAGGGATAATTTTCATAGATGACCAAGTCAATTATGCCATATCTTGTTTTTATCCTCTCTAGATAGAAAGCACATATCTTTTTCTCTTCTTACTAGGTGAACATTTACCTTTTTCATTTATCCCTGAAGAACCCTTTCACCATCTCCTTTTGAAGAAACATTTTTCTTAGTAAACCTTATAAAATTCCCTGAGTCACATAATTGACTATTGCATGGAAAATTGTGAATGAGACATTCTTCAACTAAGACACTAATACACCTCATTTCATTGGCCTCAATCATGGCCTATATTGAGACAATAATATTCAGGCCTTCAATATTTAAAAACAAGAAAACTCTTTCTTTTCCATATTTTATTCCTGTAACAAGATCCTTATTACCTTTCATGTGATATTTTCAACCACTGTCATGGATTCATACTGAATAATGGTTTGATTCTTTTATGGTAATTTCTTCCACCAATTCCTTCTCATCCTTTTTCTTTTTGATCCATGTAATTGACCTCACACTTGGTGTAGCTTGAAAATATTCATCTTCCTCGGAGTGAAATGTACTAGCTTTATCCCGCAGAGATTCAAATGGATTTTTCATTTTTAAAACACTTGTTGGTTTATTGATTTGTTGCTTGTGTCTACATTGATTATTCCTTAGCACATTCCTCTACATGGTTGATGTATAATATTTGGCTATGTTCCCATATTCTACACCCCAAAAAAAATTTCCCCCAAAGGATGTTCTATAATATGAAGCTCAGTTTTGATTACACTTTTACTCTTATTCTCATCGATATCTCTTGATTATGGAACATAGATATTGTGAATGTCCCATCATTCCACAACAATAACAGCTGATATAGGGTGAATTCATGCATGACGCAACTTCACTTCTAGTTTCCCCTTGGGATCTCTGAATATTTTGATTCTCCTTTATGACCACAAAAATATTCAATATTGGAATGGGTGCTTGCAGTATGAATTCAACTTTCACAGATTTCTATTTTCATTAAATCCCTACATCATCCTTAACAACCAAATATGATTATTTCTACTTTTCAATTGGACCACTATAATTCACTTCCAATTTTTCCATATTTTGAGTGATCATCTTTACCGATGTCATATTGGGAGTTAGGGTTTTTAAATCATCATTAACATATCATCACATGCTGATGAATGCTTCTTGAATTTATTTGATATGCTTGATTTGATCTTTCACTTTGTTGTTCAATCCATAAATATCCATTTTTTGTTCTTTAACCTTGATTTTATGTCCCTCAACCTTTTCTGAGCTCTCTAGATTGAAAGACTACTGTTTTTAAATTTCTTTTATGAGCTCATAATTCTCTTCTTTCTGTTGATTCATGTAGAGTTTGGCATCATGAACCACCCTTTTGGATATCATCATTTTTTCTCTCCAAACACCTATATTTTCAATAGATTCTTCTAATTCAGCTTTAATATGGAATCATCTTTCAACATATTGTTATTTATCAATAGTTTATTCTTTTTTCTAAGATCTAACAACCACTTCTACCAATTCATTCTCTCCATGATCATTTCAGTTCTCTATCTCCTCAACCTCTTGAACCTCATACTCATTTGAACTGTCACATTCTTGTGAAAGAAGATTCTTTTTCTTAAACAAATTTCACATGAACTGTTTCTTTCCCTTCACATTGGATGAATAATTCTTCATGGAAATCTCAGTTTCATCCTCCTCATTTTCTTGGAACTTCTTAGGGGAACTTTCCACCAGATATCCAACCCTTCCACATAAAAAACAATCTTTTGGATGTTCCCCCTTGAACATTTCTTTTCCTCTTAGTATATTTGAAGAAAGAAATGACATCACCTCATCTGTCTCTTCATCATTCAAAGAATCTTCAATGATGAGATTCATCAAGGCCTTGAATGCCACCTCGTTATATCTCCCTTTTTCCAAAGCCTCGTTATCATCATTCCTCATTTCAAATTCAACCTAGCTACTGTGAAAATTGTCCAATGTCGGCTTTTTTTGGGTCATTGTCGTCTAGTACGGAAACTTTTGGATTGAACTGAGGTTGAATTTTCCTCACGATGTTATTCACAATCTTTATATATTTAATTATGGCTATAAGTCCCCGTATATCTTCCATAACAATATTTACCCAGTTAATGAATGCTTCAACAGACTCATTTGGGTTCATTCTCAGATATTCATACTTGGTCCCAGAACATGCATTTTTTCCTTTATGACCTTTTTTTCTCATTCATATATATTAAATATATTTTTCCACATGTTATGTGATGATTTTCATGAAATCACCTTTTTATAGATATCATTATATAGGGATCCCCCAAAAGCATTGACTGCCTTGGTTTTAACAACCAATTCTCTTTGCTTGAATTCTCTTAAAGCACTACTATTAATATCTGCTATCATTCCACATATTGCTGCTGTAAACACATCCATTCACAAAGATATAATAAGTGTTGCATCCAATTCTTCCATAGCTAGAAATTTTTCCCATCGAAGATCGAAATACCTTTATGATTGATGATCTCCATTTGAGGGAAAACATTGATATCAACCATTCCTTATGATACCAATTGTTAGGAACACTAGGATAGATACCATGATGTGGGTGGTGAATCATGGTATGAACGATTAAAATAATTTCTTCTTATGATCTTGTTTGGTTGTTAGTAAAAACACTCTTCTCCCTCATTCCCATTGAAAAGTATGAAAAAACCTTAAAGCATGCACATGACACATCAATTTTACTTGGTTCACCCTCATTGCACTATGCCCAAGGAGTATAAACCTACGATTTACCAATGTACTAATTCCACTATAAGTGAAAACCTATTTACTAGTTTGAAGAGGACTCATTGTCTCTCCCATTTTACAACCATTCACAATTTGGTAACTAATAGCTCTCTCAACTAAAGTGAGATCACGACTTCTTCAGATGATCCACACACAATTTATAGACCTGTAGGTCTCTTCATTTTCACTAATGAATGCATGCTCCACTATATTTAGAAGCTCTTTTGATTTACAATTTTCATCCACTGATGAATACCACTTTTCCACTGATCAATAGGAATCATCCTTTGGAAATACCTTCACAATATTCCCAACTTTGTGAAGCTCCCAATTTTGGAAAGCACAAAAAAGCCTTCAAAAAGTCCATGATTCTTCACAAAGCACACACCATCATAGATCACAGGCCATCGCAAAGCTCAATCCACTGAATAGTTACTTCCTTCATGAAGATGAATGAGCCAATATAGAGAACACCTATTTTGAAGAGCTAGAATAGATGATGTGAATCTCTTACATTTCACCAATCACAATTCCTCTATGAACCACCTTTCTGATTTTAGAGCTACTTTTTTAAGAAAACAATTTTTTCTTCTCAAGGGGGTCGAGACCTATCTATTGGCGATTTCCATAACTCAAGAACCTTATATGAAATGTCAGCACCAAATCAGATAAAATTGAAAAGATCTGAAATTTACAATGAAATTCTCTCTATATCGCAATGCGCCATAGAAATTTTCGTATTATGGTGCTCATCATAATTGAATAGCATTCCGTCAATTCCTTTGGTCTGATATCACAATTCTCCCTCTCAATGCTCTTCACCTTTACCATTTACAATGCTCTTCATAGTTGCAGAGCTCACCATCATCATTCTTCTAGTATCTTTGAAATCAAATTCATGAATACCATCTTCGAGACACTCATGACTTTTCCAAATTTGGATGAGATATTCATGGAAATCCACATTTCTCAATGCTCTCCAAATCCCAAATTATTGACCCCAAAATTTTGGTAAACACTAGAAAAGGGTTCCATCATATATAAGTTATTATGTATCACCTCCAGATATTCAATTCCTTTTCTATGTTCCTTTTTCAACATGGAATGTCAACAAAATATCTCGGCCTTGATTATTCCCCATAAAAACCTACATTACCAAAAAAGACAACTAACCCACAAATTTTGCAATTATAACTTGAGGGAATTTTCCCAACAATTTCAATTCCATGTACTTTAAGCATTTGAAGAAAATAATTGAAATATTTCACATGGGTACTAAGGAATGACAACGATGACACATCTCTATCATTTTTATTGATGTATATAAATGTCCCTTAAGGGGTTTCTATAAACCAATAGAAAACATTAATAGAACATCATTTTACTGAATCTCATTATTTTATAATTTAATATTACTAGATATATAATATTTCTTTAATAAAAATTAATGTTTTATCAATATTTAATTTCATCATCTAATTTGTTTGATAAATTTTTCCAATTGAGGGAAGAAAATGATTCCCCACACTTCAAGCTCGATGATTTTCATGAGGAAATGACATAGAAAGGCTCCATTCAATATATTATAATATATTTATATATAAAAAATCAAGTGATTTAGTTTTTTTAAATATTAGTTATATAATTTTTTAAATAGTTGAAGGAGGTGGTTCATTTTTTAGAACGATATAATTATGGTTTCATATTTAGAAAAAGATGGTTGTTATGTCAAAAACCATGAAGAAAACATTGGGGTAAATAATTTTAATTATAATTTTGTGTTATTAAATTACATTATAATATAACATTTTTCAATGTTTATTGTAAAATCAATGTATCATGGTATTTTAAACTATTATTTTTAGTTTCATTATCCTTAGAGGGCAGGTGGTATTGAGTTATTGGTAAATTGAAATTTGGTCATGTCTTGGGGATGAGTTGTGGGTCTTCTTCATTGACTGTGTTTTTTACATTACATATATCATCATCGATGATATCATTATAAGGGGAAATTATAGGTTTCAGTGATCCTAGTTCACAAAACAAAATTTATGCATTAGGCATTATCATCCATGATTAGGAATCATTTGTTAATACATAAAATAAATAGGTATTATTATTATATTGTGTGTGAGATATTTTCACGAATTGGACTGGATACCCTAATACTCTAATAATATATCTTATCTATACATAGGTAGAAGGGTTTTCCCAGTCCCCATGGATTGGAGACTAGTGGAATACATCGTACAAGATAATGGTGGGAAGGGTTCTTCCACATAAACAATAGAATAAACAGTTACAAGTCAGTATGTTCAAAAGAAAAAATCTATAGAAAGAACAATACTAGAAGTCAAATAGGTTTATAAAAACAAATTGTAACTATAAATTACTTCAAAAGGATATATTAACAAACCAACTCCCAATAAAAACCACCCCCCATGTCCATGGGAGTAACAATCATTACCTCATAATGGCGTATTCCCCTTGATCATACCTGTAATAAGGAAATCTAAAAATGAAGGAACGCCAACGTAGGGAATGAGCTAAAATCCTAGCAGGGTTTCACCAATTTTTCCACAGTAATATGCCACAATAATTAACCAAATAATGCTTTCATTTTTAATAAAAAATTCATTAAATTAAAGGAGAAAAATCGGGATTATCATTTCAATTGATGAGAGTTTTTTTTTGAAATGGCTTAATAATATTTTTATATAAAACATTTTAAATAAATTCGGAATAAATATTTAAATAAGATTCATAAGTAATGGAATATATATTTCAAAATAATAAAAATAGAAAAAAATGGTCATGAGACAAAAGGTATAACAGTTCCAATTTATGGGATCCTTAAACACTCATCTAGGTGATCCTGGTAATATGTGTATATACTTTCCTCAAAAATTATTATATGAGAACTAATCAGCATCCCATTGAGGAAAATATCTTTTTGTAGGCTTATGTTAGAGTTGTAAAGGGGAAATCCATTTCCAAGTCAATATGATCCTAGACTGTTTTTCCCAAATAACTCACCAGCTACCTAGGATTTCAAGATCTCAAACAAAAGTCAATAATGGGAATATTTTTTCAAAACTATTTAATATAAAAAATACACTTTTCTAATTTAAATATTCTTGTTTCTCTATTAAAACAAAAACATAGTTTTTTAATCAATTCATGTCTTTTTGGGATAAAACCATTACATGGTTCTTATCAAAACAGTTTAATATATTTTTCTCAAATACTAATTTTAAAAAAAATTCCAAATAAAAATCAGAATTCCATCAATTTCCAAGCACACTACAAATATTCAATTACATTGGAATTAGGGGTTTTACCAAAATCTCATTCAAAATCAAATTCAGATCCCAATTCCCACTGAATCGTGTTTTCACTATTTAATTAATGGAAATCAAAATCAATAAAAAAATTAAAAGTTAAATTAATTAACAAATCATCAACATAACCACCTACCTTAACATGGGGATCATGTATCCCAGTGCCCACGATGTAAAAAAACAACAATGAATGTCAATAATAAAGATCAATGAATCAAACCAAGACATGAGATCAAAAATAATGATTTTAGATCCACAAAAAACTAGATGATCTTACAAAGCCTATCGTGGAGTGAAGAATAGACCGTAAGATAAATAGAAGGGAAGATTTACATACCCAGATGAGATCGAATGGGATTTTCAAGAATCAATCAACTAAGAAGGGGGTTCGGGGGATAAAATAAGGGTCCTTGAGAGCATTCTCAACTATAGAAATTATGATATCAGGAGTTAGGGCTGAGAGGGGGGTAAAATGAGGGATCTCAAAATTGTTAATTATTTTTCAAAATTAAAAATCAATGCTCCCATGGTTAGATGGGAATGGTCACAAGGTTATTCAAACTAAGCACCCTTACCATGAACCCATATTAGAGGATTCATGGTTTCTTCTAAGTGGGAACATTGTTTTTGAAATCATGAACCAACTGTGCAAACCCCCAGTGTTGTTTTTTTATGGTTTATCCTAGGTGGGTGCATAGTTTGGGAAAATTGTGTGCCAAACATACACAGCCCAGAAAATTATGAAATTTAAAATTTCCACCCAAAACAAACCTGAAATGAACCACAACTAAAGAATTAACAAATGGGAGGGTCAATGAGTACATGAAAAGTATAACAGGATGTTAAAACCCCCCAACATAGAATTTTCTATCCCAAGATTTACTGTCTAGAAGTCTCAATGTCAAAAATATGAGGTAATTTTTCTCTCATAAGTTCCTCTTTCTCCCGCATCTCAAGAGTATCAAAACCCTAATTCCATAAAACTCATACCAAATGTATCATTCTACAATGAAGTACCTTTTTTAGAATCAAATATCATTATTGGATGCTCCATCCTAGATAAATCAAGTTCAAAGTCAAGGTCACATCAACATAGAATATAAGATGGATTATAAACATTCTTCCCCAGCTATGATAAATTGAACACATTATGTACCTATCTATATTATGGAGGAACTGATAAATGGTAAGTCACTTTATCCATCTTCTAAAAAACCTTAGAAGGTCCCATAAAATGATGAGAAAAATTTCATTTCCTCCCAATATGATAATGACTTATACGAGGTGAAACTGTCAAGAACAACTAATTATTAACTAAAAATTATAGTAATTTGGGATAAATATCAACATAGGATTTATACCATCACTGCAACATTAACAGTCTCTGATGAATCAACTAAAAAATTTCTGTCAAATCTTAAAACAATCTCTGTCCTACCAAGGAACATTCACTTAACTCTCACAAAAAATACATATTTATAAGGTCAAATATACAAGGCCTCAATAAGAGTCATCCTAAAAAAGGACAGGTAAATATTTTTATTGGAAAACTGAACTAAACCGAAGTTGTCATCCCAATATCTAGCAATGAAAATAACCTTGTCAAAAAACATTTACTTAGGAATTTGTATAACTTTTTTTGTATGTATATCTGAATGCGGATGGAATTCGTACTCAAATGAATCTAATATCAAATTACCTGATGAAGGTCGGTCCAAAATAGAGAAGTAAAATAAGGATATCTATTAAAGAATATAGAATATAAAACTTAATGAAAAAGAAAAAACTATCCCTCATAGATATTTACAATCTCTCCAACTTTGGTTATTTCACAAATGGGAAAGAAGTGAGACAATTTAATAAACCGATCGATCACAAACCATAACAAATTATTCTTTATTTTGGTACATGGAATCCCAACAAAAATGTCCATAGATATACCATCCCACTTCCAAGTAGGAACTATAATTGTATAAAAAATACCCAATCGACTCTATTTCTCAGCATTAACATGGTGGCATGTATAGAAATGAGGGATAAATTTAGAAGATATGTATCTCATACATGACCACCAGAATCGTGACCACATGACATAAAACATCTTTGTGGTTCCGAGGTGAACCGTCCACTGGGAATGATAGAAATCTTCCATCACATATTTTTCTACATTCAATGGTACAATATAGCACTTTTGGATTTATATAATACCCTTCATGGAGAAAAACCACTCTACAACATTCTCACCACTATAAATAGCATCACTAATGTTAAGAAACTCACCATCAAGCTTATATTCTGCAAAAATATTGTTAAGAAGAGTAAAGGACAATTCAACAGTACGTAAACAACCTCAACCCCTATTTACCAAAACCCATATTGATAGTATATAAAAAGATCCATAAAGATCCATTCATCCAATGATTATTTCAGGACCTGGGATTGATCATTCCTACTCAATGATTCTATTTCGAAATTCCCATTACTCAGGGTATAAGAAATGTCAAAGTCAAAATAATTGTATGTATTCCACCCAAAACCTCTAGTGGATATTAAAATATTTTTTAGAAAAGATATAACTCAATAAATTTTTTTCTAAAAATAAAATAACCCTTTATCTGATAATGAAATGTGGCCAACTATTAAGTGAATTCATCACATATGCAAGATTAAGGTCTTGGGTTTTGGTATTTCTTTTCATGTGGCCAAAGAAACTGAGAGATGTACAAAATGATGTGATCTACTTATATAATAACACATCCCAAACCTAATCCTGTGGTGTCAAATAAGACCAAAAATCCTTTCCTGGCCTCTAGAAGAATAAAAACTAACATAGAATTAAAAATACATTTTATTTATTCAAAATGACTTTGACATTTTTAATCCCAATATATCACCACTCCCTTATGAGATAGAGTGTTCATAAAAGAATCCAAATTTGAGAAATCCTGGCATAGTCGATGATAATTTCCAGCTAATCCTACGAAGCTCGGAATCTCAGAAAAATTAAGTGGTTTCTCCCATGTCATAAAAACGTTCACCTTTTAAAAATCAATTGGAATTCCATTTTATATCACGAAATGTTCAAAGAACGTCATTTCTCAAATCCAAAATTAAAATTTTGACAACTTAAAATAATAACAATTATTTTTCCAAAATTATAGAACTACTCTTAGACGACTCACAAGATGCACCTCAAACGTAGAATAAACAATAATTTTGTTCAGAAATTAAACCAAGAAAGTATCAAGATAATAATGGAAAATTATATTCATTAAATCCATAAATAATACAAGATAATTGGATAACAAAAATGGAATGAAAAGGTATTCATAATGAATATACCTACTCTAGAATGTGTTTTTCTAATTATGAAATTCTTTTATTCTTAAGAGGTACTAACCGAATCAAAGATCAATTGTTGAAAAGATGTTATCCCCTTTAAAATTGTCAAACATATCATCAATATATGAAAATTGACCCTTTTCATTATTTTAACTCTATTTTTTTGGTAACCCACAAAAAGGAAAACTGACCCATCAGCAGTCATATTAAAGTGAATAGACACCTCCCTTGGAGAAATAATCATGAATAAAAATTCTTTATCTAAAAGATCATCCATCTAAGGTTTCAAGTATTTAATTTCATATTTTTTCATGTGGAAAGAAGTTGTAGATATATACTAAGTACCAGGTACTAAATCAATAGAAAAATCTACCTCCCTTACCAGTGTAAAACTTGATAAATAAGAAGGAAAATTCCAGGAAACTCGACACAAAGTGATGTGAGATCATATCGAAAGGATTTCTTCTCTTTTTCATAATAAAACATTGATATCACTTTCCCTATCACTGGATATGAAGGTCCAAATATACTTAATGTTGGGTGGCTTTCTATCTAAAAGACATGGAATACCCCATCAGGTTCTGTAAAGGAGACCCATTTAAGATAAAAATCAATTCATGGTTTATTAGAAAATGAGACAATCCCTAACAAATATGAGGTCAAGAGGTTTTATGATGATAACCAAAAAACCCAGGTATTATCAGAATATTATAATAAGAATAACTAGTAGGAAAATAGAGACCTAACCCTGTATTTTTTTAGGGGGTGTAGTAATATCCATTACATAAGAAAGAATCATTCTAAGAAGATGTAACAGATTCCTAATAGGATCATATTTGAATGAATAAGATGCACTATTATTAAATTAATAAGTCACTTGAGATGAATCAATAGTGATGGTACCTCTCAGTGTCGTTTGACCCGTATTCTCATCATCTAGAGACACTTACACGACCAGAAGAAGCGTCTTTCTAAATTCTTATGGATGGAACCCCTTTTTCATGAAGCATCTAATTGAAATGAATTTCATTTTGGAATTGATGGTCTCATTCCACTATGTGGATTAGAATAGACATGGAATAACTTTTGTATGTGAACTGACTATCCATAGGAGCCACATACATTGGGTGTGTCATAGAAAACCCATTTCGTGTTTCTAGGCTTTCCACATTGGTAAAAAATCAAAGGGCCTATTCTAGGAATTACATTAGTTTTAGAAGAACCATAATATCAATATCCACTATGAGAATCATCATGATTATTCTTTCATTTGAAGGAACTCATAGAATTTCTACTAGGTGAAAAAGGAACCAACATTAATCATGAATTACCATGTAGATCATGCTAAGCCATCAACACTCTATCCATCACCTCAGCATACAAAGAGATATTCAACAATAAAACGTGATATTTAATATCAGAACAAAGTACAATATCAAACCATCATGTCTTCATATTCTCATTCTATATAATATCAGATGAAAACCACATAATCTGAACAATGATATTTCCATATTTATTCATGGTCCTATCAATATGATTAAGTTTGAAAATTTATTCCTTTTACAGCACCATTTACATTGGATAGGATAGTTCAGTAAAATGAAATATAATTTTATTCCAATATACGCCCTCATTTACTTCATCACTGCTATCATTCCCCACTATCGTCTGTTATGTACCTCTATCTTGAATGTGGAACATTTCACATTAATCTAATTAGGTGTTTCCATGACATGAAATAAAAGTTAAACTCTCCTCACCCAATCCTCATTTCTTTGAGGATCGTTTCATCCATGGAACACCGGTATGTTTTGGGGAAGAAAATCTTTATCATGAATCATAAATTCATCCCTATGAGGTTCCACAGCTGTTGCCTACATGGGAATGGGGGAAGGGGAAAATTCCTAATATTGGACAACACATGAAACAACCTCAACTTGATTTTGGTCAATAATAGTATAATATTATTATGGTTCATCAATAGATTTTTATTAGATCCTATTTGTATGTCTTCTCAATGGTATGATGTGGTAAAATATTAGTAGAAAAAAATTCATCAGAAGAATACTCAAATTGACACTCAGACAAGATCAAAAAGTGAATTTAATCCCATCGTATAAGAAAAAATTATTTATATTTAAAATAATAAAATAAAATATTGAGAAATAACTATAATAAGTACTTATTAAGTCTTTCTGAACCTACCCATGGCGTCTTGAGTCTCATTTCGATTAGATATAGAGAGAAAATCACTCAAAACAACCTCATACTTCTTGAAAATATTTCAAACTTCATACTAATATCATGGAATGATTATAAACCTAATCCTATAATACCACATTTTCAAAAATAGTCATGAATACCTTTGTACCATGATAACTGAGCTAATATCAACATGGCCTCAAGGGTATTCCTGATCCCTATGGGTTAGTGACTTGCACTTGCTATCATATAAGAAAAACATGGGTATTGTTTTTCCATATAAATACTAGAATAAATATATACACGTCAACATTATAAAAAGAAAAACTACATAGAGAGAACAATACTAGATGTTAAATAGGTATATAAACCCAAAGTAAAACCAAAATGTACCAGAATATCAAAGATAAACAACCCATGTCATAATAGACAACTCTCTTAATGTCCAATAGATCAAAAACCACTACCTCCATGTGGTTCTTTCCCCTGACTCGAAGATGGAAGAAGGAAATCCAAAAATTCCCACAAGAAAATGTAGGGTGTCATCTAAAATGTCAGTACTTTCTCACCAAGTGTCCCAAAATAAGAATACACAATAATTAAAAATAATAATTATTTCAATTTTAATAAAACTAACATGGATGTACAAGATAACATTTTAAACAATCATGATTTTCATTTTAATTGATGGAAACATCTCAAAAAAATACTTGATAAACATTATTATATAAAATAGCATATATAAATTTATAATACATGTGAAAATTAGTTCTACAAACCATAAAATATATATATCAAAATAATCACAAAATGGTAACATGGTTATTTTCTAAGAGGTATGATTGTTCCAGGTTATGGGATCCTTAAACACTCATATAGGTGATCATGAAAATATGTGTATAGAATCCCAAAAATAGTCATCCAAGAGAAATAATCAACATCCCATTTGGGATAAGATCTACCAACAAGGAATATGTTATAGTTTAGAAGCATCTATCGAGTTTCTAGGGTCATCCAAAATGATCGTGTTTATCCAAAATAAGTCACTAACTATATAGTCTTTTAGGTTCTCAAAAAAATCATTAATGTGAAATTTATTTCAAATATATATAAACTAAAATTTCCCAATTTCTAATTTCAATATTCCAATTTATCTTTAAAATAAAATGTCCCAAATTCCAATTTTAATATGCTAATTTCATTTTAAAAACCAAAACATAGGTTTTTAATCAATTCATTCATTTTTCAAGATAAAACCAATCCATGGTTCTTATCAATACATTTTATTCCATTTATGTCAATTACTAATTTCAAATCAGCCTTTTCAAATTAATTGAAATATTCCATCAATTTGAAATCACATCCCAAATCACCAAATACAATCGTATTGGGGGATTTCTAAAATATAATTCCAAATAAATTTCAAATCCTTATTCAAAACAAATTGGGTTTTCAAAATTTATTTCAAATCAATCTAAAATAATGCATAAATTCATGGTTAAATAAATTGTCTAATATTAATTGGGAGCAACTATCTTAACACGAGTATCATGTATCCCAATGCATGTAACATGAAAACCTAGTGAAGAACATCAAAAAGAATATCAAGGAATCAATCCTAGATACAAGATCCAAAATTGATTATTTTATATCAGTCCTATTCAAGATTATCTAACAAAACATAAGGAGGGGAGAATAAGAGATCATAAGATAACAAGAAGTGAGGATTCACACACATAGAGGATATAGAACATGATTGACCGTGATTAAATCATTATAGAAATTTATATAGAGAACAAAATATGGGTCTATAATAACATTTTCATCCATGAAAATCATGATATGGGGAGTTAAGGTAGATTGGTTGGTAAACATATTGGTGAAGTTATTTTTTTATTAATTTTTTGAATTTAAAATCATTTATCTCATGGTAATCTGGGTAGAACCACTATATTATTCAAACTGTTTGACCCTCTTATAGGGTTCACGGTTTCAACTAGGTGGGAACATTATTTTTTAACCTACGCACCAACTATGAAAACAACCACTGTTTGGGTTTTCAATTTTTACCATACATAGGAACCCATTTTTGGAAAACCATGTGCCAACCATGCACAACCAAAGAAATTCCAGAAATTTAACTTCCTCCTTGAAACAACCCAAAATGAACTCTGGTCAAAGAATAGAAAAAATGAAGGTTGGAAGAGTACCTGAAAATATTAATAGGTTGTTATAGATATTTTACTTCAAAAAACTATTGAAAGTATTCATGAATAAATATAAACAATCAATGGGATGTTGGAGTGCAAGATTTTATATATGTTCTCTTATATTATTTATTTTAGTTGTTATTTTTTATTCAAGAAATATTGAAAAAAATTCCTTATAATGAGATATAAACATTCGAGTGCGAACTATTAGAGACACATGATGTGTTAAATTTAGTAGTGAGTCTCGTGCATCATATAGTGTCTCATCATATTTTTTTGGGAATGCACATGGATATCAATTATCCATTATTTTACAATAACATGAAATGAATTTAGACCAAATCATATATCATATTAATTTTTATTCCTTTATTAATCACATAACATGCTTATAACTGATAGGTAGTTAACTAATTTTAGTCAAGACATTGGGGGAGAGAATTACAGAAGGATTTGATTGGTAGTATAATTTCCAAATATTATGTGGAGAGGCACATACTTCTTTGTGGTGTATCCAGGACACATGTTTGTGTTATATATTGAAGAGTATATATTTTTTATTCTATGATGTAATTTAACATTGTAACATTTGAAATGAAATATTTGTTGATAAATGGAAGTTATTTTTTTGTTATGTTGTATCGATTTTTGGCTTTTTGAATCTATTTATTGTATTATAGTTTTTATAGATTAGGTGGCCATGGATTTTTTTGGTTATTTAATTACATTATTAGAAGTATTATAAACCACAACTATTAAATTTTTAGTGGTTTCAATGGTCATGGATAAAACATTTATGGTTTAATCTACCGCTTTATGTGGTAAATTTCTATATTTAATAGTATTTAAATGTTTGAAAAAACATTTCTCAAGAAAGACCACTACTAGTCTGAAAAAAATTGTAGTTAAATTATGCACCCTAGAAAACACCTTATAATTGAAAAAAACCACTGTTAAAGATAATTTTTAATAGAAAAAAATGAAACCATAATGAAAAAATCAATAATTCATTAAATATTAAATGACGCACCATTTTTGGGTGGTATTAAAAAACCAATACTAATACGAAAAACAACTGCTATATACTATTTTTACTACAATGATAGGTTCCTTCTCTAGTGTAGTTTTCATTCCTTTTTTGAGAAAAGTGTAAGTCAGAGGATGGACAATAGGGAAGTGGTTAGTACTTTGAGGTGAGGTTCTTAGACTCTCTTGGAAGAAAATTAATTTCTATGTGTTATAACTATGGGATAAAGGGATACTATATCTAGGATTATAATGTTTCTCTCAAGAATTGTCACTGGTGTGGAAATACTAGTCATAGAAAGTTGTTCTATAGTAAGGATCAATAGATTCAAACATCAAGGATTTACCAAGGTTTGGGTGGATGACATTATTAGTGGGAATATACCTCAAAGATTTTTTCTAATCAAGAATCTCATTAGTCTCTAGAGAATCAAAGAGTTTTTTTAGCAAGGTCTGTATATATTATCAGGATCTTGTTGATGGTGGAGAGGTACAAATAATAGTTCATGGTACAGTCTTGAATTCTTATAAAATGTTACTTTTTTAAAAACATTTTTGTCTCATTATTTCATTTTTTATCAATATATTATGGGTTTGTATTTACTAGTTAAATTATCTAATAATAAATAATTTTTTGATTCAGGAAAGTGGATTATTTTTATATCTGTCTATAATATTTGATTATGGTTATTGGATTTAAAAATGTGTAGATATTCACAATAATAGGAATGAATGTTTTTGATTTGATCCTTGGAATGGGGGTACTGAATAGCTATCATTAATATATTTTTTATCATATATGAGTTAATATTACAATTCATAAAGGGGATATGTTTATATTGATTAGTGGGTGAGATGTTGATCTAGGAAGAGTGTGATTGGATCCTTGTCTGATAGAAGTATTTTCAGCATAGGTGTCTTGAATTTTTATTATATTAGATAATATGATGAATCCATCCTCTTTTCCTCTAGTGGTAAAAATGTACTAATATTTTTTCCAAGAGATTTAATAATGGATACAACTGGAGAGGGGAGTTCATTTTATGATCGACCTCCAACTCGATGAATAACCTATATTGATTCCACCATATTGTTTGGAACTAACTAAGTTAAAGAAACTCAAGGTAAAAATTTAATATATTGAAGATAAGGGACTCATTGGACTGTGAACTTCCTGTGGGTTTGCATTGGTGTTGTTCTCTGATAAAGTAGAAGGTTGTCTTCAGCATTTTGTGTACTAAATGATGTTGAACTAGATCACCCTGGAAGAAGGTAACTTTTCAAAGGAATGATTATTTTTTCAACTAATTAATGAAATCCCATAGTTTTATGTATTATTTTTAACATTTTGGAAACCACCATTATAAAACCCAGAGCCATGTATAGATATCAATATAAAAATTTTAAAATAAAATCCAATGAACACAACACAATGATTGAGAGGACTAATGTATTTTGGATGAATTGGTATATAAAACACTAAGTTGAATCTAAAAAGAAACATCTTTATTTCAATATCAATAATTACATCTTACATCCTTTTGATATCTTAAAAGTTCATAGGATAACCCAGGGGATACTGAAAATAAAGTGCTTAGCTATAATTCCGAGTTAGGGAATAAAGAAAGTAATAAAGCATAACCTAAGTGTCAAAGGAAATAACATAATATCATAAAAGAGAATGATCATGAATAATCATATGGGATAATGACATAAAAATATGTAATCATAATATCAAGTCAAAATTGGAATATGTGAACAATATGATACATTATATGATAATAAGTAAAGTCTAACTACCCTGAAAAAATCACATAGTAAACATTATCCCATCATGAATTAGATTTAATACGTTATCCCAAAAATATCACCTTATGAGATATAAAAATTACCCAATGAATTTGAGTTATTTATAAGTGAAACCATCCTAATATATATATGTATATGTGTGAAATATAAATAAATTAATAATAGGGAATAAACATATGAAATACCCATGGAAATAAAAGGGTTACATCATTTTACTTTGTAACAAAATATTTGAAGCTTTTATAATGATTACAATGATAATAAGGAGTTAAATATATACAATTATAAAAATCAAAATATATAATAAATTTTCCACAATATTGTATTCAAATAGAAAAAAATTATTATAATGTGAAGATAATTGGATACAAAAATTAACATTTAAAATAGTGTATTAAGGAATCGTTTAATGAATTTTGAAGAATGAATGAACATGGAATTTTATTTGAAAACCATAGGTATAAGAGAATGGTTATCCTTAAAATATCCCATTATTTAATGAAATAATTAATTAGATTAATTAATTTTAAATAGTGTTACATTAATGTATTAAAGTATAGATAAGTTCCCCTTAATCTGGGTTGATTTTAAAGAAGGCATTAAGAAAATGAACTTAAGGTATGTGTAACCTCATAAAATGAAGGAAGAGTAATATAGGTATAAATATATGATATATATATATATATATATATATATATATTATATGACATAAAATAGGAAGATAATGTGAGTTAGTGAATGAAAGGTCATAACCTAAAGAAAATAGGGTGGTTCTAAGAGATCCCTTACCATAAGTCAGGAATCATTTTGAACATGCTCTTAACACAATGAATAATAAATTAGACTCATGAATTAAATAATTTTTTCCCTTTTAAATCTACATGTTATTTCCTATAATTTTATTATATCCATTTGCTATAATTTTAATGTTATATAATGTTTAATTGCATTGTTCTAAGGGCGTTCCTTTCACGGATCCACAGTTGGATCAATTATCGATAATTATTGGATGTGTAATTAAAGGGGAATAAAAATATAGAATTAAAATTAAATGATATTAGTTTCCTTATATAAATTATAATGGTCCCAAATATTCATATGAGTTCTAACATAGGGATTATTCATTTAGTATAAATGTTGTTGTTATACAGTTAGTTTATTTACGCGGTTTTACTGACCATCGAGAACTAGATATATTTTATTAAATTAAACGGTTGTTTATACATTAAATAATAATGAAATAAGTTCTATGATAATTATTATCATCATATTTAACAATAATAATAATATTTATATAATAATAACAAAAGGTAGTGGAGGAAAATAAATTATGTTGTTCATGGAGGTGGTGAATCCATAAAAATATGAAATACATTTTCATTTCTAGAATGGGGAGAGAATAAAATTCCATGAATGATATATATTCAATTAAATAAATAAAATTATAGTTTATTTATAATACTAGATTCATTATATCGTAGTTTATGGGAGATGTGATGAGGATTTAGAATCAAAGGTGAATTTAAAATGGACAGATTGATAATATTACCTCTTAAAAGTCATCTCTTGAAATTCATCTTAAAGAACATTTGTTTTTATTTATGTTAAGAAAAAACTATGTGTATGTGAGGGAAAAGTTAGGGAATATAATTTAACAAAAAGTTAGTAAACTCGACGAATAAAATGGTGTGAGGAGAAGGGGTGATATTTATATGGGGAGGATAGGGGTGTTTTTGAATATTATATTAATTAGTTTGTGATTATGACACAAGACTACCAATATTAATGAATATTGTTACCATATATATTAAATGGGTATTTTTAGTCTAAAATAATGGGTTATTAAACAATCCATGATTCATAAATTCATGTATTTAGCTTATAATGTTAAATATCACATTTTTTAATATTTCACTATTCACTAAAGATTATTTTAGAAAAATACCAAAAACTAACTGTAACCATTTTTTGACATGTAAATTCAATAAATGAAATCCATTTCGTGAATATAATTTGATAATTATGATAATTAATGTTTTTAATTAAAATCATTATTTATTTGAAAAATAAAAAAATTAATATTATGATCAGTTTTCTGACCCATTGACAAATTACTTAAGGTCTCATAAAATTATATTATAATTATAATATAACTTACTATTTTTTATAAAAAAAATTTTATCGTAAAAATTTTTATTTGAAATCACTACATTTTTATAAATAAATTAATAAAACATATGTATTTCACAAAAATACAAACACATGTTTTTTCTTTTTTTTAAAAAAATATTTACATTTATCATGATATAAGTATGCCATATAGTAATATTTATAAGTGAAAAAATATTATTTTACACTACTATTGGTAATAATTCTATTCTAATATTTGGTTTATTATTTCTAATGGTCATATTGCTATTCTAATAGTCACATAATTACTGCAACAATCATATTCATAATAGTTATCCAGGGTCCATGCATTCTATTAGTATATCATATTTCATTAATTCATAAATAAAATCTATTTTACCTCAATATTATAATTATTTTAATTTTCAAGATGAATATTTAATTAATCTCCATCTTCTTATTTCCTAAATTGTGTTTCATGAGTGTGATTATTCTGATGGAATGAACATACACATTTTTTAATATTTTAGTTAGTTAAATTTATATTTTTTATCCCATTGTAATATTTTAAAAAAAGTAAAACTATATTTATTATCTAAATCTAGTGTTGCAATTGATTTAATTTTTTTATTATGTGGATAATGTTCTATATATAATATTATATCACTTAATAGGACATGTTTATATAAGAAGGTAAAGTCCATTCATAAAATTATAGGTCGTTACATTATTTACCCTTCAAAATTTTAATAATCAATATATTATTTTACATTATAATGTTAAATAGTTAAGGGTGATTATTTTTTACTTCTTCCTCTAGTTCAAAATTCTTCTCTTCAGACTTACAGTTCCTCCATAGTACATTAACTAGTTGAGTTGTCTTGTGGGGTATAACCTTGTCTCTATAACAATATCTTCACTGGTTTATCCTTATAAGAGATATCTTTTTTCATCTATGTGATCTCCAAATTCAATTCATGTAAGGGATAAGTAATGTAATTATTCAAGATGGATTTATATAATACATCATGGAATTAAGAAATGGTTGGTGTTATTTCTAGTTGTGAGGACACAACTCTGATGTGATAAAAAATCTCCAAGGTACAGATATACTTGGGACGTAGATTTCCCTTCTTCCCAAATATCATAACATACCTCCATTGAGATATGTAAAGGAAAAATATACCTCCAGATTCAAACTTCACATCTCTCTAATGGTATCTTCATAGATATGTTTCCAAATATGAGATTACTTGATGTGATGTTGAATAGTCTTCACCATTAAAACCATTTCATCAATCATGTTAGGTCAGAGAATATTTTGTTCACTAACATCATCTCAACATGTAGGTTTTCAACACCTCTTTTCATAAATGGATTCACATAGAGACTTTTGGTTGCTTTATTGGATGATATTATATTATGAGAACTCTATCATAGAAAGATATTGATCCTATCCGCCTTTTATGTCCATCAAGAATGTTCCCATATTATCCTCATGTTTATTTATAGTCCACTCATATTTCCCTTCGGATTGGGGGTGATAAGATGTTATAAATTTCAACTCGATGCTTAGATCATGGTTAGGACACATTTATCACATGGAGGTAAATATTTTCTCTTAGTTGGATAAAATTGATAGTGTCAATCACTACAGCCTCACCACTTCACTGATGTATATCATTTTTACTAGATCAAGTGATATGTAATAAAAACTAAATTTAAGTGATAATCCTTTGTAAGGAAATCCACCACAACCCAAATAACATTATTTCCATTCGATGCATTTAGAAGACCTATGATAAAATATATACTAATGTTCTCCAGTTTTCATGTGGGTATGGGTAATTATTACATAATCCCCTTGGATTATTTCAATTTTTCCTCCACTTTCTGAAATACTAGGAACATTGAGGTATCTTCTACAACCAACGTCTTTTTAATATCCCACCAATAGTGCTCTTAGAGATCTTGATACATCTTCATGCTCCCTGTATGGATGGATAAGGCCGAGTTATGTGCATCATTCAACCAATCCTTATTTATCTTAATATTTTTTTTGTATGTATATCCCAGAACCAAATATTATGAAACATTATTTATCAATTATGAAATCTAATAATTTCCTTTATCTTAAATCTTACACATTATTCAATATTTTAATGTCATCTATTTGTAAATCCTTCATCTTATCTTCAAAGGATGGTTGGGTAATAATTTTAGATAGGAATTAAGATGTTCTTTCCTTTATGACTTCTGTTTCTATCTTTATTATGTCTAAGGTGATAAGACATTCCTCAATTAAAATCATGGATAATGTTGCATGATCTTTTCTACATAGATCATCTAACACTTTCTTTTCCTTTCTTGGATGTTGGTAGATTGATTATTTATATTCCTTTTTAGATATAACCATCCTCGTTGGTGCATATTATTCTCCCTTTTTGTAAATATACATTTTAGACTCTTATGATCTGTATATATTTCACATTTATACCCATAGAGATAATGCTACCAAATAAAAAAAATTAAAACATAGCTACAAAAAACATAAGATCATGAATTGGGTTGTAGTTATTAGGAACATTAAACTTTTTAAGGAATTGGATATCACTTTATCATATCCATAAAAACAAAACCCATGCCTTACATTGATGAATAACTATATACTATGAACAGTTCCCTATTTTTGGGTAGTGTGAGTACTGGAGTAGTTATAAAACACTTTTATATTTTCATAAAGATCTCATCATGTTCCTTGGTTCATAAAAACTTCAATCCCTTCAAATTAAACATGGTTGGATATTTTAAAAATCCTAAGTGGTTTCTCAAAAATCATTATAAATGCAAAGATAGTCCACGGAAACTATGTGTATTAATTACAGATACTATTCTATGTCATTTCTCAATCACCATAATCATTGAAGGTTCTAAAAATATCAATTTACTGGTGGTAACATTCTTTAATAATGATACTTCCTCAAATAAAAACTCATATTTACTATAATTTACATATATATTCTCCCTTTATAATGTCTTTATAATAGAATTTAAATTCCATTCATCCTCCTCCCTTCTTTTGGAGTATATAAAAAAAACATCTAAAAATAAAACCACACATTTTTGGAGGTAATATATAAAGATAGTATTCATTAAGTCAATAATTATTTTTTGAACCTTAGTTAGTCTAAAAGGAATCACTATGAACTCATATTTTCCATACCTTGTTCGAAAGGACTTGTTAAGAGTATCTTCAATATTAACCATAAATTTTTGACATCCCAAATGATGGTTATATTTAGTTAAGTAATTGTCCCCAAATATTTTAACAAATATACCCTCAACATATAGAAGTGGACAATTTTTATTTTGGGTGATTTTTCTATGTTCATTAAAATCAATGTAGATGTGTATTAACCAATCCATATTATTGATGAAGAGGAACAATAAACCCCATTGGTGAGGCTGATGGGTGTATAAAACTCTTGTTCATAATCTCTTGAAAACATTTATTTAGTATTAACAACTCAATGGTGGACATTCTTTAAGGATTTGTAGATACTTTCAATGATCTTTGTATATGTTCAATTGAGAAACAGACCTCTGGATACCAAGGAAGACCAAGAAACTCATCAATAAATACACGTGTATAGTTCCTATCACAATGGGAAATCATTCAATAATGATTCTATCCTTTATATAAACAATTTGAGATATATATGATGTATTATAAGGTAATAATATACATTCATGAAAAATAATATTCCAATTGAGATTCATTCTCCTTATTACAATTTTATAGAATTTAAGGATGACTTAGGATATGAATAGGGATCTACCTTTCTTTACAGTTTATGTTGTCTTTATAAAAGTATATCCAATCCATGCCTACTATTACATTAAATTACACTAATGTACAGATGAAAAAAAATTCTCAATGTTTTATTCCACACAAATTGTCTAGATAGGATTTATACACTAGAGGTACAATAATTTCCCCATTTTTGGTACTCATAAATAACTTAACCTCCATGTATTGATGTGGTGTCATTAAAATTATATAAATTTTTCTTGATATGAAGGAATGTATTAAACCTAAACTAATTAGTATGTTTTTCATTATTTAATAAATTACAATTATACTTATCATCACATCATTATTAGGACCGACCTTAGTAAAAGTGATAACAAGTTCCAACCCTTTCTCTCTAACGCTTGGAGGTTATTTTCATGGATCGCCTCCAAATGAATTAATTTAGTGGCTTGTCTTTTATAATGATTATTGTCATTGTAGTTGAAACACTAGACAATAGTCTAATTTTTTATCTATACCTTTTTTTCATCTCTTGTATTAGTGGGATTCTTCATCTCCATTCAGCAATGAATAGTTTGATTCTGTTCTTTTCTGTACATTAAGTGGATCTCATCTCCCTTGAGATAGTTTTTAGGATTCATTGTCAACATTTTTGACATGTGGGTTGTTGGTTTTCATTCTTACATGGGATTTATCTATCGATCCGGATGGATTAAACTCTATTTTAAACTTTTTATCACTATCCCCATGATACTACTAACTTTCATCAATATCCACCTCATCCATAAGGGAACAACATAAAATCTCTTAATATAATTTAAAATATTAAAAATAATATTTTTATATACTAGTATTTAATCAAATAAAGATATTATTCTCTATAAATTCTATTTTGACGGAAAATCCTAAGATTTACCATTAATGCCTTATGAATTTTGACTCATAAATCCTGATAGAATCATCTTCATTTTAATTTAGTCAATAGAAGACCATATCCTTTTTATAATGGAGATATCTAGAAAGTTATTTATTGATAAATATTAACTTGTATCACTCATATTCCCTGCAATCAATTTTCTTTTAGGACTTTGGGTTATTAATTAGGGTCCACCCCTGATCGACTTACACTTCGATGAAACAATAGGGAAATATGAATTTCTCTTGTTCCTGGAGTTGTTGGATAGATAAGATATTTTTATCGATATTAATCCATTATTCTGTCATGTTGGGATTAAAATATCCATTAATGCTCGGAGTCCTTTATCATATAATAGACCCATAAAAAACATTACAATTCATACAAGAAGGAGTGAGTTTCACGTGAATCGTGATATTATTTATAACACAAACTAGATGAAATAGTTATACCATGATCATATCATATCCAACTCCCATATAGTACGGAATCTCATTAGGGAAGTCATCACATTGCATATCACATTGGTTGTTTGAATGATTCATAATATTTCTCACCATTCACTAAAATAACGAAATAAAAATTAAGGATGATAATAATCATACAAAAAATAAAATAAATGGGAAAGTATAAACATATAAGTAATAACTGATAATTAAAAGTATATACTAACATATGGGTCTCTAGCTTTCAATGTTGGGTATACATGGTGATTCCCATATTATGTTTTATAACCAAACAATCTATTCAAGTCCATTATAATGGTTATTAATGAGTTTGTGAATTTATTAAATCATATATCACAAGATTATAAAAATAGGTGAGAAGTAAGTCCTAATTATCCTGAAATATGAGAAGTTTTAGTTAATACCCAAGGATCATATTGGGAGAATTACCCCTTGGTACATCTGTTCTAGAGAAACATCTCATTGTTTTTTCAATACATGTATATAATTTCTTAGAACCCATTCAATTTATACGTAACACATACTTTAGTATATTTATCTATAATATAATTATCCATATGATTTTAACTAATTTATTCCACACATACTCCCCAAAAATAATTATACCGTTCTTTGATAGCTATAATACAGACCCAAACCTTTTACACTAATCATTACATAATAATTAACATAAATTTCTACTAAACACAACCCAAATATTGAGAGTATCTGTATCATAGGAAGAAAAGGAACATAAAATATCAAATTGAATCCAAAAAACTTATATTTTAATTTATACAATGTGATCGAAAATAAATTTTAACTCTAAAAAATTCATCAAAAAAATTGGGGAATACTTTAATGAAAGGGCTGAGCTATAAAACCCAGTAAGAGAATAAACATGATAACATAACATATCATATAAGTAAAAAAATAATATTATATCATAAAAGAAAATTATGATGAATAATAATATGGGAGAATAAAATAAAGAACATAAAATAATAATATCATTTCATTCTAGTAATTTGAAGAAACAAATATGATATAAGCATATATCAAGTATAACTGCTAAGACAACATCACATGGTAGGCAGTGTCCATCATGGATTTGGTTTACTCCAAAATCTCATATATATAATCTCATGAGACATAAATATTACCCAATTTGTCAGAACTATATCTATGAGAACCTATCATAACATTTAAATGTATATTTCATCCACATAAGTAACTAAAACATATGGAATAAACATACGAAATACCTATTCAATGAAATGGGCTGCATCATCTTGGCTCATATCAAAACCAGATGAGATTTCATAAATATTACCAGCAGAAGAATTAACTTAATATTATCAATGTTAATATATGAATATATATTCATATGAATAAAATGTGTTGTTAATTTTAAATAATTCATGATACTGTTCAAATAATTGGATATATAAATTAACATTAAAAAAGTGATTTAAGGAATCAGTTAGTGAATTTTGATGAATGAATACACATGGAATTTTATTTGAAAAAAAGTAAACCAAAATATCCTTCCATAAAACAATCATTTATTTAATGATATCATTAATGTAAATAAATAATTTTGAAAGATTGTAATATAAAATTATTAATGGATATAGAATCCCCCTTAACATGTTTGTTTTTAAAGAAGGAATTTACGAATTGAACATACTTTTTTTATAACCCCATAAAAGGAAGGGATAATAAGATACGAATACATGTAAGAAACATATATACATAATTTTGAATAATTATATAACATTAAATATACATAAAATATGTGTTAGATAAATAAGGGTTTCAACTAAATGAAGATAGGGTGGTTTAGAGTTAACTCTTACATTATGTACAGAATTGTCCTACACATGATCTTAACATCCTGAGTAATAATATTATATTAATTAGTTAATTCATAAAATTTTATTTTTAAAATTTTTTAACCTAGTTTTATTATGTTCATTTTAAATCATTTCAATGAGATATAAGGTTTAATTTTGTTGTTCTAAGGGTTTTTTGTTTCATAGTTGTATGGTCAGATCACTTGTGGATAGTTATTGGAGTTCTATTAAAATGGGGCTACAAAATCAAAAGAGATATGAAAAGATATTCATTTCCTTACTAATTTTTTTGAAATATCCATATGTGTTCTGACATGGGGGTCATTCATTTAGAATAAGTTTTATTGTCATACAATTTGTTCATTTGGGAATTTATATAGACCATTTTGAACTAGATTTGTTTTATTTAATTAAAATGTTATTAATACATACCAAAATAATGAAATAAGTTATAATATATATATTAACATTATATATAACATTTCTAATATTTATATAATCATCCTTGAATTTATTGGACAAAAATGAAAAATGATTTTCATTGATGTAGGAAGTCCACCATAATATGAACAATGTTTTCATTTTTACAATGAGGATAAAATAGAAGATATTGGATGATTTATATTAGATAAAAATAAAATAAATTAACAGCATATTTATAATAATGGAAACATTATTTCATGTTTTATGGGGTATATTAGGATGAGGTAAAATAAAAACGAATTTAGAATTGATAGATTGAAAATATTTATCCTTAAATGTTGTCTTTTGAAATACACTTCATGGAAAATAGTTTTTTCCTTTTAGTGAGTCAAAAAATATGTGTATGTGTGGAAGAGGGTTATTAAGATAATTGGATAGAAATTTTGAAATATCCACAGAATATAATGTGTGAGGAGAAGTAGTGGGAAGGTTTGATATTTATAAAGAGATGAAATGTTTTTCTCAATATTATAATAATTGGTTTATTATTTTTTCCCAAGACTAGCAATAGTGATGAATATTGTTACCATATATATAATATGGTTACGTGAGTTCAATGTAATGGTTTATTACATCATCCATGACTAATAAATTCATTTGTCAATGTTAAAATGTTAAATATCGTTTCTTTGTCGTAATTTAATATTCACAAAAAAATTAAACTGTTTTTGAAAAAAATAAAAAAACCACCCTAATCAAATTATGACATATATATTCAAAAAATAAAATCAATATTATGAAAATAATTTTATATATATCAGAAATCAATGTTTTCATTTAAATCCGTATTTATTTGAAAAATGTTAATTTTAATGTTTTGTTAAATTTTATGCTCCATTGAAAATTAATTTGTTGTCTCATTAAATTATATTATCATTATAATGTAATTTAATATTGTTTTATATAATAATTTTACGAAAATATTTTTTTAAATAAATATATTTATTCTATAATTAAGAAAATGATTTTTATTTTTTAAAAATTATACAAGAAACCATATTATATCACTTTTAAAACATTTATATACGTGTATCGTGATATAAATATGTCATATGTTTATTTTATAAGATATTTAATATTATTTTTAACTCTCATAGGTGATGATAGTATTTTAATTCTTAGGATGATATTCATAATGGTTAGATTATTATTCCAGTGGTCAAGTAACTATTCTAACGGTGAAAATTCTAACAGTCATATGGGTTCCTTATATTCTATAAGTACATATTATTTCATTCATTCTTCCATAACATATATTTTCTATCAAAGTTACATATATTTTAATTTTCAAGATGAATATTTCATTAATAATATTCTACTTCACTTGTACAATGTTTTTTTGAGTGTGATTATTCGAGGGGATGTAGTAGTTCCAAATTTTCTTATTTTAGTTATCTTATTATATATTTTTATCCCATTGTAATAATTTTTTATTTCTTATGGATATGTTTATTCTATAAATATAATGTTAAAATCTATATAATCAAATTTTTTTTGGTTTTACAATGTGGTTCAGTTTCTTTATATAATACAACATTACTAAAAATTCCACATTTATATGAATAGAAAATTTCATTGATAAAATATTAGGCCCCTATAACCTGATTTAGGATGGAATTTAAGATACACTAAGGATAATTTTTCGGCTCAGATATGGGTTGTATGAGTGTATAATTTTTCCATTTAGACAAATTAATTATCCTGATAGTGTTTATGGATATCAAGAATAAGATTTTCCACCATGACTAGGACTCTTTAACTATTGTATTCTTTGATGATATCCGGATTTATTCAAATATGTTGGGACTGAATTATAGACACCATGATGTCGTATTGAGTATGCTGCAAGCACATAATGTTTTCACCAATTTATTAATGTGTCACTTTTTAATATTTGAGGTACAATTTCAGAGTTTGTGGTTTAAAAATAAAGAATATATATTGATACATAGATGGTAGAAGCAGTTATGTATTTAGTATGACCAATTCATTTGTTTGAAATTATGATTTTTTAGTTATTAAGTGTATTACAGGAGGTTCATTTATGAATTTTATCATCTTGATATTATTATAACTATGGTTATTATGAACAGGGTAATTTTTTACTGAAAAAATTAGTGAAGATAATCCTTCATATAATTTAAGAAGAGGTTGATGTTGACTCTGATTCCGATTCTTTATGAGCATGGAGTTGGGTATATCATTTTTTGTAATGAATCTATCATTATTTTTAGATTAGTTATGATATAGGGTGATAAGGTGGACTCATATGGGTCTCATATTTTGTAAAACTATGATCCCAACAACACTAACCATGAATTTGAGTTGGAATATATTGTTCATGAGTTGAAATATTGCAAAGACTACCTCTATAGTGAGAGATTTTCTCTCTATATATATATACCACATGAGTATGTTCTATCTTTTCTCCCTGTGTGTCGTGAATAATTATTAAAATAATTGGGTTTAATACTTCCATATGTTTTACATTGAGATGTAGTATTCTCCCAAGAAATGAAATTATATTTTACACATCCTTAGAAGGATAGCATATGAAGTCCGACAGATGAGTTCAGAAGTAGGTCATAAGATTATGGATTTTACAGAAAACTAGAAAGACAGTGTAAGAGGGGCGGAGTAGTGTATTTTGAACCATTGGTGATCACATAATCATTTTTATATTGGGTGATGTCTATTACTGATCTTGATCTATAGTGTCTCATCATGCATGGGCGGATAGAGGTGAATATATTCATACAAGGATGGATCTGAGATGAATGTGGTGTGCTTATATTTAATTATAGATTTGTGGTTTATTCTTCTATGAGTGAATAATTGATCAAATAATCTCATGATTCATAGTGGTAACTGCACCGATGATCAACCAAAATGAATAACGATATCATATGGCCATTTTGGTGGCCCAACATGAAAAGACACAATGAAGGATTCTCCTCTCATTTTATGATTTGTTAGAGGATCAAGGAAAAGAATCAATGGCCCAAATGGTTTCTACAACCACTTAAAATTCCTATGTGGAATTGGGATTAGTTTACCATAGATTTTAAGATTGGGTTTCCCAAGATACTATGAGGTCAAGAAATATTGTCTGTTGTAGTGGATCTATAGACCATGGGGGCTTATTTCATATCAATAAGAGAGACTGACATGGTGGATGATATGGGAAATAGATATGTTCTATAAATAATGTTTCTTCATGGATTTCTTTTGAGTATGGTATTTCAGAGTGAAACATTGTTCAAATAATGATTTTGGTAGTTCTAGTAGAAGGTGATGGGGATTCAGGGGAAGAAGAGTATAAATTTTCATCCTCAGACCGATGAGTAGTTAGGGAGAATGATTCCGAATATAGAGGATATGACTTAGACATATTTTTTGGGTTTTGGAAGAGCTTTGGTTGAACACTTGACTCTAGTAGAGATTTCGTATGAAAATAGATTACATTCTTCGATTCAAATGGGTATATTTGAGGCTTTTATGGAGGAACATGTCATTCACCATTATGCTAAAATAAGGCAGCTAAATATATAATTATTAGACCTAGTATGGTATTTACTTCCTCAAAATGAATTCATTTTATACAAAAGTAATTGGTTACATATTATAAATAATAGAAGTTATATTTCATCTGAAGGATACAACCCTTGATGTTCATTGTGGACAACAAGGTGTTCTTGTTGGTTTTCTTACTGTTAGAGCATGCTAATTATTGGATACAAGGGAAATTGAAACCAATGTATGTTAGGAAGTTTGATATCATAGAATATATCAATACAATGTACTATTTTTTAAATATTCTTCTATAGTTGTGGGGTATACATAATGTCTTCTAGGTGCCTAAACTTTAGTGGAATAAGCATAGTCTTTCACATTTTATCTACTATAATGTTGTTGGGACTTAACTGGATCCATATTATTTAGATATTATCATTCATTATGTGGATCAAAATGAGAATATGTTGATAGTGAAAATTGTTCCTCTTTTTTAGATTCAATGGCATCATAGGTGTATTCTAGAAGAGAATTGGGAGTGGGAAATAGAAATCCACGCACAGTGGCCTGAGTTATTCAAGAAAACATCTTGGGATACTTATAACAGTTGAGAATTCATTTGAGGGGGAATACTGTGACGCCCTATATTTTTGTTACACCTCTTTTTTTCATGTATATAGATTTTTTTTAATATTTTTAAAGTTATATGAGGATGGCTAGAGGTGTTCAAGATGCTAAAAATAGAAAGGGACAAGGATGATTGGAATATTGTAGCTTGAAAATGATATAATAGCTCCACTCACTAGGTAGTAGAGTCTATAGAACTTGGAGGATAATTTTATAACCCACCAGCTAGTTGGTGGGGTTCCTAGGTAGAATCAATTTTGTTCAATAATCATTTGTTAGCTGATGGTGCCATTCAAGACCAAAAATATCCAGTCAACTTCATGTCCTTTTTTTGATAAAATCCTATTAATTTTCCCTACATTATTATTTTTATTATCACCTTACACCCTTGGTATCCTATTAGTTATCGTTCAAAAATTGGTGGATATCTCATATTCTTCTATTTTTTTTATTTAATTCTCAAACAATGTTTTGATCCCATGCCTTCTAATCTAGTGAGTTATATCTTAATACAGATCAATTCTATTCTATTATCCTTGAAAAAAACAATTATAGTATTGATATATTGATTAGATATAATTGTTTTTTCATGGTATAACAAATGGAAAAGTGTTCGTTGGTAGAATTAGAATCCAAATTTTGGGGTATGGAATCTGGGCATCATTTTGACCTGGATCGTTGTGAGATATAGATCTTCCCAAGTATGATTTTTATGTCCTACCTTTTGTGTGTGGTATATACTAAATAATGATCTTGGAATTATAATAAGGGGATATTGAGGATATTTCTAGGTTTCAATGTTGTTCAATTACACTAATACATTGTCCCTTGTCATTGTAACATGTTACATCTACAGTAGATGGTCTTTTACATTATCATATATTTATATGGGTTCTTAGAATGATTTGTTTCGTGAATGTGTAGACCCATGAAACTAATTTTTAGTTTGTAATTACATGTGGTGTGTGTGTCTATCCTTATTAGACCTATGATAAGTTTGATTATTGGTGGTTTTGTAATAATTATGACTTCTACATGGCATGATGTGAAGTTTAATTTATCATCTGGTATATTGTATTGTCGGAGTTATTTCACTATATTGTACAATTTATCATATAGGAAGAACCACAAGGACTATTCCCCTATGAGTTATGTGTCATACATTGGTTAGAATGTAAATAGGCTCTCCCATCAATCAGGATGTGTGAAACATGTTTTATTCTATCCTATCAAGGGGAATGTGTTATACAACTAGTTTTATTCATTCTTGTATGGATCCAAAGCATGGATAGTTGGTATTTTAGGACCTGAATCATTTTTTATTCTTGTTTCATATAATTTTTTATTATATTTGATCTATTTACTTTCTTGTAACTCACCAGTATATCTTATGAAATTATTTAAAAGACCATTGGTGGTATCCTACATGGTCTTATACTCACACCATACATAGGAATCCCAATGTACATGAATATTTATTTGGGGATATGGTGATGAAAGATGACCTTTTATTTTGTCTTTGGAAATGTCTAGAAAGTGGATTAAGATATTCTAGGATGGAAATAGGGTTGGATTTATTTTTTTATATTTCTACTTGGTATCTCGCACTTTTATCCACCATCTATGGGGATAATTATTTTTTTATTTTTGGGTTTTCAAATTAGAATTATATATTGTTATCAAATAGGTTGAAACATTTTTATTATACTTCTACCATGACGATAATTATTCATTAATGTTTTTATTTTATTATTATTTCATCCAACTTTACTCTGATGATTATCTAATATCACGGGAATAGTTTTACTATGTTTCCTCTCTTATCCCTCAACACTAGTTAAAATTATATTTTACATAGAGATTCATGCATTAGGTTATGTAGAATTATATCTTATACCTGGAATGTCATGTTAAGATGTTACATGAATTCACAATACATGTTTTTAACATAAAAAGAAAATGGGTTTTCATCAAACTAGCTAGACCATTGATTTGATCCAATTGTTTTATGTATTGTCTGTGTTAAAATTTATGAGAGATAAATTGATTATTAATTTATGAATATGTAAATGAGACGGGTATTTTATTCCAGAAGGTTGTATGGGTTTGGTATTATATGATGATATGGAAATTTATTTCAATAATTTTTCTCATTGATATATGTTTGGTGTATGATAATTATTGACATTCCCCTAGTAGATTCCTCCATAGGAACCTATGATCCTGGGTATGAACCTATGTTAAGTAATTATTGTCCATTAAATGTTCACACAAGCCACGTATTTATATACTAACTAACTAAAAATTACTATAAATTGGATGATATGGATGTGGTTCCATTGAATGGGTTCCAAAACATCATTTGGCATGGGATGTAGCTCTCCCTAAAAACCCAAACATTGTTGGTTATGATTGGTTATCCTCCTAATAAATTTATATAATCATATTGTACCTTGAACATAGATTATATATGGTTATTTTTATAATTCTGGTTATCCTTATTTTATTTTGTGGATTTTATTTCTATTTATATTTGGAAATGATTCAATTGACTGAGTGGATTCTATTGTTAAATACCATTTTCAGGTGGTAGGTCTTCTATTTGATGTTGTTTATATATTTCATACCTAGGTGTTTTTATATATGTTCACACATTATGAACTCTTTTTATTTCTTCTTTTTATCAATCTTCACTATGTTATCAAATCTTTTTTGATGTATAATGATAAAAATATGTATTAAGACCAAATAAATAATCATTTATAGTTCAAAAGGAATTACAGTAAATTATAAAAAAAATTATATTAAATGAATTTCCATTATCTCGCTGATGTTATTCTAATAACATGGATGAATTTAAAGTAAAAATTAATGTTCTGTATTTTTTATGTGGAATGGGTTACATAAATAGTTATTGGTATTATTTTCATGAAATTTAATTCAAACTAGCATTAATTGAATTCCTTATAAAAGAATTCAAACATAGTCTTTTATTAGTGAAATCTTATTGGGAAATTGTTTCTGAAACTATAATGATACCATTTATTTTCTATAGACTATACATCTTTCACGGGATCATGTTTAGGTTTCCTTTAAGATCCTCTTGATGGAACTCACCCCCAATTATATGTCCTCGTTAATGGTGTTGTATAAACTTTGGTCATAGTTGGATCATCATTCATCGTGTATTATGGATTATTTTGTTTATTTTTTACCATTGTTGTTTCAACCATGTCACATTCATTGAGTTTTGGGATATTTATTAGTCATATTGTATCTCCATTATGTTATATTAATGGAAGTTTAATGATTATTTTGTGTTGTTCCATGTTTAGTGATTTTATCTTAGAAATTGATCATTGGATTATATATTTTACTACAACATATGGATATGTAATGTTGGGTTTTTATTGAGAATTTGGATGTATTTTTCTCACAATCTATATGACGAATCTATTCCCAATAGTGTTTCCTTGATACCTAGGAACTTGTTTTCATCCATTAGGGATCAAAAATGACTTTCAGGCATTTCTATAGACCTTCCCATGTGTGAGGTTATGATACGATTGATTGGTCCATGTAACTAATGTTCCATGGGTCTTCTTGAGTCTAAGGATTTCGAAACATTGAACTTATCTTTCAATTCGTATTTTAAGAATCTAGGTTAAAATGTTGAAACAATTCATCCATTTCATAATCAAAAAATTGTTTATTAACACATTTAATTGACTACCTTTTCTAAGATATTAATTACATTAATATACTTATTTTTATAGGATTCATCTCAAATCAATTTTGGATTATTATGATATCATATATTTATAATGAAATATTTTATTATATGAGTATCGTGATTTAATTTTATTTAAATATTTATTTTATTAATTATGTTCCTATTAAAATTATATACACTTTTAAAAATTATCATACACATTATTAGGAAAATATTCATATTTCAATAAGTATTTAGTGAACTTTAGTTTTCATCTCCTAACTTATATATTTAGGAAAGTCATCAGGAAAGTCGTATACTATAGTATTCCTAGATGGTTGAATTTTTTTTCCCGATCTATAATATAGATAAATTCAACACTAATCCTCAAGTACCTTTTCTAAGGATTTCCTTTGAATGTGTGGCCCAAATAAAACATGAAAAAATAAGACCCTAACTTTTCTTATAACCTCGTTACTTTATGTCCATGAAGAATATAATAAAATCCCATCAATATTTAGTATGAAACTTCCTAATTGGATGATCATGGACATGATAAGTGTTTTCTATGGAAGGAATATAACACTGAATGTTTTAAATGGGATTTAGTCTCACAATTTTATCTTATGTTATTCTCATTTAAATGTATGAATACTTCTAGTTATTTAGTTTAGAAACTTCTTACATGGACCAAATTTATATTTTCAAACCATATTAATGTGTAACTCTTCACATTACTCATAACTGGTGTTATTAGACTAATTAAAATCCAATTATATTTTATAAAATCCAAATACATAAAATTGTTAATTATTACAAAACCATTTCATGTAAATGTATAAAAATATATCAAATCAAAAATACAAAATCGATTCATTCTAGAGTGATTGATATCCAAGACTCACATTTCTAATAAGTTATAAGCCTCCATGATAGTGAACATCCCAATATAAAGTTCATTTAGCATAGGATACATTACTCAAGAGATTCCTAAATTAAGTCATAATTATGACACCTAATTTGTATAAATCATAAATAACCTCTCAATTATGGAAAATAACATAGTATAAGAAAAAGTCAAGGTAGAAGAACACTAAATCCATTATCACACCTAGCATATAAATCCTTATATGCTTCAATGGATGTTCATAAGAAATTATTAACGAATTAAGATATGAAATAAATTTATTCATAATAAAATAATTATATTCATCAATAAATCATGGAATAAATTAAATAAATTAAGATTTCAAATATTTAAACATGAGATTAAAAATAAATTTACAATTTCAAAATAAATTAATTATAATTTTTTTAAATATATGGCAAGAATAATATCCATTCCATAATCATATATATATATATATATCTATGGGTGTGTGTGTGCAATATATCTACTTATAATATAAAATCCTTTATATTAACCTTTATATGTAATTTTACAAACATATATAATAACTAAAATATAAAAAATACATGAATTAACAAATCATATATTATCAAAAAAAGTTGGTGTTTAAGACAATTTATTTTCAAAAATCCAAAACAAGGACCATGGTGATGGGATCATACAATAATAACCTTTCCAAAATCCAATATATAAAGATAATAATGATTAAAATTAAGCAAAAATGTTGGACAATGAGAACTTGAACCATGACTAGTAACCCATTCATGCATAAAAACATGCTCATTATAGGCTCCAAAGTCCTAAATTCATCGAAGAATCATCCTAAGAACACATATTTATACTATGATTGCATCCTCTACTACCCGACCATGTCATCCCCATCACTATGATTTATCATTTTCTTGGAATTATCATTATCAATTTGATTTTCCTCCTTAAGGACATAATATCATCCAAATTATTCACTCTCTATAATATTTCATTTTAAGTAGAAATAGAATTTCTATGTAGGAATTTGTATGATCATTTCTCAAAGTATTCTTTATCTGAGTTCACTGGGGAAACAAGATCATAAACAAAATTCTTACCTACGTTGGATAGATTTAAGACCACAAAAGTAGGGCCAAAATTGGTTGAAATTGGCTTGGAAGTAGACGTGGGAATAAGGGTTTCATGATGTTTATTATATATCATAATTTTCCTATGATTTGTTGATGGACTATAATTAGACTCCTATTTTAGTAAAACTATATAATCCAAAGAGGTGAAAAAATTATTTTTTCACCACTATCATTGTTATTTTAAGGTGGAATACCCCTATGGCTAGGATCTATCATGTTTACAGAAAAACCAAGGATTGAGCATCAATAGATCCCTTAACATGGTTTTCAAAGAACAATTTCTTCTAATATATCATATAAATTGAAGACATAATATGAAAATAAGTAATGGTTCAAAATGGTTTATTCTATAAATTTTAGAAGTTCTTCTCAAGAGAAGCTCAATCTCTTACCTGAACCATACGGGGGTCTTCATAATTAAAATTATTCCCATCCCTTGTGGACTTCACATATGGTGGTGTAGAAGTACCTATGTTTTCCATCTTTCAAGAGACATTATGAACAAGCTCCTAAAATATATTTGAACCTGATTTATCATTATTATCATTTCTTCTAATAACCATATCATATGTTTCAAAAATCATCATGACGATTTCATCAACCTCTATATAGGAAATTGATGTTATCAGTAGACAGGCATACATCTTGTCAACATACATACTTTTCTAATAAAGATTAATTTTTTATTATCCAAATATATTTCTAACAGTATTTCATATTAGAACACTCAACATTGTAAACCTATAAACTAGGAATTTAAATTACATGAGATCTAGCTACAACCACAGAAAAAGTAGATCTAGACATGCCATAAAATCTACCTTTACACCTTATAATAGATATAACTTTGATGTTTTCATCTATTATATATGTATTAGAAGTCAAAGGCATCTAGGATACATCATTACCTTTTTACTACATAATAGAACCATTAGAGATTTCAATCGTATACATTAATTGAGAAATTATATTCCTAGTCTTCTCTCAATTTTGAAACAAAGATCCCAACAACAATTATTAATTGAATGTACAAAAGGATATTAGTTATTAAATAAAGCATGAATCTTCAAAAATTCTTCCCATCGTTAAATTCAATTTTGTATTGAATCTAAAACCAATGTATCATTAAGAGTAAAGTAGAGATCAACCTCTACAAGGTCTTCAAAAAAATTTCCATTTCGGGGATAACTATTTTCAATAACAATTTTTTTGGAACCTATACTAGTGAGGTAATTTACAATAATATTTTTAGATACCCGAAAAAATATAATTTATGCCACCAATTATGATTCACACTTTTTGAATTGAATTATTCATAGAGACTAGATAAAGGAATGGATCCCAACATTTGACCCTCAAAATTCTAGGTCCAAGCTAAAATAATCCCAAAACATAGGTTTTGACTTATGTTATATTGAAGAAAATAAAATGTGAAAGATTAGATTAACAATTGAGTTCGTCCTTCACTTATAAAATACCAATATTTGATTAATTCAAATATATAGGTTATCATGCTTCCAATATCTACCGATATTCTAGAGTTGAAATATATTCAAATGTTTAAATTCAAGGATTATCTCCCCAAAAAAATTCAAATCCACTTTAAAAAAAGTTATAGAACTGTTATTCTTGATTCTATTAGGTGTTTAACTTCTAAAATTGGAGAAAACATTTGATTCCTAAATCTCATAACAAAATATCTTTTGAAGACCACTTTCATTATTACACCACCAATTTATTTTATGATTTTATTCTCAAAAATAAAATCCACAAAATATTTCTTATCCAAGTCATCCACAAATTCATATTTATTTTATAGAGAAAAAAATAAATCTATAATATTAAAATGTAAGTCATGTTTGAATATTATAGAATAGAGTCCCTAATAACCAATGCATTAGATAGATAGAGATGTTCACGAAACATTGTAAATAATTAACTTTTCATATGTTATGTAAACATTCATAACAACACAGTTAATATTATTTTATCCTTGATAAATTCAGTCACCAAAACTTTTTTCAATATGGTTTAAATAATCTCCTCACATATGGAATTTAAATTTTAACATTTCAAATTATATATTATAAAAAATTCATAATAATAATTATACAAATTTATTATATTTCAACTTATTTGGTAAATTATAAACATTTTATAAATTACATAATTAATTAATATATCAAAAATTTATATCAAAATTATAAATTATTCCATATTATTTTAGAATTTATTTAATATTAACATTAAATATTAAAAAATATTTATTTAATAAATAGTCATATATTCTTTAAAAAATATATAATTAATTAATCTATAATTTGTTTAAATTATATAATTATCCCAAAGTAACTTTTTCATTCATTTAAAAAAAATTATAAATTATATAATTCAATGAATATTTGAAAAATTTAAAAATTAATGTTTTTCATGATATTGTATTCTATAATATTCATATATCATGATGTGAAACATGCCTTCATTATCTATTATATTTTATTAAAGATAATATATGGTTATGATGTCCATTTAGTGCCTAAGGATCTATATTATAGTATTGGTGTTGATAACTTTTTTATGATACAATACTCTTTTTTTATACACATCACAATACTATTATCTTTTATATACCTAAATTTTATACCATATAACATATGAAATACCAAAATATAAAAATATTTTCCCTACTTTTTATATCCCATGTCAAATGGTGTAACCCCAACACAGATTAAGTTATTATATAACATAAGGTTTTCCATGAATATAATAATTAATGATATGGTTTACAAGAAATATTTTCCATAATAAAATCTGTATCACAAACTATGATACACAATACTAAATCAATAAATAAATCAAAATTATTTATTTTAACCATGATTTCTCGAATCAAACACCCATTATATTTCTTCGATACAACTGAGGGGTGGATGAATCATTATCCCCATATTAATCCATTCAATATTTAAAGAATTAAATTTCTCTTAATCTATGGGTTATGAATTTATTTTATCAATAATGGATCTCCTGATTAAATTTTTTCACCCCACAGCTTTCATGTGTGATATTTCCCAAGAATCAATAAACATTTAAAAAATTTCTTGGATACTCCAAAGGGATTTTAATGTTCTATTAAAACTTAATAAAAATGGTCGAACAAAATACAAATCCAATAACCAAGATCCACCATGTATAAAAACTAGAAACCATACTTAAATAAGGCGAATAAAATCTTTTTGTACCTCCCAACATTGATTATTTTACTACTACCTTCAACCATTATTCTTCCCTAAGATCTATTAGAATTAGAAAAAGGACTCTATCCCTTATGATTTATCCCTGGGATGAATCAATCTACCAAGTCTCTAGTGGGATACAACTTCACTCAATGGCATATCAATAACTCATGTTCTAAGGAGTAATGAGAAGAGATATTTGAAAATGAGGGTATCAGTTTAAGAATGAGAACACTCGAAAACCCCATCATAGCAGTAGTGAATCCCATATATAGATATTAATAAATTCAAAACAAATTACAACCTGACTCATACATTAAATAATAGATGAGTTAATTCTTTGACAATTAATGAATTCATAAAATTAATGCAACAATCCTCTCATGAATTTTATCAATTTAAACATTCATTATAATGATTTCTTTGGTGGATGACTTATAAAATGAAATTGATTATTATTCATCCTCTAATGATTTTTAAGAATCCATATTGATCATACTATATCATACATAACAATATGATATGTCTATATTATACATTATGAGTAGTGAATGTATTATAATAATATCTTATATCATGCCATATGTGGTAAAAAGAATATATTTGTTAAAGAATGTTTCCCACATGCCTTCATCTTTTCAAACCATACCACCCATTGATGTAGTATATACAAGCACTCCAACTAAGTTACCAACCTCATGGTCCTTCGATCACGACCTCGATCTGGTTTCTACCATGCCGCCTCTACCATCATAGGATTCTTAAAAGCTTTTTCGGCTAGATTTCACCTTTAGTGACACATTGGGTGGCTCATCTCAGGCCTAGTATGCCTTATTCTATGAGACTCGTCCATTCTCTCTGTCGGGGTCCTAGGAGGGTTCTTGTATTTCTCTAGAGTTCTCTTATTCAGCATTTGATGATGCAGTACAGTGCCTCAGGTAGATCATTGTGGCATGTTACGGAGATGTGAATCTGTCTCTCCCGACCTCCAAGCATTGCGTGGGTTCTTGGGGTTTGCAAGATGGGGGGTTAATTACCTCCATTCACTGGAATTCTTTCAATTTGGTCCAAGATTTAGAGAAATATTTTGTTCATATGTGGTGTTTTTTTCCTCAGTTCTTTGGTTGTTGGTGCTTCAACCTATCATGGTGGTCGATGGAGGCCAATCGTGGGAAGGAGATTCCCCTAGGTGTGGTCTAGGTCTGACTCCCTAGTCTCTCTATTCCCTTTCAGAACAAAGCTCTTCTCAAGGCAATTGGGGACTCACTTGGGGGTTTCCTTTTCTCTGATTCGTGTACATATTTCCGTGAGTATTCTCTGAAATATTCTATCTATGTGGAAATGTATATCTCCCCCACCCAAATATATTATCCTTGAATGTACAAGGCTCGATGGACTAGAGGAATGACCTTTTCATCCGGGTGTTTCCCAGATACTACTCGTTATGCCCTCTCCAAGGACATTCTGTTCCGCATTGTAGGAAACGATGGAACCGTGTGGGAATTCATCCCCCTAATCTATCCCCCAGTGATGTTCCCTCAATATCAGGTGCTACTTATCCTAGTCCTTCATAGGAAGCCCCTCGTGAATCAGATTCTACTGGGCCTGGTCTAACCTATGATGCCCACTGAGCTTCGGTTAAAGATTTTCCACCTCCCTCTATTCTGGAAAAAAGCTTATTACCCTCACCCCCTAAAATTTCTATTTCTAACTACCTAGAGGCAGCACATCCTACAACAATGGCCTCCTCCATGTTGGATCATGCTTTCTGTGGTAACTTCTTTAACCCCAACCAGTTTCTCTCAAGTGGGACTCTGCTTGAATGAATCCTGGGTCACCCTCTTCGGCTCTTAGTAACTCAAGTGGAGCCCCCCGCATGGATATAGGTTCCCCTAGTGCTCTCAGATGGCCGAAGGATACCAGGACTTTACTGTGCCTTCCTTCTCCAGTTATTGTCAGTGTGAAGTCTTATTCCCATGATCCCCAACCGACTTGCATAGAGTCTCTATCCCCTGTGAGACAAGAACCTCAATCTTTCTCCCCCATATAATTGTGAGAGGAAACCCCATTAGAATGTCTCCCACAGTGGCTCTACTTATGCCATATCACACTGCTTCCTGTCCAAGAGTTTGTACCCATTTGGAACTAAGGCAGATGAAGGGTCTATTTTCCTCCCAATCTATAGAGACAGAGGTTCTTGAGGATAAATATAGGCCACATATTATTTAAATGTTATCCTTTATTATTGGGACTCTTGGGTCCTCAGATCCGGGGTTAAAACTACTTTCATTTATACAGAGATTAGGAATAACCAAGAGGATCTAGTGGATGTACTCATGTACAAGAAAATACCTTTTATGCTTAATGAATTCTATCGCAAGGTCAAGCTGCATGGTTCCATGCATTCCGATTCAGTGAATAGGCACATATAGTTATTATGGTCTATGTGTTTGTTAGTTGATCTAATTTTTTGGGTGACCAGTTCGTCATGATGAAGGTGAAGAAGGGTGGGGATAGTGTGTCAGTTTCTTTCATGTATGGTAGCTGTGATGCCAAGTGTCAGGAACGGTTCTGGAAAGATATCTGTTATTTTGATCAGGGTGATTCTCCTTGTCTGGTGTTTGGATATTTCAACGTCATCACAGATCCTAAGGAGAAGAAGGGATGAGGGGGATTCCCTAGGAGGGATAGAATGGTCTTAAATCATTTCATGCCTAAGAATGGTTTTCTAGACTTAGCATTCTCTGGATACCACTTCCTGTGGTGTAATAATTTGATAGGAGGTAGGAGGTGTTTGGTCTGGCTTGACCATTTCCTTGCAAACATCAATTCCATCTCCATGTTTCCCAACTCCCAGGTCATGCACCTATTTTGTGTTATCTTAGTCTCCTCACCCCTGTTGGTTTCCCTATCTCACAGGTCGGAGACCTCAGAGGTCTTTAGGTTATATCACAACAGGACTCGTATCCCTAGTTAAAAACATATCATCAAAGAGTTGTGGGGTGAGCTGACGCAAGGTCACTTGTGGGTTGTAGTTCATAAGAATCAATAATGGCTGATGTTTGGGTTGAAGGTGTGGGCCATGGATATCCTTCACCATGATCCGAACATGGAGGGGATGAAAGAGAGTATCAATAGTCTAGAGTCTAGTCTGTAATAGAATTAGAGTGACACAATGATTAAGGATCTCTCAGTCAGGAAGAACTCATGGGTTGATATGATTCTTAAGCATGAACATGTGGCAAGAGAATGATCCAGGATAAAGTGGATGAATGAGGGTTATTGGAAGTCATCCTTCTTTATTTATTTCTTGAATGAAATAATGTTTCCCATGAAACCAATCATTTTTCATGATGATGATACATATGAAGATGAACGATACATGGTGGGGAGTATGGAGAATATGTTCTTCAGGGATCTCTTGGATGGACCTAACCCAAGGATGGACATGGGGTAACCTAGTGGTAATGCGGCCATATGGGATGAATTGTTCACCTCTGTCTCTAATAGGGACAAATATTATTTAGAAATCTTCCCAAAAAGGGATGAAATTCACTTGTCCATGATTAATGTCAATCCTAAGAGCTCCCCATCCCTATAATCTTCCCTGTTTTTTATAGGGATTCCTAGGAGTTGGTTAAGGGTGACATCACTACTGTTGTTTAGTAATTCTTTCAAGGTTGTAGCCTTCCAAGGTTTTCTTGTGTTATGACCATAGTGATCATCCTGAAGGTTATATATCCATTTTCTCTCTCACATTATAGATTGTTTAGTATGTTTAATTTCCCCAATAAGATTCTAGATAGTATCATCAACATGAGGACGTCAAAATTCCTTCCTCGATGGAGTTCCATTGAACAACATGGGTTTGTTAAAGGTCGATCCATACAAGGGTACATTGGCATGGATTAGTAGATATTGAGAGAAATTAAAACGAAGACCCATGACTTGAATATGGAAATAAAATTGGATATAAATAAGGCCTATGATAGGATGGAGTGGGTATTCATTAATAGAGAGCTTACAACAATGGGGTTATTTCATAATTCCTTAGATCTCAACATCAGATACTTCATCTACACCTGGATGGATGTATCCTTCATTGGAATGACTTATGTATTTTTCATGGATAACCGAGGGATTTAGTATGGAGATCCAATATCTCGCAGTATTTTCATTCATACACTTTACACACTTATCCTCCTCATTAATAAGGGTCTATCTAATGGTGACTTACTCCCTTACCACAATAAATTGAACCTTCCTCTAATTTCCCACCCAATGTTCACTGATGATACATTTATTTTCATTAATGGTGGTAGGAAATAGGTTAATAGAATTAATATAATTATTTTGGACTATTGCTTATGGAGTGGGTGGGTTATCAACATTTCAAAAAGAAACCTTTACATCACTAAGAAGTGTATACCTGGAAGGGCCTCCTCTCTTTTTAGTAGGCTTGATATGCAACGTGGGTCATTTCCCATGGATTACCTCAGAGCACTTAAATCTTCATGGATTATTCAAATTTGTGACTTCGATCATATTGTGAGCACGATCATAGATATATTTGTCAACTGGAAGAACCACTTCCTTTACTTTGGGGGGGGGGGTGTTTACCTTGGTTAATATTGTGTTTTTGGCCATCCCCATTCATGAAATGGCCTCCACTTCTATACCTTAAGGTGTGATTATAAATTCTGATAGGCCCTTATCTTGTTTTGTGTGGGATTCCCTTTCTGTAGGGAAGCGTCACAAGTTTTCTTGGGAAAGAATGCAAAATCCCATCTTGGAGGTGGGAGTTGATGTGAGGAGGTTAGATTCCATTTTCTATTTTAAGTATTTCATTCTTTCATGGGAAGTGATTTCAGGGAAATACTTTTGGGGTATGTCTATGTATTACATATGGGTGGTTGATGAGGAGAATACTGGTAGAAATATATCCCCTTTTTGGTCTAGGATTTACCCACTCCTCGTCACCCTTATAAAGAACTAACGCTAAATTGTGGGGGAAGGTAACATTATTTTCTAAAAACAGAATTGGTTAGGCTTTATTATCATTTTTCTGGGTTTCCCAGATCCCTTTATTATCTTTAATTAAGCTATTCTCCACCCCTAAATCATTAAGATTGTGTTGGCTACAGATCATCTGGAGATCTTCATGTTTATTGTTATCAACTCAGACACCAACAATTGAATCTTCACTATTTCATCCTTGAGGTGGTTCTCTACCAAGGATTATCATAAAATCTTGGATCAATAGGGTCGTCAAGATACCTATAATTCCATATTCAAGTGGGAAAATGTCCATTCGAAATACAATTATCTTGCATGGATGATTAGAAATCATGTCTTTCCCATGGATGAGCAATTCATGAAGGCATGTATCAGTATGGCCTCCAAATGACACTACTGTTGTAATCAGTGGGAAGAGAGTACGATTCAATTATTTGTTGAATTTGAATGGGACAAAAATGTTTTGTATTTCTTTGGAACCCTCACGACATTATCCTCATGTTCACAATTGATGTTTCTTTAATATATATATGGTATCATGGGATGAATCTTACGGATATGGGCATGCTCAATGATCTTAAGTGCAGTGTTCTGGAGTATATGGAAAGCTAGGAACCAAGCACTCTTCGAAGGGTTGTACATACAGTGAGGGCCATCATTGTGCACACACAAAACTTGATGGCATACCTAGTTATGTTTGTCCTCAAATTGCAGGAGGCATCTTCTTTGAAGATGTTACAGTTGAGTGCTCCTCCAGCTTAATCCTTCTGTAATAGGCCATAGGGGAAACAGATATGTTATCATGTTTTGGTCTCAGGATACAAGCTTAACTATGATGGTTAATGTTCACTAGGATAAATGAATGGTGGGGGAGTTTCTCAAGATGTATAGTCATTATTTTGATTTCGTACACATCATCTTATGGTAATGGTTATCCACATCAGGTAGAGGTCAAAGCACTGCTCACATGTCTCTCTCTTTGAAAATAGAGGATTATCGTGGTCACTCAAGATGATTCTAATTATTTGATTCTTCATAACTCACTAAATAGTAAAGGTCATATACCCTAGTAAATATCCTACACAGTTAGGAAATTACATACCCTCCTCCACAATATTAGGGTGACCACACCTATCATGAGGGGAACCAAGCTAAGGATCATTTGGCATCTAATGTGAACCATGGATCCAACATCACATGACATACTAAGATTACTCTCTTGAACCCTGAGTGGGGTTAATTTGATTAGAGTATATTCTCTTGGTTTCTATAACTTCTGGCCTCCATAGTCCTGTGGTCTATGTTTCTTGTTTCTTATTTTGTGTCTCCTATTTTTTTTCTCATATCCTTTCTTTCTTCCTCTATTTTTCATCTTGAATAAAAACGTAATTATTGGATGGATTGACCTATGTTGTATTTATATCATATAATATGATATATAAAAATTCAATATATACAAAATTTATTTAGGAGATATCTGCATCATAAATTTTTTTTTCATTGTCTTTATTAGAATATATAGTCCTAGGTGGACACTATAGCTCAAACCATCCTAAAAAAGTGTCACAATGCTAATTCTATTAGGAATGTTTCATAATATGTGTATTCTATATAATGGCAGTGGTGTAGATCATAATGTCCATAAATGAATAATGGGAAGCATTCAATGGGTGTCACTACCTATATTTTGATTTATTCAAAAAACAAATATTTGGGAATACTTTTTGCTTGTATGTATCCTTCCCCATTTTCATTTTACATACATATAATACAGAATTTTTAATGTTCATATCATTTAAATAACTTTATTCTCCCCCTTGTTTGAATTCAATTTTTCGATACTAATAATCTCAAAATGGATCATCATAGAATGTTTTCTACATATAGGTAACATAAGTTTATATCCCATAAACCTTATAAGTTTATCCTAGTTATACCGGTTCTTTTTAGTTTTTAATGCTAACAATAAATGTATTCTATTATTCTCTTCATTACCTTGGAAATACATTATTGAACGGCTATGAGAAAATGATTTATAGTTTTGTTTTTTGTTTTTTAGATTTATATGTTTATTAAAATATAGAAATCAATTTTTATAAGGAATAATAATATGAGTGTATCCCAATAATTAAATAAGAAAAGTGAAGGGGGTGAAAAATATAACATGATTAACTTTGAATTAAACAAATGGTCATAGAGAGAACACTGCCACCTATATATTATTAAGAAAAAGTAAAATAGAAGATACAAGTCCCTTGAAAAGGATAATGAACCAGATAAGTTTTCTAGGGAAATGAACCCATTCTAAACCAATTTTCAATCCTTAAACCCTTCATGGTGTGTTATAGACTTCATTTACTAGATAGATTCACACTACACACATAGAGAATTAAATAATACATCTGTATCTATAAATAAAAAATTGAATCAAATAATAATTCCATTTATGGTGATAGGTTTCAACTATTAAGACATATTAATGGATAAAATGGAAACTAAAAGAACGTGATCACATCACATGAAATAAATATCCCACTCCAAGGGTTAAAATCTCAACTAATTTCCACCATGTTGTAGTAATAGTACTAGAGGTGTCGATTATCAAGTCTTCCTTCAATGGACCAACAATGTAGGCCTAAAATATCCAGACTCTCCATTGTATGCATCTAAAAATATCTCCCTCCCCCCAATCACTCTCTTCACGAGAATCAAAACTAGTGGTTTCTCTCTAAAAAAAGACGAATGAACCAAATGATGAAAAAAATTGATTGAGACCTCATTAGAGTATCTGAAGCGATGAGAATTTAGGACAATTCACTTGATATGCAATGCTTGGATGACATGGATTAAGATGATATTTTCATGAAATAACTATGAAAGAACTTATGAACACACGATAAAAATCCATAGGCGGAAATTCCTAATTGTGAATCCAATCTGTTAAGAGATATTTAGAGAAAATTCCCAATGAAGCACGCATAGGCGCATGGGGATTCATCAGATTAAAAAAATGACCACTAGAATCCCTTATTGGGCTGAAATAATAAGGAAAACCAAATAATATTGCAAGAATAAAAAAATCAATAAAAATAGCAGGAAATATATTTAGATATAAAAAAAGAAATCATTTATGCATAAAAAATGTTACTAAGTAAAATAAAAACAAATATTCAATTTTAATTATAAAATAAAATAATAAAGAAATCATATTTCACAAATATCTACCTTTTCAAGAAAAAATGATTTCACACAATGTGTTCACATAAGTTATGTTATTATACCGGGACTAAATCCACTAAATATATATAATTACCATGCTCTGATAATGGAGTGAACTTATTAAAAATATATGTCGGGTTATTATATTTGTGTATTTTGTTAATACACACTATCAAAATCACAATAACCTCACTAAAAAATGAAACCTAATATCAATATTATTCATCCAAGCTACGTAAAAAAAAATTAGATAATTATTGGGTTGAATAACTATCACAAAACATATCTATATTTCTAAAGGATGATGATAGTTCATTTATCACAATCATTAACAAAATAGGATTCTTAATGTGTCAAGTTAATGAAATTTATTTTTCCTCAATAATAAATAAAGAAACAACATATTACATGTTATAATTATGTAAAATAGGACCACCATATGAATGAAAAAACCTAACCAGTAATAGATTTTTGATTTTCAACATTAGTGGTATATTCAAAATCAGTATATTCCACTACATAATTATCACAATTACTATGTTTTTGACAAAAAAATCATATTTCATAATACATTAAAATAAAAATCAAGATCTATTTTGGATTCATGCTAATGGGGTCACCCTTGGTTTCTTATAAGCCATCCAAAATTGTAAATAGAAATATAAATATTTGGTCTAGAGAAAATCATGGTATACATATGAAAACCTAATATATTATCATATGGTATTTTTTATTAAAGGTCATATGTAACTCATCGTTACAGAACTATGATAGGGAAACATAATGTATTTTCCCAAATGTAAATTAAATTTTTTGATTTGTTAAAATAACTACCATTTGAACACATTATTCGAAAAATAAGATTGTGATAGATTACATTAATTATTCTCCTTATTCTTAATAATTTCCATGCTATTTATTTTCATATCATTAAATAAACATTTCATTTCAAATTAATTATTAAGAGATATATTTACATTATTTATGAACGTTATGCTCTTACCAAAAAAAGCATGTCATCAACATATAATAGTAAGTATATAGTTTCATTCTATATAGGTTTTAAATAAATTGATACACCATACATCATTATATTAAATTAGTTTTCAAATATAATATAATAAAAAAATTTATACCACTTCTTCGAGGTCCTCTTAATTCTATAAAAGGTTCTTTAAAGGAAAACATGGTAATTTTTAATATATTTTAAAATCCATCAAGAGGATATATATGTAAATTATTTTAACAAGGTTTGTATGTCAGAAATATGTTTTCATAGAAACCAATTCAATATGAAGTTATTTATGGGTTTAAAAGGTAGTAAAATATGTGATTGAAAAATGTTTATTATAGGGTTAAATTATTTAACTATAGTTAATTAAATTATATTGAAGGAATCCATTAGAGTCAAGTTATGATTTTTATATAATTTCAAATTTTAGAGTTATTTTCTTTCAATTTAAAAATAAAATTGCAACAATTAAGTATTTAATTTTTAGGTTTTGTTACAACTATCCACATCTGATTTTTAAGATGGGGTTTAATTTTTTCTTTCAGAGAAGGAAACCAATAATTAGACTCATTATATTTGAAGGATTTTTTTATTTTATACGATTCATTATTGTATATTTCAATAGAAATGATAATTTCATACGTGTCGACATCTATGTGACTAAATTTGGAATGTATAATAGTCCTCCTAACCTACTATTGCATTAATCGATAGTCCATAGGCTATACGCTTTCCCTACCTATTTCTCAATGTCAAAATTGAAATCACTATTAACCTTTTAGGGAGCACCCATGGAGGAATTCATGTGTCCATATTGATCCTCAAGTTCTAAAGAAACTCAACGACCATAGGATTATGTGAAATAACATCATTTTACTATAGATAATTTTTCATAGGAGAAAATACCTTTTGGAAAATAACATCAATACATGTAATAAACTTCTTATAACTAGACCAATCCACACATTGCCTATAACCCTGGACAAATTGAGGATAAGATATCTTATCAATTATACTACAATCAAAAGTTGTAAAACCAAACAATCCATAGATTCCAAAACTAGGGGAGTTCCTATCCCAATTTACATTGTTGATTTAAAATAAGTAGCACTCTGAGGGAAGTTATCAATCAATTACATTATATTATTAAAATATTCTACTCACAAGGACTGAGTCAACCTAAGTGTAGGAGAATTCTTCTCACCCATTATGATGTTCTTATTCAATATCTCATCAAAAACATTATATTATGGGGTTTCTACAACTCTCTAGTGTCTCATTAAACCCTTAGAGTTATAAAATTAATAAATCATTCAATAACCATTCTCAGCAATTATCAATCGTAATTGATTTCAACTTATTTCCTATCTAATTTTCAAAATTATATTTACATGTATAAAACATTACAAATATATCAGAATTATGTTTCGGCATATAGTTCTATACATTCCAGAAGTATTCGTTTTTAATGGTAATAAATTAATTTACTCCACCATTGGAGGAAACATTGGACAGTCCAGAAAAATCCAAATTGACATATTTAGGGAGGGGCATATCTTTTTACACTAACATATTAGAACTCAAACAATTGGAATTTAAAAACATTCTATCCTAAAAAAATATGAAATTATTCAGGGATATAACTATCAAAAATGCTTTATTACCATGTTCAATTATTCCCTTTCCACTCACATGTTCACTTTGTCAATTCCAAATCCCAGTGTAACCCAACACTGAGTCATGGTAGAATTTAAATGAATTAAAATGTGTTTTACTAAAAAATATTTATATGAAATTAGTTAGAGTTCATTTCATAATGGTTAGTGGTCCTCTATAAATCCCAATACTATTAGAATTAGTCTTAATGGTGCATCCATTATATTGAATAAATCATAGGGAAATGGGGTTGCTTTTTAATTTGGGTACCCATTTTACCTCACTCATAATTTTCGTCAACCCATAATGAATTTCTAATTAATAAAAACCTATAACTATGATATGAAAACTTATATGATTCTCCAATTACACCCCACCACAGTGAACTTCACTAGGATCAAATAATTAATAACTCCTTGGGAACATATGGAATGATAACCTAAATATAAACCCTACTTTTTGATATGGTACTCATAAATGCACTCAATAAATCCTCCATATCAAAATAATTCTCCAAAAATAATGAATAAGTTGTATTACCATTATAATATTTCTTTATAGGATAATTTATCTTGATATGCATTGCCTGTTTTAACTGATAACAATTTACTAATCTATTCATCGACATAGAATAAATCCTTCTAGAATTAATTCTATCCCTATGATTTCCCTAAAAATTCATATCTATATATTATTTTATGTCCATTATAATATTGTTCCATTTGTCCTTGCTTCATAATCCCATTAGTAAATAAGTTTGATTTAATCTCATGATGTGAAAATGCATCTCTATTATACATTATTGAATCCTTTACTGATATATATGTTCCATTATAGGATGTAAACAAAATTATTACAAGGTATTCATCATTAATCATTAATAATTACATCTATATTGGTGATATATAAACTGATTTAGTTAAAATCACAATTATTTATCATGGATACAGTTGAAATAATTACGTGTTTGTTATCTATGATACCAATTTTTAGTGTCTTCCATGTAAAAGAATTCCTTATTCATGTAACATGAGACATTGTTTAATTTTGATATTTGTGGATTCTTTTAGAAAACAAAATATTGAAAGAATTGAATTCAATGAGGGGGACTGATATGAGAATCTTTCAAGTGACAACGTTGAAAAGAATAAAAGTACTGAATTATATAACATGCTTTGGTTCATGTTTAACCTATTTCCATGACACAAATAGAACTACATATATCCTATTAAGAATAAATAAATGAAACATATATGAGGGACTCAAAAATAATTAGGAACTATAAAATATATATGGGGAAACAATCCCCAGGAAAATTAGATTAAGGTCCTCAAACCAATCATGTGTAGATTGTGACTCATCTTCCTAGACAAACACAACTCATTCACAAAATTATAAAAGGATAAATGGAAAAATGGAAACATATCTATGAAATAAATGAAAATAATTATTACAGCCCCACATCTCAATTTGAATGTCCTAGTCAAATCTATAATGGTGAAATGAAAGACTCATACTTCTTTATGAGCAAGATATGTCCCACTCCATGTATTATAAACTCCTTAGATCTCCACCAAAATTAAACTTTGATATTAAAATTCATGATAAACACATCTTCCTTTGATATAGCAACAATAATATCCTATAATCTCGAGATTCCCCCCTGGAAGCCTCCCGAATGTTCTCTCTATTCGTAGAAATCAAAACCATAGGTTTCTATCCCAAGACTGAGATGGGTGAACCATATTAAAAAAAAGTAAATTGGTTGGGACCTCATCACAACAAGTAATCTGATGAGAATGAATCATGGCACACGATATGTGCGACATGTAAATGAAATGGATAAATATAGAGGTTCAAGGAGATAACCATGCAACATATCATGGACATGTGGTCCAAAAAATAGATATTGTTGTATAAATTTATATCCAAAACATGTAAATATATGAGTAAACACACCCAAATAAAGACACATGGGTGTATAGAGTGTTATTTCCTCAAAATGGTCAATGAACCATGAAATCCCATATCATACCACATCAATAAGGGAATCCAAATAACATTTCAGGGAGAAATTATCAATTGTATTTTGTATGGAACATATGAAGTGGTAGAATAAGAAATCATGTAAGAATGTCACATAATACTATGTAAAAATTAAACTAGAATAATAAGACAAGTATAATTAAAATATAAATTTATAGTAACATGAATAACACCACACAATCCATATCAATTGATCATAACATAGAATGATCATAAATTGCACCCAATAACCCTCAGATTTTTAGATTGAGTGTTAATCATGATGATCTAAAAATATTGGCAGCTCAATCTTTTTTATTTTGAACCCTATGTTGGAATTCGATTTTATTTATATTGATCGATATTTCATGAATAAATTGTTACATATAGGATATAATATTCCATGAATGTTGGATGAATTGGACCTTGATTCTATTTTTATTTGGTGAATGGGTTACGAGAAGTTGTTTCCTCAAAGTTGATCTTATACTTGGATATTAAACATTAGTTGGATAAGTATTCTCTTATTTATGAACTACATAGATAGAATACTTTTGTTGAATAAAATAATATTATGTTGGTATTTCCTTTTCTAAATTAATTGATCAAGTATAGTATAGACTGTATAGCTATATATAATATTCCAGATATGTTGTGTTGAGATACAAGGCTTCTATTTTAATAATACATGGTGAATTTCTATTAAGTGGTAATGTAGCATGTGGTTGGGAACTGAATTAGATACAAAGTTGGTCTATGGATGCCTCCTCCTTTTTATTGATGTTTAGTTCCTTTATTTCTCAGTACCAGTGGATCCCAATTTACATTAAAACATATATGTTGTTCTACAAACAGATGGACTCTTTTGTAGTATATGGTAACCTAATAGAATAAATTTATTTGGCATGGAAATTAGTGACAAACATTTATCACTGACAATGAATGCCTACATGATAGGTGTTATCATCGATGCTCTCAAATGATGTTTAGTTCTATATTATTTATGTGCAATAGAGTGGCTGTCAAAGGTCATCTCTAAAAGGAGTATGTAATTTAAAACAATATATTAATGGTATTTTAAAAATAAAATAAAACATAATAAACACACTAGTTAAAAATATTTTATTGTAAGTTTTATACTATTTATAAAACTAGAAGTTGTCTATTGGAATACTATTTTATTTTATTCTTGTTTTTTGAATGATATTTGGAAAACGTAACAAGAATATATTTTTTAAAAAACTATTTTTAGAAAGGGTAATCAATATAATTATAAATCTTCACTAAATTATTAATAATTAACATTTAAAAAAATATATACTTAATTATGTACCCTTACTTGATAACCCTATAACCCTTAGAAAATTTACTTAACCATGATGATGAAATTAATAAAACATAAGTCCTGCTTCGAAACATGCAATTGTAACAACCCACATGGATTGATGTTCTTGGGATAGATTATGGTCAGTGGTAAATTAGGGAACATATAAACTATATAAATGATTATTAATTGAGTTTATATAATATATTATAACTCTAAAAATTGATCCCATGTGGTTTTGTATTACGTATTAGGATCACGCTCTCACAAATCATTCAATTCTCAACCTTGCCTGTTTTCGGTTAATTATTGAATTTATTTCATAGTTTATTTTATATTAAAATTTTAAACAAGAGATCTTTTAATTTGAATTTCATTATCTCATTAATTCAATGTAAATAAATTCATAAGTTAAGATGTAGATCGATTACTAAGGAAACTACTCTTCCATGGGTGGAATAGTCATTGTAGAATCCAATTGCATTCGAAATGGATTAGAAAGGGTATACCCCAATAATATTTATAATCCTGATTTCTAGAACAAATAATTAAAATTAAGAAGAAAAAATTTAAAATAATTGAATAAATGGGATTTAAATTGATATTTTATTGAAATAACTATATTTCAACAATGATGGGTAAGAGAAGGTCATTTTGGATGATATCCTAGCATGAAAGATTCCCTCTAACAATGAGGAATTTAAATGAAAAGGAACAAATTTTCTTCTACTCCAAATCCTCTATGGCACGTCCAATACCGTAAAAATGAGAAATACACCAATTTATTATGTGAAGGGGAGGTTAGGTTATAATAGTTTTCAAGTGTCAATGTGAAAATGCAAAAAAATAGTTTTAACGAAGTTGATCCAATTTTTCGACTACAGAAAATCATAAATCAGATGTACTTATAGAAGGATGAGTTATAAAAAATTGGGTCCTCGATATTCTTTCCATATTTGGTACCAATCCAAGAAAGGATACATATTTTATGGCCCAAGTATTGATGTGGTGTATAATCAAGGGCATCCAGTCCATCTTTGGCTTCTTAGACCAATTTGTTCAAAAAACGCATGCTCCAACTCATATATACTAAAAAAAAATTTCTCACTATGTTGTGAAATTTTTTTAAAAAAATTATTATTTTATAATACATGGAAATAAACTAATGTCCTAAATACAACATTTGACTATAAAGGAAAGAACTTCAATTTTCATCAAATTTTCAAATAAATGATCTAATATCAAATATTTTATAAATAAACATATTTTACATAATCTGATGAAATTATTTAACTTATTATCAATTAAATAGAAAAATAAAATTTCATTTTATCAACTCTCCCACACTTACCCTTTTTCACTCCCGTAAAGAACCTTATATCGTGTATTCTAAAAAATGTGACAAGATATGAATGTTTATGTTCCTCAATCCTGAGTGGAAATATAAGAAAAGTAAGAGTCACCTCAAGAGTCAATATCAATTAATTTTAGTATAATTTCCTCATAATTTGTATCAAGATAAAATCTAGTGATATTAATGATAGTAGTCATTGTGAAACATGTTATGGGTCTACCACGACATTAATTTATCAATTTGTGTGTGTGACATAGATTTCAAGATCATATCTTTACACTTTATTCAGTATATTCAGGTCAAGTAAAATAATTATTATTCTCTATTTAAATTAAAAGAACATTCTCTATAATCCCTTCCAATAAAATATCAAGACCAAATAAATTTTTTATTCCTGAAAGTCATACCTCAATATACCGACCTAGATATCCCCATGTGTTTTACATTTCATCACTCCCCTCTTTATTAAGATAAAATATATTCATATTTTTTTGTTTTTTATATAATTTTGAGTTCATATAACTATTAGAGATTAGGTACATATGTATTGTTCAATTCATTACAATACTGAAATTGATCGAAAGAGAAAACAAATTTAGACCAATAATTTATTTAAGATGATTGTTTTATATAACATTGATATATCTTCAATTGAGTTGGATAAATTTTACAAGTCATAGTGGCATGAAATGATTTGTGGAGAAAAAATGAAAATTTGTACAATGAGAAAATAAAATAAAATAATGGTGTCAAAAACTAAAATTTTCTATATTGACACAACCAATCTTATCAACAAAAAATTCCATTTCTATAAAAATAAACACTTAAAATGAAATCTTGTTAATTATTATCATGCTACCAATAAATTTTGAAAACATTTATTGGATATATATTTAATATCTAAATATAAATGTTACACGATATATTTTTTATTGATATATTTATATATATTGTATAAAATTAATAGAAAACAAGATATAAAACACACACAAAACACACAAATTAAAATACAAAATAAGAACCCTAGAATATTGTCCCACCCTCACAAATAAAATAATTAATTTTTATTGAGTATGAACCAATGAGATGATATTTTCACAAGAAATATATAATTTTAAATTGTTAAAATAATATATAATTGAAAGGGATAGGAACAACTTGATATTTTCTATTGATGATGGGGTCATGCAGTGTGATGATATCATTTACATTGGTAGAAAGTCCCTTAATATATTGTTTCAAAATCATCCCATTTACATTAAATAACCTGCATGTGTCCTCTTATGTAATCTACACTACAAAATAAAGAAAAATTCTATATACCGCATAAGTACCTAACCATATGAAATGCAACTTACTGATTATCAGCTTTAGTCATGAACGATATATTAGGACTTTCTCTCAAACAACCAATTCCCTTTTTCTAGATCATTTTATAATGACATTATTTTTATTCATCCTTTTAGATCCTTTAATTCTCAAATTATGATAATGAAATATCCTCATTATCTTTAATTTTCATCTTCCTTTTAATTCCATCTTAGGAAAAATCCATGTGGAATTTATTAATATCCCAATATTATCAATGATTGGATTCCATGGAAAGATGACAAGATTTTTTATAAATAATCCAAAATTTGTAAATAACTATTGGAGTTTTGTTCATTTTATATTCCAAAATTGCATCATCCATGAGATTCTAATAATCCTTCCTAATTGGCTGCACAACATTATCTAAAATTTGATTCAACTTCTGATTTGAAACGTCAACCTGTCCATTTATTTGGGGGTGGTATGGTGTTGATCTTTTTGTGTGTCACCCCAGACTTCTAAATTAGGGAATCAAAGTTATAACTTCAAATTTTTGTCCCTTGGTCACTAATAAAGGCCTTCGGTTATTCAAACATGAAAGAAATCTATGCCTAGAAAAAATTGACAACAACATGAGAATCATTAGTCTTGGTGTCCTTAGCCTCCACACATTTTCTAACAAAATAAAAAAAACATAATATTAAAAATAACCAAATAAACTAGGAATATGACTCATAAAATCAATGCACCATCCACCAAAAATAATATTAAATAATATGGGTTGTTTGGATAACTCGTGTCTCGTCAAAATATTTCAAGTGTGTTTGAAATGCGATAACAACATACAAAATAGATGAGCAACACGAAATAAGCTATTCCAATATAATCCATAATCTAATACATTCAGAGCTATCCGTTGGGGTCCAAAGTGTTCTCCACACTAATGTGTATGATATAATTAAAGAACATACTCATACACGTGATCAGGAACACACTACATAATAACTAGATCACTACACAATCACTAGAGGTAGGGATCATCCCACATAGAAAACCTAGATTCTCTCTTTAAATTTTTTGAAATGATGTTTCATTAAATTTGATGGAATTCATTGGAGAAAATGTAGTTAACTAAATCATCATACCAAGGATGTGTACCTCATTGTGTATAAATTTTCTCATCAGGTAAAGTGTCATGGCATGGTGCCTGATCCAAGTAGTCCTCCTCTAGTGTGTGAGTAATCATACTCATGGGGTCAGGAACAATGTTTTCTAACCCCTTATAATCCTTTTTCTTACTATCAAATTCTTGAAGATAGAGAATCCATCAGATTTTTCTGGCCTTTTCCTTTGGTTTCTTCAAGAGTTACATTAATGCTGCATGGTCACGAAAAAAACTACTTTAGATCCAAAAATATTTGAACAACCCTTATCTATATAAAATCTGATACAATGAAAATCATTTTCCATGGTTGTGTATTTTTATTAGGATGAATCTAATTTCATAAAATCATTGAAAATCACATGTGAATATCCCTGCACTGTTAGTGATAATATTTCTCCAACTTTGATGTTTGAAGAATCACACCTTTGCACAAATGAATGGTCCCACTGTGGGGGTTTTATGATCATTGGAGTGGTCAGAATCATATATATCTCATCAAATGATACCCTTCATGAATATTAAAAAATTAAATCAATATATTTTTGAATATATTATGATATGGGTAGCGTGATCTTACAAAAATATATAATGAAGCATCGATAAAATACTACATGACCTAGGAATTATCTAACATCACACACACATGGTGGATATGGCAAGGATAAAAGAATGTATACATTAGATATACCTTCCTCTATTCCATTTTTTGACACTACATTCCCTAAGAAAAATACATGATATACCATCAAATGGAATTTTCCATTCTTTAAAACCAGATCCCTCTCAATACAGATATTCAACACATTTCCCAAAATAAATATACATTCATAAAATAGAGATCCATACACTGTAAAATCATCCACGAATACCTCCATTTAGGTCGCAATGTAATCAGAAAAAATACTCACCATGCATCTCTGGAAGGTCCTTTGGGAATTGGAAATTCCAAATGAAATTCTTTGGTAGGATTATGTACCAATTGCACAAGTGAATGTTGTCTTCTCCGGATCCTCCAGTGCAATAAGAACCTAAAAATATCTAGAAAATCCATCCATGAAACAACAGTGTGTCTTCCCATCTATTCTCTCGTGCATTTTATAAATAAATGGGGTGGGTAATAGTCCTTTTGAGTAGTGTGATTTAGTTTCCTATAATCAGTACAGAGAAGCCAAATCTTTGGTACCCTCGTTGGAAAAACTCCTTTCTATCATTTCTAACAATAGTAACACAAACATTCATAGGAAAAATCAGAATTGGACACACCCATTGGGAATTATAAATGGGATAAATAATACCCTCTCAATTCAATTTTTAATTTTTTTTTTCAAATTCTAAATTATTTTGATTCAGTCCCTTTTTTGGAAACCTAACTGGTTTATCCCCACCCTACAAAACAATCCTATGCAACCAAATTTAGGAGATACTACCTGATACGTCATCCAAGGTCCACCCAATTTCACTAATTTTATCCCTCAAAAGATTAAAAAAATCATTATGTTCAAAAGGGTTATTTTTAGAAATTATAATTGTTAATCTCTCCCCATTCAACATGTATGAGTATTTTTGATTTGGGGAAATGGATAGAGTTCCAAGGATGTTGTGAAATATGGATGGAGATATTTAGATAACTAAAATATGTGCAAAATTAATTTAAATACCAAAATAGAAATCATCAAAATTATAGAATAATGCATCAAATCCACCAGCATAATCAATATCCATGTCATAATCGGAGTGAGCGTGATCATAATCAGAATATGAATCAATTTAGAAATCAAATCGAAGGGAGGTATATGCATTAAAAATTGATGTGGAGGTTATCCTAGATATAAATCTAAAACACATTCTCATAAACTCTCATATAATAGGATCAAAATCCATGGGGTTGTTACTTGGTGGTTCAAAATGGGAGATAAAAAAGTAGAATGTTCCTCTGAGGCATACTTCATAATGTACGAGACATTAAATCTGAAAACATCATCTCAAAACACCATGTAATGTATAGACTAATGTAAATTTAGGATCATCTTTGCAGTTTTAAGGATGTTCCTACCCAAGATCATATGATTACAAGAATTTATCAGATCATCCTCTCTATTGGTCATGTAAAAATATGATTGAAATATCATATCTCTTACCCAAAGAAGTAAATCCCCAATGACTATCACTGGATATGTTATTGTTATGTTCACCAACCACACTACTACTCTTGTTTACTTAAAATCAACTACCTATAAAAAATAGAATGCAGAGTGAGTAATCAGGTTTATGGAATCTTTTAAATCACATAAAGAATCAGAAAAGTGTAACTCACCTATGTTGCATGGTATTCTAAATGTCCCATGATCCTGGTACATTGTTGGTATTTCATGAGTTCATGTAATGAGTACAAAAAAAATCCTTAGGATATTGATCCTAGCATTTCTATTTAGTCTACTTCAATTTATAAAAATATATTTTATGTATTTTTCATAACTTGGGATTTGATTTATTTCTTCAATTATAGGGATGTTGATCTCACCATGGTTGAATGTATACAAAACCTCTTTTTTTGCATCACCTATTCAGCAATATTCTTTTTTTTATATCTCTTTTTGGAAATGGAAGGGGTTTATGAGGAACAACATCAATATTTTTTCATACCCTTTTCATTATCCATGGGATTATCATCAGTTGTTCTTGAATTAGTCTTCTTCGGGGTTGAGGTGAATCCCAGTGGAATGGTAGGTTACAAAGTATTTATTTTCTTCCTTCTTATCATTTTTATTTGACTGACATTCCCCTTGGAATTTGGAGTTTAATGGGATGTAATATTTCCAATGATTTTTATTACTAGTTCATGGAGGGTGGTGGAAACCTATGTCATTTGTTTTTCTAATTCCATAAACTCTAACCTTGAATCTTCAGCTCATTCTATTAATTAAGAAAAAAAATTTATCAAACATTCATCAGTTTTAGAATCTATATTTTATTGTGGATTCCATTTTTATGGTTGTGGTGATGCATTTGATTCAAATATGCTTTTGGGAATTCAAAAACCTTATTGGTAATGTCAAGGGTGGTCAATTGTTTTGAAGATGGGGCCTTTATTTTAGTCTAGATCTATACATCATGTCTGATTGATCCTCCCACCATTGGTTGTTTGGTTTTTGTTGTGTTTTCTTCTGATATATCACACATGGATTACTGAGGCACAATCCTCTGTTTATTTTAGTTTGGAGTGTAGTCATTTGGGTGGTATGTTTCAAGGAAAATGTCACAAGGCCTCATAAGAGTGGGTTGGGATGTCTATTGACCCAAATCGATCTCCCTCATCTCAGTGGTCAATTCATCGAAATTGGTGTCAATTAAATTATTTTCCTAAGAATATGGGCTTACATATTGTACTCCTCTAACAAGTAGTGTATCTCGATCTCCAAATTATTAGGATTTTTATGGGATATTTTATATTAATGCATGTAAAAATGTTGGTGTTTTTTCAACCAATACCCCTCCACCCGTGTCATCCACCATGCTCTACTCAAGAGGCATGAATCCTTTTTAAAAGTACTACATGAAGAGTTTTTAGTTTATTTTGTGATGCAGATAGCTTGCATGCATATTCTTTAATTACTTACAGTACTCATTCATTAACTCCCCTTGATCTTTCTTGATTCCTATGATCTCTTTTCAAATGGAAGTGGACCTTGTTTCTGTAAAAAAATGATATAGGAAAAAAATGTCAAAACATTCCCACTTGTTACATGTTCTGGTTGAATATAATACCTCATGTCTTTTGTAGTTCAATCATGTAAGAATGATAATGATCATTGTTTTATTTGATATTAAAATAATTTTCGTGGTTTTAGGGTTGATTAAATTATATTAAATTCATTGATATTAATCTAGGGATCCTCAACAGATGTTCCATGAAATTTTGGACTAATGTGTATCTAGATTTTAATTACATTTCTGATTCAAGGTTTGGAAAGGTAATGAAATTTGGTTGATAGTCAATTTTATGTGTAGAAAATTATATAATGGTTCTATTAAGTTAATTATTATTATTTTCTGTCATTTTTTTGTTTTATATTTGATTCAGATGTGTTAACAATTTTTAGTGTCCCCAGAATTGAGGAATTCACCAACTGTTGAATATTGAAACTTCCCATATCCTGAGACTGTTATTTGAGCCATATGGATATGTTCAATCTTAGGGTAAAGATCTAAGAAATCATCGGGATCTGTTATTGTCATAAATCAATGAAAAAATGGATAAAACTTAACAAAAAAAATGAAGTTTGGGTTTATGGTCCAAAAAAATAATAAAAGAAGAGAAGTGAAAAAAACCTAAGAAAGGGGAAGGAAGAAAGAAATAAGATAAGAAAAGAAAAAAATATTTTTTCTAAAATAATTAAATAACTATAATTGGTAGAAATATGTAATTTTCTCTCTATAATTGACACTAATTTTATATGAATTGTTGTGGGACCCCCATGTGTTGTTTAGTTTTGGGTTATTTACGTGCAAGAGAGTGTCTTACAAAGTTCATGTCTCAAAGTAAGTTGTAATTTAAAATAATATATTAAATGTATTTTGAAAATAAAATAAAACAACATTATGGGTAGGGATTTTTATCATTTATATAACTAAAATTAGTATTCTAGAAGAATATTGTATTTTTTTTTCTTTTTCTTTTTTAAATGAGATTTTGCAAACGTAACAAGAAATTATTTTTTGGAAATTAATTTTTGAATGAATAATTGATTATATCTACCTATTAATTTACTTATTAAAAATTATAAATTAAATAAAATCTAGGTAATTATTATACATTTATGTTTTAAAACCCCAATCCCTTTGATAATTAAATTAACCACTAATATAAAATAAAATATACCCTAGGCTAGCTTCGTAACATGAAATCAAAAAACCCTTATTTTATTTAATATATAAGGATAGATTTTGGTTTGTAGTAAAATAGAGCACATATCCAATATATAATATAGGTTTAATGTTTTTTATATATTATATTTGACTTTGTAAACTGATCCCATGTGTTTTTATATTACTGATTCAGATCACACCCTCACAATTCACACAATTCTAGACCTCATGTGTTTTCTGTAAGTTTTCAAATAGATTTTTTTAGTTTATTTAAATTTAAAAACTCAATACATATTTCATTTAATGTAAATTACATTATCTAATTTATTAAAAATAAATAAATGTATAAGTTAATGGGTAGATATATTACTATAAAAACCACTCATCCATTGGTGGTGTAGTAATCATAGAAACAAATTACATTCACAAAGGTTTAGAAATGGTATACCCTAATAATAATTATAATCCAAAGATATAGAACAAATAAGAAAATTTAAGAAGAATAAAAATTAAAATAATAGAATAAATGTCATCGATATATAGTTTTTATTGAATGAACAACAATATTACAACAAAGAAGATGATGAGAATAGCATTTTGGAGGAGATCCTAGCCTGAAATATTCCCTCTTCAAATGATGAATTTAAATATCAAGGAACCAATTATCCTCTGATCCCAATCCTCTATTTCCTTTATAACTCCCTAAAAAAGATAAAAACACCAATTTATATTGTGGATGTGATGTTAGGTTATGATAGTTTACAAAAACCAATAGAAAAATTCATAAAAATATTTTAAACCAAATTGGTCAACTTTTTTACCACAAAAAAATAATCGACCAACTGTCCTTAAAAAATATGAGTTAATAAAAATTGGATCATTGAGATCCTCTCAAAATTTGGTCCCAATCCCAAGTAAGATGCATAAGTTATGGGTCAAATAGTGATGTGGTTTATAATTGAGCGAGTCTATTACATACTTGCCTTTATAGACCATTTACTCCAAAAAAACACAAGAGCCAACTCCTATGTCCAAAATAAAATATTTATCCCACTACGTTAAGATCATGTTTATTAAATTATATCTTTTAATAATACAAGTAAAAATATTTATAGCCTAAATACTACATCTATATATAAGGAGAAAAAATGGAATTCTCATAAAATTTTCAAATGAATGATCTAATCCCAAATATTTCATAAATAAACATATTTAAAATAATGTGAGGAAATTATGTCATTTATTATCAATAAAATATTCAATAAAATTTTGTTTTATCAATTCTCTGATACTTACCCTTTTTCACTCCATGAAAAAACCACATATCAGGTATTTTAAAAAAATTGATAAGATATACATGTTTGTATTCCTCAATCAAGAGTGGAAATATAGGAAAAGTAAGAATCCCATCGAGAGTCAATATAAATAAATTTTAGTATAATTGCCTCATAATTCAATATAGAAAAATCTACTGACATTAATAACAATAATCATAGAGAAACAAGTTATGGGTCTACCTTGGAATTAATTCTCCCACGTCTGTGTGTACCAACAATTTCAAGCTCATATCTCCATCCTTTATTCACACTAGTGCATAAAACGTTATTTACGTCACAATTTATTACGTCGGTTATATATAACTGACGTGATAATCTGTGAAACTTGGTTTTTTACGTCGGTTGTTTTATAACCGACGTAAATAATGCGGTGAGTAAATTTTTAATTCCAGTTATTAAAATAACTGACATTACAAATCACGTGCGTTCATTTTTTACATCTGTTATAAATTAACCGACGTAAAAATCCAAAGCGTAGTGTTATTTACATTGGTTATTTGATAACCAACGTAAAAAACAAGATATCTACTATTTTTTATGTCGGATATAAAATAACCAACATAAAAAAGCCGCTTTGGAGGCCTTTTTGATGTCGGTTATTTGATAACTGATGTAACAAAACAATCTATATAATTTTTTACGTCGATTATAAAATAACCGACTTTAAAAACTGTGATTTCTCATGTATTTTTTACATTGATTATTCTATAACCAACGTAAGAATCCAACACGCGGATTTTTTTACGTCGGTTATTTTATAACAGACGTAAAAAATTCCGTATCTGATACATTTATAATGTCGGTTATTATAGTAACTGATGATAAAAATGTAAAAAAACAGTTTAAAACATCGGTTATTAAATAACCGACGTTATAAATCATTTAAAAAATTAACAAGCCCCTTTGATTGTTATTTACAATTTTTCGATCAACCTTCCGGTGGCTCGTCTCTCTTGCTTGATAAACCCTAATCGACTCGTCGATATCATTACGTTAAACTTGTTTTTCCATCATCGTTTATCATCTGTACTCTCCTCAGATCTATCATCTCAACTTGAAACACTCAAGTAAGCCTCCCACTACTTTATTTTGTTCATTTTTTTCGGATAGTCTATATTTATGTTATGAGATTTTTTTGTTAAAACTAGGTAAGATTCTTCGATTTCGAACCCTCTTACCTCTTTTTTCCATCATCATCTTATTTATCATCCCCATATCTATTAGACCAACTCGAAATATTCACGTAAGCCTCAACTACTTCTATTTAGATTGTTTTTTTTTTCGCGAATGCCCGACATTGATGGTAATTTTTTGTCATTGATGACTAATGATCTCATTCACCAATATTACTGCATAAAATGGTTATTGATTAAATATACAAATTCAGAAATGATATTTCATGTACTGTTGTTTCTTATGTTTATCCTCTTTTATATGACAATCTATTAGACATTTAATGTAATGGCTTTTGACCTCTCTGGCCCTTCGATGCATCGCTATGTCTCATGATTCCAAATTAAATTGGGTTTTGCGGAGGGATTGCCCTAGTATTTTTTGAGGCCTTCGCCAAGGCCTTGACAATATGTTTAAGATTTCTAGAATTATCCATATCCTCATTATGATATTAGTTATCGAGAAAAATTGTGATCATTTGACTAGTTGAATATCAACGGTTATTTTTAATTATCATACGATCATTTATATAGCCATATTTATTAACATTTAATTCCATATATTTCATGATGAAGTATATATTAAATTCATGTGTTTTTAGTTGTTCACAATGCCTAGTTTTTATATGTAAACCATTGTTTGGGAGGTTGTCCGGGGGTGGGGGCTGTCCAGAGGGTTGGGGGTGTCCAGGGGGTGTCCAAGGGGGTGGGTGGGTGAGGGGGGCTATCCATGGGGGTGTAGGAATTTCCAAATGGTTTTGGGGGTTGTCCTGGGGTGGGGGCTGTCAAGAGGATTGGGGGTGTCCAGGGGGGTGTCCAAGGGGGTCGGGGGTGGGGGTGGTGTCCAAGAGTGGTGGGGGGTGCTGTCTAGAGGGGTGGGGTGCTATCTATGGGCTGGGGGGGGGGGGTTTCCAAAGTGTTGGGGGTGTCCAAGGGGGTAGGGGGTGGGGGTGGTGTCCAAGAGGGGTGGGGGTGCTGTCTAGAGGGGTGAGGGCTGTCCAGGGGGTGGGTGGGTGGGTGTCCAGAGGTTTGGGGGTGTCCAGGGGGTGTCCAAAGGGGTGGGTGGGTGTGGGGGTTGTCCAAGGGGGTAGGGGCCTATCCAGAGGGTTTTGGGGGTTGTCTGGGGGGTGGGGGGTTATCCATATGGTTGGGGGTGTCCAAGGGGGTAGGGGGTGGGGGTGGTGTCTAGGAGGGGTGGGGGGTGCTGTCTAGAGGGGTGGGGTTGTCTAGGGGGTGGGGGTGCTGTCCAGAGGGTTGGGGGTGTCCAGGGGGTGTCCAAGGGGGTGGGTGGGTGGCTGTCCACGGGGGTGGGGGCCTGTCTAGAGGGTTTTGGGGGTTTTTCGGGGGGTGGGGGGCTATTCAGTGGGTTGGGGGGTTTCCAGGGGGATTGAATACTTCATCGTGGTTTCTGATATTATGACATGATGATTGTGTCGTGATGATTGGCTTTACATTTTGATTTTCTCGATATTAATTTTTATTTTAAATATGATTTGATTCTAAGGTTTAATCCATTTTCTCCAATTTTCTATCATCCACTGTAGGCCCCACAGTTTTATTTGATTCAATGGTATTTAAAACTGTTATATCTAACTGTATTTTGGTTTAAAAATAATATTGAAGCATATTTTTTTAAATACGCATAGATTTATTTTATATTTCAAAATTGTTTTACATTCAAATTATGATTTTTTCATATAAAAATAAATTTGTATTATCTTAAATATATATATATTTTTGATATTTGTTATAGGTAATAATGAGTTGAAGTTGGATTACGACACATCGAATGAACAATGAATTGAGGAAGGTGTTGATGCCTTCTTGGAATTTTCTAAAAGAAATGTTCCAAGTAGTGTCATTTTTTTCTGTCCATGCCTGAAATGTTTGAATATGAAGAATTTGAAAAGTAGCGAGATAAAAGATCATCTGATTTGTCAGGGTTTTAATCCGAGTTACAGCCCTGGGATTTGGCATGGTGAAACTGAATGGACTGTCACTGATGATGATGATTCGCTAGATGGTAACTCCGATGGAATTGAATAAATGATTCGTGATATTGCAGCAGAACAAATTGAGATAGAACCGATAGTTGTGCATCTATATGGTGATGCTGAAAACCATTATATCCTGGTTGTACAGATTCTACGGTTTTGTCTGTGGTGTTAAGATTGAGTAACCTAATGGCGAAACATGGATGGAGTGATAATAGTTTTATAGAGCTGCTATAATTGATGAAAGACATTATTCCAAAACATAAAGATCTTCCAGATTCACATTACAAGGCCAAGAATATATTATGCCCGATGGGAATGGGATACAATAAAATACATGCCTATCCAAATGACTGCATTTTATATAGGAAGGAAAATGAATTTCTGTCAGAGTGTCCTAAATGTGGGACATCACGGTATAAGGTGAAAGAAAAATCACAGGCTGATGTAGAGATTACAAAGATCCCTTCAAAGTTATTTTGGTATCTTCCTATAATTCATCATTTCAAACGTTTATTTGATAATTCACATGATGCAAAAAGTTTAAGATGGCATGCTGATGAGCGATTATGTGATGGAAAAATATGTCATCTAGCTGATGGTCCACAATGGAAGAAAATTGATGCGCAGTATTCTACATTTGGAAATGAAATTAGAAATCTCATACTAGGGTTGTGCACAGATGGAATGAATCCATACTGAACCCTCAGTAGCACACATAGTTCATGGCCTATTTTATTGGTAATTTACAACCTCTATCCTGAAGTTTTAATAAAACGAAAATATGTCATGTTGAGTATAATGATCTCTAGTCCAAAGCAACCCGACAATGATATTGATGTTTATTTATCACCATTGATTGATGATTTGAACCTATTATGGGTTGATGGTATTAGGGTGTATGATTCTTATAAAATGGAATATCTTCAACTACATGCAGTTATTTTTTTCACTATATATGACTTCCTAGCGTATGGAAATTTGTCTTGATACAGTGATAAATGGAATAAAGCATGTCCAATTTGTGAACAACATATGTCATATTGTCAATTGCATCATGGGAGAAAATAGGGTACATGGGTCATTGAATGTTTTTGCCTATGGATCACCCTTATAGAGGACTAAAAAAGGCATTCAATGGCTTACAAGAATTTGATATTGTTCCAAAACCATTATCCCCTGATCTGTATTTTGAGAGGGTGAAAAACTTTTGATGTGACATTGGGAAAGACAGTGAAATCTAGTAATGATAGACATATTTGGAAGAAAAGGTCAATATTTTTTGAGCTACCATATTGGAGGTATTATGAAGTTAAATATAATATTGATGTCATGTATGTGGAGAAGAATATATTTGATAGTTTGATTGGAAAATTGTTAGATAATAAAGGAAAGTCAAAAGAAGGGTTGAATGAAAAATTAGACTTACTATCAATGGGAATACGTTTGGAGTTAGCTCCCACTCCTAAAGGAAGACGAACATTTCTTCCCTCGGCTTGTCAAACATTATTGAAGAGGGAGAAAATTAGCTTTTGTTAGTGTCTCCATGATATCAAAGTGCCTCAAGGTTATTCTTCAAATGTAAAAAATTTTGTCTCATTAAAGGACTTGAAGTTGATAGGTTTGAAATCACATGATTGTCACTTCATGATGCAACAAATTATACTAGTTTCATTGCGTGGAATATTGCCCATTCTTGTAAGAAATACAATAATGAAGTTGTGTTATTTTTTGAATTCAATTTGTAACAAGGAGATTGATGTGAATGCTTTGAACATTTTGGAAAAGGATGCAATTTTTATACTTTGTCAATTTGAAATGTATTTTCCTCTATATTTTTTTGATATAATCGTGCATTTAATGATTCATCTAGTTCAGGAAATAGAGATTTTTGGACCTGTATATCTTCGTTGGATGTATCCTTTTGAAAGGTATATAAAAATATTAAAGGGGTATGTTAAAAATCCAAATCGACATGAAGACTCCATTCTTGAAAAGTATATTTCTGAGGAGGTAGAAGAGTTTGGTATGAGCTACTTGGATATGATGAAACACATAGGTTTGCCTCCATCTCACCAAGAATGAGTTAATAATGAGGGAAATGGGATTCGTGGCTTGAAAATCAAATCATTTTCAGCTGAACAGATAAATAAGTTAGAATCATATATCATTAATAACATAGCGGATGCTCAACCATATATCACATTTCATATTAATGAGTTGAAACAATGTCATCCAAAGAAGAGCATAGATCCCAGGGGACATTTACAGCTACTGGGAGGGAAGATATTTTATCTGTAGCATTGGGAAATCCTAAACATCCTATTCGTGTAAGAGGATATCCATCATGTGTATCGGTAAGAAAAGTGTTTCCACGTTATTCAACTTCTAATGTTGAGGGGGTTTATAAAAAAATATAATCCTTGGATGCTGCAGTTCATAATATTAATGCGACGATGGAGGAGAAGATTAGAGCATTGGTGCAGTCTATGTTTGTAGACATTCAAAGACAATTTCAGACTGCAGCTCCCACTCCTCCACATTATAACGCCCCAACCCCAGTTACCCAGAGTCGGTGCATTATTTCATAACATTGTCATGATCATGAAAGATCAAGTATCGAAAGACCGGTTAGTTTAGTAGCCTTGGAAACACTAGATACATTCATAAATATTACATTACATCATAAAGTAAAGCAAAAATAAAAAACATCTTATCTTTATATCCCCTCATACTATCCCTGAAGGTCATTCATAATATACTTCATCACATCCTGGAAAAATTAAAACATTGAAAGGGGTGAGGTCCGATGCTCAGTAAGGATAAAAATATAGATGAAGCTTTCATAAATAAACATAAACATTTAAAGAAATGTATAACTAAAACAATATCATTTTAAACATGAACTTTAATATAATATGGCAAAAGTAAAATTAAATAATTCCATTTACATATTCACATGTATATTCTACTGGTCGAATAATCACATTAAATATCAATAACCACTTTCATAATGATGGAATGCATAATTCCAGACTATCATAACCACATAGCCAAGGCCTCATGCCAAGACTAAAATAAATTTTTTTTCACGGCCTCTTGCCAAGACACTAGTTTGTCTCATGAGACCTGTCGATGCTTCGATGAGCTATAGCGGGCTCAACCCGTCACTTATTAAGTCCAATGCATTCCTCATATGAACAATTTTAAACATATCATAAACCATAACATAATCATATCACAAAAAACATGAATAAAGGAAACATAAAATTTCCACATTTCAATCACAAGATATCAATAAAACACATTGATATAATTAAAACATTATCAAAAGCACTTTCATTACCAAAATAAAAGAATATTAAAACTTTTTATTTATTTTTCATTTAAAAAAAAGTTATGGCTTGTAGAGGAAGACAAAACTCAAATAATGGTCACAGTGGCGAAGAATTCATTGTCGCCACATACATACGACAAGAAAAACATTCCTTTTTGACGTTTATTAAAACGCTTCATATAAAATGATTTCTTTTGAATAAACGTAAAAGTCAAATGGGTTTATACACCGTATAAAAGAAATTTGTGTATAAAAAAAATATGCCTCAATGAAAGAAGATTGAGATGATGTCTCTTTCAAAGATCATTTTTTTAATAAAATAGATCTATTATGTGTATTCACCATAAGTACACATAATGAATTTACAAATACAGGATAATAATATCATGACATAATTTGAATGTAGGAGATTAACCCAAAGAACTGAAATTGGGTTAAGAAGTTCCCTTACATCATGTTCGACTTGACTCGACCGTTCTTTAATCGCCTGAATAATAAACTAGAGTTAATTTATATTTACATGAGAACCATTTTCATTTTCATTATTCCTTTTATATCACTTATTACCATGTAATGAACATTGTGTAATTATTTATGTTAATAACGGTCGTTTTGTCGATCTTTGGTACTTGAGTCAAAAATAAAATTCTTAAAATTACAAGTTGTTCGTGTGGAAAAATATAAATTATATCCATAATTATATTCATTATTTTGATACCATATACATCATATATATCCAGTATATACATTAATTTATAATATTACATAACATTTAGAGGTAAGAAATGGAATGCACCATTCATGGAGACGGTAAGCCGTACGTACGCATTAACGCTACTTTCATTTCTATTTTGTATTTAATGGAATGAAGTTATAATTATATAAAGGTATAATATAATTACATTATAATATAATGTATAATACCATTTACTCTATCCTTTATACATCCCACATATGGCATTAACGATTGAAATCACTTTGAGGGGGTGGAAGTCCGTACTTCCTAAAATGAAAATATCACGTTTACCCAAAATGGAAACCATAAAGGTATGCCATAAATAAAAAATACATAAGCTTAAGGAAAACGTAAACATATTATATATCATATATAAATATAATTACATATTAATGTCCACCTTTTAAGGTTTTATATGAGTGTTGAACAATCACCATTTTGTGAGGCAAAAATTCTCCATCCACAGAAACAGTATGTTCTTTAACCATTAGATGTAGGTGTGTGTAAGTGTAGCTTGAATAATTATTATAACAACATCCTAGTATATTTATGATATTGGTTTTGTTACAAAATAATGGAATAAAAAGAGTTTAAGGGGTTGGAGAAGCAAAATTAAACAAAATAACATAAGAGAAGACATTACCTTAAAATCGGGTAACTCTTTTTTCTGATTTGATCCAAAGGCTTCCATGGGAAGAATTATGCCCAAAGTGAGGCTCTTAAGAGTAATATAGGGAATTTTATAGAGTATTTGGGCAGAGTTTGGCCGAGCCAAAAGGCTTTGATGGTGTTAATAAGGTGGTAGTGGTGGGGGCCTTTTATAAGAGGAGAGGAGGGGCACTCTTGGAAAGTCATGAAAAGATACTTTATTATATAATGAGATTTGGATTTTAAAGGTACCACACTTATATATTTCTAGGATAAGGTGATAATGGTTCTAAATATACTCATACAATAGGTTTTTGACAAGTGTATGTCTTAGATTTTACATTATCATTTTATTTTAAAAAATCGTTAATTAATGAGGTAATCGATGCATCCTCATGGGGTCATTAAAAATTTAATTAATTTAATTTCCAAAAATTAATAAATAATTACCATGATGTAGGAAATCTTTTTATATTTCTATGGAATATTTATAGTAAAAAATATTACTTTTATAACCCCATTTAATTTTTTTTAGTACAACAACTCATGTTTGTGACATTTTTATTTTAACATTAAATAAAAAGTTTTTAATGTCATCTTCCTACCAAAGTGGCTCCATGGGGTACCCAAGTTGACCCATGGATTGTATTGTTCTTCCATGACTCATCCAATAGGGTTAGGACAAGTTTAATGGTATTTTTATATTTTTATAATAACATTTTTACCTTAAATTTCACTAATTACCTTTAATCACGATTAATTAAACTTAAAAGTTACAACTCACCAAAAACTATTTTAATCCCATTGAACCACCTTTTACTTCATAATGACAACCATGTATGTCGGATTTTTGAAAATCAAATCACAGAAGTCGTAATGTTTAATTTAAACAAAAAATCAGTTTTTTAACTACCACTTAGTGGTTTCACTATTCATCAAAAATTGAAGTTTTTCTGAACAATGCCAAAATTTCACCCTAAGCTATAATTGATACTCTGAATTCAAAAATGATACCTATTTTATAAAATTTCAAACATATAATTTTCATTAATTAATTTTATAATTAATTCCCACTGTCACAACAAATAGCGTGTTTTTAAGAAACAATATATATCAAAAGATAGACAATTTTTCATGTCCAGTTTCAATGTAAAATTAATTATAATGACCACCATTGGATAAAATGGTAAAAATATATTCTAATTATACTTTAAAACCACTAAATAGTATAATTTACACTATAAATTATTTTTATTAAAAATTTTGTTTTAAGTATTTTTTACTATTCATAAAAAATTGGAATTTCTCAGAAAATTACAAAAAATTCAACTTAGGATAATTTCGATATTACGAATACAAAAATGAAGTCCATTTTGAAATATAAAATTTCTATAATTTTAAAATGTGGTTATTACTATTCATAATGGCTACTTTGATTAGTCGCGGTTTGTTAGAACTCAAACTTGTGTACAATGCAAGCTATTTCATTATTGAAAGAGAAGTGTATCGTGGAAGCTCGAGGTGTTACATTCTCCCCTCCATAAATAAATTGTGTCCTTGCAAATTGAAATTTTTTCTTTGAAAATAAAAGGTTGAAAATAGAAAATACCTTTGTGTAAAACCCACATCGTAAATAGGGTTAATAAAAATATAACATTAAAATAAAGAAAGAGAAATACAAAGGTAACCCAAGATAGACAATACTAAGAATCTATGAAAATATGGAAATAGAGGAAAACCAAACCATCAAGATCTAATGGAGAGTTGTAGAAAACAGGATTAGGAGAAAGTTAACCACAAGAAAATAACAAACTTGTGATTGGTTAAATGGTCATTGATTCCACAATTGGAAAAGTTAACCGACAAGATTTTTGTTTTAAGTTACCTTAAATAATGTTGAGGAAGTTATTTAGGAGATTTACTAAGAACGTATGGATATATACTTACTTGTCATGTAGACTATTGATCTTTAATAAATTTTTACCAAAAACCCATCTTTCACTCCAAAAGGTAATAAAACTCAAAAATATTCTATTTATCATAATTGTATAAGGTTCCAAATATTAAATCATACCATTTTGATTAGGAAAATGTTTTTGTAATAACCAGGGACTTCCTGTAGGCTACTGGTAGGTAATAAAGGCATGTCGCACTATGGTTGTGGGTTCGATTCTTACAGCTTTGTCCGACGCGACGGGTTATCCCTGAACCTGCAGGTTGTCCTTGTAACGACCCGAAATTTTTAAATAAATGTTGTTTCCTAGTTTTATGTGTTATTGTTATACTCAACAAAAATGTTTTATTTGATAAACATGATTATAATTAAAATGAGATCAGTGGGTTTTGACTATTATATAACCATCAGTCAACATGACCGCTGTGAACAAAATGTTTTGATTATTGTCTCTAAATATAAGTAATCTTGGTTAATTATTATAGAAAGAAGATTCGATGGCCTCACCTAGTAGTCTTGGACCGATCGAAGCCCATCTAACAGAGCTTGGGAAGGAGGTAGCACCACTGGGCTTTGCTCTGGATCAAATCCAAGCCGAACTTCATCATTTGAAGCTGGAACGAAATCGCCTTCGTGAGAAGTTCAAACTGATAGAAATTACTACTCGGGAAATGTTGACTGAGCCGCCCCATGCTTCTATCACCCTAGAACACCTTAGTCTTAGGTCCTATGCTGGTATTATAAGGGGTTATGTAACGAGACCGTAACTACCTTGTGTAATCCTTGTTTTAAATAAAAATTGGGATTTCTTCTTATGATGAAGTTTATGAATTTTGTAATGACCGGATAAATATAGTAAGCATATTTTTGATGAATTTTAGAAAAAGGATATTTTAAATATGTTTATGTAAACCCTAAATAATTAAAAATGTGTAATGATTTTCAAAAAATGGTCTTCTGCAATTATGTTCAGTACTAAATTTAGAGTCTAATAAGATCAACTTGATTTTTTAATGAATTGTAAATTATGAATAGTGATTTTATGATTAGGATTAGTAATATAACCAAATGTGTTAGTAATCTCACTTAAAGAATGTTTTAAATTAATCTAGGCACCTTGATTAAGTAATGTGATTCAATAAAATAGTTAAATAACGGTTTCATTAATTATTATTCAAGTATTAGTTTTTTCGGGTGAATAGTGTTTTTTAATTAAATATTTAATTAAAAATAATTAGAAAATTATTTTTATAAAAATGAATTTATTTTTGAACTCAGAGCATCGATATTATGTTATGGTAATTTTTGGGGTTTTTTCTGAAAAAAATTAATTTTCGATGAATAGTGTTTTTATTTAAAAATTAAATTAAAAATTTTTAGAAAATTATTTTTATAAAATGGATTTCATTTTTTGAAATCAGAGCATTGATATTTGGTTAATGTGAAATTTTGGGATTTTTCTGAGAAAGTTGAATTTTCAGTGAATAGTAAAAATACAGTTTTAGGGTTTCGGTATGTTTAATGACATCATAACGGTGTCATGATGATGTTATGAGATATTTTGAGGGTTGGCCGGCCAAGGGTGATGAATTATTGTTTTGGGGGCCCCATGTGGCCTAAATCCATGATAAATTACAAGGGAGAGCACATGGGTTTGAGAAAAGCACATGTGAGGTGTCCCTTGGCCATTAATGCCTTGTCCCCTCACTTTCCCTATAAATACCAAGCCCTCCTCTCATCCATTCGACTCCCCAATCATTCCCAACGAATTTCGGGTCTCATTACCTCCCAAGGAGTCCTCCCAAGGTGCCCCCAAACCCTCAAGGTCCCAACCTTTGAGGTTTAAGAGTTACATTTTAAGGTAAGGGATCCGACCTCTCTCTTTCTTTTCAAGTAATCTCTTTTATGTCTTTTCTTTTATACTCCATATTATTATGTTGGAGGATGTTCTTTTATATTCATCCTACTTCCTATTTCATGTTCATATTATGAGAGACACCCCCCCCCCCTTGCTCTCATCAATTCGTTTTAAGAATGTTTAAGTGGCGCCGTTAGGCTGCCGAATTTTTAAGGGATTCTTTCACCTTCCTCGTTTTCAAGTTCTATTTTCATTCAAGTCTTTCATGTTCCTTTTTATTATGTTGGGGTATGATATCTAAATTATCATACTGATCTTTTATGATAATATTATGAGATACCCCATTTGATTGCTTCAATTCAGTATTTTGAAGTTTTAAGTGGCGCCGTTAGGCTGCCGAATTTTTAAGTGGTTCTCCACCCTTCTCGTTTTGAAGTTCTACTTTCATGTCAATTATTTCAAGTTCATTTTTGATATATTGGGGTATGATCTCTATATATATCATACTGGACTCTTATGTTCATATGATGAGAGACCCCATTTGATCTCTTCAATTCAGTATTTTGAAGTTTTAAGTGGCGCCGTTAGGCTGCCGAATTTTTAAGTGGTTCTTCACCCTTCTCGTTTTGAAGTTCTACTTTCATGTCAATTCTTTCAAGTTCCTTTTTGTTATGTTGGGGAACTATCTCTATATCTATCATACTGAACTCTTATTTTCACATTATGAGAGATCCTATTTGATCTTTTCAAATCATTTTTTGTTGAGGTTTAAGTAACGTCGTTAGGCTGCCGAACTTTTATAAGGGAAATCTAATTTTTTTTTCTTCCTTCCATGTTTTTCATTTCAAATGGTATGTCCTTGAAATCTCATTACCATGATCATGTATCCTTCTTATTCTGTCCATGTACTATTTTATGGGTCATTTATGAATGTTTGACCCATTTTTCCTTTCTTTAAATGTCTTCTAAAACCTCGGAACATTGCCGTTATGCTGCAGAATTTCTGTCTCAAAATGTCTGTCTCTTTCTCTAAAGTCCTTTTATTTTATTAAGTGAATACTCAAAGCTCTTTCTTCTAAAGGTGTATTCACATATATAACAAAATTTTCTATTTTAAATTCTGGGATTTACATACATGAGACCCACCTTCCTTTTCTGTGGGTTTTAAAGTGATATAAAGATCATGTCTTTAAAGCAGTTTTTAAAAAGTTATGATTATGAAATGAAACCCATTTCCTTTATGCTATATGGGTTATTTATGAAATGTTTGATGATGATATATGTGGCTCACATGATAATAAAGGCAAATTTAAGGGTGCGCCCTGATAGCGCTCCAATGCATTGGGTAATGATGTAACCACTAGAGATTACAATTTTCACGATACCTTGGTGAATAACCTTGGTAATTTTAAAATGACACCTTGGGGATGGACCTTGGTGATATGTTCATGATTGTCTATGTTAAATGATGTAGCCACATCTTCAAGTTATGAAAAAGTTTTATTTTTATTATGATATGCCTCATGATTTCATTTTCATGCATTAAAGTTCTTTTCATGACTTTATTGATGTATCTCAAGTTCATATGTAAAATGTTTCACTTGTTTCCCTTGCTGGGCCTTTTGCTCACCCTTCCTTTTGATGTATGTCCCCAGGTTATGAGATGCAGTAATGAGCCTAGGGTGAACATGAGGAGAAGCCTTTCAAGTGTTTAAGAAGAATGTTTTTTTGTTTCATGTTTTATGTTCCTTGTTTCCAAGACACTAAACCTTAAAGATCCTCAGTTCCGTGTAATGGATTGAAAAGTTATGTTATAAAAAGACGGGATGCTATAGTTGGTATCAAAGGATGGTTTAGTTATTTGTGGAAATTAGGATATTAAAACTCTAGGAGGAACCCTATAGAAAATTTTAATATAGGAAATCTTCCTGGTATTTTGGTGAGTATTGAGTAAGGGGTTGCCAAGAAAATACATCCGTGTCTGGATACGAGCAGGTAGAGGTGGCTCTGGCACAGATGTACATAGGGGTAAAACCCGAAAACGCCGCTTTGAGCTAGACTCAAACGGAAACTGGTACACGACAACGGGCCTTGCTGCACTCTTGGTTACGACACTCCCGGGGGATATGCTTTGGTAAATTCATAAGCTTGGTATGAACCATTGTTAAAGGAACAAAGATAAAATAAAATAAAGGTTCACATAAGAATATATGATCATTCATAACCTAGATGGGAACCTAGGAGATCACAAGTTAGGGTATACCTTTCATATACAAGTTATCCTTATATGCTTTCAGTTCTTTTTCATGATTATTAGCTAAGTACTTAAGCCCCTAATTATGCTTTCTCTTCTTAGTTAATGGTGGGAAATGGAAGAACATGTTCCGACAACCAATGTGATAGGAAATGCGACGATTTTCGTATTAATATGACATGGATGATTAGGGGATTAAAATATGATTATTATTTTAGAAGACGTTCATTATTTTGGGAACCATATTTGATCGAGGTAAATAGATTACTACGGTATTTTCATTGAGGAGTAAGCTTGACTTATATTTTGAAGAATCGATGAATTTAAGGTGAACTTATAGTAATTTTGGTTACTTATGGGAATGACTAACCTATCTTGGGTAAAATATGTTTAGGTTAGCTAATTTTTTATAAGATGTTAGGAGTTGTTGATGTTGTCTGGAGATGGACAATGAAGTTATTTTGGAAGACTATGTTATCAAATCCTTATTGTATTTGGGTTTCAATCTTAGTTTGGTTTGTTTTGAGGAATTTTAAGGACCGTTATTTATGGAATGGTCTATGGTGAACTTTGGGTAGTACCATGGAACTTTGATGATTTAAAAGTAGTTTCCATTCCTATGGGATTCTTTCTTTTTGAAGAGTTGTTTTACCTTAACCTTTCTGTTTTTGGGATAATGTTTAAAGATAGAAGAAATAGATAGTTAATCTTTTGTAGATTATGTGATTCTATAGAAGATTATTCTTGTGCTTTTATGAGACCATGTGTTTTTGAATTCTCATCATTTGGAGAAAAGATTAGTGTTGGTAGGGACTTGTTAAAGGATGAAACTCTACTTGAAGGTAGGTATATTTTCTTATGTTTTTGTTCTATGTAGTAAATGAAATCCTCAAAATTATGAAAAGAAACGTAAAACAAAAATCTTGTTGGTTTAGGTTTCCTACTAGGTAATCAAAAACCGTTTACACACATCATAAGTTTGGGATTTTCTCATGGTTATCTTTCTCCTAATCATGTTCTCTATCACTCTCCCTCAGAACTTGACCCTTTGTTTTCTCCTCCATGTCCATGTTTTCCTACATGGAACCCTAGTGTGGGTTAACTCGGGTGAGCTTTGTACTTCCCTTTCTTTATTTTAAAGTAATAGTTTTACTGACTCCTTTTCCGATGTGGGACTTTCAATGAAATTTCAAAACCCAATTTTAAAATTGCGAGGACGCAATTTCTTAAGGGGGGAAGATTGTAACAACCCGAAATTTTTAAATAAATTTTGTTTCCTAGTTTTATGTGTTATTGTTATACTCAAAAAAAATGTTTTATTTGATAAACATGAATATAATTAAAATGAGATCAGTGGGTTTTGACTATTATATAACCATCGTTCAACATGACTGCTGTGAAAAAAATGTTTTGATTATTGTCTCTAAATATAAGTAATCTTGGTTAATTATTATAGAAAGAAGATTCGATGGCCTCACCTAGTAGTCTTGGACCGATCGAAGCCCATCTAACAGAGCTTGGGAAAGAGGTAGCACCACTGGGCTTTTCTCTGGATCAAATCCAAGCCGAACTTCATCATGTGAAGCTGGAACGAAATCGCCTTCGTGAGAAGTTCAAACTGATAGAAATTACTACTCAGGCAATGTTGACTGAGCCTCCCCAAGCTTCTATCACCCTAGAACACCTTACTCTTAGGTCCTATGCTGGTATTATAAGGGGTTATGTAACGAGACCGTAACTACCTTGTGTAATCCTTGTTTTAAATAAAAATTGGGATTTCTTCTTATGATGAAGTTTATGAATTTTGAAATGACCGGATAAATATAGTAAGCATATTTTTGATGAATTTTAGAAAAAGGATATTTTAAATATGTTTATGTAAACCCTAAATAATTAAAAATGTGTAATGATTTTCAAAAAATGGTCTTCTGCAATTATGTTCAGTACTAAATTTAGAGTCTAATAAGATCAACTTGATTTTTGATGAATAGTAAATTATGAATAGTGATTTTATGATTAGGATTAGTAATATGACCAAATGGATTAGTAATCTCACTTAAAGAAAGTTTTAAAATAATCTAGGCACCTTGATTAAGTAATGTGATTCAATAAAATAGTTAAATAACGGTTTCATTAATTATTATTCAAGTATTAGTTTATTCAGGTGAATAGTGTTTTTTAATTAAAAATTTAATTAAAAATAATTAGAAAATTATTTTTATAAAAATGACTTTATTTTTGAACTCAGAGCATCGATATTATGTTATGGTAATTTTTGGGGTTTTTTCTGAAAAAAATTAATTTTCGATGAATAGTGTTTTTATTTAAAAATTAAATTTAAAATTTTTAGAAAATTATTTTTATAAAATGGATTTCATTTTTTGAAATCAGAGCATTGATATTTGGTTAATGTGAAATTTTGGGATTTTTCTGAGAAAGTTGAATTTTCAGTGAATAGTAAAAATACAGTTTTAGGGTTTCAGTATGTTTAATGACATCATAACGGTGTCATGATGATGTCATGAGATCTTTTGAGGGTTGGCCGGCCAAGGGTGATGAATTATTGTTTTGGGGGCCCCATGTGGCCTAACTCCATGATAAATGACAAGGGAGAGCACATGGGTTTGAGAAAAGCACATGTGAGGTGTCCCTTGGCCATTAATGCCTTCGCCCCTCACTTTCCCTATAAATACCAAGCCCTCCTCTCATCCATTCGACTCCCCACTCATTCCCAACGAATTTCCGGTCTCATTACCTCCCAAGGAGTCCTCCCAAGGTTCCCCCAAGCCCTCAAGGTCCCAACCTTTGAGGTTTAAGAGTTACATTTTATGGTAAGGGATCCGACCTCTCTCTTTCTTTTCAAGTAATCTCTTTTATGTCTTTTCTTTTATACTCCATATTATTATGTTGGAGGATGTTCTTTTATATTCATCCTACTTCCTATTTCATGTTCATATGATGAGAGACCCCCCCCCCCCCCTTTCTCTCATCAATTCGTTTTAAGAATGTTTAAGTGGCGCTGTTAGGCTGCCGAATTTTTAAGGGATTCTTTCACCTTCCTCGTTTTCAAGTTCTATTTTCATTCAAGTCTTTCATGTTCCTTTTTATTATGTTGGGGTATGATCTCTAAATTATCATACTGATCTTTTATGATCATATTATGAGAGACCCCATTTGATCGCTTCAATTCAGTATTTTGAAGTTTTAAGTGGCGCCGTTAGGCTGCCGAATTTTTAAGTGGTTCTTCACCCTTCTCGTTTTGAAGTTCTACTTTCATGTCAATTATTTCAAGTTCCTTTTTGTTATATTGGGGTATGATATCTATATATATCATACTGGACTCTTATGTTCATATGATGAGAGACCCCATTTGATCTCTTCAATCTAGTATTTTGAAGTTTTAAGTGGCGCCGTTAGGCTGCCGAATTTTTAAGTGGTTCTTCACCCTTCTCGTTTTGAAGTTCTACTTTCATGTCAATTCTTTCAAGTTCCTTTTTGTTATGTTGGGGAACTATCTCTATATCTATCATACTGAACTCTTATGTTCACATGATGAGAGATCCTATTTGATCTTTTCAAATCATTTTTTTTTTGAGGTTTAAGTAACGCCGTTAGGCTACCGAACTTTCATAAGGGAAATCTAATTTTTTTTTCTTCCTTCCATGTTTTTCATTTCAAATGGTATGTCCTTGAAATCTCATTACCATTATCATTTATCCTTCTTATTCTGTCCATGTACTATTTTATGGGTCATTTATGAATGTTTGAACCATTTTACCTCTCTTTTAATGTCTTCTAAAACCTCGGAACATTGCCGTTATGCTGCAGAATTTCTGTCTCAAAATGTCTATCTCTTTTTCTAAAGTCCTTTTATTTTATTAAGTGAATACTCAAAGCTCTTTATTATAAAGGGGTATTCACATATATAACAAAATTTTCTATTTTAAATTCTGGGATTTACATACATGAGACCCACCTTCCTTTTCTGTGGGTTTTAAAGTGATATAAAGATCATGTCTTTAAAGCAGTTTTTAAAAAGTTATGATTATGAAATGAAAACCATTTCCTTTATGCTATATGGGTTATTTATGAAATGTTTGATGATGATATATGTGGATCACATGATAATATAGGCAAATTTAAGGGTGCGCCCTGATAGCGCTCCAATTCATTGGGTAATGATGTAACCACTAGAGATTACAATTTTCACGATACCTTGGTGAATAACCTTGGTAATTTTAAAATGACACCTTGGGGATGGACCTTGGTGATATGTTCATGATTGTCTATGTTAAATGATGTAGCCACATCTTCAAGTTATGAAAAAGTTTTATTTTTATTATGATATGCCTCATGATTTCATTTTCATGCATTAAAGTTCTTTTCATGACTTTATTGATGTATCTCAAGTTCATATGTAAAATGTTTCACTTGTTTCCCTTGCTGGGCCTTTTGCTCACCCTTCCTTTTGATGTATGTCCCCAGGTTATGAGATGCAGTAATGAGCCTAGGGTGAACATGAGGAGAAGGCTTTCAAGTGTTTAAGAAGAATGTTTTTTTTGTTTCATGTTTTATGTTCCTTGTTTCCAGGACACTAAACCTTAAAGATCCTCAGTTCCGTGTAATGGAATGAAAAGTTATGTTATAAAAAGACGGGATGCTATAGTTGGTATCAAAGGATGGTTTAGTTATTTGTGGAAATTAGGATATGAAAACTCTAGGAGGAACCCTATAGAGAATTTTAATATAGGAAATGTTCCTGGTATTTTGGTGAGTATTGAGTAAGGGGTTTCCAAGCAAATACATCCCTGTCTGGATACGAGCAGGTAGAGGTGGCTCTGGCACAGATGTACATAGGGGTAAAACCCGAAAACACCGCTTTGAGCTAGACTCGAACGAGAACTGTTACACGACAACGGGCCTTGCTGCACTCTTGGTTACGACACTCCCGGGGGATATGCTTTGGTAAATTCATAAGCTTGGTATGAACCATTGTTAAAGGAACAAAGATAAAATAAAATAAAGGTTCACATAAGAATATATGATAATTCATAACCTAGATGGGAACCTAGGAGATCACAAGTTAGGGTATACCTTTCATATACAAGTTATCCTTATATGATTTCAGTTCTTTTTCATGATTATTAGCTAAGTACTTAAGCCCCTAATTATGCTTTCTCTTCTTAGTTAATGGTGGGAAATGGAAGAACATGTTCCGACAACCAATGTGATAGGAAATGCGACGATTTTCGTATTAATATGACAGGGATGATTAGAGGATTAAAATATGATTATTATTTTGGAAGACGTTCATTATTTTGGGAACCATATTTGATCGAGGTAAATAGATTACTACGGTATTTTCATTGAGGAGTAAGGTTGACTTATATTTTGAAGAATCGATGAATTTAAGGTGAACTTATAGTAATTTAGGTTACTTATGGGAATGACTAACCTATCTTGGGTAAAATATGTTTAGGTTAGCTACTTTTTTATAAGATGTTGGGAGTGGTTGATGTTGTCTGGAGATGAACAATGAAGTTGTTATGGAAGACTATGTTATCAAATCCTTATTGTATTTGGGTTTCAATCTTAGTTTGGTTTGTTTTGAGGAATTTTAAGGACCGTTATTTATGGAATGGTCTATGGTGAACTTTGGGTAGTACCATGGAACTTTGATGATTTAAAAGTAGTTTCCATTCCTATGGGATTCTTTCTTTTTGAAGAGTTGTTTTACCTTAACATCTCTGTTTTTGGGATAATGTTTAAAGATAGAAGAAATATATAGTTAATCTTTTGTAGATTATGTGATTCTATAGAAGATGATTCTTGTGCTTTTATGAGACCATGTGTTTTTGAATTCTCATCATTTGGAGAAAAGATTAGTGTTGGTAGGGACTTGTTAAAGGATGAAACTCTACTTGAAGGTAGGTATATTTTCTTATGTTTTTGTTCTATGTAGTAAATGAAATCCTCAAAATTATGAAAAGAAACGTAAAACAAAAATGTTGTTGGTTTACGTTTCCTACTAGGTAATCAAAGACCGTTTACACACATCATAAGTTTGGGATTTTCTCATGGTTAACTTTCTCATAATCATGTTCTCTATCACTCTCCCTCAAAACTTGACCCTTTGTTTTCTCTTCCATGTCCATGTTTTCCTACATGGAACCCTAGTGTGGGTTAACTCGGGTGAGCTTTGTACTTCCCTTTCTTTATTTTAAAGTAATAGTTTTACTGACTCCTTTTCCGATGTGGGACTTTCAATGAAATTTCAAAACCCAATTTTAAAATTGCGAGGACGCAATTTCTTAAGGGGGGAAGATTGTAACGACCCAAAATTTTTAAATAAATTTTGTTTCCTAGTTTTATGTGTTATTGTTATACTCAACAAAAATGTTTTATTTGATAAACATGATTATAATTAAAATGAGATCAGTGGGTTTGAATATTATATAACCATCGGTCAACATGACCGCTGTGAACAAAATGTTTTGATTATTGTCTCTAAATATAAGTAATCTTGGTTAATTATTATAGAAAGAAGATTCGATGGCCTCACCTAGTAGTCTTGGACCGATCGAAGCCCATCTAACAGAGCTTGGGAAGGAGGTAGCACCACTGGGCTTTGCTCTGGATCAAATCCAAGCCGAACTTCATCATGTGAAGCTGGAACGAAATCTCCTTCGTGAGAAGTTCAAACTGATAGAAATTACTACTCGGGCAATGTTGACTGAGCCGCCCCAAGCTTCTATCACCCTAGAACACCTTACTCTTAGGTCCTATGCTGGTATTATAAGGGGTTATGTAATGAGACCGTAACTACCTTGTGTAATCCTTATTTTAAATAAAAATTGGGATTTATTTTTATGATGAAGTTTATGAATTTTGAAATGACCAGATAAATATAGTAAGCATATTTTTGATGAATTTTAGAAAAAGGATATTTTAAATATGTTTATGTAAACCCTAAATAATTAAAAATGTGTAATGATTTTCAAAAAATGGTCTTCTGCAATTATGTTCATTACTAAATTTAGAGTCTAATAAGATCAACTTGATTTTTGATGAATAGTAAATTATGAATAGTGATTTTATGATTAGGATTAGTAATATGACCAAATGGATTAGTAATCTCACTTAAAGAAAGTTTTAAAATAATCTAGGCACCTTGATTAAGTAATGTGATTCAATAAAATAGTTAAATAACGGTTTCATTAATTATTATTCAAGTATTAGTTTTTTCGGGTGAATAGTGTTTTTTAATTAAAAATTTAATTAAAAATAATTAGAAAATTATTTTTATAAAAATGACTTTATTTTTGAACTCAGAGCATCGATATTATGTTATGGTAATTTTTGGGGTTTTTTCTGAAAAAAATTAATTTTCGATGAATAGTGTTTTTATTTAAAAATTAAATTAAAATTTTTTAGAAAATTATTTTTATAAAATGGATTTCATTTTTGAAATCAGAGCATTGATATTTGGTTAATGTTAAATTTTGGGATTTTTCTGAGAAAGTTGAATTTTCAGTGAATAGTAAAAATTCAGTTTTAGGGTTTCGGTATGTTTAATGACATCATAACGATGTCATGATGATGTCATGAGATCTTTTGAGGGTTGGCCGGCCATGGGTGATGAATTATTGTTTTGGGGTCCCCATGTGGCCTAACTCCATGATAAATGACAAGGGAGAGCACATGGGTTTGAGAAAAGCACATGTGAGGTGTCCTTTGGCCATTAATGCCTTGTCCCCTCACTTTCCCTATAAATACCAAGCCCTCCTCTCATCCATTAGACTCCCCACTCATTCCCAACGAATTTCTGGTCTCATTACCTCCCAAGGAGGCATCCCAAGGTGCCCCCAAGCCCTCAAGGTCCCAACCATTGAGGTTTAAGAGTTACATTTTAAGGTAAGGGATCCGACCTCTCTCTTTCTTTTCAAGTAATCTCTTTTATGTATTTTCTTTTATACTCCATATTCTTATGTTGGAGGATGTTCTTTTATATTCATCCTAATGCCTATTTCATGCTCATATGATGAGAGACCCCCCCCCCCGCTTGCTCTCATCAATTCGTTTTAAGAATGTTTAAGTTGCGCCGTTAGGCTGCCGAATTTTTAAGGGATTCTTTCACCTTCCTCGTTTTCAAGTTCTATTTTCATTCAAGTCATTCATGTTCCTTTTTATTATGTTGGGGTATGATCTCTAAATTATCATACTGATATTTTATGATCATATGACGAGAGACCCCATTTGATCGCTTCAATTCAGTATTTTGAAGTTTTAAGTGGCACCGTTAGGCTGCCGAATTTTTAAGTGGTTCTTCACCCTTCTCGTTTTGAAGTTCTACTTTCATGTCAATTATTTCAAGTTCCTTTTTGTTATATTTGGGTATGATATCTATATATAGCATACTGGACTCTTATTTTCATATGATGAGAGACCCCATTTGATCTCTTCAATTCAGTATTTTGAAGTTTTAAGTGGCGCCGTTAGGCTGCCGAATTTTTAAGTGGTTCTTCACCCTTCTCGTTTTGAAGTTCTACTTTCATGTCAATTCTTTCAAGTTCCTTTTCGTTATGTTGGGGAACTATCTCTATATCTATCATACTGAACTCTTATGTTCACATGATGAGAGATCCTATTTGATCTTTTCAAATCATTTTTTGTTGAGGTTTAAGTAACGCTGTTAGGCTGCCGAACTTTCATAAGGGAAATCTAATTTTTTTTCTTCCTTCCATGTTTTTCATTTCAAATGGTATGTCCTTGAAATCTCATTACCATGATCATGTATCATTCTTATTCTGTCCATGTACTATTTAATGGGTCATTTATGAATGTTTTACCCATTTTACCTCTCTTTTAATGTCTTCTAAAACCTCGGAACATTGCCGTTATGCTGCAGAATTTCTGTCTCAAAATGTCTATCTCTTTTTCTAAAGTCCTTTTATTTTATTAAGTGAATACTCAAAGCTCTTTATTCTAAAGGGGTATTCACATATATAACAAAATTTTCTATTTTATATTCTGGGATTTACATACATGAGACCCACCTTCCTTTTCTGTGGGTTTTAAAGTGATATAAAGATCATGTCTTTAAAGTAGTTTTAAAAAAGTTATGATTATGAAATGAAACCCATTTCCTTTATGCTATATGGGTTATTTATGAAATGTTTGATGATGATATATGTGTCTCACATGATAATAAAGGAAAATTTAAGGGTGCACCCTGATAGCGCTCCAATGCATTGGGTAATGATGTAACCACTAGAGATTACAATTTTCACGATACCTTGGTGAATAACCTTGGTAATTTTAAAATGACACCTTGGGGATGGACCTTAGTGATATGTTCATGATTGTCTATGTTAAATGATGTAGCCACATCTTCAAGTTATGAAAAAGTTTTATTTTTATTATGATATGCCTCATGATTTCATTTTCATGCATTAAAGTTCTTTTCGTGACTTTATTGATGAATCTCAAGTTCATATGTAAAATGTTTCACTTGTTTCCCTTGCTGGGCCTTTTTCTCACCCTTCCTTTTGATGTATGTCCCCAGGTTAGGAGATTTAGTAATGACCCTAGGGTGAACATAAGGAGAATCCTTTCAAGTGTTTAAGAAGAATGTTTTTTTTGTTTCATGTTTTATGTTCCTTGTTTCCAAGACACTAAACCTTAAAGATCCTCAGTTCCGTGTAATGGAATGAAAAGTTATGTTATAAAAAGACGGGATGCTATAGTCCTTTTCCTAAAACTATAGTATTATAATATTTCGAAAAAATCTTCATAAATGTTTTAACCTTAAAAAATTCTATCCAAAGTTAACTTAATCCATTCCAACCTTTATAGTTATCAAAAATATATCTGTCCAGACTTTCTCTAAAAGGTCTTTAAATTCCAAAATCAATTGTATCATCAGATTCCTCAAACAAAGTAATGTTTCTCTTATTCTCACATACAAAAATATGATTACCATTATCATATTAACACCTTAATGAAAACAACAAGTACTACAGTAAAATCCTCATATATATCACATTATTCTTATAACCAGAATATAATCCTTAAGTCCAAAAGCACCAATACATTAATTATTCAACTTCAACTGTAGTAATAGCATAAGATTTTCCTTGATCTCTTGGCCTTTTCTGAGGTAAGTTTCCTTGACTCTTATGACATTAATTTTCATAATGCCCCATTTCCCTACAATTGTAGCATTCGACATTGATAGCCTCTTTCTTTCCCTTGCAATCACGAGCCTGGTGACCCTTTTCTCCACATTTATAACAAACTACCATTCCTTTTAGGCAAGTACCAAGGTGATTCTTCCCACAATTATCACATAATGGAATATCCTTCTTTCCCTTTTTCCCTTTATCTATCTCTTATTCCACCGTTCTCTTCATCTATTGCTTTACTTTTTGTCATAAGATTTAGAGAATTCTTTTTCTGTTTTGATAGAACACGAGACTATATCTTCGTACGATGAGAAATATTGTGAGACTAAGGCTCGATGGAGAAATGGTTTTAACCCATCAAAGAAACAATCAATCTTACTTCTCGGGTTACGTATATAATCTGTCGCATGACTTGATAACTGTGTAAAGTTAGACCCACACTTTTCGACATTCTCATCCTCCTTCTGCCTCAGACTCATAAATTTCCATTCCATATCTTCTTGATGGTCACGAGGAATGTATTTTTCTATGAAAATATCTTTGAACTCCCTCCATTCCATATTAGATACTTCTTCCTCTTCTTTCATCTTTTGAATCAGCAACCACCATTGATCGGTATCTCCAGTGAGCCGGTAAACTTCCATGAAAACCTTCTCCCTTTCGCTACTCCCCAAGGCGTGGAATATTTTCTCTAAGATGTTTATCCATTTCTCAGATACTAATAGATTTGTATCCCCATTAAATGTTGGTGGTTGTTGCCTCATGAAGCGGTCTAACATTGATCCTCCACGTTGCGGATCAGGGTGCTCCATATGAGTAAAGTTATTATTCATACCCTGAGTGAGTTTTCCAATTATGGTGATAAGTTGATCAGCACCAGTTGTATCTCCAGCTCCACTATAATTATCTTGAGCAGGAGGGAAATTCCTACATGCAGTGTGTGCATTGATACGGTTTCCATTCCTCCCACTAGGAGCCATTTCTAAACAATGGCATGAACTAGATTAGTTTATGAATCAAAATACATAATTCCTTACTTGTAAAACACTTAACATAAATTGAACTATTTATGGATATAATACATAATCATAAAAATGTTATCTTTGAGGAAGTATATACTCACAAACCCTTCATAATGTTTTGTAAAGAAAATGATATTTATCCTAAGGATATCCCCTGGGAGTGTTGTAACCAAGAGTGCAGCAAGACTCATTGTCGTGCACCAGTTCCCGTTCGAGTCTAACTCAAAGCGGTGTTTTCGGGTTTTACCCCTAGGTACATTTGTGCCAGAGTCGCCTCTACCTGCTCGTATCCAGATAGGGATGTATTGCTCGTAAAACTCACAAAATCTCTAAAACAAAAAAATTCTAGGAAGTTCTTCTATACTTATCCTCAAAGTCTATCTTATGGCTATGTTCTCTAATCAGAGATTTTCTAAATCTAGCTTCCAAGGCTAGTACTAAACTGCCTCTGATACCAACTGTAACACCCCGACCCCAGTTACCCTCAGTCGGGGCATTATTGCGTAACATTGGCATGATCACGAAAGTTCAAGTCTCGAAAGACCGATTAGTTTAGTAGCCTTGGAAACACTAGATACAATCATAAATGTTACATTACATCATAAAGTAAAACAAAACTAAAAAAACATCTTTTCTTTATATCCCCTCATACTATCCCAGTAGGTCATTCATAATATACTTCATCACATCCTAAAAAATTAAAACATTAAAAGGGGTGACCTCAGATGCTCAGTAAGGATAAAAATATAGCGGAATCTTTCATAAAGAAACATAAACATTTAAGGCAATGTATAAGAAAAAAGTATTTTAAACTTGAACTTCGACATAATATGGAAAAATTAAAATGAAATAATTTCATTTACATATTCACATGGATATTCTAAGGGTCGAATAATCACATGCAATATCAATAACCACTTTTATAATGATGGAATGCATAATTGCAGACTATCATAACCACATAGCCAAGGCCTCGTGCCAAAACTAAAATTTGATTTTGACCAGGCCTCATTCCAAGACACTAGTTTGTCTCAAGAGACCTGTCGATACATCGAGGAGCTATAGTTGGATCCAACCTTCACTTAGTAAGTCCAATGCATTCCTCATACGAACAGGTTTAAACATATCATAAACCATAACATAATCATATCACATAAAACATGCATAAAGGAAACATAAAATTTCTATATTTCAATTAAAAGATATCAATACAACACATTGATATAATAAAAACATAATCAAAACCATTTTCAATAACAAAATAAAAGAAAATTAAAACATTGTATTTATTTTTCATTTAAAAAAAGTTATGGCTTGTAGAGGAAGTCGAAACTCAAATAATGGTTACGGCGGTGGAGAAGTCATTGTTGCCACATACGTACGACAATAAAAACATTCCTTTTTGAAATTTATTAAAATGATTCATATAAAAATATTTCATTTGAATAAACGTAAAAGTCAAAGGGGTTTATACACCGTATAAAAGAAATTTGTGTATAAAACAAAATATGCCTCAATGAAAGAAGATTGAGACGGTGTCCCTTACAAAGATCATTTTTTAAATCAAATAGATCTATTATGTTAATTCACCATAAGTACACATAAATAAAGTAAAAATACACGATAATAATATCATGACATAATTTGAAAGTAGGAGATTAACCCAAAGAACGGATATTGGGTTAAGAAGTTCCCTTACCTCATGTCTGACTTGACTCGACCATTCTTTAATAACCTGAATAATAAACTAGAGTTAATTTATATTTTCTTAAGAACCTTTTTCATGTTCATTATTCCTTTTATATAACTTATTACCATGTTATGAACATTGTGTAATTTTTTATGTTAATAACGGTCGTTTTGTCGATCTTTGGTACTTGAGTCAAAAATAAACTACTTAAAATTACAAGTTGTTCATGTGGTAAAATATCCATTATATCCATAATTATATTCATGATTTAGATATCATATAAATCATATATATCCAGTATATACATTCATTTATAATATTACATAACATTTAGAGGTATGAAATGGAATGCACCGTTCATGCAGACGGAAAGCCATACGTACGCATGAACGCTACTTTCATTTATATTTCGTATTTAATGGAATGTAGTTACAATTATATAAGGGTATAATATAATTACAGTATAATATAATGTATAATACCATTTACTCTATCCTTTATAAATCCCACATATGGCATTAACGATTCAAATCACTTTGAGGGGGCAGTAGTTTGCACTTCCCAAAATGAAAATATCACGTTTATCCATATTGGAAACCATATAGGTATGCCATAAATGAAAAATAAATAAGTTAAGGAACACATAATCATATTATATATCATATATAAATATATTGACATCTTAATGGACACCTTTTAAGATGTTATATGAGTGCTGAACAATCATCGTTTCGTGAGGCAGAAATGCACCATCCACAAAAACAGTATGTTCTTTAACCATTAGGTGTAGGTCTGTGTAAGTGTAGCTCGAATAATTCTTATAAAAACATCCAAGTATATTATAGATACTTGTTTTGTTACAAAATAAAGGAATAAAAATAGTTTATGGTGTTGGAGAAGCAAAATAAAACAAAATGACATAAGAGAAGACGTTACCTTAAAATCAGGTAACTCTTTTTTTTTGATTTGAGCCAAAGGATTCCATTGGAAGAATTCTGACCAAAGTGAGGTTTATAAAAGTAAGAGAGGGAAGGTGAGAGATTATTTGGGCAGAGGTTGGCCAAGCCAAAACGCTTTTATGGTGTGAATAAGGTGGTAGTGGTGGGGCCTTTTATAAGAGGAGCAGAGGGGAACTCTTGGAAAGTCATGAAATGTTACTTTATTATATAAGGAGTTTCAAATTTTAAAGGTCCAAAACTTCTATATTTCAAAGATAAGGTGATAAGGGTTCGAAATATACTCATCCAATAGGTTTTTGACAAATTTAAGTCTTAGATTTTACATTATCTATTTATTTTATTAAAATCGTTAATTAATTAGGTAATCGATGTATCATCATGGTGTCATTAAAAATTTAATTTATTTAATGTCTAAAAATTATAAAAAAATTACCATGATGTAGTAAATCATTTTATCTTTCTAATGAATATTTTTAGTAAAAAATATTACTTGGATAACCCCATTTAAAAATTGTATTAGTAAAACAACTCATGTTTGTGACATTTTTTTTAACATTAAATAAAAAGTTTTCAATGTCATTTTCCTACAAAAGTGGCTCCATGGGGTCCCCAAGTTGACCCATAGATTGAATTGGTCGTCCATGACTCATCTAATAGTGTTAGGACAAGTGTAAGGGTATTTTGTATTTGTATAATACCATTTTTACCTTAAATATCACTAATTACCTTTAATCGCGATTAATTAAACTTATTAGTCACTATTCATCAAAAATTATTTTAATCCCATTGAACCACATTTTACTTCCTAATGAAAACCATGTATGTCGGATTTATGAAAATCAAATCAAAGAAGTGGTAATGTTTCATTTAAACGAAAAATCAGTTTCTTAACTACCACTATGTGGTTTCACTATTCCTCAAAATTTGAAGTTTTTCAAAACAATTCCCTAAGCTATCATTGATATTCCAAATTCAAAAATGATGTCTATTTTACAAAATTTCAAACATATAAGTTGCATTAATTAATATTATAATTAATTCCTGCTGTCACAAAAAATACCGTGTTTTTAAGAAACAATATATATCAAAAGATTGACAATTGTTCATGTCCAGTTTCAATGTTAAAATAATTCTAATGACCACCATTGGATAAAATGGTAAAAATATATTCTAATTATACTTTAAAACCAGTAAATAGTATAATTTATCACTATAAATTATTTTAATTAAAAAATTTGTTTTAATTATTTTTCACTATTCATAAAAAATTGGAAGTTTTTAGAAAATCCAAAAAATTCAACTTAGGATAATTTCGATATTACGAATACAAAAATGAAGGCCATTTTGAAATAAAAAATTTCTATAATTTTAAAAAGTGGTTATTACTATTCATAACGGCTACTTTGATTAGTCGTGGTGTGTTAGAACTCGAACTTGCGTACAATGCAATCTATTGCATTATTGAAAGAGAAGTGTATCGTGGAAGCTTGGGGTGTTACACAACTCCCCCTATAGACCCCATTATTTATCCTCCACCTCCGCCAGTAGCTCCCACTCCCCCACCTCAAACTGCGGACCCCATTTTGTATCCTACTCCTCCACTGTAGCTTCCTACTTATTGCGAGTTGTATGTTGATGATCCTCAACATTATATAGTAGCATAAGGGTTGGTCTATTGTATAAGAGATACAGTTCATCATCAAAAATTAGAGGTAGATAATCAGAGGGTCATTATACATGATATTATAGATAGATCAGCTCGGGTACCATTACATACAGATGAGGTGGAGACAATTGGACATAGTATTGGCCATTTTTTAATTTTGCCATCCAGACTTCTTCGACTCATTACCATAGAGGTATGAATAATATATCTTTTATTTAATTTTTTTATTAAAGTTGTTTTATCTTTTGAAAACTAATATATTTTTTAATTTATTTTTACAGGAATACTTAAAAGATAAAGAATTACTGTATAGAAAACAACAAAGTCAAATGGCTATGACATTAGATATAGATTCTAGTAGTCTTGATAGATTGTCAAGATATTCAAATTTTCTGGTGGGTCATTATGAGTTTCCAATGGAAGCTCATGTTTGTGGATGTGAAATAAGTGTGGGGATTATGAAAACTGATATCATGGATCTTGTTACTAGATATAAGTTGCGCATCAACATGGTGAAATTTTTTTTCATGTAAGTCTTAACACCTTTTCCCTGTGTTATATATATTAAAATTGCATACTTATATCTGTTTTGTATTAGGTATATTTATAAAATTTGTGAGAAGAATGAGATGATAGATGTATATGGATTCAGGGACCCGCAATTGATTTCTCCTGAAGCATGTGCATTGGATGAGGAACAATGAATGATTTATATTGCTGAAAGTCTTGAAAAGAATATAGTCACACAATGTTGGATGATGATTTTTTGTGAGAGGTATGAAACCCAACTCTCTCAAAGAGTTAATTAACTTTTATCTTAAAAACCCACTAATGTTAAATTTCCTTTTATTAGTGATCATTGGATATTAGGGGTTTTTTTCCCAAGGGAGAAAGCACTTTAGGGGTATGGGAGGGCTGACCAGGGGTGTGGGAGGGCTGTCCAGGGGTGTGGAAGTGTTGTCCAGGGGGTGGGGGTATATGAGGGTGGGGGGTTGTCCAGGCTGTTTGGGTCTGTCCAGGGTGTGGGGTGGGGGGGGGGGGTTATAAATGAGTGTGTGTGTGGGGGGGGGGGTGTCCTGGGGTGTTTGGAGCTATCCAGGTGGTTGGGGCAGTCCAGGTGTGTGGTGGGGGCTGTCAAGTGGGGTTAGGGGGTGAGGGGGTACTGTTCATGATGGTGGGGGGGGGGGGGGGGTTGTCCAGGGGTGTTTGGGGATGTCCAGGGGGTCGGGGGTAGTCCAGGGCTGTAGTGGGGGATCCAATGCGGTGGGGGAGGGCTGTCCTGGGTGTGGGGGGTATACATGAGGGTGGGGGTTGTCCTAGGGTGTTTGGAGCTATCCAGGGGGTCGGGGTGCAGTCCAGGGGTGTGGTGGGGGTTGTCAAGTGGGGTGAGGGGGTGAGGGGGAGTTGTTCAGGAGGGTGGTGGGTTGTATCGGGGTATTTGGGGATGTCCAGGGGGTCGGGGGGAAGTCCAGGGGTGTGGTGGGGGCTCCAATGGGGTGGGGCTATCATGTGGGGTGAGGGGGTGATGTTCAGGAGGGTTGGGAGGTTGTCCAGGGGTGTTTGGGGCTATCAAGGGGGGCTGTGGGCAGTCCATGTGTGTGGTGGGGGCTCTAATGGGGTGGGGGAGGGCTGTCTAGGGGTATACATGTGGTTGGGGGCTGTCAAGTGGGGTAAGTTTTAGATGTTATCAATGTAAATGCTTATATTTTATTTAGTTCTTGTTTTTATCTCCTTCTTTTTTTGTGGTACGAATTCTTGATTTGGTTTCTGGTTGTTTCTGGGGGAGAGTGGAGGACTACATTCGATTTTTTTAAAAAAAATTGCCATCCACGTTGGTTATTTTATTACCGACGTGATAAAGAAATCAGGAATGGTTTATAACATCGGTTTTTTTAATAACCAATGTGATAAACACTTGTGGCATGGTTTATCACATCGGTTATTTAATAAATGACGTGATAACCCCCCCCCCCCAGACTAGTTTAGTACGTCGGTTATTATATAACCGACGTGATAAACCATTTCCCAGGGGTTTATCAGGTCGGTTATTTAATAACTGATGTGATCAACTCCCCCGCATGTGTTTATAACGTCGGTTATTATATAATCTACATGATAACCCTCCCCCTTGGTTTATCACGGCAGTTATATAATAACAGACGTTATAAACCCCCCAGTTTTTTCACGTCTGTTATTAATTAACCGGCGTGATAAACACCACGATGTTATGTTTTTTACGTCGATTTTTAAATAAATAATGTAAAAACATTATTTATAACATCGTACATATTATCTTCAGCTAAAAACCGACGTAAAAAATGAAAAATAGCCGATGTAAATAACGTTTTCTGCACTAGTGTCAGTATAGCCAAGTCAAGTAAAAAAATTATTCTTCCCTGGATTAATTCACCTAAACTCATATGCAATCCAATAAAATTAAATTTCAAGACCCACTAACTTAACAATTCTTCAAAGTCATACCTTAAGCTCTCGACCTAGAAATCCCCATGTTTTTTTCATTTCATCAATCACATCTTTATTAATATAAAATGTATTTGTTTTTTTATTTGTATTTTTTTATAATTTTGATGTTATACAACTATTAGATATTACGTACATATGCATAGTTCAATTCATTATAATAATGAAATTTATAGGAAGATTCATAAATATATAGAACAACCATTTATTTAAGTTGAATATTTACCAATCTTGGTTATACATTCGAATGAGTTGGATAAATTTTAGAAGATAGGGTGGCATGAAACACTATTTTGGAGAAATATCTGAAAAAATTAACATGAGAAAAATTCAGAAATAATGGGGTCAAAAGATAAAATTTTTTATAATAAAACAATCAATCACATCATCAGAAATATCCATTTTTATAAAAATCAACACTTAAAATGAATTTTTTTTCTTTATTATCATGATACCAATGAATTTTTAAAACATATATTTTAAATATAATCCATGTCTAAATGAAAATGTTACATGATATTTTTTTATTAATATATATATATTAATGGATTGGATTTCTATAAATTTAATAGAATACTTAACAAAAAACACACAAAAAAGATACAAATTAAAATCCTAAAAAAACCCAAGGATATAGTCCCTCCTGCAAACACAAAATATGCAATTTTTTTCAATGTGAACCTATGAGATGATATGTGAACATGAAGTTTATAATTTTAAATAAAAAAATAATATAAATTTGAAAGGGTTAAGAATAGCTTGTTATTTTCTACTGATGATGGGGTCATGCAATGTGATGAAAAAAAATTGCATTAGTATAAAATCCCTTCAGGTATTGTTTCAAAAGCTTCCCAATTTCTATAAACAACCTACTAGTGTCCACCTGTTTAATTACACTTAACCATAAATAAAAATATTAGTTATAAGATAATGACCTAACCATATGAATTGAAAATTACCGAGAATCAACTTTTGTCATGACCTATAGAGTATGACTTTATCTCTGACAAGAAATTCCCTTTTATGGATCGTTATATCATGATATTAATTTTATTATTCATTATAGATCCCTATTTTCTAATATTATGAAAATTTAATCTCCTAATGCTCTATAATTTTCAACTTCCTTGGAATTTTTTCTTAGGCACATTCCATGTTGTATTTATTTATAGCCCAATATGCTCGATGCTCGACTTCCTTGGAAAGATGATAGGCTTTGCTATAAATAATAAAAAATGGGGAAATACCAATGGGAGTTTTTTATGTCTTCCTATAATCCAAACTATCTTTATTCAAGTTCTTCCATCAATCATTCATATTTGGCTACAATGTTTCCTCTAAAATATGTTTCAAATTTAGATTTTAAACCTCAACCTAGCCATTTATTAGTAGGTGTGATGGTGTTGATATTTTTTATATCACCCCATATTTCTGAAGTAGGGAATCCACATTACAATTTCAAAAATGTATCCCTTGGTCACTAATAATGTCCTTCAGTAATCTAAACTTTCAAAAAATCTATTCCTTGAAAAAATTAACCACAACATGAGAATCATCAGTCCTGGTGTTTTAGGCCCTAACAATTTTCTAACATAATCAATTGAACAATCATATTCAAAAAAATAAACTAGGGAAAGGACCCATAAAATCAATGCCTAATCCACCAAAAATCTTATAGAATAATATGGGTTGTTTAGACATCTCGTGTATCCTCAAAATATTTCAAGCGTGTTTGAAATGTTTGAACAACTTACAAAACACATGAGATTCAAGGAATAATCTGGGCAAATATAATCCAGAATCTATAACATTCATACCTTTCTATTTGGTTCCTTAGTGTGACCCACATTAAAGTGTTGATAGAATTACAAAACAGGCCAAAACTCATAATCAGGAACAAAAATTCTTATAACATGATAACTAAACATTCTCCAGAGGTAGGGATCATCCCACACATAAAACATAGACCCACTCTATATTTTTTGGAGATGATGTTTCATTAAATTTCTAGGAATTTCATATGAAAAAGTGTACGTAACTAAATCATCATACCAAGGATGTGTACTTAATGGTCATAAATATTCTAATCAATGAATGTGTCCTGAAGTGGTACCTAGTCCAAGGTGTCTTATAGTGTGTGAGTAATCATACTCATGTGTACTACCACTATATTTTATAACCCTTATATATATTTTATCTCAATATCAAATTATTGAAGAAGGGTCATCCATCAGATTAGTCTGGTATTTTCCTTTGGCTTCATAAAGAGGTACCTAAAAGATGTATGGTCAGAAGAAACAACTACTTTAGATCCCAATAAATATGAACAACATATATCTAACAAAAATTTGATAGAAATAAATTCATTTTCCCTGGTTTTGTATTTTGATTTGGATTAATCCAATGTCTTCAAGTAATATTAAATCAAATGTGAACATCCATGAACCCTTGGTGATAATATTTCTCCAAAATTGTAGTTTGAAGCATCACACCTAACCTCAAATGAAATTTCCCACTCTGGGGGTTGTATGATCGGTCAACTAGTCAGACTCTTATTTATCTCATCAAATGTTACCCTGTGTGAATATTAAAAAATGAAGTCAATATATTTTTGATGAAATCAAGTTATGGGTAGAGAGATATTACTAAAATATCTAATTAAGAATTGATAAATGCCTAAATGTCCTAGGAATTATCTAAAATCACACACACGTGAAGGATATGGAAATGATGGAAGAATATCTACATTAGACACACCAACCTCTATTCCATTTTTTGACACTACATGTCCTAATAAAATTCCTTGATATACCATGAAATGAAATTTTCTATGTTAAAAACAAGATTCCTCTAAATATATTTATTCAACACCTTTCACAAACTAAAGATAAATTCATAAAACAAAGATCCAGGTATTGTAAAATCGTCCTTAAATACCTCCATTTAGGTCTCAATTAAATCTGAAAAAGTACTCACCATGCATCTCTTGAAAGTTCTTAGGGGATTGTAAATTCTAAATGGAAACCTTTGGTGGGAAAATATACCTAATGGAAAAGTGAATGTTTTTTTCTCCCTATCCTCCAGAGCAATAAGATCCTAAAAATATCCATAAAATTCGTCCAAGAAAAAACATTGTGTATTACCCTTTAGTCTCTCAAGCGTTTGATAAATAAATGGGAGGGGTAATTATCCTTGAGAGTAGTGATTTAGTTTCCAATAATTAGTACACAATAGCAAATTGTTTGTTACCCTGATTGAAAAAACTCCTCTCCCTCATTCCTAACAATAGTAAAACCACTTTTCTTAGGAAAAACCTGAAAAAAACTCACCCACTAGGAATCAGAAATGTGATAAATAATAACTTCTAGAAGAAATTTTTAAAATAATTTTTTAATAACATCCAAAACAGTTTTATTCTAGTCCAATTTATGGCTACCTAACGGGTTTTACCCCATCCTAAATAACAATAATATGAATTCAAATTTAGGGTCTAATACCTGATTCTTCATCCACGTTCCACCCAATTTAACCAATGTTATCACTCAAAAAAGTAAAAAGTTTTATATTATGTTCAGAATGGATATTTTTTTATGTTATAATAGTTAATCTCTCTCCAGTCAGTATGAATGAGTATATGAGATTTGGAGGAAATGGATTGAGTTCCAAGGAATGGGTGAAATACGGATTGAGATATTGATTGAACTTTGATATTCACACAATCAACATCAATACCAGAATAAAAAATATCAAAATTAGAGAATAATTCATCAAATCCACCAGTATAATCAACAACCATGTAATAATAAGAGTGATCATGATCAAAAAAAATATTAATCCATTTTGAAATGAAATATAAGAGAGTTATATGCCTTATAAATAGGTGTCGAGGTGATCCTATACAAAAAAACAAAACAAATTCTCATAATGTCTCAAGGAATAGGACAATAAAAATCCAAGGATGTTTTACATGGTTGTTCAAAATGGGAGATAAAAAAGTATAATTTTCCACTGAGGGGTAGTTCATAATTTCTAAGACATTAAATATCACAAATTCATCTCCATACTCCATGGAATTTGTACCCTCATGGAAATTTAAGATCATTTTTTTATCTTTAAGGAATTTCTTACAAAAGCTATTGGGAGAACCAGAATTTATCGAACCATCATTCCTGTTGAGCATGGTAAAATCTGCTGGAAAGATCATTTCTCTTATCCAAACAAGTAAATAATCAAGGACTCTCACTGGATATATTGTAGGTCTATTCACCAACCACACTAATAATATTCCATACTTTATATAAAAAACCTATAAAGAAGAGAATAAAAATTGAGGTAACACATTTATGGAAGATCCTATATCTCATAAAGCATTAGAAAATTGTTACTCCCAACAGTGCATGGTATAGTGAATGTCCCAAGATCCTTGTACTTTGTTGGTATTGATTGAGTTTGTGTAATGAGTAATGCCACATTCCTTATGATTTTCATACTCTAATTTCCATTGAGTCCACTCCAATTTCTACAATGATATTGTAAGAATTCGTCGTAAATTTTTATTTGATTTATTTTTTTATATAGAGGGATGTTGATCTCAACATGATTGAAGGTATCCGAAACCTCTTTTTTCATCTCCTCTTCAGCCATCTTCTTGGTTTGTACAACTGTCATTAGAAATGAAAGATTTTTAGGGGGAACATAATCAATATTTTTCATTCCTTTTTCATTCTCCATGGGATGCTCATTAGTGTTTATTGAATAAGGATTCTTCAGAGATGAGGTGAAATCCATTGGAATGGTAGATGAAGAATTATTAATTTTTTTCTTTCATTATATCTATTTTATGGAACTGGAATTCCCCATTTTTTGGAGTGGGTTGGGAAAAAAGATTCCATGTGTTCTTACTTACCTGATAAAGGAGGTTGGAGGAAATCTGACTTATTTTTTCTTCAATTTCATCAACTCCACACCATGAATCTTAAGCTAATTTTGTTTATTATGAACATTTTCTTAAAATTTCTTAAGTGTTAGAATCTACCTTGGGTTGGGTATTCAATTTTTATTGTCTTTGTTGATTCTTGGGCTTTGAATATCATTTTAGGTTATCAGAAACCCTTTTAGTAATGTCGGGGGTTCTAGAAATTTTGTTGAAAATGGGGCCTTTATTTTTTCCTAGAAACATAAATCATGTATGTTTGATCGTTCCATCCTTGGTTATAAGTTGGGGAAAATGAATCATATTTATTATGAGGTTTTGGTTGTTTTTGCTACTTATATGGCCTCCCATGGAATACTAATGCACAATCCTCTATCTCTTTTAGTTATTGGTAGTAGTCAATTGGGTGGTCTATTTCGGGAAAAATGTCACAAGGCCTCGTAGGTGTGGGTTGAGACGTCTATTGATCTGAATCCATATACCTCATAATAGTGGGAAATTCTTCTAAATTTATTTCAATTAAATGATTTTCAATAGAATATGGGATTACCTGATGTACTCATCTAATATGTGGTGTATCTCAATATAAAAATTTTTGTGGGCTTAATGCCATATTGTTGATAAACACATGTAAAACTGTTGGTGTTTTTTCGACCAATATCCCTCCATCCATGACATCCACCGTGCTCCTCTACAGTGGATTGAGTCCTTTTTAAAAGTACATTATGAATAGTTTCATACTAATTTTTGGATGTACATAACTTTCACAAAACATCATTAATCAACTGAATTACTCATTCATTGACACCCCTTGATCTTTCTTGACTCCTAAGATGTCTTCTGGAATGGTAGTGGTTGGCAATTCTGGAAAAATCAATATAGGAAAAACATTTCCAAACCATCCAACATGTTAAACGTTCAAGGTGTATGTAATATATCCAGTATTTCGTAGTTCCATCAAGTGAGAATAGGAATGATCTTATTATTATTTTATCTTTGAATAAATTTCTTGGCTTTATGTTTCATAAAACAAAATTAAATTCATTATTATTTCTATTGGGATCCCCACTAGAGGGTTTATGATATATTGGAAGTAGGTCTATCTATATTTTAATTAAATTTATAACTCAAGGATTGGATATGTAATACAATTTGGTTTATAATTAATTTTAGGTTTAGAAAATTCTCGAATGGTTCAATTAAGTTAATTTTTATTATTTTCAGCCATTCTTCTTTGTTTTATGTGTGATTCAAAAGTGTTTAGAATTTATAGTGTCCCCATAATGGATCAATTCATCAACTATTGAATGTTTAAACTTCCGATAGAATGAGACTATGTGATTCGATCCATATGGTTATGTTCACTCTCTTAGTCATGATTGAACAGATCCTTAGGATGCGATACTTTCAGAAACCAATGAAAAAATTGAAAACATTTAACCATAACAAAAAGAAAAGAGTTTTCAGTTTATGGTCCAAAAAAAATAATAAATGACGAGAAAGGAGAAACATGAGAAAGGGGAAAGAATAAATAAAGAAAAGTACAGAATAATAAAATGTTTTTTTATAAAATTAAATAACTATAATTTTTAGAAATATGCAATTTCCTCACTAGATATGAAACCAATTTTATTGACATTGTTGTGGGACCTCACAATTGATTTTTGGTTTTGGGTTATTTAGGTGCAACAGAGTGGCTGACCAAGGTCATCTCTCAAAGGAGAAAGTAATTTAAAATAATATATTATAGGTATTTTGAAAATAAAATAAAACTACATAAGATAACAATATAAAAATTTGGGGAGGGTTTTTTATCATTTATAATACTAAATGAATTATTATAGAAGAAGATTGTATTTTTTTTTGAAATGAGATTATGTAAATGTAATGAGAATATATTTTTTTAGAAAATTATTTTTAGAAAGAATAATTGACATATCTATACCGTTTAACTTACTTATTATTAAATATTAATTAAATAATATATACAATATTATAATCCTTTAATTTTTCAAACCCTAAACCCTTTGATAATTAACGTAACCACCAAGATAAAATTAATTAAACCCTAGGCTAGTTTCCGAACATGAAATCAAAACACCCTTCTTTGATTGATGATTTAAGGATATATTATGGTCAGTAGTAAATTAGTGTACATTTATAATATAAAAGATAATATTAATTTATTTTATATACTATATTTGAACTCTGTAAACTTTTCTAATGTGGTTTTGTATTACCAATTAAGATCGTGCTCTCACAATTCAATCAATTCTCGACTTCTTGTGTTTGGTGTAAATCATTAAATTTATTTCTTACATTATTTTTAATTAAAAACTCAATTAAAAGGTCATATTAAGTTTATTAAATTATATCATTTATTAAAAAATTAATTTAATATTTTAATATGTAGATCGATTACTAAAAAACTATTCTTCCATGGGTGGTGTAGTCGTCGTAGAACGAATTGAATTAAAAAAGGATTATAAAGGGTATACCCCAAAAATATTTATAATAAAATGTTCTAGAATAAATAAGTAAAATTAAAATGAATATAGATTGAAATAAAAGAATAAATGGGATAGAAATATAGTGTCTATTGAAAAAATAACAACATTACAACAATGAAGAGGAAGTGAATAGAATTTTGGAGGATATCCTAGCCTGAAAGATTTCGTCCACCAATGGTGAAATTAAATAGAAAGGAACCAATTTCCCTCCGCACCCAATCCGCTATGGCACATCCAACTCCCAATAAATGACAAAACACAAATTTATAGAGTGGAGTGGAGGTTAGGTTATAATAGTTTTCAAGTGTCAATGGGGAAATTTAGACAAATATTTTAATACAAACTAATCTATTAAGTTGACCATAAAAAATACCCAACCGACTATCCATATAAAAGGATGAGTTATGAAAAATTGGATGCTCAAAATCCTCTCGAAATTTGGTTCTAATCCATGTAATGATGCCGATGTTATGGCCCAAATACATTAGTGTTTTATAATCTAGAGACTCCAATCCATCTTTTCCATCATAGAAAATTTACCCCCAAAAAATAATGCTCCAAATCATATTTTCTAAATAAAAGTATTATTCCACTAAGTTAGGAAAATGTTTATAAAATTATATGTTTTAATAATACATGTAATCAATTTTATGGCCTAAATACAACATTTAACTATAATGGGGAAAAAATGGAATTTTCATCAAATTTTCAAAAGAATGATATAATCCCGATTATTTTAAAAATAAAAATATTTAACATGATGTGAGGAAATTATTACCTTTATTATAAAAAACCCCCACTAAAAATCCACCATGCCATGACACCCATAGGACACAACATCACGTGTTGCCTTAATTTCATGGAGCCTTGTGGCTCATCAGTCCACGATCATAAAATTGTTAACCTCACTTTTAATGTTTTGAAAAGACTTATATAATAACAATTCATAGAAAGTCCACCCAGAATCTTCTATAAGTTCAAAATTTTAAATTTCCTTTTAAGAACCATGACATATCAATTGACATATCCTTATAAAATCCATACCATAATGATTCTCATCCCCAAGAAGAACCTAGGAAATTATCCTGACATCCAATCCATAAATAAAATTGATATGTATCTCTTCATTCATTATTCTGAAATGAATCATACGAACCTCCATCATCTATCAACTAACCCATATACCTGAAATTTTTTCAAAAAGGCCCCAATTTAATCATAAAAACACACATTGTACCTGATATGATTAATATAATGCGGTTTCCAACTCACTGCATCAAATCATATAAATAAACAATAATCATCCATAATACAGCTAAATTGGAATAATAATTATTTTCCCCACCCATTGACACATCATATCCATTTTCATCCTCCACCTATGAGAGCCAATGTTTATCCAATCCAACCCACTCTTAAGTTCCACCATTCTTCTTATTGTGAAACAAAAAAACAAAAAAATGCACTATTAACCACAACTAAACCCCAAATATGGTATTTACTGAATAGTTGGAAAAAATAGGGTCCACCTACCCATAAGTATACCAGTTTCTTCATGACCATCCACCAACTAGCCTAACCACTTCCATGAACCATCAAACACAATGTTTACAAATACAGGCCCAATATGATTCTCACCACTATAGGAGTATCCTTATTGTCACCTTGTTGACCAAAAATTGATAGACCCCATATCCCAATTCCCTACCATTATTGAACATAAGGACTATACATGATTGAACTACTCGTATTTGGGAGATAACACCAAACAGCAATAACTACCCATTCCCAGCTTACCGGGATATTCATCCATGATATTCACCTAAATTCACACCTAATGAGGGGTGAACCCTATAATAACCAATGGTGTGATCCCCACATATTTTTTCCCTTATAATTCTCCTCAATCAAAGAAAATTACAAGTTCTTACATCGCATGCATGTCTCTATAAATCCAAATTTCAAACATCTGATTCCTTTGCTACAACTCTAAAGATCAATTAAAAATTATACCCCCCTTAGATGAGGCCCTATATGATTAGTTTCTTAGTCTGTTTCTTGATTGATTTACGTAGTATGAATGGATAATTGTTTAGTAACCTTAGTCATTAATAGTAGACACATTTACATTAAAAATTCTCTAAATGGTATGATTCATTTTTCCTTTATATTTTAAATTTCTCCACTCTATTCTAGAATCATAAATGTTTCTTTAGGAAGATTGGTTAATTTATTTACTAATATATAATATGTTAGTAGTTTTATTCACTATCACTAGAAGGGTAATATATGTGAAATTTTATGGGATGAGATAGCTAGAAAAATCAATGTCCAATCACTTCCAACATTAGGATTGTAGCCAGAAAAGTTTTGTTTTCACTATTTGAGTTTGTGTTGAAAGATATTATAATTTAGTATTATAGTCAATATCATGTGATTTCTCATAGATTCACACTATAAAACTTCTTTGGGCAACTACCATCACAACAATTACAAATATATAGTTTCAAAAAAATTAGCTCTACTCTTTATTTGTTCTAATTCAGTGTCAATAAATGGAAAAATTTTATTAGTGATAAAAAACATTGACAAAAGTGCAACATATCTAGGAATTCTTTAGCATGGAAAAATAAGGAAACCCTCGATCAGTTATTTTTTAACTCTAATAAATTTCATCCTTTAGTCAGTGCAAAAATAACACTATTAAAGGGTACTTTTCATAATATTATATATATATGTGTGTGTATTTATATATTTTTAAATATTAATTAAATTCTAAAAATATACAAATTATTTAATTTTAATCAGATACTCTTTTGTTAATTCTCTTATATTTATTTACATTTATTTATATTATTAAAATTACATACAGACACACACACACACACACACTCACACACACATATATATTTATTTATAAATATAGTGATATGAAATATAAAAATCAATATATAATTATAATGAATATACATCATATTTAAATTTATATATTTATATTCAAAGTATATAATTTATAATATAAATATATATTTACAATATACATATATATACATAATTATATATGTGTCTGTCCACATATTTATATATATGAGTTTATATTATAAAATATAAAAATTATATTTAAATATATTTAAATACATTTACATATAAAATGTGTATTTGAAAATTTATTTCACTTTAAGATAAAAAATTATTATCAAACTTATTTACATGATTCGTATAAAAGCATATAAAATTTAAATAAATCAATAAAAATATTTGATAATTTATTTAAATACATAAAAAATTTATATTTAAGTAAAATATATAACAATTTAATTTAAATAATTATATAAATATATAAATGAATTGGAATGTGTTTTTAGGTATGTATGAAGTTTTACATATGTGAATATATGTGTACGTGTATGCATGTATATGAGTATGTATGCATGTACATGTATGTGTATATTTATGTATGTGTATGTGTGTGTGTACAAGTATATATATATTTTTATGTATGTATGTGTATGTGTTTGTTATTATGTGTTTGTGTCACAAACCAACTCAGGTCATGCCTTAATTTTAAAGTCAAATGGCTTCACAGTAATGCCTGAAGGGCATTTCTTTTTACCGTGGGATGGCGAAAAGCTCTAGCACATCAATAACTAACTTTGGGAATGATTTTCCCTTTTTAAACAAAATAATAAATAGTTGGAATTTATAAAACAAAAAAAATTCAAATAAAAATTCATACAGTTGAAGTCAATGATTATACGTAAAATACATGTTCCAAACCAGAACATATAGTCCAAATTAGCTGATAGAGACAAAAATCCATATTCATGTTATATAAGGGAATGAATCCACCCATGTCATGTCCAAACTTCTTCACCCTTGTAACCCGAAAACCCACTTCCAACATTTGGTTCCCTGCCTTTACCTATGTTGGATAAAATAAGATCTACACACACCTAATGGTATACATAATGTGTAATCCATACAAGCCTATTAGAATACCACCAAATGTTTCATAAGTATTCTTTATAAACCAAACCAATTATTTCCATTTAAAAAAATATTGTTTTAAATATATCCTTACCCAGATTTTAATAATATAATATATTCAAACCTTTTAGAACCATTCATAAATAATGCATAAACAAAAAAAATTAATAGATTTACCAATATAACATTTTTCAGTGCTTTTATTAAAAACTAGCCTATTAGGAATGCCTTGGAAACTAGTCATAGAATAGGTTCAGTCTATGTTATCTAGGTTCCTCAAACCTCAACAATCTAATGAATATGTGTGCAAAAATAACAAGAACATTGGATTGGGATATGATAACAACCTCAACAAGTGAACCCTATCATAATATAGTTTTTTATGTTTTGTAATATAAATCCATCGATGGAATTTTCAAATTATTCTAGAGTTCTTTTTAAAATCTAATACCCACACAAGTTCCATGGGTTCACATGGTCCATATCCCACACATAGAGGGTCCCAATTTCCCAAACATACCGCACATAGAGGATTTCATTTTCATGGTTCAAATCATTCCATGGGTCTATCAAAAATCAATAATAAAATTACCCAAATTCATAATATAACATTCATTGAAATCTATTTCATTTTTAAATATAAATGGTAAAATATATTTCATTCTAGAATCCAAAACTATCAATTTTGAAGTATTATAAATAAATACTTTATTGAATTTAAAAAACCCAAGTTAAAATGAGAATGAATGCATCATTAAATAAACTAATGGTTTTTATGAACCCCTACCTCAAACACATGGTATTTACAACAAAACAATAGAATCCACACACTAAGTGTAATGAAGGGTCTAAATAAGTAAAGGAAATCCCTAATCCATGAAACCCATATTATGAATATCATATTCAGAAAATTCTAGACCAATGGAGAAAAGTGATACCCTTTACCCAGCCAATTTCTAAAGAATTGCACAAATATATAGGTAGATATGGTCACTACCTTATTTTCTCATAATTAATATACAATAAAGACCATAAGATCGTGAAAAGTCCTATATATCCACCAATAAAATCCTTGATCTATGGATACTTTTATTAAAAAATATTATATCTAGGATAAATATGCGGAACAATATTGATATGGCTCATACCTTCAGTTTCATAGATCAAATTCCCCAAGATCAATCAGAATTTCTCTTGAAAAGGGTTAGGATCACGAAAATATCTAAGGGGAATGCGTAGGGATAAAGGAAATGTCTCTAAGAAGAATAATTATATCAATATAAGATGCTTCTTGTTTAAAAAATAATTTTCCAATTAATTATTTTACATCACATGTTTCTATCACAAGGTTTAGTAAACTATGCACCATATATTTGCCTTTTTCTATCCTCGGGAGCAGCTGTAATTTTTGGGTACATGGTTTTTCTATCAATGAACCAATTATGTGAAATTTCATTATCCCTAAGAAAACAAATTCATGTGTTCCAATGATTTTATCTAGATTTTTCATATCCATGTGTCAAAAACTCATATTGCTAGAATACTCAAAAAATAATTCCCAAAAATCTCCCATATCGACCCAATAATGGAACATAATAAAATATAGTCAAAAAATTAATATATATACCTAAAAAACATTAGGATGTTTTAAATCTCCCCACCATATCACCTTTTCCTTAGGATGTAAAGATGAATAAGACTAATCAAAGAAAGCTTAGGTCATTGCTCGCTCATCATCTATTCTTGTTCATGTTTCCCCTTAGAATCAATTTAGTTCTACCACAACTCTCACACCAATGAAATAGAATTCCAACATAGATTATTTTTCTAAGAATCATAAAAATTATTTTTTTTCAACTATTTAAATATCCAATACTAAATCAAGCTCTTACAAGTTCAAAAAATGAAAGGGATCAAGATGATACATTTTAAGCTGAGACACAATGAAAACATCATGGATATATATAAAATGAGATATAAAGTTAATAATACAATTATTTGAACTAATAAGTGATATTAAAAGGTCCCACATATCTCTTGGATAATTTTCTTTTCTTTACAATATTACAGTGACCAATCCTAGGTGAGACATTGAAGAACAACTAATCACATACCAAAAATTCTTGAGGATTATTTCAGAGATCCAAATATGATTTATACAAACAATGATATGTCTCCAACAAATGATGAATAATATGAGTTTTCACTAATGTATCCTGATAAATTCTAGTCCCACAAGGTAAATTCCACATGCCTTAGACCAATAAAGAGGCGACTTACATTTTTTTTCTAAAAAAATCCTCCGAGGTAGACATTTTGATATAGTACTATTGACTGTTATTATATAAAAACCCAACCATACCCAAATAACAATCACATGATCTTCACAAATACATGATACAAGGATGGATAATATCATCTATAATATTAATGGATAACATATTCTATAAATTTTTCTAAGTATGGTATGTTGTGCTCAGCTTAGCTTGAGAACCCCTCACCATCTAGAGGCCCTTCCAAAACAAAAAAGTAAACCCAGGTTCTCAATCTAAAATAATAACAGATGGAGCCTTGGGAAACCTCATAATTTTTTGAAAATATACGTTTCCTAAATCCATTACGAGGGTGGTTTCTCAAATTGGGACAAAATTATTTAATATAGTTAATCGATCAATCACCAACCATGTGGAGTTCTTCCCACAAGGAGACAGTGTTAACCCCCTAATAGAAAATGTGGATAACTCATTCCATTTCAAGATGATCACTAGGATGGAATAATGTAAGTTAAAAGGATTTTTATGCTCAAACATAGTCTAGTAACATGTATTAAAATGAGACACAAAATCAATTATTTATTGTTTCAAACCTAAAAATTAGTTTCATTCCACATATCAGAAAATATCTACGTTATACATGGATGAGAATAATACTAAGAATAATGAAAACATTCAATCACATGATTCCTTCCAGACTAAGGAATACAATACATATTTCTAAATCAAATAATTAATTTTATGGAAAAATCCCACTCATAAATGATTGATTTATCATACAAAAGAGTCCATAATTCCCCTCAATTATTTCTCACATTGTTTCTTCTAAAAAATCAACTCAAAAAAGAATTATTTCAACTAATAACTAGACATTAAAATTCCAATATCTTATTTAATCACATCTATGTGAATCTGAGAAAATAGTCCCATGATATTCCATTCATATTTAAGTTACTTTACTTTTAGAGAGTGAAAAAATCTACTCAGAGCCTCTGCAACCAAATTCCACTTTTTCATGGTATTTTAAATTTCCATATCCCAAAACTGAATATACTCTATACATCACCTTTTCATAAGTTTAATTTCATTCAATTAAATCTATAAATCAATATTTGATTGATATACTAATAAGTTAGACATTCCCGAAAAAGGTAATGTCGCTAACTCTTGAGAGGAAACATTATTGTATTATTTTAAAAATCATGGGTGGGATAATTATTCTCATGTGTCCAAATATGATGAGTGTTGTACGCCAATATATCATCTTCTTAAATTATAAAATAACCGAAACTAAGAGCATAAGAATACCAAAACACCTTTTAATCCTTTCATTTTTCAATTAAAATGAAGAATGATGTTTTTGGTACAAGTTTTCTTCATTCCAACCAATGAATTATAACACCAAGAGTCTCATATGAATTTTTCCCAATTCTTGGTAAGAAAAATCAATATAGATGATCTTTTTGAGAAGTCCATAACAAACAAAAAATAATATTCTATAAAACTCAAGAATATTCAAAACAAAAAAACATTTTGAGACACTTGCCATGTCCGGAAAAATTTTACCATCATAGGATCAATGAAAATTACATGTTTTCAAACCACATGACTTAATAGCTTAACTTATAAGATATAGAAATTAAATTTCAATAACTAATCATAAAGATGGTGTTCCCCCAATATTTATAGAAAATATTTTTGGTGATGATCATACTATTATTCATTTCTTGATCAATCAATAATGTTGTACTTGAATTCTCTGATAATGTAAAAAACATAATAGTGGAAAATATGATTGATTAGGTCCATAGAAATATATGGATTGTCATTTAGAACAAATGACACAACAACATATTAAAAGTGTCCATACATTCACCTTAATGTGGTCATTTGAATATACAACTCCATAATACATAGATAATGATACCTATACTGAAGGAAAATTTGAAACAACTAATTTTATCCCTTTAATTGATAAAACATGACATCTATATAGAAAAACGATAATTTTTCATAATCATCATCCAATTATATTTCAATAATTAACCCCCAAATAGAAACTCTAATATGCCATTTAAAAAAAACATAGGGTCTATCCAAACTAATTCATTAGGAATAATAAAATTTTTATCTTTAAAATCATTTAACTAAATATTTAATTACATCCATTATTCAAGAACCATATCGTATGAAGTAATGAATATTTATTGAGATATTGACACAAAATTGATTAAGAATTAACTTCACTATATAGTGGTGTACTAGAGATATGAACATGAAAAACATAAATAAGTTATCCACTAAATAAAGACTAGAACCTATAGGTTTTCGCCCAATATCAACTAAAAAAATGAAATCCACTTTATAGGTTCTTTTGAAGGCGTCCCTATTATACTAGATCTCAAATACTTCTCTACATGAAACACTAAAGAGTTCGTATATGAGGACATAATGAATAACAACCAAGGATAGAAAATAAATTTCATTTTTTGGAAATCAAAAAATCCATCATGACTATAACATCAAAGATATCCAATTAATGAACCAAAAAATCCAAAAAATAAACAACTTCATATATAGATTAGTGAAATTAAGATAATCTAAAATCCTTATCATTCCACTTTTATTGAGTCGTCATTGAATCCATGATGAATGAAATCTGTTCTTATAGATGTATTAGAATATAGAGAAGTGAATTTATATAAAATAACAAGAGCCACAAGTATCTAATAAATAAATAACTACAGATAAAGTGATATAGAGAATACCTCACACTATTGAAGGTTCCAAATAAACTTCCACCCGAGACTCTTCTGGTACATGTAACTGATTTCTTCCAGAGTCCTAAGGATGGAACCCTACAAACATTAAACCATCTCACTATAATAAAAACCCTAAAACTATATATGATACTATACCATAATGAGAAATAAAAAATAGAATGTTTTTTTGTAAGTGACCCTAACATCAACAAAAGTTATAGATTTTAGGAGGTATGGGGAAATTATTTATTATGTGACATTTCTTTAGAAATTTATTGAATATCAATGGTCCACTACTAACAACTGATGAATGAGTGTAATAAGTTTTTTATTGTTATTCACTTCCACCACCATTTCAAACCTCATTCTCGATCAGCTTTTTCCAGATTATCTATTTAAACTCCCGCTAAGCGGAATAGGAATCCATACTAACCCTGACATTCTTGCTAGGTCAATATCTTCCTTTAGAGATCTATAAACCACATAAACATAGGTGTAATGATTTGTAATATAATCTCAAGACTGAATATTGGGTCATAAGACAATGTAAAACATTTGAGCCTTCAACTTTTCACTTGATGTAATCTTAAGAGTGAAAAACGAATGTAATAGTGCATGAAATAAAATCATATAGTATGATTATTTAACATATTCATCAAAGGATCAATGTAACCACATAATCTCTAGTGATTAAAATCCTAGTACAATTACATATGATCTAAATTTATGAAAAAATTAGTATAAAAAATAAATTGAAAAATTCCCTCATTCGATTCAAGGACAGGTTCGATATCCATTAACCAATGGTGACAATTACATAAAGGAACCAGAGATGGGTCCTTCTAAATTATACAAACATGATTCAAATTTATTTATGAGTATTTATCATTGAAATTTGGGTTCTAGAATAGAGATTAAATTATGACTTCATCATCCTAAAGGTTAACAAAAAGAAGATTCATTGATCTGTGAATAAGAACTCAGACTGAGAGAATAGGTAATTTTTTTCTATGTCTATAAATAAGGAGTGCGGAGATAGAGTCTCTCAGCCAATTTGTATTTTATTTTTACCATGTGAGGGCCTCATTATCCTTTAAATAGTTATGTGTACAAATACCCAAACAAATCTCCTGGACCATTGATATTTGTTACCCAGTATAAATGACACATTATTACTTATTTACAGAGTCATAAGTATCATTTATATTTTTATCTCCTTATTGTAATAAAATAAATATATTATATGATTAAAGTTATTATTTAACATGAATATTCATTCTTGAAACTATTAAACAAACCATGAATATTAAACTAATTTTTTTGTATAATATTTTCCCATGTGTTCACTTAATATCATTTGAATACATTGAATAAATAAATTAAATATCAAATATTCTAAAATAAATGTTATGATTTTATTTATTATTAAAAATAATATATCCTCACACATCCTTTGACCCTATTGGTGGGTTACACCATGTTATAAACACTTATTCATCATAATAGGCCAGACTTTTGAATTTTCATTGTATGCGACCCTCTAGACCCTTATCTTGATAGTAAAGAATACTATTAATAGACTAGGACAGGAGTCTAGAATCCCATAAATAACCATAAAGATATGATTTAAGTAATATTATTGAAAACAATTCCTATAAACATATGACATATAATATACTCTATTTTAACTATGATTTCTCCAAAAGAAAGTCAAATACTTTGTGTCATCATCCATTCTAGATTTATTATTCGTTGACCTAGCAATATGGAATTCCCTTATTCTATCATGGGAATAGAATTAGGAAATTTAATACCTTATTTATCATCTATGCATGAGATATCACTTCCTTTTGGAAGTGATATATTCAATATTGGTTATTCATTCAATTACATACCATCAATAACACTCTCAATTGACGATATCTCAATTTTACATTAATGTCACAGTTTTTATCTTTTATAAAAGTATGTGATGAAATGGTATACACTGATAATAATAAAATTTTAGTAACCCATTACATTTGAACTTATATAGGAACTACCAATGAAACCTAAAAAATGTTGTGTTTCTAGTGCCAGATTATTCCTCATGATCCCATCTACTATAGATCACTAAGTGTGAACATCAGGAGAAGATGTCTCAGTGCATATTAGCCCCCATCACCTGATCACCACAAAATATTAGTTCCCAGATAGTATGACGTATCTACAGCATAGGAAAAAAATTTAAGATAAGAATCCTCACATATCATGGTTTTGATTATATCATCAAAACTAATATAACCTTTGGATATGACATGTGATCTATGGATAATACCATAAAAATAGTGGACTCAAAGATATCAACACTATTATGGTAAAATTACATAATTCATAACTCACTATATACATGATATTGTAATAGAAATGTAGATTTAAATATTTGTCAAGGGAACCCACTTTTACAGCACCCCCACTTGCACTAGAGATAACTTTTTAACTAAACTTGTTATCTATCACATGATAAGATCATGTTTCTGTTTATTTATGGATTTAATCATTTGACCTACCATGTTTCTAATATGTGGATACTCTACTATATGTTACATTATATTCTAGTGTATGACTCCCTGTGATATGACATCCCCAAGTGTATTCCTTTTGTCAAATTTTACAACTTTACATCTTGAATAGTACCTGTAATATGATTTTCATAATTTATATTATGATAGATATTTACATACTAGTTGTAATTATACACGCTAGAATGAATTGATTTATATTTTACACATTCTATTTTGATATACAAAAAGCAACAACACACTGAATATTTATAGATGTGTATTCTATTGTCTTGAATGAGATTCTTTAGCTCATTACCTTAGACTTATTATGATATTAGATCATATTGATCTAAAGTAATACTTATGTATGTCCCATTTAGACTAGTGTCCCTTCCTATCTAATAACTATGGAAATAACTCTTGTACTCTATCAAGTAGAATTGGATTGTTCTAATTACCTCCCATACAGTTCTCCTATGTATAAGTGATATATACCTATAATAATGTATGTTTCTAAAATATCATATCTAGTATATAGAATGGAATAGTTTATTGACCCATCACAAAAGAATATATAATTATACATACCAAATTATTCTTATCTTATATCTCATACATGTCTTATTGAAGATATTTATTCCATTTGACACGGTAACAAATGTCTCCCAAATTGTTCCAACTTTTATTATTGAAAACTATATTTGTATACATACATTTGACTTGGTTTATGTGACCCGTTAGATCTGGCTCAATAGATCTCATTTCCTGAAATTTTGGTTACTACTTTAATTCAAAATTTATAGAGATATTTCCATTCTATTTTTAACTAAGTATAAGATAAATGGTTGTTTTTAATATGTTATCAAACAAATTTAACTGGGAAAACTATGGATCTCCCAATACCCTCTTGTATAAAAATGAAAAAAAATTCCTTAAAAATGTTTATTCTAAGATATTTTTTGATTACATTAGTCCATAATTTGATTTTAGTAACTTTAACCCCTTGTTTGAATTCTATGGTGTCACCAACCCTTTCTAGTGGGTTTGTAGGGACACCTTCCAATATTGGTGTTCTTGAAATCTAATTTCAAATATAATAATAAAATGAAGTAGATATTAAAAGGTTAAAATTATAATCTATTTCAGAATGATGAATTAATATAATTAATTGATACTTATAGGAAAAACTCTTGTATTATCCATGGATTGTTTCTCTTGAATAAAACCACAGTATCAAGATTATAAACAGTCAAAATACTAAGCACCTTTATTTTCTTACATGGAATCCATTAAATAAATTTAATCGAACATTTCAATCTTAGATAATTTACATATACTTATTACATTTAGGGATAATTATTATTAATTAATATTGTTTCACCTACCATGATGAATTTAAAATCACAACCACGGTTTTATACTTCATATTCCAACTATTTATGCATATCCAAAGTGAATAATTCAATTAAATATTTATCCTAATATATCTAATAGATATGTGCACCCTTATAATATAATATAAAATATTAACTAACTATAACATTATATATCATTTTGATTTATTTAATACCCATAGTAAAATTTCCAAAAATAACATTAGATGCACGTTGTGTTTTTTATTCTTGTTTTTTTATCTTGAATAAACACTATTAATGAAATTGAATGTTATTATTCCATGATGTATTTATATCACACAATAACTCATATAATATCTATTTTTCATTATTGTTTGGTTATTTTTATGGGATAATGTCACTATTTTAGGAAAATTTCACGAAAATAGTGGATGTTTCTGCAATACATATGAATATCAACATCGATGCTTCTTTTTATATACATCATGACTCAAATGTGTATAAAAATGTGAATTAAGGGATTAAAATTGGATATATTCTATTTATAAAGGTTAGTAGATAACACTCACCATAGATCCTCCTTACCAATATCATTGCTTTGTTGTGTATAAGTAAATGTACCTTTTTTAATAAATCCATTGAATATTTCCAGATCAATAAATTCTTGGTCTAGATATCATTTGTAACATGCCCCAAAGAAACATATCATTGAACCATGCATATTTCATACTTAACTTTTACATTCATTAATACATATAAACAAATATAATTAAGTATATTTACAACTATCATAACTTTTTAAGAGTTTATGATCTCAAGCTAAACTAATTCCGAAATATTTTTCATCTACCTCTATTTTTAATGGGTTATTTATCCAAAACTATGTAATTATATGTGTCTATAATACCTATTCTATTTAAATCTAGTTTTTATAAAAATAATACCATGTATTCCCTTGAAAAATACTTAGGTTTACCAGATAATAAATTTTCTATCCACAACGGGGTAGAATTGATTCTTACATTTTATATTAATAATTAATTTTCAATTATTAAACTATTAATGAACTACATGTTTACTGTTAAATACTAAAAAAAATATTCATTACGAAATAAGAATAATGTATCCCTCTGTCCTATGGACATATGGGACATTTTTTGGTAATACTAAAAAAATTATCTATAACTAAAACATTGGAAATTTGAACTTCTGTACATGTCACCACTGTCTTATAGACCCCCATTTCATAGCTTCTTAGTGGATTCACCATACTTAATGTACAATTATTTTCTTACATTTTTCAATATTTAAATAAAAATATTTGATAGTTGTATTGAATAAATACCCATGAAGTAAAACAGAAATAACATTTACACATGATGAATATACCTAAAGATGAAGTGAATACTTACTTCATCAATTTCATTCATCATAAATAAACAACCATAATCACTCATCATCACTTGAAATGAAAATAACCTCATTTTTAATGATTAAGTGTTTTTATTAGGACTATTCTTTTATGGTTCCTTTGTAATTACATTTTTTATTGGAATATTTTCCTTGTATTTCCACTTGTTCACCATAAGAGATATCTATTAAACTTTCATTTGGTTTTTATTTATATAGGTGAACATTACCCAAAATAGAATGAATCATTTCTTCCATATGTTTGGTTTGTAATTGTTGGAAACTAAAAATACATTCCACGAACATTTCCATATGATCCATTTTATAAAACTCACTTATACAACACACTTCATGTATTAGTAGAAATGTGTCTCCATTATAAAAGAATAAGAATATTGGATTCTCATGTTCCGTAAGACTTTTCAACACCAGGGGATACAATTTCCTTAAATTATGTTAACAATATTGGTGAATTATGGTGAGAACCACCCTATTTTATGAGTCCATATATTTAAAAAATTACCTATAAAATAGTTTTGACACCCTAAAATGCATTTTTAGGGTCTTATGGGTACTTTTTGTCATAAAAAACCCCTTGATATGGTGTATAAACCATATCTCGGGGGTATATTTTTCATCAAATGATTCAATTTTACTACTCTCGATTCCCAAACAGACTCATGTATTAAATGTTATGGCTATTATAATTTAGTATTTTTTATTAAAGGAATTTCAGATCACATAGTGGTAGCTCGACCATCCCCTTCATGAAACTAGCTAGCACATCTCCTTCCTGTAACTCGTTAACATTTCCCCTTCAACTAGGTGAACCAGTAAGCCAACAAATTCCCCCTACTGTAATTTTCTAGAAGGGTCGATTAAATATGAGATAATAGATCATTGTGAGAGGATTATCTTCCCAACTTCCCCACCTAATTTTTCAATCCATATTTGTGTGAAATACTATATACTAATCTCAATAAGAATGATTCCCCCAGTTATCCCTTACTATGGAAAACGGCCTGGGTGACTCATGCTTGGGAAACCCTTGGTCCAAATCCATCCCATTTGGTGAACCTTCACCATATCCACTCCACATTCATGACTATATACATAACGAAATCCTTGGTCCAAAATGAAGGGATATCCCCTCACACGGGTCACACCTGTGTGTGGACTTGTGTGTGTGACCTATGTAATATACATTCATGAAACATCCACTTTTGTTGAGGGTCCGGAGAATTTCTATAAAAAGGACACTTGGTCTCCCCATGTAGGATTACTAAATGATGAATAGTCTTCCAAATGATTTTCTCTCCCTATTCCTTCACCCAGTTATTCAAAAATATCCATGTAGTCTCTTATTCCAACCAAATAAGAGATAATTATTAAGATATAATGGATTTGAGCGCATAAAATACCTAAGGAAATTTATGGTTCATGTGAAGAGACTCCCCCCCCCATTACAAAAATACTTTGGAAAGGGCCCTTTCTTGGCTCTAAAATTGAGCATCAGTCACTTGAGAGCACCTAAGCACACCCTTGGACATCACAAGATGGGATCAACCAAGAATGGTTTCCTAGGCGGTTCTTCTATCAAGATGTCAGCTTCAAATTGCCCACATATCCAATAGAACATATCCTATCAGCCCTCCCAATAATCATTTGGGTGAATCCTTCTTGCGTAAGTATCATCAAAGTGAGGACTGGGAAAATTATCCCATGCATAACCTGAGAAAGTTCTATGAAAGGTCACACATGTATTACTTGGTAATGATCCTCTTAATCCACCCAAGAAACACCAGGAAGAAGTCTAAGCTACCTCATTGAGGTATGAACTTCACAAATCATCCTCTAACTCTAGGATATATCACATGGGAAAAGTAAATTGTAATCTATCTCTAATGTAATCTATTATAGGAAATATGTTTCCTTCCAGACCCCATCCATGGGAAAACAAATAAATACCACCACTCATGCCCCTATATTTTTGTGATCATAATAAAAGAGCCATCAATATGTATCGTATTTGATTGTGAATTCACTCAGTAAAATATGTCCCACATTTATCCTACATAATATTAATGATTCTCATGGTGTTTACAATTGTGAATTTCCTTAGTAATGAGGATGCCAACATTAAAGGTTGTTCCAGGGGCCTCTATATTTTAGTCATTATGTGAAACCACTTTATTTTCCCTTTGATGTGGGATTATTCTGTATCCTTATTCCCTTCTATTAGAAATGAGGAATTTTAAATCTTCTTATAGTAATCCCCTTTTATTTATTGAGGTACATTCAACTATATTCTATACATTCACCATTATCCACAAATGGATGAAAGAGATTGTGTGAAATTCCAGATATCCCAATTTCTCTTGTTTCTCATATAGAGCATGAATCACATTAGATTAGGATTTAGTGGTTGTCACATCACTAGAATAATCAAGTACCCTCAAATGGGTTTCTATCAAATTTTTAAGCTCCAAACCTTTTAAACTATGTGGGATTTGATTCATGTCCGCCTAGATATGTAGGAATCCTCCTTGAGGATCAAAAACAACAACCCAAATTCTCCACAATATTCTCTACTTTATATTCATAGTAGGGTCATATCAGGCCAAAGGTATATATTCCATCCATTGTTTTCCATTTATATAATTTATTTGTTTTATTCAATGTGTGATCATGCCCCCAACGAAAGTGGTTGTATCACTTCTATGGCCCTTAGGTTGTTTTTTAGATAAATTCCACACCAAATTTTATTCTCACCCTTTATCCAATATTTCCATTCCACGTGACATTAAACTGTATAGTTTGGTCATTGTTACATGAGCCTAAAAGTTATGATGTATCCTATTAATTATGATCAAACAATGTGGGTTCTGACTCCACTCATGAGGATAAGTTGGAAGCCGCTGTCATGGGACTTATCCGAACAACGAATCATCTTCTATCTCCCTTGATGATAATAAATTCCATAGCACATAGCTATGTGGATATAAAAAATCATCACACTATAGTAAATATAACCAACATATAGTACCTATGATACATATAAATGGTCTCCATTTGGTATAATCTCTTATACATATAGAATTTTTCCCAAAGTGATTTCCATGAATAATTTTTAATACATAGGGGTGAATCATTCCATATTTGTATCATGAATAATTCTTTAATCTATAAGTGAATATCACAGTGGGAAATAATTTCACTAAAAATGGTGTGATGAGCTTGACGCCCGATCATCTTGAAGAATGTGAGTTCTTAATAATTGTTTGTATAATTACCCAATGACCTTCTACTTTTGGAATATAGGCCCATGATCCATTAGGTATGTCAGAGCTGTAGAGTGTTTTTCGTTCTATAAAAATCTTTAATTGGAAAATGTCTCTATGTGAATGGGTGAGAAAAAATGGTGAATATGAATGGAATGATTTTGAAACAATACTTAACCCACCACAATAAATCCTTGGGCCTAATTTACATTAGAAATAATAATGATGAACCTGTTATGAATCCTATTCTAAACAAAAATAATCATGTCACCGACATTGTATTCCCTTTCATACTCTTACCAAGTTATAATGTGATGAACATGGACCTCTTTAGAAAATCATTTTAAAATTTGTTGATCTATTATGATGATACTTTTTTGAGTTCCATAATTTGTCATATAAACCTCAAGGAAAATTCATAATAGCTCTCTTAAATATAATGGTATCCTACCCATTGACACAAATATAAGTGTCAACTATAACGCAAGTTGGTTCCTTGTCTAAACATAGGATGGTATCATAATACCAACATATTCAACACTAAAATTTTAATGTACTGGTTTAGTAATATTACTTTAATGACATATTCACAACCTTAAAGTATAGATGAAAAACATTTGAATATATGAATCCCTTCTATCCATTCACTCAATAAATGATGACCTCGTGAAGATAGATGACACCTATCGCCACCTTAATCCATTTTGAGATATTTTACCTATAATTTAATAAAAAGTTTATCCATTACCTTAAGGAGGCAGATAAGGGGGTCAATGATTACCTCATCCCAACTACAAATGGTGGATAGGGTAGGGATCCTACCAATGGCCATTTCTACAAATTTCACACAATGATGAGTCCTTAATATAGTAATAACGACACCATGTGGACTCCATCTCAATTAACATAGAACTAAGAATCTTAGATAAATAGTCTAGGGTAATGATTAAACATCCATTAAAAGGATCACATCCCAAAAACATCCATAGAATCCCACCCATGTTTTGGTGTTAACCTTCAAGAAGGCTTATATACCTTCCTATGCACAAAAATCCTAGAAATACAATTTTGAAGTTGTTAAGGAAAATTTTCCACACGACCCTACAATAAAATGGGTGAATGACCATGTCTATACCCCCGTACATAAATTTTTTTGGTATAACCTATCCAAAAAATGGTGGATTAGTGTAGGGAAACAACCCTACTCCCACCAGGGAATTGTAATTTATTCCTATTATAGCTGTAAAAGCGACCACTTACATCATGGAAATGATAGAAGGAAATGAATCTATTCCTATCATAATTATACATGTTTTCTAGTATATAATGGTTTCATTAGTAGTGGTTTGAAGCTGGGAATAAAACAACACCAATACTTTTTATGTTACCCATCACCATGATACAATGATCACTAAAGTGAATATGCATATTCCATCTACCGTCTAGGTGGTTTGTTGGAAAACCTATATAATAAATGGCCAATAGGATCAAACACATACAACCATTCCAACTAGAGACCACCATACCCCTTCAACTACTACTCCAAGGTCAGAATTTATATTTTCTAAAAATCCAGATATTTTTCATGAAGCAACAATAGAGTCACACATGAAAGATCTTGTACATAGAATTAATTTTCCATTGCATGAGGCTCTAGAGGATCGAAGGAGATCACCATAGAAAAATTCAAACCAAATAGAAATTAAAAATCAATAGTAGATCAAGAATATTTCTCTACATAAGGCTTGAATTCTTAATGATTTCAAACCTCTATCAATTCTGGCCAAGAACACGTTCATTCATTATCAAAATTTGAAAACATATTCTGTTGTTACAATATTCCTCCTCAAAACATTTATAATAATAAATATGGAGGTCCTCCCAAGAGTATCTAAAATGAAGGCCACCTTTTTGTGAAAAATGATCAATCATCAGAATCCTTCTCTTGGTCAGTACCATTGAAACACTTATCATGGTATGAATATTGAATACGAATAATTTCACCCCCTTTAAATCATCCACCTTAAAGGTCCTCCTCTGGGTATACACTATATAACATTTCATTACAATTGTATTACAACCAATGATAGTAGTTCTCCACATCGTGATGTTTACTATGGTCGTCCTCCCAATAGTAATTTTTCATTTGGATTGGAAAGTCCTCCCCTTGCCGAATCAACCATGAAAAGTCACTCAAGTTGGATTTTTATTGATAAGATAAGGCCACTAATTCTTTATTCATTATCATTGACAAGTGATATCCTTTCTAAATCAAAATAAATTCAATGTATATCATAACTCTCTAAACCAACCTTGGATTTACAACCCTCAAACATAGTAGAGGAGATTACTCATAACACAACTGCTTACATCAAAGCATCTAGGAAACAATATCTTTCGTCATACTATTTTGAGGAATATAACATTGAATAAGAAGTATGAAAATTAATTATAGGGAAATAATTGGATAATTAAAATATAACATTTATGTTTTGGACCTTATCCAACACTCAATATGAAATTTTATAAACATTATCATATGAATGTGTGAATAAATTTTTCCTAAAAATATTTAATACACTATATCACTTATAGAAGAAAATCCTACCTTACAATGGATATAAAGAAAATGTCCAGATAATCAATGAGCTGGGTCATTAAATTTACTAATCTTCACTTCTGGCTATGTGACACCCAAAATTAGTGAAATGGTGGGAGGGTCTCCAATGTGAATGTCTTAATAGATTAATAAATCTGTGCTAGTTTATTTTAAATTACCTATACTTGTTCCAAAATTAGAGATGGGCAGGGAATAGAGAATTGCATTTTACACCACTCCCAGACTAGAATGACCCACCAGAAGTGATGACATGAAAAGTCATTTCTTTTATCTTTATCATAGAATCATAATATACTTATGATAGATTTTATGCTTGGAATGAATCATCCCTGAAAAATTAGCAGAATCATCAGTCCATATACGAACAAGACATTGAAAGAATCATGTATGAGGCATCATAGAAGGTTAAGTAGGCTTCTAATTTAAGGATGAACAACCACTTGAAAACAAAAATTTATGCTAAATCAAGTAGCTCATGTGTAGACCATATGATTTATCCAAGCCATTCTCAAAAAATGATCCCCAAGATCTGGAGATCATCCATGGAATCTTTAGTTGTAGTGATATAAGAAAAGCCACAGTGTACTCGGCTAGGGGAATTTTTATCTCATCATAATCCCAAAAGGGAAATATATTCGATCCAAACAGATTTATCCATAAATGCAGTATGAAATGCACCATCCTACACTAATAGAAGCATTTTTACATTTTTATCCTCCCTAGTTGAGGTCATCCTCTTCAAAATTAGAATGATTATTGAATGGATAACCCTCCTAGTTTGTCCCATTTCATGACCTAAATTACATTACTGAAATACACATCATAAAATTACAAGAAGATTCCATTTGGGTCACCCTTTACTATATGAATCTAATGGGATTATTTAATGAGAATAAAATTCCTCATATAAAGTGAAAACAAGATCGATATTTCATGGTTACAACTACTTAGGAGGATCATAGTTCTTTTTGAAAATATTCTTAGGACGGCTAGACCTCCTTTTATTCTAGTATTAATATGACCCATATAATGCATTTTCCATTAGTGAACATCATTTTCTCCACCCCTATGGACTATAAATAATATGCAGTTGAAATAGATGAAAATGAATATGATATTTATATCTGAAATAAAATATATACCAACATGAAAGGAGATGGTATGTGTTCTAGGAACCACGTGGTCGCTAAAAAAATTGGGGATTCCCTCAAATGATTCACTAAAACCTCCTCAATGAGAATATTAAAAGAATATATTTAAGGATGATGTCGTATATCACCCACTTCTTGAATATATTTAACCTCTCACACAATGTGGAAGTAATTTATCAGTGTGGGTAAGAGATGACGAATTTGAGAAAACACAATGCAGAACTACTATGAGGAAACATCCCAACAAGATAAGTTTTTTATGGAGATCCACATCTCACACATCTAATGTATGTTACTAGGAAAAGAGGATTCATCATGACAAACATATTTGAGTCATAACATAATATCAATATATGATATTTAAAACCAATATACTTGGACACCGTTATAGTGAAATATCATGATTTATCCCCATTAGTGATGTAACCACATATGGGTCAGATGAATCCTAATAGGACATCAAATATAGGTTACCCTTCATGAGTACATGCTGAACCACCATATATAGATCATCTAGTTGTTACATTTTTTTTGGATCCTACCTAGTTGGCCGCTCCACCCCATTTCATCAACACCACTGAGTCATTGGAACCTTTATTGGAAGTTGTTGATGATGATATGAACTAGTATAACCAGAAATGATCAATACACTAAATGGTTGGATGCGAATATCCCCCATAGAATAAGTAATCCTATAGTCTCAATATTCAATGGATCAATGTATTCAAAATATCATATATCACAATTCATTTCTCAGTGTGGTCTCATTATGGGTCCCCTCAAACAAAAATAGGTCTCCAAACTCTTGTGTTTTTATAATACTATAGAGGGGCCAACCATCACCAAGTGTACAAGTCTTTTATCTAGATCAATTAAAGAGTGAGAAGATATTTGACTGAAATTCCTCTTTTAATTCATATATATTTTGTAGAATACAATTTTCATCAATATATCACAGTCAATGAGAAAATGAGAGTGTTTCATATTTTATTTTTCTATGGAAGAGTTTGAAAATTTCCTTGAATTTAAATTTTCCACAAGAGTTTTTATTGGATCATTGTATTTTTAATATTTATATTGAACTATGAATTACACTTATTATAATAAAATACCCAGGTATATTTTTGGATCTTTCAACATTATTATATAGGTTATAATATTATATTTTACAAACTAGGTAAAATTCGCATATAGTGTCAAAATCCTAAAAAAAGAGAGTGGCTATAGTGGGATTTTCACTGGTCACCATAAAAATGGCCTCTACACTATCTCCATCTTGAAATCCCACACCTCCTTTAATGGAAAAACCTCTTGGATGAAAACAAATACAATAATACCCCCATCATGATGAGTAGAGGGAACCTAAAATTTCCCAATTTTTAGACAAGAATAATATTGTTTATTCATTCCAAGTTGAATAACATCGAATCTACTTTACATTAGCCTTGAAAAAAAATTATTGAGGCTCCCATAACTGAAGAGGAATGGTCATGTTTTTCTTGATGACCACCCAACGTATTTCCACTACCGTAAGACATTGGGTTTCATAATCTAATATTAGCTTTTTTTTAAGGAAATCCTATAGAATATTATTGACTTCGAGATTCTAAATTTGAAAGGAACACCAGAATAAGTAGCTTATATTTTATCTGTCACTCCAAAGAAAAAAAGGGAATACATGGATTCTTTGAGTATGGATTTACAAAAGATTAGTGTTTTTATTTCCAGCAAATATAATAAATAAAACTTATGTTATCCACAAGGATCGGTTAAACTAATAAATTTCACCCCTTTTCTCAATTATTTCCCCTCAAAAAATTTGAGTAGCATTACAGTAATCCTAGATCCAATATTCCAAAAAGATGTATATCCAAAAGAATGAAAAAATAACAGGTATATGAACATACATTGAGAACAAGAATGTTTGGACCCTTTTTTCCTTCATTCCACAGTTAATAACTTAGGTTACATCCAACCAAATGGTACCTATGTAATTTTATAGTGGGGAGGAATCCCTCTAAGAGGGTGATTTTATCTTTGGTTCCATTAATTTAATTAATTTTATAGACCACCAATATATGATGATAAATATTACAATTCTATGTTCCCTATTCCAAATTAGGGAACCATAGGTAGAGGCCACAAAGGACAAGGAAGTAGGGGAAGATGTAGTCGTATCCAATGTCAATATTCTAGAGAAATTCCAACTGGAACTGTTTATTCCACTATGATTTGTGGAGGATAACTTCAGAGAGCATAAAAAAATATGAATACATACATAAATTTACTAAATTTATTCTATGGCAAATTATTTTTTAATATCTACTGGGAGTATCGTAGTATTCTTATAATCATGTGTAGTCATGTAGGCCAAGTCATCCAAATCCAATAACAGCCAATATTTCCTCGACATCTTCTCAACCACTCAAATCACCTATCCAAGGAAATTCAGCCACTATTTTCCTTCAGGGAAACTGATCCATACAGTAAATAACAAGACTTTGACTCAGAAGCATGACATCTTAATCGTATTGGTCATAGTTCTAGTGAAGCTATTAATTCTGGATCATCAAAACCAATAAAAGGATCTATAGTAATCACATGGAGATGATCTTATAATACCTCAAGATTTTTAATTTTTGGTCTCTACTTTTTTGGTATACTGGGAAGATATTGACCAAGAGAAATATCTTATTGTTATATCTTTTATAGAACATGACAATGATGTTTTGTTATAAGGATTAATCAAGCATATGAATGTGTCAGGAAGGCAATATAACATTTCAATTATATTATCTATCATTGGTAATGGATTAGGGGTAAATCTCAATATGATCTCAATGCTTCATCAGTTATGTTATTGTGAGCCTAAACTATCTCCTTCTCCCATAACAATACAGAGATACAATAAATGTGAGAAAAACCCCTTGGCCAGATCAATATCAGAACTCAATTTTGGGACATAGTATCTAGTTCTGAATTCTTGTCCATCTAAAAAATACATCTTTCAATGTATTTCTTAGAATACATTTCATGCACTAACATAAGACAATCCCATCCTCATATCAAAAATTTATAATTTACAAATTGAGTGGAAATATTAGGACATTATACATTGATTAATATTTGTTTTAATCTTGGGAGGATTAATAAATTGATATAGTATTTTATTGGATGGAAGGGAAGAAACCCATGGACAATGATATTTCTTGGTTGATAGACTTGAAACATATGGAAATGACCCTAGAAAACCAATTATACTATCTCAATGATGAATATGTAATACTGATCAACCAGATCAAAGTTGTAAGTTATAATTGGTCATGTACTCACCAAACCTCATGGTATGATTCATGTTTGTTTAACTTGTCTATAATGAAGAGGTACCTCATTATCTTATTGGTAGAGGTTCCTTAGGTAAAAATGACCTAACATTATCCCTAGTAATTAAACATAAAACAACAAAATTAGATTAATCTAAAACTATTATTACATCACAACAAGTGAGTGTAGATATATTTATCTCTGAATATTCGAATATAATCTTTCCACAAACTCTAAAGATTCCCCTTAAACACACATATACCCCAACATAGGAATGAAATAAGGAATGGAGGAAGATGAAAAGGGTGATAAACAAAAAAAATATCCATAAAGACACTCTTCTATTATTTTAGGAGGGTGTCTCTACCACTTTTGATAATATTTGATAGGTAAATTTGGGCACATATGAAGATCTATGACCTAAATTGATCTTTGCGGATAATACAATTGAGGAATAAAAGTTATATAGTCAATTAAAAATAAAAAAATTAATATTTATTCTCCTATAATTACACAAAAATGTCAGGCCTCTATCCCGTGGAGGCCACCCAATGCTTGGGTCTTCCAAAAGATTGTTATCATTATAAGCAGGGAGCTAAACGAACATGTTTGACTCATACTACTAAAGTTGATGTAAAAGATGATAGGATCATTAGATCAAACCTCTTTCAGGAATTTTAATACCCAAAATGGATAAAATATAGTCCCAATAAATATTAATAATGAGAAAATTAGAGTGTTCATAAACATTAGAGTTCTCAACTTGCACTATCCGGGAGATGACTTCCTAATTCGAGTTACAAAACATTTGATTGATGAAATGGTTGGATACAAAGATTTCTTTTCAATGGATAGAAATTTAAGATATAACCAAATATACATAGGACTAGAATAAAAATAATCCACATATTTTAGATCACCCCAAGTAGTATATTGATATCGGGTTATGCCCTTTGAAATAATAAAATTTCAGCACTATATACCAACATTCCATACACCACATCTTTAAAACTATCCTAGGAAAGTCTTTCAAATGATAGTTTCATCATATGGTGGGTAAATTACAGAAACATTATTACCATATTTTTAACCTTGATGTGGTTTTAAAAAAACTATGAAGAAAATGAAATTCAACCCCCTAAAATGTGATTTCAGTGAATCCTCAAAAAAGCATCACAGATTTGTAGTCCGATGTATTGAAATAAAAATTTATCCCAATAATAAAAAGACTATACTTGTCATGTTTCCACCTTGAAACAATGAAGATATTAATGGATTATAAGTGAACCTTTCTAAAATTTGATACTTTGTAAGAAAGATTGATGGAAAGTGATTTCCCTTCAACAAGACGATGAAAAAAGGGCCACATATTAGTAGACTAATGACTATCAAGAAGCATAAGATTACCTTTAGAGAAATTTTATAAGTCTACCAGGGATAGTTACATCTTTTAAAGTAAATATGATTATCTTATATATGACCTCCATAGAATGATAAATTAGTGACTTCCACAGACAAAATATTTATGAAAAAAATTGAAAAAATCTATATTATCTCGGAAAAACCATGCTCGATACCAAGTCTCATTATTAAAAGATTGATGTGAAATTTATGGAACCTATTGAAATATCACAAGGTATATTTTGTCTCTTAAACAGACCCATATAATTATATCCTCAACTAATCTATGTTAACTGTACATTAGTTATGTTGGGAAGTCATCCTATAGTTGCTTTACATTTTGTTCGTACAACAAAATAAAATAAAGGGGAAAGATTTGTGATATTTACATGCATGTCAACACCACCACAAGACATGGTAAAAGTATTTTTATTCCACATCTATGATCAAAATAATAAACAGGATTAAATACTGCATATTCAATAAAGTTAGATCTATAGTTATTCTTATCTCTACAACAAAGGATGTCTTCCCTTATTAATTCCTACTGTCAGAATGCTCCACCAATAATGAGGAATAGTATATGTACATCTATATAGGATTAAAACTCATAGGGAAAATTCATTTCAACCGTATGAATGTAAAAGTTGAATTATATTAGGTAAAAAAATTCAATATAGATGATGTCATCAGAAAAGATGATACAACCACCTTTCTTAACAATGTCTGAGGATTAATGGATGAGTTCCCCTTGAAGCCAATATTGATGCACATCTGAACCTCATAGAATAATCACGTATATTCCTTGGTAAATGAAAATCACAATTTGGAAGATCAATATTGTCATAAAATATTTCATCAACATTGCATATCATCTAATGGTGTCTCCATTTATTCATAGTTTCATGGAAGAGTTCAAGAAGTCCAATTCAACACATAAACCAGTAAATCCTACAAATTTCTGGATTAAACCCATCCAATACTATATTTAATGTTTTACTAATCAATCATATAGAGCTATAAAATAGTTGTTATGAAAATGGGAAATTAATTTCATCATATATGACATAGAGAGTAGTAAAAAAGTCCTCTATAAATTGGGCTATAAATCAATCCTCCTTAGAAAAATTAAATGAGAGTAGACTATCTCTATTATGTGATAAGTCCATATTAGTGTATGTGGATCTGATTATTTAGTAACTAATCTTTCTCAACAATTTATATGTCTTATCTATTTTTGGCCTTCGATGTCGTGAGATTGTATACAATTCAAAAAAAGTATCACCCATGTCAAGGATTGGCCAATTTAATCAATCAACACATAGAGCCTCTTCTTAATTCCAAATACTCTTGGACAGTATTTGTATCGAGTGTGGATATTGTGGGATCATAACCTAGAAATATTTCAAAGTAGTTTAAATATATCCTCATGACAACCAACTTCGTCTCCAAGTGGGATGAAACGACACCCATTAAATAAGTTGGGACCAAATGAATAATAAATTTTATAAAGTCAAATATTGTTAATAGTTTTGGTATCCATTATAAAATAATGGCATACAATAACACTGAATTATTTTCATATAAATTGAAAAGGTTTTACTATAAATATGTCATTTATTACCATGATTCATCCTGGTATCTTGACGGTTCAACATGATTTATAAGGGATTTCAACAAAACCCTTATCAAATATACTCCATAAAACAGTTTTCAAAGATAATAAATAATATATTGACATGATTAAACATGGATTCTGATACTTCCATTCCTCAACTTGTAATTCAATGTAGCAAACTCCTTATTCATTGTTATATGAAACAGAAGAAGATTTCCCATTGAATTCCAATTCCGTTTACTGATCATTTCAATTTATGATCAGTTATCTATAAACCAATAGTACCATAAGTGTTTTTGTTGATTATAATGGATTGATGAGAATAGACTGTTCAACTTTCATCATTTAGGTGTTCACCAAAACACAATAGATCATGATTTCAAAAAATAAATTCTAGATTTATTAATTCATGGAAATGGATATAGTATTGGTCATCGAGACCCCAATATACATGGAAACAGAAAATATAATCTTGAACTAAAAATAAAAGTAACTTTTGTAATACATAAGTTCTATTATATTTGATTATATTCATTTATCACCAAGGAATGGGAGTGTAAAATTACCCTACCCATTCAATATTTAACAAAAAATATTTTTTGTGATTATTGATGTATGGTCACAACCCTATGAACACAAACTACTACAAAAAAAATCTCTCCCATGTATCACATGGTTGAGGTCCTCCCAATATGCCCAACCAATTCCTTAGAAAAGTCAATGCTACCTCACCTAGGTATCACCTAAGCAAAGAACCATCCATCTCTCCTAGATATTAACTGGGAAAAGTACCATATAATCCCTCTCTCAAATCATCAATGACCCAACATCCTTTTCTATGAAAACCCCATGTGAGGGTGAAAAAATAGAGACCTTCAAAAAGTACCCCATATATGTTTGGTCAAATAATAGGACACCCTAGCATTTCCTCTAGATATGGAATTCTCATTTTAAAAGGGGTCACCCCACATTTACTCTACCTTGTATCTATGGTCCTCATCCTAACAGTCATGAAATATCATGGTAATGATGATTCCAAGACAAGGGATAGTGGAAGAAGATGTGGAAGCAGTGTTCATCCTCACATGATGCATTAAATATGAAGAAAATCAGATGTATTTGTATTGGATATGTAAGTCCCTACCATGGGATTTGGAAACAATAGAGGAGGTAGGAACATCCAAGATTCATCTTTCATCATGACTGCCCCTCCATGACCTCATCCTCATTTACTAAAAAACTTGAATTAAACATATCTCTTGGGACCCCCCCCCCCCCCATGGAGTAAGCCCCTAGTCTTTACTACATCACATTCTCCCTCTTTCAATACCCTCAACTTCATCCACCAGTGGATGGTGGATATTGTATGAAATTCTAGTTCTTGTACTTTCTCTTGATTCTCATACTGATCATGACTCATGTGGGATTAATGCATATTGTGGATAAGGTTACTTGAATGATCATGTACGCTCAAATGGGCCTCCTCTATTTGTGTAAGCCCTAAAAATTTTAAACTATGTGGGATTTTATTCCTATCCAAATGGAATACATAGAAACACTCCCGGAGTCTCCATCCCAACACCCCAAATCCACCGTAATCTTCTCTATCCCATATTCCATGTAGGGTATTATACATACTAGAGGATAATTTTACTTTGAAGACTCTCAATATCTATCCTTATTTGGCTATATTCCTTGTAAGATCATTCACCTATTCTAAGAAGGACATATTCCTTCCAAGTTCCATGAGTCGTTTCAGCATATGTCTCACCCCATATTTTGTTGGGACCCTTCTACCAAGACATTCATATGACATAATGTTAATTATCATTGTTTGGTATTTGTAACATGAAACTAAAAATTATGATGTGTTCCATTAATTGGCATGAAAATAAATGTGTTATGATTCCTCTCACAATGATATGTAGGAATCCTTTATCATAGGCCTAATCCCAACATCAAATCAATTATCATCACAATGGATGATAATAAATTGTAGGGCACATAACTATGTGGACTAAAACTAGTATCAAAAAATTAAAAATGAATCCATTATGGAGAAACCTCTATATGTGTATATTTATATAGATGGATCCATCGATGGATAACATTAGATACATAAAGATCATTTCCCATCAATGCAAGTCTATAACTAATTGTTAATATATAGGGGTGACAGGTTCCATATTAGGAATGTAAAATAGATTCACATCTATGTATTAATTTTTTGATAGTGAACCACATTAATAAATTATTCCCCAAAAAATGATATGATGAGCCCAACTCCCCATCAACACGACAAAAGGCAGTTCTTGCTTCACTTTCTCCTCACATGCTTCTTGGAGATGAGACAACATATGATATCATTCATTTCCTATTATGTATCAACAACTCATTTATATTGGTGATATAATTACAATGTGAACATCAAACGTGTAATATGTGATTTTCTTGTAAGCATGTTTTCTCTCCCTCACTTATATATGTGTCTCAAAAGGTAGTAGGGGCTCCAAAATATATAATTTCATATATTGCATTACTTTTTACAAATTTTTTTATACTCTTGTAAATTTACATATGTTTGGACATTTTATTTCTCTTAATTGATCATTGTTGGTATTTGGTATTTATTTTCATTGTTCTACAAAATTAATCATTAGTATATTAAGATTTTTATCTTTATTACTGATTAGAAGTTACAAATTGATTAAAAAATTAAATGTATCCACCAATTTATATACCCCATGTACCCATCACTACAATATTTGGAATATTAATTATCTTATGTATTATAGTGAAAAGGGTCCTTAAAACATCTCAACATAGTACAATCTATGGCTACACCACTAGTCGAATATTTTCAAGGTAGGAATTTCACTAGACGATAACATTATATCACAAATCCTTGAATCGTTGAGTGATGTCCAAACTTCTAAAATATGTAAACTTGAATTATTAATGTTTTTTCTCTAAATATTCAACATGTTATGTATTTATATTTCTTTTTTTCCCTTGTTTAATTATTCTAACCCATAACATTCATAAGAACTCCCTAGTAGTATGAGGAATCTTCAACTAGGGTTGACGAGCTCACCATTTACTTAATTTACTAGAATTCAATTGATATATGGTGTAATAACATAATATTACATTGAGGGTTTTTGTTATTTACTTATGAATGATTTGATTTTCTATCTAATATTCATGTACTTTGTAATCATACATAAAATTAACCATTAAAAAATAAACAATCATTCATCACATCTATTGTTTTGTAATATAAGAATTTAGTTTACTATTTAATGGGGAATTATAAACATTCATAATAAAAAAAATAAATAAATAAATAAATTAAATAGAAAAAAATGTATTCAGAATTTGGTATTTAGATGATGTATATGTTTTCAATGGATCAACAATGATATTCGGGGTAAAATACCTCAGTCTTGTATGACTTGTGTCGTAGATTTCACCCTATCATAATGTATCACTTTATCATCTAGAATATCACCTCACCTCAACATTTTCCACATCTTATAGAATCCTCTTCATAATACATAAATACCCTCACAGAGTATAGTGGTTATCAGGAATGCATAATAAAAATTAAATATAGCACCCATTGACACACAAAATCTTATACACATTAAGAAATCAGTGATTCTATGTAAACTATCAAAAATAAATTAATTATTTCATACATCAAATGCGATTGAAATAATTAATTAATTAATTAAATTATAAAAATACATTGGTGAATCATTTCTCAAGAATATTCGACATGAAAATTATGTGTGAAATAAAAATAAAAAAGGTAACAAATACGTGTCAGAGAAATTAAATGATATAAAATAATTCTGTTAACTTTAATTCAATGGATTTTTGTTCGCTCCCAAATTATATTAAATTTTATTTTAGAAAAATAAAATTATTATGTTAAATTTATAATAATTTCCTTGGGTCCACATCAGGCCTAAATTCCCTTGAAAATAGTTGGAGGCAATTGCAATGGTGGCAAAGTGGGGCCTAGGTGGTGGGAGGGTTTCTAGCCTTGGGATGTGGGGACAGACATAAAGAAGCCCATGTGGTGAAATGTAGGCATAGTGAGGTGAGACAACATCTCATCATACATATTTAAATTTAATTTATCTTTTTTATAGATCATTTAACATCGAAACATTAATGAAACTGATTTTGTTTATCCATCTCACTACCGCAGTATTGTTTAATTTATAATTTTTATTTTCATGCCTAGACAAGCGCACAACACCCCTTGAACCCATTTTTCATTTTATTGTTTTATTTCGTATTTCTTATATTAATAGGCTATTTTGTTTTTTGTGTGTTTTTCACATTTGTGTGGAAATTAATTTTTACCAGAATACACTATTCCATATGTCAGCATCTATAGGGAGTAGTGGGATTCAATAGATTTATCACTAGTGGTATATTTCAGCAAAAAAATTAACATATATAAAAATATATTCATGAATTTATAAAACTCAAAAACATGAAATTTAATTCAATGTAAAACATTATATGACTGAAACATCGTCTCCAAATGTCATATTGATTCACCATCTCTAGTGTTGGGTCCTCCATAAATATCTCTTCATAAATATGGTTCAAATGTGATTTTTTTGGCCTAAAATTATCATTCAATCACTCAAATACCAATTAATCATATTGGGGAACATAACAGAAGTAGATGGGATATGGATTTAAAAATTCCATCACCTGAGTGATGTAAGTACATTATCTCTGAAAAGACACATCCTGATACAACTACCAAGGATCATTTGTGAAGAAAATTTAATCCCACTAAATAAACTAAAAATAACTCATTCGATTCAACGATGTGTTTGACTACCATTGGTCTACAATGATTTTTTCTCAAAGGAACTGATAATGAATCCCACTAGATCATCAAAAAATTATTTGAAATTATATGAGAGCATTGATCCCTTAAATCCAATTTCTAACAGAGAGAGTTAACGATTCCATTGACATCTCAATGATCAAGGCAGTGATGATGCATTGCTCTATGAATAAGAACATGGATCGAGAGATGATATCAACTTCTTCTTTCTCTAGGGGTGGTAGGCATGATAGAGAGGCTCTAAACATTTTTTTAGTGAATATTTTCTATGTTATAGTCCCATTATACATAAAATATCGAGGTATTAAATACATATAAAATGCACCTGAACCCAAGATATTTATTTCCCTATGTAAATGAAATCTAATAAACTCTTTACTAACTAATACATATCATTTATATTTTATAATTTCATTTTAATATAATAAATATATTACTTGATAAAAGTAAGTTATTAACTAAACTCATCCTTCCAAAAAATATTAAACAAATTGTAAATTTTAAAACAATATTTATTCTTATAATGTTATTTCACATGTTCACATAATATATTGTGAATAAATTTAGTATATAAATTTAGTAAAAATAATTCTAAACATGAATAATATGATTTTATTTATTGTCTATGATCATAAATTATTGTAAATCATCAAACCCTACTTGTGGGTCTAACCGTGGTTTTTCATTTAATAGGTTATACTTTTAGAATATGCTTAGTGTGGGACCCTCTAGGTCATTATCTTGTTATCATTCAATAATATTCAAAAACCATGAGCATAGTTTAAAAACTGATCAAGTCACCTAAAGAGATAAGGTATAGTTATTTCAATTACAACCTTTTATACAAACACATAGCTTGTAATATAAGCTCTTTGTCTCATGATATATCACAATGTAGGTCACACACATTGCATCAGTATCCATTTTTTCTTTATTATTCATTAACCTAACTTTATGGGGTTACATTAATCTACCAAATCCATTGGTTTAGTAAATGTATTACCATCTTTATCAACGAGGTCCATGTTTTCACTTACTTTAAGAATTGAAAAAATTTCATCTTGATTATTCATCCAATGAAATACAGCTAATGAAACACCCAATGTAAGCTACCTCACTATGACATCAATTCCATAGTTTTTTCCTTATACCAATGTATTAAATAAAATGGTTTTTATTGATAATAATATCATGTTATGGTACCATTACAAATTCTCATGGATAAGAAATTCAAATGAAACATGAATCATGTGGTGTTTTTATTGGAGGGTTATTCGTCAGGATCTTATATACATGAGATAAAAAAGTGTGAAATTCATGAAAATAAATTGTATTTCTTATGAGCCCCAATCACCTGATAGTCAGACATCATCTATGAAAGGTCAGTGTGATGTTTTTATACCAAGGAACCTAAGTATAATATTATTGTCATAGTATCTCTATGTTGACATTATATTCATGGAACTATTATAACTTTTTGATAAGAAAATTTAATCTATGGAAATTAGAATATAATTAGTGGATTCATAATCATAAACCCTATTTGGGTAAGAATACATCATATATAACACATTGTATACATTAAATGGTAATAAAAAAGTACTATGAATTTTCTATCTAGGAAACACTTCTTTAAAATATAACAACCCAGTTTAGTGATGTTGTTGGCATATTCAATTTTAGATTTATCTCCGTTATTATAGGCGAGAACTCCATGGATTTATCATTCCTAAATAGTTTAGGGAAAATTAATAAAAGAAGATAATCTTGAAGCCATTACAATTCAAAAATCCAGGTTTTTTTCATGAACTATCATGTACCACCATCTCCAACTAGGTACTTCAAGATTAAAGGTGGAACATTTCTCTTTGAAAGAATCTAGAGATTTAACAAAAATAAAAATATACCCAATATTCTATAAAAAATTAATTGATTCCTAAGGCTCAAAAATTACATGTAAGGAATGTGGTTTCTAGTGTAGAAACACTTTTCCTGGATCTTTGTCTCATATGACCCCTATTTACACCTCCTTAGCTTATGTCAAGGTGCGGAAAACACCTTGATCTATAGCATAGAACACTCGCACTACTGGTATAAAAATATTATAACAAGGTAAATGGTTTAATCATGGAACATCATCCATAAAATCCTCCTAATGATTTCTAGAAAACCTTATAGGGGGGTGGAAATAAAAAAATAATTAACAGAGACCACTATAAATGTGAGTGATCATTGATTTAAACAGGATTACATAAAAAATAAGCATGATTAGATCCAAAATCGACATGAGAGACACATATCTCAATATCTCATTATATCTAAAGGCTCAATATGATGATAATTGTAAAGGAACATGCTCATAACCTAACTTTATGTCCCAATGTTCCTATCTAATATCTACCAATATATTGAGAGGCACAAAGTCCATGGGAAAAGAAACCATCCTTTGATAATGATTTCTAATGAACCCACTCGTGTGATCCCTAAACCAAAAAATGGAGCTGGTCTGTGGAAAGGTATAAAGGGAATTCCTAATCCCAAAGTGAATATGAAATGATATTTTACATTAAAAACTAAAATTTTAAATTATTTACACAAAAATAATCCAAAAAATTAGTAGTTGGAATATATTGTACAAAGTAAACATTCTATTAAAAATCCAAGCAGTGAGAGTTAATAAGTACAAGGATAATAAAACATAGAAATGAAAACAAGTAAACTATAGTAGAAGAGACCAAAAAAACCTACATGTAATATGAGGGAAAATATCCCACTAAGACACTCCATACTCCCACACCCCATTAATAAGGATACGAACCTCCACAATTTTTCAAAATTATTTACCATTAAAAAAATATCTATACACACCCAAATGTATGTGCATGGTGTGATAAAGACTATCCCACAATGTGTTTCATAAAAAGTATTTATAAAAGAACCAATTTTTCCCATTTAAACAAATATGAGTCATCTAAAACATATTTACATTGTTTTTAATAAAACATAGAAATATATTATTTTTAAAATAATTTATAAAATATTCATAAAAAAATTCAAATAATTTATCAATAAATCAATTTTCAATGAATTTATTAATACCAATCCTTGTGGAAAACCATAGAAAATAATCATAGGTGGGTTAGGTCTAGAATAGATAGTGTCCTCACACCATAGTGATAAAATGACTATGTGTGAATAAATCCTTAAAACATGTTCTTAGGTATATGAGAATAGTTTTTAAAGTGAACCCCATGTATTAACATAGTTGAATCATATTTTTTGAAAAAATCCATGCTATGTTGTTTGCAAACAATCCAAAAATGATTGTCCAAATATACCCCCCTCCAAAGTTCCCTAGATTCCCTTATTAAGATTATGTACTTTGTTATATATAAATAATACAAACTGGGTATAGTTGATGTTTTACTGTAAAGTGTTGGGGGGATAATCCTTGAGACTTAATCTTGTAACGTGTGTACTCTATGATCTATAGTATGTGAGATTATAAGAACAAACCCTCTAATAAGAACCCAACTTGTTTCAGTTGTCAGTGGTTGTTCCTTTCTAAAAACATGGGTATTGGTCCCTTAACATGTGATCATTATCAATGTGTTCCATTTGAATGAATATATTTATGAAAAGATAAAATTCGTGAAATTGAATTTGTGACGAAGTAGATTGTGTTGGGTGCATCATTGGTGCTACGAAATTGGTCGAATGGTCAAGGTAGAATTTTTATCTTCTGAGTTGATGAAGTTATTTCTCAAACATAGTTGATCAGGATGGTACAACCTTTATAAATACTTGGGAAAGGTAGTAAAAGGTAAATATTTCAAGTTAGATCAACAATTAATAAAGCATGTAAGGATGATGACACAAGTGTGCATCCTTATTTATCAAATATCATGATACAAGGATATTGTATTATGTAGTGTTTTTGTAAAATGGTTATCGTTGTAATGAAATTTACTTATCTATATATGGGCCTTGATAAGTTAATAAACTCTTATCTTGTTTGTGAATAGTATTCATTATTATTGAGATAAGGTCTTAGAGGGTTTTACACAATAGTGTACTCAAGGAACTAACCAGTTATAATGAATAGTTATATATGGCATTGTGATCCCCACCACGAGGTTCGAGAATTTCCTAGTTACTATCGATTAACAATGAATAAATAAATCCAATATTATTCGATTATATAATAGTTGGGTTGATTTTATTTTTAAAAAGTTATTCACAAGGTATTTAATGAAAAGAAGAAAAAATATTATACAAACAAATATTATATTTATAGTTCCTTAAATATTATTTTTCACTTCGAGTCAAGTTAATGACTCAGGTTTCATCATGTAATATATTTACTAGATTACAAGGAGGTGATAAAATATAAATGAATTTAATGATTCAATTAGTTCTTCATAATGTGTCGTTTAATGATTATTTAGTTCGTATTTTATATTTGGGGGTCGGGGAACCCTTTATAGTTATTTGAGCCAACAACTATATAAGTAGAAGAGATATATTCATTAAATGTCTATTAATTTCAATGGAATGTATGATTCTCTCTCCTCATGCACCCTGGAGAGATACATTATCTCCCACATAAACTTATCCAAGAACATTGTCGACGGATTGAAGGGATGAGATCTAGGTAATCATTGTGATGTATAAGGAATATACGAAACTACATGGTAACACCTGGAATATGATGATTGGAATTCATATAGATTCCTGCTATTTGTGTGGATGATCATAGGGATATCATCTTTGGATCTTTTAAACCACCGTCATTGGTGACGAGCTACAACTGAGAGTGCTTCATTTTAAACAAGGTATTAGTATAGTTTTAATTTTTGTTATTTGATTAGTTCGATAGAGATACCCAATCCTCAACCAATGATCATATCACCAAATATGATGTATTTTGTCATTCTAGTGATGAAATGTTTTAAATCCTCAACCCACCAGATTCAGTTGCATGACCTAGTACAAGAAATTGGTATCAGAGTGATAGTGTGAATTTTTTGAGTAATGAAAAAAAAAATTAATTTTCAATAAATTAAGTAGAGGCTTTAAATTTGGTCTGAGAAGAATATATCTAAGTTTTATTTGATTTTAGAAGACAGGGCTATGAGATTCAAAAAAAATTATTACAAATTATTCGCAATATTTTTTGGTAATAAAAAATGGAGAGCACTAATTCTTACATGTGTAAAAGTTTATCTGATTCCGGGTTTCCCTAGAGATTCTATTGAGTTTTTTTCATTCAGAATCTTGTGAATGGATCTGTATCTACCTATGGACGTTATTTCAACTAGTTAGGGAATAAACACAATAGAAGAGTGTACCAACATGGCTATTTTAGTCATAATAAAATAAGTTGGTGGTAATTTTCTTCGTGGGCCAATGACGAATAAAATTATTGCAATAATAATAATACAATGGGGCGATTCCTTTTCAAAAGCATAAAAATTGGATAAAAATATGGAAATTACTAGAACTCGAAAAAAAATTTATTTTAAAAAACTATGGGGAGCAGCTTCAGTAGGATGTTGGTAGTCGCACTTCCCTCTACATGACTTAACTAGTGTAGATATATTCATCTTGGTCACCTTCTATGGCCAGAATGACTCCCGAACTTTGTTGCGAAATAGTGCACGCCCTGCCTCTAGAATGTCACAGTGGCGATTTTTTTTGTGTTTTCTATTTTTTTAAAAAAAATTAGTAGGTTATGTTTTTTAATTTGTAGAAAAGGCAGCATCTCAAATTTTTCCTTCCCCACCCCCAAGTTTTTTCTAGATTGATGACATGACCTAGGCAGTAGGGTGTGCTACCTTTTGAAAAACATAATGGTGAAAGAATGGACCGCCGATGAATTTTTTCCTCAACTCTCTATAAATGGGCACCCCTCCCCTATCCTCACATTTATTTTCACCCATCTCTCTTTATTCTACTGATTCTCTCTCTAAAAAACTCTTTTTATCATGTGGTATAGTCAGTTGTTTAATAGAAGGCCTTGTATTTTGTGAATCATCATTTTTAGGTATTTTTTATTTAATTTAATGTTTTTTATTTAATTGAATTATTTTTAGTTATAAATATTTATTTTTTTATATAGTCTAGTTAGTTCTTAATATTTTTTATCAAGTAGTTTAATTATTAATATATAGTTTTTAATAATAATTATTATTAGTAATGATTAATTATAGATTAATGTATAGAATAAAATAGGATTAAATATTGTAAAATATTATTATCATAATGATTACGTGGTTTTCTATGTAATAAAATTTTTGTTTGGATACAAAGAAGTGGATGTTTCTCTCACACAGATGTACCTAAGGGTAAAACCCAAAAAACAATGCATTGAGCTAGAATTGAATGGGAAGTGGTGCAAGAAAATCTGCATAGTTGCACTCTTGGTTTGACCCTCATGAGGGATATGAATTAGATGATTCATATTTTCATTATAAACTACTAAAATACCTAAGGAATGAAAAATCCAATCAGTATATATATCTATGATAAAATGATAATTATTATTATATAGAATGAAATGGACAAGGAAAAGGGAATTAAATAATGAAAGTTATTATTAGTTATTGAATTATTTTTAGTTAGTTTTGAAGATGTTATTTATTGTGTAGTTTAATTAGATATATATAGTTTAGAAATACAACATATTATTATTAATGATTAATTATAGATTTATTAATTAATAACTTGGGATTAAAAAATTAATTCATACAATGATAAGATAATAATAATTATCAAATGAATATTGAATGATTAGTTATTTAATAAGGAATGATTATATAGTGGTTGAAGAATGATGAGCTAATGATTAACTAATGATTAACATAGTAATGATTAACCAATTATTAATGAATGGTTAAATTTGTAAAAACTACACTAAGAAACATACGTATCTTAGTTTAGGATATAACATATATTTTTAAAAAAATTAGTATCATACAGATTATATAGTTTAGAAATAATAGTTATTATTATTAATGATTAATTATATATTAATTAATGAATAACATAGGACTAAAAATTGATTACATGTACTAATTAGCTAATGATACTTATGATCAAAAAAATTGAAATGAATAAGAACACACAAATTAAATAACACATGAATTCATTACAGTATACATGAAATATATTGAATTTTTTTAATAGAATGTTGTTTAAATGAGATGAGTCTCACATAAGACATGAGGTAAAACTTAGCTTATTTTTAACTGGTGGCTTAATAACATCTTCAATCAATATATATTTGACTTTTGAACATTGAAAGGTTTTTGGCCTTCTAATGACATCTAAGATGACATCTAATATATTTCATTAGAAGGTTGAATGCTTTTGAACGTTCAAAAGTGAAGTATATATCCATTGATGATGGTATTAATATGGAGATTAAAAAATAATCTGTATTTTACCTCATATTCTAAGTGAGACTTATCTCATCCAAACCAAATTCGATTTGAAATTTTCATGAAATTTCTTGTACGTTATAAATCATTGATGTTTTATTTAATGTGTTTGTTCTTTTTAATTTCACATTATATAATCAAAAGTTTTAGTTTATCAATAACAAATAAAATAAAATGTTGTTTCCTCTTCTTTTTAACTTGGTTTCCAAAACATTCTGGGACTTTTATTTTAGCAAACATTTCTATAACGAGACATGAATATCATATATTAGGGTATAAAAATGATTCATAAATTTAAAATATAATAAATATTATATGTCCAACCATAATTGTAAATATTTGTTACACTATAATAATCTTGATCAAGTAACATTTTTGACGTAGAGAGTCATGTTTGCCTACGTGTACAACTACGTGGGGGTTATTCAAACTGAGCAAGGAGATTCTTATGGTACAAAACAAATAACAGTGGTTAGTATAACTAATTGTGTAATACTAAGTGACCTTGAAGAAATAATTCATGGTTCTTTAAATCAGGGCCCTGATCAATAGATCTTGTCTGTTATCTATAAACATTTAAAATTCCCAGCAACATTGTGGAATATAGCATGTCCATTGGTTTCTGATTCATAGTGGTTAAAAGAAATAAATTTATTTTCTCAGATGTCATATTGTACCATGATAGTGTTATTTGTATGTTTTTTTACTTTACAACAACAACATCCAGTTGTATGAATATGTATACTTACAAGAGTGTTTGAAGATGGTTCGCCTCATGAAATTAAGCCTATTCTAAACGATATATAAGAGGTCATCCTATAAGATCTCTTGGATATACATCTCAATCTGATATTCGATGATGAGTTTAATAATAATGGAATAGATGATGAAAACAATGTTAATGTAGAGGGACCGACGGATGTTGTAGCGGAAGTTTCTCGAAATGCATTAGTTTTATAGTTGCATTGGCCCATAATAAATCATCCACCACTATTTGCATCTTGGTCGGAAGTAATGACACATCTTCCTAAACATGAAATAAATGTTCTCACACCCTTAATTCATATTCCCAGAGTTGTACCAGAGAGGTTTTTGTGAGATAGACAAAACCATATATATTGGAAGGAGTTTTCCATGTAAATATGCATTAAAAATCACTCAAAAGAGATTTCACATTGAGAGGAACCATAGATATATAGTTCATGAATCACGCTATAGAAAATATATCATATGGTGTGAGAAGTATGGGGATGATGTTAGATTCCTCTTGAGGGAGATTCTAGACATTTCATTTAGAGTTTTGAGATTCTTGAGGATTGAGGCATCTCAAACTTGCATTCAACCAAGCCTGACATAAGGTCATACCTCATTGGATGCAGAATTTTATTCATCCATTATCATTTAGATGATTTGGATATGCCAAGATGTTCTGATATCCATTTTGTGAGATAGGATACAAAAAAAATTTAGTTATAATATTTCTTATAATAAAGCATGGATGGAGAAATAGAAGGCAATTGTGAAGGTCTATGGTGATTGGGATTCATTGTATCATATTCTACCTTAATTTCTAGCCATAATGAGTAACCATACCCAAGATGTCTTAAATATTAATGCATGTAACCTTTTTTCTCATGGTAACTGACTTGTTCCATCTCATGTTCAATTTCATCAGTTGTTCTAGCCATTCCTCCAAGGTCTCTCCACATTTGGTTTCAGAAAATAGTTCATTCAGATAAATGGAAGAACACTATATATAAAATACTAGGGATTATTATTTCTTTGTGGAAACCCATGATGGAAATTTTTCACCTATTCAACTTGTCTTTCCCATTGGGAAGAAGGAAAAATACGAATTAGGGTGTTGATTTTGGGCATATATCTGCAACAATTTCACAAACTTTCCAGGTTTCTGTTTGATATCTGATCGGCATCGGGAAATTAATGAGGCAAAAAATGAGAACCCTTATATGTTAAGACACTAAAATTCACATCATCTATTCCGCATTAGACACATTTCTTAAACTTCTGGAAGACAGCCCACAACGAACAAATGGATAAGGAAATTAGGAGGCTTGGTACACATTGTCTTTGTTATTTTTAACTATTTTAATGTAAACATAAAATCAATTTATGGGAAATATAATCTATTTTTTGAAGCATATGAGCCAGATCAACTGTAGTTTGAAGAAAATTTCAAACAAATACTCACGGCTAATCATGTTGTTTATGATTATATGTTGCAGATTCCAAAATAAAAATGGACATTAGCATATGATAGTGGGAATTGGTATGGACACATGACGACAAAAATTATGGAGTAAATAAATGGTGTCATTAATGGGATTAAAAATTTACCTATAACTTCCCTAGTCAAGGATACATTATATTATTGTATTAAGTACATTCTTGATAGAAAAAATTTAGATTCATATGGAATTCAGCAAGGGCTATGGTATAGAAGACACCTTCCACAATAGATTGAAAAGAATATTAAAGACGCTTATGGTTATCATGTGATCCTTTTTTGAAGATAAGAGACACTATTTGATGTTATTGAGAATTCAGATCCCATCAGAAATAGCATTGGAGAGAAAATGGTCGTATAACTGGAAGGAAGGCAATGTTAATGTAGAAACTTTCAGGCCTTACGGTTTCCATGTGCACACACCATCGCAACATGTCCCACTATGAACCTATCATGGAATGAATATGATGATCTAGTGTACTATATGGGAACCATTACTAACTGTTATGCAACACTATAGATGCCTATTGGGTAGTTTTTTTTAATTTCCCAATCCTCAAAGGCCACCCTATAGTGATACATGACATAAACTGGTTGCATGCCCATGAGAGACCAAAGGCCCCCAGCATGTAGAATGAGATAGAGTGATCTCAAGAACAAGGAAAGAGTTTGAGATGCACCATATAACATAACCATCATCAGTATCACCATTCCACATGCATTATTGTTCATTTCCCATGAATTTTTTCTTGAAGTTCACATAGTGTTATAGAATCAGTTGTACTAACCACTGTTGTTGGTTGTGTACTGTAAGAAACTCCTTTCTCATCTTGAAGAGATGTCATTTTATTTTGGTAATAAACAAATTCATAATATAATGGCAATAAACATGACATGCCATGAATTCTACAAGTCATAACATTCTATTGACCTTAACATTATATTAACAATTTAAACTTACGGCTCATTCCATTTCTTTATATACAGATGGATGATACCATACTACTCACTTGGTAGGATATCCATGTTTCTCATGTTATTCTAGAATATGGTGAGAACTGATTGATCTGAGTGCATTGAGTGCACTATTTTCATCACTGAGAGCCTCCACATCGTATTAAACCATACATGTTCCATGCGGTCTTCTATGGAATTTTCGTATTAGATTTCACATATGTCGACAATCACCTTCTTGATTCCCTCGTGGAGAGGTGGAGCCCAAAGACACACACATTCCACCTACCTGTGGGAACCTCTAAGATATAGCAGTGCTTCTCAGAATTTTTATACAGGGGAATCCTTTAGTGAACCCACTCGTGCATCTTGGCCCAACATTTCTCAATGGTTGTTAGGCATTGACATTTTTGTACGACCATTGGGAAATGGATGGAGCATCGATATCTATGCCCCGGTATGAGGGGAAGACTCTACATTTACCCGATGATGATGATGAGTAGACTCTAATGTGTTATTCCCTTGCATATATATATTACAACTCATTGGTGGGACTATGTGTGTTGATAACGTAGGGATTCACATGAATGTGATATATCTACCCTTATTGGAGGACTTTTATTAGGTCGAGACATAGATCTAGGGATCATCCTACTTGGTATACATGTACGGAGCATTATGCAGGCTATCCCGCAATGACTACATAGATCTCGGGGGATGTTTCCTCCTTCTTCAAATGTGGGAATTAGATCACAACCCCTCATTCCGACCTCAACAAGTCGGTATGCTAATCACAATGGCTGTGCTGGATATAGCAATGTGTGGACATTGGTATGATCACTCGTCTTTATTGGATTATTATGCTCTAAGAGTTATTGAATTTAATTTCTCATTAGTTTTCACTATTGATAATTTATTTTACAGGTGGTTTATGAGAAAGAGTTTCATCATGGTTTTGAGACACCATTTGGGCCCATATCAGTTCAAGTTGGACTATCTCTTACACGAACAAGTATGTGTACAAAATCTATCACTATCTAAAATATTTGATTATAGCATCAATTATGGTTTTTAGAAATATTTTTTCACAATCATCACATGGCATCTATGATTTCATGGCTTCCAAACTAGACTATAATGGACAAGTTTCTAGTATAATGAATTGTTCATCTTCAGGATGCTATAGCTGTAGTGACCCTCATTCACTTCCATATTATTGTGTGTCTGCATCTTGATAGAGTCATGTGCTAGTTTTGTGGTGTTCATCCGATTACACTGCCACCAAGATATACAAAGAAGCATCATGATGTGAAGCTGACACAGAGGTAGGATGAGGAATGGCACTGAGTACATGCTGCCTTTCTCAACTGCTGGCGTAGAAGTGCAGTGTTTCATATATGTGGTGTACCTACAAATCAATTATTTCTTTTCGTTCTGGTCATGTATGAGCCAGGGTATATACAAATGTCTATATTGTATCATACCTGACACATTAGATAGATTAATAGGATTGTATGTTAATAAACTTCCATTAGTTTTTTATCATACTAATTTCTATTTCATTTTGAATAACTTTATAGATAACTCACTCGGAGTATCATGTTCGCATATGTTATGAAGATGAAGAGGGGGTATTTAGTTGGGTAACCATCCATGCAGAAGCACTAGAGATGATGTCATATTATCATGAACATTCTAAGAGAACATTCAAGAGTCAATCCCAGAGAAAAGAGGATCATACCTCAGAGGAACATCCTGTAATAGCTTCTGGTACAGAGGATCCATGACAATGACGATGTGGACAACCTCATTCTGTGCATGGGGCCTCCCATGTTCGACACGAAGAGGTTATCCCTATAACTATCTAGCCCTAGCTGATTGAAGATATTCCATATGTGGCATGGTATTCGTCATTCTTCAATAGATATCCATAGTTCTCTCTTGCATGGGGTCCAGATCCATCATAGCATTGGGGTCCTGATCTATCACATCCTTGGGGTTAAGATCCATCACATGCTTGGTTCCCCGCTTCAATAATGTCATGTCCTTCTACTACCCTAGTAATTAAAGGATAAAGAGAACAATACGACATGAAATTGGAAGCTCCTCCCACTGACACACAGGTAGAGCATGTGACAATAGATGTTCCAGTTTTAAAGGATCATCCCATTCCAGGTCATCAGACTCCACAATGAACTCAAAGAGGGAATCCTATTTGCAGACCACCATGTGGGTCAAAATCTCCTTTCCATAAAAATAGACATTGATTGTACGTGGTCATTTATATGTTTTATATCTTTTGCAATTATTATATTGTTATTACTATCATTTATTCATATATTATTTTCTAGTCTTTCAATTTTCATTAATATTTTAGGGAAAATTTATATTTTACATCATTCAAAGATGACTACATGATACATAGGAATAATTATTAAATTTCAAGTATTTAACATCAAAATATTATAACATATATATTATAAAAACAATGTAAATAAAATTTTAACATATAGTCTATATATTATTGTAAAAAATAAATTATTCCTTATATAGTTTATATTATATAGGCCTTCAAAGTCACATACATGAAACGTTATTAAAATTCAAGTTGGCGATTCTAAAAACATATCACATACTTGTCATTAACATTTTTTATGATTTTTTTTGTTTTGACTAGTTTTTAATAAAAGATTGAATTTTAATTTTAATTTTTGTTATAGTTTATAATTTTTAGGCTTTCAAAGTCCCATACTTCAAACATTTTTAAGTTTCAATTTGGTGGTTTCAAAACATTATCAAATATTTTTGCCAACATTTTTTACAATATTATTTTTATATTCATATATTTCTTATATATTTAATCCATGTTTTAATATTCATTGTTTATATTATAGTTTATATTCAATATTCTTTCATTGATACATACTTGAAACATTTATATGTTTCAAGTTGGTTGTTTTGAATGTTTATCAAATATTTTTCATCCACATTCTTTACAAATTATTTTTATTTTCTACTATTTCATATATGCTTAATCCCAGATTTAGTTTTCATTGATATTTTTCATATAGTTTATATTTTAGATGCTTTCAAAGTCACATAAATTATACATTTTTATGTATCAAGTTGGTGATTTTGAAATCTTATCAATTATTTTTCATCAACATTTTTTACAAAATATTTCTTATTTTTGACTCATTATTATATGTTTAATCCATGTTTTAAGTTTCCCTTATATTGGACTTATAGTTTATATTTTATAGTCATTAAAAGCCATGTACTTGATACATTTTTGCATCTCACCTTGAAAATGCAGAATTTTTTGTACATGAAAGGGAGACCATTAATCCCACATCAAAATGAAGAATGATTTCTAAGGAAAGACCACTTATAAATGGAAGCCATGGGTGAGGATTTCTGTCAGAATCCAGATTTTTATAAATACATTACGTCTAGATATTAGATAAAAGATAAATAAGGCTAATATTTTTTGTTTTATAAATATATATATAAACAAAACAAAATGAAAATGAAAATAAATGTTTTAAATATATTAGAAAAATATTTAAAATATATATTTTCTGGTTTTACGAGATAGGTGGCAACACCACTTTCGCCTTTGGACGTAACCAAAATGTGGCAGCGGTTCTACCTACATTGATGCATATTTTTTAAAACCTATTTAACATACGATATTTAATTTTTTTTCAGAAAACTTATAAATAAACACTCATGGTGGCCGACCACGTCAGACCGCTCTCCCTCTCCTTCATCTAATGTTGTTTCTAGCCAACACCATAGATGTCATCGTGATCACCAATTCGCTCATAGCCTGTCTTACTGTAGAAACCACTTCATCCCAGCCACATACACCTGCTTGAGATTCCCTCCTGGTGACATCTCTCGCGTCCATTCATCTTCGAGGTTCTCGCTCAGTGGAATCGCCACTATTGTCCTCTACTAGAGACGGTCTCTATCACGCTGCATACTACCGACCGTACCATTCTATCCATAAAAGCATCACCCAAATTTCTTTTCCCCTCCATAGTCATATCCTCCATCACTGTGCAACCAAAACCCCCTGCCCAACCATCATATCTCGTCACCGGATGTCGCCCAATCTTTGTGCGAACCACCTGCTGAGGTACCCTTTCCAGTTCGTCTGACCCACTACTTTTTATGGTTAATATATTACCCGAACCACCCTAACGGGATTGAGTGGGTTTTGGGGGCTTATAATATCCTTGAACATGATCATTCTTGACTATAAAAGGTCTGATATGGGTTGTCCCTACCCACGTTGACCCTACCTGAGGTTTCATGGGCCGATAATTTTTAATATATCCAATAAATTAAATTAATAAATTTTTATAGTATAAATTATAAATTTTAATATTACAAAAAATTTAATTTAATTTTGGGTTGAAAATTAATTAATTAATTAATTTTAATTTTCAATAAATATTAAATTATTAATTTTACAGAATTAAATTAAATTATTTTAATTTTAATAATTCATTAAATTTATTAAGTGTCCTAAAACATAAATTTATTTCATTTTTTTAATGTGATTTTAGTTTACTCTTATACTAGTCTTGAGAACTCAAAGATCATGTGTATCTGTTATTTATATATTTATTTAATTGTATATGCTTCAAGTAATTAGTTATTTAAATATAATGATCTGTTTGTCATCATTTATTAACATTTAATATGAATAAGGGTCTGTACACCTAGATAAAATTTAGTTATCTATATTGTGACCTTATGACACCCCCTATCTTATGGGTGAGTATTTTTTTACATTGACATTGATATTTTAAGTTATAGAGCATGATAAGTTGAACAGAAAACCAAATGATAAGTAGACAAGCTTGACTACGGACGAGTTGTATCATGATTAATGACCCAACCCAGGTATGTATCCCCTAGGTCATGGTTGGTCCATTGAGATTAAATGGATCAACTAGTATTAGATTCACAAGACCAATTGGATAATTTATTTCCTTTATGCATTTCTAATTATTATATATATTTTCATGACAATGGGAAGCACATAAAATAATAAGTATAAAAAATCAAAAAGAAACTATAAATTTATCATATTAATGAATTTTCATCTGTGAGCATAACAACATGGTAATAAAAAATTAATTAATATGTATTACATCCATCGAGTAATATTAAAAACCCGTTAAAAAATTATGTTTCAAAACAACCTTCCATTATTTGATTATGAATAAAACTAGGTATATACGGTGCAAATCATCCAATATTGAGGTTGCCTCCAACTATCGAGGAGTTCTTATGAGAGTGATGGTTGACTTAAGTAATGTTTGCAGCAAATAAGTTTTCAAAGCTATCTGGTATTAACTTTAGAGGCAAGAGTTGAGTAAATTATGTTTATGATTTTCAAATCTTTTGAATCACTCAATGTATCAAGTAATCATGAGTTAATGTGGTTGCATAGTCAAACACCTACATGGAACTCCCTAAGTAGTCCCATAGAAAAATATTACAGACAATGAGGAGAGGTTTCAAATATACTTTCCACTAGAATAATCCACTGATAGATTATTTTTATTCTAGTACAAAGGGTTTCTATATTTCGATAAAATTGTTGGGGACAATTAATGTTTTAACGTAATAATTACTTTTCTAATCAGTTGTTATGAAAGAAGTACTAATCTGTTAGATTTTATTTTTGTCAAAAATGGAATGAAATACCCAAAATACACTACGATAATATTGGACATAGAAAAATGTCCCAACTATAATAATTTACCATCTATTAGTAAAAGATCTTGCACAAAGTACAACAGTATAAAAAATTCAAGGTGTTTGTGTCCCCAAAACAGGCTAAGCCTCCTCAAGAAGATGGTGTGAAAAAATTCTTATAGGAGAATCATGTGTAATTAAAATGATGGTTATATCATAATATTATCCTCAAGATCCAATGTGAATTTTGGATACATCATTAATACATGGATGATTTCCCAAGTAATCTAATCTCTGGGAAGCTTGCTAGGAGAAACCAAAGTGAGATATTAATGAAATATGTTTACACTTGATATGAGTAAATTGATTGATGGATAATGATCAATAAATGTATCCACTTATCATATCATTTTCAGCCATTTTATTTAGTTTAATTTAATAATATAAAATGAACTATATAGAAAAAAATCTATATTACATTTTTAGAAATGGTTCACTATGTAATTAATAATTGAAATAAATTATAATCTTTTGTTCTTTTAGAGAACATTTTGAAATAAAAAGTTAAACATTCCAATGAATAGTGTGATACGAAAAAAATTTAAGAATGTCCTTAAATGAAATTAATTTGGCAATCCTATTGGAGGTTATTTTGATTTTATGTGATGAAATAAATCTATGTATGTTTAAAGGCATTTAATTGAATTGGAGAATAAAGTAGTCTCTTCTTCTATATGTATATTAATCAACTGTATATAATATTTTTGTAAAATTTTTTTGGTATTTAATAAAATATTCATATCACATATGTGTATTTTAATAAAGTAACCAAATATGTATAGGGACATTACAAGATGTAAGGTGTGTTCTCTATGAGGCTATGAAAGGGTTGTTACCAAGTCAACAGTGTGAATTAAAAAACATCTAATTTTCTGGTAAATGGTTTTAGTTTGAATTTTGTTAATTATTACCAAAAAATTAATATCATGTGTCCATTATAAACAAGGATACATTGTTCAATTTTTTTAATGGTTTTTTTGTGCTTAACACTAAAGTAATAGTTATGGAATTTCATGAATAGATATTAATTCTTAATGAATAGAAAATGGAAGACTTGTATACAATGTTGTAACAATATAATTTTTTTTTCAAAAAAAACCAATTATTTTTAAAGATATATATAGTATGGTTTTAGACTCTTTGTTGTTAAAGACCTTATGTATTATCGATATAGTTAAGTACCTATTACTGGAAAAAGGAATATTTATAAATAAAGGTCATACACAATGCTTTCATTGTTATTTTTTTCTAGAAATAATGAATAATTCCAAGTGTAAGCTTGTGGTAAATATAATTCATAAAATAATTTTTTTGGTTTTTAAGGAAAGTAAATGTAAGTATGTTAAATTCATGGTTAAAAGATGAGAGTTTCAAACAATCCTCTATTCTAAAGAGTATCTTGACCAAGAATTCATAGATCATTATAATATAGTATGGAATAATTCATAAACACATATTACCTTTTCCATATCAATGTTATTATGTTAATAAGAAGGTTAAATTATGTTTCTTACATATAAACATTGATCTATAGAATGAATAATGAAGTAATTATTAAATTTACATTCCCTTATACACATCATAGTTTTGATGTATGTAAAAGGATCATAAATATTGATACTCATGTGAATTGAAAAATATTCATTCTTTTTAAATTCCTGAAGGTTAAATAATGTAATTATCCCATAACCACATACCAACTATAATGAAAAATGGATATCATATGAGTTATATTATGATATAAATCCAATATTTTGTAAAAACATTTTTTTTATATTAAATGTGTTTCTTAAGGATATAAGCAAACATTCATCAAGAAATATATAATTTTCATATAATGTAATTATCTTTTTTGTTTGTTAGGATATTGTAGAAATACCTTTGATATAATAGTTTTATACAAGATATTGAAAACATTTATATAAAAATTTACACATATCTAATTGATAAATTGGAATTAAGATTAATTAGTATTTATTCAATACCATAGATGCATAAGTTGTTGGTATAGGAACACATTCCAAAATTCCATGTGGAAATAGAATGTTCTAAAGACACATATTTCATTGGAACGTTAAAAACCATGGTTATGGTATTATTGTCACCACAGATGGAAATACTTTATTCATTGAGAATAATATTTCTTAAATGGATGTAGTATATAGAAATTAGATAACATTGAAAATATAAATTAAAATTTACAAGTGGATTAGTTGTATAAAATTTTAGGGGCATATTATTTTGCATTTTGTTGTGATTATATGTGTGATACTATACATGGATGGTACAAGAATGGTAACAATGAGGATCAATATGTTATGAAAAAATTACCATGACTAAATACATTATAATTTATATTTTGAATATACAATTTTATGATCATTTTGTTGAGCATTAGATGTCAAGACCACCAATTGAGGAATGTTTCTATATGACACAACCAAAAAGGGTTGGTAAACCACAGAATTACAGTAAGGGGTGAATGTTTCTGAAATGCTATTTAATATCGAAGAAAGAAACATGTTCATATAATATTCATTTATAATGATTTCTTTCCATGTGTCTGTAAGTGGTAAGTGGGAGGAACACTTCTTTCCAAGTACAATATGTTTAAAAAATATATTGAAAACATCTATCAACATTAAAATTAATTAAGACTAGAATGAAAATATGTATCTAGATATTGAATTAAATTAGAAAAAAATTATTTTAGGGGACATCATCCATTGAGCTAGATCTAAAGGATTCTTAGACCAAGTCAAAATTTATATACTGATCGGGTATTTAAAAATAGAAGTTAGAAAAATTCTATAGAGAATTTCTACCATCATAACATGACATATATCTCTAAAATAATATATGGATTGTTTATAAGAGTATATTAGTGTGGTGAGTTGAATTATATATTCTTCTCTGATGCATCAATCTCATATTCCATGATATTTAGAATATGATTTATTTCTAACAAGTACATTATAGTAGGAAAATATAATTTATATACAAGAGAATTATAAGGGATTTAGACAGAACTATCCTATTAAAATTGATCAAGTAAAAATGCTATATACCTAATAAGTAGAGAGTTAGGGGCACTAGTTAAAAGGTGAAAAAATAGTATTACTTTATATCAATATACTATTATATCACAGTTAGGCTAAGATAATAAGAAATATAAGTGATTTTAAGCTAGTGTTAGCCATGTCTATAAATACCAAGTGCATTGCGGCTTCTAAGGCAGCTAAAGAAGTTGTGTAAAATATGTAATGATTATTTCTAGATCATCGAATTTCACCTATTATGTGCAGTATTATCATTATATAAATTAATATAATTCAAATACTGGTACGATCCAAGATGTATAGTTTTGATAGGGAAAAAAAGGAATACACTAGGGGATTACATCTTGTAAGGGGTCCTACTAATGGCAGTAAAGTCACACATAGCATAATGGCCTTATAGAGGATATGTGAAATACCCAAGAAAAAATCCATAACATGGTAGAAAATTAATCTTATCATGTGAAAGCTAACAATGATTTTTATCATGTTGGATCCAGTGCAAGTGAGAGTATTGTAAAAGTGGGTTCTCTAAATCTAACTTGAATACTACTTTCCAATTAACATGTGATAAAACACTATTTTTTTGAATATTTTATAGATAATAAATGATATAAATTCTTCACATTATGCTAAATATGATCAATTATGAAATATTTGGGATGCGATCATTCATTTTCAAATTTGATGAAAAATCCAGTTTTACCATTTTAAAAATCATTGTAGTATTTCGAGAATAAATATTTTTATCTAAAATATTGTGAAATAAATTTTGTAACTATGATCCTGACATAATGGGAAAAAAATTCTATTTAGGACATGGGAGCTGGATCGTACATTTGAGGGTAGTAAATGGGCCATGAAAACAAAGGTGGACAGAACCATCCAGATTGGAAATTACTTCACCATTTGAGACGTATCTTCTTCATTCGGACTTGGATTGAGCCTATATTTTGGAGAAAGCTCGGGGACATTATTTTTCACAAATAATCCTTCTAGAAGGCCATCCAATTCATGCGTTTTGTGGCCAACTATGCGGTGTAAATGGGAATAAAATATTTGGTGGAGTTTTCATTTCACACTTAAAAAGTTGTGTAACCCTAGCCCTCACAAACACTATTTAAAGGGGGATTTCACTCTTTGGGAGGGCTGGTCGAGGCATTTGGAAGGTGTGACCTAATGTGTGTCTCTTGGGAGCCCCTCACAATTCTTGGAAGAAGGATTTGTGAAAACATCTCTTCCAAAAAGGCTCTCCTCTCCAACCTCCTCTTTGTATTTCTTTGCTCTCATATATGTATCTTGAATTTTTTTTCAAATAACATTCTGTGTTCATCCCTTTTCTCCTTATCTTAATATTCCTAATTGGGTTAGAGTAAATAGTGTATAAGAGATTGGGTTCTACCATTTCAATCATTTGCTCATGCAAAACGTCTCAACGATGACCACACTACCCATAGAAGAGCAGTTTTTTAGTGTCAATCTATCTTCTACCAACTTCATTTAATTATTTTGAATCATTGAGATACTGTAAATAACTTAATATGATCCATGATTTGTGTTTTTAATATTATAATAAACTGAGAAATAAATTGACAAATTAACACAAAAACATTCGAGGTAAAGATTTTGTGTAAATTGTGATAGCCCGATCTTAGTCAGAAATACAAGACCACACATGATAATTTTTAGAGTTAAAATATAATCCTTATACACAATTAATCCTCATTTCTAGAATGGATATGTGCTATAATTAACCACTAACCATAATATAACCTTAGAACAACAATTAATGAAGGGTTTTGTGATTGCGTGTTTCGAATCTAGCCTAGGGTTTAAGTAATTTCGTCTTTATGGTTAAGTTAACTCTCATAGGGTTCGAGGGTTAACAAATTAGTTGATCATAATTAAGTGAATATTGATTTAAATGATAATGATTAATATATAAATGAAGAGGTAGAGTTAGATCTATTATTACTTTCAAAATATTTTTTAAAAAACATCTTCTTGTTGTGTCTTTTTAATCAAACTTCGTTTCAAAATTAAAAACAAAAAAATGCAATCTTCTTCTAGAAAACTTCTTCAAGTTTTATAAAAATAAAAAACCACCCCCATACTTTGAAGTATTTTTTTAATTATACTCTATTTTAATTTTATAATACATTTAAGAAGTTGTTTAAATTTACTTCCTCCATTGAGAGACGACCTTGTTCAGCCAATCTGCTGTACCTAAGAACCCAAAAACCACTAATCATTAGAGGAATCCCAAGAATGTGCTCTTTAAAATTAGCACCATTTCCAAGGAGGCATGTATTTTATTCAACCATTTAGAGGTATTTATCTTATTTTTAATTTTATTATTTTCTTCACCTGTCTCTTTCATCTTTCCCCATTCTCAAGTTTTCATTTTTTTATCATCTTCTTTTCTTTTTGGACCATCAACTCAAACGTCTAATTTTTCTTTTGGTCCAATTTTCCTATTTTAATTTATTGATTTATGACATGAACTAATCCCGGTGACCTCTTAGATCTTGACCCTGAAATTTAACATTGCCTTTGAGCTCGAATCAGACAGTCTCAGTCTACAGTAAGTTTCAATATTCAACCAGTTTGTGAATTCCCTTCTTCTAGAAACATTGAAATTAGAAGAAATTAAAATTCAAACATAAAAGAAGAACTAATGTCTAAAAATAATTACAATTAGCTAAATAGAACCATTCGAGATTTGGCCGCACCAGATCTTAATTATCAACCATATTGTATTGATTAACCAAATATCGAATCGGACTTTGAACTAAAATCTGGGTTAATTCACTTACTTCCAATGTTTCATGGCCTCTCTGGTGAGGATCCCAATAAACATTTGAATGAATTTAATGTGGTTTTCTCTACCCTAAAACATAGAAATGTCTCTGAAGATCAAGTCAAATTAAGAGCATTCCCATATTCACATGATGGAGTTGCAAATAATTGGATATACTATTTACAACCTGAAGATGTAACATGTTGGAATGATTTGAAATGACTTTTATTGCAGAGATTTTATCCAGAATCTAGTCCACTTCCATTCGTAAAGATATCTAGGGTATCAAAAAAGAACCAGGGGGGTCGATGTATGAGTACTGGGAGCGATTCAATGAGTTGTGTGCAAGATTTCCACATCACCAAATCAGTGAGAAAATCCTCATTCAGTACTTCTATGAAGGACTCACACCTATGGAGAGGATCATGGTGGATTCCGCATTAGGAGGGGAATTGGTGGACAAGACACCAGTAGCCGCACTTTCATTGATTGACATGATGGCCCAAAACTACAAAAAACTTGGCGATAGAGGTACACCACATGTTAGGGGAGTACATCAGGTAAGTCCTTCTTCTCTTGGAAGTCATTTGATTGAAACCAAGTTGGAAAAATTGGCCACTATGGTGAGGCAGATTGCTTTGGCTCAAAAGACATCCCAACCCACTCCTTCAAAGCCTTATGACATTTCCAGTGCGACAAGCCACCTAACTGACTGTTTCCCCTGACAAAAAGAAACAGAAGATTGTGTAGCAATATTCCCTAGGAAAGCATATCATCAACAACAACAAACACATCTCCAAAAGAAGTATGACTCCTTTTCACCAACATTCAACCAAGGGTGGCAGGATCAATCAGACATGAGGTATGGATCTGGGCAACAACAAAGGCCCCCTTTTCAACCAAACTTCCAGCAGCCTCCACCTTACCAATAGGGTTTCCAACAACCCCAATAGATATTCAATGGTCAATCATCAACAAGTCAGAAACAAGGGAATATACAACATAATGTAGACTCTAAAACTATTGATCTTTTGAAAAAAATTGTTCTTAATCAACAGAATGAGATGGAGAGTAAAGGTTTTGAGTTGAGGGAGTTGAATACTAAAATGAGCCAGATTTCCACTGCCCTCCATGAACTAGTATGTAAGAATTCTGGAAATCATCCTTCCCATATTACTCCTAATCCAAAGGGGAATGTCAGTTTAATTTCATTGAGAAGCGGGAAGCAAAAAACAGATTCCTCTTCACCTATCATTCCACTGGGAATCACCTCAACTCTGAATAATCCCTATTCCATACCAACTGACGAGCAACAAAAGGAGAAATATTAAAGTAAGAAAAATATTGATGATGTTCCCCCTAAATCTCTTCCCCTTCCGAATAGGGTTGTTCAAACCAAGAAGATGGCTGAAGAGGTGATTCAAAAAGGGGTTTTGGAAACATTCAAGCGTGTTGAGATCAACATCCCTCTACTTGAAGCCATCAAAAAATTTCTAATGTATGCCAAATTCTTAAAAGAACTTGGCACCGATCAAAGAGGGCTCAAGGGAAATGATAGGATAACCCTTGTAAGGAATGTCTCAACACTCATTACACTAACTCTAGAAATGCCATCAAAGTGAAAGGATCCCAAGATATTCACCATCCCATGTACCATAGGGGAGTTGCACTTCATTGATGCTCTTTGTGATTTAGTAGATTCAATAAATGTTATGCCTCACTCTGTATTCTCTTCTTTTCAGGTTGGTGAGTGAAATCCGACAAGGGTAGTGGTGCAATTGGAGAATAGATCTATGACATATCCAGCGGGAGTCCTTGAAGATGTACTTGTCCGGGTAAGAGACATGATCTTTCCAGTAGACTTCTATGTGCTCAAAATGGAGGTAGATCAGGTAAGTTCTCGTGCTCCCATTATCTTTGGTATACCCTTCCTCAAAACTGAAAAAACTATCATAAATGTTCATGAGGGTACACATTCCATGGAGTTTGGAGATGAAGTTATAATTTTTAATGTTATGGACTCCATGAAGTACCCCTTTGAGGACTATTTTTCTTTTTTTATCTCCCATTTTGAACCACCAAGTAAAAACTCCATGGATTTTGATCATCCTGTGCGTAGGGAGATTATGAATATTGGTTCTAGTTTGATGTCTAAGAGTACTTCCACACATCTTTTTGATGAAAAAACCTCTCTTGGATTTTATTTTTATGTGGATTCCAATTCTGAACATATAACCTCTGATTATGACATGGCTGTTGAGTATTCAAATGGATCTGATGCATTATTTTCAAATTTTGATGATTTTTATTCGGATACTGATGTTCATTGTGCAGATATGTCTGTTGCATCAATTTCTCCATCCACACATCACCCCCTACATTGGAACTCAAGCCATTGCCCTCAAATCATAAATATGAATACTTTCTGACTGGTGATAGATTACCTGTTATCATTGCAAACAATATCTTTTTTGAACATGAAGAAAAAGTTTTCAATATTTTGAGAGATAACATTAGGGAAATTGGTTGGACATTTGCAGACATATCAGGTATTATCCCCTCTATTTGCATGCATAGGATTCTCTTGGAGGATGGGGCTAAACCGATTTTGCAGCCACAAAGGAGACTTAATCTAACTCTTTTGGATGTTGTTAAGAAAGAAGCTGAAAAATTACATGAGGTAGGTATCATTTTCCCTATTTCTGAATCACAATGGGTTAGCCCTATCCAGGTTGTACAAAGGAAAACTGGTTTCACTATTATAAGAAATGAAAATTATGAGTTAGTTCCTATGAGAGTACAAAACAGTTGGAGAGTGTGTATTGATAATAGGAAACTAAATCAGTCCACTCGTAAGGACCATTTCCCACTTCTATTCATTGACTAGTTTCTTGAGAGACTTGTAGGTAGGACACATTATTGTTCTTATATGGTTTCCTTATCTATTTTCAGGTTCCCATTGTAGTAGAGGACCAGGAGAAGACGACATTCACCTGCCCATTCAGCACCTTTGCATACCGAAGGAATCCATTTGGACATTGCAATGCCCCATGTACCTTCTATAGATGCATGGTAAGTATTTTCTCAGATTTCATTGAGACCATCATGGAGGTATTTATGGATGATCTTACAGTTTATGTATCCTCATTTGATGAATGTATCTCTAGTTTGGGTGATGTGTTGCATCGTTGTATTGAGAATAATCTGGTCTTGAATTTTGAAAAATGTCATTTCATGGTCGAAAAATGAATTGTCATAGGTCATATACTCTCAAAACATGGCACTGAAGTTGATATATCTAAGGTAGACATTATTTCATCCCTTATATATTCTACATGTGTGCATGATGTTCGATCATTCATTAGACATGCTGGATTTTATCGACGCTTCCTCATTGATTTTAGTAAGATCGCTCTACCCTTATCATGATTGATTCAAAAAGATATTGAAATAAATTTTTATGATTCATAGAGAGTATTATTTGATAACATAAAGAAGTTTCTGAACACTCCACCAATCATACAGCCCCCACTGTGGGACCTTTCATTTGGATTATGTGTGATACATCGAACTTCACAGTTGGAGTTGTCTTATCATAGAGGGTGGAGGGACATTAATGTGTGATTTTGTATGCTTCGAGACTGTTGGATTCATCCCAATCAAACTACACCACAACAAAAAAGGATTTTCTTGCAGTAATATTTTCTTTAGATAAATTTCATTGATATTTATTGGGATATAAAGTAGTTGTTTTTTCTGACCATGCAGCTTTGAGGTACCTGCTAAAGAAGCCAGATGCAAAGCCATGACTTATCTATTGGGTGCTCATTCTTTAAGATTTTGACATCGAGATAAAAGAAAAGAAGGGGTCAGAGAATTTAGTGGCAGACCACATGAGTAGGATCACTCACACACAAGCGGGTGACACCTTGGACCAGGTACCACTTTGGTACACATTCCCCGATGAGCATCTCTATACCATATCAGGTAAGCATCCTTGCTAAGCTGATTTAGTTAATTACATTGTTACCTCTAAAATCTTAGTAAATTTGAAGAAGTATCAAGTCCAAAAAATAAAAAATGAGTCTAGGTTTTATTTTTGGGATGATCCTTCCCTCTGGCGCATGTGTAGTGACCAAGTCATTAAGAGTTGTGTTCCCAATCATGAGTTTGAGTCTGTTTTGCATTTCAATCATACACTTTCTTTTGGTGGACATTTTGGACCCCAATGTACTGCTAGAAAAGTAATATACTCTGGATTATATTGGCCTATCTTATTCCATGATTCCTATATATTTTGTAAGTCATTCTCTTATTTCCAACACACTGGAAACATTTCAAAGAGACACGAGATGCCCCAACAACCCATTTTATTCTTTGATATTTTTAATGTTTGGGGAATTGATTTTATGGTCCCTTATCCTAGTTACTTTGGTTTTTCCTACATTTTTGTTGTTGTTGATTATGTGAGTAAATGTCTGGGGGCTAAGGCCACCTGGATTGATGATTCTCATGTTGTTGTGGACTTTGTCAAAGGGAAATGTTTTTGCAGGTTTGGAGTACCGAAGGCCATCAATACTGGCCAAGGGACAAACAGTTGAATTAGTAATTTTTCTTCCCTCCTTCGGATGTATGGGGTGACACACAAAAAATCAACATCATACCACCCCCAAATAAATGCTCAGGCTATGGTTTCAAATTGTGAGTTGAAACAAATCTTGGAGAAAATTGTGCCACCAAATAGGAAGGATTGGAGAAAGCACTTGGATGATGCATTGTGGGAATATAGGATAGAATACAATACCTCCATTGGTATGTCACCATTTCAAATTGTTTTTGGTAAAGCATGTCTTCTCCCAATGGAAGTCGAGCATCGGGCATATTGGGCTATAAAGAAATGCAACATGGATTTGGCCCAAGATGGAATTCAAAGGAAGCTGAAAATTAAAGAGATTGAGGAGATTGGACTATCATCATATGAGAAATCAAGTCTCTACAAGGAAATATCAAAATCATTTCATGATAAAATGATCTAGAAATGGGAGTTTCTTGTTAGATAGAAAGTCCTACTCTACAGTTCATGACTAAAGTTGATGCTTGTTAAGTTGCGTTCAAGATGGGTAGGTCCTTATGTCGTGTCTAATTTTTTTCCTTATGGTGTAGTGTATAACACACAATAGGAAACCGGAAGTAGATTTACATTCAATGGGAAACGTTTGAAGAATACATTGAGGGACTTCCTACCGATGCAGTTGATTTCATCAAATTGCATGACCCCATCATCACTTGAGAATATCAGGTTGTTCCTAACCCTTTCACATTTATATTACTTGTCCTAAATAAAATTATGAATTTCATGATCACATATCATCTCATGGGCTTACATTGAGGACAATGCAATATTTTCAGTGTGGGGGAGGGAACCTTCATAGTTTAAGATTTTCATTTGTTGTGTTTTTAAAAAAAAATGTGTTTTTTCAAAAACATTCTGTGTTTGTTTATCATTTTGTGGGTGTTTTTTTAAAATTGATCTGAAATTATTATCATTGCCATTTTTGAAACATGTGTCAATGATTAAACCAATTTATTCCATGAAACTGAGCTAAAATGAATGCTGAAAATGACATTGTTTCAAGTACAAATATTTAGTAATTTCATGTAATGTACACTGAATTTTGAATCTCATGCCACATATCACTGTCATTATATTTGAAATGACTTTCCATTAAGGCTTCTAAACCATTATTTTCATATTCTTTACATTCACCTCACTTATTGAGAGAACAAAACCATGCTTGATTTAACCAGAATTTGATTTATTCCTGTAAAAACGTGAGGGTTTGAGTTTCTTATATTTAAATGATTTAGGAAATTTTTTGGTATTAATGCCCCTGTTTCAAATAATATTTTTCTATAATGGCCTACTGTGAAAATTTAATCCTTGAATCCCTTATAATCCAGGAACATCTTGTTAGTTTAGCCACATTACAAGCCAATTTACCCTATCCAACCAACTCTTGAAGTGAAATTGTACAATCTAGTTGGACTTAAGTGTGGGGGAAGCTATCTTGTGTTGTTCTACCACATTCTGTGATACACTAGGTACAAAATTAAACTCTGAAGAGATGTGTTTGCTGCTGAAAAAAATCATTATATTGAATGTTGTGCCTTTTCATGAGCATTCATGATAAGTGAAGTTGTTCCTTTTCTAGAGCTTCTAATTGATGTAGACATTTGTTCTTATCTAGAGCAGTTAACAAAAATATTGTTTGAGAATATTGGAATCTTTGATGCTGATGTAATGGAGGGTGCTAAATTTCATTGATTTTTCATTCTTATTGAGATGACATGCTACTATGGTGAGTGAGGAGGAGACCATACTTGAGTGAAAACTAGAATAATGTTATTTCACTTCAAAAAGAGCCAATCACTCCTCATTCGGCCTCATGATTTTTCCACATCTAAATCCTACCAACCGAAATCCACAAAACATCCCTAAAAGGTCCTGATGATAAATATATGTCCTTGAATCACATCGGGTGGAGATGTAGGAATTTATCAAGCCTATAGTGACCCTTGTATGAGTTTGTATGAGAATGACATTGCAAAAAAAATTCATATTTGTGTGATGAGAGAAAATTCAAGAGACGTAAGTGTTTTGTGCATGGAAGGATAAATGAAGTTGAAATATATTGAATGATATAAATGGAGAACTTGAAATAAGGTTTTTTATGAGGCCTAATATCTTTTGATTCTTGGTGTGGAATTGATGGATTTCAATGATTTGTGTTTTAAAATTTGATTTGATTTGATATTGATGTTTACTTGATATGAGGTTTTTCCCAAGAGTGCAAAAGGGTAAGTGTGGGGGAGTTTCTAAAAAACCATTTTGTTGAATATTTTATTGATAATAAATGATATAAATTCCTCACATTATGATAAATATGATCAATTATGAAATATTTGGGATTATATCATTCATTTGGAAATTTGATGAAAACTCTAGTTTTACCCTTTTACAATTCACTATAGTAGTTTGGGAATAAATATTGTTATGTAAAATATTTTGACATAATATTTTGTAACTGTGTTCCTAAAATAATGGGATACAGATTCTATTATGGACATGGGAGCTGGATCATGCATTTGAGGGGAATAAATGGGTCATGAAGACAACGGTGGACATAACCATCCAGATTGGTCATTACTTCACCATTTGAGTCGTATCATATTCATCCGGACATGTATTGAGCCTATATTTTTAGTAACATTCAGGGACATGATTTGGCACAAATAATCCTTCTAGAAGGATGGTCAATTCCGGCGTTTTAGATGTCAACTATGCGGTTCAACTTGGAATAAAATATTTGGCAGAGTTTTCATTTCACACTTAAAAAGTTGTGTAACCCTAGCCATCACAAACTCTATTTAATGGGGGATCTAACTCTTTGGTAGGGCTGGTAGAGGATTTGGGAAGGTTTGGCCAAAAGGGTGTCTCTTGGGAGCACCTCACAACTCTTGGTAGAATTATGGCTTTTTGCAAACCTCTCTTCCAAAAAGGCTCTCCTCTCCCACCTCCTCTTTTTATTTCTTTTCATTCATATATGTACCATGAATTTTTCATCAAACATTCTCTTGTGTTCATCCCTTTTTTTCTTCTCTTAATCTTCCTCATTTGGTTGGAATCAATATTGGAGATGAGATTGGGTTCTACCCTTTCAATCCTTTCCACATGCAAAACATCTCCACGATGACCACACCACCCATGGAAGAGTAGTTTTTTAGTGATCTTTCTATCTTCTACCATCTTCATTTAATTATTGCGAATCATTGAGATACTATAATTAACTTAATATGATCCATTAATCATGTTTTTAAAATTATAAGAATCTAAGAAAGCAATTGAACAATTATCACAAAAACACACGATGTCATGATTTTGTTTAAATTGTGAGAGTGCGATCTTAATCTGTAATACAAGACCACACAGGATGAATTTGTAGAGTTCAGATATAATCCTTAAACCAAATTCATCCTTATTTCTAGAATTTATATGTGATCTAATTAACCACGGACCATATTCTAACCTTATAACAACAATCAATGCAGAGTGCTATGATTGCGTGTTCCGAAGCTATCCTAGGGTTTAAATAATTTCATCTTTGTGGTAAAGTTAACTCTCATAGGGTTCGAGGGTTAACAAATTAGGGGATCATAATGAAGTGAATATTGATTTAAATTACAATGATTAATAAGTAAATGAAGAGGTAGAGTTAGATCAATTATATCAATTAAAATATTTTATAAAAAACACCTTCTTGTTGTGTCTTTTTAATCAAACTTCATTTCAAAATTACAAACAAAAAAATGCAATCTTCTTCTATCATATTTATTCAATTCATATAAATGATAAGCAACCCCACTTCCTTTTAATTAGTGTTTTACTTCTATTCTATTTTACTTTTAGAATACCATTATAAAGTTGTTTTAATTTACTTCCTCCTTTGAGAGATGACATTAGTTAGCCACAATGCTGCACCTAAGAACCCAAAAACCCCTAATCATTTGAGGGCTCCCACGATAGTACTCTTTCACCATACTACATATAAAGTGAGGTATAAAGGTAATACACATACCATTATAGTTTTTTTATTTATGCATCAACAATTTAAATTTTAATTTACATAGAATTTTTCTTATATCAAAATAGTATAGAAGTTCATGGGCTATAATGAGAACCTCTAGATACTAGAATATTAATATTAAACATATTTATTATGGTATACATACATCATACTGACTTGACTTAGTTGATGTATGAATATCATGTTCTGGGGGAACATAAACCTTGATACTTATTCTCATGATATTCACAAATGGTGATCTCTAGTAGGTGAGATCCTGAGAACATACTCACCAATTAGAACACCACATGTTTTGTGTGTCATTAGCTGTTCCAATTTATGAACAAATTTATTGGTCTCCTCTCTTGAGATCATTATCAAGGCATTTCATTTGTTCATGTATTTTTATATAAGTAAAAACCTATAAATGTGATGTTATGGTGAGGTAGTTTGTGTGTTGTGTGTCATTGTAAGTATGGCATTGGTTAAACGGTCAAATGGAATTTGTTTCATCCATGTTGAAGAAGTGATATCATGTGAATAGTTGATCAGGATGGTAGTACCTTCATAAATATATTTCCAAGGTAGTCAGACATAAATCTATCTAGTTAGATAAAAAATAATAAATCAAAGAAGGATGATGACATAAATGTGAATGTTTTTTTATATATCCTAAGACATATATATTATATTACAAAGTACATGTTTATAAGATGGTTTTCATTGCTATGAATTCTCCTTATCTCTTTAGGGGGCTTTATGGGTTTCTAGACTCTGATCATTTTCTATGAATTTTATTCACTACAATTGATATAATGACCTAGATGACCACACATAATAGCTTATTCAAGGATCTACCCTATTCGAGAGAATATATATATAGGAAATAGTGGGTCCCACCATTAGGGTTCAAGTGTTTTATATGCATCATCGATCACTGATGAATAAATAAATTCCTTATTATTCAATTATAGAAAAATTGGGTGAATTTTTTTTAAGTATTCTCAAATAATTTAGTGAAAAATTAAAAATGTTATACGAACAAATATTATATTCTAGGTTTTTATAATATTAGTTAGAATTTATATTTTAATTAATTACATAGGTTTTATCACATAATATATTTATTATATTACAAGAAGTTGATAAAATATAAATTACATTAATGATGCAGTTAGTTACTCATAACCAATAATTTAATGATTATTTTGTGGGTGTTTTATTTATGGGGGATGGGGAACCCTTTCCTAAAATTTGAGCCTCCTAGTATATACGTATGAGAGAGAAATTAATTTAGTGACTATTCATACCATCAGAATGAGATCTTTAATCGCCTATCACATTCTATAGGTAGAAAGTATCTCTCCAAGTGATCGATCCCAGAATGCCTTCGAATGATTAAAGAGATGGGATCGAGGTGATCATCACGATATTGAAGGAATCATCAAAACATCATGAAAACACCTAGAATATGAATATTTAAATTCATGTGGATTCTTGAAGCATGTGGGTATGATCTAGTGGGGTTTATATTTCGATCCTTTGATAAGTGGTCACTAGTAATGGTCTCCAGTAAAGCGTTCTTCACATTAATAAAGGTCTTTTTTCAGTTTTAATTTCTAAGCATCGATTAGTTCTAGTGATATCCTGGGACCTATAATAAGGCTCAGATCACTATATACATCATGTCTCATCGTTATCATGATAAAAAAATTAAATCACTAGCACACCAGCTTCCACTGCATTCCCCGATACCATCAGAATGTGTTTATAAGTCCATACATGTGTATATATTTTTATATATGTGTCTGTGTATAGGTATGAGTATGAATATGTGTTTTATTATGTATGTGTTGGTATGTTTATGATTATATATTTTTATGTGCATTTATGTATGTGTTCTTTATAAATGTGAATGTTTGAACACATGTATGAATATATATGTGGATTCATATGTTTGTATGTGTATACATAAGTATATATGTGTATGTGTATAGATTTATGTGAATGTGGGTGTGTCTATGCCGGTGTGTGTTGTTGGGGACAACCCTACAATAAATTGATCTATACTTCTAAAAGGACCATAAAATTCATATACATTAGTCAACCATAAGATTGTACATAGAAGGCATTGTGTAGTGGAGAACTGATCTATGTATGCATGCTTCCACGTGAGTGGGTTCACTAAATGTAGGAAGACACTATTGAAACTATATATATACAAATAAATCATTCATACTGTTTTATTGATCAAAAATACTAAAATATATATCTAATGGTTCCATTTTAGTTGATTAATGTTGCATAATCTGGATCCTTGGGGTGATCTTAATGATGTTTTCGAAGGAATCTTGTTGATTTTTTTCTTATTATCACTAAGATGTTTCATTCAAGATCTTATTTAAATATAAGCATCTTTGTTGAATCAATGAAAGGGAAATTTAATATTAATTTTATTTCATTGATTCAATCTAGATGTCTTTTGTCGTATTCTCAATGATTTAGGTGACACAAGATATCTAGTTCCATGTAGGTAGTTCCTCAGTTGTATAGAAGACCCACCGACCAGATAGAGGTGGTAATAGAATATCATCATTCATCCTCGAGTCCATTGACTAGTTGTTGGATGAATATATTTCTAAAATATTACTAGGTGGTCCAATGGCTACCCGGTGGATTCTACTAGGTATCTGGTGGTTTCGAAGCTTTTCTTTTGAAAACACATTTTATGTGATAATAAATGACTTAAATGTGGTATTATTCAGCTTCAATTACCTTGGTGAATTCTAGACGGTATCGATTTCTTTTGAAACCAATTAATAGAAGATTAAGTAGGAATGGATGTTTAAATGATCTTTTGTGAAACAATCTATGATCAAATCAATATCACGTCTCTAGATTTCTCAAAGTCCTCTCTCAAGGGAAAATTTATTTCCTCATTCTCATAGGATCTCAACCCTCTATGCCTATATATCTATCTCAATAGTTTAAATATTTCATGATATATGGGATAAAAATTTTATACATTATTTTTTCAAAGAAAATATATCTTTTCTCACCTTATCTTCTCAAAGGATGATCACAATCACAAATTAGATGATTAGTTCTCAAAACAAAAAAGTTTATGGATTTTCTTCAGTGGGATTCCTTCTAAAACTGTGAAAAAGGAAAGCGAGTCCTAGTTTTTTTCAACTTCCATAATAAATAACAGGAGAATATTCATTTTTTGATCTTAATTAAAATAACGTGGATAACAAGATTCTCTCAAACTGGGGGGGGGAGATGTAGCGGCTCACACTGAGATATTTTTAAAATCTTTATCAATTTTTTTTGTTCTATATTAATATTTATGCATTACATCATTCAATATTGATATGTATAAATTAAATAAATTTAATTATTCTACAATATGTTGTGATTCTTTTATAATTAATTTTTATATTGTCATTTATAATGTGAATCAAATCTATCACCTTATTGTTTCATCATATGAATTCATTTTATTTTTAATTTTCTCATATCATTTATCATTTTATTTATTAATATAAAATTCACCCACAATTTCCATTTTCTCTCTGAAAAATAGCCTCTATACCTACCCACCACAAAAATTCATCCTTGTACACACCTCACCACCAACACAGAAAGTAATAAAAAAACATTAAATTTTATAACATACAATTTAAAAAAATGAAAGATATAACATGAAGATTAACGTGATTTGGAAGAAGTCCAACGTGTACTGGGAAACACACTAATAATTCATTTTATTATAGAAATAAGTATGTAAGTTATTATAGATAGATTATAAAGACAAGTAGTTCTCACCAAATTCTCAGGTCGACAGTAAATTCTCAGTTGAACCACGCTTTTAAATGATGGTCCCACTCACTTATATATCATTTTCTAACCAGTAAATATTTAATACAAAAAACACTGAAACCACATATCATATAAAATGGCCACCAAAGATCGATTATTGTTCTAGAGACTCTCTAATCATTCTTAACTTCTCATACATCCCATAATTCATCAATTAACCATAGGTAGATACGAAATTCTAATGGACTTACCATAATTGGAGAGGATACAATGTCATTGTCTACACTTCATAATCATCATATAATCTAGTTCATTAATTTAAGATGAATTGGATTATTATAGAAGAAATTTCAGTGAGCTAAAATAGACTTCACATCCCAATAATAACTCACATTTTGTTTTTTTAGGGAACACTGGAAACTATCCAATAATTATCATGTACCTTCATTACCCATTATATTACTTCCTTCAGTAACCAAACTGCCACTAAGGATCTATATTTATGTCAGATAACATATTCTAATTTCTTTTGGGAATATATCCACCATATATTGTCTTTATATTATCTTTAATTACCCTAAATCATTTTCCTCAAGTAATTTTCTGATGAAATAATACTTCATGTCATTATGCTTCATCCGAGTATAAAATAGGATATTTTTATCCATGTGAATTGAACTTCAGAAGGCACATTAATGCATTTATCTTCTATAACTACTTATGAGCTCCTTCAATATTTAATTCAATCATATCATCTCATTCCCATCATCCATTTCAGTTTAATAATATACTTCATATGAACATAGAGTAACATTTTTTTTGAAAGTTAATGATAACTAATAGTAATTCCTCTAAAATTTTAAAAAAATATCAGTTTCAAATTTCCTTATATATAGGTCTCTCACAAAGTATGAGGCCAATAACCATTGTAATGGATCATGTGTTCAAAAAAATAGATACTGATTTTATAATCATTTCAAATTCTAAAGGTTCACATCACATCAAAATAGTGTACTTTTTCCAAATTTTCCATTTATTGAATCACAAATTACACTACATGGAAAATTTATTATTATTTGAAAACAATCTAATACATTCAACATCACACTAATGGTTTATATGGTTCCTTTTCCATATACATGGCCATAACTTCTGTGGTTGGTTCTTATGATTTGGATTTTTTAGAATAAGCAGATACTTGGGTTGAGAATGGTTTCATTATTTCCATCCCAACCCTTTTTATGATCTTCTAGATATACAAATTTTAGGATAACACTAAATGTTTTCCTCTCATATGTTTTTATCATTATCCCAGATAACTTCCTTGCATGTCCAAGTTCTTTCATTTCAAATCTTCTAGAAAAATCACACTTCAACATTCATATTTTCCATTTATCTGGTCTAGTTATCAATATATCATCCACATATAATAGAATTATAATGAAATTAATACCTTCCAATCACTTTATATAACAACAATAATCATTATTATTTCTACAAAACCCTTCATCAATAATAAATGAATTGAATTTCTAATTTCATTATCGATGTTCATTCCTTAACCAATTCAATTTTTTCTTTAGCTTAGATACCAAAATATTGTTACCCTCTACCACTAAACCACATGGTTGTTTCATGTATATTTAATATTCCAACTAACCATGTAGGATTATGGTCCAAATATCCATCTTCTCTAGATACATAACTTTTCATGAAACCATTCTTTGAATAGATCATATAGTAGAATATTTTAATACCTGTGAGAAGTCTTACCATAAATCTACCCTATCCTTATATTCAAACACATTCACTAGAATCCATGATTTTATAACTTATTTGGGTAATCTTATTCCTTAATCAATTAAACCTACTTGTTATCAAGTTCCATTATACCCATTGGAAGTTCATCCATCTCCCATGTTCTATTGAACATTAATGAATCCTCCCCCTCATTCATCGTTGATTCAAATATCATACGGTCTTTATGGGAAGAACCTTCCCTTATATTTTGAAATTATATACAATACAATAGTATTATAAAATTGACATCATCATCATACCTCATAACATGCCATTAAAGTCTTCTAGATCTCATCTATATGACTGGATTCTCAACGATACATAGATAAACTATCCCTACTTATACTTGAAGTAATGGTTAATGAAATTTTAGGGAACATAATTCTGGTGATCTCACTCTCGCTTCATCATCCTATTAAATTTATTGTCCTATTATTTCTTTAATCCTTGACATTAGATTATTTTATCACTCACATCTGAGTTATATGATTTTTTTGAATTACTTGTACTCTAATAAACCTGAATATCAATAGTTTATTTTTATTCAACATTCTTCCCTATCATGTTCCTATATTTCAATAAAATTCTATCATTGATGTGAATATATATCTATTAATTATTTGTTTCTGGTAAAATACCACAAAATATATTCATATTTTTGATCTCCATGGACAAGTGAAAACGCAATTGTATTATAAATGTTTTCCCATATTATATGTATTTACATGTACTTATGATAATCTATTAAAGAATATGATATAAAGAAATTTTGGTCATTTTTTATAACAACCCTTCTTCATAATTTCATGTCTAATTATTGTTCATGGTCTCCTACTAGCGAGATGAGTTATTTTATTATGTTCATATGCCCAAATCATTGTAAGAATTCAAATGATTAACCCCATAATCCTAGATTTATGCATACAAGTACAAATAATTTTTTAAAATACTCAATTAAATTATTTAGTTTTAGGAAACATATTTTAATTCATTATTTAATCCTTCTTGAGGAAATTCAATAATTTTTGTTGTTGTGATCATCATCATTTTCCAGGAATATGCACTTTAACCTCTTCCCACATTTCATTTCTTTAAAATATTTCCACTAAACATCCACAATAAATGAATCAAATTTATTATATAAAAAGTTAATTCATACCTTCTATGTTCACTATTCAATTAATAGTAGAAATTAAAGCCAACCACTATAATATTTTACATGGGTAGTTCCCCAAAAATCATAGTGTACCTGATCCATCATCCGGTCCAGGGGCTTCTGACCATCTAAGTGGAAAGATTCTCTTTCTACTTAGAGGAAACCCAAATTTCAGAATTTTCCATTTTTTATCAGGATTTAGTACTCCCTTACCCTTAAAACTCGTCTTAATCTTCTCATTGAAGTTATCGAACCTACATTTATATACCTTTGGACTGATAAATGTTGACCTTTAAACCATTTTAATTATATATTAATTTATGTTCATGTAAAGAGTCTCATACTTTAATCCTTTCATAATCCTAAAAAATCCCACGGTAACATTCTAAACCCATTTACCATATAGGTTCCATAACCTATATCACCCAATTTTCAAATGGAAGTTATATTTTTTAATGATCTAGGGATATGGAAAACTTCTTATAGCTTTAATAATCCTTCATTATTTATCCATATGTTGATGTCTCCTTTCCCAAAAACCTATATGGATTTACTTTCCATGAGATATACTTTCCCCAATTTCATATATTGATTGTTTATTATAATTAATTGATTAATAGTTTAATTTATATATAATATAATGTTAATCACCCATTATTTTACCATAGGGTCAAAATCCATCAAATAATTGATACTTCCTTCTAGTAAACTATATGAATTAGAAATATTTGTTTTTTATGACTTTTCTTTATTCTGATTACAAATTTCATAATACAACTTGATGTTTCCTTTATATCTACACTGAAAAATTGTTAGATTAAGACTAGTAATTTTACAATGGATCATATCTCATTTTTTAATGGATTCATTTTATAAACCAACTTCTAATGGGGTGACCATCCTCATCCATCATCATTAAGATGATTAATAATTGATACATGGAATTACGTTCATTAGATTTATTTGTTTATCATTAAATTTTTTATATCCCCAAATATCAAGCCACATTTTTTACAAGAGTTTATAATCAAAGGGAAAAAGTATCCTTTCTCCCTAGAAGTGATGATAGCATAAAAAATGCACACACATCATCAAAACACTTACCTTTACCAATTGAATATTCCTATTAATCATGTTAAATTCATTAACATGATCAATTATTAGTCTTTATTCCAACAACATTATGCCGAGAAACCATCACAACATGAATTTTTTTTAGGGCCATGATTTTTAAATACAAATCTGGAAATCCCTTCATAAAAAATATTGTAATCCTGAATATTTAAAGTAGAGTTCCGTGTAAGATTAATTATTACTAACACTAATGTTTTAACCACATGTTCCTATTAATCATTCTCCATAAACACTATATTTACTAAAAAATGGAGTATCCATGTCATTTGTAGTATGATAATCTTCAATATGCATTTTCCAAAATCCAAAATATGTTCCATTAAAATTTATCAATCTTGATCCTCCCTTTATATGATGTGATGAATGAGTTACTGATTATACGTTCAACCATCCAATGATAAACCATTATCCAATACTATTTATTAGGGATGATCCTAATTAAAACCAATATGTGCTTCTGAGAATATATCTATATTCTTTCACCTCATTCTACTAAAAATTGTATAATGAAGACTCTATATAGTAGAAAAATCACATTAACAATTAATCAAAATGAATGAGTGTATTGGAACTATGAAGCCACTACATAATACCCAAAAAATTATTCCTTCCACACACCTTATATAAATGAAAATAATGAATAAAAAAAAGAAATCCTCGATAAAACAATAAATGAAAAAATAGAAATAATGTAGGAAAATAGAGTTAAACATGCGTTAGACTATGTCATAATTGCATGAGGGAAACACAATAAACATGATTTTATTATAATTAGAATATTATAGGAGATTAAATATATTCTATATATACAAAATATGGGTGATTTCTCTATACATGTCACCCACCGATGCTTCTACATAACCCAAAAAATATTTCCTCTGTCCAAAAATCATAACCCCTGTTGCGCAACAGTGTAGCCTCTCTGTATCCCTCCAATCATGGGTTACCATTGTGATTAAACTCCCCTTATACTATAGTTTTTTCAAATAATAATCTCTATCCTCATTATTATAGTATTCTCCTCCTTGGGTTCATGCTTGTGATTCCTCTCATCTCCTCAAACAATTCTCACGCCTATAATTTTAACTTCATCATTGACCAGGTACTATTCCTGTGTCTACCATCACTATCTTTTAAAATATATATTTTATGTGTTATTCTCATATTGATTCATATGATGAATTTATTTAATCATTAATACGATCATCAGTAAAAATTATAGTTACTCTACATGAATTACTAATTCTAGTTACACATGAATTTTTTATACATTAATATGATACATCACCAATTCATATTATAAAATTACACCAGGTCCTTCTTTTGTATATCCAACGTTACATAATTATTAATTTATTATACTGATTTTTTAGATTTCCACCACTATATCTATGAATCATGCAGTTTCATTATGCCTACCTAGTATCATTCATAAACATTTTTTTCAATTTCAATCTTATAGATAATGCATATTTTAATTAATGATTAGTATTTTTCCCTTAAACACATGAATTATAATTCTTCCATTTACTCTACTAATTAGTATTTCCACTTACACATTAATTTTCCAAACATTAACATGATACATCACCAACTATGATTATCCAATTAAGCAGGTCCTTAATTTTGTTCAACCTGTGGTACTTCGTTTATAATTTCTGTCTTGACTGTTATGGATTTCCACCACCACATCAGAGAGGGATGTATTTTAGGTATACCAACATAACATCATTTAATACAAAACTTTTTATAGTTTCATTCATGCGGATTAACTATAATTTTCATTGTTTTTTTTATTATTTTATTCAACTACATGCATAGTTGACTTATTGATTTCATTCACAAGATAAATTTCATGTACTATGATTGCAGTTTACATGAATTTTTGACTTATAGACTATATTAATAGTTGAATCATAAGTGGCATACTCATAGAGAGTCTACAAATTTTTAATCGAGCCAAGGAACTATCGACATAGAGGTCTCACTAAAATTTCTATCTCTAATGAAGAGGTTTAGTATCATTCCTATGATCTAAGATATATACATCTTGGTAAATTTATCAACTATAGACCCCCACATTATTTTTTGATAAAATCCCTATAATCGATTGGATTTTAAAATTATCATGTGGGACTTTTGAATTATTCGTATATGGTCTTTCGTTTCACAAATAAAAATTAATACTACCATCAATTTTAGATTTTTTTCTCTAGGACATTTACTAAGATATGTACCTTGATTGTATTTGGTGTTGATCTTCATTCTATGTATTGAGATGTGATTCATGGTTGATTTGGTTGAGTAGTCTTCGGAAAAGAATGATGTTGGTATAATTTTTATTTTGAGGCTGTTAATCATTGATGGGTTCTTTGTTAGTCTTTTTTGAATATATTGACACTGGTTTCTCCTTAAGACTATTTATAGACATCATCTACAATTTTTTATTTTGATGCATGGTTTTATAGTTGTTTGGTCAGGTGTGATGGGTTATCCTCATTTTTTGTTGAATATTTTCTTAGAGGATTTGGTTGATATGGATCAACAAAATTTCTTTTAAGGGTATTGTAACTACTTTAATGTGACAACACAAGGTTTTTTAATGAAAAAAATTGATTGGGATTTGTGGTTCCATATGCTATCCTCTCGGTGATTCATTCTTTTGATGGAAATCTATTTTTTCATTTTCAACCTCAACATTGTCTCTTTTAATGTTGTGGTGTTGGATCTTTTATTCTCATGGTGTTTTTTCTAGATTCATATATACGTGTATGTTTTATTTTTTTCTATACGTATCTCTAATTAGGTTGCATTAGATTGGTATCCTTTAATGAGGAGTTTATCGGTCTTCTCTAATTAGACATGATAGGTCTTTTTTGGGTTGATCTCTTTTTGTTACGTTTTTTTCAAATGATTTGATGTATGATTAAGCTCATTGCACCGAGTGAAAACTTTTACTCATTTAATGTTTTATTAAATTTTAGATGTGAGAATTATATTTACAATAATTACTTCATTGCATTAAAAATATCCATATTATAATATAATAAACACTCTTTCGCAATGATCACTTTATTCAGCTGACCAAAATTTATATAAGTATAATGTTACATTGTCACAATGAAGACATTCATTAACTAAGAGAACTAAAATACTGGTTTATCCAAAATAATAGAGGTTCGTGTTAAATTTTTAGCAAAGGTAAAATGTTGGCACTCTCTAATGTGCATTCATGTTGATACCAAAATATTGCAACAAATATAAATCATAAATATATCATTTCTTTATAACGTGTTCATCAGTATGACAATAATTCCCACACTCACATGACCTTATATTTGATGTTAATGATTTGAAGATGATCATGTGTAGTTTTGTTATAGGGTAGGTTAGGTTTTTGAATTATTTTATTTTCTGTTCCTCTATAAATTTATTCATGATATTCGGTGCATAAGGGGAATATCTAGAGAACGAGCTTTATGCTCCACTAGATAAAATAAATTTAATTTCTTTTCATTTATTAATCTATTTTTTCAACTATTATCATGATGTATTAGAAATTTCTTATACTTATTTTATCATTATCCAGTCCTATATACTTTTCCAATGATATTCTTTTATAACCTATGCTACTCAATGACCCTCTAGAATTTTTCTGGATACATATTACATCATATCATCCTAAATGAATAAAAACATCTATATGGTTGTTGATTTGATTTTATAGTTTGTTGGTTTGGTTTTGGCTCCCATGAATATACGTGATTTCTTTTCTATTTAATCAATTTATCACAAAATGATAAAAATTATTATTATTTATTTATTTTCCTCCCTTTATTTTATATTTTGTTATTTATTTGAGACACATGGTTTGATGTTACAATAATTGCATCATTATTTATTAAATACTAGATTAAGGTTCATTATTCCTGAATTTGGAATCTAAAAGGTGGTATAAGATAGAGAAATGGTTTCTAGATTATCATCTCTACTTCTTTCACTAATTTTGTTGCTTTATTGTATTTCTTCATGTTGTGGTGAATTGTTATTTATAAATACTCCTTTACATAACTACTTTTTATGAATGTTTTATGATAGTATTCACATCATTTTGGAATAGATTAATATATATCCAAGTGAATGACATAAAACTTTTGATGAGAAGTTATTTTTTAGAAACAAATTTTTTGAGTTTCTTCCAACCGAAAAATGGTATTTTTTTCAACAGCTCATTTTCATTCTAAATAAACTACATATTAAAATCAAAAATTAAATTTTGATTCTAAATTATTATTTTAGTATACTATTTAAAAATGAATTATGTTTAATAATAAATTCTGTAATGTATTATATAAAAAATTATATAAACTATTTGAAATGATGTATTAGATTGCAGAATGTTTAAATAATGTATTAAATTTCAAGTGTTAATTTTATAAATGGATTCATATTTATTATGTTCTTGAGAAGATGGTATGAACTCCATTTAATTCTTATCATTCTATTTTTACATTTAAAATCAATATGGATATGAGGTATGTCGTGTAATAATCACATTATGTGTCATGTACTTTTCTGACAGAATGTTCATTGTATTGTTTTTTATATATGAACTGTCTTCTATACTCAAAATTATATCAAATGATCTTTGTGTTTTTTTAAATAACATTTTTAATTCTATTTTTTTACACTAAATTAATTTTCTACAAATATAAAAAGTAAACATAAAATGTTTCTACTAGGTTTTTGTGTCTTTTTATAAAATGGTTTGGGTCAATGAGTATCGTCAATGAAATGCCTGATCTTATGGATTTTCAGTTATGAGACATGTATCCTCTGGAGATTACATATTCTTATCTTATAATTAACCCTTTTAGGCCCACATCAGTGGTCAGATGGCTTCCAGGTACCCTTTTGTGGCACCCCATGTTAACTTCCCCTTGCTATTTAAGCTGTAAGTTTGTTTCCCCATGTAATGTACTATAATTTACATTTAGTTTTTTTTAAATTATATGGAATTATTTTGAGACCGCATGATCAAACGGTAGGTGAGTATGAGGCCTGGTGATCCTAGGACATAATTTTGACCTTTTTTAAGGTACGTTCAATAAACGTGCGATCAGGGTTTTCTAACATTTTAACCGGTGGTCAGATCAATAATCAGAGGGAAACATTGAACTTAGAATTCAGGGATTCACCTAGAATTTAATTATCTTCAGCATAAAATGGCCGAACAAAAATGATAATTATCATACATTTAGAGAAAAATACAAAAATAACATAAACAGTTATGTTAATTCATTTCTCACTGACGAGCAATGACACGATGACATTGCAATGCAGTGATGAGGATGTGACGAGACACATTAATGAAGCCCATTAATGGCTCATTAACACCAAACATAATGATGGTTTAATGATGTGTAACAGTGTAACGATGCGATGTCGCAACATAATAGAAATGTTTTGACACATTTTATTATTAATAGTTTTACTTGTTTTTTGAACAAGGTTTAAACGGTGAGCATAATATGATGATCCTATGACTGATATTCCTCCCTAAAAAATAAGTACGAACACCTGCGGGATGTCCTCAACTTCGACGTACCTCAATGAACAATGAATGCCATCGAACTCTTAAACCATCATAGATGAAGCACTACAGAAACAAATGTCAACAAGGTAGGGGTTTGATCTTCGTTTTATGATTGTCCCTATTCAGTTTCTAAATGATGAAAAAAGATTAATCCATGAATAGGTTAATCTGTGGTTCATGAGCTCTTGCGAGAGGGTTCTGTTCTTGGGGTTTCTATTATGGATTAATTTTTATTGTTGATAGAGTGGTAATACATAGATCATCCCTTGTTTTAAACCACTAATGTGGAAGGCATGAGCAGACATGAACAAGGCCAAGGTCCATCCACATGTATGTTATTCGTGTATATATCGTCAAATTTGTGGCAAGATGAATCTAGGGATAAGGGAGGGATGGCGGTGACCTGAGAGGCTTGTAGGCGCAGGCAGATTTAGAAACAGATCACTGGACGAACTTCAATGGCCCGCAGAAGGAACCCCCTGGTGGCAGTGGCCGGGGGCGGCCAACATTGGCCCGAAGTGGTGACTACGGGCAGAGGGAGATGGCGCGTCATGCTAGCGACAACGGAATGGGGGAGCGGCACCACGTGGAGGTGGTGGCCCACATCTCGGCAACCTGAGAGATTTAGAGAGTTGTGGTGCTCGACTACGGTGGAGGGGGGACCCAGACCATCTGTTGTGGCAGGCGCGAGATGCGTCACCAGGTGGGTGCCGCGTGGGAGGAGAGACCCACTCCTCACGGGCCATGTTTGGACAGGGAGGGGCAGTGGCGGCTGCTGTTGTATCCCGGGCGCACACCATTGGTCCTCACCTAGCAGACCGTTCTCCATATGGATCGAAGAACTCCCATCCAGCGGGTCGAGCAAGAACAATGTAGGTGGGCCGGACACTTGCCCTTCGGGTTGTGCCGGATGAGACTGAGTTGTTGGGAAACCTGGCGGGCTAGACCCTCTATCATTCTGGGCTGAGTCTAGTGATGCGCATTGGGCCCGGACCACTGGCCAGGCCGGACCAGACCTACCCTGTCCTGAACAAGGTTAGATCGGGCCAGTTGAATTAAATTGGGGTATGTGGGACCCCTGGGCTGGGTCTGTTGGATCGGTCTGACCGAGTCAGACCAGGCATAGACACAACCATCCCCTGGTTACATAAATATTAAATACATGAAAATCGGTCATCTGATCAATGTGTCGACTATTACGTTGGAACCCTTTTGACAATATAGTCAATTTGGTAATTCTATGTGGAACTGCATGGTAGTTGAGGTACAACCGATGGATCGAGAAGAAACCATATGGATTCTTAGTGTCCTAATAGACAAGAAGCATCTGTGTGGATCCTTATTGTCCCAGCAGATGAGTTCCATCAGTGTGGATCCTAGTGGTCTGATAGACAAGCATCATCTATTTGGATCCTTCGTGGCCTAGAAGGCGAGCATCGATTCACTAGGTATGATTCCCTCAATAGTAATAAATTTTTATCATTATCGTTGATGAACCATTCCTACTATATAATATACCTGGAGGGAGTTTTCCTTACTTTGTGAATTTCATTAGCGGATGCTTTGTTGTATTTGTCCTTAATGGACTAGTGTCCCCTGCTGAGTACTATGTTACACACCCCTGCATGAGCTTCACCTGCACATGTTGTGTCTTGTGTAGATGATAGACGTTTCAAAGGAGGACTTGGTGGCCTAGGAGTAGGAGGTCCCCCATAGGATCAGGTAGACAGGACGTGATACTTCAGATTACAGTAGCTACACTACCCTTACGATCAGGTGGGGTTTTTAGGGGATGGCTACCAGAGTTCCTTTCTACATTGTTGTTTTTATTTCTTTTTGTGGGGTTTGTACTTTGGCCCACTTGTTTTTGTTTTTACATGTATTCAACACTGGTTTCAGTGTACATGTTTTCCCCTTTCTGTTTGTGGGATGTGGTTGATTGTGTGTGTACATACATGTAGTTTGGAAAAAGCCTCCCACTTGTAGGTTTATGCCTTTGTCACTAGTCTCCATCCCATGGCCTTCTAGAGACAGACTTGGGTTATGTCACATCACTTTCCCCAGGAGACGGGTTGTGAAAAAGTTGTATCAAAGGTGGTCGGTTCTACCATAAAGACTGAGATTCTATTGTTTTTGTTTTGGGGAAACAATGTTAAATTTTTCAATTCTAACATTCATATTAGGGGAGTCCAGTGATGGTACGGCAGCCAATGTATCCACACACCAAGACCATGAATTCTACACTCCAGCTAAATGCATAAAAACTACCAGTTTTAAAAGATTCTCTTTATGTTTTTTTATAAGAGTCAGCTGACTAGGAATAATCTATTGATCATGGTACATATTGATCAATTTTAGGATCCAACACATAGATAGTCTGCTAGGTTCCTAATACATGGTCATGAGGATAGTCCGCCTAGATACGAGGCATCCGTTCAGGGACCAGTGCTAGAGATGGCCCCACTGGGTGGTATACTGGTGTTACCACAAACCATTGATTAGCTAGTAGACCCACCTCAAGTGGTTCTGCTGGATACATCTTTCCAGAACGAGTTGTGGCTGACTCTTTTCAAACTTAGTGAACAGGTACAGGGTTTGAATGTGTGTCGCGGGCATCCGAGGTAATAATCACCCGAGATACAAGGTCGGAAGGATATTCAAATTATAGGTGTGCAATGTAATCCATGGAACTAGAGGGTTCATAGGATGGAACGTTCTTGTTTCAAAATTTCTAGGATTTTCTATGATTGATGTGAAAAGGGAAATACCCTGTGAGATTGTCCCACCATTCATGTTGCAGGCCCGGAGAGGAGACAGTTGCAGACAATCGAGACTTGTGACCACATAGCTCCAGGGATGAATTAATGTATGTTGCATGTCTTTTTTACTTATTTTCAGTATTGATATAAACATGTACTAGTTATTTCCCTTTCCTTACACTTATTCTTGTTTGATACCTAGAGCTTCCAGTTAAGACTGTTGACTTGAGCCTCACATTTAGATACTTCTGCAAGAAGATTCCCAATAACCACATGCTAGCACCAAGAGTTTGACCCAACTCTTCGAGGTGCGAGTATCAATTGAGATCTTTTGGTAGTAGCATCAAGGACTTGAGATGTCATTCTTGGTATAGACTTTTACCGCTAGTGCCATGATTGATTGTATTAGTAAAATGTTGTGGTTCATCTGCGACAATAGAGCCATATTTTTCATTATTGGTGAATGGAAAATCTGTGGAACTCCTGATGGACCCAGGAAGAATAGGTTGAAGCCAATTCATATTATGTTGTCTAGTTCGTCCCTCAATGTAGTGAATGTAATGAGTCATCAAATTCGTTAGAGAAATTAGAGTATACAGACATCTTCCTTGAAGATGTTCCCTATTTTCCTCTCCATTAAGAGTTAAACATCTACATTGATCTGTACCCTAGGATGACACTGATATCCACACCACCATATGAGATGGATTCTGTAAAGCCTCATGAAGTGAATGAATAGTTAGAGGAATTTTAGGATAAGAGACTCTTAAGGCCCATTGTTTCCCCATGGGCAGCCCTAATGTTGTTTTCCAAGATGGAAGACGGGAGCTTGAGCCTATGTTTGGACATTTGGTTCCTGAACCAGGTGACTGTGATGAAATGTATCCACTGCCAAGGATTGGTGACCACTTCGATCAGCATAAGGGAGAGAGGTAGTTCTCAAATATCAACCACAGATCAGGTTATCACCATCTTGGGGTATATGATGAGGATATACCAAAGACAACCTCCAGGTGTCAGTATAGCCATTGTGAGTTCTTGGTGATGCATTTTAGCATGAAAAATGGCCCATCAGTGTTCATGGGAATCATGAACAAGATTTTCCAGCATTACCTTGACCGGATTTTCATGGTCTTCATTGAGAACTTCTTGGTGAATTTGGCATCAAAGGTGGAGCACTATACACACATATGGATTTTCCTAGGTACACTCCAAGAGAACCAACATTATGGTAAGCTCTCAAAGTTCCAATTTTGGATTCAGGATGTCCACTATCTGGAAAACATATTCTCAGAGGCTAGAGTTGCAGTGGATCTAGAGAATATAGAGTCAATGATCACTTCTGAGACACCCAGAAGCGTGAGTGAGGTGTAGAGTTTCTTAGGGTTGGCTGGATGCTATCATAGTTTCATGTATGAATTTTCTAGAGTGACATCAACCTTATCATCCATGACACAGAAGGGACACCCCTTTTGTGGAAAGAGGAATGCCTATAGAGTTTTCAAGAGTTAAGGAAGATATTAACTAGTTATCCCATCTCGAGACTACGAGAGGATGGAATTGAGTACATATTTTTCTGTGACGCATCATGGATCGATCTAGATTGAATATAGATGGAGGATTGAGATATGATCGCTTACAAATCACAGTAGTTGAGGAATCGGGAGCATAACTACGTGACCCACGACCTGAAGTTAACAGTAGTGGTATTTTCCTTGAGGATGTTGTGGAACTACAAGATGGATGAACAGTTTACAGTTTACTCTGACCGCAAGAGTACCGGGTATATCTTCTCTTAGAATCATCTGATCTTGAAACATAAGTGATGGTCAGAGCTCCTCTAGGACTATGACATTGAGAAAGTATATACTCCTGTGAAGGGGAACGTGGTAAAAGACATTCTTAGAAAGAGGACCAGATTGCATCTGATGAGTGAGGTGATAGAGCAACTAGCCACATTTGTGACATCCTTCATGGATGATGATGAATCATAATACCTCCAATAGGTGACTGTTACCCATGAAATCATATAGCAAGTTAGGGAGGCTCAGCTTTTGGATGTTGAATGTGAGGCACGATGTGCTCAGATATCTTTAGAATAAGCTCTATATGTACTTTTGATAGGTGGGGAGCACATCATCCTTTTCATATGATGCACCACAGTACTAGTGGCATTAATAGAGGAGGTGTTGATAGAGTTCCATACATCCCCTTGGCGTTACATCCATGAGTGGAAAATTTGTACTAGGACCTTAAATGTCATTACGAGTGGCCATGAGTGAAGAAATAGGTGGAAGAGTTTTTTTCACGGTTCCTCACTATTCAGCATGTTAAGGTCAAAACTCAGGTTCCTGTAGGATTGGCTCATCCACTTGAAGTACTATAATGGAAATGGGATGGTATCTTGATGGACTTCATAAAGGAATTACCATGTATATCCAAACACCATTATTCTGGTTGTGTAAGGGATTATAGGAGTCATTCAAGACTCATTTGTTCTTAAGAAAAACTTTTAATCCCTTGATAGATTGTCAGAGAGAGCATACAATACCGAACATGGAGGAAATGCTTCATTCTTGCATCATATATTTTGGTCTTAGTTAGGAGGACCACCTAAAAGTGCAGGATTTTTCTTACAACTACAGCGATCACTTCACCGTCGACATGGAACCGTTTGAGACCATGAATCGGGCGTCCTTGAAGATCAATCTTATGCTGGATAGACCCAGGGGAGTCAAAACTCAAGGGTCCAGAGTTGGTATGGGCTACCACTAAGATGGTGTAGATCATCCAGGAAGGGATGAGGATTTCACAGAGCAATTAAAAGTACTATGACAACAAAGAGTTGGAGACCCTTGGAGTTTAAGGAGGGATAACATGTTTTCCTTAATGTCTCGCCTCGATGGAGAATATAATTATTTGGATAGGGTGGAAAGTTATCTTTGTGGTTCGTCGAATTATGCTAGATTCTTAGAAGGGATGGTGTGGTGATGTAATGCCTAGCACTTCCCCCGCAGAAGCACCTCGTGCAAAAAAAATTCATGTGTCACAGCTGAGGAGGTATGTGCATGATCTATTTCACCTCATCGGCTACAGAGAGTTGAACATTGATGATGGGGTTACTTTTGCAGGGTTATTGGTGGAGATAGAGGATCTAAAGGATTTATTCCATCATGGATGACCGATTTATCAAGTGCGTGATCGATGGAAGCATGAGAACCTCTAGGATAGCACATGGGAAAGGGAGGCTCATTTTTATGCTAGTACCCCCATTTGTTTGATTATCCCTTGTTTTCGATTTTATGAATGTAAATCACTATGGTGGGGAGAATGTAATGTCCTAGAAATTCCATTTATTTTTTTAAAAAAAATAAATAGAATTATTTCGAGGCAAAATGCAATGACAACAAGATATTTTGAGGGCCAGTGATACCGAGAGGTAATATTGAACTTTTTTAATATATGTTCAGTAAACGTGTTAGCGTTATTTTATAACATTTGAACTGGTGCTCAGATAGAATATCTGAGGGCTACGTTGAACTCATAATGCTAGGATTCACCTAGAATGAACATTACATCGATAGGAAAGGGCTAAACAGAAAAGTTAATTTTCATAATTTTCGATAAAAATAATATAATAACATAAAATGTTTATTTATTTCTCTTCTCATCGATGAGTGAAGATTCGGTGACACTACGATGCTGTGACGAGACATGTTAATGGTGATAATTAATGGCTCATTAACACATATTGTAATGCTGATTTAATCACGTGTAATAGTGATGATATTTGATAAATGAAATAGTATAACGATGTGTTGTAGCATCGTGACAGAAACGATGCAACATGTTTTCTTTTTAGTAGTTTGAAACGTTGGGGGAACAAGGATTAAACGATGAGGATTCTCTGATGAACCTCTGATAGATTTTACTCTATAAAGAAGAATGACGAATGTGGGAGGGACGTCAACAACTTTGATGTACCTTGAAGAACGAGGAATTCCATAAACATCTTAGAACCTCAAGGATGAAGAGATATAGTAACGAACGTCAATGAGGTAGGTGTTTGATTTTTTTTTTATGATTTTTTCCATTCTTTTTATAAAAGATGAAGGTGGATTAACACACAAACAGGTTAATATATGGATCATGCATTCTTGTAGGAGGGTTCCGTTCTTGGGTTTTCTATTCGAGATTAATTTTTTTTATTGATATAAAGGTAATCCGTGGGCTGTCTCCTATTTTAAACCTCTAACGCGGAGGGTACGACCTGTGATGTACAAGGTCCGGGTCACTCCACAAGTCTGTTCATTATGTTCATATACATAAATCAATGTTAAGATTAGTGTAGGTCCAAGGTAGGGATGGAAGGAACCTAAGAGGCTCGTAGGCATTGGCGGATCAAGAAACGGAACACCAGAACAAATCTGGTGGCCCGCAGAAGGAACAGTTGGCACGCCATTAGTGACCACGTGGGTGGCTATATACGGAGGTAGGTGGAACACCCGTCAGTACATCGCGGAGGCAAGAGGTTGTGGCTGGCTGCAACTGTAGCATGTAGGAGTGGCACCGGCCGACACCTCATGGAGGTAGCAACCCACTTCTAGGCCGCCTGGGCGACCTGGAGAGCTGCGATTGATCGACGCAGCAAAGGGAAGACCCTAGATCATTTGACGTGGTAGGAACAAGACAAGACACTAGGAGGGAATCACATGGGAGGATTGGACCGTTCATTGAATGCCATGCTCAGATAGGGAATGGGTGTGTTGGTGGCTGTTGTGTCCTAGGCGCACACCACCGGTCTGCCCATAGCGATTCAGGTTCCACCTGGCAGGTTGTGCCCCCATCTAGTGAGTTGGCCTGGAAAAGCACCCCCAACTAGAGGGTCAGGCCTGACCCATACCCATCTTTCTAGGATGGAAGAGACCATGTCACCGGGTGACCCTTGGGCTCATCCACCGGCCAAATTGGGCCAGGGCCAATGAGGCCCATGGGGCATGGCCAACTGCCCAGGCCAGACCAAACCTACCCCGACTCAAGAAAAGTTAGGTCAGGACAGTCAAATTAAACCAGGGTATATGGGAACCTCGTTTGTGGTTGGTCGTGTCAGTCTGATTGGGTCACATCAGGCCAAGACATAACTGGTCCCTGGTTACTAAAATGCTAGTAACGTGCAAAGTGGTTGTCTATTCGATGTGTTGTCTATTGCATTGGAACGCTTAATATGAAATAGTTTTCTGGGTTATTTTATGTGGGACATCATGGAGGATGAGTTACAACTGATCACTCGATCAGTAGCCATGTGGATACATAGTGGCATGACAGAATAGCAGCAGCCATGTGAGTCCTTAGTGGACCGGCAGATGACCAGGAGATGTTTCGATCTTTAGTGGACTGGCAGATGAGTAGTAGCTATGTGGTTCCTTATTGGACTGAGAGAGAATCAGTAGTTGTGTCGATTTGTATTCTCCTGGAAGACGATCAGCGATTCATCATGGATGGGACCCTCAATAGTAAGAAACGTTCATCACTATAATTGATGTATGTTTCCTACTCTATAATATACCTGGTGCGATATGTCCCTACATTGTGACTTTTCATTGTTGTAGCTTTAGGTATTTCCCATTAGTGGACTAGGGTCCCATAAAAATTACTATGTTACTCAACCCTGTACGGTCTTCTCCCACACGTGTTGTGTCTTGTGTAGATAATATACATTTCTACCAATGACATGGTGGCCTAGGAGAAGGCGGGGCCTTGTAGGATCAGGTAGACAGGACGTACAAATTCAGCTTCTATTAGCCACACTATTCTAGCCATCCGGATGGGTTTTCATCAAATAGATACCCAAGTTCCTTTTTACATTGTTGTTTTCAGTTCTTTTTGATGAGTTTTTATTCTGGCCCACTTGTTTTCATTTTTACATGTACTCGGAACTTGTTTGAGTATACTTTTTTTCCCCTTTCTATTTATGGGACATGGTTTGGCATGTCTGTTCATATAAGTACTAAGGAAAATCCATCCCACTAGCAAGTTAACACCTTTAACACTAGTCACCAACCACTGGCATTCGAGAGGTGGGGTTGGGGTATGTCCTAGAACGGGCCCTGGCGGACGGGTCGAGACACTCCATATTTTCTTTTATGATGTTGTACCCATAAACATTTAATAAGTTTATTTATGAGAAAAAGTTGGATATAATCATTTTTTATGATGTTAATGAATTTTTCAATTTTTTTATTTTTTATCTAGATTATGTCAGTTGGAATTAATTAATTTATGTCCAAACATTACATTTGTAATTCATCGAGTATTTCACTTGATTATTCAATAAATATATATATTTTAATATATAATTTATATATAATTTATATTAATTATTTCAAAATATTTAATATTCTCTTTTATATGGTTTCTATTTTTAATTTCAATTACATTATTGGTTTTTAACTATGAGGGTTTGATTTGTTCACCTTCAGTGGATTACTGATAACATCATTTATATACTAGGATCTTCAACATTCTATTATAAAATGATATATTAATTAAATTTTAATTATAATATTTAAAAATAAAATAATAAATATTTTATTATTATTATTATATATATATAAGAAATAAATAAATAATATATATTATAATAACCTAAAATGATACCATATTTTTTGTTGTTTACAAACACAACATTATGTGCAACACATCCTTATGTTATCAAAAAATTTAATTTATATTTTTTTAGTTTCAAATTATCTATTTTATGATAAAATTCAAAAGTTAGATTATTATATTTCATTATTCATTAATATTTTTTCTTATTTCAAAACATTCTTGTGTATTCAAGAAAATGTGGTGGAATCTTTTAATGTTCATGATTCGATAAAAGGCGGAATTTTCATTGGTTCATTCTATATCTTCAACTAACATTCAATGAATGATAAAAATATAAACATCAATATTTTCATTGGTTCATTCTTGTATATTAAATTTCTCATTTTATCTTTTCATATATTTTTTATTACCATTTTATTCCCTTTTAGTTTTCATAACATTTTATTTCAGAGTAAAAAACTAATGTTTATGTGAATATTATTTGAATTGTAGTTTTACTCATGTAATTTAATTCACCAACATCAAAATAAATTTCCATTCCATTAGATCTATCCTTAATATTTTTAATATATCTATGATGTATTAATAATATCTCAACATGTATTCCTATAATATATACTATTTATAATCATTTGATTCTAAAAATTATATTGAGTTCAGAGACATTATAATATATTTGAATGATGCAGAACCAACTGATTTGAATGAAAATTGAATAGTCCCATGATTTTTCATGGGTGGAGTACTAGTATGTTACAAAGATACGATATCCTCACAAACATAGCATATCTATAATAAATTCTCTATTGAACTAAACTTTTCACTGAATGTCCCACTCACTAAAATATTTAGTTCCAATCATTTAACCTATAACACCTTCTCCCGTAAAATCACAAATTATGAGTAATGACGTTCTGAGATTGATTACCAACCTGGTGTACATCTATTCATGCTAATATTTTGGTCCATCCGGTGATTCACCATAGAACCATAAGTATATATAATCTTCTGATGGATCAACTCCTTTTAGAGAAGTATTTTTTTCATTTTATGCACCTCAGATTCCACCCATCATCTAGTGAATGGATATTTGAGTAACAAAATTCCAATTGTTGATCTTATGGAGAAATAAAAAAACATAACGTCTCAACGTATGTGTGTGTGTCTTCATGTGTCTGTGTATCATTACGAAATAAATATGTTTATCCACTGCTAGGGCTTTAATAGTCCTAGCTAAAAGCATTTTAAAAGACCCCATTTGTCAGCACTAAAAAGAGCATTGTTAATGGGGGTCTTTAACAATGCTTTTGTAGAATTGTTAATGGGGGTATTTAATAGTGCTAAAAAAGAAATATTAAAGGGGGAACCTTATCAGTGCTTATTTAAAATCATTAATAAAGGCCAACACTTTATCATAACTTTTTAAATAATGATGAAAAATGTGGTCTTTGATCTGCGCTTTTTTAGTATCACTGATATGGATATAATTCATAAAAATATATATTATTTATTAAAAAAATATAAATAGGTAAATATATTTATTTTTATATAAGTATAATATATATTTTTTAAAATATGTTTTAGATCAGGTAAATCGGCATTTACACATAATATATAATATATTTAGTGAAAACAACTTTATAAAATAGATTAAAAATATTTTAAATTAATAATTTTCTTATTAGTACCGAGTAATAGTCATTTAATATCAATTTGAAGGAACAAATAATAAAAATAATAAAAGATGTAAGATAAGCTGAAAACATAGCTCGAAAATCAAATGGACATAACGTTTTATCCAGTTGTTCGTTTGGGCCCTACCACATATCAAATGTAATCCTAAGACATGTAGTACACCCTCAACGATATAGGTAGATCTGTTGTTACATTTTTTGACGCCCAAAAATACTCTAAATTCTTCCAAAACTGTGTTTTTTGTCTGGGTACCCAAATTTTTTTAACATTTGATGGATTTTCAAACTCATTTAAGGGGGTCTTTTGGCCCTTTTTCTATGGGAATGTATTCCCATGGAATAAATTCACATATATATCATTGATTTTAAATATTATAGTTTTTCCACAATGAATGTTTATTTAAAATTACATATATTCTTGTTTTTCTATATTTACTTGTAATAAATCCCTCATATAAGTAAATATATCAACATATTTATGTAAAAATGAATATTATGTTAAATTTAAATAAATAAATATTCAAAAAAATTTATTGAAAATAATTTCTAACCATTTTTTACATTATAAAAATATATTAACAATGTTTATTTTTACTTATATTTTTGTATTAATCTATATATATATATATATATATATTATATTCTGGTATATTTTAATGAATATAAAATATAATATATTTAAAGAAATATAAGTATATATATATCACACACACACATATATTTTATAAAGTTATTTAAAAATAATTATATAAATATATGAATAAAACATATATATGTAAATATATATATGTAAATATATATATAAATATATATATGTAAATATATATTGAAATATATATATATATATAATATCATTAAAAACACAACAAAACAACATTTTGTAATGGTAGTGGTGTTCCATCATTGAAGGAGAGGTGTAGGGTACAAATCCAGGTTGGTGCACATGAGACAGGAAATTTTGAAAGCATTTCAAAGGGGGTGGAGGGCTGAAAAGCCCTGATAGGCAGAGCATTGTTAAAGGTGTCGTAGAAGTGTTGATAAAATGGGTCGGTCTCAATGGAAATCTGAAAAAATATAATTTTACCCACTTTAACATTGATTTTTAAAAGCTGATAAAATCTTTATTCTTTTTAACACGCTCCAATTATCGGTGCTTGTTTCGCACCGTTAATGGCCAATTTTGTAGTAGTGTATGTTGTGTATGTATGTGTATATTTGTGTATATAAGTGTATCTATATATACATATGTTTATATATGTGTTATATATATATTTGGATGTATGTGTGTGTGTGTGTGCATGTGTATATATCTTTATATATTAGGAAAAGTAATTTGGTTGTTGAAGTTAAAATATATTAAGAAGTATACACACACACCCATATATACGTAAACATAATCAAACACATTTAGGTCTAGAGAATAATATTATATATATATATATATTATAGTTAGAAAACATATAATAGTCAATATAAATATATACATCATTGAAAATAATATCCTTAATTTAATTAAATGTATTAAAAAACATAACATTAATTATAGAAAATCATTTATATTAAAATTTTAAATAATAAAATATATTTTCTTTGTCATTATTATTATTTTTATTTTTATTATATTTACCATATTTTATAATACAAATAATTAATTTTATTCGAATTTATATTAATTTAATTATATATATTCTCATTTTAATTATATATATATATATATATAATTTGTCTTTTGAAATATATGATTTAAATATAAAAAATAATTAATGGTATATTTTTTTAGAAAAATTGATATTAAATTTAATATTTATATTTTAATTAGATAAATTTATTTAATATATTTGGTATTTAAATAAAATATGATTAAAATATTTATACATATAGTTGCACCTTTTTATTTAGTGTAAAATATTTTTTCCTAGTATAATTAATTAAAATAAGCTAGGGTCAGTCACCATTTAAAAAAAAGAAAAAGAAAAAGGGATATGAAGTGGTTAAACAATGAAAATAAGCCCTCAATCCAAAACAACATAAAAAACAAGCATCAAATACCATCACAAACATATCACAAATACCTTTCTAGAGAAAAGGTTGCCCATTTATATCTTAATACTTACAAATTCATTCAATATAATAAGGTTAAGATAGAAGGCCAATATTATGATAATACACCAAACCATGGGGGTTTCCGCTATTGTACGGATATTGGCCTCGCCTACACATCTGAGGTTTTTGCAAAGGTTCATGATCTTCATATGTTGAATAGTTTTCCTTAATGATTTTTCCAGAAAAATGATCATCTGATACGTGAGAATTATGATCACTATAGGAACTGGAAATCTGTGTGGAACTAGAATGAATGTTAATTTCTTACAATGGGAATCCTTAACCTCTTCAGCATTAGACACATCAAATGAATGTTTCAGTTCATTACCAGTGTGTCTAGAAATTTCATACATGGCCAAAATACCTGCCCCATAAGTGCAACCTTTAGCTTTAATTAGATTCTTCCCATGTTTAATATATTTTTATACCATTTAATTTCCCAAACATATCAATCATATCTAATGATACATTATGCATAAAATCAATATTAAAAGTCCCCAATGAGTTGGGAGTATCTTCCACAGATAGCTCTTGTACTCATAAAAACCCCCTTCCAAAGCCTTTCAAGAATGATAATCAAAAAATAGAATCAGCTTCAAGCTTTTTCTTCACTTTATAGTCATTTATATAATTATTAATATTTTTGAATATATAACAAATAATATTTAAATATTGTTTATAATTATTAATATAATTTATTATTTGTAATACGTGTATAATATTTATTTATGTAAGTAGTTATTATTAATATTTATGTAACAATATTAATTAATATATGAATTTATATATATAAGTAAGTAATTTTTATTTAATAAATATGAAAATAATACTAATAATACATGCATTTCATATTGTTGTATATATGTATGAATTAGGTTCACCCATTGCACACACACATGCCATTGGGTTCTACACACATGAACACACACACAATCACATTTAAATGTGAATAATTGTTATGTGTAATAATTCTAATATTATAAACATTTATATAACTATTAATTTTTAATATTTATATCAAAATATTAAGTTATATAATAATTTTAATATATAGGTAATTAAATAAATATATTATATATATAAATTATAAAATATTATAAATATCTATATTGTATATAATTGGATATGCGCACATATGTGTTGAATTCACCGACACACTCATGTCCTTGGGAGACATGTGCACAGACACCGTCATATATTTATATATGAAAAAAGAAAGTCAAATTTGTAAATCTGTAATAGAAAAAAATACCTTAAATATTAAAATAAATTTATAAAATAAAATTACATTTAAAATTTTAGTACTTTTAATGTTTAGAAAATTATATTTATAATATAAAATGTATTAATTAATATTTTCATTTTAGTCATGTATATTAAATATCTTTTTGTATGTATAAATATAATTATATATGAGTTAAATTTTAAATATATATAATTAATGGTATCTTTCAAAATTACTTATTCATTTATATAATTAATAATTTGTTTAATTTTAATTAATAATTAACTATATTCTTTTATAAAATCAATAAAATATATACATTTATAACTAGAAACAATAATAACGTGAACAATATGCATGGTGAATCATAAAGACTCATTCACATTCAATAAATGAAATGATAATGGGTATAACTATAGAAAGAAAAACAATGCTGGTATACACAATGCCCTCCATATTTAAAAGATGTAAAGGAATAAAAGAATTATACAAATGGAAATTCCAAAATGAATCATGATCATCGGTCACATTCAAAGAGATAAAATTTTCTACCATGTTTTCTTATCTATAAATGTTAGAGATAATAACATGCATGCTTACCATCTTCCCATGGAAAGTCATCCATGATGATTAGAGGTGTCATGGAACGTTCAAATGTTTTTGCTTAAAAATATTAGCAACCAATTTATATCCACTATCAATATAGAGATCATTCAATTTACATTTATATTCTAGTTTAAAATCATATATCACCACCCATATTTCTTCTTCATAAGCACTGTATAACCCATTAAAACATGATAATATCGACTTGATAAATCCATTATTAATCCTAAATGTGCCACAAAATCCAGAATAACCACGATCTTCCAAAGAACAACCATCAACATTGACAATGATGAAAGGGGGAGGTAGATAAATCCAATTCATATATATGTACATTAGAGGATCCATTAGAATGTATGAAACACTAAACATGTGATAAGAAATCAGGACATCCACTCAATTATTTTGAATACCTTTTTATATTTTAGTGGATAGAAAAATATCTTCAATGATATATGTTCAAATATATCATGTTTTCATAATTAAATATTTAGAGCTGATGGAATTCATGACCTTCCATATATAAAAGAAACCAGTAACAACAACCATTAAGGGAAGGTTCATAATATGCATACTCTATTTGAGATCAATGAAAAAACTCATTAAGTTATTTATGTTTGTACTTATTTGTAATTCACATAAGAAACTACTAAAAACACAAATATTTTGTAAGACATGTAACAAGAAAAGAAGACATGAAAGAAAGAATCATTATTCTTGATGCATAGTAAAAAACCAATTTAATTTCCAGGATAGTGATAGTAATGAGAACATTAACAGTTATTTTGTTCTGCCACATTTTCCAAACTATAATATATCTAGTTTGTAGTATAAAAATTTTTCTGAAAGAACACAAAAACCTGTGAATTTTTTTTAAAAAAAGGTGACATTAAAATAATTTAGTGATCTGATTTACCATCTTAACCAATATTAGTATGTAATTATATTTATAAAAAAATATAATGCATCATATTTATATTGAAATATCTATTGGATAGCTATCAATCAAGGAGGGGTGGTTAATAAAAGATCTTAATGACATATTTTTTATGCTAGTGGTAATGCTACATGTGATTTATATTGACTATAAGTGCAAGTTTGTGGTCTTTAAATGTAAACAATAAGATCATTAAGTGATATACATAATATGTGTAGAGATAGTTTAGATGGAGTGATTCATTATATTTCAAACATTGGAACCCAAGTAATGAATGTTTCTCTTCATATTCCTAACAATCAACCTTTTATGAAAGACAATTATTTATGATTTATTATGAATCATCCAAAAGAAAGTAGTGATCAACAAAACATTGAAAAATATAATTCTTTAATGCTTAAACCACAAAATCCCAAAGGTTTGACACATTTCTCCCAATAATTTATAGCATATTTATGTTTGAAGATCCTTCTAATCCATATAATGTTTGGAATTCATCGATCAAGACTCCTAGAATGGCCTCTTGTCCATTTTTAAATGATTTAAATATAGATGAACATTTATGCGATAATAGAATTAATTAATGAAATATTACCAACTTGAGAGAGTGAATTCCCCTTTTAAATTTAATGCTTCTTAGTGATATTAGGGGTAATAACATTAAGATATAACACCTTTATATTAAAATTAATTAGTGTTATACCCTGTTATTTCAATGGAAAACCACCAATTTTTACTCCCAAAAGTCTTCCTGTGTGGTTTAATTTTTAGGAGAACATATTCTTCCAATAATAATGACTAGGTTTCCTCAAGTTGATGGCCTAACTTGAAACACTTTCACAATGAAGAAAGTCTTATTTAAAGAAATAATATAACTACTATCAACCTAAAAACTATTTTTATATTATTAATAAAATTAATATGCTTAGTATCCTTAATATTTATTAAGGCCTTATTGGCAGATAATATCCTAATATCCACCACCTTGTATTGATGAGTATTGAGGAAATCTCCCGCAATACCAAAAAAATAGTGTTGATAGTAGTTTCCCTTAGATAACCCCTCCTGTATAACCAAAGTATCATTTTATAGTATAATTAAAAATAATAGATAGCATATTACAATTAAAAATATATTAAATTATCATAATGAATCTAGAACAAAACATGTCTTTTAATCCCTTTAAGAATTATATCCTAACTAAGAGTGTCATGGTCTTACCGATTTCAATTTTAAGGGTGATATTACTAGATTTAGCTTTCCTATGATGAATTTTAACACATTTAGAAGAAACAAAGATTAATTCTAGAAAATTTCTCCTTATTATAATTCCATATTGATTATTAGAGACATCGATGTTGGAAAGATCCCCCTGTGTAATGGATGTGACATTACAGATGATATTTTGAATGGTATTCCCAACCATAATGGTTCTAGTCACATAAATACAAAATATGGACACTCTTGTGAATGAAGTAGATTAATTAATAATTAGTTCATAATGGAAGGAATTTTGTTTTAATGAATTCCTAGATAGCCTCAACCAAGTATTATTAGAAAATATCTTATGAGACTATAAAAAATTATTAATCTATCTATCTATCCTCGGGTAAGTTTTTATATTTATGGAAGAAAAATCATAATTGATCTCATTACTAAAAATAGTAATAGTGAGAAATGGATATTTAATTTTAGTAATAGTAATATTAAGGAAATATTCCATCATCCACTCATCGTACTTACAGTCTTATTAGTTGAATATACTGTCAAATTACCCAACCATGGTCTTGATATGTCCATGTAATCACTGATAGTCTAATGAATAACCACAATTGAATAAATATTCCTCTTAAATCTTATTTACTTTTCCATTATATAAACAAATGTTGAGTTTCAATCACCCTCATTGGTCCATGAGATGTTCATTTGACCTTAATATCATATATTTGGTGTCAATTTTACCATCTATCTTACCTTTCTTATGGATATCATCCTTAGAGGAAATATCTAGTATTATTGTGTTAATATTAAATTCTCAAAAAGATCTATTTTATCACCCAAAATCACATTTTATATTATTGATTTTTGATTTTATTCTAAACAAATAAAATCCTTCTAAATTATTTGACCATTCAGGGATGGTGGTATAATTCAATCCCACAAATCCAAGACATACATTGTAACTCAATGCCAATACATCTAATATAAAATATTAAGGGAATTGGATGTCCTTCCCCAGAAAAAATAACTCCCATTAGAAATTGAGATTGGTTTGATCGAAGCCTTAGATAATCCACCAGTGGTAGGAGATTCTTATGTTACCACCATTCATGTAGATAAAATCAATGTCAATTTTTCATTATTATCGTCCATTTAAAGTACACCTAATCTATGTTTATTTCACCCCAATAAACGTAATTTCTAATAAGAACTACTATTTAGTAGAGATTAAAATTTAAAAAAAGTAGTGCTGAAAAAATTAGATCCATTTTTCTATTAGGATTAATTATATTATTGAAATCCCCATGGATAATCCGATTATAAGAGATCCCAATATACAATATAGATAACTCCTCGCAATGTTTCATCCTGCTAATGTAACAATTTTTAGTGTACATATTATATTCCATTGTTTATTTAATATCCTTGTCAAAGATAAATGTAATATGATATTGACCAATCATTTAGAACAAGAGTTAAATCCTCTTTTATGATGGGTCCAAATTGTTTCAACTATAGCCACTCTATGATTGTAAGATATCAATTATTAACCTAATGAGAACTAATTTTTGAGTTTGTGCCAACCAACCTGATCCCTCTGATTAGGAAGCCTGATGATATTAAGATGTAACCACATGATGATGTGTCAAAGGGATGAGTACGTATATTAGTTTTTTATATGTAGAAAATTTTAGAGAAAAATATATATCTTTGGAAGAGGGAATGCCCCTAGTTTTGGCCCTACTGGGATTTTCAACCTGAACATTGTGTTTACCCCTTCCCTTTTTAAAATGAATATCTTTAGTCCCAGCCTATCCTTTTTTCATCCTTATAATGATCCTTGTAAGTCCAACTACTGTAGTCAAAATGTGATTTCACACATAGGAGGCATAAATAGTTCTCAGTACAATGTTTTTTTTCTTTCTGTGATGGAGATTTCATTTTACTATCCATTCCAAAGAAAATCTAGGAAAATAGAACATTCTTATTGACCAATTTATCATTAAAACAATCACCAATATCAATATTTGATCTAGAATCATCTGAAAAAGTGATTTTTTTGGATATTTATAAGACTCATGGATTCATGTCTATAATCACTTAAAATTTTTTCTACATTCCAGTCTCAGCAACAACCATAGGTGCTGGATGAACAATGAATTCTATCTCAATTGAAGAAGTCTTGATGAATGGGCTCTGTTCGACTGAGGTATTATCTAATGGATCATCTTTATTACATAAATCTACATCAGGTTGTGTTTTATATACATCAGTATTAGTAATCAGTGAGAATTAAATACCATTATCTGGGTTTTGGGGAATAATTTCCAAATATGAGTGGCCAATATCAGTAATGAGATATGGGGAAGGATACATTTCCCTTCCGTAATCGGAAACATTGGATGTAGTTTTTATTCACAAGTATTTATCGTTATTCCTGTATTTAATTCCCCTATAATCTACATCTAGGATCCCATTGGATTTGAAAAATATATAAAATAATTTTCTTTTTATGTACACTCTGGCTGTATGGCCATTGAATTTATAGTAAAAAAATTAGGGATTCCACCGATAATATTCTTATAGGATTTTAATATTCTATAGAGACATCAGTGAAACCTCATTGACCAAGGTAATGGAAAGATAAATTTCCACAAAACACTAGAGAAATTCACATACCCGTCTCTTCTAGACACACTATAAATTTTTTTGGAGGTTCCAGTGGAGGAAGAAATATCCCATAGGATTTTTCTATTCAAGTAAAACAAAAATATTCCATGAAATTGGATACAGTCATGTGCATGAGTGTTTTTTAAATTTTAGGGATCAAAATTTATATCTCATTCCTGAATATTCATGATTCATGGATTTTTTGTTACTAAACCAAATACACATGCATTATTTCTTAATTTATCTGAGGGGAAGTGTGACACCCCAGACCTGCACTCCCAGATCTAGTTCCATAAACACATAATTTACATACTCACTTTTATACTAGTTTTAAAATCCTGAATATAATATTCCTTAAATAAAAAGAAATTATTATTTCATCTCTTAAATATCTAGAAACATTTCCTGGTTAGCTATTTATTTATTTATATGAAATAATAAGTAACATATCAAATGCTCTTTGTATTAAGGTGACATTTTTTCATTATACATGAAACTAATTAATCTATAATAAGTATAAAATATAACCCTTAGATTATTTCAAACATGATATCCTTCAAAATATACAACATTTCACCACAACATAGGTAAATAGAAACATACGAGTGGTGATATCAAATGCTCAGTAATGAAAAACATTCAACTAAGGGAATCATGAAATGAACTTGTCATAAATATTATTTTGAGAATTAGTAAACCACGTGAATTCAAAATCAACTTGAAAATTAGATAATTGGGTATCCCTGCCACTAAATGAAAACATTGATATCAAAAATACAAATAAACCACTGATGGACTGCATAATACTATAAATTAATAACATGCTTTCATGGCTTTATTGTAAGACAATGTCTTATTATGGGAATAGGTACACACCAAAACCCTCCTATTTTGTCTCATTATATTTTTTGATGTTTCAAGGGGATATATAATTCTAGACCCCAATCATTACTTATTTAATACCAATGTATTAACCATATGTTCAATACGAGTTTTCATACTACTATTTATGGAATCTATTGTTGCATAAAACATGGATATCCATATAATGAAAGATATATAATGTTAATAATTAATAAAACAATGTTAGATTTAAAAAAACATCAAGAATATCAATAATATTATTCATATAAAAAAATTTCTAACATATTCATATCACATTTATTTAAATAATGTGGTTGGTCAAAAAATACACAGTTAAATTTATAATAATCATATGTATTGGAATGAACACATATAGGACACAAATATCTTTCTCCATGTTAATAAAAATGCATTCCTTCTTGGTGAACATAATTAAATATGGATTATTTAGAAATGTGATGTTCACACCAAATAGAGAAATAAGTATATGAATAATTTAACACTATAATAAAATGATCATAATCTATCCAGATAATGAAGGAGGATGGTTTCAAAAGAACATTACCCCAATGTTACAAAGGGAACATAGAAGAGTTTTCACATAGATGAAAAACACCCTTAAAAAGAATTATTTGAATGGAATCACAAATAATGGATTGAGAATCAAATTGTTCAATTCTCGAGAGTTAAATCCCCCTAATATTAACGCATATATATTAGATTATAAATCATGAAACCTAAAACCCATTGTGAAAAATCATTTTGAAAATAAAATGGGAAGTAAAAATTAAAATAGAAAATATATTTTAGATACAATTTTAACATTCTGGTAAAATAAAATTTTACTTATCACTTGAAAATATATATTTTTAAGAGGTAGTATGAAATATTTTAGATACAATTAATGTATGAACCCATATATTCTTTTCAGGTATTTTTTTCCTTTTTTCAGTGTTTTTGGGAAAAGGATGATTTTCTAGAAATTTTTGAAGTACATGTTGTGTACATTATGAATACATACTGTCTACTCGGTTACTACAGGTAGTCGTGTACTTACCATGTAACATCCATACAAACGAAATTGTATTTGGTGACCTAGATACCACCTAATGCGGGGGCCGGTAATGGCAGGTACACACCGTGTACTTCTAAATTACACGAAATGTACTTTTTTTTCATTAAACGTATCGTGGTCGTGTCTGATAGACAAAACCATCTCTTTCTAGGTCTGTTATTCCTGAGAAACACAGTACGACCATGATCTTTCCCCGAGCCCCAAATAGAGCATCTGATCTCTGATTAAACCACTGTCGATTGCATTGGGATCGCCTCAATAAGCACTTACTTCTTATATAGCTTTGTTTCCTAATTCCTCCTCTTTCTCATGTCAACCTACGTTGAATGTTTTAGATGTTTTTTTAAATATACATTGTTATTGGGTGATTCAAGGCTTTAGGTTCTTGTATATCTCTCCTAAAACACTGAGGAAGGTGGTTTGTGCCTTTCCATTGAATGTCTTTTTGTTATATGTGAAAATTTGTCCAATACCCATGAACGGGGTATTGAGAGTTTACTGTTTTAGCCCTGTTAATTTTCTACAATACTTTAATGCTTGGCTAGAGGTTAATTTAATGTGAATAGGGTTAATTCCTATGCTTTGGATGTTTTTTCCAATGCATGTTCTGTTATGACCGTTTGGTCCTGTTTAGCCTGTTAGGATTCCTTGTTTGATTTCCCATGACTAGTATTATAAGATGAAGTGATTTGTTATCTGACATATTGTTATGGTGTAGACTATTTTCCCAAGTAGTTAATGAGTTTTACATTGTCCATATTGCATTTCACTACATGATTGACTTACACAGGGCCATGAGAACGTGGTGTAGTAGACCATATGGTTAATGGATGTATGGGCTTCTCCAGAGCGTCTGTTTTTACTATTACATTGGGAGACCATAGGAGGAATTGACGTAAGTGCTTCCTCTGAGTGTCTGTAGTTCCACGACGTGGGACACTGGGGGAATGTGATGTAAGTACTTCCCCAAGGCACCTTTTAGTTACTAATAAGAGACTATATAGGAAATTGACGGTGAGTGATTCCTCAGAGAGTCTATGCTTAAGCTGAACCAGAGGGGTCAGACTATGTGTACATCCCAGAGGGTTGCTTCTGTTGTTTTGGATGAAACAGAGGGGTTAGGATAAAATTGATTCCCAGATGGTTACCTTCATAGATTATCTTCTTACTTTATATGTGAATTGAATGCTTAAACTGTAGGAATGTTTACTATTGAGTACTTCCTTGTTTACATCTTATTTTTACTTATTGCCTTACAAATATTCACTGACTGTTAGGCACGGATCTTTTGTGGTATCCTACTGGGATTAGTCTCACACCCTATTTGGGTCACGCTTTTGTGCCCAAAGAGATTATATTGATGTAGTTATAGATAAGGGAAAGCACCCTTCTACTTCTGGTACTTGATTGCTGAGGAGCTGGATAGCATGGGACCAAGTTGAGGCTTGTGATGCTAAGGAGTTATCTGTTTTATTTTGTTCGTGGTTTTGTAGAGTAATACAGCATTGTGTTTTGTTTGGATTCTTTCCTAGACATATATACCATGCATAATTTATATATATTCTCATGTTGTTTCTTACTTTCAGTCTTCCGCTATTTTACTGTTGAATGTTATTATTACTTCTTACTCTATTGCTATTTGTTTTACTTCTGCTGGGTTACTCTGAAAATGAGGGCATAGTTTCTCCACTATCACACACATGGCCCTCAATACTTGTCGGCAGCCTCTGGCATTCGGGAAAATTTACTTGAGTCCATGTGACCAACCGAGTGTGGGGCATCATTGGGTGGCTTCCTGCAACAGGATGTTACAAGGTGGTATCAGAGGAATTATTTTCTTCTTGACTTACTGTTTGGATCCTATATCCAGGGATAAGAAGGAATAGGTATATGGTAATAAGTTGTCCCTGGGAGTAGCTAACCCGTGTACAAGGAAAAGCCAATTTAACTCATTATTGCAATGTTTCTGGTTTCTCAATTTTACAGTTGATTTTATTTTCACTGTTGGTTGATTCACTTGTTTTTTGCTGTTATTTTTGATGATATTGAGGTTCTATTTCTGTTTCATCTTGATGAGATGAGGGTTTTCCATCTCATGCATCATATAGGCACTTTCTAGAAATCACATTTCATGCATTCTTTCCACGCCCTTAAGGGTTCATTAGCTATTACATGTTGTTGTGAGAGATGATGTGCTAGATATTCATGTTGTTGTGATAGATGCCTTGATAGAATTATTGGTTTTGATAGGGTATTTATTTTGTAAGGATTTCATTGGATGAACTCCAAACATTAGTTCTTAATGGGTTATGGGCCCTCATGAATCAGAATTTGGTGGATCAATGACTTGTTTACTTTGTTTATAACATGTATAAGATGAAAAGATTTGATCCATGAGGAGTATGGGCCCCCAGGGATCAGAATTTGGAACTTTAATGTTCTTTTTAGTGTTTTTCTATGGTTTGTAGTAGTTTCGGAGTCTTACATTCTGGAAAACCCTTAATACAGGGTGTCTAATCATGAATACATGCCTTGTGTTCTTCCGTACGAGATTAAACTATTTTTCTTAAGTACACACCTTGTACTGTATGTACACGCAGTGTAGTCCCTAACCGTGTCACTGGAAGTGTGGGCCAGGACATGGGGTTTTCAATCTTGGGTAGGATATGTCGTGTATCTGATGTACACAACGTGTTGTAGAACCATGTAACTGGTCATTTCAAAAACAACAAGGGTTACTTGATTCATTTATAATACACGTCATGTCTGTCGGGCACATGCCGTGTTGTGTGTGCCATGTTTCCGGCTGTGTAGCTAATGACACGGGTCTGTACAATCCTAAAAGTACACATCATATTTGAAATGTTCACGTCGTGTAGAGTCAGTCGTGTAACTGTCCATGTCTCTAACAACACGATCCATTGAGGTTCGTCTAGTACACATCGTGTCTATCCCTAACACACCATGTAGCCTTCTTCTTGGGAAATTGTGTGTTTACCCATGTGACTACCAACACAGGTCGGTGAATCTTGTCTAGTACACATTGTGTCTGTAAGGAACATGCTGTGTAGTGTGAGCCATGTATCCGTCTGTGTCACTAACAACATGGGCTAGTGAAGCTTGTCTAGTACACACTGTTTCTGGCATGAACTTTCCATGTAGTCTTGTTCTAGGTGAAGTGTGTGGCTTAGCCGTGTAAGGTAAATTGAGCAGGGGAATATGATTAAATTACACATTGTGTGTTAGGAAAACATGCCATGGGTTTGGGGCGTTACATGACCAGTTGTGGTTGGACTACATTCCCATGTTAATGGCTTAAGGGAAAATGTCGTGTAGGCTTTATACACGCCGTGTATCCATGTTTTGGAAAACATGAATGATATCTTTATCATGTTCCCTTCTTAAAAATTTAGTTTTCAGTCCCTGATTTTCTTGATCTAATGTGTGTTCTTGACCTTGCTGATTCATGTCACTGAGACGTCCTCCGGTTGTACGCCAATTGCAAGGTGGTGATCAGACACCAGAAATGGATAATCCGGGACAACCATCAGATCCTCATGTTGTGCCAGTCTTGGCACTAGCCGTCATTCTAGACATAGTGGTTGATTAAAAATACTTAGAGGGCTTTATGAGGTTCATACAGACCTTACAAAGAGTACCGCATCCTGCCCTGTCGATGGCAAAGCTGATGCGGGTTTTTCAGCAGCGACATCGTCACACTAACATTGGGGTAGGAGGACCTCAGGCTGCAACGTCATGGTTAGAGGCCATGTTTTCTATCTTAGATCATCTAGAGATGCCTCTAAAGAGTAGGGTGAATCTCATTACCTAAATACTTCGGGATTCCACCAAGAGATGGTGGGATGTGATCTCACAGGTGGGACACCAGCAGGTCATGGCTTGGTATGATTTCCAGTATGCCTTCTACGACTAATTCAATCTGGAGTCTTTGAGGGCCAATCGAGACTGAGAGTTCATGAGTCTAGATCAGGGTACTCTTTATGTAATGGAGTATTTCTATCACTTCATAGAGCTGTAGTGCTTCAAACCTATTCCAGGAGGTGATGAGTTATTCCTTGCAAGGATGTTCGATAATGGTCTTATGCAAGACATCAGATCGCATGTGAACATATTCAGGGTGACTTCTATTACTTCTATATTCAACTAGGTGCTGATCATTGAGCACAACCTGAGAGACTCTAGGGTTGTGTTCTAGGGAATCATAAGAACTGGACTTAGTATCCCTCATACAGATAGCCGGAAGTGTCATAGGAAGACTTCGCTTGCAGATCCGAGGAGGCATGAGATATCTTCTGGTAGCCAGGTGGTGTGTTTCCAGTGTAAGAAGTGAAGGAATACATGGACACCCTGCCAGAGAGAACCAGTGGAGTTCCAGTATTGTGGAAATTTCGGTCATCATCAATGCTTCTATTAGATATTTGTACCCGAAGTTGGTGACATGGGTTCTTCAATGACTTCGTGTTCGGGAGCAGCACCACCACTTTTTCATTAGTCAGGGACCTGGAGTTCTCTGGATATTCAGGCTGAGGCGGACATTGTGGTTGTGGTATCTATTCACCCGATTTTCAGCGACAACATGGTGGATCAGCTTAGAGTGGTCAGGTAGGGTCATAGGGCTACGGTGCAGTCAGACTTTTGAAGTAGAGCAGACCTACAAGAAGTAGGATCCCAGACCCCCCACTATTTGAGGTACTATTCTTATTGCCTTATTTTTATATTTTTCTCTTTTAGATATAGGGTATTCTTTTATAATTATACATTTTTCTATTGTAGAGAGCCTTGGGATCTATATATTTTATTTTTCTGATATCTTGATTCTAGACACTTTGTTGGGGACTAGAACGACTACTATACGTTAGTACAAGGAGTGCCCTCTTGAGATTGGTGAATATCACTTCTTATGAGACCTATAGGTCCTAGAGATGACTTACTATGATATCATTCTCAGAAAGGAATGGTTAGTTCCATTCTAGGTAGTTGTCGATTTCTATCACCGTAGGGTGTGTTTCAAATCACAAGAAGGTAGTTCGTTTCTTTATAATGGAGAATGGGATGTCCAGGTGAGCAGAGTGGGACCCGAGCATCATGGGATGGGAGGAGTTATACAGTGACCCAGCCTTTTCTTACATTACTATTACATAATTTTAAAGATAAACAACATAATAGTATTACACATAGAAGATCCAAAGGTTTTGTGTCTTGGACAAACTAGGATAGTACATAACAATTACAACATCAAGCAAAAAAATTTATTTAATTTCTTCTTCTATAGCTTCTTATTGGCACTTTTCCTCTCCTTAGTACATGTAGCCACCTGAGGATATACATAAAGTGGGTTGATCTAAAAGCCTAGTAAGAGGATAGATAAGAAGAATATAGCATGGGGTGAGCATAATCCTGACATAGGAAAAAGATCATGAACATGAGAAAAGCATAAATAAAAGACTTCAAATGTGGTAATGCATAAAAATTGAAACATCATGTCTTAGTGGTTGAATACCACACATACCTATGAACAATTATCGCATATTTTTCAGACATAATTTAACATTTTCTCATGAGATTCATCACATTACCCAATTCATTGGAGTGCTGTATAATTCCGGGCGCACCTGTCACATCATAACATTATCGTCATCATGCTTTCCACATAGAAGATATATCAAAAGTGAACATAAATAACCCATGGAAAGGAATGGGTTTCATTTAATAAGAACACATTCATAAACATTGGGTTCCCAAAACAAATAGGGAATATCATACTTGATACAAGAACCATCAACCCAGAATGAGAAGTAAAAGGTGAGTTCTTAAAAGAATATTTCTTTTGGAAAACATTTTGTTTGACATAAAAAGTAGTGGTAAACATGTATATCCTATAAAAGGAAATACAATGATGAAAAAAATGATCTTTAAGGAGTAACTATATCAAAAATGGAGTGAAAGAGGGAGAACCCGAAGGATGAAAGTTGTGTTTGAGAATTTCCCCTTACCTTGTATCTGAATTCTTCATTCCCTTTAATGTCCTGTATAATGACATTATATTATTTAATTAGAAAACCAGAACTTCTTGTACATTAATATGGTTCATTATGGTTTCATTATGTGATTTTATGTTCCTTTGGATGAGTTATAGAGTTTAAAAACATTGTTTGGGAATGTTTGTTTTTATGGTTTTCTTGAGTTGTTCATTTGTATTTTTAAATTGAAGTTCGGGTCAAACATGGGTAAACATACATAACTAATATTACATGTTATTAATGAAATTACAGAATTTAAAATGATATTATAATGGGGTATATTATATACCATGTGGGTGAATCATTAGATAAAAATTAAATGATGATTGTTTGGGTTAATTTGGGCGGTTTTTGGATCACAATGAACTTGTTTTAATTTATCACTTAGAAATATGGCCATAAATTAGTTCCAGAACATTAAATAGGAGATAATACATATAACATATTATGTTTCAACCAAAAAAATGGTTTCATGACCAGATCTGAAGGTATAAATGGAAGAAGAAATCATGTCGTTCTTGAAGGTGATAAATTAACACCTCACGAACAACGTTCTCTTTAATAAAATAAACTGAAGAGGGAAAGGGGGTTGGATGATATAATATCCCATTAGAATCATAAAATTATAGTAAATATATAATACTGGAGTTATAATACAATTTGGATGAAGATATGAGGGGAGAGATGAAGAAATGAACTTGTAGTTGAAAGAAAAAGTATAGGAGAAGAGGGAGAGAAATTGCCTCTTAAATCCTCCTCTTGAGATCCTTCTTAAGGAAGCTAGACTTGGACTTTTGATGAGACCAGCATCTCTTGGACGTGTTAGAGTGGCTAAAAAATATGTTTGGGTAGAGTTTAGTGAAGTATTTGAGCTTGAGAGGTGTGAGGAAATGAGGAGTGAAGGGTGGAATTTATAGTGGAGGGGAGAGGGGTTTCCATAATATAAAATTCATTAGTTTATTAATTTCCCATTAGACAAGGAATATTGAGTTTGTAATGACCAATAATAGTAATTTTATAATGTGATCCTAAACCAATTGTGCTTACATCAGCCGAACATCACACATGACTCTATAATTATCTTATTTAACTTATATTTGTAAATTACGATATTTCACTATTCATAAAAATTCAAGTAATTCAGAAAAAACCAAAAAATTTACCCCAACCATTATTAGACATGTAAAATCCAAAAATGAAGTCCATTATTCAAAAATAATTTTATAAATATTAATAATTTGATATTTAATTAATATCATTATTTACATAAAAACAGTTTTTAAAACTTAAAACTAATTTTCTAGTGCTTTCAAAAATTACATTGGGTCTTATAAAATTATCTAAAAACTATATGAAATTGTTTCAATAATTTATAAACACATTTTAGGAAAATAAGTTTTTCTTTAAATTAATTATTTAATTATAATTATTTATTTATGACTTAAAAAATACCAAAACATTTACTAAGGTTGAATTCTCACATTTTAAGATGTCTAAATTTTATTTAATTATTCATGGGTAAGGATACTCTTATGTTGAATGATTTACTATTCATAAGGTTCTGTTACTATTCATAAGGGTACGTTACTATTCATGGAAATCAATTTTTTTTTCAATAGACTCCAAAAATCATCTTGAACACAATCGTGTATGTCCGATTTTTGAAATTCAAAACACAGAAGTGACAAACATATGATTAATGGTCACTTATAAAATAGTAGTTCATTATATTGTGTTTTCATGTGATTTTATGACAAAATTATAAGAAGGGAATTTCCATTGAAAAACTTTGGGTTGTTACAAGTTATAACCCAGATTGCTAGTCTGTATCTGGATGACCAGGGGAAACCATAGTTAGACTTTACTACAGTGTTGGATTATTTCAAAGATATCTTTCTAGAGAAATTTTTAGGTTTTCCTCTGGAGAATGGGGTAGAATTTTCTATTTAGCTTGTTCCAGGAGCGGCACCGGTGTCCATTCCTCCTTATAAGATGGCTACACCAGTGTTGTATGAGCTCAAGAAGAAGTTTGAGGAGTTGTAGGAAAATGGTTTCATTTGACACAGTACATATCTTTGGGGTTCACATGACTAGTTTTCAAAGAAGGTGGAAGGTACCCTCATACGATGTGTGGATTATCGGAAATTGAACCAGTATACGGTCAAGAATCGATATCCCTTACCGGGGATTGATGACCTCTTGGATCTGCTTAGAGGATCATGGGTGTTGTTGAAGATGGACTTGAGTTCTGGTTACCATTAGTTGCATGTTTGACCATCTTATATATCACTCACATCCTTCCGGAGCAGGTATGGTCTATACTAGTATGTGGTTATATTATTCAGCCTCACGATTGCATCTAAAGTCTTCATGGAACTGATGAACCGAGTGTTCCATCCAAACATGGATTCTTTCGTGGTAGTCTTCGTGGATGATATCTTGGATTACTCTCACAGTTGACACGACCATGCCACACATCTTAAAAACATTTTTATTACACTGAGAGAGAATCTGTTATATGAAAAGATCCCAAAATTCCACTTTTGGATGGATTAGATTCACTTCTTGGGTCATGTTATCTCATAGAAACGAGTATCAGTAGACCTAGAGAAAGTGAGAGCATAAGTTTCCTAGGAGAATCTGAAGAGTTTCTTTGAGGTGCGGAGTTTTCTAGGAATGGAAGGGTACTACATATGTTTAATACAAGACTTTTCACACTTAGCATCACCACTGACAGGCCTGACTATGAAGGGTGAAAAGTTCTTGTGGTCAGATTCATGTGAGTCAGCCTTTAAGAACCTAAAATGAAGGTTGACTTCAACATAGATACTAGTATTTCCAGATCCAGGCAAGAGCTATAATGTGTATTTTTATGCGTAAGGTATCAATTTGGGAGCTATACTTATGCAGGGGGAGGGAGTCATTGTGTACGAGTCTCGGCAGTCGAGCCAACATGAGATGAACTACCCGACACATGATCTCGAGATGGCTGATGTTGTCTATGCTTTACGTTGTTGGAGACATTGTCTTCTAGGAGATCATTTTGTGGTTTTCACCGACCAGAATAGTCTCAAGTACATCATCACTCAACATGACAATAATTTGAGATAGGGAGGTTGGGATGAGTACTTTCAGTCCTTTGACTTTGAGCTTTCATATATGTCTAGGAAAGGCAACACAGTTGCTGCTGCGTTGAGTCGGAGGACTCAGATATAGGCAGTTCAGGAGGACATCTATGAGTGGAAGCTTAAGGCTCTATTCTCTGAGATGCATTTGGAGGTTCACGACAGATAGGGATAGACTTTTCCTTATTCTGTAGTTGTTACCTCTACTCTAATTAAATGAGTGCAAATGTGGCGGCTATTAGATTCTGAACGCCTAGTCCTACGGGAACGTGTGTCAAGAGGAGACTCTATTCCTAGATAGAACATAGGCGAGGAAGATATCTTGTGTTCCTAGGGTTGTCTATGGGTTTCAGCATACATAAAAGAGGAGCTGATGCGGGACTTTCATTCCTCAGTTTGGAAAGTTCATCCTGGTGTCACCAAGATGTATCGTGATCTACACCATCAGTATTGGTGGCCAGGTAAGAAGGGGGATGTTTCTAGTTTCATCAGGAGGTGTTCCTCCTATCCGAAAGTGGTGGAAGAGGATTAGTGACCTGCAGGGCTTTTGCAGTAGTTACCCATTCCCGACTGGAAGTGGAATGATGTCGTGATGGATTTCGTGACAGGGTTGCCAAGGTCACCACAAGAGAATGTTTCTGTCAAGGTTGTCATTGAAAGACTCACGATGGTTTCTCACTTCTTTCCAATTAAGGAGACCTTCAGTGTTGATGAGCTAGGACGGCTGTAAATCTGAGATATTTTACGTCTAAATAGAGTTCCACACTCCATTATTTCAGAATGGGACACCCATTTTACTTCTATGGTCTGGTAGGGGCTACAGAAGGCTTTGGGTACATAGGTATTTTTGAGTACAGCTTACCATCCCCAGATAGATGGCCAGTTCGAGCATACGATTCAGGTGCTTGAGGACATGCTTCGAGCATGTATTCAAACTTTTTGAGGTTCTTGGGAGAAGAACATATCTCTTATGGAGTTTTCCTAAAATAATAGTTTTCAAACAACTATTCATATGGCACCTTCTGAGGCTTTATACGGTTGTCCATGCCGGTCACCCTTATGTTGGCTGCAGATAGAATAGGTAGTTATGCTAGGGCCACATCTTATCTAGGAGACCACAGAGCTGATCGAGTTGATTCAGAAGAGGATGGATATTGTACCATCACGATAGACGTCTTATGTTGATCGACGAAGACAACCTTTGGAGTTCGATGTCGGGGATCAGTTTTTCCTGTGTGTCACACCGAGGTTGGGACACATATGGATTATTATATAGGGTAAGCTTTTTTTGAGGTATGTCATCCCATTTGAAGGGTTGAAGAGAGTTGTTCTGGTTTCCAATAAGTTGATTTTACGTCAGAGGTACCAGGATATGAATGGCATCTTCCGCATTTCTTAGCTTCAATGATACTTCTTTGACCCATCACATGTTTTCCAACCTATTGTGGTTGATCTTGAGGTGGATGCCTATTTTGAGGAGAATCCTATTTAGATTGTTGATTGATGTATGAAGGTTCTCAGTGGCCAATATGTTCCTCTAGTATGAGTGATATGAAAGCACGGGCGAGTACAGGACGAGAATTGAGAGAGGGAGGCTGATGTACGATTGTAGTGGCCGGAGCTGTTTGGGGTTTCCTCTTCTACTCCACCTTGCTAGGGAAATTAGGGGATGAATTTCTTTAATGGGGGGATTTTTTAAGAACCCAGATCTTATTTTCAGGTATTTTTTTCTTTCTCTATAATTTTTGAGAAAAATAGGATTTTCTAGGAATTCTTAAAGTACACGCCATGTACTTAATTACCTCGGGTAGCCATGTTCTTGCCATGTAACGGTCGTACACACAGCCGTGTGTGGTGAACTAGAGACTGCCTAATGTGGGGTGGGGGTGGGGGGTAAAGGAAATTACACACCATGTAATTATAAAGTACATTTTGTGTAATTTTTTTCATTAAACGTATAGGTGTCTCATTTGACGGACAAAACTGTCTCCTTCTAGGTTTGGTTCGCCTGGGAGAGACCGTACGACCATGATATTTCCCTAAGCCCCTGATTGAGCATCGAATCTCTGATTTGACCGCTGTCAATTGCATTGTGATCTCCTCAGTAAGCTATTCCTTCTTCTAGAGTTTCATTTCCCGATTCCTCTATTTCTTATGTAATCCTCCGTTGAACATTTTAGATGTTTTTATAGATCCACGGTGTTTATGGGAAATTCAAGGTTTGAGGATCATGTATATCGTTCCTACAACACTGAGGTAGGTGGTTTGTTCATTTACATTGAATTTCTATGAGTGATATGTGCAAATTTTTCCAATACCCTTGAACGAGGTATTGTGTGTATACCGTATTAGCGCTGTTAATTTTCTGATTTTCTTGTATGATTGAATAAGGGTTAATTGAATGTGAATAGGGTCAATTATTATGCTTTGGAACTGTTTTCCCATGCATGTTCTGTAATGAACATTTCATCCTGTTTAACCTATTAGGATTCCTTGTTTGTTTTACCATTCCTAGTATTGTAGGATGGAGTGATTTGTTATCTAAAATTCTATTATGTTGTAGACTGTTTAGCCATGTATTTTTTGACTTTTACTATGGTCGTATTTCATTGCTGTGCTCGATTGACATACACAAGGTCGTGAGAGCTTGGTGTATTAGACCATAGGGAGAACAGACGTAAGGGATTCTCCAGAGTTTCTATTCTTACTATTACATTGTGAGGTCGTAGGGGGAATTGACATGAGTTTTTCCTTAGAGTGTCTGTAGATTATCAACATGGGCCATAGGAGGATTGTGATGCCAGTGCTTACCCAAAGCTCCTTTTTGTTACTGATATGAGACTATTGGGGGAATTGATAGTGAGTTCTTCCTTATAGAGTCTACGATTAATCTAAACCAGAGGGGTTACACTGTGTGTACTTCCTAGAGTGTTTATTCTGTTGTTTTGGTTAAACGAGATGTGTTAGGATGAGATTACTTCCCAGAGGGTTACCTACTTTGATTAGAAGTATACTCGACATGTGGAATTGAATGCTTAAAGTGTAGGAATGTTTACTACTGAGTACATCCTTGTTTAGTGTTTCTTTTTTACTTATTGCCTACCATATATTCACTGATTGTTAGGAAGAGATATTTTGGTTGTTTTCTACTGGGATTAGTCTCACACCCTGTTTGGGTCATTATTTTGGGCCCAAACAGATTATATTTTTATAGGTATAGATAAGGGAAATCACCCTTCTACTTCAGTTACTTGATTGCTGAGGAGATGGAGTGCATGTGACCAATATGCGGCTTGAGATGCTGAGGAGTTATCTGTTTTCTTTTGTACCAAGTTTTGTAATGTATTCCAGAATTGTGTTTTGTTTGGATACCTTCTTATACATATATACTAGGCATCATTTATATATATGATCCTATTGTTTATTAATTTTATTCTTCCGCTTTTTACAGTTGAATGTTATTATTAATGCTTCCTCTATTGTTATTTGTCTTACATCCACAGTGTTATTATGACAATGAGGGAATATTTTTCCACTATCACACACAAGGCCCTCAATGCTAGTAGGTAGCCTCTAGCGTTCGGGGAAATGTGCATGAGGCCATGTGACCAACCAGGTATGGGTCTTCTCAGGGCGGCTTCTAAAACTGAGAAATTACAATTAATTGTAAATGTAATCTCTAATAATGGATCATTGAAAATAAATAAACTATATCTTGAAGAAATTAGGACAATCCATTTTTAATATTTTCAGAATAACTTTCTTCATAACTAAAAAAGTAAGAAGTGTAAAAAAATTATTTGTATTAAAAATTTATTTCCCTAAAGAGTACTAAAAATACCATATAATAAAATATTAGGGTGGCATGTTCATAGTAGTATTCAAAGGCCATGCAAGACATTAATGTAAATCTCATGTGGAATATTTTTTAAGGGAACTTGTTATGGGTGAGATTTATGAGGAATAGTTATGGAAAAGACTCATGTGAATAAAATGAATGATCAAGGAGTAAATCCTTATAAAATTTATGATCAAATAAATAGAGGTGATATATGAGAAGTTTTGGTAAGTAGTGCGTCATAGATATATCAGTTATAGGAAGAAGAAGTAGGTTGGTGAAACATTATTATTTTCAAATTTTATAGTTCTAGATATCACATTTAAATAATATATCTTTTTCTCAGTTTTCATCAATGGAACTCTTGATCAACAAAAGAGTATTCATTGGGAAATAAACATTGTGAATGAACTCAACTAGAATATTTTTTTTCAAAATCATCATCTTCTCATTTCATTGGTTAGGATGTACAAGTGATGGTTCATGAAAGAAATGAGGGAGATGAGTGGGTGTCCATGTTACCGTTTCAATATATCTTGGTAAATATGAATTTCATATTCTAGAACATTAGTAGCTATGATATAACCATAGATGATAATGTTCAAAAATACTGTTTACCTAGCATGAAATTGCTAATGTTGTGCATCACTGAGCTCAGAATCGGGTTGGAACCACTTCATGATAGTAGTTTGGGTGTCCAACATATGGGAGTATATTGTGCACTACATCAGAGAATATGATCACAGGGAATCCATTTTATATTTTATCATGACTTTTTTCCAGTGAGATGGTCAACATGGTGTTGAAGTTAATATAAGTGGAATGATATTTATATAAATGTGTCTAGTACTTTGGGAGGCTATGTACAATGTGAGGGAAGGCAGAAAATATTCTCATTTATTTATTCAGTTCTATGTGAAATCTATAGAGGTGGATCTTGGAGAACTCATCACTGAAAGGGGTAATTGGTTATTCTAATGGGAATTCATTCGAGGTCAATCATTAATATAGAGGGACATGATTATAGTAACAAGATGAGGTAGGTAACATGGAAACAACCCTGTGTGGGGTTAAAGATAAATTTCAATGGATATTGTGTTCTCTATGAATTGGGAGGATATGGATTGGTGTGTGATGATAGGGGTTCTATGATCGTCAGTTTTAGAATTAATTAGGGAAAAGGTAACTCTATTAAGGAAGTGGAAGGGGATATGTTTAGTGACCTTATTTGGTGAAGCATTTCCAACACTAACATATTAGTGGTTGAATTAGAATCCATAGTACAAGTTGGGTTTCCTCATGGAAAGGAAAGCTCACCCAATGAAGTGGCTTATATCATTTGGAGATATAGAATTCTCATAAAACTTAAAATTGATGTTTTTCACACATTGATGTAAGGGAACTTTGTAAATGATGTGTGGGCCAAAAAAGAGATCCCTAGTGAGAGTATCACATTTTATAATTTTATAATTCCTTCTCATATGATTATAACCACTTATTAAGGGGTGATATTATAGGCCTTCACCAATCCCCCTTAATAATTGGGTTTTCTTATGAAAAATATAATTTTCAGTCAAAATAAATTATAGGAAGCATACTCCATGAGGAGTGAAACATTTGATAAGGGATTTATATGGGAAAAATATAAACAATGATATAATACAACCTAATAAAATAAAATTTTATAATGTATCCAACTAATAAGAAATATGTTCAAGTGAATGATCATAAATCAATGAATAAAAGTAGAGTTTCAAAAAACACTTATGACTGTAGAAACACTTGATTAAAAATAAATTTGAGGTAAATACCTTTATTTTTATTCGTTTAATCTCAAAATTAAAAGAAAATATTGTATATAGCATTCAAGGTAATGTAAATGCTTATAACACTGTATATAATAAGCATGGTATATAACATGTATTTTGTCTCAAAGAATTATAATTAGGACAAAGAAAACCCATTCATCTTGATTAACACTTCAGTAAAAACCCATTGATTGATAGTTATTATAATTTTACCTCAAATAAAATGATTAAAATTTAATTCTTTATATGATATCTCAAATAGATAGTATGTACACCCCATTAATGAAATTATATTTATAATACCAAATGTTTCTCAAATAGAAGAATTTGAGATGAAAACCCTTAAATTAGACATGAATTATTCTGTACAAACACCAAAAATGATGAATAACTAAATTAATTTCATTAAATACATTCTTAGGATAATTATTTGTGACTAAAATAATTTATACTACTCATTTACAATCATTCTATACATATATATTAGTTATTTTCCTATTTTTAGCACCAGGTGAAAGCCATGTTTATCACTTCAATATAGTTTTGAAGAAACAATGTTAGTATTCATTATGGAAAAAAATTTATTCATTATATTATAATTAATGTTACAATAATAAATGCTACATGATATTTATAAAGGTTATAATTACATTCTATAATAGTTTTTGTTACACACCTTGATGATTAAATTAGAAATGATCATGTTTTGATGAATCTTAACGAATGTATGGTGTGTTTATAATTAATGATTTAATTTTTTTTGCAACCTTAACAAAAAAAGTATTTACATATTAATATCATACTAAAGCATTAAATATGTACTTATATTCATTCATGATATATATTCATAGTATTATTCATTATGGAGGGTAAACAGATCCAAACATGAACCTATCATGATTAGTGGATGATTATGAGATGGTTTAGTTGAAATATCATTATACCAGAAGAATAATGATATGAAATTGTGAATATTTTTGTGAAATATAATAATTTTAAATATTTATAATTAGAATATTATTTATAAAAAACCATTAATTAGAAATTATAGTTCATTTTCCTCTTCATTTTTTTATTTTAAATGATTGAATTCATGATTATATTTTATTGATCATATTATTAATAGGTTTTAAAATTTTCTATACCAAAACTATAATTGAATCATAAAAAATATAATTATTCTTTAATCTAATCCTTATAACTATCCATGTAGGGTAGTGATGAAAACAAAAATGAAAATAAATATTTTCATTTAGGCGGTGGTCCACACGTATGCATGGTTGATGACTTTATTTTCCACAGAAAGAGGGAATAGAGCTATATATATTAATATTTATGATTAATGTAAGTAATATAAATATCAAAATAATTTACTAAATATTCCTTTTATAACATACTTTTATGTTAGTGAACAAAAATTAAATATGTTAAATCATGGAGGTGGTTGTCTCCACCACACACAAATTACAGTTATGTTTTTCTAAATTGAAAAAGGAAAAGTTAATTAATTATATTTAATATATCATAAAAAACCACTATATATATAATAATTATTTCATTTAATACATATTTTAAAATTATAATTTTAAATTAAAAATATAACATAAATAAGTTAGGTAAAAAATTATTACTCATGATGGGTACATAGAGATTTCCTTATAAGATCCCTTAATAATGGATGGAATAGGAAAAAATATTTTAAATTGAAGCTGAATATAGTGAAATATTTTTTATGGGAAGGTAAAAGTTATGGTTTATAGAATGAAAAACAACTTTTAATAGTTCCTGAAAGGGGTAGTGATAGACCTCTTCTATAAGTTTTGAGAATGACATTTTTGTAAATATATAAATTTAATATGAAGGTATAACATGTTAAACATGTCATGTGGCTCAAAATATTGAAATAATTTAGTTGGGTAGTGATAAAGTTGAGTAAAATCTCAGAAACTAAATTATAGTGATTTTTTTATCATGTTTCAATTCCTTTACAAATGGAATTATATCTTTTACAAATTTTTCTTTTACTGCTGTAATTGGTTTTTAACTAAAGTAATGTAATCATAATGCCTAAAAATTAAGTGGTACATATTAATGAAATTTCACCTACAAATTTTAAATTATAAGTCATTTCATTGTAATAAATTAATAAAAGTGATAAAAATTAAATTTAAAATAATAATGTAAAATATATTAAAAAGTTTTTAGAAAATATTACTTGTGTTTTAAAATATAAAATATAGGTTTTTAAATTAAAAAGAAAATTTTTTAAATTATAAATTAACATTTAAATTATTTTTTATTATAATTTTATTATTACTTTACAATACTTAATTATAATCTAATATTTTTGTAAATTATGAAATATTTGTAAAAATTATAATTTATATTATTCATGAAACATCATTAATTTTATAAAAATACCAAAAATTCATCTAAGAAAATATTACTATGACTAATAAAATAATAGCGATTGTTTTTTCATATTAAAAATCTAAAATTTTGAAATTATACATTTAGGTAAAAAGCTATTATTTAATGAAAAACTATTTTATAGGAAAAGAATTTTTTTGATAATATTAACCATTATCTTAATATTTTATATTATGTAATACTTACAATTATATTAAAATATTATTCCTAAAAATTATATTTTATCACCATTAAATATAGGTTTCCTAAAATAGAAATTCATATCACATAAATAGAAAATTTTACAAAAACAATTCATTAAACAATAAATAATATTACATGTAAATTTAGCTAAATTAATTCAATATTATACATATTAAAAGTATCCTTTATTTTATTTATAAATTTATTTCATAAAGTGGTTAGTATTATTCATTCCTAATAATTCAATATATGTGTTTTATAGATCATTCACTGATATGTATATTTTATGATACTATAGCACAATTTTTTTATATTTAATGTTGTGTGTGGATAAAGATATCGAAAACATTGTCTTTTTTAAAGGTAATCATTTATTAACATTGTCAGGTGCTTCATTCTCCCCTCACAACTAAATAAATTACTACTTGTATAATTTATTTATCACTCATTGAATAAATTAGGATGTGGTATTCTTATTATATTAATCATTCTGGGTATAACCTATAATAAGGATTCCATTATAATGTATTAGGTTATATCAAGTTACATATCATTATTCGAGCAACATTTTTTCATTCATACTATCATATACTAAAGTATGTATACACCATATTCATATATTCTCTGAAACATTCCTTTACCAAAACCATTTGAATCTCTAAATCAATAAACCACAAAAAAAGTTAAATATTTTTATAATACTTAACATTATAATTAAACCTATAAATTGTTTTAACTAATAGTTTATATGGTAACACAGTATATATTTACATCATAATCACTATAATCAGATTAACATTACCAAAAATATCATGGATTAATTATTCATTAAATATTTAGTCAATTCTGTGGAATTTAACACTATATGAATCAATTTTATTAAAATAAATCATCCCTTTATTAGCTAAACATCAACCATATTTTAATATTAATTGTTATCCATCACATAATCATGTGTTCATTATTTTGTGTTGTCGAGTTGAATTTTTTTTCTATCACTGCTCTTAAAAATAACAGTTCAAACTTTATATATTTTCATATTTCTAATTTTTTTCATTCCTAATATACAATTTGTTTTGTAATATGGTATTATGTTTTAATGGATGGAGAAATTCTATTCTATCAGTTTTATATTTACCAAGAATAACCTGACGTATGAGTACTTTTTTCAATAGAAAAACATGTAAAATGTACATCAGATAGATGTGTATTAAGACCATCTTAAATAAATCTTAAAAATTCCATTGGATGGAATTATACACATTCCATCAGATAGACTCCATATGATGTAGACTAAAAAAGTCCACTAGATGAACATTTACTAAGTCTACCAGATGAATACATACATTATTACCAATTTAATACATAATATTTATAACAAATAGAATAATTAAATAATATTAACAGATATACATAAAAAACCATCGGAAAATATATAATTGTTGATATTCAAATAAAGTGTGTCTAGTTCCATTAAAAACGATCCAAATATGTACATAATGTGTCCTCTAGAAATCCTATATAAATAATACTACAACCTCAAGGGAGAAAAAGATGATTATATATGATCTAAAGATAGTATGGAAGTGTTGTGTTATATTGTTACTCAGAGTGATTCATTTGTCTCTATAGAATGTTTTCATAAGGCATAATTACTGAGGTTATCATTATAAATTACATATGATTTATCTATTATAATAGTTATTTCTCTTATCTGGTGGATCATGAGATATTAGAGATTGAGTTATAGAATTTTTTGACCAGTTAGATCGATGGTTCCTAGGGATGGTGAAATAGATAATTTTATAATTTTTCTAATAGATGGATTATTAGTCATGGAAGACTAACCTTATGATAGGTAAATAGGCATAGATACCTTTATTATGGTCTATATAATTTATTAACACATTGGGTGAATGTTTGGAAAAATCATAGTAAATTTTTGGTATGTTTCATTGCACCTTTTATAAAATCATGAATTTATTTATTACAATAGTTTATAAAAGTATTATTATTTCACTATGTATTTTTATTGAAGGATTATATTACTTTTTAAAAACTATTTCATACTTTTTTAATAAATTATATCAAAATAATATTTTGTAATATAGACATTATTAATGGTGTAAGTAAAATTGTATGTTTAAATTTTTATTAACTAAAATCCACCACATCTTATAGCATTGTTAAAAATATTATGATGTAACATTTGGTATCACGTTAGGTATCTAATTATTATATATAGTTTACACTAAACATATATTCAGAAAATAGTATATATATTTTGTAATGTATGGTTTTTCTATTTGGAATTTAGAAAATATCATTCATAGCGGCCCACAATTATTTACGGTGCGGACTATAAATACCATAATGATCGAATGAAGGCCACTGTTATAAATAGATGGGTTGGAAAATTTGTTATGATAATTTGAATTTATAGTATTCTTAATAAGGAAGTTACAAACTCTATTAATGAAAATAATTTATAATTTCAATTGATATATTGTATTCAAAATAATTTGTTATGTTCAATGGAATGAAGTATATATAGTCATATTTACTCATTTGAAATAACAAATAATATTTTGATAATGATCAAAATTACTCATTTTGGAACCTATGAGGTTTTAGATACTATAAATCCTATGTTGTGTATATATTATCTAGTGTTTTATTTCTTACCAAGTTAATATGTTTCCCAAATGCATCAACAATTCATTAATAAAGTGAAAACCTTAAAATATCTCCATGATAAGGATTTTATTGATGATAAACTTATAGAAAATATTATTGAAATTATGCTAATGGAATGAGGATCTATGTATAAAATAATATATGATAATAGACATATAACCATGTTGAGTTTGGATGATCATATTAGAACATGCATGTAGAACAAGTGTATGTTGAAATGAGATATTGAGAAAGAAAAGAAATGTAATGGGGTTACATTTGCTTCAATATATATAGAAACATCTATGATTTTTAAAAAAACTAAATTGGTTTCTAAATAATAAAAATATAAAATGAAACATATGTTATAATTAGATACTAGTTCATTAGAATAAATTGAGAATACAATCACATGGCTTTAGAAGAGGATAAACATGATAGTTGGGAAGAAATATGTTTATTACAAGTAAAATAAAGGTAAGAAATATAGAGTGGATAAGAAAGATAATTCAGAAATATTATATAATGATTTTAAGAAACCAGGGTATAGCCATATAGATTTTCTGATGTTAAAGAAGAAATCTAAAATCTCAATAACTTTTTGTATGAAAATATGGGAAGAAGAGTTTGAAAGTTTCATATACATGGGGAGTTAGTGGTAGTGATTAGGTTGTTGATATAAAGTATTATTAATGTACTAATTAATATAATGTTATGGGTTTCTATATTGTAATTATAAAGAAAAACTAATGATATAGGGAAAAGTTATCATAATAATCCCTTGTTAATAAAACAATAAATTTTAATTGTCATTATTCTAACGAGGAATATAATTCCACTTCATTGGAAGAAGATGCGATCACTACATCTGATGATAAGGATTTTATACCTAGTATTGAATAAATAAAATATTATATTATTTTTCTTAAGAAAAAGAATAATAATGTTATTAAATAGCATGAATGTTCTATGGATGAAATTCAAAAATCATATTATATAGCTCCTAACCATACTTTAGAGACTTATAATATCACACAAGAGTTATATAAAAAATATAATTCTTTCTTGACACAAGAATATAATATTATGGAAGTAAACTAAATTTTTAGATATTTATTCTGAACAATCTCTTTGTAAGATTTTATCCCTCATAAATAAAATTTTGATAACTTATATTGATAGTTGAGACTATATATATATACTTTTAGTATTGATTTTACTTATATAAATCATCATTTTTTTCAGTAACTACTATGATAAAAAATGGTCCTTTAAAAAAATGAGTTGGAAATGGAAAATATAAATTTTCTCCAAATAAATATCATTCATTTATATTTAATAAATATTATATCTGTTAACATATATCAAATTTTCAATATAAGAAATATTAGAAGGAGTCTATTTCAAAAGTTGAGTTTGATAATAATTTTAGACCACATAAAGTATGCGTGATGAAATATTAATTTTTTTATTTTATGGATAATGGTTCATTTCCAATAAGAAATACATATGGTACAAGGATAGAATTTTTTTCAGACCTATGACTAGGAACAAAAAAAATTCTAAAAGATATTAATGATCAATGTTTGGAAATATATATTTTGTAGAAAATTCTCAAGGAGAATGATTTGGTATTAGTTATATCATATTTCTTGTTAATGTTTTCATTTCTAATGTTTTGAATATTTTAATAATTAATCAAAATCTCATTAGCATAATCCAATTATGTTATTATGGATATCTTGTGATTTCCAGGAACGATAAATTTATTATTCAAATTTTATAATATAAATAATATCATTCAACCAATAAGTATGATAATGTTAATTCTCTTTACGTAGAAGTCCTTATAATCAAAGATCTACCTTTCCTAAATATAATATATGATCAATCATGGTTGTGGACTAGATGGTTAGGACACATAAATGTAAGAACATAAGCTAAACTCTCTAAGTGATGAATTATTATAGGTCTACCGGATCTTAATTTTAAATCTTCAAAAGTTAGAATCTCTGGTCAATATGGTATGACACAAAAGTAGAGAATAAAATTTATTCTTGATGTATCATCACTTTAAGGCTTATAGTTAGTTAATATGGATTCATTTGGCCCAAATAAATCATGAGTTATTAGAGGGAAATACTATTTATATGTCTTCATTGATGAATCCTATAGATATACAATGGTTTATTTTCTTTCTAAAAAATTGGAAACCATTTAAATAACATTTATAGATAGTGTTATAATTGAGAAAACCTACCTTTATTTACTATTCATAATTATCAGGGTGGAGAATATGAAAATATTGATTTTTAACCCTTATATTTTTATAAATGAATTACAAATAACATTTCATCTAATATATATCCTAAAAAAAGATTTAGTTGAATGAATAAATACAACTCTTAAAGAGATTACAAGATCCATTTTGAGTGAATATGATATTTCTAAAAATGTGTTAGATGATGTTGTTAGTTCTTATTTCAATTCATTTAATGAAATATTATATAAATCATTTCATAAAAAAACATTCTATGATATTTTTATTGGAATAAAAATAAAAAATTCTTACTATAATGATTTTGGATGTATGTTATTAATCCTAAATACTAAAGATAATTTTTATAAATTTGACCCATAAGCTAATGAATTAAAATTTCTTGGCTATTATACTGAAAGGATAAAAAATGTATTTATAAATGAATGACCACATTTGAGAAAAAGTGTATGCTATGTCATATGAAACTAATCCTTTTGTTTTTAAACACCTATAAAACATATCTAAGGGTAGTTTTTTTAAAACTGATTTTCAACCCATGCTTCAAAATTCTACATATAAAAGAAAAAATGAAGAAACACATTATGAATTTGTACCTGTAAAATAAATTCAACATATTATTGTTGAATGAAATTTTGTAATCCCTATAAATTAGATGATCTTAAGGAATCATACCACTAATAATAAAATTGGTGATATAGACAAACCTGTCACATATCAATGTTCCTTAATAAATGAATGTGAACATTTTTCTGACTTTTACCACTAGGTCCAACCAACTATATGGTTAGATGAATATGAAAACCCAAATATCTCTTCCAATATGACAAAGATATGGTGACAAGTGGTGAGTTTCTATAATACTGAAATGGGAAGCCGTATCCTAAAGTACCTATACACACATGCACAACCAAATACATGAATGTTTTTAGAGTTAATGTAAAATAATGAACATATTGAGTGTAAACAGTGCATGAAATAACCTCTAAGAAATTCATATCGTAGTACAACAACATAATAAAAAATTTAAAAAAGGAAAACATACTTTCAAAACTAGAAATATATGGGAAAACAAACTAATGAAAAATATAAAGAGTATATAAGAGGATAGTCTATCTTTAGATCCTAGAATTTTACCATTGAACTTGGTTATCATGACCATGTATTACATAGACCTATAAATACTTTTTATATTATAGTAGATGATAACATATCATTCATCTGTATAAGAAAAGACCCATAAGAATAAATTCCATGCATTTTTTAGTATATACATACCTAGAATGACACCCCAAAATCCCAAATAACAAATCTTCAAGAGAGAGTAGTAATCTCATCACCATGAATGCTTGTCAGTCAGAATACGAGACAAAAAATATAGTAATATGATTGAAGTAAAAACATTTTATACTCTTGATAGACTCCTAGTCTTAAAGTTTCCCCAACCATACTAAAAACAATGGGATTATACTTGAGTCCCCAAGGTAAAATTTTCCCAAGAAAGTACACTTCATGGGCCATGATTTTACTGATGATGCTTATCCAAGAGATCATACTCATATTGTGTCTAGAAGATGAATTACATTACAAAAATCCAAATTGATTGATATATATATATATATATATAGATAGTGGTATTACACCCACGTCCTATGGGGGTCACCATGAATCCTAAAATGATTAACTTGCTATGTAGAGGATCACACACGTATGAATGTCATTCACGAGGATTCCAAAAATCCCACCTAGAGAAAAATATTACAGGACATTGAATAGATCGATAACAAAATAGGGAATCACAACTAGGGCCTATAAGGAACACCTAAACCCCTATCTAGGTTATCCCGTGAAGTAGAGGATTGTATGCATGTGTACGTTATTCATGAGGATTCTATATCCCCCACCTTGGGAAAAAAATACAATAAAAAATCCACCCCCAGACTTATATAGGGATAATGGAAACACTATCTAAGACAAACACATCAAGGGGATCACAATCCTATGTTTTCATTTTAATAACACACTATACCATGATAGGGATGGACTAAGGAAATGCACCCAAATGATATTGGGGATGTTTCATTGAAAGATGTATCCCACTTTTATCACATCACTTAAAATATCAAATGCAAAAAAAGGAAACTGTCATGTTCAATGTGGAATATTTATCAAGACTAGATAATCATGTGCTTGAATATGTGTCTACAAAAATGAAGATGAAAATTTATGGATCATTATTGATTCGAAAGGATAAATCCTAAATACACCTATATAACACCCAAAATGTCCATGAATTGTCAAACATTTCATGTTGTTATAATTCTCATGAAAAAAATGTAGGATTGGATTTTTACTCTCCCTAAAAAGACACCCAGTGAAAGAATATATTTTTTCATACCATATATGAAGGAAAATTTGATGGTCCAAGACACCAGTCCAAATTATGTACCCAATATTGGCCTTTAAATAGTCACTTCAATGTTTGGGTCATGTTGTCACTGATGGCTAGTAAAACTGACATTGCATAAGGTATTTACATAAAAAACAAGGTTTAATAATATTAATAATAAGAAGAATAAAAATATTATTATTATTATTATTGTTATTATTATTATTATACAATAAAATGTTTAGGGTAAGGGAATCCTCCCACTATTAACATTATATTATGTGTGTACATGGATCTCCCTCTACTTTTCCTTAAGTGATCCCTTATGAGCTGGCACTGTTACACCCATATTTAATATATTTCAATTTAATACACACACACACACATAGACACACACACACACATAGACACACACACACACATAATCAAATATATATAATATTACCAAGGGAAATGAAATCTGACCACATTCCCACCAATTCTACTAACCAATATTCAATGGGTTGAGGGAAAAAATTTATAAAATCAATTAAATAAAAATCATTAAGATATAGGTTACTACCTCTTTTCAATGTTGGTGGTTTCACTTGAATGATTCTATAACAAAATGGTAGTCATGAGGATTATTAATCTCACCTGGTCTATTCTATTCACTACACATTGATGAGCCTGATATTTTTTGGGATCTGCTCAATCCATGTCATTTATCCACTATAATTTGATCCATTGTTGGGATCTTATTTTCATCATCAAACCTATTTTTTTACTCTAAACCCCAATGTTGAACTCGTGACTGTTATCCTTCCTTCCAAGGAATGAACACACAATGATCTATCCATCAGGAAATCATCAAATCACTGGTCAACCAATTGATAATGATGAATGCCTAGAATAGATGAAGAAAGCCATATTACAAATAGTGTACATCGATCGATGGATGTGTTTTCTTAGCCATGATTGAATGAATCCAATTAATGAGGCTATGAAAACAACAATAATAAACAAGGATAAATAAATATCAAATTCTAATATCTTGGAATTGAAAATAAATCAGTGGAAAACCAATGAAGGGAAGTTCCTGAATTAATTTAGGAGGAATTAATTTTCATTCATATTTAAATATAAATGGGTATTAAAGAAAAACAAAATATGGCATTATACCTTGATAATTGATAGATCATTAGTTAATAATGTCTTTGATATTGATAGAGAAGACGATCTACTGTGTTCGTTGTCTATCTCATGGTTAACCTTGATATGTTCATCATTGATCTTTAGTTACATTCCACCGAAAATGATATGGATCTCCTCTAATTCTCCCAGGGTTATGCATATAACCCTTTAAATACAACATAAAATTGAATTTATTTGAGGATTTTTAGGTTATTATTATTAACATAATTATAAAATTTATTTTGTTATTCAACAAACCCGCCAATAATCTTATTCCACGTAATTTTTGACATATACTATCCTTATATTATTCCTAGCGTAAACCCTAGGTTCTTGAATCAACCATTTTCACTAATTTCCAATATGAGAATCCAATATATATTTATTTCATTATTTATAAAAAAATTATGAACAGATGATATATTATATATATTATATTTATTATATCCATAATGAGGCTCTTCAGGCCCTGGAATCTCGCACCGACTCCACATATATTTTTAAAAATATTTCTATAATTACTTCAAATTATTACAGAGATAAAATAGAGTGACTATATTCTACCCACCTTCAATGTATTAAATCTAAAAAACTAAAAACCTACCCACAAGTGAGGATACATAGTTCTTTTTTTGTTCTCTCACTCCAAGGTGCACCTATGATGATTCACATACTACCAATAAACACAAACCAAGTGAATATATCGCCCAAAGAGGATATTCTCCTGATGATCAATGATCTCCAATGGGTACTCATCAAAAGTAGATCCCTCATCAATGTCCATCTCATCCGAGTTGATATGGTGTGATTGTTTTTTCATATACCTCCTTGTTTATGGAACATGGAAAACACCATACACCCATATTAGTTGTATTCATGGGGAAACGTGGTGTGACACCTCACTATCCCAATGTAGTAATAGGGAAGAATGACCTATGATCCTCAGAAATAGATTATCTCACTAGCTAAAACTCTATAAATATCGAATGGGTTATATCAATAAAAACACATGGTATCCCTTCTTGAACTCCAATTGCCTCTATATTCAGTTTCAAATAACTCCGAACAACTCAGGAAAATCCTCATCCACCCATGGATGAATTGAATATTTCACACCCATCATTAGAACCAACTCTATGTTCATAAGTTCTATTTCACAATAGCTCTGACAAGTATAGTTGTGACCTACAGGGTCCTCAGTACATAGAATCAAATGGTGATACACTAATGGTGGATTGGTAAATGTTATGATATGTAAATTCCACCGATGGTAGATGATCCTTCCATCTGTGGCCAATAATGAACCTTAAATCCCAAAGCATTTCCATCCGAACCAGAATGATCTGATTTACCTAGGCATCATTATAGGGTTGAATCTCTATGTTAAATAATAAATGCAACCCAAAATTCTTATTTATTCTGTCAATAATTATGATTTTAAGAGATAATCATGGTCTGCAATGATCTTCATAGGAATTCCATGAATCTGAACTACCACCTGTACACATAGGTGCCTAAAAATATCCACTAATCTCTTCCCTATAGTGGTTCAGAAGCCATCCATATTGGTTATTCAATATCTGATCACTCAGTTAGACATGAGACCTATCATTAGTCATCGAATATGTGACACAAAAACCACAAAAATACAATACCATTTCCACATCATCCCAAGATCCCTGGAATTCACCTTTTGTGTAGGTCAAACATCAATAGTTAAACTGATCCACATGATACAATAACATTGGGAACCAAAATAATTTGTAATGATCCAAGTACAACCTCACCACACTAGGATGTACATAAAAGGTAGATACGCCTCATAATCATGTTCTTTCATAACATAACAAGTGTCCCCATAGATCAATATAAGGGAGACATGTTCCCCACCCTCATAAAATCCATCACAAATTTATCGGGTGTATATCTGGTCACACAAGTTTTCACAATAGATATCCCCATGTTATACCTCCTTAACATGTTGAAGAAATTAAGGGGTGAAAACTATTTACTAGTAGTTCATTATTTCATCCTCAAATGTTTCACATGATCCACCTATCATATTGAGTACATAAGGATTTAGATAATGAAGAAAATCTTGAACTTATCCAAGAAGGGTTAAAGGATTTAGTCCATAAGTCCCACAAAAGTGGCTACACCTCCAAAATCACTATTAATAGTCATTATGGGAATAGAAAATGGGTAATTTATCTAAACTAAGGAATGAATCAATAGATCTCACCACTGATAAGTAGATATTACATGTGAGGTTCTCTCTCCTCTTTGATTCTAGTCACAATATCGGAAGAAGTGTGTGATCACTAAACCACTCTGTAGGAGCCTCCATACAGAAGGGTAAATCTAAAAAGGCTCCAATGGAGTCTATAAATATCATTTAATGATTAAGGTCATTGAAATATGGAATGTAACTGTATACTAAAACTTCAATTGGGGTAAATAATATTCACGGCGTACCTTGAACTATACTTGAAGCCTCTGGGTTGCAAGATCCTACTACCTGAAGCAATAATTTATATTTCCCACATATTCACGTCATCCAATAATCAAACATACCCTTATCACAACATAATGACCTTAAATATACAAGTTGAAGGAACTCATCCACCACTTCTTCTACACTATCCACTTTAGATGAAAATGAATCATCCACAATGTTTTTGAAAATGTCATAAGAACTCATCTTTGTGGGGGAAGCATCCCTCATATTGGTATTCTTGAATCCACATTCAAAATAAAAAAATCAAAACTCTACCAATACCCCACATCACCATGAAGAAGTCTCAACACTATGTATGTCATCGATAGGGGTCCAAACTAAACAATTCCCTTGGACCACATGCTCTTTATAGTTTTCTACCACTTGAGAATGAAGTCTAGCTCACAAAATATCCTTATTGATCTATATATCTTAAACATTTAAATAACCCTAAATACAGGTGTGTCATCCATTGGTACCATTAGAACCAACTATAGATCCATGATGAAAACTAGTTTCAAGAATGACCATATGATTGGTCAGGGTCTAGACAAGCAGAAAAACCCATACCACCGCCTCCAACCAATCCACCATTGCCTGAGGTCCATGTTCTCCATAGAAACTCAATAGTCCCTATCACTAGAACTCATGTAATGTTCTTAACATGTGTATATAATTTCATTGACCGAATAAAGCTATTGGAAACTTAACATTTCATTAATCAACTATATGTCCCACTGGTGGTGGGCCTATACACTACTCAATAGGTGGTAGCATAGATTTTTTCCTTTAAGGAGAAAACTCCCCAAGAATGGGTACCTAAACCGAGGACTCAAAAATCCACTAGTAATTTCCATGACATTGTCTCGAAATATTTTTTGGCTATCATTGTTAAAACATAATGAATTTCTTCAAGGAATTCTATGGTAAAAGAATATATTTAAGATTATACTGAATATGTACATGAAAAACAGAACTCATTACTGTATGATGCATCTACATTTTTTCCCTAAAACTACTGTATGCATGTTCTAAGATTGAAAGCTGTTTTCCATGGTTCTGGTAAATCGATACATCATCCACTACACCAACACTGGAGTTCATAGATTGATTAAAATTATCTACACCCTTTTAAATTATTCCCCTATCTCCCAAACCCAAAACTCTCAACAACCAAAAATTTCAAACTCCAATCCTAAGATTGAACACCCCTATGATACCACTATGTCACAACCAAAACCACTGGGGCCTGCCTGGCTAAAGTTAAGAATAATGTGACAACACAAGAACAACTACAATAGTCCATGTGTTGGTTACAACTATTTAGTAGGAATAATATTGAAATAGAAGGCTTTAGAATACAATATCTGTAAACACAAACATAACCAACTACATGAAATTTTGAAAATCAATAATAAAATACTGATAATATAGTCTGAAAATATGCATTAATTAACCTATATGAAATACATAATAGATTAAATAACATAATGAAAATAATAAAATGGGTAAAAATACATACCCAGTCAGAAATAAAAGGGGGAAACCAAATTGAAAACAAATATAAATAATGTAGTGGGGGAGATCATGAATCTAGATCCCAGAGTCTGACCATTGAACCAAGATAGTTCCACCATGTACTGCTAAGCTCCAATATAACTAGGTCCATGATATTTTATGATAATATTTTTTTCTATAAATTACAGTAATCATTTAATAAAATACTATACTCAGTTAGTATATACATACCATGTAGGAAACTCTAAAATCATAAAACAAGAAACATAAAGATTGAGTTTCCATTTTATCACCACAAACGCATGTCAATGAGAATATGAGAGAACATCCATAAAAATAAGAATAGTGTAAAAACAATTTTTAATATTGATAGTATCCTACCCTCAATGAGGTCTCAACAGTATTTACATCCATAATATTTTATGGAAGGCCTCAAGGTGACACTCCTCTATGATAATCAACACCATGTTCCACGTTTTCACTAATGACGCCCTTCCAAGGGGACATACCCATTTGCATTCACCATGAACAAGTACTTGTAAAAACTCCCATGAGATTTATATACAGGTATAGAATCATTCCCAGACCCTCTAGAGAACACAATGAACCATTACTTGATAAACCCACAAGTAGAGGATCATATACCCATGTATGTCCATCATGATGATTCCAAAAATCCCACATATGGAAAATGATATGATAGAATGCTGAATAGAGTGATACATAGATATGGGATCACAACCAGGGCCTCATGGGATACCATGAACCCTAACTACATTAACATGCTAATTAAAGAATCATAGGACCACATAATTTATTCACGATTGTACTAAAAACCCCACCAAGGTAAAATGATATGATAGATGATCCAACTCAAAAATCATAGAGGGACACCTAAAACTCAATCCAATTTAAAAAACATAATGGGTTAGTAATACAATGTAACAGACATAATTCCACAATGTAACATCATATTGATTTACCAAGGAGGTATACCCAACCGATACTGGATATGTGTCACTGAAAGAAGCATCCCATTTGTATCTCCCGACATCAAATCTGTATTTCCAAAAAAATCCCAATATCTTCTTATATATGGAAAACATCCCAGGATAGTACACTACTGTTCCCGAATTTGTGTCTAGAAATAGTTTAATGAAAGAACGTGTATTATAATTAGTTTTATTGGATGAAACATAAATCTATTAAAATTCCACAATAATAGCCATGAATGGTAAAAAATTTCATACTATTGCGATCCACTTGAAAAAAACTGGATAAGATATTTAGTTGCCTAAAATAGTCACTTGCTGAAAGAACATTTTATCATAACACATACGAAGAGAAATTCATGGTCCTGGTCCATGAGTCCACATTTTGAACCCAACATTAGTCTTTAATCATCTACGTCGATGCCAGCATCACGATGCCACTGATGACTCTTCAATGTGGCGTCATGTGAATGATTTATCTCGGAGACATGGTTTTTTTAATAATAATGACAATATTATTATTTTTGTCATTATAATTATCATTATTATCATTATATAAAAATTTTATGGGGAACGGAATCCCCATAACAAAACTTCCATGTTATGTTGTGCATATTGGGGTCACGAACTTCTCTCCATTTCCAGATTCCATAAGAACAAGGAACACAACTCCCATATTTAATATATATTAATTTTATATATATAAAAATATATATATAATTTTAACAATGGGAAATGATATAAGGTCACCTTCCCATCCCCTCTTGTTTATAACTGTTCAATGGGGGTGGAGAAAATAAATAATGAAATTAAATAGAAATCTTTAGGTCACTAACTGCCACATCTGTTCAAAGCAATTTTTTGTCTCATATGGATTCTATGTTGCCAATTTAGTTTTTATGATGACCGGATTTACTAGTTCCATCCATTTTTTCATTCACCAATGATCCTGGGTAGATGTAAGACCTACTAAATTAGACTCTTAAACCCACTATTACACAATTCATCACTGAGATATCATTGCCATCACCATGCCTCTATTGCTCCTCCAAAACCGAAATCTGAACTCATGAATGTGATTTGTTTTGATGATGAAATAATGAAGAATTATCAGTCATGAAATTTATCATCGAATCACTGGATAACCAATTACCGATGATGAACAACAAGAATAGAGGTAAAAATGAAACATAACAAAAAGAGAGACACGATTGCTGGGCTTGTTCATTTAGATATCTTTGACAGAATCAAATGGATGGGGTTGTCAAAAAATAATGATTTACAGTGATAAATAAATATCAAATTCCTAGACATATGAAGATAAAATCATTAATTTTCAATCCAATGATGAGTGACTCAAAAATTAGTTTTGGTGGAATTACTTTTTATTCATACTAAATTATAAATGGGGAGTAACTGACCAAAAATCGAAATTCCTACCTAAATTATGGAATTATAATTATTGAAGAACACATCCTCTAGTCATTGAGGTGAATATTTTCTACGTTCATTATCCATCTCGTTGTCCACCTCAATTTTATCTTCATTGATCATCATTTAGGATCGTCCAACAGAACGATGATCTCCTCTATTTCTCCAGGGTTTATGAGGATAAACCAAAAAATAAATTATAATGAAGTATTTATATGGATTAATTACATTAAGCTTATTCAATAAATTACTTCCTTAATTTATTCAACACACTCACCAATGATCACCATCCACAAAAATTTTGACCCCAACGTATCATATGTCACACCAAGGGTAATCCCCATTTCTCTATAGTAAACTATGGTCTCGTTTTTCTAATTCATGTCCCTATTTAGTAGTTATTCCATTATTTCAAAATCATTATGCATGTATGAAGGAATATTTTTACTATTTTTATTATATCCATATTGAGGCTCTCTGGGCCTTGTAATCCCACTCCCACTTGGTATCTATATTAAAATATATTCCTAGAAATATTCCAATGTATTAGGGGAGAAAATAGAGTTGTAACCAAATATGTGAATTATTATGTAATTTGGAACCCTAAATGCCAGATGAGACTTTCAGTAATAAATATTGGATAAGTAAATTCTATGATTAACTTAGTGTGTTTGTGAGGAACAATGTTCGGACATTGGAAGAATGACCTAAAAATATTCTTATAATCAGATTAAAATGGATTTTTCATAAAAAAACAATAAGAAAATGGACTTATTATTAAAAATAACGAAGTTTTTTCTCTATGGGATACAGTTAATAATAAGGTATATATTATGGAGAATGTTTTTCACCCGTTGTAGGAATAAAATCTATTTGTATACATATAACCATTATAGAATACATAAATTTTACGTTTTATAAAATTTTTGTGAAGTGTGATTTTTCTTAACGAATGTGTACATAAATAATATTATGGTGAACCACCACCTCATTTTAAAAACCAAAAATCTATAGATAATGTTTTTAAAATTACTAAGGTACTTTATAAACATAATCAAAATCCAATAACCTCGTATCGTAGGCTTACGAGATCGTTACATAAAAATCATTTTGATAAGGGTGTAGTTGATCCAACCCTTTTATTAATATTTTTTTAAGGAAACCAAATTTTTTCAAATTAATTTTGATGATATAATATTTGGTTAAACCCAAAAATCTATTTAAGATTCCTTTTTAAAACTTATGGAATATGAATTTTAAATGATAATAATAGGTGAAATAAATTTTTTCTTTTTTTCAAAAGTATTAATAAATTGAATAAAATTTTTATATTAATAAAAAATATACAAGGTATTTACGTAAAATATTTGGTTATGGGAGTGATTAATGAATAATTACTCCATTAATAAGCTCAAAAACATTTTATCATAACAAATCTAGTAAAATAAATGTTCAAAATCATTTTATAGGGATGATTGATATTTATCAATATCATATAACTAGTCAACCATACTAAATTTCTTAAGCATTACTTTACATGTTATTTCCGTAAAATACAATAGAATCACATATTAAAAATAAAAAATTAATCTCTCATTATCTAAAAATAATTTTCAATAATGTCTTATTTTATTCATCTAGAAATTAGTTTTATGTAGATATTTTTTTATATGCTAACTTGCAGGATTTAAAATGGTTTGTAAAGGATCATCTAGAACATGTCATTTCGTAGGATAATGTTTAGTTTCTGGGACTTTTATGAAACATAAATTAGTAGAAAATTCCACTGTTAAAGTTGAATATATATATATAAGTTCTATTTTTTTCTCATGTGTTGTTTATACAACACACACTCACTCATTTTGGTATGCGTTTTACTAAAACTCCAATATTATTTTGTAATACCAATGTCATATCATTGTCAAAAATCCCAACATATCTCTCATTAGACAATAAAATAAATATAAGATCCCATTTCCTAAGGTATCACACATATAAATGAGATATTATTATATAGTTTACGGGAATTTGAGAATAACTCATTGAAATTTATTAAAAACCACACAATTCTAGTAGATTTGAATATATTAAACATAATATCGGTATTATAAACATTAAATGATAATAAATCTACTTATTGTTTATATATCTAGTTATAGATAAAAAATCCTTGAAGAAAGGGAAGAATTTTTTATAATATTTTCCTAAATTAGTTTTCTTACCAGGTTAAAACAAATATCTTGAAATAACCTTTTTAGGAAATTTCTTATGTTTCAAAATAATGAGTTTTTAGAAATGTTTAATTAGATATAATATATTCTTATAACACTTTATTATATATTAAATCCATTCATATCACTGGAAAATCATTTAGAAGAAATAATACATAAAATTTCTTAGGAGTTAGTGTTTCAATATTTTATTATATCTTTTGTCAAGTAAACATTATAAAACATTTTTTCAAAATTTGATGTTTTATATGAATGATTTTATTTATTTTTAAACATAATGAATTTCTAGAAATAATTAAAAAATTTAAGAGTTTAATATATATAACTTTATTGGTGATATTATGTTATCATCTTATGAGATTAAATATTAGTATTTTGATTTTATTGGAAGTTTAATATTCACCATCAATTTACTATATATAGAATGAGTTGATCAACAATTTATCCTTTTATCTTGAATTCTTGGTGAGATACTTTCAGTTTTTATCTATTTGTTATCTATTTTTCTCTCCTCCATCCATCTCCTAGAAATATGTTATGACTGTTCCTACTAAGATAAATCTTATGTCAAATAGAAATGAAAATGATAAGTAGGTTTTCCTTCATTCTATTAATGTTTTAAATAAAGGATATAATTAAGGTGATAATAATGTTTTCATAAAAGTAGTTAAAGAATAATTATAATTGTTTGAGACATCCCCTCATCATAAAAAACATTATTTAGTACCATAGATGAGGAATTCATTAAGGAAATCTAATCATATTGTAAAATATCTGTTAATGTGTTTATATATATATATTAATCCTTGGTTCATACATTAATATTATTAAAGACTATGTTTTAGAAAATTTACCTTGATTCTAACAGAGAATAATATTTTGATGATAAAAAAACAGACTTCAATAGAAATTCCATCAGAACATGCTTGATCCAATGAAGAAGTATATTTTATAAATATTTCTAAATCTAATTTCATTAAAATGGAAGATCATACCCCTCAATAGTTAGATAATATAGTATTCAAGAGTTTTTCAATGAATCTATAAACCCTTCACTAAGTAGAAGATCCAAGTAGATTGAGAAGAAATTGAATTTTTTCATTATGGTGATTAATGTACATGAAAGTATTTCGGAAATATTTACTAATATCTATGTTCGATGAAAATACATTCATGTAAATATTAATTTAATTGAGGTATTAAACTCCCTTAATTATATTATAGAGATTATAATCTAAAATGAAATCAAGCATAAAGAACAACAAATAAAATCATTTTTTGAGTTTATAAATATGAAAATTATTATTAGATGTGTGATTAGAAATGAATAATGCATCATGTTTTCTGATGAGAAATTATCTAGAATAGTGAGGGAAACCAAAACAGTTTCCATATATTTCAAAAACATCAATAATGAAGTCAAAAATGTTCAAGATTTATTGATCATATTTAGTATATTTCCAATCATAAGGAATTGAAAATTATGAATAAAAGTAAGATGATTGATATTTTATAAGAAAATGATTCCAAAATTGAGATAAAATAAGAATATTTAGAGAATCAAAAAGATGATCTAAGGAAGATGAAAGAAATTGATAAAATAATTTCTAAAAAAGATAAACATTTTGATTAACTCTTGATTTTTCATTATAATCTTATAGGTGATATAATACATAAATAAATATAATAGTGATACATCAAAATTACCATTATATATAGTGAATAGAAATTGACAGTCAAGGAAGTTTTTTCAGATGTCATCACAACTAATATCACGAATTTTTTCATCTGACCATTGAATCTCATCTATTAATAATTCCTCAATCTTAAGGGAGAATAAACTAACAATATATAATATAAATATACTGGTGAAGTGTTTCAAAAACTTGTACTAATGTGTCATTTTTAGGTTATATTTTTAAATTACATAATATTATTCAAGTGAAATCTTGGTTTTCATGGTCTACTGGACCAAGGGCTCTTAGGGATTGAGAGATAGAGTTTTTCCAAGAATTTGGATTGTAATTTCTTATAGATAATGAAATAAAAAAAATTATAATCATTTTTATTAAGTGATTTATAAGTTTATAAGAGAAACCACACAATCATAATATAATCATGGTTAGCTTATGTCAGGTCCACATACTTCCTTAACACTTTGAATGAAATTGAACACATTTCATAGGAAAGTTTCTATAAGTTGTTTTCCAAATTTTATAATAGTTTGTTTTACATTATTACACTTTTTGCTTCATGTTTTTTAATTCCACTATGTATTTTTATATAAATTTTATATTGTTTTGTATAATCGATTTCTTACTATGGTTTTAGAGGATATCAGTGAAACAGTTTGTTTGACATACTTTCTTAAAGGTGATAGTAAAATTTTATAAGCATAAATTTTTATAAACTAAAATTAACTTCCCCACTCCTGTATTATTGTTAAAACTTATATGATATAACAACTATCACCAAAGTATAAAATTGATCTAAAATCAATTTTCATGTTTCTTAACAACATTTAATATATATTTCTAAATCATAAAGAAAAACAATTGATGATTATTCCATAGATTTTTCACATAATCATCATAAATTTTTTAATATACTATATTATCATCGATAAATATCACAAACTAATGAAAATAGAAAAAAGTATAAAAAATTAATTTTTTATTATAATATAAACTTCAATACCATATATAAGACTAGGAAACTCACATTTTACATCATAACACTAATAAAATTTTCAATTGTTTGAGTATGATCCATGATTCAGTTATAAGACATATTGGCTTCTAGATACATAACTTTATCATCTTCATTTTGATGATCTTATTTCAAAACAATTATAAAACTAAAAATATTATAATAATATATAAATATTTATATAAAACTATAAATCTGAATATATATTACCTTATGAAACTTTTTTAACATATGATACATTCAAATAAACATATCACTCTTTTTGTTCAATCCTTTGTTATCCATGGTCATTTTTCTATTAGTTTCTATAACTGAATTAGTTAACATCATTATTAAATACATCATAAAAGTATGTAAACTGAATTTGATAACCAATTCATATCCCAAAGAATTTCTATCTAGGTGTGTAGTTTTATTCTCATTCATCATGCACCATAGTAAAATCAATTCGATGCTCAATTAATGTTTTTAAAGTGATTACCCCTGGATGAAAATGATTTGTACCGACATAATCTTTATAGTTTCATGGAATTTATTTAATTTATATATAAAAATTCATAATCAGGACTTTACCAAATCTTTATGATATTATTCTATATATAGGGTAATTACTAAGATTTTCAATAAATCTCTCTTATTACAATCATCGAATAAATATGCATTGTTTCCTTAACATCAAATCATTTACTATCTCAAAGTATTATATATACCTTTGAAATTGAGATCAAACATAACTTATTTATCCTTAAATTATCATCAAATAACACCCTAATATTCAAATATATCATAACCTTTCCATCAATACTAATTGTGACTACATGGACCGACATTGGTAGCTCTGGTGGCATAAATAAGAAATTTTCATACTGACTTTGATAAAACCAATAAAATATTTGATATAAGTGTCATTAATTTGAAAAAAATTTATTATTGATCTCTTATATATAAATGAGCATTTCATGTTTAGAGATTTAAATAATTGGGAAAAATAATAACTAACATATCACATTTCCTTTGAATCAGGAATTCATTTTCTTCATTATATATGAAACTACATAATCCATAATGAGTCCTCAACATCACATATAACATCATTCACAAGAGATATTCTTCAAAAAAATCATATTTACGCTTTTTCTTCATAATTTGTGGAAATTGAAACATAATAAGGGTGTGATAAAATTCCCAGTAAAGAAAAAAATTCAACTAATCCAAACATGGCATAAACACAAAATAAATATTTTTGTGGGAATAAATAAACAACATGAAACCTTAGTCAACTTGAAACTGAGAGAATGATATATCCATGAAAAAATTAAAACATTTATATCTATAATACTGATCTCATTATGTAATTCATATTTCTGAAAATCAAAAATATGTTTTGAAGACCATCTTCCAAGACATTATCCCATTATAGGAAGAGTTACATACCAAATCCAATCTATTTAGTCTGATAAGACCTGTTAATGAATTGATGGGGTATCTAATTATGGGCCCCACCCATCTCTTATTTTATGTCCAATGCATTCACGATAAGTGTCAAAAAGACTTTTTATGCCATTCCTTATGTGACCACTTATATAATAAAACATGGATATCTATATAATCAAAGCTAAATAATGTAAATACATAATAAAAAAGCCTTAAAATTCAATAATCATCAAGAATATTAATAGTTTCCCCTAATTCCATAAAAGGGATAACATGGTCATAACCCATCTATAGAATGAAGTGGATGCTCAAAAAATAAAAAGTTAACTTTCCAAAAAACATCCATATTAGAATAAGAATATATGAAATTCCAATACGTTTCCAAATATCAGTATAATATCACTATTTCAAGGTGAACATTTATAATATGAATTATGAAAACATGTGATGTTCACACTGTATAGAGAAATGAGTATACAAATAAGTTAATACTATTACAAAATTATAATAATACTTCCACAAAAATAATGTAGATGGTTTTAAAATAATGTAACCCTAGCGTGACTCAGTAAACATAGAAGGATATTGACATGGATGAAAAACATCATTGAAAAAAACAATGCTTTGAACAGTATCACAAATAGGTGATCAGGAATCAAATTTTTTGATGTTTTGACTTTAATCCCCCAAAATATAGCATGTATATATATATATATTTTCGGATAAACCATGAATCATAATCCCCGTTATGGTAAATACTTTTAAAATAATAATTTAAGTTGAAATGGAAAAATAAATGTTGTTTTAAAAAATATTTTTATAATTGATGTAAAATAAAAAATTATATATCACTTTAAAAGGTAACTTTTAAAAAGTTTATGTCAAATATTCTAAAAAATTTAATTTTAAAAATTATATAAAATAACATATAATTGAATGGAATTTTTTTATCTTTGATAAATGAGAAGAAGAAGAAAAAACATATAATTTAAAAGGATAAATCCCTGTTGTAGTAATCAAAAATCTGTTGTTCAAAACACACATTGCAAGAATAGTATCAAAATATTCATTTTTAATAAAAATTATTTTTAAAAAATATTATTATAAAATACAATCTAATAATATATTTTTGGGTGAGAACAAAAATATGGAATAAATTTTTTCATGATAAAATAATATAACTCAGGGAAATGAGCCTTGAGTTGTTAATATCCCTTATATGCAACGTACTTCATGAGGAATGAAACATTTGAAAAGGTTTATATGTGGTAAAATTTTAAATAGTTATAGAATGACACATAATAAAATAAAAGTATATAATGTACCGGACTTATATGAAATAATTTCATGTGAACGATCATAACTTAATAAACTAAAATTGAGTTACCCAAAACAACTATAAAAAGGGTAAATTATGAGTCAAAAGAAATTTGAGGAAAAAAAAATTATTTCGGTTATTTTATCTTGTTAATTAAAACAAAATAACATATAGAAAATTCATGGTATTGTAAATCAGTATAAAAGCCTATAAAATAAACCTGATTCATATCATATAACATGTCTTAGAGAATCATAATTGATACCTTGAAAAAACATAAGGATTAAGTAACACTTTAATAAATAAACCCTTGAACTAAAGGGCCAATAATTGGACTTAAAATACAAATATTAAATGATAATTCAGAATATTATAATTAAATATGTAGTATGTACTCCACATAAAAGAAATTATATGCATAATACCAAATGTGTCGCAAAGAGAGGAATTTGAGATGAAAACCCTTACCATAGTCCTAATTCGTATTTCACTTGCACAAAACCTCATGAATATTTTAGTTAAGTTCCTTAAATAAATTCTAAATACACTTATTCAATACTATAACCATTTCTAATCCACATTTATAATTATTCTACACATATACATATATATATATGAGTTACGTTTTATCGATTTTCAAAACCATGTGTAAGTAATATTTATCTCCTTGAACTCGTTTCATTGAAACGATCTTGGATATTCATTATTGTTAGAAATTTAATGATTAAAAGATAATTAATAATAAGGGAGTGGGTGTTACATGATATTTATAAATTGTATAATTTCATTCAAGGGTAGTTTTGGTTACAAATGATGAATATGAAATAGATAATGATCAGGTTTTTGGGATTCTTAACGAATGAAACGTTCTTTCTTAGTTAGTGAGTAAAATGATTTTATGACCCAAAAATATAACAAAAAATATTTATATATTTATATCATATTATTCTAGTGAATAATGTTTCATTCTCTTTCACGATATAAATTCATATTTCAGATTAAGTAGGTTGTTAAACGGATCAAAATATGAAGCTAACATGATTAATTGATGATTGTGATTTTGTTTGGTGATAATATCAGTATACCATACTATTAATGATATTATTTAATTCCTATTAGTGAGATATATAGTAATTTTAAATTATTTAAAAAAAATATATAAAAAACTATTACTGAGAAACAAGTGATTACTCTTCCTCTCCGATCACCCATTTTGAAAGACTTAATTAATGAAAATGGTTTGTTGATCATATCATTAATAGGTAATAAAATTTAATATGCCATAACTTTATTGAAATAATAAAAATATTATTTATCATTTAATCTCATTCTCATTATAATCCATGTAATTTGTAGATGAAAATAAAAATGGGAATCAATCATTTAATTGAGGCGGTAGTTCACATGTACACACAGTTAATTGTTTTCTTTTTCCATAGAAAAGAGAAAGTACTAATATGGTTTAATGATTGAGTATAATAAAAATGAAATAATAATAATAATAATTTAAAAAATTCCCGTTTTATATAATCCTTTTAATGTGGTGAAGGAGAACAAAACATGTTGTGTCGTGGAGGCGGTAGTATGTGCAGTACACGAATCACGGTTTTGAATTTCTTAACAGAAATTAGAGACGATGATTAATGATTATTCCCATGGAATAATTAAAATACATAAATAACCAATAATTTTTCATTATATATTTATTTTAAATTTATAATTCAAAATGAAAATTAGGGAAAACAAGATAAGTAAAAATGAATACTCATATTGATAACTTTGGGATTTCCTTGGGAGATCCCTTGGAAAGAGATGTCATAAGCTAATATCTTGTGACTAGGATCTCAATAGAGTTAAATTGTATTATATTGATAATTTAAATTAAAGTTCTCAATGAGTAAATTTAATTTTTACATTTTTTGGGAACGGGTGGTGATAGACCCCTTTAATAAGTGAAGATAATGACATTTATTTTATATATTGAGTTAATATAATTGGAGTGCCTATTAGACATGTAAATTTTCTTTAAAAGTGACAATAAAAATTAAGTGGTAAAGATATAAATTCATGAGACACCTTATACGCAAAATTATATACTTGTTTTTTTCATGTTTCAACCCCTTTACCCTTTGAATTATTACTTTTAACATTTTAGATTTTTATGCGATAACTAGTTGTTACCTAAGGTAACCTAATATTTATGCCTAAAAATAAATTAGTCCAGATTAGACAATTTGGACCAAATAATTCTAATTTTAGAATCTATATAATTTTTTAAATTTTAAATTGTGTCAAATTTTAATTTTAAAATAATAATGAATATGTATTTAAAACAATTTTTTGTTAAAATATTAGTTATGTTCTAAAATTATAGATATGGTTAAAAAATTTAAAAAAAAGATATTTTAAAGTATAAAGTCAGTTTTGATATACATTTTTCGTCTTTTAATTTTTTTAATCAATTTTCAATTCATACATATATACTAATAAGGTCATAAAATCCATGTTATTTATAAAATTGATAAAATTCAATATTTACCTAAAATATCATTCTTTTTAGAAAAATATCAAAAATTTATCTTAAAAATATATAAATATTATTAATACAAAATAAGTTTCCATTGCTTATAATTAAATTTCTAACATTTATAAATTAATCTTTTAAATAAAAATGATATATATAATGAAAAACTATTTTTATAGAAAAATATATTATTCTAATAATAACCATTACAATTCATTTTTCTAATATTTATTAATTAAATTAATATTAACCCATTATTCTTAGAAAATATATTTCACCATCATTAATAACATGTTTTTGGAAATAAAAATTCATATCACATAAAAATAAAATTTTTAGAAAAATACTTCTCTAAATAATAAATGCTTTTATGAGTCATTTTCAGTAAAAAAAATGGAATCTCATACATATTAGAAGTAGTGTTTATTTTATTTATACATAGATTTTATAAATTTGTGGCTCTAATTCATTTCTACCAATTCAAGGGATAGGTTTTACAGTCATAATTAAATATTTATATTTTATGTAAATTTAATATGGTTTCATTTATGTTAATTGTTACCTGTGGAGAAAGAAAGAAAACACAATGAATTATTTAAAGGTAATTATATATTCAAATAATTTGGTGTTACTAGAAAATAATAATAATGTATCAAGGCCCTAAGGAAAGAATTTTCTAGTCAGAAAATCCCTATATTTCTATAATACTTTTCCTGAAATCATAAAGTTTCTATAGTCCTTATTGTAACACCCCAGGAAAATAATGAAAATGGAATTTTCATATTTATCCATATTTGTGAATAAAATATTAATATGACCTTAAAGGGGACGCTATGCTCGATGGCGTACCCAACACGCAACAACGAGTTTCTTGGGAATCTTACGTTGCACTCTAATAATAAAATAATATTAATTCAAATGGTAGTTAACATGTAGCCGTTGTATTGGAGGTAATGGATAGAAATAACTAAAATATGATTATATATGTTTTTTAAATGTTTTTACATTTATCCAATAAAAGCTAAAGGCTTAAAATACAGAAAGAATTCAATTTTAGGCGTATATGCCCTAGTCTTCACTAAAGGTTCACTTATCGCCTTTTAATGGAGAACTGTCATTAAATATAGTTTTGTTCACTCTTAAACATTCTTTTGGACCAAATAAAACTCTTATTAAGAATCGGGACATCAAATTTTACTTTTTGTAATTTTTTGGTATTTTTCCGATAAAGTTCATTTTTTTTAATGAATAGTGTAAAATGTTGTATTTTAATTCAAAACCACTTTTTAATCTAATTTATTTATATGATTAGATTATATTTTGAATTGGTTTTAAAGTGAAATTAGAAAATATTTTTACCATTAAATCCAATAGTTGTCGTTGGAATTAATTTCACTTTGAAATCAGACTTAAACTAGTGTCAATCTTTTGATACTTATTGTTTTATAAAAACACGCTATTTGCTCTGACAACGGGAATTAATTATTAAATTAATTAACGTGAATAATATGTTCTGAATTTTGTAAAATGGACTTCATTTTTGTATTCAGAATATCAAATATATCTTAGGGTGAATTTTTGGGATTTTTCTGAAAAACTTCAATTTTTGATGAATAGTGAAACCACTAAGTGGTACTTATAAAAACTGATTTTCCGTTTAAATGTAATTTTTCCATCATTGTGTTTTGATTTTCAAAAATCTGACATACATGTTTGTCATTAAGAAGTAAAATGTGGTTCAGTGAGGTTATAATAATTTTTTGGTGAATAGTAACTTATTAAGTTCTTAATCGCGATTAGAGGTAAGTAGTGTAATTTAAGGTAAAAATGATATTATAAGAATGTTAAAACCCCATGAAACTTGTCCTACACCTATTGGGTGAGTCATGGCCGACCAAGACAAGCCATGGGCCAACTTGGGGACCCCATGGAGACACTTTGGTTGGGAAAAGACATAAATAACTTTTTATTTAATGTTAAAATTAAATTGACACAAACATGAGTTGTTTTACTAAAACAATTTTTAAGTAGGGTTACACAGGTCTAAATTGTGATTATAAATAGTCATTGGAAATATAAAAAGATTTCCTACATCATAGTATTTTTTTATAATTTTTAGACATTAAATAAATTAAATTATTTATGACATAATAATGATGCAGCGATGTCATCATTATTTGACGATTTAAATAAAATGGAAATATAATGTAAAATCTATGAACTACACATGTCCAAAACCAATTGGATGAGTGGATTTCGAAGAATTATCACCTTATCCACTAATTATATCAATGTGGGACCTTTTGAAACCGAAACACATTTTCAAATAAAGTAATATTTCTTTACTTTCCAAAAGTGCCCCTCCTCTCCTCTTATAAAAGGCCCCCACCTCTACCTCGTTTAACACACTCCTCAAGCCTTTGGCTCGGCCAACCCCTGCCCCTTTACTCTCTCCACATCCCTCTCCTCATCCTAGAGGATTCCCTTTTGGCAGAATCTTTTCAAAGGATGCCTTTAGGCTCAAATCAAAAGGAGTTACACTTTTAAAGGTAATTCACTCTCTCATGTTCATTTGTTTTATTTTGCTTCTCCAACCCCATAAACTCTTTTTATTTACTTCTTTTGTAACAAAAACAGTATCTTCAATATACTAGGATGTTGTTATAAGATTTATTCGAGCTACACTCTCACACAACTACATCAAATGGTTAAAGAACATACGGTTTCCGTGGATGGTGAAATTCTGCCTCCCGAAACGATGATTGTTCAATAATCATTTAACACCTTCAAAGGTGGCCATTATGATGTCACAATTTTTATATATGATATATAATATGTTTATGATTTATTTATACTACTGTATTTTTCATTTTTGTCTTACCTTTATGGCTTCCATTATGGGTATACGCGATATCTTCATTTAAGGAAGTGCGGACTACCGCCCCCTCAAAGTGATTTGATTCGTTAAATACCATATGTGGGATGTATAAAGGATGGAAATATGATATTATATATGATATTATACTGGAATTATAATATACCTTTATATAATTATTATTCCATTCTATAAAATATGAAATAGAAATGAAAGTAGCATTCATGCATACGTACGGCTTACCGTCTCCATGAACGGTGCATTTCATTTCTTACCTCTAAATGATTAAGTAATGTTATAAATGCATGCATGTACTGGATATATATGAAATATATGATATCTACATAATGAATACAATTCTGGATATAATAAACATTTGGCCACACGAACAACATGTAATTGTAAGAAGTCCACTTTCAACTTAAGAACCAACTATCGGCAAAACAAATATTATTAACTTAAATGATTACATAATGTTTATGACATGGTAATAAGTGGTATAAAAGTAATAATTAACTTGAAAAAGGTTCTTAAGGAATTAGAAATTAACTCAAGTTTGTTATTCAGGAGATTAAAGAACGATCGAGTCAAGTCGGACCCGAGGTAAGGGATCCTACAACTCTCTTTCTTTTTAAGAACACTATTTTATGTCATTTCTTTTAAGCTCATATTTCTTATGATTGGGTTGTTCTTTTATATTACTCCTACTGTAATTTTTATGTTCATGTGATGAGATACCCTATTCTATCTCATCAATCCATTTTGGATGTTTTGAGTGGTGTCGTTAGGCTGCCGAACTTTCGTAAGAGATCTAACCTCTCTCTTTCTTTTTAAGTACTCTCCTTTATGTCACTTCTTTTAAACTCCTCCTTGAAATGTTGGGGGATTTTCTTTTATATTCCACTTGCTGTAAATTCTATTTTAATATTATGGGATACTCTATTTTATCTCATCAATCCATATTTGGAAGTTTTATGTGGCGCCGTTATGCTGCCAAGTTTTCGTAAGGGATTTTCATCTCACCTTCATTCCCGTGAGATTTATGCTACATTTTCCACAAATTCCATTGAGTGGTGTATGTACTGCCCATTATTCTACTCTTTGTGTAATATACTTTCGTTTATGAGTATTTACATCAATGACCTATTGTCTTTCTTCATGGGTGTATGTTTTGAAAGATACCCAAGTCGGTAAGGGAACCTTTCACCCTCCTCTTTTTTAAAAGACTTCTTTTATTGGGTCTTTTAATTTACATATTTTTATGTTGGGATATGTTTCCATACATCCTTATTGAAGTAAATTTTATGTCCAAGTGATGAGATACACTTTTTGTCTCTCATCAACTCATTTTGATGTGATGCCATTAGGCTGTCAAGGGAACTTTTTTACCCAATTTCGATTTCTTTGGGTTCAACTTGTAGTCATTGAATATGTCATCCATTGAATATGGGTGAATGACCTTTTATTGTTTTACACTTAATATCCAATTATATTTGGTGTATATATATTTTTCACACATATTTTTGAGATTTATTTGTCCTTAATTTAAGGATACCTTCTTTATAATGGATTTCATCACATTTGACATTTCTATTGAGGGTTCATTGTTGTTATGCACCAATTCACTCTTATATGGTGTATATACTGTCCTTTGGAGTATTATATCATGAATCCTTTTATTCTCATGATATTATAAAGTTATGACTAAATGTTATTCCTCGATTATTGTATTCAAGTGTCTCTAATTTTGGTAAAACCCCTTTAACCAAAATATCGTTTTAAATGTTTTAATTATTTGTTCTTATTAATATCCATGTTTTCAAAATGGTTTTAAGGATTTATTTATATGGATATTAATGTTTTAAAATGTTAAAATCTTCAAGGTGGTATGGGACACTTTGATTCAAAAATCTCTTTATTAAATGTTTTAAATGGTTTTGGAAAAGGTTTCTTTTTGAATAGATTCATTATTTCAATATCCTAAAATGTTATATTGTGATTGAAATGTGGAAATGTTATGTTTCCTCTATTCATGTTTATGTGATACGATTATGTTATGGTTCTTGGGCATTGTTATGAAGAACGGGTGGTTCCGTGATAAACTAAGGGCGGGTGAGCCCGATATAGCTCTCCAATGCATTGGGTAACGTGAAGGAGTGAAACGTTAAGGTTTCTCCGAAGAGATTTAGGGAATATACTGTGATGGGTATTCCAAACGTAACCAAGAGGGTTACTCACTACGTAAGAATGTTATGAATGCATCAAGTTACCTTTAGGTCTTATGTTTTCTATGATTTATTCATGATTTGATATGCGTATGTTTTATGGGTAAAGTGTGATTTCATTCTAATGTATATATGAACTCATGTTTCCTTTCCATATTTTTTATAACTCTTACTGAGCTTTTTATGCTCATCCCATGTTTTTGAAATGTTTTTCATAGGTCAAGGGAAAGGTACATGATGTGATGATAGTGTCAAGGATGTGTCAAGAAAGAATCCGTGTTATAATTTAAATATGATTCCATTGATGGGAAGAATGAATGATGTCTTTTATGTAACCACTTTGTTTAAATGTGGAATGTAATGCAAGTTTCATGATCTAATTCTCTAAAACTCTAAACCTGAAAAGATCCTCAATGTGTAATCTTGTAATAACTCAAGATTAAGTAAGGTTATAAGGCTGGGGCCTTATAGTTGGTATCAAAGGTCGGTTTAGATAACTTTAGAGGTTAGAGTATTCTTTAAGAATAAGTGACATTACCATAATGGTTAGGATTTCAGAAAGAGTCGTAGTTTTAGATAATGTGAATGAGTAAGTGTATCTTAGTGTTTACCTTCCTCATTAGTACATGATGGTTTTGTTGATATACTCACACTGACATTTCTATTTTTAGTGAATGGATGGATCTAGCAGGCACCAAAGAGACAACTGATTTGAAGGAAACTGTGGTGGTTCTCTGATTAAGATACTAGAAAAAATGAAGGATTCAATGAGGAAACTCGTGGTTGTTCTAAACCAAATATCAAGGAGTCATGATCAACCACTTCAACCTTGGTGAGTTCTCTAATGCATCATGTACGAGATGACCAACTCGATGTGGATATTCAGGTAATAATTATTAAGGTAACCATTAGGGTTTATATGATACTTAATTTTTAGGTAATTATGGGTTACTATATGATATGATGGAAAATGAAAGGAATGAGATAAACTTGAGGTTAAAATATGTTATGATTATTCTTGAAGATTTTATCTCATTTTGGGGAATGTTTTAAGAATTATATAGTTTTGAAAAAAGGACAACACGCAGACCGTGTGACAACCCGTCGCATCGGACAAAGCTGCGGGAATCGAACCCACAACCAAAGTGCGACTGGTATTTATCGCCTACCACTGGACTACGTGAAGTCCCTGGTTAGTTTGACTGATTCTTTTTAGTTATATGATTTTATTAATTAAGAGTAAGTTGATTTTGGAGGATATGTGATTAGGATAATTACTTTTCAATGTGAGGCTTTAGGAGTGACTAATGTTGTTTGGAGATAAATGTTACGATTTAACTTGGAAGACTATGTGACTAAATCCTTCAAATATTTGGGTTTCAATCTTATGTTGGTTTACTTTGAATAATTTTATGGACAAATTGTTTATCGGATGGTCCTCGTTGAACTTTGGGTTTTGTTGGACAAATTTTGGAGATTAAGAATAGATTTTCATTTTTATAATGGGCTATCCTTTTCTGGATTATCTGATCTTGTACTAACCTTTTTGGTTTTGGTTTTGGTTAAAGCCTAAATACATGGGATGTATATAGTTCTCTTTTGGGGATTAGGTGATTCTCTAGAAGTTGATTATAGTACTCTTAATGCGAACAAGTCTCCCTAAATACTCGTCTTTTGGAAAAAATATGAGTTTGACTAAGGAATCTAGTAAAAGTTGAAAGTCAACATGATAAGTGATTATGCTCCCTTATGAATAAATTCCTCAATAAAAAGTAACTTAAAACAAAAATGTTGTCTATTAACTTTTCCTACTGGGGAATCGAATACCGTTTAACCCATCACAAGTTTGTGATTTTCTCATGGTTAACTTTCTCCTAAACATGTTTTCTATCACTCTCCATGAGAACATGAACCTATGTTTTCTCCTCTATGTCCATATTTTCATACTTGGAATCCTAGTATGGGTTAACTCGGGTGACCTTTGTACTTATCTTTCTTTATTTTTTTTACCGACTTTTGTTCCGATGTGGGACTTTCAATGATGTTTCCAAGCGCAATTTTAAAATTGCGAGGACACAATTCCCAAAAGGGGGAAGGATGTAACACCCCAGGAAAATAATGAATATGGAATTTTCATATTTATCCATATTTGTGAATAAAATATTAATATGACTTTAAAGGGGACGCTATGCTCGATGGTGTACCCAACACGCAACAACGAGTTTCTTGGGAATCTTACGTTGCACTCTAATAATAAAATAATATTAATTCAAATGGTAGTTAACATGTAGCCGTTGTATTGGAGGGAATGGATATAAATAACTAAAATATGATTATATATGTTTTTTAAATGTTTTTACATTTATCCAATAAAAGCTAAAGGCTTAAAATACGGAAAGAATTCAATTTTAGGCGTATATGCCCTAGTTTTCACTAAAGGTTCACTTATCACCTTTTAATGGAGAACTGTCATTAAATATAGTTTTGTTCACACTTAAACATTCTTTTGGACCAAATAAAACTCTTATTAAGAATCGGGACATCAAATTTTACTTTGTGTAATTTTTTGGTATTTTTCCGATAAAGTTCATTTTTTTAATGAATAATGTAAAATGTTGTATTTTAATTCAAAACCTCTTTTTAATCTAATTTATTTATATGATTATATTATATTTTGAATTGGTTTTAAAGTTAAATTAGAAAATATTTTTACCATTAAATCCAATAGTGGTCATTGAAATTAATTTCACATTGAAATCAGACTTAAACTAGTGTCAATGTTTTGATACTTATTGATTTATAAAAACACGCTATTTGCTCTGACAGCGGGAATTAATTATTAAATTAATTAATGTGACTAATATGTTCTGAATTTTTTAAAACGGACTTCATTTTTGAATTCAGAATATCAAATATATCTTAGGGTGAATTTTTGGGATTTTTCTGAAAAACTTCAATTTTTGATGAATAGTGAAACCACTAAGTGGTACTTATAAAAACTGATTTTCCGTTTAAATGAAATTTTGCCATCATTGTGTTTTGAATTTCAAAAATCCGATATACATGGTTGTCATTAAGAATTAAAATGTGGTTCAATGAGATTATAATAATTTTTTTGGTGAATAGTAACTTATTAAGTTCTTAATCGCGATTAGAGGTAATTAGTGTAATTTAAGGTAAAAATGATATTATAAGAATGGGAAAACACCATGACACTTGTCCTACACCTATTGGGTGAGTCATGGGCGACCAAGACAAGCCATGGGCCAATTTGGGGACCCCATGGAGACACTTTGGTTGGGAAATGACATAAATAACTTTTTATTTAATGTTAAAATTAAATTGACACAAACATGAGTTGTTTTACTGAAACAATTTTTAAGTAGGGTTACACAAGTCCAAATTTTTATTATAAATAGTCATTGGAAAGATAAAAATATTTCCTACATCATAGTATTTTTTTATAATTTTTATACATTAAATAAATTAAATTATTTATGACATAATAATGATGCAGTGATGACATCATTATTTGACGATTTAAATAAAATGGAAAGATAATGTAAAATCTATGAACTACACATGTCCAAAACAAATTGGATGAGTGGATTTCGAAGACTTATAACCTTATCCACTAATTATATCAATGTGGGACCTTTTTGAAACCGAAACACATTTTCAAATAAAGTAATATTTCTTTACTTTCCAAAAGTGCCCCTCCTCTCCTCTTATAAAAGGCCCCCACCTCTACCTCATTTAACACACTCCTCAAGCCCTTGGCTCGGCCAACCCCTGCCCATTTACTCTCTCCACATCCCTCTCCTAATCCTAGAGGATTCCCTTTGGAAGAATCCTTTCAAAGGAAGCCTTTAGGCTCAAATCAAAAAGAGTGACACTTTTAAAGGTAATTCACTCTCTCATGTTCATTTGTTTTATTTTGCTTCTCCAACCCCCTAAACTCTTTTTATTTACTTCTTTTGTAACAACACAAGTATCTTCAATATACTAGGATGTTGTTATAAGATTTATTAGAGCTACACTCTCACACAACTACATCAAATGGTTAAAGAACATACGGTTTCCGTGGATGGTGAAATTCTGCCTCCCGAAACGATGATTGTTAAATACTCATTTAACACCTTCAAAGGTGGCCATTATGATGTCAATATTTTTATATATGATATATAATATGCTTATGTTTTATTTATTCTTCTTTATTTTTCATTTTTGTCTTACCTTTATGGCTTCTATTATGGGTATACGCAATATCTTCATTTAAGGAAGTGCGGACTACCGCCCCCTCAAAGTGATTTGATTCGTTAAATACCATATGTGGGATGTATAAAGGGTGGAAATATGATATTATATATGATATTATACTGGAATTATAATATACCTTTATATAATTATTATTCCATTCTATAAAATACGAAATATAAATGAAAGTAGCGTTCATGCGTACATACGGCTTACCGTCTCCATGAACGGTGCATTTCATTTCTTACCTCTAAATGATTATGTAATGTTATAAATGAATGAATGTACTGGATATATATGACATATATGATATCTACATAATGAATACAATTATGGATATAATAAAAATTTGGCCACACGAACAACATGTAATTGTAAGAAGTCCACTTTCGACTTAAGAACCAAATATCGGCAAAACAAATATTATTAACTTAAATGATTACATAATGTTTATGACATGGTAATAAGTGGTATAAAAGTAATAATGAACTTGAAAAAGGTTCTTAAGGAATTAGAAATTAACTCAAGTTTATTATTCATGAGATTAAAGAACGATTGAGTCAAGTCGGACCCGAGGTAAGGGATCCTACAACTCTCTTTCTTTTTAAGTACACTCTTTTATGTCATTTCTTTTAAGATCATCTTTCTTATGATTGGGATGTTCTTTTATATTACTCCTACTGTAATTTTTATGTTCATGTGATGAGAGACCCTATTCTCTCTCATCAATCCATTTTGGAAGTTTTGAGTGGCGCCGTTAGGCTGCCAAACTTTCGTAAGAGATCTAACCTCTCTCTTTCTTTTTAAGTACTCTCCTTTATGTCACTTCTTTTAAACTCCTCCTTGCAATGTTGGGGGATTTTCTTTTATATTCCACTTGATGTAAATTCTATTGTAATATGATGGGGTACTCTATTTGATCTCATCAATCCATATTCGGAAGTTTTATGTGGCGCCGTTTGGCTGCCGAGTTTTCATAAGGGATTTTTCATCTCACTTTTATTCCCATGAGATTTATGCTACATTTTCCACAAATTCCATTGAGTGGTGTATGTACTGCCCATTATTCTACTCATTGTGTAATATACTTTCGTTTATGAGTATTTACATCAATGACCTATTGTCTTTCTTCATGGGTGTATGTTTTGAAAGATACCCATGTCGGTAAGGGAACCTTTCACCCTCCTCTTTTTTAAAAGACTTCTTTTATTGGGTCTTTTAATTTACATATTTTTATGTTGGGATATGTTCTCATACATCCTTATTGAAGTAAATTTTATGTCCAAGTGATGAGATACACTTTTTATCTCTCATCAACTCATTTTGATGTGATGTCGTTAGGCTGTCAAGGGAACTTTTTTACCCAATTTCGATTTCTTTGGGTTCAACTTGTAGTCATTGAATATGTCATCCATTGAATATGTGTGAATGACCATTTATTGTTTTACACTTAATATCCACTTATATTGGGTGTATATATATTTGTCACACATATTTTTGAGATTTATTTGTCCTTAATTTAAGTATACCTTCTTTATAATGGATTTCGTCACATTTGACATTTCTATTGAGGGTTCATTGTTTTTATGCACCAATTCACTCTTATATGGTGTATATACTGTCCTTTGGAGTATTATATCATGAATCCTTTTATTCTGATGATATTATAAAGTTCTGACTAAATGTTATTCCTCGATTATTGTATTCATGTGTCTCTAATTTTGGTAAAACCCATTTAACCAAATTATCGTTTTAAATGTTTTAATTATTTGTTCTTATTAATATCCATGTTTTCAAAATAGTTTTAATGATTTATTTATATGGATATTAATGGTTTAAAATGTTAAAAGATTCAAGGTGGTATGGGACACTTTGATTCAAAAATCTCTTTATTAAATGTTTTAAATGGTTTTGGAAATGGTTTCTTTTTGAATGGATTCATTATTTCAATATCCTAAAATGTTACATTTTGATTGGAATGTGGAAATGTTATGTTTCCTTTATTCATTTTTATGTGATACGATTATGTTATGGTTCTTGGGCATTGTTATGAACAACGGGTTGTTCCGTGATAAACTAATGGCGGGTGAGCCCGATATAGCTCTCCAATGCATTGGGTAACGCGAAGGAGTGAAACGTTAAGGTTTCTCCAAAGAGATTTAGGGAATATACTGTGATGGGTATTCCAAACGTAACCAAGAGGGTTACTCCCTAAGTAAGAATGTTATGAATGCCTCAAGTTACCTTTATGTCTTATGTTTTCTATGATTTATTCATGATTTGATATGCCTATGTTTTATGGGTAAAGTGTGATTTCATTCTAATGTATATATGAACTCATGTTTCCTTTCCATATTTTTTATAACTCTTACTGAGCTTTTTATGCTCATCCAAAGTTTTTGAAATGTTTTTCATAGGTCAAGGGAAAGGTACATGATGTGATGATAGTGTCAAGGATGTGTCAAGAAAGAATCCGTGTTATAATTTAAATATGATTCCATTGATGGGAAGAATGAATGCTGTCTTTTATGTAACCACTTTGTTTAAATGTGGAATGTAATGCAAGTTTCATGATCTAATTCTATAAAACTCTAAACCTGAAAAGATCCTAAATGTGTAATCTTGTAATAACTCAAGATTAAGTAAGGTTATAAGGCTGGGGCCTTATACTTATCCTTTGTGTAGAATGAGTTGCACAATAATCAAGAACATATAGATATAATTATGTTCTTACAAATATAAATTATCTATTTGAAATCAATATAAATATAACTATTAAAATTCATAAAATTAATATTACCATTTTATAATAAGTAATAAGTTTTGGAAAAAGTACAAATTTATATTTTTCCTGTAATTGATAAAAAATAGTAATATATAATTAATTAATATAGTCATATATAAAATAATAACTATTTAGTATTATTTTAAATATATATGATAGTTAAATTAATGTTAATTATCAATATATAGAAAATATTGCTCTTTAAATCAAAACATGGTATTAGTATTTTCAAATATATTTATAAGTATATATTTTTTTATAATATTAAATATTTATTTATTTATATATTTTAAATTTATATAAATATTAGTAAGAATATTCAAATACAATTTTTATTAATATTATGTATATAATTAATATTATAATAATTTATATATTTATTGATTTATTGTAAATATTTTTTATTTATCTATTTTAAAATGTGTTATTTTTTATTTTATTATTTATTCAATTTATGTATTTTTAAATAATATAATTTATATTATGTAAAAAAAATTATGATTTTTTATTTATTCACTTAATGTTATTTATTCATTTTAAATATTCATTCATTTAATATTTGGTTATTTTTTAATGTTTATGTATACACTTTTTAAATTGATAATATTTTTGTAATTTATATAATTGATAGTTATTCATTTTCAATATTTTTTAATTTTTCTATTAATATTATTATATTTTAATCAATATAAAATTAATAGTTTTTCAATTTTAATTTGCAATATATTGTAAATATTTCGTATTTAACGGTAATTTTTTGTATTTATTAATCTTTTAATTTTTATGATTATTAAATTAATATCATTTATTGATTTTTATGTATAAATATAATAATTTATTATTATTATGGTAATTTGTATAATTAAGGATATATTTTAAAAAATATTTATTCATTTAAATAAATAATTATATTATTACATTTATTAAGGATTCCCCCTCTATCAATGCTGATATCAAATTGATACATTAGGATCAATCCGTACATATCATGATTTTATCACTGCTAAATGTACAATTGATAAAAGTGGTATTTATCAGCGATTTTGATTTTAACATTGATAAAAGCCTCTTTTATTAGCACATTTTAGTAAACATAGATAAATCACATTCACTATTATAAAATAATTCTAACAAAATCACTAGTTTAACTGGTCTTTCAAGATATTATGAAATTCCTACTATGCCACACCCCTTCACATAATTTTGTGAAAGATTACATTTCTTTTATTAAAGGTTAGCAGTCTCCTACCATCATGATGTGTTTTGATGATTTGTATTTTTAAATTTTATTCTAATAAATTGAATCCACACTATGACACACCCCCTTTCATGACACAAGGGATTTTTTTAACAATTTTCAATTTATTCAAATAAAATCTTCATTTTTAATGAAACTATCCATGATGTATTGTAGATATGAATTTACAATTAAAATTACATGTTAGTTTGTTTTTTGGTTGAGTTGTTTTAAAACAAAAATTTTCAAATTTTTTGTTAAAAAATATATTTTCATTGGGATGATTTTAAAATAGAAGATGGTTTTGAGTTTGTTTTATATACATGTTTGAAGGGGAATTGTTTTTCAATAATATTTCCATGATTTTCTTTGGTTTATTTTTTAATAGGTGTATTTTTTATATTGTAAAATTATTTTTCAAGATTTCTTTTTATGGTTTAATTAGTTTTGAGGACAGAATGTGTATTTTGGGTGTTTAATGATTTTTTGGGTTTTCATTTTAACTCAAAAGTTAGTTATTTTCACAATAAATTTCTTGAGTTATGTAATAATCGATTCATGATGAATTTTTGTTCGATTTCTTCTACTTGTAACTCTATTGAGTTTTAAGGATGTGTTTACCTAGTATTTTTTCCATGGATATGTATATTTTATACCTATTTTATAATGTCTGATTATTATATGTTAGTTTTAGTAGCTCATAGATTCATAACCTGTAATTCATGTTTAGACCAAGGGTGATATTTCCAAATGGGGAATATTTACATTTTATGACTTTACTATATAAATTAAATAAATTTAGATTGGGTTGGAAATGAGTTTTACATAAAATTTTAATGAAATAAATTACCTAAGGCTATGGATTAGCTAAGAAAAAAAATAAATTTGTATGTCATTATTTAAAACCAATTCCATTCTCAAATCATTATTAAAATAAACAATATTATTATTTATAATGTTTTATGTTTTTTTAATGAAAAAAACCAAGTTAATAAATGTCAATATCTTTATAAAACAAATCATTCCTTTTAATTTGGTCCAACTGAGCCATTATCTCATGACTAATACAATTCTTCACTATTGTTAAGTATTATTTGTAGTATTGTAATTCATTTAGTTTTTAGTGGAAATAATTGACTCTCATTTTAAGGCCTAAAAAAATATAAAATTTCATTATTAACTAAGGTATATTCATACCATTCAAATTATATCATTATAAAAAAATCGTGGTTTTCTAAAATCACTTAATATAACAAAAAATAAATATGAATAAATTTTTTATTTCATTTCATAACCCAAGGCCTCATAAAAGTAATCATTTTATTTAATTAATTGAAATAATGTTAAGGGAAAAAACTAAAACATGAATAAATAATCCTATTATTCATATTAAAACCACTTAGAGCTTTATTAAATTATTAAGCAAGATAATATTCCAATAGAAGCATGTTGGTAATAAAATAACACCATAAAACACATTTAGTTCAGGGAACATTGATTTCAAAAATAATAAATCATGATTAATGGACCTTACATGATAAAACAATAATAAAAACTTAATGTAAAAAAGTTCATCATGAAGAAAAAAATTAATAAATTCTAAAATACATATATGATCACACATGGATAAAATAAAAAAATTAATATCGTAAAAACATGATAACATTATATAATTTAATAGTTCAAAACAAAAATTTACAAGAACAAAAATAAATTTACCAAAAAAAATATTTCACATGAAGATAAATCATGGTGTAAAAAAGTATAAATCGAAATCTATCACATAGTTTCATGCAAAATTCTGCTTAAAACATTAACATTAAGTTTAAAAAAATTATTAAAAAACTACCCACTCAATTACTATTATTTTCTTTATATCAAGTAGGATATATTTCCCATATTCATGTATTATAATTTATAACTATGTTCTTTAAAACAATATATTATATAAAAAATAGGTAAAAATTATACATTATATAGATACCTACATAGTATTTTTTTTTTTTTTAATATTTATATTGGTGAATCAAATAGGATGAAAATGAGGTGAAAATTGATGGATTATTGTCATAAGAAACTATATTACGATGATGGGGTTACATCGATCATCATGTTTACAATATATATAAATATTCCGTATCAAATAATTTGTCCATTTTTATATTTTTTATTAATGATTATTTTTTCTTGATGAGTTAGATGAACACTTGATCTATCATGTAATATATCTAAATTTTAAATTATTGAATAAACTTGGGAAATATCTGAATGTATCTACATACTATAACACTATTGTTTATGGATTATCTAATATGAATACAAATGTAAATGATAATGGATATAACATTGATGAAATGAGGACATATGTTACAGATGACCTTCATGATTGTACACCACTGGTTCATAAGTTTCAGAGTTTTGAAAAGATTCTATTTTATAATGGTTTTAATAATTATAAAAATATTATCCATATTAATTCTATATAGTTTGAAAGTTGGATAAAGATTAAGTGACATCGACATTATAGAACTACTATCTATCCTAAATGATATTCTACTAGAATTTAATGATATTCCTTTTTGAACATATGAAACTAAATGAATTTTATATTCAATTGTTATGATCTATGAACGAATATATGACTAAAAAATTAATGATTATTGATTTTCAAGTAAAATGAATCATTTATAAAATTCACTAAGTGTGGTGTGTCTAGACACAAGAAAGATAAATAAAGTCCTATAAAAGTTTTATGTTTCTTTTACATCATTCAAATGTATAGATATCTATATGGAAGTAATTATACATCAAGGAAATTATCATGAAATATAGATACAATAATTTAAAATGGGAAATTTTTTCACCCAGTAGACTCTCATCCGTGAAAGAGAATGGATCCTAAGTGTCCTAAATTTTTAAAATATATGTGAAAAAAATTATCTTATGCTATATACAGTTGGAATTAATCATTTTTATGTAAAAATTAGAACTCATAGTACATATTAGTTTTTATTTTTAAGTGATAACATAACATTGTGGTTATGAAAGAAGTGAAAATTAATTATAATATCTCTACTAATAACAGAATCAAAAAAACCTGGTAATGATATGGATTCTTATTTGGATCCATTGATTAATGATCTAAAATTGATATGGGATTTTGATTTTATGCAATATGATCATTAAAAAATGAAGGGTCCCATTGAGATCCATATTGTTAAAAATGAGAAATTAATTTCAGGTTTATAGAAATAATTATGATATAATAATTAATGGATATTAGGGTGTCCTAATTTTGAACAAGTTAAACACTAAATTCGGTTATAATATTCTTTTAAGACAATGACTTAAGGAAATCAATTTTTTTACTCTAACCACAAAACTTCTTATCCTAAAAAGATCATTATATGAGAATTTTGAATAAGTTAAAAATGTTACCCCTTAATAGGAGATGATCAGTTTGTTAAATTAATGTTTATTGAAACTATTTTTAGGAAACCATTTATTATAACTCATTCAAAAAAGGGTTGAAAAAATTGATCAGTTATTTGGAGTTATTGTAATTGAAATATTTATATGTTCATAATTGTTTTGAATAAATTCATATAGAAAAAATTGTATAAGATAATTTCCTTCAATGTTACTAGATACACCATAAAATTGAAATTAAGGTAAGGTTAGACATGATTGATATGAAGAAAATTGTAACATCCCAGGTACATGAAAAATAAAATATTTTAATATTTATTAATATTTCTGAATTAAATATTAATTTTACTTTAAAGGGGTTGCTATGTTTGATAGCATACACGATACGCAACAATGGATTTCTTTGGAATCTTACGTTGCCCACTAATAATATAATATTATTATTTTAAATGGTAGTTAACTCCTAGCCGTTGTATTTTTGGGAATGAATGAAACTAACTACAATATTATTATACAAATTTTTTAAATGTATTTACATTATCCAATAAATGTTAGAGGCTTAAAATGTGAATGAATCCAATTTTAAGCATAATTTACATTAAAAGGACGATTTATCGCCTTTTAATGGAGAACCCTCATTAAATATAATTTTGGTCACTTTAATACATTATAATTGACAAAATAAAATCCTTCTTTATAATGGGGACATAAAATTTTACTTTGGATAATTTTTTGGTATTTTTCTGATAAAGCTCATTTTTTAATAAATAGTGAAAAATATTTTATTTTAATTCAAAAGTGCATTTTAATCTAATTTGTTTATATGGTTATATTATCTTCCTAAATAATTTTAAAGTGAAATTATAAAATATTTTTACCATTTAATTCAATGTTGGTTATTGGAAGTAATTTCACTTTGAAATTGGAAATAAACAATTATCAATCTTTTGATAGTTATTGTTTCTTAAAAACACGCTATTTGTTTTAACAATGGTAAGTAATTTTAAAATTAAATAATTCCACTTCTATTTTTTGAATTTCGAAAAATAGACTTCAATTTGGAATTCGAAATATCAAATATAGCTTAGGATGAATTTTTTCTATTTTTCATAAAAACATCAACTTTTGATGATTAGTGAAACCACTTAGTGGTAGTCAAAAAACGGAATTTTTCATTTAAATGAAATTTTACCAATTATGTGAATTGAATTTAAAAAATCCGACATACATGGTTGTTATCAAAGAGTAAAATGTGGTTCATTAAGATGAAAATAATTTTTGGTGAATAGTAACTTTTGACATTTATTTACCGTGATTAAAGGTAAATAGGGTAATTCAAGGTAAAAAAAATATTATAATTATTCAAAATTACCTTAACACATGTAAAAACCAAATTTTTTGAGTCATTAACGACCATGGGAATCACTTGGTTGATTTTGGGACCCCATTGAGTCACTTGGGAGTGATAATGACAATTTAGATTAAATAATTTAATGTGAAGACAAAATTGAAATTAACAAAAATCGTTTAGTAATTAATTATTATAAGGTGTTATATAAGTTCTATTTTCGACTATAAATATTATTGGAAATATTAAATGATTTCCTACATCATGGTATTTTTTTTATAATTTTTAGACATCAAATAAATTAAAATATTTATGACACAATAATGATTCAGTATTTACCTCATTAATAAATGATTGAAATCAATTAGATTATAATGATTAAATTATTATCCAAAACATGTACAATTCTGATTAGATGATTTTATTTCGACCATAACTCATCTTATCTTCGACCTTATTGATTTTTGGACCATTAGAAACCGAATATCATTATATTATAAAATAATAGTATCATACTTTCCTAAAGATCCCCTCCTCTCACTTATAAAAGGAGACCACTTCTAACTAATTCCTCACACCTCTCAAGCCATTTGGCTCATCCAAACTCTACCCAATTAAGCTATAAACATACGTCTCCTCCTCCTAGAAGAATTACCTTAGGCAGAAGGCCCTTCAAGAAGTCTTTTTGGTTCAAACCAAAGGAAGTTACCCAAATTAAAGGTAACCGTTTCTCTTAAATTGTTTTATTTTATTTTACTTCTCCAAAACCTACACTCTTTTTATTTCCTTTCTTTTGTAACAACACCAGTATCCTTAATAAACTAGGATGTTGTTATGGGAATGATTCGAATAACACTAAAACACAACTCCATCGAATGGATGAAGAACATAATGTTTTTGTGGATGGAAAACTAACGCCTCACGAAAAGTTGATTGTACAATTACATCTTACCGCCTCTCGTGGTGGCCATTATGATGGAACTAGATTTATATTTGATATATATTATGTTTATTATTTCCTTATTATTATGTAATTCTCCATTTATATCAAGCCTTTATGGTTTCTATATTGGGTAAATATGATAATCTCATTTGAGAAAGTGCGGAATACCACCCTCTCAAAGTGATTTGATATGTTAATTCTTTATGTGGGATGTATAATGGATATAGTTAATGATATTACACTAGAATTATAATATACCTATGTTGTCATGACCCATCCTCGGGGCCCGTGCCGTGACAACCCCAAGCCCGCCCTTCATAGGCCAGGGGCTGGAGACTAGCACCCAAGGCGTAAATCCCAATCAAAAGGTAAGGCATTGCCTTTACAAAATGAAAGAACACACAAACAGAGTACAAGAAGAAGCTACACTAAGTAAAGAAGTATAAAAAACATGATGAATGTACAAGGGGATAGAAATACAAGCCCAAAAGAAAGATACAGCTACAACTGAAAGTAAAGTACAACTCAAAGGACAACAGCTGAAAGGTGACAAGAAGCTCCTGGATCGTCCTCCGGGTTCCTACCTGAAGGGTAGGTACAGATTTCCTCCTCAGCACTCCACGTCTGTTCGTCTCCTCCGGGTACCGACTCTTTGTGAGATCCACCTCCGGGTACCGACTCGTCGTGAGATCCACCTCCCAGTACCGACTCATCATGAGATCCACCACTAGCTACCGTCCAGCTCTACAAGCCTCAACCACGATTAGTAATGTCCGTCGTCTGCAACCAATACACCGATGTGTAGGAAAATCCCGTGCAGGGGTTAGTATACGATACTCAGCAGGGACCCCGAGACCCTCAAGGTCTTACTAAATCGAACAAGGAAAATCACAAAGAGAGTTCTCAATAGATAACCCTTACTTAGGTATAAGCCCTTTCTTATACCTATGTTACCACATAACCCATCTCAGCCACGAGGTGCGACACATATATGAAGTCTACGGATAACCACTACTTAGGTATATGCCCATACATATAAGTAATTTATCCAGTAACCCATCTCAATCATGAAGAAAACACAAAGGTCAAAGACTCATCTCAAACCAGGATTTTCATTATCGAAACCGTAACTACTTAAGAGCTCCGTCTCTGACTAGTACAGTGATCCTGTCACGACTCCAAGGTACTGCTCACTAACCTAAGAATGTTGAAGTACTCCTCCTGTCGAGTACCGCGGGTCTGCCACCTCACAAAGTAGTGCTGCTCCGCCATGGGTCTGCCACCTCACACAATAGTGCTCCCCCTCATAGCCTACAGAGGTATGCCTCCTATCGAGTATCGCAGGTCTGCCACCTCACAATGTAGTGCTCCTCCTCCATGGGTCTGCCACCTCACAAAGTAGTGCTCCCACTGGGCTATGCAAGTCACTCTGAATCGAATCAGACAAGCAGTCATCAGGTCTCAGCCAGCTACATGGTCTCCGTACATCGTACCCTCGTCTCTGGGAGGGTCTGCTCCATGAGCTATAGGTAAATACTCCAAGTATCAAAAATTCCCATGAAGACATATTTCAGAAGACTTCCTCGTCATAGGGGCCTCAATGCAACAGACGACACGTCAATCGGACGACCGGTCTGTGAGTTATTAGCCTTTTCTCCCAAGGGACCGGTTATTTTCGTGTATGAACCAACTTGGCTGTATCTCAACTGTACCCCGAACTCACATAGGGTATATTCATAGGAATCATTTCTCAACGTGATCACCAATGCCACTGACGGTTCGTCAAACAGACGTCCGGTCTGAATGTTATCAGCTTTTTCGTTCCAGGCGCCCGGTTGGATTTCGGGTACAGTTCAAACCGGACATACTCCAACTTCATCCAATCCTTGAGCGGAGTAATCCAAAAGGTTCGTCTCACTAATAGGAATCCAACAAAGTCGATGACACATCAATCGGACGTCCGGAACTCGAGTTATAGGCGTTTCCGCTCCGAGGACCTGGTTGGTTTCGTGTTCGAACCAACCCGGCTGTACCCAATGTTCTCCCGAACCTTGCGTGTAATATACCTAAAGGAAGGGCTTGATCCAAGGATCGTGTCGTAACTGACGGTGCGCCAATCAGAGGTCCATAGCCCATGTTACGGGTGTTTGAACAAATATGGCCGCCTTTCGGGGGTTTGGGCCTGGACCGACCCGACCCAAGACCCCCTGGGGTCGTTCCGAACCGGGTCGACCCGACCCGAGTTCGGTTCCGGCCAACTTGGGCATGGACCGACCTAGTGGCGCGGCCCAGACCAGCAGGCACGACCCGACCTAGCGGGCAGCCTGGCCCATCGCGAGCGGCCTGGCTCGGCTGGGCGCTCAGTCTGTGACCGAGCGGCGCGAAGGGGGGGCGCTTCCCCCTCGCCTTCTAACAACATCCCCACATGAGGATACTGCATGTCCAACACTGGAGGATACGACCCTCAGAATTCTGAATGGCTGGCCTGGTTGTCCAGTCAGTGCCGCCGCGGTGGGACCCCGCAGTCCCGCCCTCCACGCGCCGGTGGCCGGTTTTATCCGGCCGCCTCCAGGTCTTTCACCGTATCCAATGGGTCGCGGTTCTTGATGCTCCGGTGAATGGGGAGTCCGGACGCCCCCTGTTGGTGACCTCCGCGGCCTTAGGGCGCGGCACTTCTTCGACCGGCGCGGCGCGTCGGCATCGCGCCCCTCTACTGCGTCCCATCAAGATGCTCCGGTGCGGCGTGACGATGTTGCGGCCTCTTTCATCCTTAACGGCGTGGCGCGATGGCACCACGCTCCTTCTCCGTGGTTCCCTCTTTTCTGCATGGTGCGACGGCACCACGCCATATCTGTTCCAATCCACAACGAAGGACAACAGTAAAAAGGGAGGATGGTCGACCATGTTTGTGTGGTATGACCCCCTCCTGTTAATCGATAGCAAGGGGCTACAAGATTAATGATGAACGCCCAAATATTCTTGAACATAAAATCAAACTCCTACCTCTAAGAAGGCATTCGTCAATGTGGTGTTAGACGGGCGTCGTTCTATCAACGTTGGGAAGGATGAAGTCGAGGGTGGCGTCGGTGTTTTTCGCGTTCTCTGTTAGAGAGGATATGATTTCCTCAAGTGTTGGGCGTTGCAATACTTTACCAGCGCTTCGTCGCTTGGTGAAGTCATCCCAAAACCTTCTCCCAAGCTACCTATATATAGGATAGGGGGAGAGGTATGTAACCACCATGGAATTTATGAAGGTTATGTTATTTGGAACCTTCCTAAATTCCAACGATGCGGTTACTTAATTAAAAAAGGGGTCGGGTGAATTAAATTGTGTTGGCACATTTTAAGAGGTGCGTTGACAGTACTTAAGAGTGGAGGATGCCAAGAAGTTTCCCCCACATAGCCTGCGTTAAAACATATGACACAAATCAATTTTACGTTGACACATAAAATTAATTGATAGCAATTAATTTCATGTCGACACATAAAATTAAATCACAGCAATTAATTTTTACATCGACCAATAAAATTAATTGAAAAAAATTAATTTTATGTCAACTCATAAAATTAATTGAGAGGAATTAATTTTATGTCGACATATAAAATTAATTGATGGGGGGTTTGAGAGGTTTCCTCTCCCTCCCCATTAAATGGGAGGTTAGGGTGTGGCGGTTCCACCACCAACTCCAAAGTGGATCTTCTAACCACTTTATCCGCACTACATGTGTTTTACAAAATAAAATAAATTATTCACTAATTTTATTTTATTAACCCACATAAAACCCCAAAAACTAACATTCATACCAGATAATCCGCTGTTGAGGTGAAAGACTGCTTATGCGAATATCGGCACTTCGAGTTCAACGGTGCCCTCAGAATTAGATTCTGAGCAACAGTTCAAAAGTTATAAAACGCCTCTCATACATTTACTAAACGTACCCGAAAAAAAATTCGGAAAATTATTATCAGTCACCATCGACCCACTGTGGTCAAGGTTAGGCTATACCTAGGAGAAACACACCCCAATGAACTCAACGGTACTCTCGTATTTTCAATTCGAGTTACCTTTTAGATGTTATGAATTTTACAATAAAATAATTGTCACTTAATTATTTTATTTACGACCAAAAACTAACTTTCTCAGGTGGCTCGTTCCGGCCAAAGTTAGTATATGATTAAAGGAAGCATACCCTCACGAGTTCAGTGGTGGTCTCAGATTTCTAATCTGAGTTATCATTTTTGAGTTATAAGATTTTGAAATATAAAATAACATTATTTTATTATTTTATTTACGATTATACCATTCTCGGGTTTTCTCACAGGAGGCCTGCGCTGACTAAACTTAAGTCACTCCTAGTGTAAACCCACCATCCTGAGCACAACTGTGTCCTCAGATTTCTGATGCAAGTAGCTGTTTAAAACCTCTTCCACTATTTCAGGAAAACTGCTTACGTGCGTTAATTTAAGCTTAACAAAACTTCCGAAAATTATTCCAGGCACACCAGGCCTCAGAATCAGGTGTCGTCAAGAATCTATTTACTCTTAAAATTCCAAAAAAAAATTGGAAAAAATCCATTTAGAATTTATGGGGTTTTACCTTACTCCCACCTCAAGGCTTTATGTCCCCGTAAAGCTACATCAAAAATTAGGGAAACAAAAGGGGGTACTGTGCACGCATTTGAGCCTTCCGCTCCCATGTGCTCTCTTGGAGGTTCTTGTGTTGCCATCTGATGCAAACTAGAGGAATCAGCCATCCACATAGGACCTTCTCCTATCGATCCTCAATCTCCACTGGGACCTCCGCAAAAGTTGCCCCGTCATCGATGTTTAGCTTCCCATGGTCTATGATATGCGTCAAGTCGTGCACGTATCACCTCAGCTGAGATACATAAAAAACATCATGCAAATGGTGCAACTGAGGTGGATTGGTCAAGCGGTAAACCACCTCGCCTACCCTGTTGATGACCTAGAAGGGTCCGATGAAGCACGAAGATAACTTGCCACCCCGGCCAAAACTCCTTAATCCATGTCGAGGTGAGACCTGTAAGAAAACGTGGTCGCCATCCTCGAACTCTAGTGGTCTCCGCCTCCTGGATGTCCTGAACCTTCTCTGGTCCTACAAGAGGTTCTAAAATTTCATCTTTCCCGATAAGAGAAATCTCGTCTCAACCCCGGGATGAACCACGTTCTTTGCCTAATACAGTCAATCTCAACATGGATGATACTAATCCATACCAAGGATGATGTCGTAAGGCCTCAAAGCTACAACCAATAGATCTAACTATTACTATCAACTATAAGGGTTGAGTCACACTGTCGGCATCAGTGTGTGTTCACTAGGTCTCCTCCAGTAGGCATCTCAAAAGTGAGGGTCAAGTCAACAGTTTTAACCGGGACCTCTGAGTATCATCCAAACAAATGGACATTAAAGCAAACATCACAAAGGTAAGTGTCTTTTATTACTGCATCTCAAAATACAAAGACACAAATACAATAGCAACATGGATCTAGAAGTACAAGGAGAAAAAGGAATCCACTAGTTCCACTCCTGTCCACCTGCTTCTAGAGCTCTACTGCCTTGTCCACTGCTTGGTTGTTGCTCAAGTACTCGTCGCTGCTTCTGTCTTGGTGGCTCCTCCAATGCATGCGGATCAACTGTGCGGGGAGTTAGAGAGTCATGTGCCATGTGACCCTTCCAGCCGCATTCATAACACTTCCTGCACCTCATATGGCTGGCTCTGTTTCGCGTTCCATGCACAACCAAACCTGTATCCCAAGGTTGCCCACCTACTGGTCTGGTACTCTTGGACCCCTGCATCATCTGTCTACTGCATACAGATGACTCGGAAACTGATGGAAAATCCTTCGGAAAAGGAAGCAACTTCTGAGCATGCTCGGAGTGTAGAGTCACTGGTATGAACTCCACCATGAAGAAGGTCTCAAAGTCTCCCCATGTAAAGGTAATCTCATCACAAAACTGGAGCATCCGGATCCACCATCTGCCTGCTGCTGCCTGAAGGAGGCTGGCAGGAAATATCAACATGAAGTCCACTGGTGTAACCACTGTCCTGAAAACTCTCACCACAGCGTCCAGCCAATCCTCAGCCTCCTGTGGGACCATCTCTCCCCAAAACCTGCATGGCCTCTAGCGCTGGAACTTGTGCAGCGCGCTCAAGCAGCATGCATCACCTGCTGCTGGGGTTGGTGGCATCGATGGCCCAACATATGGTAGTATCACTGGTGCCTCCGTTGGTGCCTCAACTATAAGAGGTCCCTATACCGAGGCCTCGTCGCTCTGCAGGCTGTCAGTACGTACATCCCTCAGGGCTCTAGCTGGTCATCCATGGAAAGACATCCTGAAAGAAACATACATAACATGGTCAAATGATTTATACCTGGTGTGCTGACCTTGTTTGAGCTGACTTTAATCCTTTTGGAAACACATACGCAATCAATGTTTTCGTGCACAAAGTCGAAAATCAATAGTCAGGGTCCTAGTGTATGGATACGTCGGCCACCGCACCAAAACTAGATTCCCTGAACTGAAGACCACACTCGGTACCCTTAACACTATTGATTCACAAAAAGGAAAGATCAGAGTCCTAAGTTCTACGGTAGAACCGAACTCCTATGATACCAATTTTTCATGACCCGTCCTCGGGGCCCGTGTCGTGACTACCCCAAGCCCACCTTCCATAGGCCAGGGGCTGGCGACTAGCACCAAAGGCATAAATCCCAATCAAAAGGGAAGTCATTGCCTTTACAAAATGAAATCACACAAAAACAGAGTACAAGCATAAGCTACACTATGTAAAGCAGTATAACAAATGTGCTGAAATTACGAGGGGCCAGAAATACAAGACCAAAAGAAAGATACAGCTAAAACTGAAAGTAATGTACAACTTAAAGGACAATAGCTGAAAGGTGACAAGCATCTCCTGGATCGTCCTCTGGGTTCCTACCAGAAGGGTAGGTATAGATGTCCTCCTCAGCACTTCACGTCTGTTCGTCTCCTCTGGGTACTGACTCATCATGAGATCCACCTCCGGGTACTGACTCATCATGAGATCCACCTCTGGGTACCGTCCAGCTCTACAAGCCTCAACCATGGTTAGTGATGTCTGTGGTTTGCAACAAACACAATGAGGTGCGGGAAAAGCCCATGCAGGGGTGAGTATATGATACTCGGCAGGGACCCCAAGACCCTCAAGGTCTCACTAAATACAACAAGGATAATCACAAAGAGAGTTCTCAACAGATAACCCTTGCATATGTATAAGCCCATACATATACCTAAGTTACCAAGTAACCCATCTCAGCCATGAGGTTCCACACATATATTAAGTCGACTAATATACACTACTTTGGTATATTCCAACACATATACGTATGTTATCTAGTAACCCATCTCAATCATGAATAAAACACAAAGGTCAAAGACTCATCTCAAACCAGGATATTCATTATCGAAACCGTAACTGCTGAAGAGCTCCGTCTCTGATGAGTACAGTGATCCTGTCACGACTCTGAGGTACTCCTCACTAACCTAAGACTACTGAGGTACTCCTCCTGTCGAGTACCGCAGGTCTGCCACGTCACAAAGTATTGCTCCTCCACCATGGGTCTGCCACCTCACACAGTAGTGCTCCCCCTCATAGCTTACAGCAGTACTCCTCCTATCGAGTACCGCGGGTCTTCCACCTCACAAAGTAGTGCTCCTCCGCCATGGGTCTTCCACCGCACAAAGTCGTTCTCCCCACTGGGCTATTCAATTCACTCCGAATCGAATCAGACAAGCAGTCATCAGGTCTCATCCAGCTACACGATCTTCGTACTCTGTACGCTCGTCTCCTAGAGGGTCCCCTCCATGAGCTATAGGTCGATAATCCAAGTATCACAAAGTCCCACGAAGAAGTATCTAAAAGGACCACCTCATCATAGGGGTCTCAACGCCACAGACGACGCGTCAATCGGCCGCCCGGTCTATGAGTTATTAGCATTTTCGTCCCAGGGGCCTGGTTGGTTTCGGGTACGAACCAACCCGGACGTATCTCAACTATACCACGAACTCACATATGGTATATTCATAGAGATCGTTTCTCGACGTGATCACCAACGCCGCCAACGGTTCATCAAATGGACATCCGGTCTGAAATTTATCGGCTTTTCCGTTCTAGGGGCCCGGTTGGATTTCGGGTACAATCCAACCCTGACATACTCCAACTGCGTCCCAATCTTGAGAGGAGTAATAAAAAAGGTCTTTCTTGCTAGGAGGAATCCATCAAAGTCGACAGCACATCAATCAGTCGTCCAGAACTCAAGTTATATGTGTTTCCACTCCGAGGACCCGGTTGGTTTCGTGTTCGAACCAACCCATCCATACCCAAGGTTCTCCAAAACCTTGAGTGTAATATACCTAAATGACAGTCTTGATCCATGTATCGTGTCGCAATAGACGGTGCCCCAATCAGAGGTCCATAGCCCAAGTTACAAGCATTTGAACTAATTTTCCCGCTTTTAGGGGGGTTTGCGCCCGGACCGACCCGACCCAAGACCCCCTAGGTCGGCCAGAACCGGGTTGACCCAAACCGGTTCCGGGTTCAGCCCCCTTGGGTGCTGCCCGGCCCAGCGGTGCGGCTCGGACCAGCGGGCCCGGCCCGGCCCAGTGTTGGCCCGACCTAGCGGCTGGGTGCCCTAGCCCACCGCGAGCAGCCCGACTCGGCTGGGCGCTCAGTCTGTGACTGAGCGGCACGTAGGGGGGCGCTGCCCCCTTGCCTTGTAACGGCGACCCAACATGGGGGGACCTCCTGTCCACCACGGCAGGTTACGACAGCCGGAATTTTGAATGGCTGGCCCAGTTGGACGGCCAGTGTCGCCGCCGTGGGACCCCGCGGTCCGGCCCTCCAAGCGCCGGCGGCCGGTTTTATCCTACCTCCTCCAGGTCTTCCGCCGCGGCCAAACGGCTTCGGCTCTTGATGCTCCGACGTCCGGGGAGTCTGGATGACCCCTATCGATGACCGTCGTGGCCTTAGGCCGCAGCCTTTCTTCGACTGGCACGACACGTCGGCACTGAGCCCTTCCACAACGGCCCTTCAAGATGCTCTGGCGCCGTGCCCCTCCGCCGTGGCCCCTGCTTCGGCCTTGGCCTCTTTCGGCCTTAACAGTGCCATGCGATGGTTCCACGCTCCTTCGACGTGGTTCCCCCGTTTCCGCGCGGTGCGACGACACCGCGCTGTCTCCGTTCTAATCCAGAACGAAGGAAAATAGTAAAAAGGGAGGAGGGTCAGCTGTGTTTGTGCAGTCTGGCCCCCTCCCGTTAATCGACACCAAGAATATAAAGGATTAATGATGAACGCCCAAATATTCATGAACATAAAATCAAATCCATACCTCGAAGAAGGCATTCGTCAGTGTCGTGGTAGACGACATCGCGGTAGACGGGCGCCGTTCTGTCAACATCGGGAAGGATGAAGCCAAGGGTGGCGTAAGTGTTCTTCGCGTTCTCTATTGGATGGATATAATTTCCCCAAGTGTTGGGCGTCACAATACATTACCAGCGCTTCTTCGCTTATTGAAGCCGTCCCAAAACCTTCTCCCAAACTCCCTATATATAGGAGAGTGGGAGAGATATGTAACAATCGTGGAATTTATGACGGTTCATTTATTTGGAACCTTCCTAAATTCCAAAAATGTGGTAACTTAATTAATAAAGGGGGTCGGGAAAATTAAATTGCATTGGCGCAATTTAAGAGGTGCGTTGACACTACTTAAGAGTGGAGGATGCCAAGAAGTTTCCCCCACATAGCCTACGTCAAAACATATGACACGAATCTATTTTATGTTGACACATAAAATTAATTGACAGCAATTAATTTCACGTCGACACATACAATTAAATCACATCAATTAATTTTTATGTGGACCCATAAAATTAAGTGACAATAATTAATTTTATGTCAACTCATAAAAGTAATTGAGAGAAATTAATTTACGTCGATATATAAAATTAATTGATGGCGGGTTTGAGAGGTTTCCTCTCCCTCCCCATTAAATGGGAGGTTAGGGTGTGGCGGTTCCACCACCAACTCCCAAGTGGAGCTTCTAACAACTTTATCCGCACTGCATGTGTTTTACAAAATAAAATAAATTATTCACTTATTTTATTTTATTAACCCACGTAAAACCCCAAAAACTATCTTTCATACCTGATCATCCGCCATTGAGGTGAAAGTCTTCATAAGTGAATATCGGCACTGCGAGTTCAACGGTGCCCTCAGAATTCGATTCCGAGCACCGGTTCAAAAGTAATAAAATGCCGCTCGTATGTTTACTGAACGTACCCAAAAAAAAGTTCAAAAAATTATTATCAGTCACCCTCAACCAACTGCGGTCAAGGTTAGGCTCTGCCTAGTATAAAAATGCCCCAACGAACTAAATGGAACTCTCGGATTTTCAATTAGAGTTACCATTTAGAAGTTATTAATTTTACAATAAAATAATTGTCACTTAATTATTTTATTTACGACCAAAAACTAACTTTCTCAGGTGGCTCGCGCGGGCCAAAGTTATTATCTGATTAAAGGAAGAATACACTTTCATGTTCAGTGGTGGTCTCGGATTTCTAATACAAGTTACCATTTGTGAGTTATAAGCAATTGAAAAATAAAATAACTTTATTTAATTATTTTATTTACGGTTATGCCATTCTTGGGTTTTCTCACAAGAGGTCTACGCCGACTAAACTTAAGTCACACCTAGGGTAAACCCGCCATCCTGAGCACAACAGTGTCCTCAGATTTTTGATCTGAGTAACCATTTAAGAGTTATTCTACTTTTTCAGGAAAACTGCTTACACGCGTTAATTTAAGATTAACAAAACTTTAGAAAATTATTCCAGGAACACCAGGCCTCAAAATCAGGTGCTGTCAGAAACTGCGTACTTGTAAAATTCAAAGAATTTAAGAAAAACAATTCCCTTGGAATTTACATGTATTTACATATTTACCATTATGTTTTAATTCCATTAAAATAAGAAATAGAAATGAAAGTAGCGTTCATGCCTACGTACGACTTACCGTCTCCATGAACGGTGCATTTCATTTCTTACCTTGAAATTATATGTACAATTATAAATACATGTATATACTAAATATATATGATATATATGATATTTAAATCATGAATTTCAATCTGGATATAATGGTCTGTTGACCACATGGACAAATTTTAAATATAAGGTGTTCGTTTTTTACTCAAGTACCAAATATTGACAAAATGAGCGTTATTAACTTAAATGATTACATAATGTTTATAACATTGTAAAAAGTTATATAAAAGGAATAATAATCTTGAAAAATGTTCTTAAGAAAGTAGAAATTAGCTTTAGTTTATTATTCAGGAGATTAAAGATTGATCGGGTCATGTCGGACGCAAGGTAAGGGAATTCGTCTCAATCTCCATTAATTAAGGCATATTTTGTTTTAATACATGACTATATTTTATACACTGTATAAACATCCTTTACTTTTCAAAGGATATTTTTTACTATGAAGCGTTTTACTAAATGGCAAAAAAGTATTTTTCTTTTTAACATAAGCGGTGGCAATGACCTTTTCCGCCGCCACGAGTATTATTTGATCACTGGCTTCCACAACAAGACCTAATGTTTTTAAAAGAAAATAAATACATTATACTCTTTTACATATTTTTGGAATTGAAAATTATTTTGAAAATGGATTTGTTATGTCAATATATTTAAGTTATATATTTTGATTGAAATGTGGAAATGTTTTCTATATTTTACATTTGTTGTATGTGTTATAATTTTTGTTGGTACTTTGAAATTTGATGGGTGGTTACGTGATAAACAAAATGATGGGTGGTTCTGTGAATACCAGGATGGGTGGTTACGTTATAACCTCCAATTTATTGGGTATGGAAGTCGGTTGTTTGGCTATTCCATTTAGTGATATGCGTGGAAGTCAACCGTATGGTTATTCCTTTTAAGTATGTTTATGTCCCATGTTACCATTACATGTTATGTGTTCTTTATATGGGTTTTATGGTAATATTTTTGTTAAAAAAGGGTAATTAATGATCTTTTATTCAGTGAAGAGTATTTACAACTTCATAAAGGTGAAAAGTATTACTTAGGTTAAAGTATTCCTGGTTTACTTGTTGTTTTGAAAAACTAACTATTTTATTTCTTTGTGTATCCCTTACTATGATTTTTATGCTCATCCCATGTTTTGAAATGTTTTTCACACGACATAAAGTGGAATATCGTCAAGGATGGGGTTACGGAAAAGTCATTCCATCTAAAACATGGAACTAGACATGACTCTTTTTTTTCAAGAGTACATGTTTTGTAAAAAAAAATGGAAACTTAGTAGAAGTGTCTACTTTGTAATATTTTGAAATGTAATAGTTATTGCATAACTCTCTAAAACTCAAAACCTGAAAAGATCCTCAACGTTAATTATTCTTTTAATTAAATATTATGTAAGGTTTAAGGCTGTGTCCTTATAGTTGGTATCAGAGGTCGGTTTAGATAACTTTAGGATTTAGGGTATTGATAAATTCATATCCATAAAGTAATTTATGTTAATATTGATATCATACTGCATTTAAAGATTACAATGTTGCTTTGCCTAAGATATTTATGTGTCCAAAATTGTTTTCCACCGAGGAAACCGAGTAGCTTTTCTGGGAAGGAATACAGAGGAAAATGACCGTCCGAATCAGCAACCATAGATGGTTACAATCATAATTGAACAGTTTTTTGCAGTGATGGCTTTGTTGACTCTGGTGATAAATGGTGGCTGGGTTCATTGATGATAATTTGGTTTATTCAAAATGTAAAGATGAGAATGAAAGTGATTTAAGGGTATTCTTGCAGACATTAAAAAAAGGAAACTTTCTGGGAAAATCCGCAAGTTTGAGTTTTGGTTACAACAAATTTCATTCTTTGGTAACATTGTTTCAAAAAATGGAATAACTATTAATCCTACTAATTTTTTTTTTGAAGAATTCCCAAGACCGACAAATATGACCTAGATTCGTATTTTTCTTAGTTTGACAGGTTATTACTGATGTTTTGTTGAAAAGATTGCACGGTTATTTAGTCCAATGACTAAGTTAACTCGAAAAGGTGTTAAGTTCATCTGGGAAAAATAATGTGATGATTTTTTTCAGGAATTGAGAAGATGATAGGTGAATGCTCCAGTTTTGGGACTACCTTCCAGAAATGGTGATTTTGTTATCTACAGTGATGTTTCGTTGAAAGGACTAGGTTGTGTCCTAATGCAGAATGATCAAGTAATTGTTTATGCTTCACATCAGTTGAAACCTCATGAGTTAAATTACCCTACACATGATTTGGAATTAGCTGTTGTTTTTTTTCTTCAAAAATTGGGAGGCATCATTTGTATGGAGTAAAATGTGAAATATATACTGATAAATAAAGGATAAAGTATATATTAACTCAAAAAGAATTTAACATGAGACAGAGGAGATGGATATAATTAATCAAGGATTATGATTGCAAGATCCATTACCATTCGGGGAAAGAAAATAAAGTGGCCGATGCATTGAGTCGAGAAATTAATGACTCATTAGCCATGCCACATTTGGAACAAGATCCTTTGGTTTTTGAAATGATGAAATTTGGCATAGAGGTTATTGGTGTAGAAAATTATTTTGTTTTGTTACCGTTGTCACTGAGATCATCTATATCATACAGAATAATGAAACTTCAGAAAGAAGATAGTGAGTCTTAAAAAAAGTTAGAGTAGGTTCAGAAGGGTAAGTTGCATTAATTTAACATTGATAATGATTGTGTTTTGAGGTTTGGAAAGAGATTATGTGTTCCTTGAGATTCGCAGTTGAAGAATGAGTAGTTATGTGAAGCTCATAGTTCTCTATTTTCAGTTCATCCTGGTAGTACTATGATGTACAGAGATCATCAGGATTATTACTGGTGGGATGGGATAAAAAGAGATATTGATAATTTTACTGTGAAGTGTTTGAATTGTCAGCAGGTTAAAGAAGATCGACAGTTACCGAAAGGAAGGCTTCAGCCTTTACCAGTTCCATAATGGAAATGGGAAAATATATCCATGGACTTCGTTGTGAGATTACCAAAGACATCTCAATGTAATAATGAAATCTGGGTTATAGTTGATCGATTGACTAAATCTGCTAATTTCCTTCATATTAGAGATACTTTGTCTCTAGATCAACTTGATCGGTTGTATGTTAAAGAGATAGTCAGGTTGCATGGTGTTCCCCTCTCCATTGAATCTGATCATGATCCCAGGTTTACTTCTATCGTTTGGAAAGGCCTTCAGAATTTATTGGGTACTGAATTAAATTTTAGTACATCTTTTCACCCTCAATCAGATGGGAAATCAGAACGAACAATTCAGACATTGGAGGATATGTTACGTGCTTTCTCGATGGATTACTAGGGATGTTTGGACAAATATCTTTATTTGGTTGAATTTTCATATAATAAGAGTTTTCATTTCAGTATACAGATGGCTCCATTTGATGATTTATATGGAAAGCATTGTCGAAATCAGGATTTTTGGGATGAAGTAGGTGAAAGGAAACTGATGGGACCATAATTTTTAAAAGAGATGGCCGAAAAAGTTCAGTTGATTCAGAAGCACATGAGAATAGCTCAGAGTAGAAAGAAAATTTATGCAGATAACCGGAGGAAGGATCTTTCCATTGAGGTAGGTGATCATGTCTTTCTCAAACTTTCTCCATGGAAAAGTGTGATGCGTTTTGGTATGAATAGAAAGTTGAGTTTGAGGTTCATTGGACCTTATGAAATTCTGGAGAAAGTTGGATCAGTTGCGTATAGAGTGGATTTACCTCCATGTTTATCCCAGGTACACAATTTTTTTTCATGTTTTGATGTTGAGAAAGTATATGCCAGATCCATCCCATGTTTTGAGCCCAGATGTAGTTTAGTTGGAAGAGATTCTATTTTATTAAGAACACCTAGTCTAGATTATTGACCGTAGAGAGAAAGTGTTGCGGAATGAAGTAATTCACAAGATAAAAGTTTTGTGGAAAAAACATATGGTTGAAGAGGCAACGTGGGAATCTGAAAATGCTGTGAGGGATAAATACCCCCACTTATTTTGATAAGTGAATAAAAATTGCGAGAATGCAATTTCCAAAAGGGGGGAAGGATGTAAAATCCCAGGTAAATGAAGAATAAAATATTTTAATATGTATTAGTATTTTTTAATTAAATATTAATTTTACTTTAAAGGTGTTTCTATGTTCAATATCGTACCTGATACACAACAACAGGTTTCTTTGGAATCTTATGTTGCACACTAATAATATAATATTATTATTTTAAATGGTAGTTAAATCCTAGTTGTTGTATTTGCGAGAATGAATGAAACTAACTACAATATGATTATACAAATTTTTTAAATGTATTTACATTATCCAATAAATGTCAGAGGCTTAAAATGTGAATGAATCGAATTTTAAGCATAATTAACATTAAAAGGCCGATTTACCACCTTTTAATGGAGAAACCTCTGTAAATATAGTTTTGGTCACTTTAATACATTCTAATTGACCAAATAAAATCCTTATTTAGAATGGGGACATCAAATTTTATATTGGGTAATTTTTTGGTATTTTTCTAATAAAGTTCATTTTTTTAATGAATAGTAAAAAATATTGTATTTTAATTCCAAAGTGCCTTTTAATCTAATATATTTATATTTTTAGAATATATTATTAATTGTTTTTAAAGTGAAATTTAAATATATTTTAACCATTTAAATAAATGTTGGTCATTGGAAGTAATTTCACTTTGAAATTTGATATAAACAAGTATCAATCTTTTGATAGTTATTGTTTCTTAAAAACATACTATTTGTTTTAACAACAGAAAAAAATTTTAAAATTAATTAATTCCACTTATATGTTTTGAATTTGGAATATAGAAATAAATTTTGAATTCAGAATATCAAATATATATCTTAGGATGAATTTTCGGTATTTTTTTGAAAAACTTCAATTTTTGATGAATAGTGAAACCACTTAATGGTAGTTAAAAAAACTGAATTTTTCATTTAAATGAAATTTTACCACTTCTGTGAATTGAATTTAAAAAATCCAACATTCGTGGTTGTTATCAAGATGTAAAATTTGGTTCATTAATATGAAAATAATTTTTGGTGAATAGTAACTTGTGACTTTTATTTACCGTGGTTAAAGGTAAATAGGGTAATTCAAGCTAAAAAGAATATTATAATAACTCAAAATTACATTAACACATGTCCAAACCTATTTGGTTGAGTCATTAACGACCATGGGAATATTTGGGTCTATTTTGGGACCCCATTGAGCCACATGGAAGTGAAAATGACAATTTAGATTAATTAATTTAATGTGTAGACAAAATTGACATTAACAAAAATCGTTTAGTAATTAATTTTTATATGGTGTTATATAAGTCCTATTTTCGACTATAAATATTATTTTTAATGATAAAATGATTTCTTACATCATGGTATTTGTTTTATAAATTTTAGACATCAAATAAATTATAATATTTATGGCACAATAATGATGCAGTATTTACCTCATTAATAAATGAATTAAATAAATTAAATTATAATGATTAAATTATTATCCAAAACATGTCCAAATCTTATTGGATGATTTTATTTATACCATGAATTATCTTATTTTATCCCTTAATTATTTTTGGGTTATTAGAAACTGAATATCATTATATTATAAAATAATAGTTTCATACTTTCCTAAAGTGCCCCTCCTCTCCCTTATAAAAGGAGACCACTTCTAACAAATTCCTCACACCTCTCAAGACATTTGGCTCATCCAACCTCTACCCAATTAATATCTCAACATTCCTCTCCTACTCTTCTAAGCTTTACCTTAGACATAAGTCCCTTTAAGAATTATTTTTGGTTCAAACCAAAGGAAGTTACCCAAATTAAATGTAACAGTTTCTCTTAAATTGTATTCTTTTATTTTACTTCTCCAACACCTATACTCTTGTTTTCCCTTTCTTTTGTAAAAACAACAGTATCATCAATACACTAGGATTTTGTTATGGTATTCGAACTACACTTACACACAACTACATCTAATGGATGAAGAACATAATGTTTCAGTGGATGGAAAACTAACGCCTCACGAAACGATGATTGTTCAATTACATATTACCGCCTCTCATGGTGGCCATTATGATGGAACTATTTTTGTATATGATATATATTATGTTTATTATTTCCTTATGCTTCTTTAGTTCCCCATTTATATCAATCATTTATAATTTTGGTAGTGGGTAAATATGATAATCTCATTTGAGGAAGTGCGGACTACCGCCCCCTCAATGTGATTTGATTCATTAATTCATTATGTGGGATGTATAAAGGATAGAGTTAATGATATTATATATTATATTATACTGGAATTATAATATACCAATTTATCATTATGTTTTAATTCATTTAAAATAAGAAATATAAATGAAATTAGCGTTCCTGCGTACGTACGGCTTACCGTCTCCATGAATGGTGCATTTCATTTCTTACTTCCAAATGTTATTTACTATTATAAATACATGTATATAATAAATATATATGATATATATGATATTTAAATCATGAATATAAATTTGGATATAATGGACTATTGACCACATGGACAACTTGTAAATATAAGGTGTTCATTTTCTCTCAAGTACCAAATATCGGCAAAATGAACATTATTCACTTAAATGATTTCATAATATTTATGAGATGGTAATAAGTTATATTAAAGGAATAATAAACTTGAAAAGGGTTCTTAATAAAGTATAAATTAACTTTATTTTATTATTGAGGAGATTAAAGAACGATGGAGTCAAGTCGGACGCGAGGTAAGGGACTTCATCTCAATCTCCTTTCATTGAGGCATATTTTGTTTTAATAAACAACTTTCTTTTATACGCTGTATAAACACCCTTGTATTTTCAAAGGGAATCTTTTTCTATGAAGCGTTTTACTAAACGAAAAAAATATGTTTCTTTTTAACATAAGCAGTGACAACAACCTTTTCCACCGCTACGAGTATTACTGGATCTTTAGCTTCTTCAACAAGTCATAATGCTTTTAAAACTAAATAAATACCTTATACTATTTTACGTATTTTTTGTATTGAAAATGGATTTGAAAATGGATTTTTTATGTCAATATATTTTAGTGATATATTGTGATTGAAATGTGTAAATGTTTTCTTTCTTTTATATTTGTTGTATGTGTTATGATTTTTGTAGGTACTTGGACATTTGATAGGTGGTTACGTGATAAACCAAATGATGGGTGGTGTCATGAATACCAGGATGGGTGGTTATGTTATAACCTCCAATGCATTGGGTATGGGAGTCGGCCTTATGGATATTCCATTTAGTTATATGTGTGGATGTTGATCGTATGGTTTTTCCATTTAAGTATGTTTATGTCCCAAGTTACCTTTATATGTTATGTGTTCATTATATGGGTTTTATAGTAATCTTTTGGTTACAAAAAGGTAAGTAATAAACTTTTATTCAGGGAAGAGTATCTACTACTTCATAAACGTGAAAAGTATTGCATATGTTAAAGTATTCATGGTTTACTTTTTATTTTAAAAAACTAACTATTTTATTTCTTTGTGTATACCTTACTCATCTTTTTATGCTCATCCCAAGTTTTGAAATGTTTTTCATAGGAAATAAAGTGGAATAGGGTCAAGGATGGGATCATGGAAAAGTCATTCCATCTAAAACATGGAACTAGACATGACTCATTTTTTCAAGAGTTTATTTTTTGTAAAAACAATTGTATCTGACCAGAAGTATCTACTTTTTAATATTTTGAAATGTAATAGTTATGGCATAACTCTCTAAAACACTAAACCTGAAAAGATACTCAACGTGAATTATTCCTTTAATTCAATATTTTTAAGGTTTAAGGTCGGCTCCTTATAATAATGGAAGAGTTAGCGCTAGTGAAGAGTGAATGCGGACATTTTATCCCAATAGGGACTTAAAATATTTCATTGAAAGATATATTTAAATTTTACAACATTGTTAATGGTATAATGGTTTTGGTGGGGTATTTATTATATATCAAGAATATTGTTTTGATTACTAATTTGAAGCTAAAAGAGTTAAAACCAAATAAAATTAAACTTTTGATGAAATATTAAGTATGTATGGATTTATGTTACATTTTATGTAAAAATATACGACACAAATTAATATTATTGTCTTATTTTTCAAACCTATATGAAGTAAATTTATAGAGAAAGAGTGGTTTTAAACTATTGAAAATGAAACTATTGAAATATTTGCGGAATTGGAGATATTCTTCCAACTGTAATTCTTTTACAAAATGGTTTCCATGATGGTTCACATGTTTATAGAGATACAAATATGTTCTATTGTATATTATAGATTGGTGCACCTCATTGAATGATATATTAAGATATTTAAAAGATACATAAAAAATAAAATTCATAAATAAAGATATATTATATTGTATAACATTTGTTTGGAATACATTGAATAATGTACTGACTACCTATCCAATGTTGATAACATTGGTCTCCCAAAATCTTATCACATTGGGAACCTTGTGGGTTAGGGAATTTTCAAAAGAGATTGTTCCTAATTAACATTACACCATGTGAGAAGACATATAATTATGTTTTATAAAATATTATAGAGGTCGTTCCATATATTTAATCATACAAAGTAATTCTTTGGTATTTGAATCCATTATGGTCAAAAGATAAATAACAAATGAATATAATCTATAACTTGTTGTATAGTTTCAAGACCATATTTTTACATAATTTTTTGTATATCAAAATTCAATTATATAATAACTTCACTAAATGGATATAGAATCAAGTATACCTGTATTATCTTAGTATAATAATGTAATTTAGAGTTCTATATTCTATACAAAAGAATTATATTAACATAGTATGATGTAAAATAGTAGAGTACCCTTATAAAAGATGAAATTAATGTATTTTTTAGTTTGGAAAAAATCCAATTGAAAAAAATATTTGATGATTTATTATCATAAAAAATGTTGAAGTTGGATTATAAAATATTCCAAATGGTCATTTTTGATTCAAATGAGTTGATAGCATGAGTGAAACTAATATTATAGAATATGGATATTGTAATGTGAATTTAAATTGAGGAATAAGAATGAATGATACATAATGGATTCAGAATATGTATAAGTATTTTATACCCAAAATAGTACAAACATGAATTTGTTAATTATTCTATTGTCAAGTAATAATTCTTTTGTGTCAAATTTAAATTCAATTGAGTACGATGCTTTTAGTGGTATGTCACAAGAATTTCGGGGTGGTATAAATGTTGGGATTTTATTTTATATTAGAGGGTACGAAAAGGTGTGGATTTGGATACATGATAAAGAGGATAAATCTCTTCCACCATAAAATTTAAAATGTTTTCAATAAAAAAATCCAAAATCTATGATTAGTTTTTTATATAAAATATTTTTCCTCATACTATTATGTATTTACTAAATTATTTATGTAATTTAAATAAAAATTTTAACAACTCGTGCAGATAAGGTATTTCGCCCATACGGGTTCTACCAATATCGCGGAAAATCAATTTGGAAATGTTGAAATTAAAAAAAAAGTTGAAAAACATTTGGTTGAACAAAGGAAAGATTAGTGTAGTGCATTTTTTTAGAAAAGAATACTAATTTGAGAAGTAATGGTATAAAATATAATGTTTTATGGAATGTTTGTGGTTAACCTATTAACCCCAAAAGTCCATTTTCACTGGTTATATTGGGATCAGTACTCAAATTCATCTTTTGATTCATATATATATAAGGCACAATTTTGTGCTTACATTAAAGGAAATAATTTAATAAGGAATTAAGGTAACATTATGATACAATTTGTTTTGTTTTATAAAAAATAAAAAATATTTAAAAATTCATTTAATCAATATTATCCCTTCCATTGTAATTATATATAAGAAAAAATTCTTATGACATTCATATTAATGCCCAATAGAAATGTTCACTTAGATTTTTAGACACTTATTTTGAAACAACATCATATGGATTCTAAGAGGAATGTGAAATTCTGCCTACTAGTTATGTACACATAAATTATAAACTATGAAACATAGGATACAATTATCGGCTATAGAAAAGTGGAATAATTTATATTTAGTTTTAATTTGAATCATTTTATTGTATATTATGTTTATTAATCAATTTTATTATGATTTTTTAATTAATGAAATAGTAAATGAGTACAGAAAAATATAGTGTATCAAAAATAATGTACCCATACTAGAAAACAAGGATGAGGTACACTGTATATGAAAAAAATGTTATGTGTCTATAGTGAAATGTTTATGTGATCTGAAAATAAAACATAATTATGTTCCTTATTTCATATTTATATTTCTGAAATGAAATATCAAGACACTTCCATTTTACAGAATGTGTTATGAAAGGAGTATAAAGTAAGTAAAAAGTGATAAATATAATATGAAAACACACTTAAATAATGAGAATCATGTTTATGTATTATAAAATTGATGTTTTTTTCTTTAAAGTAGTATTACATAACAAAGAATCCTTATTTTTTTGTATCTTTTATCTGGTTTCTTCTAAGGAATCAACATATACAATACCTAATGAATAAATAATTTTAGTTTCTTTGAAGTGTCTAGAGAATTATGGTTGAGTGATAGGTGTAGGTTTTGGATTGTAACCATGATAATACGTTGAGAAATTAAATACATGGGGGGATACAGATAATAAAAATAAAAACATATATACATAAATAGATTATCTAACAGAAAATGTTAGTTAGTGGGATGATGTGATATCCAATTTTTTTAAAAGGATCGATGATAAGAATCAACACATCAGAAACCACAACATGAAAATAACACCCCTATCCTAGAGGATATCAATTCCCCTAAAAGGCCTACCTTAACTAAGGTAATCAATTTTTTCATAATAGTTAATACTAAATTTTAATCATGAACTACTAATACATTTCTAGTACTAAAATTGTATATAGTAAAATTTATTTTAATTTATATCTATATTCACACATTATTCACATTGTTGAGGGAGGTAAAATGTAAAATATACAAGGAGATACATTACATTATAATTTTATTCAAATATCATTAGATAGTTGGGAATTATGTATCTCATCTTCCAAGAATTGGGATACTCATTCCTGGTGATGATCTTGATATTCACATGGTTGAACTTGTTATTAGTACATTCGTAGAATGACTGTATAACCACATAAATAAACATGATGATAATATGGTATATACATTCATATTTATTGTTTAAAAAAATAATTTAATAATTAATGAAAAAGACTAAACTATAGTATATTATTATATAAGGATAATTAAAATGGAAATTATAATATTTAATCATGAAAATATAAAGGGCCACATATTAGATCTAATGGATCATTCATTATTTCAAGTACCCCACCAAATTTACTAGAACATTTATTAAAAATACAAGTTTTTGAAGGTATAAATTACAATGATAATAATATGGCATAAATTTAATTTTATGAACAAACTGATAGAGATTCTGTTACTGATGTGATTGGGCTTAAGAATGGAAATAAAATTTTTATGCTTAAATGCTCAAGACCTTCCTTTTTTATTGTGCACATATGATAAAGTTTCATAATCATTTTGTCTAATGACTGGTATACAATGTTTATTACAATTTAAAAAAAAAATATATTTATATAGGTATACATTTCATCCCAATGTAAAGGTAATAACATAAGAATAATAATTTGGATTCATTACTCCTTATGTCACCACTATAAAAAATCAAAAATAGATAAAGATGAAATTTTATTAACAATACAACAATTATATTTAATGTTTGAAAAAATAATAAAAGAAAAAATATCTTCTTTATACTTTATATGCATGACTAAAACTCTATACTCTATTCCTAAAAAAATTATTTTCAATTTTTTGATTGATTATTTATTTTAGTTTATTTTTTGAATTATTGGATTCACATTGTTATAAGTTTCGATACATAATATATATATATATATATAATATATAGATATCATACAAAACGACATACATGATGCCCCTTATGATTTATTAATACACTACACTCAATATTTTACTAATAAATAGTAAATTATTTGTTTTAAATTATATTTGACTGTCAAATTTTTTATGATAGAGAGATGTTTATATATCATCAAAATCATGGTATGGGGACAACCAATGTAAAAAATTTTCATATGGATTTCTAAAACTAGTTAGTTATTAGGTTACATATAATAATATTTATCTTTCAATATATATATATATATATTAATTATTTTTATTAATTTTAATTTATTTAATGAAACAATGTAATAAAAAAAATTATGGTTATAAATTATTTAAAATCATGAATGAGTTCATATTTCATCTAAAAATGAGAATCCAGGAATCGGTATTTCCAAAGACAATTATAGTTTCATTTAAAATATTTTTCAATTGTTTTATTATGTATATTTTTCTAGTACTACCATGACATTAAGTATTCCACTTATTCAAAAGAAAAATTATATTTTTTATGAATGAATTGGAAACATCTAAGGTTTCAGAATGTTTGGAGAGATCCAGATGAGGTGATTTCCTATCATATTTGTAAAAAAATATTTCACATTGATCATGAATATTTTTTTATCTAATAATTATTTAGTTAATAATATTATAATTTTTATGAACTCTAGAAAATTTTTGGGTATAAATGTTTGGGAGGTGAGGCAAGAGAAACTATATCTCAACATTGTAGAGTAATGTAGTCATCTATCATCATTAACGTCTCTTCAAAAAATGTTCCACATTTATTTTGGAATATAGATTATAGTTAATAATGTAGTCATTGTTCAAATGGTGGTTCGTAGTTGAAAAATATTTTTTATCTTTATCAAATAATAAATTATTGTTTCTTTTACATTAATTCATGATTTCCTTATGGTTAAATATATTTAAAAGAATTGTTTTATTAACAAAAATTATATAGTGTGACTGTTTATATAATCTATTATAAGCCTATTTTGGAATATTAATTATTATTAATAAATCTATTATATTAGTATTATAGTTGTTTGAATATTTCATTTATTATTAATCAATTTTAAATATTATTTTTATTTTTTTGTGGTTTTTTATATCATTCACATGATAATAAATTTTGTTTAATTTTTAACAATATGTGTTTATTTATAATATTCTATATATGAATGTGTTATTAAACTATATATATTTATATATTAATAAATTTATTATGATATTATATATTATTATATTTAATAACTACTATTTAATTATGAATATTCTAGATTAAATTAATATATTAGAATTTGGTATCGAAACAGCTCTAGTGAATATAACAACAGCGTTATCATTAATTGATGAACAAAAAAAATTAATATAAAACATTATATATATATATTTCCAAGAAAAACATAATATAAGAATGAATCCCAATAATGAATGAAAAATATTTCCGTTACAAAAAGAGTCATAAAATTCAAAGAACATGGTTCCCTTTAAAGAATTAACAACTAAAAATATTTTAGTTTTTATATGGGAACAATGAAAATAGTTGGATAACTAGCTTTAGTTTATGAATGAAAATAGATTATGGTTGTTTGGACATGTTATAAGAGGACCTAAGAACTCTTCTATTAATAAGGTAATCATATTGTTAAAAGGAGTCTACGAAAACCTAAAAGGATATTTTAGTTCAAAACTTATGAAACATGCTAAAAACTAAGAAAACACACTCATATTTTCTCGATAATGTACAACAATCTCCCTTGATTCATCTATGATGAATATGTATTATTTTCATATACATACTACACATGGTGTTTTTGATATGATTGAAAGTGTGTATTTTCATTTTAATGTTACATTTTTCTAAAAAGTGTCTCACACTCAAAACTAAAAAACATAATTATATTGTCTTGATACTTTAGAAAAAATATTGATAATTTATTTTTAAAATTATTGAATTATAATCATTTCAATATGACATATGGTGTGTCTAGTGTGACTGAAACTGCATGTTTTCTGTTTAAAGGTGATATTTTATTTCATAACATTCATCACATTCTCAAAATATGAAAAAAAAACAATTTTATTTCCAAATTAAAAATGAATATGTGATTAAATGTTTATGTGTATGAATTAACATGAAAATAATCTAACACATAGTATGAATTTTTTGACTAACTATGTTTGTTTTCATTTAAAAGTGACATTTTAGTTCAAAATTCAAATCACACATTCAAAAATGATAAAATATGATTTAATTTTATTGAGAATTTATGAAAAATGTCTATAATTCAATTTTGACATGTAGGAATTAACCTCCCATAAACTCAACAAATGATGTGGATGGATTGACTGAGAGTGAATTTATTCAGACTAAAAGAGTTTTTTATTTAACAACACGTGTTTCATTCTAAAAACCAAGAAAAAAATCATGTTGTCTTAATAATTTAGGAAAAATATCCATGATTAGTTTTTGATTGTTCATGAATTAACATCATTTTAATTTGGAACACGGTGTAATTAGTATGACTAAAAGTGTCTGTTTTTATTTAAAGGTATCATTTCGGTTCAAAACATTCATTACAAACATAAACTAAAACAAAATAGACATATTGGCTTGATAAATTATGAAAAATAGTAAAAATTAATTTTTTATTTATTGGAAATTATACTACGTCAATATGAAACATGGTGTAATCGGTATGACTGGAAGTGTATGTCTTCAATTTAAAAGTGATATTTTAGTTCAAAATGTGTGTTATATGCTCAAAATAATGAGAAATCTAATTATATAAATATTTTAGAAAATTATTTTTAATTAATTTTCACATTTACAAATAAATTTCACATAAATCTAACATACAGTGTGGTTTGGATGACTTAATGTGCATGTTTTAGTTTAGAAGTCAAATGATTTCTCAAAACACGTGTAACATACTCAAAAACAAGAAACCACACTCAGAGAGTATTGATAATCAGGACAATAAAATGTTATTTATTTTTTATAGGTATTAATTAGCTACACATCAATCCAATAAATTGTGTTAATGTTATTAATAAATGTACTATTCATTATTTGAAAGTGACATTTAAGTACAAAACATGTATCACATACTCAATACAAAACAAACATTATTGAATTTTATTTATAATTTTGTATAAATATTGAAAATTAATTTTTGATATTTTGGAATTAATTTCATAATATTCGAACACATGGTGTGAATACTATGATTTAATTTGGAATTTCATCATTTTATAAGTGATATTTTAGTTCAAAATAACTCATATATGCTAAAAAACACGTTATTACACTTGGTTTATCTTTATAATTATAAAAATTATATTTTATTCCTTTTTTAGGTAATGGAATTAACCAAAAATCATTTTAACATGATGTGTTTCTATTATGACTATACTAGTACTCCTTTTGGAAAAGGATTTAAACCATGATATAATTAAAGAAAATGCACCAAAACTGTGAAAATTAATTTTACCATGATATTGGGAACATGCCCCAGCCACATCACCTATATCCCTATGAGAGCGATTAGGGTAACACGAGTAGTTTTTCCTTAGCCAAGTTGCGTGGAATCACCACCAAACCCACCTCCATCACATAACCAACTTCAGAGAGCACAGTTGAATAAGGGCACATGGGTGCATGGGTCACACACAAAAATCATGTGCCTAATTCACATCAGTCGGATCCCTAAGTTTGTGCTTAGGGAGAATCACCCAATTTTACCTTCTCTCATTAATTTGAAAACACCAATTCACCTACCTACATCACAAAAACTACTTGAACTATTGCACTTTTACACCAATATCACTTTCCCAGATTACTTGCACGTACTTCCTTACACACCTTGATTTATTTCACCCCATTCCCTATATTTTTCAACAAATAAACCCAATGGGTATCCTTTTTATGAACTTGGAAAATTTAGGAGGGGCATCCATATTTAAATAACACACAAACTCATCACAACCATGGATTTCGGAGCTGTGCACCCATGCCTTTGTTCTTTCTTTAGGTGAACTATTAAATAAAATAAACATTACTAAATAACTAAAACATTTGGTAATTGAGCTATCTAATGTTTTAATGCATCTAAAACTACATGGGAGAGTACTTCTTCATTATTTCCCCATGACTAGTGTGAAAAATCCCATACAAGATGAAACACATGGGTGATGCTAAATTAAATCATACCCAGAGGTCATAATACATGGCTAAACCATTACCTGAGCCTTCCTCTATGGAGACCACATTTCCCTACCTATATTAAAGTAAAAAATTTACCCTATCCTATACTATGGTGAACCATTTCATGGTTCCACCACTAGGGTGACCATTTCTCCCTACCTACACTAGGTAAACCCTTCTCCCTTACCTAGAAATAGAGTGATTAATTCACCCTACCTCCATAAGGGAGAACCATCACACAAGTTCACATATAGGTATATCTTTAGCCCATGTACCCCCTAGGTTGAACCATCTCCAATACCTACCACTATGGATACAACTATTTCTTACCAACATTAGGGTGAAAACTTCTACATGACCTTAACTAGGGTGGTACTTCGCTATACACCTCAAACTAGGGAACAATATTATCCTTATAATAGGATGAAACTTTACCCAAGAACTAATATAGAGGATATATTTAATAATATCTATAAACTCGGGATTTAATATACCCCTATCATTATTTATATGTTCACTATCACCTATGTAAACTATTTAGGCACCATTTTTCCTAGGTCTACAACATGGGTTCTTATACCTTTAGGATTCTTTTAGGATTACATGAAATATGTGACCAGGTTTTATAAAACCTTGTTCTCCCTATAGATCTTGTATTGCCTATCTAAAATGCTGTTTCATTTGAAACATTCATAACTGATATATCCATCATGGTGATCATGATCATGTATTCTATTGATAATTACAATTTTTATCATGATAATGCTGTTAAAATATCCCCTTACATAAACATCCCATCATGGATTCTACATATCTAGAATCTGAACTATTGGGGAACCTAGTGCATATCTTAGACCAAATAAATGATACAGGGAAAGATAACTGGTGTTGTAAGTATCCATGCATATTGTTCCTATGAATAGTACATGCATCCCATATATAGGCCCCAATATCTTTCTCTTTAGACTATCTCTACCATGAGTACATTCATCCTTCCTAGTCCTGTTACCAGTGGACTATAAGTGAACATACGTATGTTTTCCATGGATATGCCTCAAATAATACTCTTAAGGCCATATCACACATGAAATTATCCTCTATAAACCATATTCCCAATGAAATATCCATCTTCAAGGGACATATTTTACACAAAACACCATTTTTAAGGGTTATATTCCCTACAAGAAGGATCTAGAATGTTCTATAATTATGTAAGTACCAAACAAACCATTTTTAGGAACCATTTATCATGTTATTCCTAACTACATGAATTTAAATTTTACAACATATATCCTAATTGGATGAAGCTAAATTTCATAGTGTGGTCCAATCAGATGACCTTAAAATGTGAAAACCTAAACTATATAGGTTTTTACTCCTATCAGATTGGATACATATTATTCCTCACTGTGGTTAAAATCCTAATATATCATGGGTCATGGATATACTATCGTAAAATGTACATTACATGTTCCTGGATGCATACCATTGAAGTCCACCATGTTGGTCTATATCATATAAAAATATATGGTATGACAAATCCCATTAAGTGGAACCAAACAATGTGTGATTATATTCCATTCATAAGGATTTATAGGAATACTATATCAAAAACCCAATCCTAACTCAACAACACCGATTGCCATGGACAGTGATAAATTCTAGAGTTCCCAGTTATGTGGCTTTGAACTATAGTATCACTAACCAATATGGGAAAGATGTAGAAACTTTGATATATAAAAATGATTAAATTGACACATGGTCACAATATATAACTCACATAGTGGTAAGTAATCCCACACTATGATTTAGTAAATATTCCTAAACAAATCTTAAATCCTATAATATAGTACTATATTTAGTAATAATTCCCCCAAATAAAGTTATATGAGCCTAAACCCCCATATTCTCAACTGCTGCATGCCCCAAGCATCATAAGAAAATCCCTAGATAAAACATTCCTTTATAAAGATGGATTTCATTTGACCAAAATGAGTGTGGGTTGATTTCATGTTGGACACAATGTGAACAAATTTAAATTACAATTCACTAAAAAAATAAAGTTTGACCGACGTTTGTGAATTATGAACCATGAATATATCGAAATAGGATGGAGGGCCTGATATGAACGTTTTCCCATAAAAGTAATCAATCAGCATATCCTCTAGTAATGCTGGATGGATGGGTTTATTTTTTATAGTTTCTGAGCATTTCAATACTCTCAAAACTCTCAAGACCTTCCAACCATTTAAAACCATCAAAAAATTCTATATAATTCCCTTTGATCCAAATAGAGATATATATCCAAACTTTTTCTCATGTTACTCTACAAATAAAAATCAATGGCCACTATAGAGCTGCTTAATCTACCACTACCCACCAACAAAAGTCCCCAAATATTATATGGTTATAGCAAGATCAGTGTCCTCACCAAAAAGGAGGATATTGTCATCAACATTGTATATCCGACACTTGATAAATGAAAATATAATTATGTCGTACCATATTAATTGTGACATCCCCACAATTTAAGAGATCATGTGATCCTACAAGAGTAAAAACATCATGGACCATCCCACCAATAAAGAATGAAAATGAAGCTATGGGTGCCCATATCCTCATTCAACCACTCCATGAATCTCTACCCAATGAATTAGGACTCTCATATCTATTAGATTACAGAGGTAAAAGAGTTTTTTATAAACTGTACTATTATTCCGGAACCGCTGGGGAGTCTCTTACTACTAGTCAATTCCACTACCACAACTTCATGATATCAGCCACTCAAAAACCCACTAAAGAGTTTGTCCAAGAGGTACTAGACATTTTTACTCAGAAAAAATGTCTTGAGAGGAGGTCTTTATTGGGAAAATAGACTATTAGAGTATGGGAGTTGGCTTATATAACTATTCTCACCAAATATTCCCTTCATCGTATCCTAATAGAAACTGAAGAGTATGACTATATACTTAATCTCCCTTAGAAATCCTACCAATATATCATAGCATCATTAAAATAAGCATGTCATAATATTTCAATATTAACTAGGGAGAATTCTTATTTCCTTTATCCCATATATAAATCATGTTGGAACATATGTACAATGAATGAAGGCTAGGAGGTGGATTGTATTCCAATTACTACTGACGAATCCATTCATCATTCAATTGTGAAAACCAATAATCATGATGATATTCCTGCTCACACCTTCTGATATTTCTAGCATATTATATTATTAATAATAGACACATGTCAAAAAATTATAGTGACCAATAAAGGATATGACCATATTTTTTCCCATCAACATAAATGGAGCAGAACGAATTATCTAGAAATATTCTCAATAGACTATTCATGTCTCCAATTATATCAATGTGATCCTTGAAATATTCTAGTGAATGAGAAGAATTAGGTATCAAATTATATACCTTATCACATAGAAATTATATTGTATAGATTTTCGGTCATTCTAGGGTATGATCAAATTACTACCACTACCCTAATAGCTCATCAACATATTCTGAAAATTACTCTAGATCAGAATAATATCCCTCCACCTACTAGAGGAGTTTGAAACATGATCTAAAATATTATTGTGTCAATATCATACTCCTTAACCTGAATATGAGGCCCAATAACATGTTCTAGTGGAATCCAATGTGGAGAAAACTTATATTTCTAACATAACCCCAAAAGTATATCGACATATTTGTATAGTGGATGAAGACCATAATTGAGCATATATCCTTGTACTAAAAATTCTTTCAAGACGCATTGAAATATTCTAAAATCCAACCAAGGGATTCATCATATTTTTTTAAAGATAATAATGGCCAACCTAAGATAGTTACTATACATGAAGGTTATTTCCCACACTATGTAACACCAATTATGATATGGTTACCCAACTATGAAGATATATGAGGTATCATCAAGGGAATAATATAACCCAATATTCTTACCCTAATTAATGCTAACATTTCTATGTCCAGTGAGGAAATCTATGGTCACACTCTCAGATCTAGTTTTGAAAACAACATACATTACACAATATATTCGATACACATCTTCAATTATAATATCACTCATAAATAATATGACTATTATTTTTGAAGGACCATTCTAGGTTTAGAGTTTTATAGAGTTAGTATAAATATTTATTAATAGAACCCAAGTTCTTTGAATCAAATAGAAAATTTTACGAGTACTTAGTCCATAATATCTTTTTGACATCTACCACAAATTATCACCAAAAAAATCTCTTCTAGATATATCTTAGATATTACTTTTTTCCTGACCCAGTGAATATAAACATAAGAATGGGTGATCTCAAATTATAAATAAGGGTAATCATAAGTGATAAAAATCCATGGTTATAACTGATAATAGAATGATCATATGGGATTAATCGATATTCTTAAGAAAATCATATCCAACAAAACAAATATCATAAACCATGGTGTAATGCTTGGAATAACCTACGACATGAATCAAAAGTGTTGGGAAACAAGATATAATAAATATGATTAATGAGAGCTTAACATAGTCATTATAATAATCAAAAGACTTTGGAAAAAACATAATCATAGGGTACCATCATACTATGAGCATGTCAGAGATGACCTGCTATTTAGTGTGAATCATATCAAAGAAGGACCACCCTTTAGTTTGTGAGAATATCCATGAAGGATCATGCTAAATTATATCATGATATATAAAACATAAACTATTGCAATAGAGGGTCATATAGGATCAAAATAATAATCATTCATATATATATGAGTGACACTAAAAATCAATTTATTCATCATATATAAAATAACCAATTGAAATATTATGAAATTCATATTCCTTAAAAAATGGATTCACAGAAGTGATCATTCATAAATCCACCAATAATCAGAACATGATAAACCAAATGAAAATTAAATGGTATCTAATGAAATAAAGTGTCTTTATAGGAAAAAAAAAGTCAATAATGATAAATAATGTGGTATGTACACCATATAGATAATGGGTAAATAGTTAACTTAATATTTTCCATATAAAATCGATGTATAGTGTCTATGTGAACACCCGTCATTCAAAGTAAATAAAAATATATAAATATAAAGAAGTAATTATATGAAAAATTATTTTTATAATCCTTGAATTACTAGGAAATATAACTGTAGTGATTGATCATTTCCATGATAGAAAAATAACATTTCATAATCCATATAGAGAAAAAAGGTTGAGAGTATAATTTAAAAAAATATCCATGATCCATAATAAGATGTATCAAAGGACAATGAATTTTATCAAAACACTAATGGATGTTTTAGAAAAAACTAATGAAATAATAAATATTATTAATTTTTAAAAAGAATTTTAATATAAATATTAAATAAACATTGATAAAAATAATTTTTTTTGGAAACACAGAAAATATAGATAGAAGGATTCATATAAAAAGGTGGTGAAAGTATGTGTTTATACATAAAAGTAAAAAAGATAACATGTTCACATTTGGATGAAAATAACCATGAACGAAAAGTTTCATATTTATATTAAAACTTTTAAAAAGGTAAAGTATTAGAAAATTAAATTAATAAATTATTTATGAATAGGTAAGAAAACATTAAAAATCATCCAATAAAGAAAGATTTGGAAAAAAGGTGTATTTATATATAGAATATGTTCAGAGACAAGTTTCACTTGTAAGAGACACTTGAGGAAAAATATGTGCCACCAGGAAATGAAATTTTGATGGGACATAGAAAATCCCATGAGTATCCAAAAAAATGATGCAGGTTTTTATAAATAATAAAAATTACTCTTATGGGTTATATTTCTAAAACAATATTTATTTTAAAATAATATTTACAATTTAAACCGTAAACAATTTTATTAAAACTTCGTTCAACATTTTTATTTTTGAGTATAAGGCCATTTAAATAAACAAAATTAGATTGATTGTCAAACAAATTAATTACATAAATATATTAAAATAAATTCATTATTGGTAAATCACACCATATCACAGATAACATGGTTCCCGATATGAAATATGTATCCAGAAATTACATTTTAGACAATGAACCCCTTGTATTGTATTCACTCTTATTTAAATATTCCCTAACCTCTTGTATGAAAAATATAAATCTATTAATAACTTATTTTAGAAGCTAATATTAACCACAACCCATGATGGTCTTAATTAATAGTCATTCTCAACATGTATTTTAGTTAGTTTTTGTCAATTTTCAATATCAGTGTGAGTTATCCTGATTGTTTTAAAGTAGTTTCCTAAAAAAATAAGGATTTTTCTTTATCACCCAAAGATAACCATAAAAAGATAATAAAAGGTACTATAATTGATGATTTATAATTATTTATAATTTTATAATTTCATTTTATTTTATTTTTGTTTACATTTCTTAATGATGAATTTTGTAATGATCATGTTTCGAAGATTCTTAACAACCAGAGTGTGTATTCTTAAATAATGAGTTAATTTTTTTTGTATTATTATAGAAAAAATAACTCAATATTTAGTTCCAAACATAATAAAATTCTAGAAATTAAATTCCCATATACATCCCGGATAAAAATTCATATTAATGGTAATGTATATGGTTAGACCGACCAAAATAAGAACATATCATAATCAAGGGATGATTATGATGTCACAATACTGTAATATCATTTGTAAATAATAATAATTACTTTACTTTGAGATTATTAATGTGGTATATTTTAGTGTTAAATAATTAGAATAATAATGAAACCTATATGAAGTTATTACATAGTATGAAGATGTCATATTTTCTATCTGTATACTCTTTTGTATGGCGGGATTTACAACCGTTGGTTATTGGTCATACAGTTAAAATGGCGTCTTATTGGACACACATAAAGCATAATTTTTTTAATAAAATCTATATTTATCACATAAAAATAATATTATAATCATACTTTAGTGGTGGTAGTAAATTTTTGGATACATCATTCTATGGAGGATGTTGTCCGCACATAAGCAAATATGGTGATTTTGTATCCTATAGAATGAGAGAAAGGATTAATATGATTTATTATATGAGAATATAAATATTCCATAAATATCAAACTTATACATTGATTTCCACAATATTACCATCTATGTATGTTTTTGAAAAAAAAATATTTTTCATCATGGATACGGTAGACCGTACATACACATGATTGAGGTTATTTATTTTCTAAAGAGGAGAAGGAAAATAGTAGATAATGTATCCCCTATAAACAGAAGTAAATATTATTATATAGGCAATAGTGATGTTATTATTTCTCAATGGGTAATATAGTTTTAATGTTAAGAAATACATTAAAATAATAGTGAGTGATAATAATTTCAATAAGATCTTGCACTCTCTCTTGAAGTACTTCTTAAAAATGGATGTCTTTTGAAAATAAATTATGGCTAGAATATTATTAGAATTTGGAAAATATCTATTGACCAGAAGCTTTATATAGTTAAATATGATAATAGGTGAATTAATAAGGGTATATTTTGAAGAATAAAATAAATTTTTTACTAGTATTGAACGTGTGGTGGGAGGCCACTTTTGTATATGGTGAGAATGACATTTTTATAAATATAACTACATTATGTAAAGAGAGAACATGATAAAAATGTAATGTGGCTAAAAAAAGAGAATAATTTTGATGGGCATCATATAAAATTGATAATATCTCAAACACTCAATTAGAAACATGTTTTAGGATGTTTTAGTCTCTTTACCACTAGATTTATTACATTAACATTTTCATATTTTACCAAGGTAAGTAGTTTTTACCTATGTAAATTACATCTGATTCCTAAAAAAATGTTTTCCATTTAATATTATTTGGACACATAAAATTAAAATATTATTATTATTATTATTTAAAATTTATAAATGTACGAAAAATTAATCTTAATATTTTCCCATGTAACACATAAAAACTCGTTTTTGGAAAAACTATATTTTTAAGCGTAAAATTTATGTGTCAGATAAAATAATCCAAGTATTAAATTTTCATGATATAAAATGATTTATTAAAACAATAATAGTCAAGTTTCTTTCAAATAAATTCATAATTGAATATTATAATAAGAATTATTAATAAAAGTAATAACCAAACTAAATTTTTAATTAGAATGAAATGTTACTTAGGTTCTAAAATGATTAACATTAGTTTTATAAGTTCAAGATTTTATATTTAATTAAATAATTTTACTCCTTAAATAAATATTTAATCAATTTATATTTTTTAAAAACTTATTGCAATTTATCATATTTTGATAATGTCATAAAATTTACAATTTTTTTAAAAACTATAATTTTCCCTATTAAATTATAAATACACTATTTCAAAAAATTCCCAAATATTCATAATAAGTTAATTTTGAAATTTTAAATCCCAAAAATAAATTTTTATTTTTTTAATTATTATGTTAAAATTTAAAATTTTATTTTTAAAATATGAAATATAATGAAAAACTTATTTTAAAGGAAAATAAATATTTAATTTCTATTTTAATGTCAAAATGTGAAATGTGTAAAATATATGTGATGAGACACCCTAAATTTACACTACAGGATATGCTTATATAGCCACATGCTTTACATAGAATATTTGATTGAAGATTTAAAATCATGGATATAACCATCCATAATTAAATAATCAATAACAATTATTTTATCTCTTACATTTGAAGGTTCTTTTTAGGTTAAAAACTTTATAGAATTGTGACAAAGAATAAACTAATAAATCTATTATATTTCTCAACTAATATATATTTTAAACTAAGAATAAAATACTTAATCCATATTATGTCTTAAATATCTCCAAAAAATTCATCCATTTGATTTTTCCGTCAAAAAATTTCATGTGTACTGATTTTATTCATAACCTAGGTAATTGAAACATAACCAATGGGTGGGATGAAATGATAAATAATTAATGTATATAATTAAATATGTAAAAAATAGGAATGTAATTTATAAAATGATTGGAATAAATATTCTGAATAATTCCATAATCAACTAACACACAGAGCATGCTATATCAATAAAAATAAATGAAAACATGGATACCAATAATATTGGTCTCATAAAAATGTAATGCATAATATCAAACATCCAAAAATATTTTCAAGTCCTTATTCTAAGACACTATACTTATACAAGTAGAGGTACAACCAAAACATTTGTTGTTTTGTATCATGATATCGACTGATTCATTTAGGAGTTACATAATTTTTGGCTTCACCTATCACTTGTTTAATTATTATTTCTTCTTGTGTGTTATGGGCGCAACCGAAGCATCACATTGGGTATTATGATCATTTCTTATTACCATGATTGATGATTAATCTTGGATTTTCCAGATAATTAACACCATGATCAATATAATTTTATTAGAGAATAAATACAATGGATAGACTCTATAATCAAAGAACATTATTGTCAGATATTATTTATATTTAATTTATGAAATTAATGAATTTCCATATGAAATTTTTTTTATTTGTTAATGGATATGATAATATATCTACATCGTATTGTCATTGTGTAGTAAGAATAAACAATATACCCCACTAGTGGTGATCTACACATATTTCCTGAACCTCCAGACATCATCATAGCAATCTATGAGTTCTAGAAAAATAGATTATAATGACTATGAAATTCACCATTTATCACCCGAAGAATCGCTTCAAAAAGGGTTATATTTGATATCTAATGACATAATAGTGGTAGTGGAGGATAATAGCTCTCTGATCATGTTAGAATTTATAGAGAGGGATCACTCTAGTACATTTAGGGGATTCTATCTAGATCTCATTATGAACAATAAAAATTAATTGTCTCTGATAAGAAATTTATATAATGGGGTTTATATACTAATAGGGTTAGAAAATAATAATTTCACATGTTCCCAATATTATTTCCTTAATCTCTACAGTACCCTATGTCTATAATAATAATAATAATATTATTATTATTATTATTATTATTTATTATGATGTACTAAACGTGTGAATTAAATCATATATTATTTATTAAAATAATATTCAATATATATTATTGCTTATGATGCCATTAATATAAGTCCACCATTTCACCATTAAATTTATCAAGACATGAATAATGATTATTTATTTAATAAATAAATATCACAACTTCATTCGCCAAAAAATGAATATTAAATTAAATTAATATAATTTTAATTTTTATGAATAATGTTGGTCACATAATATTCTCTCAAATAACTAATTATGGAATATCTACAATCAAGGAAGCATGAAAAATTAATAAACCATTTGTGGGAATAATATTTAATAAAATTTTAAATAATAAATAAATAAATGTATATATGTATTGTTTTAATATGATCCTAGATACAGTTATTTTGTGATCCTCGGGGCCACTTTCTCGATGGAATTGGGTGAAGGAGCCTAACATCTACGGATAAAATCTATCAACATGAAAAGGAACCCCTAGGGAACAAAGTAAATTCCGCAATGATATAATACCTCATATGAACACATGCTGTGTAATAAAATTAAATTAGCATTATACCTATAATCAAGTAGTTTTCATGATGGTTCCATCAACCTATATCGTATATGTATCATTCTCTTACTGTCCAAAAATCAAACATACCTATAGAAAAAAATGGAAATGGATTTATTGAAGCAGTATAATTTCCATCAAAAAGCCTGAGATATCAACTTTCGTTAAATAAAATGAGGTAAAAATACTTTCATCCATTATTCATTAATTAAATATCAATCATGAAACACCCAACATATCCTAGCATGTCCTGAACAACTTTCATCAAAATTTTCATCAATACATAAAAGTACATGACCTAAAATACTGATTTATAATATTCATAAATCCTAAGAATCAATACATACATCCATATATAGGAACATAAAATGAAAAAAAATAAATGTGGATTTCCTACTAGTGGATCTCATTCTCATAATATCATACACTGTGTTTTACCAAGGGTGTACACTATGAAAATTTACTTCAATGTCCTATGATTACCCACCCCTGATAACCTATATCTTTTATGTTCATAAAATTATTTCTATTAGATATAGAGAATATATTTAAGAATACAATTGTGAAAATTTTGAATTCCCATCATAGGAGGGAACTGATACGACCTTTTAGTGGGATAACAAATATTAAGATGTTATCACATTCAATTTCACACAGAAGAGAAATAATGATGTGATAAAAAGTTTATTAGTTTTCAAATAAATAATTATATTTTATCATAAAGTATAAAGAATTTGGTTCTAGGGAACCAACTCTAACAGACTCCCACCTTCTCTTGATCCAACATCAAATAACCTTACATTTTATAGCTCTTAAATTACAGCCTTGATTCTGCTAAGACATGACATTATTCAAAGGATTTTATACATTTTCTTCTTTTGGAACTATACATACAAAAACATCACCCCTGTAATAAAAATACCATAAGAGGATATACTTCTATGGTATGTTCATTATCCTTTGGTGTAACTTCATATCACTTTCATGATTTATAACTATAGTATTAACACAATAAAATATAGTAGGGTATTTTCTACAAAGAACCAAATAAAGATCTTCCAAGATATTTCATACTGAAATGGATTTCTGGGATACGTCAGAATCTATTATATAATTGGACTCCACTAAAGAATCATTGAAAAATATATGTTTTGGACTCTTCCATATCCCATCTCCTATATTGGGGGAAAATATATATTGACTATGAATTCAACTCATTCTGATAAATTTTGAAACTAGCTTCAATATAACCCCTGATGACTAGCTCCTCATCTCCTCCATACACCCTGAAAATATCCTTATTTCTTCTTAGATACATAATGATAGCATTAAGTGAAAACTAATTATGTTCTCCTAGACCATCTCAATATCTTACTACCATGATCAATTCATAGGTAACATCATGTTTAGTATATATTATTGAATTGATAATCAATCGTATCATTGAATAATATTGGATATTACTTATTCTATATTTCATATTTTGTTTTTAAGGACAGATTTTATTAGAATTATTTATATCATGTGTCATTATAGCCAATCCCCTCTTGGATTGTTCCATTCTATATCTCTTTATTATATGGTCAATGCATGTACTTTGACAAAGTCTTACAAGCCACTTTAATATAACATGAATGATCTTAATCCTGAGAATATAGGTTGATTCACCTATGTCCTTCATGGAGAAACACTTGTTTAACCATTCAATAATATACTCCAATATTGGTTTGATATTTTAAATAAGTAATATATCATAAATATAGAATACTAGTATAATGACTTCATTCCCACTAAACATCTTCTAAATAGATAGATCACATTTATTCTTAATGAAACCAAAATATTTTATAGATTCGTCGAATTGATTGATTCATGCCCTAGATGTTTTCTCCAATCCCTAATGGAATCTCTATAAATTCAATAAATTTTTAGAATCATCTATATTCATAAAACCATCTGGTTTTTTCATATAAACATCTTCTGAAAGGTTCCCATTGTGAAAATCATGTTTGATTTCCATCTTTTAAATTTTATAGTTATGGTAAGGTGATATTTAAACAATAGTTATGATGAATTTAAATATGGAAACTAGTGAAAATCATACATCATATGAATTCCTTTATGTTTCATAAACACTTTATCCACTTTCCTTGCATTATAGGTATTCGATTTACCTTCTATGTCCATTTTTCACATAAATACCCATTTATACCCTATGGGTTTTAAATCAACCGGGGTATCAACTAGAAACAAAATATTGTTCTTATAGTGACAGAGGATTATCATTCATGGACATTCCATAAATGTTTATGAATATTCAACACATTAAAAAATTACATGCCCGAGGACCATACTAGTTAATGTATTTGAAAACATGGAAACATAATATTCTACCATGGTGAAAGTTCTAAAACAAATCTCGTTATGATCTTCCCATTTATTATTCCTACTGAAAACATATCTTCATAATCTATGTAAAGGAAACATAATAAATGGGTGATCCCAAATTTTTATTTAGGGTAAATAATGAATATACGGATGCATAAAATGAGCATATGGGTATGAGAACATGTGGACAACATTGAAAAATAATAAACTTCATATAAAATAACATAAACATTAATCATGGAATAATTATTAGATGTTCATAATATAAGAATAACAAATAGATCAAGAGAATTAGCAATTAGAGACTGGCATAGGAATAAGACAAAGAATTTTTGAGAGACACATTAGCATAAAACAATGATTTCTAGGGTAGTTAAGGATTAATGATAAGGATTTCTTAGTGTAATGAGTTCACTCTCCAAATAATCTTAGTTGTCATGGTTTACTCCCAATACTATGTTAGGGAAAAATTTCCTTTACTAAACTGAGTTCACTCCCCATTCCATCCCAGTATTATTTAATAGATCTCACTTCCAATTCCAGGCTTATATTACTAAACCATGTTAACTCCTTGTTTTGACTATATATTACTGAACCGAGTTCACTCCTCATTCAAGATATGTAATATAGAACCAAGTTCACTTCTCGTTCCGTCCTTGTATTACTAAACCGATTTCACACCTCGTTCAAGTTGTGTATTACTGAACTGGGTTCAGTTCCCATTCCATAAATTTAATACTAAACTGAGTTCATTTCCCATTCTAGACTAGTATTTCTGATCTATGTTCACTCGTCATTCCATATATGTATTACTAAGTTGATTTTACTTCTTGTTAAATCTAGGTATTAATAAATGAGGTTCACTGCCAATTGCATCCCTGTATTTCTAAACTGAGTTCACTTCCTATTCCATCCATGTATTACATAATAAGGTTCAAATCACCCTCCATCCTTGTTTTACTGAACCAGATTCACTTCTCGTTCCACCCCTATATTACTGAACCGATTATATCCTTTATTGGATCCTTGTATTTATGAACCGATTTCCCTCCTCATTCCATCCATTTCTATCTAATGAGATATAAATATTTTCCCAATTCATTAGATGGAGATATAGGTCCCACCCATCAGATTATGAAATCATGCATATGTGTTCCACAAGATCATAAACAATCATATCATAACCCCTAAAATGAAATGGGTATCATAAACTTGTAATCATATCATAGCCTTTGGGAAAATAGATAGGTTTCATAATTATTTGATCAATGAATAACCTTTGAAATAAATGGGGTTTGTAAGCATATAACTATTGAAAAAGAAGATACATTTCATAAACATCATGGCATTAAAACATAAAAAATTCAACGATATGATATGAATTCAACAGTTGGATCATTTCTAATAAAAGAATTTGTAATAACAAAGGACTTCATCTAATATGGAATAGACTTTGGAAATATCCTTTAAAAACATTTCATGATTAAAATAACATTACTTGTTTAAAAAAATACTTTTAAAATAAAAAAATTTAAAATGGGTTTCCTTAAAATCATATAAAATAAGATTGAAAATTTTTTGAAAACCATTTTCCATGAAAGCATATAAAAGTATCCTGCAAAATATTTGAAATCTATTTTCCTTATAAAAATATAAAAGAACCATAAAAAAATTTGAATATATTTTTCCTTCAAAACATAAAAAATAATCATGAAAGCATTTTGAAAACCATTTTCCAGGAAAAAATTTTAAAAACCATTTTCCTTGAACACATATGCAAGAAAATTTAAAAATTTTATAAAAAAATGGTTTTGGAGGAACACAGATTTCCGACAGAAGAGGTAGATAAAGTCGTATTTGATAAAAAACCTATTAATTATCATTTATACCAAATAGTAAAAAAAATATTAATAATACATGAAGATATAATGAATAAACATAGGATAAAATAACTCATTATTTTTCATCAAATATGTATCATATGGTTTCATTACTGAAAGCATGATCATAAACAATCCTGATAAAAAATTTGATAATTGCAATAAAATTTCACCACATAGTAACATTGAATCAAACTCTTAATGTGAGAATATGAAATAAAAAGAAAAATAAATTATCACATAAACAAAGATATTCATGATATAATTTTTCAGAGGGTAGTTTATATGCATCTTATAATGATATAAGTGTAAAACATTGCATGTGTCTCAAAGAAGGTAAATTGGTAAAACATTGCTTTAATGATTTCATGACTTTTGAAACATAATATAATGCCCTGAACTTAAAAAATTACATAATCTTGAATTAAATAGATATTTCACATTGAGTTTCTTTCTAGTTTTATAGTATTAGAGAATTAGGCCATAACTATTACATATCGATTTGAATATTACATGTGGACACTACAACTCAGTATCCTTTTTTATAAAATAAAAAAGCTACATGTCCAGTTCCACGTTTTAGACAGCATGACTTTTCCTTGATCTCATCCGTGACACTTATTCATCTTTAATTCTAATAGAAAACATTTAAAAAACATGGGATGATCATAAAAAGATCTATAAGGGATCTAAAATAAGGAATGAAAACATTATCCCATCAATAAATACAAAACAATGAAACCATACTTTTCAATCACAACATACCTCATGAAAACATAAGATTTGTGAATAACATATATAAATCATCAATAATAATGGTAACTCATGGAATCCATATCATACATACATTTTAGCTTCAACAGCTAAGTAGGGAGTTACATTTGAATTACCCATCACAGTATATTCCCTAAATCTCATAGGAGAAACATTCACGTTTACCTCCGTCACATTTCCCAATGCATTGGAGAGCTATCTCGGGCTCACCCACCCATGCATATCATGGAACCACCTGTATAAGTAAACTAATTCCAAGAACCATAACATAATAATAACACATGAACAAGAATAATGGAATGATGAAATTTACCTATTGCAATCACAGTGTATCATTTCAAGATATATACATAATCAAAACATTGTAAAACCATTTAATAAAGATATTTCTTAATCAAAGTGTCCCATACCAGTTTTAATCTTTTAAAGGATTTATCATTTTAAAACATTAATTTATAAATAAATAATTCCTAAAAACCATTTTAAAAAAAAGAAATTAATGAGAAATATTTAGAAGAATAAATCTTTAAAACATTTTAAACGCTATTTAAGTTAACGAGTTCCTAACCCAATGAGAGACACTTGAATAGAACTAATTAAGGAATAACATTTAATAAAAACATTAGAATATTATGAGAAAAATATTATTCATGACATAATATTCCAAAGGACAGTATATACACCAAATAATAGTGAATGTGTGCATGATGACAATGAAGTCTCAATAGAATGTAAAGTTAGACGAAATTCCTTATAAATATGGTATACTTGGATTAAGGATAAATCAATTACATAATTATGTGTGATACATTTAAATACATCCAATATAAGTGGATATTATATGTAAAAAAATCAGAGGTCATTCACCCATATTTATAGAAAGACATAATCAAAATGTAACAGTTTAACCAAAAGAATTGAAATTGGGTTAAGAAGTTCCCTTACAAAAATTAGACAGCCTAACATCATAACTTTAGTATTAATAAAATGAGTTGGTGTAGATAAAATTTTATGTCATCATATGGACATAAAATTTACAATAATGAGGATATAGAAGAACATATCCCAGCATATAAAGATGTAAATTAAAATACAAAACAGAAAAAGTCTTTTAAAAAAAGGTGAAAGGTTCCCTTACCGATATGGTAACTTAAGAAACATACACCGCATGAAAGAAGGATCATAAAATGAATATGTAAATACCCATAAATTAAATTTTATTACCCAAAGAATACAATCATGGGTAGTATATACACCACAAAAAAGGAAAGAGTGGAAAATATAGAATGAATCTCGCAGGAATAAAAAATGATACGAAAACCCCTTACCAAATTGTAATCAATCGAGTCTTGTGAACATAAGTTAATAACCACCAAATAAATCACATAATAATACGAATATAAAAAGAATAATGATAATATATATCAAATGGTAGTACAAAATACACTACATGCAAGAAATAACTGGTGAACAATGGAAATTTCAAGGAATTAATAGTGGGATAAGAAACCCCTTACCTCTTGTTCGACATGACTTGTTGGTTCCTTATTATTCCTGATCAATAAACTTATGTTAATTTATACTTGATTAGGAACCTTTTTAATGTTTATTCTTCCATTAATATCTCTTATTACCATGTTCTAAACATTATGTAATCATTTAGGTAAATAATTATTATTTTTTTGATATTTGGTACTTGAGTAAAAAATGAACACTTTATAATTACAAGTTGTCCATGTGGTCAAGATTTCATTATCTACATAATGATATTCATTATTTAGATATCATATATTTCAAATATATCATGTATATATATGAATTTATAATATTACATAACATTTAGAGGTAATAAATGAAATGCACCATTCATGGAGATGGTAAGTCGTACATATGCATTAATACTACATTCATATCTATTTAATATTTAATGGAATGAAAACATAATGATACATAGGTATATTATAATTCCAGAAATTAAATTATCAGGTATACCCATAATGGAAACCATAAAGGTATTATATAAATGAAAAAATACATAAGAATGAAGAAAATATAAACATAATATATATATATATATATTATATAAATACAGTTCCATTATAATGGCCACCATGAGATGCGGTAGAGGAGTTTTGAACAACAATCGTTTCGTGATGCAGTAGTTCATCTTCCAGAGAAACAATATGTTCTTTACCCATTAGATGTAGGTGTTTGTAATTGTTGTTCAAATCCTTCTCATAAAAACAACCTAGTATATTTAGGATATTGGTGTTGTTATAAAAGAAATAAATCAAAAGAGTCTAGGGGTTGGAAATGTAAAATAAAACAAAAGGACTTAAGAGAATATGTTACCTTTAAATTGGGTATCTTCCATTGGTTTGAACCAAAAGGATTACTTGAAGGGCCTTAAATATAAGGTAAGGCTCCTAGGAGGAGGAGAGGGAACTTGAGAGCTTATTTTGGCAGGGTTTGGATGACCCAAGGGTCCTGAGAGGTGTGATGAAATGGGTTAGAAGTGAGGTCTTTTTATAAGGGGGTGGAGGGACTCTTTAGTAAAGTGTGAAAATATTATTTTATTATATAATGATTTTCAATTTCTAAAATTCCAAAACTAATTAAAGTTGAATATATGTTGACTCATGGTCAAGATAATATCATCCAATAAGAATTGGAAAGGTTTTGGATATTGTTGTAATCTTTATAATATTATTTATTTTAATCATTTATTAATGAGGTAAACACTACATCATTATGGTGTCGATTTTTTTTTTTGTTGTCTAAAAATTATAAAAAAAATAATTTGATGTAGGAAATATTTTTATATTTGAAAATAATATTAATAGTAGAAGAGATAACTCACAAAACCACGTGTGAAAATTAATTTACTAAAAGATATTTGTTTATGTCATTTTTCCTTTACTTTAAGTTAATTAAAATAAAGTGTCATTATCACTCTTATGTTGCTCCATGGGGTCCCAAAATCGACCCAAGGATTCCCATGGTCGGCCACAACTAATCCAATAAGGTTAGGACAAATGTTAATGTAATTTTTTATTATTATAATATTCTTTTATCCTTGAATTACCATATTTACCTTTAACCGCGGTAAATAATAGTCAGAAGTTACTATTCACCAAAAATTATTTTCATCTAATTGAACAAAATTTTACTTACTAATAACAACCATGTATGTTGGATTTTATAAATTAAATTCACAAAAGTGTTAGAATTTCATTTAAATGAAAAAGTTAGATTTTTTACTACAATATAGTGGTTTCACTATTAATCAAAATCGATGTTTTTCAGAAAAATACCAATTATTCAGCCTATGTTATATTTGATATTCCAAATTCAAAATTAATTACAATTTTACCAAATTCACAAAATAAATGTTGGATAAATTAATTTAAAATTAATTCCCATTGTCAAAACAAAAAATGTGTTTTTACGAAATATTAACTATCAAATGATTGACACTTGTTTATGCCCAATTTCAAAGTGAAATTAATTCCAATGAACAACATCGAATTAAATGGTTAAAATATAATCTAATTAAATTTTAAAAATAATTAAAAATATAATCTATCTATATAAATAAATTATATTAAAAGGCTGATTTGAATTAAAATAAAGTATTTTTCAATATTCATTAAAATTTGAATTTTATCATAAAAATACAAAAAATTTACCCAAAGTAAATTTTGATGTCCCAATTCTAAAGATGGATTTTATATTTTTTTAATAGAACATATAAAAGTGACCAAAACTGTATTTAAAGAGGGTTCTCCATCTAACGGTGTAAAATCATCCTTTTAAATAAATTATGCTTTAAATTAGATTCATTCACATTTTAATCCTCTAACATTTATTGGATGAATGTAAAAAAATTTAACAAACATTTATAATCATATTGTAGTTAGTTCTATTCATTCCCGCTGAAAAAACATCAAGGCGTTAACAACCATTTAAAATAATATGATATTATTATTTTTTATTATATTTCAACGTTGTGTAAGATTAAGTGAAAACTATTGTTGTGTATTTGGTACGCCATCGAACATAGAATCAACATTAATGTAAAATAAATAATTATTTTGAAAATAAAAAATAAATTTCATATTTTCATAATCTTTATTTACCAGGGATGTAACATCCATTCCCCTTTTGGGAATGCATCCTCACAATTTTAAAATTAGGCTCGGAAACATCATTGAAAGCCCCACATCGGAAAAAGAGTCAATAATACTATCACTTTAAAATAAATGAAGAGAAGTACAATGGTTAAAAGAGACAACAGATACTAGGATTCCCTGAAAACATGATATGGAGGAGAAAAAAGACCATCAACTTCTGATGGAGAGTGATAGAAAACAAGATTAGGAGAAAGTTAACCACCAGAAAATCACAAACTTGTAATGGGTTAAACATACATTGATTCCACAGTATGAAAATTTAACAAAAGATGTTTTGGTTTTATGTTACTTTTCAATGAGAAATTTATATATTATCTTAACTAAAAACATAAGGAAACATACTTACTTTTCATGTAGACTTCCATACCTCACTACATTTCTACCACAAACACATATTTTCTCCAAACGATGAGTATTAAAACTGATTTGGTCACATTAAAAGCTCTAGATTCAACTTCTAAATAATCACATAATCCACAAAATATGAACTGTATATTTCCCTTATCTTTAGACATCACCCAAAACAAAAATGGTTAGTGCGAAATCAGATAATACCGAAAAAGGATAATCCTTTGTAGAAATAAATTCTAATATTAATCTCTGAAATTCAACAAACAATACCCAAAGTTCAAGAAATACCATTCAATACACAATTGTTCATATATTTGTTCAATATAGTCCAAACTAAGATTGAAACCCAAAACTCAGATGAATTTAATCATATAGTCTTCCACATTAAATCATAACATTTATCTCTAAAAAACATCGACTACTCTTAATGTCTCATTCTGAACTGTAATTAACATAATGAAAAATTCTCTATTATAGGTTAATCATTTCCATAAATAACCCAAATATTCATAATAAATTCTTCCAAAGTAATATTTCAACCTTTATTCCACAAATAAAATCCCATAGTATTCAATTTTCTTTAGGCATATAATGTTTCGTCAAAAGAGATAATGTCTTCCAAAATAACCATTATCACTTAATCAATAAATCATTTTCCGATACTAAGGATATCCATTTGACAAAACATATGTTCCTAAAATCATCTTATTCTTGATCTATAAAATCATTTTACTAAAATTAGAACTCATAATAACTAGGTACATCATGGTTGACAGTGAGAGGCAATGTGCCATGGTCGCCCTTCGGTTGTCAGTTCGATTCCAACGGCCATACCAGATGTGATGAGTTGTCACCCATCCAACAGGTTATCCTTAATATAATACACAAAAACAACTAAAACATGTATTAACCTCAAAGTTTATATTATACCTATAATTTTCATCCCTACACATTATGTCCTCAACATCTTATATATCGTCATTTTAATTATTTCACCTCATATGATAAAATAGAACTATTCCAAAAAAAAAGAACATAATTCCTTGATCATTGTGTCTACATGGTTTCATTGTCATCTTGTTCCCATAGGTAGAAGGTCCATTCATTGCAAAAATGATTTAGATATCCTTCAAAATCATTTGATTCCTTCATCCAAATACACCTTGTACCACTTGGGTTATATGGGTGTTTGTAGAAAAATAGTTTCAGAAAATAATCATGTATTCAAAATAATTTCAAATCATCTGACAAAACATGGTTTTTATAAAACACCCGGACAAAATTTGAGTTGAAACTTTCAATTAATGGTCCTTTCAAAATACCATAACTATGTGCTACGAGACTATATGTTAAAAGAAATTATAAATACGTTGCTCAAGGGTCTCATTCTTTATCTCATTTTTCAGAATCATAACATGCTTACAAATATTATGATAAGGTAAAATAATTGAAAAGACATAGATAATATTTACATTTCTTGAAAATATGAAAATATTTTAAAAATAAGAATTATTTAAATATAACTCATAATCCACAATGTTAATTAGGTATAGTGGAAAAGTTTGATATCTCGAACAACTTCTTTTATGTGAGTTATATGCTATAAAAAGTTTCACAATCATCCAAAAATGACATTATAATAATTATTACCATCATGTCATCAGGAAGTGATAGTAATTTTGTCTAAGATCCTCCTCCTTCCATTGAAACCATCACTGTTTGATATGAATTTTTTTTAAACAAGTATTTAATTGAAATAATCAACATAGGGACTAACCATGTGTTTCACCAAAACTCTGAATCCTGAATGTTGTCTAAACTGACCTATCATACCAATTATAAGTCCCAGACCTTAAAACATTACATAATAATTAATTAAATGGATAATTAACATTTTGGATCTTCTCAGTTTTAGCGTTTTACAGAATTATGCCATAACTAATACACATCATCTTGAATATTACTTTTAAAAACTACTACTTAGTATCAATTTTTTTTATAAAATAAAAAAAAAACATGTCTAGTTCCATGTTATAGACATCATGACTTTTCCATGATCTCATCGATGACCCTTATTCATCTTTAATTACTATGTAAAACATTTCAAAAACATGGCATGAGAATAAAAAAGCTCAGTAAGGGGTATAAAATAAGGAATGAAAACATTATCCCATCAACAATTACAAAACAATGAAACCATACTTTTCAATCATAACATACCTCATCAAATCGAAAAATTTATGAATAACACCTAGAAATCATAAATAAAAAAGGTAACTCATTTAATTCATACCATACTTACATTATAGCTATCACAACTACGTTTGGAGTTACATTTGGAATACTCATCACAGTATATTCCCTAAATCTCTTAGGAGAAACATTCACGTTTACCTCTGTCACATTACCCAATGCATTAGAGAGCTATCTCAGGCTCACCCGCCCAAAGTTTATCACAGAACCACCCGTATACATAAAAAAATTCCCATGAACCATAACATAGTCATAAAACATGAAAACGAATAATGCAAGGATAACATTTCCGCATTGCAATCAAAATATATCATTTCAAGATATCGACATAATAAATGCTTTATCAAACCATTTAATAGAGATATTTTTGAATCAATGTGTCTCATACCACATTGAATCTTTTAAAGGATTTATTATTTTAGAAAATTAATGACAATATAAATAAATCTTAAACACCATTTGAAAACAAGGACATTAATGAGAATGATTTAGAAGAATACATCATTAAAACATTTATAATGATATTTTAGTTAAAGAGTTCATAACCAAATGAGAGACACATGAATAAAAATTATTAAGGGATAAAATTTAATAAAAACATTATAATATCAAGAGAATAAAATTATTCATGATATAATATTAGAAAATATTGTATATACATCCTATAATAGTGAATTGGTGCATAACCACAATGAAGACTCAATAGAATGTAAATTGAGACGAAATCTCTTATAAAGACGGTATCCTTGGATTAACTATAAATAAATTGCATAATTATGTGTAAAAAATATAAAAACAACCAATATAAAAGGATAGTTATTGTAAAAAAATAAGAGGTCATTCACACATATTTATATATAGTCATAATCAACAAGTATAAGTTTAACCCAAATAATTGAAATTTGGTTAAAAATTTCCCTTACAATAATTCGACAGCCTTACTACGTCACATTAAAATTTAGAAAATGAGTTGATGATAGATAAAAAGGTATCTCATCACTAGGAAATAATATTTTCAATAAGAATGATATATAATAACATATCCCAACATAAAAATATGTCAAATAAAAGACATAACAGAAGAAGTTTTTTAAAAAAGGAGGGTGAAAGGTTGCCTTACCGATTCGGTAACATACAAAACATACACCCCATGAAAGAAGGATCATACAATGAAGATGTAAATACCCATAAATAAATTTATATTACACAAATAATACAATCATGGGTATTAGGTACAACACACAAAAAGATATAGTGGCAAATATAGAATGAATCTCACGGGAATAAAAATGGAGAAGAAAACCAATTACCATATTGTAATCAATCGATTCATATGACCAAAAGTAAATAAACATCAAATGAATCATATAATAATATGAATATAAATATAATCTTGATAATATATATCAAATGGAAGAACACAATACACGAAATGCAAGAAATAAGTGGTGAACAATGGAAATCTCATGAAATTAAAAGTGATATAAGAAACCCCTTACCTCATGTCGGACATGACTTGTTTTTTCCTTGTTCATCCTAAATAATAAAATTAAGTTAATTTATAATTGATTAATAACCTTTTATTAAAAAAATTATTCCTTTAAAATCACATATTACCATGTTATAAATACTATGTAATCATTTACGTTAAGAATATTCGTTTTGTCAATATTTGGTATTTGAGTCAAAATTGAACACCTTATAATTACAAGTCGTCTATGTGGTAAAGATTCCATTATCTACAGAATGATATTACTTATTTAGATATTATATATTTCATATATATCTTGTATATATATGTATTTATAATATTACATAACATTTAGAGCTAAGAAGTGAAATGCACCATTCAAGGAGATGGTAACCCGTACGTACACATTAACACTACATTCATTTCTATTTTATATTTAATGGAATGAAAACATAATGATGTATAGTTATATTATAATTAAAGACTAATATAATATATAATTTAATTAAATCCATCCTTTATACATCCCATGTATGACATGAATGATTCATATCACTTTGAGGGGGTGGTAGTCCACACTTTCTCAAATGAATTTATCGCATTTACCCATAATGGAAACCATAAAGGTATTCTAAAAATGAAAAAATATAGAAGCATATAGAAAAAATAAACATAATATATATATATTATATTTAGTAAAGTTCCGTCATAATGTACACTGTGAGAGGCAGTAGAATATATATGAACAATCATCGTTTCGTGATGCAGTAGTTCGTCGTCTATAGAAACAGTATGTTATTTACCCATTATATGTTGGTATGTTTAAGTTTAGTTAGAAAATATCACATAACTAAAACCTATATATTTAGGATACTAGTGTTTTTATTAATTAAAATAATAAAAAGAGTTTCGGGGGAGGACATGTAAAATAAAACAAACGGACATAAGAGAAGACGTTACCTTTAAATTGGGTATCTCCCTTTGGTTTGCACCAAAAGGTTTAATTAAAGTGCCTTCTGCCTATGGTAAGGATCCTAAGAGGAATATTGGGATATTTAGATATTATTTGGTTAGGTTTTGTATAATCCAAGGGTATTGAGTGGTGTGAAGAAATGGGTTACAAGTGAGGGAGTTTTATAAGGGGAGGAGGGGCTCTGTAGGAAAGTGTGAAAATATTATTTTATTATATAATGATCTTCCATTTCTAAAGATCCAAAACTAATTAAAGTCAAGGATAAGATGACTCATGGTCTAAATAAAATCTTACAATAATAATTGTACTATTTTTGGATATTGTTTTAATCTTTATAATATTATTTATTTAAATTATTTATTAATGAGGTAAACACTACATCATTAATGCTTCCTATATAATTTTATTTATTTGATGTTTAAAAATTATAAAAAATACTATGATGTAGGAAATATTTTTATATTTAAAAATAATATTTATAGTTCAAGTTATAACTTACCTAACCCCATGTAAAAATTAATTTACTAAAACATATTTGTTTATGTCATTTTCTCCTTTATATTAAGTTAATTAAAATAAAGTGTTATTATCACTCTTATGTGGCTCTGTGTGGTCCTTAAATCGACCCAAGGATGACCATGGTCAGACATGAATCGTCCAATAAGGTTAGGACAAGTGTTGAGGTAATGTTTTATTATTATAAGTTTCTTTTTACCTTGAATTACCCTATTTACCTTTAACTGCTGTAAATAAATGTCAAAAGTTACTATTCACAAAATTATTTTCATGTTATTGAACCACATTTTACTTACTAATAACAACCATGTATGTCATATATTTAAAATTCAATCCATAGAAGCTTTAAAATTTCATTTTAATGAAAAAGTCATTTTTTTAACTACTACTTAGTGGTTTCACTGTTTATCAAAAATTGAAGTTTTTTAGAAAAATACCCAAAATTCACCCTAAGATATATTAGATATTCAGAGTTCAAAAATTATGTCTATTTTAACAAATTCAAAACATCAATGTCTTATTATTTAATTTAAAATTAATTCCCATTGTCAAAACAAAAAAGCGTGCTTTTAAAATATATTAACTATCAAAAGATTGACACTGGTTTATGTCCAATTTCATGGTCAAATTAATTCCAATGATAAAAAATGGATTAAATGGTCAAAATATAATCAAATTGAACTTTAAATATAATTAAAATGATAATCTAACCATATAAATATATTAGATTAAAAGGCATATTTGAATTAAAATACATTATTTTTCACTATTCATTAAAATTTGATTTTTATCATAAAAATACCAAAAATTTACCCAAAGTATGTTTTGATGTCCCGATTCTAAATAAAAATTATATATTGTTAAATAAACCCAATAAAAGTGACCAAAATTGTATTTAAATAGGGTTCACCATCAAAAGGCGGTAAATTGACCATTTAATGTAAATTATACTTAAAATTAGATTCATTCACATTTTAGGACTCTAAATTTTATTGGATGAATGTAAAAAAATTTAACAAACATGTATTATAATATTTTAGTTAGTTATATTCATTCCCACCAATACAACGGCTGGACGTTAACTACCATTTAAAATAATATCATATCATTATTTTTCAGTATAACTCAACGTTGTGTAAGATTTCAATGAAAGCAGTTGTTTTGTATCAGGTACATCATCTAACATAGCATTCCCTTTAATGTAAAAACAATAATTAATTTACCAATATTAATAAATTCGGAAATGTAATATTCTTCGTTTACTTGGTATGTTACACATAAACCCCGTCAAATAAAAATCATCATATGGATATGTAAATACCCATAAATTTAAGTATAATAATAATATAATACATCCGTGGTCATTATACACTACACATATAAGAAATAGGTGGTTAACATGTCTTGTGTCTCATTATAATAAAGTGAGATGAGAAACCCCTTGTAAGAACCCAGGTTTTTAGAACGGTTTAAAATCCCGACCCTGTTTGAATATTTGACTTGTTCCTGAAGAATCTGGGAAAATTTGGGATTTTCTGGAAATTTCCGGACTACATGCTATGTTCCCTAATGAAGACACTGTGTATGGGTTGGGAAAGTATCAGTCGTGAGCTCGACGAATACATGTCATGTGATGACAGTGTAGAAATTTCTTACTACACGGCATGTAGTGATAGACATGTCGTGTACCCTTGACCGTGTGTAGGCCATACATTGCGTGTAGTCCTTTGGGCTGGGTAAAATGTTTTGTGAAAGTACACTCCATGTAGGTGGGTCGTGTATGCAGATATACATGGCTTGTTGGGGATGTAATTTGGGTAACGAATTACATGTCGTGTACCGCTAGGTACACTCCGTGTAGTTAGTCGGAAAGTCTATGGTGGAATTTCAGACATATTATGAACAGTAAAATGATTCACGCCATATATTTTTTTTCAAAAACATACAGTAGCCTCGTATTAATGTGCAACCTCAAACCCTCGACAGTTTTGAGCGAAGAGAGACTATCCGGACTTCAATTCCCTCTCTTTCCTTCATCTGAGGTCGGATTCAATCAACATTTAATCCGTTGGAACCCCCTCGGTAAGACCATGATTCAAAATGATCCTTTTTTCTTGCTTTTAGTTCAAGAATGAGTTATAGAGGTTTGAGATTTTTTGATTCTTTTATAGATCTACCACATTTTAGACCTAATTGGAGGCTGTTATCAGAGGAGTGTAAACATACTAGTCTAAGGTAGGTGGTGCATACCTCTTGTTGTGTTTTTTAGACTTTTTGTGGTGTGGCCTATGGTGTGTTACTGGGAATTTTGAGAATGTCCCTATATTACCTATTATTGCTTGTTTGATTTCCATCTGACTTATGAGATGTCTTTGGGTATGACCTGTTACCTTTTATTCTTGAGAGGTGCCGGGAGAGTGGTCGTTGCTCACTGGGGAATTTTGGCTGGGGAATTCCAAAATGATTAAAATTGTTTTGTATTGTTAAAACTATTGAGTATGGTTTATTTAACCTAATATAAATTTTTGGTGTCATTAGAAACCTCAGTTATGGTATGGGACAACACGTTCTTTGTTATTTTCAATGTTTTAGATGGTTTTTCTTATTTATGTGTTCTGTTAAAATGTGTAAATATGTAATTTCTGAATTTCATGTTCTAGAACCTTTGGGTTGTGTTGGGAATAGCCCAAATATTCTTGAGTGATGCTGATCACAGGTTGGGCTTGGCCCAGGTTACGTTCAGTGGTTCTGACCATGGGATTTGGCGTCATGAGTGTCGGCTTGAGGCAGGATGACTGTCAGGTTGGTCATGGCCCGTGTTACTAGGATGGCAAGGCCATCAAACTTGAGCGGAACTATCATAGGGACATGAGGTGTCAGAGGTGTTGTGTCTTGGGTACTATTTTGGTGATTTCCACTCACCTGAAACAATGAGTAGTGTGCACATAGTGTGACTCTGTGATGAGATGGTTTTGACCACTCGTGTGGGTAGAGCCCCCCGTAAGTTGTGGTTATGTACTATTGGTTTGGGGGTGTTTTCCATAGGAATCCACATGGGTGGTGAGAATCCTTCAAGAGATAGCATTGAGGCTATCGGGTTGGGGGAAGAGGATCACTGTTATTTTGGGGGTAGACATTATTGTTCCTCTGGTTACTTTATTTTAAGGGGAGATATCGTTGTCCCTCTAGTTACATTATTTTGAGGGAGGACATCGTTGTCCCTCTGGTTACTTTATTTGAGGGAAGACATCACTTTCCCTCAAGTTACATATTTGAGGACATGTATCATTGTTCCTCCGGGTTACTATTTATTTGGAATTCCTTCCGGACATTATTACTTGAGTCACGCAGTGTCAGGAGGCACATGGTGTCAGGATACTTGATAGAGATTTTGGAATTAGCCGAAGCTGGTGGTACTTCCTGGTGGTTGTTGAGAATTAGTGGAGTTTATATTTATTTGTGCATCATATTATTTATTGTTTTCCTAAAAAATTCATGTCTTCTAAATGAAATATAATAGGTATGCATCGTTGGGTGGTATCTAACTGAGATTCATCTCACACCCTGCACGGGCCCTTCGAGATGCATGCAGACATTTTGGATTTATGTGCAGAAAAGAGTCTAGCCTCAGGAGTTGGTATTCATTAGTAGTTTCATGGAGATGGTATGGACCATGAGATCACGCCTAGCTTAGGTTACATTTTTTTTATTACTTTCACGTATCAACATGCTTACATGTTTTATAACTATAGTTGTGTAGCTATTGGCACCATTACATATGGATATGTATGACAAGCCTCAAATTCATGTTTGTTTTTCAGTGGTAGTTACAAGTGATCAGCATCCTATTGTGTTTTACTTTCTGCTGATTTTTTTTATATTTATTGCTTTCTCAGTTTATCGATATTAAATGTTCTTCTACTATGCGAGTTTGGTTCAAGTCTGCAGAGTTGTTTATTCCACTAAAGTTTTATTATTATACTCACACTGGTATAATTATTATCCTACGAGTGGGTATGGCCTCCCCAATAAACCTAAAAAAATCATCACTACTAGTCGGCAGCCTTTGGCATTTGGGGAGGTGCACCTTAGGTAGAAACAGCTGACCCATGTAGCACTTTTCGGGTGGCTTTTTGGGTCCGAGTCATTAAAAGTGTTATCAGAGGAGTTCTTGACAGGGATTTAGTAGTATAGTTTTGCTGGCTACTAATGAGATTTAGGCTTCTCTTTTATTTTTGGTGGTTCTACTATGTGGGATATGGTAGACTGGAGAAACGTTGTTACTGGAACTCAGTTTCTAGCTTGTGTAAGGGTGTCTGCAGCCCTAGGTATGAGTGATGGACCAATTTACATGGGTGGAAATTGCTGTTTTTTATTAGATTACTATTTATCTGATTTCCTCCTCGTTGGTTCACTTGGTTTGTGATGTAATTGATTGTGATGTGTAACCCTTGACCTGGAACGGTAAGGGAGAATTGGACCTCAGTCCGGTATGGCAGGGGTTGATTGTTTGGCTTGGGATAACCACATTTTAGGGTATTTCAATTTCATAACTGCACGTATTCTTTGTGATGTGATAATACCATGTGAAAAATGTAAATTTACATGCTTTGAATATTTTTAGAATTGTAGGGTATTTGGGTCTGGCTCTTAAGAGAGCAGTCAGGTACTATGGTTTAGGTGATTTTTCTCACCAGGATTGGGTGACTTGGTCATCAGTTTGTGGCAATGTTGGTTATCAGGACGGGAATGGCCTGAGGTACTTTTGATACTTGGCTTTGTTAAGGGCGGGTAAGGAGGCTATGAGATCGGGATTCCAAGGGCATGGGTTGCAGTGGGGGACAGTAAGGGTAGTAGTAATGCACTATCTTTTACTTCATTCTTTATCTATGTTTAATATATATTGTTATATAAAAATATGGATTGTTTAACCATTTATGGTATTAAGGGGGTTCCTCTTGTACATCTTCATGGAGTCTCAGGCAGGTGATTATACAGTGCTTCAGGTGCATGATCAGGTTCCGGATCTGGTACAGGAAGAACATGAGCCACAGGTATAGGATCAGGGAAAGGATCAGGTTCAGGATCTAGTGTAGGCTAAACAACAGCTGGGTTTGGTAGCTTTTGAACCATGGCTCGATGAGAAGCTCCAAGATAGCATGGTATGTGTCTTAAAGGGAATAAACAGAGGCATGTAGGGTACATATCCATCTATGGAATATCAGACAAGGGAGTTCTAGTTGCATCACCCGCTGCTTTTTCCCAGTGAGGGTGGTCAACTGGCGGCTGAGAACTGGATAGAGAGAATGTAGATGATCTTCGAGCAACTCGAGATACCTCCAGGGTGAAGGGTTAAGCTGGTGACATACATGCTGAGAGGACCAGCAAATATTTGGTGGGATGTGTAGGTTCAGGCTCGTAGGCATGAGAGACTCGAATGGAAGGACTTTGAGGACATGTACATTGAGCACTTTTACCCAGACACACTGAGAGTCGAGAGATCTCGGAAGTTCTTGAGTCTTCAGCATGGAGACATGTCTATCATGGACTATGAAGCTACTTTCACTGAGTTGTCTCTCTTTTTACATGGTATGGTAAACGATGACGCAGCAATGGTGAGGCGCTTTGAGGATAGCATACGACACGCCATTAAGATCCAGGTGAATATATTCATTCTGGTTTCATTCGCTGAGGCAGTGAATCAGGAACTCATAGCAGAGGAGAACTAGAGGGATAGGCCCCAGGTTCACCAGGGAATAGTTTCAGGTGACGGTTCGGAACGCTGGATTCGAGAACGAGATGAGTTTTAGTAGGGCAGTCAGGCCAAGGACTCATCTAGACCACCTCATAGCTATTCTTTAGTGATTTTCTTCTGGTGTGGACTGCTGAGACATGTCTGGACTTAGTCCGATAGGCCTCAAAAGGAGTGTCGGGAATGTGGTCAGGTCTGGAATATGGAGTGGTTCTTGAGGCAGCCTTCCCAGGTAGCCGACAGGTAGGGGCCAGGACAGATAGTGGAATCTGGAGTTGGTTCAGGTTAGGAACTAGGAAAGGGTAACTGAGATTAACCGGCACGTGGAGGACATGACAGAGATAGAGAGATCCAGCTGAGAGGTCAGTGTCTGGTGACTGTAGCAACAACAGAGGGAGGTCATGCATCAGGAAGTTTTACTTCATGCTAGGTGAAAACTATAGAGATTCCAGGGGATGATAAGGCTGGTGATCCGATGACAGTTAGAAGTACACCGTGAGTATGGCCATGAGTTTCCCATTTTTTTTGCTTGACCTGAAGAGTCATGTCCATTTTGAGTGCACGAGGTGCACTGGATTCTTGTGGATTGACTTGTTGCTGTTCAATGGGATTGGAGCCATATCGAGTGTGTTATATTTATATATATATATGTATGATATGCGTAGATTTAGGGGCATCGTGGATACGGGTTACATGAGTTGACGAGGGCATCAAAGCATTAAGGGTCCAGGTTACTTAAAATGCATGGAATCATGTTTTATTTTTAGCATCCATGGGATGTAGGACCTCGTGGAGGCAGACACCGATGCGTTGTGGGATACGTTGGGTTTCGGAAATGACACGGGAGCACCAATGAGGCACAGGGGTGAAGATGCGTCATGGTAGGACCATGTGTCTGAGAAACAGGTTAGTAAACCTTTTCTTGTTTGAGTTTTGATGGGTTGAGACCAAGCTAGGAAACTCCTAAGGTGGGGAGCCCCCTGGAGGATTTTATCCAGAAACATTCAAAATAGGGATGTCCGGGTTATTTTAATCGGCGTGGTATGTTCGGTTCCATCCCCGGATTTCATTTGATAGCTCAGGGACGAGCTATGATATGTTTGGGGAGATTGTAAGAACCCATGTTTTTTAGAACGGGCCAAAATCCTGACCCTATTTAAATTTTTTACATGTTCCTGAAGAAACTAGGAAAATCTGGGATGTTCTAGAAATTTCTAGACTACAAGTTGTGTACTCTAAAGTACATGCCATGTATGGTTTGGGCGAGTATCGGCCGTGTGCTCACCGAGTACATGTCGTGTGATAACCGTGTAGGAATTTCTTTCTACACGGCGGGTATTGATAGATATGTCGTGTACCCTTGACCATGTGGGGGCCATATCTGGGGTGTAGGAATGTTGGATGGGTATAATGTTTTTAACAAGTAAATGTTGTGTACTATTAGTACATGCCATGTAGGTGGGCCATGTATGGGGATAAATATGGCGTGTTGGGGATGTCGTCTGGGTAAAGAATTACAGGTCATCTACCCCTAGTTACAAGCCATGTAGTTAGTAGATAAGTCTACAGTGTAATTTTAGCCGTCAAATGAACAATAAAATTATAAACACCGTGGACTTAAAATACACACTGTGTATTTTCTTTTTTTCACTAAAAAGGTTTGTTACTTCGTATTGATGTAGAACCTCAAACCCTCGACGAGTTTGAGTAGGGAGAGGTGGTCGGGACATCAATTCCCTCCCATTCCTTCATTTATGGTCGGATTGAAACATTGTTTAATCCGTTGGAACCCCCTCAGTAAGGCCTTGATTCCTCTTGGGAAGTTTTTCATGATTTATTTTCTAGAATGAGTTATAGAGGTTTGAGCGGTTTTGATTATTTTGTAGATCTACCATATTTTAGACCTTATTGGAGTCTATTATTGTAGGAGTGTAATCATTCGAGTCTCAAGTAGGTGGTTCATACCTATTTTTATTTTTTATTAGACTTTGGGTGGTGCTGCCTATGGCACATTTTTAGGTATTTGGAGAGGGACCCTATATTATTTGTAATTTTTCGTTTAATTGTTATCTGAACTATGGGATGCCTTTGGGTATGCCATGTTACCTATTTTCCTTTAGCGGTGTCAAGTGAGTGGTCGTTCCTCACCAGGGAATTTTGGTCAGGGACTGCAAAAATGGTTAAATTTTTTTTGTTTAAACCATTGAGTGTGGTTTATTGAACCTAATATGAATTGCTGGGGACCATAGAAACCATAGTGATGGTATGGGAAAACACTTTCTTAATGATTATCAACTGTTTATATGGTTTTCCCTATTTATGTGTTATGATAAAATGTGTAGATATGTAATTTCTGAATTGCATGTGCTAGAACCTTTGGGTTGTGTTAGGCATGTCCCAAATATTCTTTATTGATGTTTATCACAGGTTGGGCATGGCCCGGGATACGTTGGGTGGTTCTGACCACGGGATTGGGCGTCATTGGCGTCGGCTTGAGGCAAGATAACTGTCATGTTGGGCATAGCCCATGTTACTGGGATGGAAAGGCCATCAGTCCAAAGAGGCATGGTAGCAAGGACATGAGGTTTTAGAGGTGTTTTGTCTTGGGTACTATTTTGGTGATTTCTGCTCACCTAGAACTATGAGTAGTGTCCACACAGAGAGACTCTGTGATGAGGTGGTTTTGACCACTCTTGTGGGTATAGGCCCCAGTTACTAGGATGGCAAGGCCATCAGTCCTAAGAGGCATGGTAGCAAGGACATGAGGTTTCAGAGGTGTTGTGTCTTGGGTACTATTTTGGTGATTTCTTCTCACCTAGAACTATGAGTAGTGTGCACACATAGAGACTCCGTGATGAGGTGGTTTTGACCACTCTTGTGGGTATAGGCCCCTCGTTAGTTGCGGTTTGAGGATCCTTCAGGGTATAGAATTGAGGCTATCGGGTTGGGGGTAGAGGCTCACAGTTATTTTAAGGACAGACATCAATGTTCCTCCGATTACTTTATTTTGAGGCCAGACAACACTGTCCCTATGGTTACATTATTCTGAGGGAAGACATAGCTCTCATATCGTTTACTATATTTTAGGGAATCCATTTTTGTCCCTCCAGTTATATATTTGAGGACAGGTATTTTTTTTCCTTTGGTTTACTATTTCTATGGCATGCCTTTGAAATGTCAGTACTTGAGACACGTGGTGTAACACCCCAATCTTCCTCGGTATTTTTCCTTTCGAATAATGCAATGGCGTGCATTGTACGCAACTTCGAGATTTTAAAACACCATAACCAATCAAACTAGCCGTTATGAATAGTAATACCTACTTTTTGAAATTTTATAAATTCTATCTCTCAAAATGGACTTCATTTTTGGATTCGGAATATCGAAATTAGCCTAGGGTGAAATTTTGGTACTTTTCAGATAACTTTCATATTTTGATGAATAGTGAAAATTACAAAATTTTAATTAAAAACAACTTTTTAATCAAAATAATTAATAGTGATAAATTATGAATTTGAGTGGTTTTAAAGTATATTTAGAATATATTTTTACCATGTAATACAATGTGACTCATAGGACAAAATTTCACATTTAAACCAGACATAAACAAGTGATAATCTTTTGATAGTTATTATCTCTAAAAAACACGCTATTTGTTTTAACAACGGGAATTAATTTTAAATTAATTTCTGCCACTTCTGTGTTTTGAATTTGGAAAAATGGATTCCATATATGGAATCAGGATGTTCAAATTGTGTAAATAGGTAACTTTTATTTTTAAACATTTTGGATAATTACTCCGGTAAATATTTTATTTACCATGGTTAAAGGGTAAATCCGGTAAACAAGGGTTAAAAAATAATATTATAATAATACTAAATTACCCTAAAACGTGTCTTAACCCTATTGTTTGATACATGGTCGACCATGGGCATCTTTGGGTCGATTTTGGGACCCCATGGATCCACTTGTAAGTGATAATGACAATTTATTTTAATTAAGTTAAAATAAATACAAAAATGACACAAGCATATATCTTTTAACAAAACAATTGTACAGAGCGTTATATATGTTGTATTTTAGATTATAAATATTAATTAGAAATATAAAATTATTTCTTACATAATTATATTTTATTTATAATTTCTGGACATTAAATAATTTAATTTATTTATGACATAATGATGATGAATTCATTACTTTAATTTTGAAAAATTACAATAATTGACATTATAAATACCCAAATAAATCTAATATGAAACTTTTAATGAATTAAAATAATATTCTAGGATACTATGACATATTTGAATAGATTTACTCGACTTTTCTCGAAGTAATCAATCTGTTATGAGTTTCACAAAAATCAATTACTGAATAGTGTCAAAATTGACATAAAAGAGTTTTTAAAACAAATATTATATTATTAATTGATATTAAATTCATAAAAATATAAGGTTAGGCCAAGAGACTTATATCATGATACTTTAATAATTAATGGACCACTTGGGGGTCTCTTGGATGTATATAGTAAGTTTATTAACCATATAATATAAAAATACAAAGAAACATTGTAAAAGTGAAACTAATTAACTAAGAGTTAATACTTAAAGATAAGGTTAATATAATTACCCAAACCTGTCTAAATTCTATTTCTTGTGTTTTATTCGACCCATACCCACCTTAAAATTTAAATAATCATCTTTGGAGCCATTTGAAACTGAATATGAATTTATTATAAACTAATATCTCTAGCTTTTCCAAAGGTGCCCCTCACCCCTCTTATAAAAGGGCACTCCTCCTTCTCATTTCTTCACACCTTCAAAGCCATTTGGTTCGGCCAAACTCTGCCCACATACTCTCCCAACTTCCCTCACTACAACCTAGTGGCCTTATTTTGATCATAAAGCCAACCTAAGGATCCCTTTTGATCAAATCAAAAGGAAGAACCCGAAGAAGAGGTAATGATTTCACCACCCTTTTCCAAGTTCCTTTTTTCTTCCACTTTTTCTTCCTTTGTTGTTACCATTATAAAATAATAACTCCAGTATCATATATATACTGTGATGTTATTATAAATATGGTACAACCATATTCAGTATTCTATCCACCCTTTGAATAACATGTCACCATACGTGCGTACGTACGGCTTACCCTCTCCACGTCGTGGTGTAATTGTTATTCAATATAATATTATTTGTATGGGTATAATAATGATGTGTAAATCATGTAAATAATAAATATAACATGTTAATGATTCTGTATATATTATATACCATCCATTTATATATTATTTTAATATCAAATGAATGATATTGTCACTCGTGCGTACGTACGGACTACCGTCTCCACGAACACGATAAGATTCATTCTCCATCGTATCCATTCATGTATAATTATCATTTGATGATTTAAAAATGATGTTTAAGGACTTGATATCATTTTGTATATGAATAATATACAACCTATCCTTGAAAAACATGTCTTGCGTAACAAAACATACAAAAGAAAACAAGTAAGTTCACACCCGAAACAACGATAATACTAAGATATTATTATCAAATCAATATTAAAAGATCATATATGATATCATATTAATGTATATGATTATTGTATAATTTAATAAAAATTATTTCACCATTATACAGGAGGTTAACCTACCCCAATCAAGGAAAAGTACAAGGTAAGGGTTATTTCACAATCTCTTCACTATCCGAGGTTGTTTATATGTAATAATCTACTGGGATCTCTTTACCATCCACATCCATGTTTTCTTAAAAATGTATTTCAAAACATTTTTATTATTTACAAGAATATGGTTAAAAGTCATTTATACCCTTGTTTGACTTTTTATAAGAGGAATCTTTCCGTCGTTTTCAAAACAAGGTCCTTTTTAACCTTTTCGACAGAATTAAGGTAAGAATGTTTTTTTAACTTATACGGTGGGTGCGGTTATTTTCCGCTGTTATAAAATATTCAAAGCTTTCCTTACAAGATTATAAGAATATTTTCAAAGAAAATTTTTTATTTTATATGGCTCTTAAATGATTTCAAAAATAGAAAGAGATATTTCTCTAAAAAGAGTTTTGATTTCATCTATGTAAACATCCTTTGATGGATTTTACGCTTATTTGAAGTTGATTTATTATGATAAAAAACATCTATATTGTATTGAAGGTTTTGTTATATGTTTGACTGTAGATGTGCTATTTTTATACCATTCATAGTTTATGGTGATATTATTGACATTTCTTACGCTAGTTTTAATACGAATGATTATGTTATGTTTAAACATTTTCATATGGGAATGCATTTGACTTAATATGTGACGGGTGGAGCCTTCTATAGCTCCTCGATGCATCGGTAGGTCTCATGAGACAAACTAGTGTCTTGGCACAAGGCCTTGAAAAAATCTTATTTGTAGTCTTGGCACGAGGCCTTGGCTATATAGTTATGATAGTATGGAATTATGCATTCCATCATTATGAAAGTGGTTATTGATTTTTCATGTGATCATTCGATTAGTAGAATATCCATGTGAATAAGTAAATGGAATTATTTCATTTTATTTATGCCATACCGTGTTGAAAGTTCAAGTTTGATAGGCTTTTGTTTTAGTTATACATTGCCTTAAATGTTTATTCTTATTTATGAAAGTTTCCGCTATATTGTTATCCTTACTGGGCATTTGAGCTCACCCCATTTCTATGTTTTATTTTTCCCAGGAAGTGAAGTAGTAAATTATGAATGCCATGCAGGGATATTATGTGGTGATATGAGTGTGGATTATGGAGACATTATGTTGTTGTAGTAGTTTTTCATTTTATGATGTAATGTAAAACTTATGAATATATCTAGTGTTTCCAAGGCTACTAAACCAATCGGTCTTTCGAGATTTGATCTTTCTTGTGATCATTCCAATGTTATGTAATAAAGCACCGACTCTGGGTAACTAGGGTTGGGGCGTTACAGTTGGTATCAGAGGAAGTTTAGTACAAACCTTGGAAGCTAGATTTAGATAAACTCTGATTAGATCACGTAGACCTAAGATGAACTTTGAGGATTAGTATAAAAGAACATCCTAGAATTTTGGTATTGTAGAGATTTTGTGAGTTTTCGGAGCAATACATCCATGTCTGGATACGAGCAGGTAGAGGCGGCTCTGGCACAGATGTAGCTAGGGGTAAAACCCGAAAACACCGCTTTGAGCTAGACTCGAACGGGAACTGGTGCATGACAACGGGCCTTACTGCACTCTTGGTTACGACACTCTCGGGGGATATGCTTAGGATAATTTACATTTTCATTACAAACCGATTTAAGTAATATATATATAAGATGAGAGTAAATGACCTTGGTTAATCCTAATATGTTTCAAATTGAGAATATGGTGTCATTTTAATCTCTAAATGATTTTACGACTACTATTACTCACACAATGCTTTCTGGTTTTAGTCAATTGCCGGATTCCAAGGAAGTCATAGTGACTTTGATAATGATGTACAAGGTGGAAACGGTGGTGGAAATGAGAAACAAAATGGAATGTTTATAGGCGTAAAAGATATCGTCTTTATGCCAAATCAGTTTTCCAAAAATATGATCAACAACATATATATTAACCAACTCCCAGACTCAACAAGGAAGATAAAGGTGATAAATGATAAGAGCTCCAGCAATGGAGACCATGGAGAAAAGAACACTCAATTCTCATCATGCAGGAAATGTGGAAAGAGACACCCAGGAAAGTGTCTCAATGGGACAACGAAATGTTTTACGTGTGGGAAGGAAGGACATAAAGTGAAGAATTGCCGAAGAAAAATGAAGAGTATTATGGAAGAAGATAAAAATGGTCCCAAGAGTTCATTTAGAGTCATTTGCCGTAAATGTAGGGGACCTGGCCAGTACCCGAGTGAATGTCCTATTCTATAGGATATTTTATTGGTCAAAGAAGATGCTATGTGGAAATAAATGGTTGGAGAAAAATTTAAAAAGTATTAGCACTCCTTGTTGATGGGTTTACTTTGGAATAATTTTCTCTTGTATTTGTAACCCCGCAGTTTTCCATGTGAGAATGATATTTGAGGATGAATTGTCTCTTCTCTTGTGGATATAGGTATAAATAACCATTTGGTTTTATATGATCACTGGGGTTTGAGAAAATTATAAGTTATTATAATATGGGATGAAAATGCAAGGTATGATATACCATTTGTGGTTAAATTATGTTATTTTGAGTAATTTATCTCATTTTGGTAATATTATAAAATATAGTTTTTTAAAAAGAACAACACGTAGACCGTTTGACAACCCGTCGCGTCAGACAATGCTATGGGAATTCAACCCACAACCAAAGTGCGATTGGGATTTATCACCTACCACTGGACTACGTGAAGTCCCTGGTTAGTGTGACTATTTTTTTTGTTAAATGATTTTATTGATCAATAATAAGATGATTTGGGGTCTTATGTCTTATCAAATGAATACCCTTGGTATAAGAAAGTGATTTGGTGATTAAGTGATAAATGTTATTTTGGAAGTTGTTCGGTTTTTTGAAAACACTATATTCCCAAGGAAAATAGAATACAATGGGGTTTCATTTGTAGAGTAATGGTGGATTTTTATTTACGTTTTTATTGTGGATTTATAGTGATTTGGGTTATTTATGGAAATGATTAACCTATAACAGAGAATATGATGATGTTAATTACTTTTAAGTATGCGACTTTAAGAGTATTCGATGTCATTTGGAGATACAATTTAACTTGGGAGACTACATAATCAAATTATTCTATGTTTTGGGTTTCAATATTAGTTTGGATTATATTGAAGGATTTTAAGGACAATTGATTATTGAATGGTATTTATTTAACTTTGGGGTATTGTTGGTTTAATTTTAGAAATTAAGATTAGTGCATATTTATCTCAAGGAATATCCTTTTGTGGGATCATTAGATCATTCACTAACCATTTTGGTTTTGATTAATCTTCAAAGACAATGTAAATATATAGTTTATCCTGCATGGATCATGTGATTCTATAAAAGTTTATTCTAGCTCTTCCAGTGTGACCAAGTCTTCTTGAATACTCATCGTTTAAAAAAAATTGAGTTAGTGGTGGAAATTTATTAAAGAATGAAACTATACTTAAAATGTAAGTATATCTCATAATTTTCTTAGTCAATATCATAAATGAATTCCTCGTCCTTATGTAATGTAACTTAAAAAAATTGTTGTCCGTTTACTTTCCTACTAGGAGACTAATGGTCGTTTGTCCCAACACAAGTTTGTGGTTTTCTTATTGTTAACTTTCTCCTGATCATGATTTATATTCCTCTCCATCAGAACCTGACACTTAGTTTATCATCCATATCCATGTTTTCCAACATGTAATCCTAGTATGGGTTATCTTGGATGACCCTTATACCTCTCTTTCTTTCTTTTAAAGTGATAGTTTTATTGACTCTTTTTCCGATGTGGGACTTTCCATTATATTCCCAAACAAAATTTTAAAAATTGCGAGGACGCAATTTATTGAATGAGGGGAGAATGTAACACCCCAAGTTTCCTCGGTATGTTTCCTTTCGAATAATGCAATGGCGTGCATTGTATGCAACTTCAAGATTTTAACACACCATAACCAATCAAACTAGCCGTTATGAATAGTAATACCGACTTTTTGAAATTTTATAAATTCTATCTCTCAAAATGGACTTCATTTTTGGATTCGGAATATCGAAATTATCCTAGGATGAAATTTTGGTACTTTTCGGATAACTTTCATATTTTGATGAATAGTGAAAATTACTAAATTTTAATTAAAAACAACTTTTTTAATCAAAATAATTAATAGTGATAAACTATTAATTTGAGTGGTTTTAAAGTATATTTAGAATATATTTTTACCAAGTAATACAATTTGGGTCATTGAACAAAATTTCACATTTAAACCAGACATAAACAAGTGACAATCTTTTGATAGTTATTATCTCTAAAAAACACGCTTTTTGTTTTAACAACAGGAATTAATTTAAAATTAATTTCTTCCACTTCTGCGTTTTGAATTTGGAAAAATTGATTCTATATATGTAATCAGGATGTTCAAATTGTGTAAATAGGTAGCTTTTATTTTTAAACATTTTGGATAATTACTCCGGTAAATATTTTATTTACCATGGTTAAAGGGTAAATCCGGTAAACAAGGGTTAAAAAATAATATTATAATAATATTAAATTACTATGAAACGTGTCTTAACCCTATTGGTTGATACATGGTCGACCATGGGCATCTTTCGGTCGATTTTGGGACCCCATGGATCCACTTGTAAGTGATAATGACACTTTATTTTAATTAAGTTAAAATAAATAAAAAAATGACACAAGCATATATCTTTTAACAAAAAAATTGTTACAGAGGGTTATATATGTTGTATTTTAGATTATAAATTTTAATTATAAATATAGAAAGATTTCCTACGTAATGAAATTTTATTTATAATTTTTAGACATTAAATAATTTAATTTATTTATGACACAATGATGATGAATTAATTACTTTAATAGTAAAAAATTAAAATAATTGATATTATAAATACCCAAATAAATATAATATGAAACTTTTAATTAATTAAAATAATATTATAGGATAATATGACATATTAGGATTGATTTACTTGACTTTTTTCAAAGTAATCATTCTTTTATGAGTTTCAAAAAAATCAACTATTGAATAGTGTCAAAATTGACATAAAAGAGTTCTTAAAACAAATATTATATTATTAATAGATATTAAATTCCTAAAAATATAAGGTTCGGACAAGAGACTTATATCATGATAGGTTCATCATTAATGGACCACTTGGGGGTCTCTTGTATGTATATATAAAGTTTATTAACCATATAATATAAAAATACAAAGAGACATTGTAAAAGTGAAACTAATTAACTAAGAGTTAATAATTAAAGATAAGGTTAATATAATGACCCAAACCTGTCTACATTCTATTGGTTGAGTTGTTTTAGACCCATACCCACCTTAACATTTAAATAATAATCTTTGGATCCATTGGAAACCGAATATGTATTTTTTATAAACTAATATCTCTAGCTTTTCCAAAGGTGCCCCTCACCCCTCTTATAAAAGGGCACCCATCCTTCTCATTTCTTCACACATTCAAAGCCTTTTGGATCGGCCAAACTCTGACCAAATACTCTCCCAACTTCCCTCACTACATCCTAGGGGCATTATTATGATCGTAAAGCCATCCTAGGGAGCCCTTTTGATCAAATCAAAAGGAAGAACTCGAAGAAGAGGTAATGATTTCACCACCCTTTTCCAAGTTCTTTTCTTCTTCCACTTCTTCTTCCTTTGTTGTTACCATTATAAAATAATAACTCCAGTATCATATATATAATGTGATGTTATTATAAATATGGTACAACCATATTCAGTATTCTATCCACCCTTTGAATAACATGTCACCATACGTGCGTACGTACGGCTTACCGTCTCCACGTTGTGGTGTAATTGTTATTCAATATAATATTATTTGGATGGGTATAATAATGATGTGTAACTCATGTAATAATAAATCTAACATGTTAATGATTCTGTATATATGATATATCATCCATTTATATATTATTTTAATATCAAAAGAATGATATTCCCGCTCGTGCGTACGTACGGACTACAGTCTCCACGAACACGATAAGATTCATTCTCCATCGTATCCATTCAAGTATAATTATCATTTGATGATTTAAAAATGATGTTTAAGGACTTTATATCATTCTGGATATGAATAATATACAACCTATCCTTTACAAACATGTCTTACGTAACAAAACATACAAAAGAAAACAAGGAAGTTCACACCCGAAACAACGATAATACTAAGATATTATTATCAAATCAATATTAAAAGATCATATATGATATCATATTAATGTATATGATTCTTGTATAATTTAATAACAATTATTTCACCATTATACAGGAGGTTAACCTACCCTAATCAAGGAAAAGTACGAGGTAAGGGTTATTTCACAATCTCTTCATTATCCGAGGTTGTTTATATGTAAAAATCTACTGGGATCTCTTTACCATCCACATCCATGTTTTCTTAAAAATTTATTTCATAACATTTTTATTATTTACATGAATATGGTTTAAAGTCATTTATACCCTTTTTTGACTTTTTATAAGAGGAATCTTTCTATTGTTTTCAAAACAAGGTCATTTTTAACCTTTTCGACAGAATTAAGGTAAGAATGTTTTTTTAACTTATACGGCGGGTGCGGTTATTTTCCGCCGTTATAAAATCTTCAAAGATTTCCTTACAAGCTTATAAGAATATTTTCAAAGAAAATGTTTTATTTTATATGGCTCTTAAATGATTTCAAAAATAGAAAGAGATATTTGTCTAAAAAGAGTTTTGATTTCATCTATGTCAACATCCTTTGATGGATTTTACGCTTATTTGAAGTTGATTTATTATGATACAAAACTTCTATATTGTATTGAAGGATTTGTGATATGTTTGACTCTGGATGTGCTATTTTTATACCATTCATAGTTTATGGTGAAATTATTGTCATTTCGTATGCTAGTTTTAATACGAATGTTTATGTTCTGTTTAAACATTTTCATATGGGAATGCATTGGACTTAATATGTGACGGGTGGAGCCCGCTATAGCTCCACGATGCATCAATAGGTATCATGAGACAAACTAGTGTCTTGGCACAAGGCCTTGACAAAATCTTATTTGTAGTCTTGGAACGAGGCCTTGGCTATGTGGTTATGATAGTCTGGCATTATGCATTCCATCATTATGAAAGTGGTTATTGATTTTTCATGTGATTATTCGATTAGTAGAATATCTATGTGAATAAGTAAATGGAATTATTTCATTTTATTTATTCCATACCATGTTTAAAGTTCAAGTTTGAAAGGCTTTTATTTTAATTATATGTTGCCTTAAATGTTTATTCTTATTTATGAAAGTTTCCGCTATATTGTTATCCTTACTAGGCATTTGAGCTCACCCCTTTTCTATGTTTTATTTTTCCTAGGAAGTGAAGAAGTAAATTATGAATGACATGCAGGGATATTATGTGGTGATATGAGTGTGGATAATGGAGAAATTATATTGTTGTAGTAGTTTTTCATTTTATGATGTAATGTAAAACTTATGAATATATCTAGTGTTTCCAAGGCTACTAAACCAATCGGTCTTTCAAGATTTGATCTTTCTTGTCATCATTCCAATGTTATGTAATAATGCACCGACTCTGGGTAACTAGGGTCGGGGTGTTACATGTGGTTTCAGGGGGGACATGGTGCCAGGCTACATGACAGAGATTCTGGCATTAGCCGAAGTAGGTGGTACTTCATGGTGGCTATTAAGAACTAGTAGTGTTTATATTTATTAGTCCATCATATTGTTTACTGATTTCCTTAAAAATTATTTCATTCTTAAACAATTATAATAGGTATGCCCTGTTGGGTGGTATCCTATTGAGATTCTTCTCACACCCTGAGCAGGCCCTTCGGGACGTGTACAGACTTTATGAATTTATGTGTAGGAAAGAGGCCAACTTCAAGAGCTGGGCAGTGTTAGTTGTTTCATGGAGATGGTATGGACCTTGAGGTCTTTCCTTGCTGGAGTTACATTGTTTTGATTACTTTCCTATATCAGCATTCTTACTTGTTTTGTAGTTACAGTTGGTTATCCATTGGCTCCTTTACATATGGATATATATGTCCTACCTTGGATGCATGTTTTTTGTTCAGTGGTAGTTACAAGTGATTAACATGCTATTTTGTTTTACTTTCCTCTACTGTTGTTTATATTTATTACTTCTGTTTTAATATTGATATTGAATGTTCTTCTGCTATGCGGGTTTGGTTCGAGTGTTCTGAGTCGTTTATTCTGCTATATTTTTATTATTATACTCGGACTAATACCATTATTATCCTCCAAGAGGGTATAGCCTACCCACTATACCTAAAAATACCCTTTCTTCTAGTCAGCAGCCATTGGCGTTTGGGGAGGTGCGCCTAAGGTAGTAACACCCGACTCATTTAGCACTGTTCGGGTGGTTGTTTGGGTCTGGGTCATTACAACCCTTACCTTAAGTCATGACTTTTCCCATACATGTTCAAAACTCCTTTATAATAAATTTATGTTTGTTATAAATCTAAAAAATAAACAAATTATTTTATATAATTCCATATATTCTTTTTTATGACTTTATATTTGGAGTTTATTAATAATTCTATATAAATGTTGCATTTTAGGTAATATTTGTGTTGTGTTTCGTATATGTTTTCACTTATTGTTCTTGATACTCTTACATAGATCTTGATTTACTTATTTAAATACTGTAAATCATGATATAAATAACATATATCTTTAGAATATAAACATTTATAATAATAAATAAAATATAGAATCATGAAATGCAATACACCGTTCTAGGACACAGTAGGTCGTACGTACGCAAGAATGATATTTTCATTTTATTGTTGCTTTGAAATAAATAGAGCAAATGATATATATAAATATATATCATTATTAATGTATAATTATTATTACATATATATAATATATGTTCATTAAAACAATCTCTAATACATTCCATGTAAAGTTTGAATGAATCACATCACTTTGGAAAGATGATAATCTACACTTCCAGAAATGAATTTGTCGTATTTAAAAAATTGAAATGATTTAAGGTATGTGTTATATAATAACTAAAAAATAAAAAATACAAAAAAAATATCATTTATATCAACTAAAAAATATGTTCCATCATAATTCACAACTATGAGAGGTGGTAAAGGAAGAAACAAACAACATCATTTCGTGAGGCGATAGTATGACGTACAGAAGAATGATACGTTCAATAGCCATTAGATGAAAGTGTGTTAACATGTAGGTAAAAAACCTAGAATAAATAAAAATCAGTATATATAGGATACTTATGTTATTATATAATCATGTAATGAGAGTAATTGATATGGTGGTAAATTAAAATAAAACAATGGAGTTTGATAAAGGATGTTAGCTCTTCTTTGGGTAACTATACTTGGTTTGCACCAAAGTATTCCTTCGTAAGATTTATACCCAAAGGTAGGATTATTGGTTGAAGGTAGGGATGTTTTTAGTAGTTTTTTCAGATTTTTTAAAATACATAGTGGATTTAGTGGTTTGAGGAAGTGTGGGGGGGGGGGGTGAGTGCCCATTCATAGAGGATGATGAGTGACATTCTTGTAAATATAAAAAGGTAAATGTTGTTAGGAGGTATAACTTACATAATATGCCTCCAATAATTTTAAAAATAATATAAAATATGGTAATAGGTAGAAATATTTCCATAAGATATATTTTTCACATTTTTATAGTTCATTTGGCCCCTCATTATTAAACCATAACCATTAAGTAATCTTTTTTTGCTTAATCACTGTAATTAATTTCAATTAATTTCACTAATATTTTTGGTAAAAGACTAAGTTTAAATTATTAGAAATTAAAAATTATTTTTTTCCAAATATTGAAACCATTTTATGAAATTATGATCACTTATGTGGTATAGAATAATTTAATGTCAATCCTGTAGATGGGAATACAAAACAGGTTTCAAGAGTAAAAATGTTGAAAATATTTCAATATTTCGGTATCTAAATTTAATTTTAAATTTATTCCAATATACTCTATTGGTATAAATGATATAAAAATTTTATAATTATTCTTAGAAACAATAAAAACCTTAATTAAATACAACAAAATTGAATCAAATCAGTTTTGAATTAACATTCATTATTTTCACTATTCATCCAAAATATGAAACTTCTTAGAAAAATTCCAACAATTCGTCCAAGGTAAATTTTGGTATATAAATTTGAAAAATGAAGTTTAAATTTTCATATAAAAATAAAAAAGGTTTCAAAAAATATATTTAAAATGGGTTCTCCATTAAAAAGCGCTAAAAATGCCAATTATAAAAATACTTTGTAATTCATAAATTTTGATTTATTCTTATATAATACCTATGAAATTTATTGGATGAGTATAAAAACTATTTATTTAGTTTATAATATATAAATATTTCTGAAAACATTAATCAAAAGTTGTTTTTTTATTTTAATAATAAAATAATTTGTTTGTATATAGAAAAATTGTTGTCTAAGAATGTAATTTCTTAATTTTCAAATAGTTAAAACAACCACATATATTAATTGATAACCAAATGATTAATTTAATACAAATATTTAAATTTTATTTTTAAAATTTAATTAATATAATTTTCAACTTAGATTTCATTTTTTAGGTGGTATCTATAAAATATTTTAATAATCATATTAATAGTATATAGTAGTGTAGTAAAAACTTAGCCTTGCGTGTAATGTAATATATCAAAGGGAATTGGTATTGTGTAAAATAAAAGTTAAACATAGTTTTGTGTGTACCAAAAACTAATTTATTGTTTTGATTAGTGTAATATTAACTTGTTTTTGCATATAACACAAGAAAACATCGTAGTTTTATATAAAAAAACTGTTTTCAGGGTTTCATGAAACGAAAATTATCCATAAGATTAAAGTAATTTTATTTATAAAAAATCGTACGATGCTACATTATACCAACCTAAAAATGTGTTTCTCACTAAAAATTATTCTGTCTTGTTAATTCTATAATAATTAAATGTTTCTTTCATAGAAATGAACATCGTAAAAAATGAATACTAAAAATTCCTTTAAAAATGCAATGTTGGAAACATGACCATTACCCAAAGTAATTAAAAATTTAGTTTCAACATGAGATCCCATATACAGGATGTCAAAATATGGAATTGGAATATAAATCATAGTATTATGTTATGATTGATAGTGATAGAGAACATGATTAAATGAAATTTAACATTCACAAATCCATAAACCAAATAGGCTTGAAAATGGCCCTTGATATCAAAATAAATTATTATAACTTCATAAAATGTTATTTCAAGACCCCTTTAATAAGGTTGAAATTTTTTCATGAGAAGATATACTTACATGAATTCAAGAAAATATCAACCTTTTAGTTTAATGATCAAGTTCTACATCTTCTATTTTTTAAAAAATAAACGTGAATTGGTTATGCCTGATGAACAAAAAAATCATAAGAACCATATGTATAATGATACTTCATTACATATGAATTTAGTAGTCATCACAAAAAAATGGTTAACAGAGGTTATTAAATATGCATAAATCATTATATGTAAATATAATACATTAATCTGTAAATCTGTATCAAATTTTTAACATTAACCATTCGATAAATGGTTAGCCTAGTAACCCTCCCAAAATATAATTCACCCTTTATTCCGTAAATAAGATATTTTTTTCTAAAAAAATCATTGGAAAAATGGGATCATCCTTGTATCGATTAAATATCAAACTTGATTTTCTTTTTATTATATTCTATGAAGAGGGATACGATCACATGAATCTTTACTAATGGAATGAAAATAATATATTTATAATGCTTTTTCATAAAAAATTAAATCATGAAATTACTGTTATAGAATGAGAGGATATGTGTGCCATAATTATCATGGTTCACTTCATCCATTATGGTTGCATAAGATTTACCTTTATCTATTAGCTTAAGATATTGTTGATGTTGATCTTCATCATTAACCTTGGGTTTTAATAACTTTCTATCATAATGACCATAATCCTTAAATATTAAACACTATATTGCAGGTGATGTTTTCTTTATAGATTTATCTCTATTCCCATTACCTTGGAATTTAGCAACACAATTACTGTTATTTAAATACATAAAACATTCATTAGTTCCCCTAATATAATTTCCTCAAAGTTCCCTTCCACACATTGAGCACAAAAAAATATAATATTCTTCCATCTATATTTTTAAATATTACTCTTAATTAAATCTTTATATTGTTATTACAATCATGATATTGACTGGTGGATTTTATCTCTAATTTTGTAAGAAGAATAAAAGGATGAAACGTGAAAAAATAATAATTTCTTGAACTCATCCTTATCCATGGATTCAATTTTATCTTGTTTTATCATATTCTGGATAATGTTCCAATATTTTTTCGCTTCACATTACAAGAAATATGTTCCCAATATACCTTTTTTTCATTATGATCAAAAAAGAATGAAAAAGAACATCAATGGTAAAAATTCATTTTCAGAAACTAGTGGATCGGTCATTCCATTAATGTAATTTGGATTTTTTTTAAAAAATATTTAATAAATTATTGTTCCCTTCTTTGGTCATTTGGAAACTCAACATGATTCACGGCTTCGTAAGGTTATGAGGTTATAACAATAAGTTTTTCACTCATATAACATGACTTTTAGTTACTCAATAATCCCATAATGTCATTGTCCATTTCATTCTTCATTAACTTATTTCCTTTGGGTTTCATCCATTAACTAAAAAGAAAATGAATAGCATAAGAAAAAATCATCATAGAGGAGAACCACATAATCATGAAAAAACCACTTATAGGACATTTAAATCATGACACACTCTTTCTTAACCTGACAAAACTTAGGTTTATCTAAGTTCATGCATAGTCATCACTTATTTATATACTTTATCATGGTTTGTGAAGAGTTTATGAATTCTCAAATCATATCCCCTTGGAGAGTCAAAGATGGAATACAGAAAGGCCCATTTTCAAACACCTATTTTTAATTGAGTTGAACTCAATATGATGTTTTTGAGGTTTTTACCCCATTGAAAAACTATACCTGAGCCACATCCACTTGTAGTATCCATACATAGTTTTTTTCTAGGAAACTAGTCATTCTATCCTTTTCCAAAATTCCAGGACATTTTCCGAAACATTAACATATATTTAGACTTTTCCTTAGAGACATTCCTAGAAATTTCATTATAAATATCCAAAGGGATCTCACTAATTTTTTCCTATCCCAATTTCTTATGTTTTACATAACCATTCATTTGATACCAACTACAGTGACCCAGGATTAACATATGTGGATATTCAATCATTTTTTATGAATATTCATCACATTTCTAAAGTATATACTTGAGGACCATAATAGATTAATGTCTTCCGAAACATGGAAAAATAATCATCTAACATGGTGGAAGATCTTCGATATCTCCCTTAAAGATATTCAACATCAGTACTACCACTAAAAACCATTATCCATAACCTCCAATAGGGAAACATAAAAAAGGGGTGAGATCATATGCTCAGAAATGGTAAAAAAATATACACATAAGCATAACCTGAGCATAGGGTTATTAGAACATGTGAATAACATTGAAAAATCATACCATGTATGTCAAAGAACATAAGAATGAATAATTTCATAAATATTGGTAGTTAGTATGACACAAATCATATGTATATTAATAGAATTATCCATGGTATCATAAGATAGGAACAAGACATAATATTTTTTATAGAAACAAAAGAATATAATAATTATTTTCATGGTAGTCAAGGAATAATTACAATTCCATCTTAGTTGAATGGTTAAACTCTCCAAGCCATCTTAGTAGTCAAGGTCTGGTTCCAAACCCATTTCAGTAAACGAGATCCTTTAAGGAAGTGGGTTCCCTCCCTGTTCTAGCCCTACATTACTGAAGTGAGATCACATCCCATTCCACCTCAATATTATTGATCAAAGTTAACACCTCATTTTAGAAATATAAAAATGAACATAGTTCACTCTTATTTACATCCATGTATTATTGAACTGGGTTCAGTTAACATTTTTTCCATCTATTTCTAAACATATTTCACTCCTCATTACCTCCATTTATTATAGAACTATGTCCATTTCCCAATCATTACAGGTATTACGGAACTACATTCACTTCTGATTCCCGGCATGTATTACTAAATGAGTTCATTACTCCATAATTCTATGTATTACTGAATTGAGATTACTCCTTCCATCTATGTATTACTGAACTAGGTTCACTTCACTTTTCATCCATGAAATACTAAGAAAAATTCACTTCCTATTCCAGCCCAATAATACTGAATCAGGTTCACTTTCAATTCCATCCTTTTATTACTGAATAGATTCCACATCTTATTTGACCCCTTTATTACTGAACTGAGTTCACTGTTCCTTAGATCCTTGTATTTATTAACTGATTTTACACGTATTTTAAGTAAATTATATATCATGAGATATAAATAATAACCTAAGGAATTAGAGGGAGATATAGATCCCACCCATCTCATTAATAAATCATTCATACATTTTCTCTTTGAGCATAAAAATAATACCATAACCCATAAATTTAAATGGATATCCAAAACATGAACTGATATCCTAAACTTTTCGAAAAGATATTGGTTTCATAATCACTTGATCAAATCACAACTCATGAAGAATGATGGGTTCATAAGAAAATAACCCCTGAACAGGGAAACACAATTCCTAAAAATTAGGACATCAAAACATAAACCATTAAGAGAAAGGATAATAATGGAACCATTGGATAATTTCCTAGAAATTCATGAGTAAATCTGAAGGATGACATATTAGAAGGAAGATAATTTAGAAATATCCTTTATAAACATTTCATGATGAAGATATACATTCTTCTTTGAAAAATGTAACGACCCGACCCAAGGGCCAAAAACCCGAGTCGCTACAAAAAAGGTTTTTTAAAACAAACAATTTCTTTTAAAAACTATTTCTGGGAAATATTATGAAAGAGGCCTTAAAAAATATTAAAAACCATTTTCCCTGGAAACTAATAAATTATTATTTTTTGAAAAAGTATAACCATTTTCTCTGTAAACAAATAAAATAATCATAAAAAAAATTGAAAACCATTTCCATGAACACATATAAAATAAGATTTAAAACATTTTGATATAACTTATCCTTTAAAACATTTTGAAATTAATTTTCCTTGGAATCATATAAAATAATATTCAGAACATTTTTAGACAACATGGATTTGAAGGAACACATATTTCCAACTTAAGAGAGTGATAATGTCTACTTTTCATAAAAAACATATTAATTATCATAATTACAAAAGTGTGTAAAAATTGTAATAATACAAAAATATATAATTAATAACATTAAGATATTAAAATTATTGAGTTTTTTTGAAATGTGAATCATAAGGTTTTTCAATGAAAGCATAACCATATACAATTTAGATAAACACTGAGATTGTTGCAATAAAATTTTACAACTTTGTTACTTTGAATTAGACTCCCCATGTATGAAAATGAAATAACATTAAGCCTAAAATATCTTCTAAATAATTTGATTTATTTGATAATATGTCAATGGGAAGTTCATATACATCGTATAATTACATAGGTTCAGAACATGACACGTATCTCATAGAAGGTTAATTGTGACAAAATTGCATTACCAATTGGGAAGCTTTTGAAACATAAAACCCATGAAAAAAATATAATCATAGGGATATTTAAATTCCCATAAAAATAGTTATAATAAAAATTGGATATTATACACACCACATATTTGAAAAATGAGGTGAACATGTCTTGTGTCTCATGAAAAATAAAAGTGAGATGAGAAAACCCTTACCTTATGTATTGAATTTATTCGTTTATGTTAAAACCTCCAATATAAAAAATATAATATTATTATAAATCTACAAAGAATACATATTATTATATCTAATAACATATAATATTTTATTATGACTTTATATTACTAGTTTGTTAACAATTCCATGTAAAATTTACGTTTTCGGTAATATCAGCATTGTTTTCTTATATGCTTTGACTTCTCATTTTTGATGCTCTTACTTAGATTATAATATATTTATTTAAATAATGTAAAATATTATATAAATATAATATATATTCATTATATAGATATTTATAAATATATATATAATATATAATCCTGAAATGGAATACACCGTTCATGGGGATGGTAGGTCGTACTTATGCATGAATGTTATTTCTATTTTATTATCATATTGAATGAAATTGGGTAAATGATATATATATATATATATATAACAAAATCATAGTATAATTATTATGTATTATATGTCATATAATTTCACTAAATCCATCCTTAATATGTTCTGTATAATGTGTGAATGAATCACATCACTTTTCGGAGGTGGTAGTCCACACATCCACAAACGAAGTTATCGTATTTGAAAAAAATAGAAAGGATGAAGATATGTGTTATATATGAATTATAGAAGAATAAATATATCATATATATAATATAAATAAAATTAAAATATAGTTTCAATCAAAATTATGGACCCCAAGAGGTGGTTATGGAAAAAAAACCACATCATTTCATGAGGTTCTAGTTCTTCGAACACAAGAACGGTAAGTTTGTAACACATTATATGGATGATTGTGTAACTATAGCTTGAAAACATAGGAAAAAATATAAGTATATTTATTATATATTGTTTATTATATATTCTTTGAATAATAATATTTTAGGTGATTTAAACTGAAAATAAAACAAATGAGGTTGAGGAGGTATGTTACCACTTCATTGGGTAACTACTCGTAGTTTTCACAAAAGGGATTCCATGGCTGGATTTTTTAATAGAAGGAGACCTGTAGGATGAATAGAGGGATTTTGGGAGGATATATTTCTATTTTATGCCCACAAAAAATTTTCTTGAGAGGTTTGATGCAATAAGGGGGGATTCCCTTTTATAGAGGAGGACGATTGACATTGTTGTTAGTAAAAAAGGTAAACAATATTGAGAGATCTAACATACATAATATGCCTCCAATAATATTGTAAAATTGATCAATGTGGTTAATGTGACAAAATATTTCCAAAAAATGGATTCATGACACATTTCTAATCCATTTCTACTTTTTAGATTAATGTTTAACCACTATGTAATTTTGTTTTTACCTTAATTGGTGTAATTAATTTTAATTTACTTCACTAATATTTATGTTGAAAAACAAATTTAAAATTATTAAAAATTATAAATTATTATGATTCCAAATATGGAATCCATTGTTAAAAATTCTAATCACAAAAGAGGATAAAATGAAATTAATGTTAATCCCATAGACGGGATAACAAAGCCTATTTTTAATGTTAAAATATTCCAAATATTGCAATGTTTATATATCTAAATTTTATGTGAAATTATTACAAATGACGTAAATTTATTAAAATTATTTAAAAAATATCATATTATATTTAAAACCAATTAATAACATTATTTATCTATAAAAATAAATTCGATGAAAAAGTATTTTTGAATTAAAATTCACTATTTTTCATTATCCATAAAAAATGAAACTTCTTAGAAAAATTTAAAAAATTAACCCAATGTAAAATTTGAAATTATTAATTCAAAAATTATGTTTATTTATTAAAATAAAAATTATAAATGATTGAAATATTATATTTAAACCGATATGTTCATTAAAAGGTTGTAAAATTGCCTTGAAGAAAAATACTTCTTTTTATTCATAAATATGGATTTGTTCTTCCCGTATACCAATAAAATATTTTGGATGAGACTTAGAACTATTTATTGAATACATATAATATGAAATTTTATTGAAAAATTAATCAAATTTGTTTTTTTAGGTTATTTAGTTAAAATTATGTTTTTACATATAAATATAGTTTTCTTAGAAAAGTAATTTCTTTTTCTTCAAATAGTTCTTACAATAACGTATAAAAATTTATAACCAAAGGATTTATTTTGTACTCATGTTTACATCTTATTTTCACTTTTTAATTTATCTTATTTGAAATTTTTATTTCAATACCTAGGTGGAAGTTATATAAATATTTTAATAATCACATTAGTAGTATATTATAGTTTAGTAAAAATTATGCCTTGCATGTAACACTAGCTATCGATGGGACTTGTTATTTCCTGTAATAAAATAAAAAAAATATTTTTTAGATATTAATGATAATCTAAGTGTTTCATGTAATGAAATATTAAAATGGTTTTGGATATAACAAAAACCAAACAGAGCACATCTATATAAAAACTATATTCATTGTTACATTAAATAAAAAATATCACAAAGATTAAATTAATTTTAAAAAATATAATCTGAAATATCTTTGGTCACTATAGTTCTGATACATGGAATCGATTTAAAAATTCATATTTTCATTCTACCTTGAATCTTATGATATCACAAATTCTTCTTTATAGGATAAAGGTTAATTACAATAAATAACGAGTCACTATCTTTGGTCACTATAAATATTTAACTATTTGGTTATCTTACCCCTCCAGTGATACTATACATTACTTGTGTTTCAGACACTACTTTATCCACAGGGACATGTGGAATATAATAATGTTTGAACCCTAGTATATATTGATCATCCACTTCATCGAAGATAATATTTATCACACATTCCTTTTTGAGGATGTGTCACATATCTATAAAAACATCTTGTCTTGTGATGATCACTTTTTTGTATTAGGGGTTGTATAGTTATTACCCCTCGATTTACATAAGATACCCTATAACGATACACCTTGTGACCCAATGTTCTAGTTTGTATCATGAAAAGTCATTAAAAAGTGCCTCACCACCCCCTTCATGTGTATGTGAAAAAACAGGGTTCTTTACACTCTATAACCCAAAGAGATTTATATTATCCACTTTTTTTGTACTTGGTTTATTGTATATGTTTCATATTTTAATTTATATCCAAAAATGATAATGGAATATCTACATGACTCATCATTGGCCTTACGATTTTAAACATGGTATGGTTCTACCTTTTACTAACACCATTCCACTACGGTTTTTAAGGTCGAGTGAGTTGAAAGAGAATATTATGATCATATAGATATTCTATAAACACTTGTTTAAGATATTCAAAACCTTGAGAAGAATAAAACTTCTTAGTTTTTTTCTATTAAATTATCTAATTCATTGTTGATTTTTATGAATTTCAGAAAGGACCCAAACTTATACCTCATCAAGTACACATATCCTTATCTACTAAATATATTAATAAATATTATTAAGTACGAATACCCACCTCTAATATCTAATAGAAATGGTCCACAGACATAAATTTATAGCAATCAAAGAATATTTTTGGACCTTCCTCCCTATACACCAAATGGCGGTTTAGTCATTTTTCCTTCTAAAAACCATGAAATTTATCAAGTGGGATTATCTTAAAATTGTCTTAATAACCATCATGATAAATTCTTTTCAAATGATTCTTTTTTATAAAACCAATACATAGATTCCCTATTTGAGTCATATATGATTCATGTAATCATCAGTAGTTATCTATTTCCAATATTTGGTTTATGTAATTTAATACATAAATACCATTATTTTAATGTGTCATACCACAAAATATGTTGTCTGTATAACAGAAAAACATTTATTTCTGAATTTGAAAATACACAAATCTATATCTATGTTGGATTAAAAAAATTATGTTCTTGATAATAGTTGGTACATAATAAAAATCTTTTAAAACAAATATCAGTGATTATTTCAATGAAATTTGGTAGTCTCTAATGGATAGAGTTGTAAAGACCCATAAAATTCAAGGTAATTTTTTTATTATTTTTCTTTGGGATTTTACAAGAACGCCGTTTCTGACGGTGCCTGATTCCGAGGCCCGGTGTGCCCGGAATCAATTCCTGAAGTTAGGCTCGGGTACGTTCAGTGAACGAACGAGTGGGTTTTTCTATCTTTTGAACCGGTACTCAGAATACAAATTTGAGGGCACCGATGAACTCGTAGTGCCAGTTTTTTCTTAATAAGACCCTTCCTGGAGTTGTGTTTACTTGGGAGGAGTTGTTAAAAAAAGTGAGGAATAAAAATATAATTGATTTACAATTTTCTTTTTATTTCTTGCTAAGTGGTTAAGTGTGGAGTCACAACACCCTTCACCTCTCTTATTTGGTTATATCCTAAGTAAGGGAGTTGGGGGTGGGACCCTATTGTAGTTAACTACCTTTGAGAGGATTAAGGTGGTGTGGGTCCCACAAGAGCCCAACCCCTCACCTTCCCCTAACGTTCATAACTTCCCCCTCTTTAATTTGTAACTCTCAAAAATAAAACCCTCTCTCTTAACTCTTGCCAACTTACACTAATTGATTAATTGAACCTCCTCAATTAATTAATTAAGCGTTTTGAGTTTTGAATTTCAAATGGCATGTGTTAATAAAATAATTGGTTGAGCCCTTTTTATTTTATTTTGGGGGACACACTTTGTGTTGAGGGTTTTGGGGAGAGAGAGGGAGAGAGAGCCTTGTGAGAAGACGAAGAAGAAGGAAGAGGAGAGAATTCCTCCTTGTTGAAGAACAACGCTTCCTTATAGAAGAACGACAACTTTCCTCTTCCGCAATAAGGAAGGAGATGCCGACCGTGGAGACCGATGCCAACAACAACATTCTTCTACTTCTTCCGACATCGACAGAATCGATACCATTATTCTGCGACATTTGACTTCCATGACTTGATGACGTGCGACTTCATTTTCAAGGTAGTGGTTAATTGTTTCTTCTTAGTGAATATTTTCATTGTCATTCATCGTTCTCCAATTTGGCCGCCTGTTATCGCAATAACGGGAGGAGGTCGGACCGCACGAACACGACCGACTCTCCTCCCCACTTGATGCTTGAATTTGTTGCGGCACGAGCAAGGCAGAGCGGTGCCATTGCACCGCGAAAAAATAATGAAGAATGGGCGGAGAAGCGCCGAGCCGTCGTGCTGCACCTTTGAAGTCAAACAAAGTCGCGGCGCCGTCGCGCCGCCCTGGAAAACCCCGAAGAGGCCGCGGTTTGATTATTTGACGTGCGGATCAACGGGTGATGATGGAATGGGCCGCAGAGACTTTTTTAAGTCTTCATAGTGAAGAGTAGGTCTCAGGAGGACCACCGGAGAAGACCACAGGCAAAACAGACCACCGGAGCGCGTTCGGTGTCCGCGGAAGAGCCTGCCGGCGGCCGGCACCGGCCGGCCCCCAAGAGGGTCCGTCGTGGCTAAAGTCGTGGCGGTAAAAGGCGGTCCCGAGGCCTCGTGGGACCAGAGGGATGACCGGGGGTCGTAACCCCCGGCGGTCAAAGGGAGTGGCCCCCACGTTGGGGGGGGGGGGATTTAATCAGGGGGCACGCACCTCCCACCTATTCCGCTGAGCTCGGCCAGCCGAGCAGGCCACGCCAGCGCGGCACGCAGACCAGCCGCTGAGCCACACCCAAACGGGATGGACCCGGACCCAGTTCGGGTCGACCCGGTTTGGGCCGACCCCGGGGTCTAGGGCCGGGTCGGACCGGGCACGAACCCCCTATTTTCGGGTAGTTTTAGTTCAAACGCCGATAACATGATCTACGGACGTCGGATCGATGCACCGTCAGTTGCGATACGATCCTTGGATTGGGATGGTAGTTTCGGTATATTACAGATAAGGTTTCGGAGATCTTGGTGTATGGCCGGGTTGGATCGAACCCGAAACTAACCAGGCCCTCGGAGCAGAAACACTTATAACTTCAGCTGAAGACGTCCAATTGATGTGTCGTTGACTTTGTTGGATTCCTCTTGATGATACGGAACTTTTGGCATACTTCACCTAGGTTTTGGATGCAGTTGGATAGTGGCCGGGTTGGATTGTACCGAAAATCCAACCGGGCCCCTAGAACGGAAAAGCTGATAACTTACAGACCGGACGTCCGTTTGATGAACCGTCAGCAGTGTTGGTGATCTCATTTAGAATAGGTCCCTATGAGTATACTGTATGAGAGTTCCGGGTATAGTTGAGATATGTCCGGGTTGGTTCGCCCATGAAACCAATCGGGCCCCTGGGACGAAAAGGCTAATAATTCACAGACTGGGAGTCTGATTGACGCGCCGTCTGTTGAGTTGATACCCCTATGAAGAGGTGGTCCGTTGAGATACATCCTCATGGGAATTTTTGATACTTGGTGTATCGACCTGTAGCTCGTGGAGCGGACCCTCCTGGAGATGAGAGTACGGACTACGGAGACCGTGTAGCTGGCTGAGACCTGACGACACTTGACCGACCGACTTGAAGTGAGTTGACTAGACTAGTGGATGGAGCACTACTATGTTTGGGTGCAGACCCATGGAGGATGGAGCACTGCTTTGTTTGGATGCAGACCCGTGGTACTCAACAGAAGGAGTACCTTTGCAGGCTATTAGGGGGGTGCACTACTGTTTTTTGGTGGCAGACCCCGGCGGGAAACACTACTGTGTTTGGGTGGCTGACCCGCAGTACTCGATAGGAGGAGTAACTCAGCAGTCTGAGGTTAGTGAGCATTACATCAGAGTCATGACAGGATCACTGTACTCGTCAGAGATGGGGCTCTTCAGTAGTTGCGGTTTCGATATTGAAAATCCTGGTTTGAGCTGAGTCTATGACCTTTGTGTTTACCTCATGATTGAGATGGGTCACTTGATAACTTAGGTATATGTATGGGCATATACCTGGGTGGTGTTTATCTGTTGATTTCATAACCTTTGTGTTTCCTCATGATTTAGATGGTTTACTTGATAACTTAGGTATAAGTATGGGCTTATACCTAGTAAGGGTTATCTATTGAGATCCTTCTTTGTGGTTATCCTTGTTGGATTTAGTGAGACCTTGAGGGTCTCGGGGTCCCTACTGAGTATCATTATACTCACGCCTGCATGGGCTATGCCCGCACCTCGTTGTGTTGGTTGCAGACGATGGGTATCTCTGATAGAGGTCGAGTGTTCGAGGGCTGGACGGTACCCGGAGGTGGACCTCACGATGAGTCAGTATCTGAAGGTGGACTTCATGAAGAGACGATACTCGGAAGAGGTTGACGGATGAGAGCATTGTGGAAGCTATCTGTACCTACCCTTCAGGTAGGATCTAGGGTGGACGAACCAGGAGCTGTTCTATCTGTACCAACCCTTCAGGTTGGATCCTTGGTGGACGATCCAGGAGCTACTTTCCACCTTCCAGCTATTTTATCTTTTTCCCTATACTTTACAGTTGGGCTTGTATTTCTGGCCCCTTTATTTTCAGCACTGCTTGTATTCAGTTTTACTTAGTGTTTACTTCCTCTTGTACTCTAGTTGGATGTGTTTGTGTTTTATAAAGGCAATGCCTTCCTAGTTAACGGTATTTACGCCTTTGGTGCAAGTTGCCATCCCCTGGACTATGGAAGGCGGGCTTGGGGTAGTCACGACATGGGCCCTAAGGACGGGTCGTGACAAATTGGTATAAGAGGAGTCGGTTCTACTGCATAACTTGTAACTCTGATATTTCCTTACTGTAGAGCAATAGTGTTAAGGGTACCGAGTGTGGTTTTCAGTTCAGGGAGTCCAGTGTTGGTGCGGGCGGCCGACGTATCCATACACCAGGACCCTGACAACTGATTTTTGACTTTGTGCATGAAACACTAATTGTGTGTGTGTTTTCAAAGGTTTTCCCTTAAAACAGCTCAAACCAGGTCAGCTCACTAGGTATAAATCGTTTGACCATGTCACGTATGTTTCTTTCAGGATGTCTTTCCATGGATGACCAGCTAGAGCCCAACGGAATGTACGTACTGACAGCCTTCCGCCTGACGAGGCTTTAGTATAGGGTTGTCTTATAGTTGAGGCACCAGCGGAGGCACCACCAGTACTACCATACATTGGGCCACCGATGCCACCAGCCCTAGCAGTAGGTGATGCACGCCGCTTAAGCGCACTGCACGTGTTCCAACGCCAGAGGCCACCCAGGTTCCTAGGAGAGACGGATCCACAGGTGGTTGAGGATTGGCTAGATGTTGTGGTTGGAGTTTTCAGTATAGTGGGTACACCATCGGACTTTATGGTGATCTTTGCTGCCAGCCTCCTTCAGGAAGCAGCTGAGAGATGGTGGAGCCACTTTTTCCATTTTTGCGATAGGATGACCTTCACTTGGGAAGACTTTGAGTCCTTTTCAAGGAGGAGTTTCTACAAGTGGCACTACAACCCGAGCATGTTCAGGAGCTGCAGCATTTTCCCCATTATTTTCCATTAGTAGCCAAGTCATCTGTAGGTAGTATACAGATGATTCAGAGGTCCAAGAGGACCAGAGACAGCCGTACGAGGAGCAGGAAGTGTTATGAATGTGGCAGTAAGGGTCACCTGGCACGTGATTGTCCGACCCCCACGCACAGTTGATCCGCAGGCTTTGGAGGATCCACCAAGACAGAAGCACCGGCGGGTGCTTGAGCAACAACCGAGCGGTGGACAAGGTAGTAGAGCTCCGGAAGCAGGCGGACATGAGTGGAACTAGTGGATTATTTTTGTTCTTGGTACTTTTAGTTCCATGTTGTTGTTGTATTTGTGTCTTTGTAATATGAGATGCAATAATAAAAGACACTTATACTAGTGACACTTTCTTTCCTATCCTTTTGTTTTGTTTATACTGAGAGGTCCCAGTTTAAACTATTGACTTGACCCTCACTTTCGAGATTTCTACTAGAGGATACTCAGTGACCTCACACGGATGCCGACAGTGTGACTCAATCCTTGGAGGTGAGAGTGAAGGTTGGATCTCTTGGTCGTAGCGTCGAGGCCTTACGACATCATCCATGGCATGAATGCATCAGTCATCTCAGGATTTACTGTATTAGGCAATGGGCATGGTTCATCATGGGGATGAGAATGAGTTTCTCTTTTAGGTAAAGGAGAAAACATAGCAGCTCTTACAGATCGTAAGAAAAGAAGGTGCAGATCATCCAGGAGTGGATCAAGACTGCATAGTGTAGTAAGAAATAGGAAGCTGACACCAGTCTTAGAGACTTGGGCGTGTTAAATTTTTCAAGAAGAAGAATCATTAAGGAGAGATGAGTCTGCAAAGTAGCATACGTGGAGGCAGATCTAGGAGAGAAGCATGAGGTGGTGTACATTTTTACATGCTACAACCACCCACCTTAGTTTTCCCCACCAGGCTTAGGGAGCTGGAGGGAAGGGGAAGATTGCGGCTGCATGTGGTCAATGAGTGTGGCCCAATGGCTCTAAAAATGATTCAAGTGAAAGTCTGTGTCCACTACTAGCTGTCGTAGTAACAGACAATGATATGAATCATTCTTTCCTTCCACGAATTTTGTTCCAGACCTAGAATTTTAGGTAAGCCGTAGAATTGACCCTCACGTCTGGAGATACCTTGGGAGGATACTCGATAATTACACTTACGCCGACAGTGTGGTCTGACCCTTGAGGCGAGAGTTTCGGTGGGAATCTCTTAGTGGCAGCGTCGAGGCCTTACGATGTTGGTCTCGGTGTGGATTGGATTCACAGTTCATGCTAAGATTGATTGTATTAGGAAAAAAGGTTGTGGTCTAACTACCACGTCAGGATAGGTTTTCCTTGGTCGACGAAAAGTAAACCCCAGGTAGCACCGGATAAACTCATACATAGGAGGGTGCGGCTGATCACTCTTGAGTCGGTCAACCTTACCCTCGTGGCAGCAGGAGTTTTGAGTTTCAGTTCTTATCAGGAATTGGAGACCTCTAGAATTCGAGGATGGGGACAACGTTTTCTTATGGGTCTCACCTCGACGAGGTCTATGGAGATGTGGCCGAAGCGGAAAGTAACCTCCGAGGATCAGCAAACCTTTTCAAGTCCTCAGCAGGGTAGGCGAGGTGGCTTACCGCTTGACCCATCCACTTCATTTGCACTAGGTGCACGACGGTATCCATGTATCTCATCTGGGAAGACACGTGCTTGACACGACGCATATCATCGACCATGGGGAGATGGACATTGGCGATGGGGTGACTTTTGTGGGGTTCCAGTAGGAGTTGAGGATCGAAAGGAGTGGTCCTACGAGGACGGTCGATTCCTCTTGTGCACTTTCGTTGGCAGCACGGGAAACTCTAGGTGAGCACATGGGAGTGGAAGGATCAAATGCATGCATAGTACCGCTTTTGTATCCCTAGTTTGTGTTAAAGCATTACGAGGACGTAAAGCCCTGAGGAGGGAGTAATGTAAAGACCCGTAAAATTCAAGTGAAATTTTTTCTTAATTTTCTTTGGGATTTTAGAAAAACGCAGTTTCTGACGGCGCCTGATTCTAAGGCCTGGTGTGCCCGGAATCAATTCTCGAAGTTAGGCTTGGGTACGGTCCGTGAACGAACGAGTGGGTTTTTCTAAATTTTGAACCAGTACTCGGAATTGAAATCTGAGGGTACCGATGAACTCACAGTGCCGATTTTTTCTTAATAAGACCCTTCCTGGAGTTGTGTTTACTCAGGAGGAGTTGTTAAAAAAAAGAGAGGAATAAAAATATATTTATTTTACAATTTTATTTTTATTTCTTGCTAAGTGGTTAAGTGTTTAGTCACAACACCCTTCCCCTCTCTTATGTGGTTATATCAAAATTAAGGGAGTTGGGGGTGGGACCCTCTTGTAGTTAACTACCTTTGAGAGGATTAAGGTGGGGTGGGTCCCACACGAGCCCAACCCCTCACCTTCCCCTAACGTTCATAACTTTTCCCCTCTTTAATTTGCAACTCTCAAAAAGAAAACCCCAACTCTTAACTCTTGCCAACTTACACTAATTTATTAATTGAACCTTCTCACTTAATTAATTAAGTGTTTTGAGTTTTGAATTTCAAATGGAATGTGTTAATAAAATAATTGGCTAAGACCTTTTTATTTTATTTTGGGGGACACACTTTGTGTTGATGATTTTGGGGAGAGAGAGGGAGAGAGAGCCTTGTGAGAAGAAGAAGAAGAAGGAAGAGGAGATAATTCCTCCTCGTTGAATAACGACACTTCCTTATCGAAGAACGACAACTTTCCTCTTCCGTGACAAGGAAGGAGATGCCGACCATGGAGACCGACGCCAACAACAACGTTCTTATACTTCTTCTGAAATCAACGAAATCGATATCATTATTCCGCGACATTCGACTTCCATGACTCCACAACGTATGACGTCATTTTCGAGGTAGGGCTTAATTGTTTCTTCTTCATGAATATTTTCTTCGCCATTCATTTCTCTCCAATTTGGCCGCCTGTTATCACAATAACGGGAGGAGGTCGGACCACACAAACACGACCGACTATCCTCCCCACTTGATGCTTGAATTTGTTGCGGCACGAGCACGGCAGTGCGGTGCCGATGCATCGCACGAAAATAATGAAGAATGGGCGGAAAAGCACGGCGCCATTGCGCCATGCCATTGAAGTCAAACAATGTCACGGCGCCGTCGCGCCGCACCGGAAAACCGCGAAGAGGCCGCGGTTTGTTTATTTGACGTGCGGATCGACGAGCGATGATGGAACGGGCCACAGAGATGTTTTGAAGTCTTCGTAGTGAAGAGGCAGTCCCGGGAGGACTGTCGGCGAGGACCGAAGACAAAACGGACCACCGGAGCGCGTCCGGTGGTCCGTGGAAGAGCCTGCCGGCGGCCGGAGGCAGCGGCCGACACCGGCCGACCTCCAGAAGGCGGCGACGCCCAACGTGCAGTCAGGAGGGTCTGTTGCGGCTGAAGATGCAGCGGCAGGAGGCAGTCTGACGGATGCGTGGGGCCAGAGGGAAGAATGGGGGCCATAACTCCTGGTGGTCAAAGGGAGCGGCCCCCACGTGGGGGGGGGGGGCTTCAATCAGGGGGCCACGCGCCTCCCCCCTGTTCCGCGCAGCTCGGCCAGCCGTGCAGGCCACGCGGGCCGCGCCAGCTGGGCCGGGCCGCGCCCAAACATGCCGGACCCTGACCCGGTTCCGGTCGACCAGGTGCGGGCTGACCCAGGGGGTCTCGGGCCGGGTCGGACCGGGCCCGAACCCCCTATTTTTGGGCAGTTTTTGTTCAAACGCCCATCACATGGGCTACAGACCTCCGATCGATGCACCGTAAGTTGCGTTGCGATCCTTGCATCGAGAAAGTCGTTTTGGTATATTACACTAAAGGTTTAGGAGAACTTGGGGTATGTCCGGGTTGGTTCGAACACGAAACCAACTGGGCCCCCGGAGCGGAAACGCTTATAACATGAGCTACGGACATCTGATTGACGTGTTGTCGACTTTGTTGGATTCCTCTTGATGAGACGGAAGTTTTGGAATACTTCACCTGAGTTTTGGATGCAGTTGGATAGTTTCTAGGTTGGATTGTACCGAAAATCCAATCGGGCCCCTAGAAAGGAAAAGCTGATAACTTACCGACCAGACGTCCATTTGACGAACCGTCAGTGGCGTTGGTGATCTCGTTGACAAACGGTCCCTACGTGTATACCCTATGAGCGTTCAGGTTACAGTTGAGATATGGCTGGGTTGGTTCGCACACGAAACCAACCGGGCCCCTGGGATGAAAATGCTAATAACTCACAGACCGGGCGTCCGATTGTTGCTCCATCTGTTGTGTTGAGACGTCTATGAAGTGGTGTTACTTTAAGAAACTTCTTAATGGGACATTGTGATACTTGGAGTATCGACCTGTAGATTGTGGAGCGTACCCTCCTGGAGATGAGTGTATGGAGTACAAAGACCGTATAGCTGGCTGAGACCTGACGAGTGCTTGACCGAATCGACTTGGAGTGAGTCGAATAGCCTAGTGGATAGAGAACTACTATGTTTGGGTGCATACCCATGGCGGATGGAGCACTATTGGGTTTGGGTGCACACCATGGTACTCAACAGAAGGAGTACCTCTGCAAGCTATTAGTGGGGTTGTACTACTGTATTTTGGTGGCAGACCCCAGCGGGAAGCACTACTATGTTTGGGTGGCTGACCCGCAGTACTCGACCGGAGGAGTACCTCAGTAGTCTTAGGTTAGTGAGAATTACCTCGGAGTCATGACAGGATCACTGTACTCATCAGAGACGGGGCTCTTCAGCAGTTACAGTTTCGATAATGAAAATCCTGGTTTGAGCTCAAACTATAACCATTGTGTTTACCTCATGATTGAGATGGGTCACCTGATAACTTAGGTATATGTATGGGCATATACCTGGGTGGTGGTTATCCGTTGATTTCATAACCTTTGTGTTTCATCATGATTGAGATGGGTTACTTGATAACTTAGGTATAAGTTTGGGCTTATACCTAAGTAAGGGTTATCTGTTGAGATCCTTCTTTATGGTTATCCTTGTTGGATTTAGTGTGACCTTGACGGTCTTGGGGTCCCTACTGAGTATCGTTATACTCAACCCTACACGGGAAATGCCCACACCTCATTGTGTTGGTTGGAGACGAAGGGTAGCGCTGACAGAGGTCGAGTGTTCGAGGGATGGACGGTACTCGGAGGTGGACCTCACGACAAGTCAGTATCCGAAGGTGGACTTCACGAAGATACGATACTCGGAGGAGGTTGATGGACGAGAGAGTTGTGGAAGCTATCTATACCTACCCTTCAGGTAGGATCTGTGGTGGACGATCCAGGAGCTGCGCTATCTGTACCTACCCTTCAGGTAGGATCCTTGGTGGATGATCGAGGAGCTTCTTGTCACCTTCCGGTTGTTTTATATTTTTCCTAGTACTTTACAGTTGGGATTGTATTTCTGGCCCCTTTACGTTCATCACTTCTTGTATTCAGTTTTACTTAGTGTTTACTTCTTCTTGTACTCTAGTTGGATGTGTTTATGTTTTATAAAGGCAATGCCTTTACGCCTTTGGTGCTAGTCACCAGCCCCTGGCCTATGGAAGGCAGGCTTGGGGTAGTCATGGCACAGGCCCTGAGGATGGGTCATGACAAGAGTAACCAACCTCATTCCCCTTTTAGCATTGTGCATTTTCTCTTCTAGTGGAATTTATTTCAACATGAAATAAATATTGACCCATTTTCCTTATCCTACATGTGGATCTTCATCTTATTAGGAGGGTGGCTCTATATATCATTATACTTGTTATGAGTCTTAGGCCAGTTCAACTTGTTCATTATTTTCTTATTCACCATAGTGGATGTGGTTTTATCACTCCCCATATTCTAATCCACTTATAAAATCTATTCATGTAGTTAAGAAAGAATCTTCCCATCATAGCACATATTATAATTAATAATAAATATTGAGAAGGACTTGGGTAGTAATTAAAATATGAGAAACATGTGTAACTTAGAAGGGAATATAATCCATAAGATGTCCAAGTGTTCAATGTATCTAATATTCTTGACTACCTGAGGGAAAGTTGGTGTGACTATCCATGATTAGTTTTTAAAATGGCATTATAGATATCATATATCTATTATCTCACCTTCTCTTGTTAGAGAACCTGAAGGCAAGAAATCATGCTATTTTAATCCATGTACTCATGTTTCTTCAAAATCTCATTGGTCATGGATGATATCATGATACACTAAAAAAATGTGGAATCATTAATTTTTTTTCATATAGATATAAATCTTCCTCATTAGCCCCATCACCAAGCGCACTAGGAAAAGGATATTCTAGTACATATAATTTTCTTTTCATAGTGTATGATATCGTGTGAGCACTATCGAAAATCATTGAAATTTATTCTGATAATAAGGATATGCTTATCCTGTATTGATCACAATGATGTGTTTTAATTCATTTTCATTGTTATTTATAAAAATAACTATAGTAGATTTTTAGTACGTTATCTGATAAAATTTAGAATAATAAATAAATATTATATTTATTAATATACGAGTGTTTTATCATAACCTAATATCCCTCACTACTGATTTCAGAATAACATGTTTCTTAGAAATTATTTTAGAAATGATATATATTCACCTTCTCATCACCTCAACACTTTTTAATCATGAAATTTGATGAGTTTTATGTAGGTATTCCAAAGCTCAAAAATATTAAATAATAATTCATTGTTCTATTGACTGGACTCCCCAAGATGGAAATCCAAAAATTGGATTTCCTTAACCTTTACTCTCAATTACACTAATTATTTCATTAAAAGATAACCCTTGATGTGAACTAATCTAATTCTACTGAAACAATCAAGATATAATTCCATAATAATTGGAAGCACCCCAAATTAGACTGGTCAAAGACTTTAAACTATGGTTTGATTTTAAATGAAGTAGTGGAAGGCTATAACAACTAAATATATATAATTGAGGTATTTTATCATTTATGAATAAATTTAAAAATATTATCATTATTACATTTTTGTTAATATTAATCAGATTTACTTAATTAATTAACAATTTCATAGATAATAATTATGTATAAGAAAATTTATATTAGTTCTATAATATCTTCTTGTTAAATCATCAATTAATGAGATCATGATAAAACATACATAATTAAATAACCATTCAAGTTGAATGAAATAAAATAATAATGTGGTATGATCATGGGATTTTACCAATTGTTAGTTTATCTAGAAGATTATAAATCATTGACCTAAGGAGAAAACACTGAGAAACATTTATGGTTTGTGTTTCATCTTTCCACCTGTATACCTATTTTTCTCTCTTTTTTTTGTTTCACCACGAATCTAAACCTGAACCACTCTAATATATTTTGATATTCATCCATTATATATAATTTACTGACATATTGGTGAGGGGAATGAAAGGATAGGTTAAGGTGTTTACATAAAAGAAAACATGGGAACGCATGCCCTTCCATAATTAGAGGAGAGATGACATGTAAGAAAAGAAATATAATTTAATAATAAATTAAAATAAACCATTCACATAATATGTTCTGTTCTGAGTTTATGATTATACATATTCATTTAAAAAATTAAAAAATTAAAAAATTTAGAATTCAATTCTAATTATTCTCATTTATGATAAATCACAATAAAATAAAATAATATTATTTTTTAATTAATCAATAATTTTCTCTTAATTATCATATGAATTTTCATGATATTATGATCCATCATAATTTTAAATAAAATAAATTTATTTATTTAAAATTAACTATGTAAAAAAATGTACCATGGAGGAAACAAAGTTAGTACCTATCTGAACTATCCAATATGTATTATACTCAAATAATATTTAATTTTACGCCCTTTGGAATACACGAATTATCACATAATTTCACAGGGTGTTCTATCAACTTAATAAACACAAGAAACACATGGTAATTATGTAATATTTTATGCCTCATTTTGTGTAAATTTATAACTATAATATGACTTATACATGATATGCATATTAGAAAATTATGAAAAAATTAATTATACATTAATATATATATATAACCCATCATATAGAGTGTACTATGAACTTAATGACCACACGAAGAATGCTATTATAATGTTTTCATAGTTTAATAAATTAATTTTTAATTATGTGTAATTTGGTAAAAGTACATGGTGTGTACATAAATGAATAAAGAGGTGTATTATTCTCACATTCTATGCATGACACATTCCTAAGGACTCAGTGTGTAACCGTTCAATAAAAAAATTTAGTACATAGTGTGTACATAGAATAAACGATATGTGGTCTCTCAGTTATTGGGCTACCAGTCATGTAGGACGTGTAAGAAGATACACGACCCATCTATCATTGAGGGACTACATATGTCATGTATGGATGTCACATGGTGTGTAATACGGCTGACCATGTTCTAGGCTAGCCCAAGAAACATGCAATGTTAAATTAAATTTGACCCATGTAATAATTAAAAATTCACTAAATTATTTATGAATAAAATCATTCTGCATTAAACATTAGTACACGACATGTACCTTTGGGTTACATGTCATGTAATCTTGTTTTATCTAGCCAGATTCATCGGCTCCTCCGAATGTGATCTTTGAATATATTTAATTCATAGACATATCTATTTGATTATTATTTTTTGAAATGAAGAGGAATAAATAATATCATTCAATATAGATTAAAGAAAGATTGAATTGGAACTAAAAACTAACAAAAAATTCTTAAATCAATCAACAAAAATTAAATAATTATAAATAATTATGAAACCACTCTGATACCACTTGTATGTTCTGGGTCCAGCAGAAGAATTATATGAGGCATACCAAACATTTCATTTCTCATGATCGAGGATTAATATTTTATTTTCATGATAAAAACTTCATCTTCAACATAATTGAATAAAAGAACATATAAAATGGATAACATTAAAACCAAAGTGAAGGAAAATAACATATTATTTATCATTAATTTAAATAATTAGAGAATTACCTTGCGAGAAATTATTTCTTCGTTGATGAGTCTGAAAATGTCTATATGTCATACCATTTTTGCATTCAAGGAATCAATAATAGATTCCATCTAGCAATGATAAAAATGTGTTATGTAAACCTACAAAAATAATTTTAGTAATCTCTGAGTGCTAGCATGATAGATCCTATTGCTTGCATTGTTCTTATTTTATTTCTCAGAGAGACACTTCAGGAAAGGGTTCTTTTCGATCTATTTATACTTTATATCAGTGGTATAGGAGGATGGCTTTCAATTCGGGGGAGCATTCAAGGAGTGGAATATCTCTATGGATTTTATAAGATTATCTCTGTATCTTATTGTTCACAACAAAAATGAATTGTCTCTCTTATGTAAAATATAATTGGGTTTATATGCCACTAGGGTTAGAAAATAATAATTACACAAGGAACCTTTACTATATCACAAATCCCTACCAAAACCAATGTCTATAATAATTATATTATTATTATTTATTGAAAAGTACTAAACTCATGAATTAAATTCAATATTATAAAATCAAATATTATTCAATATATATTAGTACTCACCAAACCTTTAAACTCATTCCACTATTCCCCCATAAAATTTCTCAGTCCATGAATAATGAAATTTTATTTAATAAATAAACTTCACTATATTATTTCCCAATAAATAAATATATATTGAATATTATATATACACAATATTCTCTATAATAATTGGTGAAAAATATATATGCAGTCAAAAAAATGAATAATTAATAAACGACATGTGGGAATAATAATATTAATTCATCTTTTGAAATAATAAATAATAATATATATTATTTAACTGAGATTCTAGATACACTTTATATGTGAACCACTGGGCCTCTTTATTAGTGGAATTAGGAGAAGAAACCTAAAGTCCATGGTTAGCATATAGAAACATACTAATGAACCCATAGATTAACAAGGTAATATCACAATGACATATTACCCCTATACATTCTTACTATGTAATATTATCCCTTTATTGTGATATGTTTAATTAAGAAGTTTTCATGATGGTACTATCAATCTATGCGTTCAAAGTCTCTTTCTTTGAATTTTTGGAAATAAAACATTACTGTAGAGAATAATGTCCATAGTTTTATTTAGGCCACACCATTTCCATAAAAAGGCCTAAGATATTATCAATCATTCCAAAACATAAGGGACATATCCTTTATTGGATTATTTGTTAATTAAATATTACTTTTGATGTAACCAATGCATCTTTCATCCCCACAAACATATGTCATCATGGTATTCATCAATACATAAAATTAATATACATATAATACTCATATAAAAAGTCCCTATAGTGTTTGGATCAATACACACATCATAAGGTAGGAACATCCAATGAAACATATAAATGTGGATTTACAACTACTGTCTTGTTCTCATAATTTCAAACACTTGATATTACCAAGACCGTACGCCATTCAAAGGTTCCTCAAAATACAACGAATCTACACCCCTGATACATTGTTTCATTTCTTCCATAAAATTATTTCATCCAGCCATAGAACATAAAATTAAGAATAATTTCATGACACTTCTTGGTTCTTATCATAGTTTGAAACTACTCTGAATATTCAATGTGGCAGCTACTCTTGGTAAATTATCACATACTATATCATGAATAAGATCAATCATGATGTGATAAGGATTTAATTAATATTAAAAAAAATTAATACAGGTTATCATAAATTGAAGTGCCAATGGATTTAATAACATCTAAATATGTGGGGTTGAATCAGTTTTTCAATTTATATAACTTTTAAACATTTAGAAAATAAACCCTCGTATCCTATTAAAGTTAATTACATTATCATAATTTAGTAAATACAAATCCATGAAAAAGTAGGAATGAAATTAAAGAACATATTATTTATAAGGTTTTGCATTAGTGTGAGAACATGCATCCTTTCATAACCACTCATGTGGTTTTATTGAATTTACTATTATTAAAAAGTGAATACGACTTGTATTTACTCCTATTAGACACCTTTATTCTCGATATGAATGATTAAAATGACTCGCATCTATTTAAAAATTCATCTTAAAAAAATTAGAAATAAAAGAAAATAAACCTCAAAGATATTTTCATAAAAAAATATTTCCAGATACTCAATCTTATGTGCCTGGGTCTGATTTCCTCAATCCGGTAAACTCTAACTAATAAATGCAGTTCAATTTAACTTTTCTCAATTTTTAACCTAAATAAACATTATCTTCTTTCTAAAAAACCTACACAATGAAAAATCTTCTAAAATACTCAATCTGATGTTCCATATTTTGACCTTCTTCATTCTAATAAACTAGAATATCATTTTCTAATCTTCTGAAGAGTTATCAATTTAGAAATACACTCAAACATGAACTCTATAACACTTTTTCATTTAAACAATTTGATCAATTTACAATTACTCATGTGTTGTGAATCTATTTATAGGTGAACTGGAATAGGTTTTGATGGGAAACTGAATTGTTTTTCCCACAGACCAAAAATAAAAATCCTAGATTTCTTGTCCATTTGAACATCATATTTGATCACTTAAAAACATCTCATCACATATTTTAACTTCTCAAAACATCATGAAGTATTTATAAAATATTCATAAATTCTCAACAAAAGATCAAAAACTATAGTCCAGAAAAATCAAATTTTTAACCTTTCATTTATATGCAAGTTTCTTCCTCATCTCAGTATATTCTAACTTCCTTCCACATCTCAGTCTACTTGTAATTATTCCTTAGCTCAGTCTGATCCAATATTATTCCTCACCACAGTATAATATGAATTTCTTACTCAACATAGTTTGATATGAATTTTTTCCCTAGCTCATTCTGATTGACTTTTCTCCTAACATCAATCAGAACTAATATTTTTTCCTTTCAAGAATCTGATATGACATTATCTCTTAACTCAATGTGATCTGAACTAATTTCTTTTTCACAATGTAATTTTACTTTAATCATCAGTTTTATAATATTGAATTCTTCCTCATATTAATCTAAAATGATTTTCTTCCTCATCTCAGTCTGATCTAACTATATTCTTCAGAATGTTCCAATTTTACATTCTTCGTTATCTCTATCTGATCTGACTTTATTCCAATTATCTGTCAGATATGAATTTCTTCATCATCTCATTCTGATTTACATTATTCCTAAACTCAATTTGATATTTATTTCTTCCTCATCTATCTATGAACTGACATTCTTTCTCAGCTCAGTCTGATTTGACTTTCTTCCTCATCTTAGTCTGATTTGACTTCCTTTTTCATCTTTGTGGGATTTTACTTTTTTCAGTATCATAGTTTAATCCAAAATTATTCTGAAGCTGAGTAATTTTTTAATTTCATACCTAGATCAATATTATTTTAATTTCTAACAAAAACTAAATCATTTTTTATGCATCAGTATACTTATGATATACAATTATTAGTAAAAACTTCTTCTAACTTGTCCTTGTTTTATGACATCTTTATGATATTTCAGAGACATGAAAGAATATTCAAGAATCATCAGATTTGTTTTGGTATGTTCTCAAACTTCCCATCAACATGATTCAAAACATCTTTTCAAACATCTAGAGACATCAAAAAAGAAATCTTCTTAAATTTTATATTCAGTAACATCTCACTTTATTAATTTTAGATACTTTTTTCTTTCGTAGAAATACTCACTCTAATAAATTGGGTCTTGTCCTATAGGTATGATCTCTAAATTTAAAAAAAATTCTTTTTTTTTAATTCCAACACCTTGTCCCAAAATAGATTATAAACTTTCAGCGACACATATTTCACCAGATATACAAAAACATTAATTTATAATAAGATTAGTTGTAAATCGATACAAAACTTTTTGAAATAAAAACATCACTAGGGATCTTCATTCCCCCATTTTTATTTGTTGAAAAAAATTATTAACAGCTTTTTATAGTCATCATTTTTCAAAAACATTGATTTTTTACAAATCTTAATTTTATAATTTATTAAAATATAGATTTTCTTAAAAGTGTGTGTCCTGAAACCACACTACTATATAAAGAATTATTTTTAAGGAATTCAATCCCGCAGTGAAAAGAATATTTTTCAAAATTTCTTAGAAAAACTCCCCTCATTTTTTTCTTTTCCTCTCACATATTTATCTCTCCGTCATTTTATTAGAGACACAACGTCAAATTCATTTAATAATAAATCTATATTTTTTCCATTGAATTATAATGTTGTACCTATTCTTCCACATTGTTGAAATAATCTGAAGCATGTTGGGGTACTTCCTTAAGATGTTTATAAATCCTTTTGTGGAGGTCAGAAATGTATTTGTATACTCAATTCCACAAATATTTAATTTGTAATTTCTTTTGTGAAGATATCATCAATTCGATACTTCTTAGAGATATATAATAGAAAAATATATCAATCAACAACTATCTATTTTATAAAGTCAATATTTATACCAATTTATTTTGATCTTGATTGTTGGGCATGATTTTTGAAAGATAAATTGCAAAATAATTTTCAAAAAAGAAACTTCAATGGTTTAGAATCTTCTACTTTCAAATCTTTCAGTTAAACTTCCAACCACATAATCTGAGCATATGTGTATATAGCTACTATATATTTTGATTCAATTGGGATCAAAGTTACTCAAATATATTCTTTCATATGGAAACCCACAGAAAATTTACCCAAGAAAAATGTTTCTCTTGACGTTTATTTTATATTATAACAATCTAGAACCTAATTAGAATACATATAAACATGAAATTTCATTTAAAAAATCGATTTTATTAAATTATATATGAATTTGTTCCTTTAAAATATCACAGAATTTTCTTTACTGCCAGCATATGAGATTTTTTAGGATCATTTTGATATTTGGAACATAATGTTATAGAATTAACAATATCAGGTCTTAAGGTTTTGAGATAAATAAATCATCCTATTAACCTTCCAAAATCATTTGGATTCATAGTTTTCTAGACTAAACTTTACTCAAAATTATCCCAACTAAAATAGGAGTTGAAACTTCATTGGATTCTTCAATGACCAACTTTAATAAAAATTCCATGACATACTTTTAATGACATATGGAATTGTATTTTTCCTTTTTTTTATACTTGTAAACCAAGGAAGAATATTAAATCTCCAAACATTTACATCTCAGAGTTATTATTCATTTTATTATGAAATGTTTTATGAACATATTCTTTATCCACTATAAGAATTATATCATCCACATACACAATTTCAATAAATTGTTTAGAGTTAACTTCATTCACATACAAGTTTCTATGATATTCAACTTTAATAAATTTAACATTCTAAAACCACATTTTAATATTACTATTCACATGGGACTTCTTTTAAACTATACAAATAATTCATTAATTTACAAATTTTTCTTTCATCGTCAAAAATAAGAACCTCAATAGGTTTCTCAATCTAAATATCTTATTCAATTTCACCATTTAGAATGGATGAATTTCCATCCATAAGATAAATTTCTTAATTCTAATTTGTATTATTTACCAAAAACAATCTAATAATTTCTAATCTTGAAGCTATAGAAATATTTTATCCAAAATAAAAAACGTTCACTTTTGAATATCCTTTGCAAACATGTATTTCTTGTTTTCTTGAAGCTTCTCCCTGATGATCCATATTTTTTTTGTAAACCAACTTTATGATGATAATATTTTTGTTTTAAGGATATAGAATAAGTTACAAGGTACTGTTTTTTTTCAATCTGATTCAACTCTTCATTCATTAAATTTACCCACTCCTTGTACTGAATAGTTTTTAAAACTGATTCTGGTTCATCTTTTGTGATGTGTGATGATTTATTTCCCTATATCAACATTATTCTTGTATGAAAATTAGAATTATGATTTCTAATACTGTTTTTTGGATTCAAACTATTTTTCTAGAGTCTGAAATTTAAATTTGTTTTTTCCAAAAAAAAACTATCTTGAACCCAATATTCATCTGAATATTCAAGAACCTCACTTTTATTAAATTAAATTTGGTTGTAAATTTTTAGTTTATCTTCCTCAATATGTTGAAAAAAATTTAGGGAACTATAAATTTCAATAAAATTCCAATAATAAGAATTAAAAAGCTTTTTAAACATTTTTTCCAACATTTGTAACTTATTTCACAATGTAACTATCCCGAGAAGACTCCTACTTTCTCATCAAATTTACAAATATCCATATTTTTAGATTTTTAATAATAATGGATTTCTAAAAACATTGAAATACATTAATAAATGTATTTTGCTATAACAAATTTCATAAGAAGTCATTTGGGATTCTAGACTAACACACATCTATTCTAATCATGTATATAATTACTAACATATTCAATCTAGTAGAACTTTCAGATTTTAGATTATTCTAAAATTTTTCTACGCATTTCCACCAAACTAATATTTTTCCATTACGATAAAATATTTTTTTAATGGAGTGTAGATAGAACTATATGAATTTTTGATACCATGCTTTCTAAGAATGGTTTCAAAATCATTGGGTGTGAACTCTATTCCATTATCTATTATCATCTTCTTTATATAAATCGCTATTTAATTATCAAAATATTTTCTGAAAAATATGAACATTTCAACAGCCTATTTATTATACACTCTATAAATAATGTTTGTAATCCTAGTGAAATGACCAATAAAAGTGATAAATTACAAATCTCCTTTTGTTTTTTCATGTCCCATTGGCCCACATAAATATGATGAATATACTAAATAATATTGATAAACTGAATCTATAAATTCTTGTGACTTTTATTAGTCATTTTACCTTTTCGATAAGTTATAATAACAAGATCTTACCTTCTACCAAATTTCATAAAATTCTAATTAGTCTTAACATTGGAATGTTTTTTTTTCATAATTTTCTACCCAAGGTAGCCATGTCTTCAGTGCCTCCACTTATTCCCATATTCAATACTTACATAACAATGTTTTTGTTTTTTCTCTAATCTGAAAATCATATCCACTTATTTTTTATCCATTTTAAATAAATCATCAATATTTAATACTTATGATGATATAAGAATATTTTTTGAAAATAGATTATTTTTCATCTTCATAATGTTGACTCGCACTGGGTTGGTTGTATTGGAGACCACCAACAAAATAAAATTCTTTTGATTTAGGATTTTGATGATTCATCACAACATTTCCTATTCCTATGATTTTCATGGAACTGTCATTTCAAAAATTAATTGCACTACTTTAATAATTTTAAAACAAAAAATCACATTTTTTATATCTCCTTTCATATATGAAGAACAACCACTATCAATAATCTATTTATGTTACTTTTTTTCATACTATCAAAGATGTATCAACAACAAAATCTTTTCCCTCCACTTTATTTTTCCCAAAATTCATTTCTTTTAAAATATAATGAACTTGTTCTGGAAATATTGTCATAAATTTTTATGTATGTTGACCAGCCTGATCACATCTTCTGCATAGTTCTTTTAAACATTAAAAAATTTTCCATTGTAAATTTTATAGCCTAATGAGTTTGTACTTTTCCAATATATTGAGGTTTAGTAATGTTACTCATTATTATTCTATCAATGGCTCCACTATATTCAAACATCTTTCAGGTAGTTAATAGTTATGCAAAAAAATATATTCCTTATGCAAATATATTCTATAACATCAGAAAAAACCAATTAAACATTTATTTTCTAAGTAATATAATTCTCTATAGATTATTTTTTGAGGTTTTTTACTACTTTATTCACTAACATACTCTTTGAATGGTTCATCTTTCTTACTGAGGTATTTTTCAACTTTTGTAGATGTGATTGGATTCTCACACCCCTTCTCAACCCATGCTTTCTAAACAATTTTTCTCGCACATGAAATATATGAAAAATAAAGTGAAACATTATTTTTGAGGGGTTATGATTTTACCTAATTTTTTATTTGAGCTTTCTTTATAACTTTAAATGTATAGTATTTTATTTTTAAAACATTGATGGATTTATCATTCATCTTTCATAAATTATTTTTGGCCTCAATATTTTTTGTTTGAGACTTTTTAACATCCTATTTTTTATCTACAAACATTTTACAGAGATCTTCTACAATGATTCCTTATTAATGAATTATATTTTTGTAACATAAGATCTCTAGGATGTATTATTATTATTTCATAAAAAAATATCTTTCACCTTTAACAACTTTTACACTATATTTCATTATCATTATAATTTCTTTCATGTGAGGTATGTTTTTTTTCAAAACATGAATCATGTTCTATTCTGAGCTAATACACTATGTAAAATTATTTATCTCATTCTTATACACTAGTTGAGGAGACTTCCATTTTATGGACTTTCATATGAAGTTTTCTACCTTTTTATAAACTGAAATCTTTTGATATTTTTTTAGTTGAGTATAATTCATCTTTATTACACAACATAATTTTCTTATTCTTAGGAAAATTCTTCTTATATTTTTTGGATAAATTTTATTCTTTTAAACTTTTTTTCCACTTTTTCTACCACGTTTTTTCATTGGATTAATGTGGATATTATTTAATTTTCTTATTAGGGAAACTCATAGTAAATTCCCAATTCAAACACAATTGAAACATTAAAGATGAGGTTATCCTCCATAATTTTATCTTCCTATTATATAATTATTGGAAATAGGAGATATAATTTTAACATTAAACTCATTTTCCACTATATAAATAGAATAACTGGGATCCACATCTTCAATATCATGAATTGTTTTATTCAAATATCTTCAAATGCCGCTTCATCTTTCAAATTATTTTTGAACTGTAGAGTTTTACTTATTTCATATGAAAAAAATGTTATGTAGTTAATTAAAATATAAATCTTCTTTATATTTTAAATCTAAACTATTATAGGAAATCCTTTGTAAAAAACTTCTCATCAGTTTCATCAGAATTATAGAATCCTACAATAACTCTCTAAAACCCATGATTTTTCAGAAAAACTGTATTTCCTCTAGTGAGGTATTCGTTAGTTTTTTCTTCATCTCTCATTATTATATCTTAAAATTTATTATTCCAATTTGTATCTTTTTTTCATTCACTTTAGTATTCCAGTCCTAAATACATTCCATATTATCCCAAATATTATTTTATGTCTTGATACTCATCACCTTAATATATTAGGATATCATTTCTAGTATTTCTATCAACATTATAATTTTTCTTTTTAGAAAACCACACAGTATCATATTTCTCAATATGCAGGAAACTAATTATAGCTGCATCAACCACTTCCTGAATAAGACATAAATGATAGGAAATCATCATATTACTCTAACAATAGTTTATTTTCTCATCAAATATAGGTATTATTCTACAATTGGAATAATTTAGATTATCAATGACAATGAATCAAGAAGGGATGCAAGATTTGATACCAATTAATGTTCCAAAAGATCTAATAACAATTATGAAGGTGTGGTTGAAACAATTTTTTACTTCTTATAAGTTTTACACTTATAGAAACATAACCCCTATAACTTATTAAATTTCTTCACAAAATCTTATTTTAGTAAATAATCATGCATGAAAAATATGGAAAAAAATAGAACACATGAGATTTACAAGGTTTTTCCCTTCTATGAGAACCTACATCATTACCATAGTCACTCATATGGGTCTATGAAAATTCACTATTATTAATAAGTGAATATAAATATTTTCAACCCTTTTTAAACACCTTATCTCTATAGATAAGAATTATTATACATAATCTCATCATTTTATAAGTATTTAATACACCAATTTGTACCACAAATTAAATAAAAAACAAATGTCTTTACTCCAAAAAAAATATTTTACGGATCCCCATTATGATGTTCCTGAGTCTGATTGAACTAGCCTAATAAATATAGTCTGATAGAACTTTTCTAATAGATTCATTCCAACTCACCTTTTATAAATATATGATTGAATAAAAAAATCTCTATAAATAACTAAACATGTTCCTTATATGATTTACCCAACTACTCAGACCGATCATATTTGTACTGTTTTTCTGCTTTATGATAACCAGAACATTTAGTTGTCACGTCTTCTTGATGAGATCATGGTTTAGAAATAATCTCTTACATGAACTCTACATCACTTCACCTTTTCACACAAATTAATAGTTACTGTTTATGAATTTAATAAGCATGTATTTATATGTGATCGTGAATATCTAAAGGTGGAAATCTAAAATAATTTTTCAACTCACCCAAATTACAAAAACCTAAATTTATTGTCTATTTTAAATTTATCTTTGACCACTTCAAATATTCTCATCTCTTATGGAATATTCTGAAAACATCTTTAATTTCCTAGAACATATTCTCAAATTATCATCAATATATCTAAAATTATTTTTTAGAAAACACATATTGATAGAATTTACAGGTCTAATGGAATTTTCCTCCTCACATAAGTCCAGTATGACTTTTATCCTCATATCTACCTAATTTTACTTTCATCCTTATCTCAATTTGATCATATATTCTTCTTTAGGTAAATCTTATATTTCCTTATCTCAGTATGATTTTAAATTATTTTTATAACAGTATGATTGAATTTATTTCTCATCCCAGTCTAATAAGACATTATTCCTCATCGTAGTACAATTTGAAATTCTTCTCCAACTTACTATAATTTAAATTAATTCTTCATCTCAGTCCTATTTGACTTTATTTCATTTCTAAATATGATTTAATTTCTTTTCCATCTATGTTTAGTCTGACTTTATTCATTATCTTAGTATAATGTGTCTTTTTTCCTTAACTCATTTCAATGTGACTTTATTCCATAGCTTAGTCTAATATTACTTTCTTCATCAGCACATACTTGTTGAATTTCATCTTGAGACCAGTCTAAAATGAATTTATTACATAGATCATTCTGATATGATTTTCTTCCTCTACATAGTCTAATTGGAAATTCTTCCTCATCTCAGTCTGATGTGAATTTATTTCTTTCTCTCAGGTCTATCATGAATTTTTCCTCTATACTGTTTGATTTTACATTCTTCCTAAGAACAAACTTATATTACATTCTTCAATAGCTAATTCTGATTTTACTTTCATACACAACTCAGTCTGATTTTACATTATAAAAAAAATTAAATTTAATGTATATACATCAGCATCATTCTGATGTGCTGATTTCTACAACTTCTTATGACAAATTATTCTTATATCAAGACATCTTCATAATATCTCAGTGACTTGATAGACCAACAAAAGATCATCAGAATTTTTTCCAATGTTCTCTAACTTCCCATCAACAACTCTCAAAACAAATTTTTTATCTTCTAGACATAAAAAATATAAAACCTTTGGAATCCGATCTTCGAAAACATATGAATTTATTCATTTTAACAAATTCTTATTTTACATAAAAAAATCACTCTTATTAAGAAGTTATGATATTGTGGTTCAGATCATAATCTTCTAAAAAAATCTTCATAAAAAAATCTAGCAACTTCTCAATGACCAAATTATAATAATTCAACAAAATATATTTCCCTTGATGTATAAAAAATCACAAAAATAATTTTTTTCAAGAAATACAAAACATTGTAAAAAAAATATAATGGATATTCAATAATGTACACCAATGTATTCTCTAGAGAACTAACTCAAACCCATTCACTATAAGAGTCAAAGAAATTTCATGACATTTCATAAAGAACCTCTGGATTAATAAAGACAAGTCTATCTATATGATGAAGAATATATAATTACAATACATAATAAATCATAATTATAAGTAAATAATCATCAATAATTTTAATATGATTCCCTATGACAATAAAAGGGATATCATGATTATAACACATTTAAATGATGAATTTTTATGGATAAATAATACAAATTAAACTTTCACATAATCATTTAAATTGTAATAACAACATATGGAAGGCCATTAGTTTTCATATCTTAATAAAAGGTATTACAAGATAATAACCTATATAAGAGAAACAATTTGGATGGTTTTAAAATAACATGACCCTAATTCAAGAAAAAAATCAAAAAAATTGTTTACATAAAAAAATATCCTTGAAAAAATAATTCATTAATCAATATCACCAAATAAGGGATCATGAATCAAATATTTTGATATTGTTAGTTGAATACCTCAAATGATATATATATATATATATAATAAGATAAATCATTAAAAATAAACCTCATTCAGGTAAATAATTTTGAAAATGATAAGGTATATATAAGAAAAAACTTAAAATGAATTTTAGAAAACATTTTAAATATTGACAGAAAATGCAAACTAACATGTGTCTTTTAAAGGTAACATTTGAATGGAGACATGAATGACATGGAAAACAATAAATTTTAAAAATATTATCGAGAAATTTATCCTTAAAATATAATAAATTTTTTATTTAATAAATTATTAGAGGATTAGAAACATACGAATTTGAATGTGAAAACCCTTTTATTATTTTTGAAGTTCCTTTTTTCAAAACCCACATTGTCAGAAGAGTAAAAAACATTCATTGGTGTTAAAACTTAATTTTCCCAAAAGGGTTATAAAATACAATATTATGGTTGAAGAACCTAGGAAAGAAATACAATATTTATAGATGAAACATTATAAATTAAAGAATAGATATTTGAGATATAAATATCCCATACAGGAAACATACCCCATAAATCATGAAACAGTTGAAATGTATTTTTTTGTGTTATTGTTTTTAAATTAAATAATGACAAATAATAAAAACAATGATAATATTTTACTCACCTTATATGAAATATTATCAAAGGATCTATCATAACTCAATAAAATAAAATTTAGTTACTAGAAACTCTTAAAACTAAGGTAACACTTGAGTCAAAAGTATTTAAATAAAGAATATGATTAGGAATATTTTATATAATGAATTACAAGGAAATTAAATAAATACAATTCATGGGATAGTAAACTTATAAAAATGCTAAGAGATGAAAAATGACATATAACATGTAACATGTCTCAATGAATTAGAATTGATACCTAGAAAACCCTTGTGGGTTGGGTAACATTTTAATCAAGTCCCTTAATATAGAGGAAATGTAATTGAACATACAGTAAAATTTTTAAAAGATAATTTATGAAATGATATCTAAAATCTGTTGTATATACATCTCATAAATTAAATTATGTACATAATATCAAACAAGTCTCAATGAGATAAATTTGGGACAAAACCCCTACCTTGGACCATATATATTCTGCACTTGCTTCTCACTTCCAAATAAATTATTATTTTAAATAAATATATACCTAGGAATCCTTTCCATAATTATAACCATTTATCATCCCCATTTAAAGTCAGTATATATATAAAAATATTATTTATTTTTTAACTTTTTTCAACATCTAGTGTTAGTAATATTTATCATGTTGAACAAGTTTCATAAAATAGGTTTCAGTATCTATTATTTTTAAAATATAAATAACTAATATATATTCTAATATACTATAATATATGTTCCAATATATTTTATAAATCAATAATTTCATTACATGGTAGTTTGGGTTACGTTCCATGAGATTAAAATCGGTGACGAGCATGTTTTAGTGTTTCTAAATGAGTGAAATGTAATTTCATAATCGATGAGTCAAATAATAATATAACCTTACGAGAAAAAAATAATAAACCCTTATTTACATATATATATATATATATCTTATTAAACTTGTAAATAATTTATCATAGTAATAAATGATATAAAATCATAGTATTGAACAAGTAGGTGGTTAAACTGAACCAAGCATTAACATAACATTATTATTGTCTATTATTAGAAATTTTTGTGGTAATATCATTATAACAAAGAATAAATATATTATTTGGTTCATATTAGTATGATATAACATAATTTTATAAAACTATAAAGAAAACATAATTTATTTAAACTCATTACATAAAACGAAAAAAATCATTTGACTCTGAATACACTTATTTTTAACGATTTAATTAATGATGATAATTTATTGATCATATCATTAATAGGTTCTCTAATTTTTTATACCATAACATTAATGATATGATGAAATGAAATTTATCTTTTATTATTATCCTCAGGACCATCCATGTAAGGATTTTATTAAAATAAAAAATGAAAATCAATCATTCCATAGAGGCGGTAGTCCAGACATATATATGGTTGAATGTTTCATTTTCTATAGAACCAGATGAAGTAATTATATAGTTTATTGTTTCATAATAACAGAAATTATATAAATATCATAATTAATTTTTCATTTTTCATTTTTTTCTAGTATTGAAAGGTGGGTAAGGAAAACGAACCATATTGTATCGTAGAGGAATTAGTCTGCACAACGCATGAATGCCAGTATAGTTTTTCGTAATAGCAACAGAAAATAGTGACTAATGATTATTCACATAAAATAATCACATTAATCATATAATCATTCACGATTTCATTAATACATATTTTGAAATATAAATTTTAATGAAAAATTGAAATAAAATAGGTTAATTAAAAATTATTACTCACACTTAACACTTGCAATTTTATATGGAAGATCCTTTATAAATTTTTCCCTTAAAAATGGATACAATAGGATAATATGTTGTGACCAAAAGATCAAGAAATTTAAAGATATTTCTATGAGAATTATGAATTTTATAGTTTTCAGAGGAAACACGATTTTTTGTAGTGACATGAAGGGGAGGTTAGAGTCCCATATTGTAAATGGTGAGAATGATATTTTTTACATATTCTAATTAATATAATGGGAGAACATTTTAAAAATATAATCTGGCTCTATAATTGGAAAATAATTAACATAATACGATATAATGCTGATCCATAACTCATCAATTCAATTATACATATGTTTTTATCAGATTTTAGTCCATTTAACCTTTGAATTATTACCTTTCCATTTATATTTTACCAAGGTAACTAGTTTTTACCCAATGTAAGTTAATACTTATGGATAAAAATAATTTGGTAATTATTATATAATAGTAACATCCTTGAAGTATTGTTTTGTGTGACCACTAATAAAGATCTAGGTGGGTGGATTGATAAGAACACCCGTATATTTATTAGAGGATTCATCATCTGGATGATTATCATGGAGTAATAAAAGAAAATATTGGGAAAAATTGGTTCATCCATATGAAGGAACCTTAAAGGGATACCCTGACTCTCAATTAATTTTTATTCCCTATAGGTTGTTTAAGGAGATTGATTCCAATCAGCTCAAACTGTTTTTCATCAAATATATAGTATTGTTTGGTGATTAAATTTGTAATTTTGAGGGTTCTCACATCCCCCATTAAAAGTGTTTGAAATAAAAAATATTATATTCCTATGTAAGTTAGACAAACTCGAGCTAAGGTAATTCTTAACCTAATTTCCATTCATTAGGTTAACCATCAACATTATTCATTATGTTGTAATAATAATATTTGTGTGATGAATTGATTTTTTATTATGTTGTATTATATGTTTTCACAATGTATACACATATCCATTAAATTATATTAATTATAACTCCAGTTATATTGGTAAGGGACTTTCCCATTAAAATATTTTTAAAATTCTCTTTAATGAAACTCAAAATGATGTTTTTTTATAAATGGAATCAGGGGTATCTCTCGATTTCATGGTTCGTTATTACTATGATGTTTCCATTATATATTGACATTGTTATTTTTTATTAATATAATTTCATTATATTTTGCCAATTTTTTTATATTTTAGAAGTTATTTTTTATCAAAGAAGGGTATTTGGAAAATATGAATGTGTTTTTTTGCAAGGGTTTAAATGAGTTATCAAAATTTTATTTATGATATGTTCCATGGACATAGGTATTTTCATTTGATCCCATTATAGATCCTGATATAATGGGTTGAGACCCATTATTACTGACGATATATTGAGTTGAGAATATTATAGCTCAAGATATGATGGGTGAGCCCTGTTATAGCTCTCTAATGCAATGGGTGCTACAGAGATGGAAGTTGAATGAATGGTTCTCCCATGTGTAAGGGAGATTTAAATTGTTATATGGTAAATATAACCAAAGGAAACTGCATGATTTTTCTAAGCATTATAATGAGGTTTTATGAAATGGTTTTCATTTAGATTTAATTTATCACTTGACTAAATATTTATTTATTTATATCCCTTAATGATATTTTTGTTCTCATCACATGTTTTTAGAATATTATTCACTGATTCTTTGGATGTTCAATGGAAAGTTATGTTGCTAATATAGATGAATCAATTTTGTTGTATTGTAATTATGTTTTAAAATCTTATTTAATATATGTGTTTTTTTCTTCTAATTATATAGAACCTAGACTACAAAAGGAAATTGAATTTATAATGTATTGTTTATTTTTATGTAATCTCTTTAAAAAATACACTGAATATTTTAGTACTAAATTCAAAAGAGTGGGTTTATTGTGTTAAAGATGGTATAAAAGAAACGGTCTAGACCAAATTAGATATTATATTATTTATGTTTTTAGAAAGTTATTAGAGATAGTATTTAATTTTAAACTTATAGTTAAATTAGTAGACAAAAGAAAATAGTTTATCTTAATTATAAATATTTAAATTCAATATTAAAATACAATGAATAAATTTTGAGGCACAATTAAATTATGGGGGATGCAACATCAAAAGATTTTAAAAGGAAATAATATGTGATTAAATGAACAACTAAATATTATTAACATTATATCCTAGTTATTAAACAAAATTTTGAAACTTTTGTGTTTTGAATTTCAAAAAAAAATATACATACAAGGTTGTGGTTAGTATATTATTTGGAGTCTAATTGGGAGAACATAATTTTTGGATAATAGTAAAATATCCTTATGAATAATAATTTTACCCTTATGAATAGTAAGTAACCGTTATGAATTGTTAAATTTCCAAATAAATAGTAACCTCACCAATGAATGTATAGTTAAAAAGGAATCTTGTAATTGAAAATATAATCCTTATAAAAAGGTTGGTATTTTTGGTATGTCATAAATATTTAATGACAATTTTATTATTAATTTAATATTTTAAATGAAAATTTATTTTCATGAAATTTAGTAATAAATTATTATCTTATGGTTATAAGACAATTTTTTGAGACCTGGATTAATTTTCCAAGGTGTTTTAAAATCAGATATAAATTAAAAATTGTAAATTTTTTAATAAATTAAGACTTTAATTAAAAATAAAATTTCTCATATTTATAAAATTATTTTGATAAAATGGAATTCATTTTTTAATTCTACACATTGACAAATGGTTGGGGTGAATATATTTTGTATTTTTTGAAAAAAAATTGATTTTTTTATGAATAGTAAAATATGGTAATTTAACTTTATATACATTATATGTCAAATAAACTATTCCTAGAACCATGACTAATGTAAAAACCCTTGGATCGAACTTATATTATATATTAACTATTTTCGGTCACATTAATCAGGTCTATTCATTTCCTTGTGATATAATATTAAACTAATGTTTAAAATAATGGAAAACCCCACATATACTCCAATATAAATACAACCCTCAACCCCTCTTCCTCTCACTCCTATCAAGCTTTGATATTTCTTTAAATTCTACCCAATACCCTTCATAAGTATCTTCCCCATGTAAAATACCTACTGTTATAAAAAAAAGTCCCAAAACAACGACCTTAACGTGGATCTTGTGGAAAAGAAATCAAGAGGTAAAAACCCATATCATTTTCTTATATTTTCTTATCAATTATTTTGTTCTTATAATCTATTCCACTCCACTTATACAAGAGGAATGAAAGGTCCATTATTATATATATAATGGGTTTTATCTTTTTATGGAATAAATCATTATCGTACTTTTTCTCTTATCCATCTTATTCTAAAAATAAAAACATCGTCTGTGATGTGTCGATTTATCGGCATCATGGATGATGTGTCTTCAATTTCCATTTCCTCATTTCAAAATGGTTATAAAACAATTTTAATTGTTGAAATATATTATTATTTTTATGATATAACCTTTTTTATGTTCTATAATTAAAATATATTAATGATATTAAATTATTTAATGAAACTAGTTCGTAAATATCGAAGATTCACCAAAATGATCTAAATGAATATCATTATTGTTTTATCTAATGATTAACAATCATATATGATAAAAAACTTATTTATGGTATTAGTAAATATTATGGAAAATTTTAAATACCATTTCATTCAAATTCAAAAGTTTCATTTCTATTCGATAAGAAAGTCCTTTACAAACCCACCATGGAAACCATGTAAAGAACTCACTTGAATGAAGGTAAATAACAAAATGATAATAATAAATTGGTGGAATGATGTTATTAAATTATCATATAAGGTGTTATAAAAATTATTAAGATTCTATAAAATATTAGTAACATTCTTTTAACCATTATACATGATGTTTAGTCAAGTTTGATGTTAGACAAACTCGATGTAAGGGAATTCTTGTCCCTATTAAATTCGTTGGGTTATCCATCTATATTATTCATTATATTGTAATAAGATTAATTTCTTGATGATTATTTTTATATTATGTTTTATATATTTATTTATTGTTTATAAACATATCCATTACATTATATTTATTCTAACTCCAATTATATGTGTAAGGGATATTACTTTTAAAACCTATTTAAAAGCCTCTTTAATAATATTCAAAAAGTTTGTTTTTTATTTATGGAATGAGTGGGTTCTCAAGATTTTAGGATGATTAATTACTATTATGTTTCCATTATATGATTACATAGTAATTTTTATTAATATTATTTCATTATTTTTTAGGGATTTTTTTATATCTTAGATGTAAATTTCTTTTAAAAAAAGTGAATTTAAAAAATTAGAATGTGCTTTTCTTAAGGGTTTAAATTTGTTATCAGGTGTTTTATTTTTGATATTTTCCTTGAAAATAGTTATTTTCCTTTGGGACCATTATTTATCAATATATAATGGCTTGAAAACTATTATAGATCAAGATATTTTGAGTTGATCCCATTATAGGCCATGATATGATAGGTGAGACCCATTATAGCTCTCTAAAGAATTCGATACTCTGAAGATGGAAGTTGAATGAATGGTTATTCTATTTGTAAGGGTGATTATAAGGTTGATATAGTAAATATGTCCCAAGGAAACTATATTATTTTTCTATTCATGCTAATGATTTTTTATGAAACGTGTATTATTGTATTTTATGTTATCACGTGACAAACTATTTCTTTATTTATATCCCTTACTGTGCTTTTTGTGATCATCCAAAGTTTTTAAAATATTTTTCATAGGATCATTTATAAGTTCAATGAATAGTGATGGTGATAGTTAAAATGAATCCAAATAGTTATATTTTAATTATTTTTTGTAAACACTGATTCAATATATGTATGTTGTTGTCTAATTCTCTAAATATTAGACCATAAAGGTCCTCCGATGTATAATATAATGTGTATTTTTATTTTCTCTCTTATAAACAAATAGACATAATATTTTTGTTATGAAGCTGGAATAGTGGGAAGATGTATCTAAACATTATCATCAAATCATATGATCTTTCATGACACTAAATCTTCATATATTTTAGTGTGATTTAGACTTTGACTATATTCACAATGTAGTAATATTTCATGATAAATGGTTTGGAATTGTCACAAAGTTTATCAATCTAATTCCTAATATAATGGGTTGCTCATTGAGGTATCTCCACAATACCCCTCATGCCGATGGTTCTAATAAGTTAGATCTATTAATAAAACTAAAATTATGGAGATGTGTGATGAAACATACAAAATACATGGGATTTATCACATTCAATGAAATAAAATGGATTAAATCCAAAAACATTTTACCCTTATCATTACATTATCCTGTGATTTCTTTAGTACATCCAACATCAATGTTAGTTTATCCTAGGTTTAATTAAGTTGGTTTATCTTATTCACCTCAAACTAATCCATCCAAAAAGGGATCCCACATTAACATAAACTTCTTTAAAATATCTTAATCCAAAAAATCATTGAAATTTGTGCCCCAAAATTCCAAATTATCCTTTATTTAGGAAATCTCATATCAATTAATATATACCTTAAGTTATTAATCTCTATAATTCCATCTATGTTATCCATGGTCACATTATTAAAAGTTAATCTGACCTAAAAATAATAAAATCCCTCATAATGGTTCATAAAGAGAATATTAATTAACTAAATCATATCCCCTATGAGTGATAAACTAGGTGTGTAGTTAGGCCTCTATATTGTGGATCCGGATATTATCGTGTAAATAGCTAATATTTAATTTTTTGGAATTATTTCCCGTAGGTACATCTGTTTCAGATCCTATATCCACATGTAGTATCTATAAAGGGATGTAATTTCTAATAAAATCAAACAATATATACTTTACAAAAAGACCATGATGTTATCCTATACATAGAATTATTCCTAGTATTTATACTCTTGATCTCTTATCCTAATCCTCAAAAAAATGTACATTTTTCCTTAATATTGAATCATATAAAAACCCAAATCGTTATCTATAAATTTTAAATTATGATAATCCTTAACATATATAACTGTAAATTATACTAAAAACATCCTAATATCCAATGTTATCTAAAATATCCTCTAAGACCTACTGTGATGGCATGGATGTACACTCCCAGATAAAGTTCTTTAAACAGATACATTACATACTAACATCAATAACAACTATAATATCTTACATATTACCATACATAATTGAAAATAATTAAATTTTACTAAATCTCTGACCTCTCATTGATCCATTAATGTTTAGAGCATAAGATAATTAGGTATCAAATATAATAATAAAGCTCTTGTATTTCTCAAATAATGAATTTTTTCCATTATATAATAAACTAATAAATATATAATTTTTCTTCAACATATCCCATAAATTTTTACATATATGTTATTCTTCTAAAAATTTCTTGTGTACTACATTTCTTCAGAACCTGGGTAATGAAAAACTAATAATGGGGAAATATCAAATGCTCAGTAAGGGAAACATATAACATATGTTGTAATGAAAATAAGCATGACATATATAATAGTATAGGACTTACTAATTTTAATACTAACATAATAAACAAATGATATCATTATATTTGAAATGAAATAAATTTAAACATGGAAATACATAATTGTGATCCTATACTAATGGAGTGAATAATGTAGGACATAAAAACATGTTTTCAATGTCTTATTTCAATACACTACTCTGATATGAGGAGAGTTATACCAAAAAACCCAAACTGATTTCTCTCAAGGTACCATTAATAAATTGATGGTATATATAATTTTGAGTCCCATTTATCTCTTTTTTAAGTCCAATTAATTCATCATAATAGTTAACAAGACATTTCAATCCATTCCATAAGGAAACATTGGCTGAATAAAAAAATTTATATCTATATAATGACTAATAATTTTTTTTAATAAATAATCAACCCATATTAGTATTCAACAATAATCATGAATTTAAATTACTTTCCCCATTTCTTTAAAAGGGATAACATGATCAAACCCCATATATATTAATAAGGTTGTTGGTTAAACGATGCATAAATGACTTGCCTAAAATCATCTATATTACATTAACAAAATATTAAATTACAATATTATTCCACATTTTTATAGAAAATATAAAATTATCATAACCCATCCAAAGTAATAACGTGGGTGGTTTAAAAATAATATAACCAAATTTCATTAAATAATAACTATAAAGACATTTACATTAATGAAAAATTCACATACAAAAAGATTGGTTTGACTAGTATCCCAAACGAATGGATCAAGAATCAAATTTATTAATACTATAGGATTAATACCATAATTGATAATATATACATATATATATATATATATATTATAGAATAAATCAACAAAAATAAACCCAATTATGGTAAATATTTTATAAATTTATAAGGGATATAGAAGAGAAAACTTAAGAGATCGTTTAGAAAACATTTTAAAATTGATGTAAAATAGAAATTGACATGTCACTTAAAAGAGTAACTTTTGAAAAGGAGATGTTAATGATTTTGAATAAATTTAACTTTTAAAATATTATCATCTAATATATCTTTTAAGACACATAATGTTTTTATTGTATAAACAAATCAAGGAAGAAAAAACATATGAAAGCAAGATTGAAATCCATTTTTATTAATTTCAAAATACCATTATTAAAAAAAGACGTCATAAGTAGAGTAAAAAACAATAATTTGTATTAAAAATTAATTTTACCAAATAGGATTATAAAATTCCATATAATAAAATATTACAATTAGAGAATCCAATCATTGAAAGAAAATTAAGTTCAATAAGAAACATTACAACCTAAAGAGATGGTATTTTAGTTATCATTATCCATTATGGTAAACATACCCAATAAATCTTGAAGTATTTTAAGATTTTAAGTGGTGAAAATGTAAACAATTATATAATATAATATAATAAAATAAAAGGGAATAATTTACCTACCTTATATCAAATAATTGTAGGAAAATATCTTAACTCTATGAATGAAAAATGAGTTACCGAAAACTCTTATAATTTGGGGTAACACTTGATCTAAAAGATATTTGACGAAAAAATTGGTTTGGGGTTTTTTATCTCATTAGTTACACGTAATTAAATTATATTAATTTCATGGGATATAAAATAAATAGAAAGATATAAAAAATAAATATGGTACATAACATTTAACATGTCTTAATGAATCTGAATTGAGACCAAGAAAACACTTATCTCTTGGGTAATATTTTAATCAACCCCTTGAAAGATAGGTCATGAAATTTAACATTAAATACATTATTAAAATATAATTTATTAAATGTTATCTCGTATAGGAAGTGTATTCACCAGATAAATAAAATTAGGTTCATAATAGTAAACATGTCTAAAAGAGTAGAATTTTACACAAAACCCCTTACCATGATCATAAGTTATTCTGGAATTGATCCAAAACACCCTGAATAATTAAATTAAATTCATTAAATTCATAAAAATAAATTTATTCATAAATATAACCATTTATAGTCCCAATTTAAAATAATTATATTCACATATATATATTTTTATTTTATCAATTTTCAACATTGAGTATAATTATTCTTTATCACATTGAACTAGTTTCATAAAATATGTGTCGGTATCTATCCTTCTTCCAAATATAGAAACTATTATATAATATATTATACTATAATAAATGTTTCATGATATTTTTAAAAATCTAAAATATCATTCCACAATAGTTTTGGTTACAATCAATGAAGTTGAAATTAGCGATGAGCATGTTTTAGTGTTTCTAAATGAACGAAAAATGATTTATTAATTCATGAGTTAAATATTCTTATAAACTTAATATAAAACATTATAAATTATTTAAATATTTATTTCATATTATACCAGTATAAAGTTTCTCATACTTATTCATTATATAAATACATAGTATAGTTCAAGTCGACGGTTAAATAAACCCAAATATGAACCTAAATTGGTTATTCAGTGATTATAAAGTGGTCTAGTTGTAATATCATTATAAAAAATAAAAATATTGTTATTTTTTTATTATTGGTGTGATACATAATAATTTTATATAATTATGAATTTCAAAAAAATACATAAAGTCATTACATATAAATAATAGATCATTTTCTTCTTTTTACGCTCATTTTAAAAGATTTGATTAATGATGATCATTAAATAAATAATTAGGTCTAAAATGTTTTACAATAAACATTAATGATATCATAAACATCATTTTTATCCTTTAATACCATCTTCATGACCATCCATGTAATGTATTAATGAAAATAAATAGAAAAATCAATAAATGATAGAGGTGGTAGTCCACCCATATACATGGTTGACAATTTTATTTTCCGTATAACAAGAGAAAGCATTAAATTCGTTTACTATTTCACATTTACAAACATGAAAAATATAAAATAATGAAATAAATTCATATATTTTTTTTATCCTTTTATGGTGGTGACATAAAATGAAACATGTTTCAACATGGAGCTGGTAGTTCTCACAATACATGAATTTTGTTATTGATTTCCTTAATTGAAAAGGGAATATGTTATTAATTATCATTATAATATAATAATAAAATTAATTATATAACCATTAATAATTTCATTAAATAAGTATTTTATAATTATAATTTTAGAATAAAAGTATAAAATTTTTAATTTATTTAAAAATGAAAACTCATGTTGAGAACTTTTAGATTTCAATGGAAGATCCCTTAGAAATCGATGGAATGGGATAATATCTTGTGACAATATAATATAAGGAGTGAAATAATTTTCTTTGGGAAAAAAATCATAGTTTTTCCGGATGAAATAGAATTTTGATGTGACTTGAATGGGTGGTTAGAGGCCCCTTTCAAAAGTTGTGAGAAAGACATTATGGTAAATATTCAACATAATATAAATGGAGTGCATGTTAAACATGTCATGTGGATAAAAAATTGATAAATAATGGATTGTTTAGTATATAAAGTTGATCCAAACATAATTAAATTCATTATATACTTTTTTACCCTCTTTCTATCACTTTATGATTTTGGTTAATACTTTTACTCTTTTTTATTATTATTGTAATATGTTTTATCTAATCTATCATAATCATCAAGCCTAAAAATAAATTATTAATTTTTATATAATTTTGAACCACATATTTTGAATTATACATATATATAAATATCATTTTATTAAATAAATAAAAGTGATAAAAATTTATTTTAAAATAAAATTCAATAATGCTATAAAAATAATTTTTTAGAAAATATTACTTATTTTTTATAACATCAAATCTAGGTTTTTAAATTAAAAAAATATTTTTCACAGTACAACATAGTAAGAAAATAATTATTTTCAATTATAAAAATGACTCGTTAATTTAAAATTCATTCGTATATGCTAATAAATTCATAAAAGGCATGTTATTTTAAAAAATGGTATTTGACAACATTCAAATAAAAAAATTATTTTTAGAAAAATAACAAATTTTCATGTTAAGAAAATGTTACTATGATGAATAACAAAATAATGTTAATTTATTCAAAATAAATTTTCAAATTTTAGAAACCGCACTTTTGAATAAGAAGATCAGATAAAATAAAAATTAATTTTTATATAAAAATAACATTTTAATAATATTAACTATTACCATTTTTGTTTCCAACCATTTACTAAATAAATTAATATTACCAAATTATTCAAATCAAATATATATTATCTTCATTTATCGTAAGTTTCTTTATATATAAATGAATATCTCATAGATATGAATGATTTAGAAAAAAATTATTTCTATGTATAAAATGACTGTATTAGTCATTTTAGCTATACCTATTTAATTACATTCCTATAAAAAGTAACCTCTATTTTAATTTAAATAAATTTTTCCTAAGTTTTTTATTCTGATTAATTACTAATAAATTAATGGCTATGTTTTAATGTCCATAATTAATATTTTTTTTATTTTTTATAAATATAGCATCGTTATGTATTAGTTTGTTATTTCATGTGAAAGAATATAATAAATGAATTTATCTCATTTAAAGGGAGTTATATATTAAATTCAAAGGGTGTTACATGTGATAAATTAATTGTAAAATTTATAAATACCTGATAAAGTAATCATATATTCAAGTTTCATAGACCCTCATTATCTATATGTAAGACCTAAGCATATGGTACGGTCTGGTATAAATTAAGTGAAGTGATTCTGTTAGCATTGAACTCATTCCAATTTCAATGACCTTGATTTTACCTCTCATATAATTTATCTCATAATGTAATTTTTTGAGTTTTTATTTGTTTTGGTCAAGAGAAAAATATATTTAAGGTACCTCCTTCACAAATTCAGATAATAGAGCTTCATAAAGGAGGCTTCTACTAAGAGATTAAATTCCTTTCCTTTTTTCATATATTTTATAATATAGTTAATTACTTTTATAATAAATAAATTAACATCTATATTATAAAAAATATATATTTTATATATCGTTGGTGTTTTGTATAGTGTTATGTGTAGAACATGTTATGGATCATAATTTTTATTAAAAAATTATATAGTAAAATCTTTAGTCGTTGCATTATATTTCTTAAATAAATTATTTCATAAAATTTTAATTATTACCTACCAATGAAATAGTTAACAGTTTGAATAAGACATACATGACCCCATATTTAATTTCAAATGATATTTCATCCTCGTTGTCTTTTTTGTGACCATTAAACTCATCTTTTTTTCTCTCATAATATGAAAATAAATATTTTTTAGTTTATATATTTCACTATTGTTGCTAAATAAAAAAATATTTTGGGAGTAATTATTTATAGTGAGTTTATAGTATATATTTTATTAATCTGTACTCATGGGTTGATTTTTATATATAAAATTTTCTTATCATTTTTATTATCATATAATCTATGTTATGAGTACCAATCAATGCTCAATATCATATAAAATTTGACTAAAGGGATGATACAAGTACTTTAAATGAAACACATTAACATTTGTAATATTATAGGTATAGAATTGGGATGAAACAGTTTTACTACTAAATGTAGTTATTAATAATACGACATCAAATAGTTTTGTTGGTGGTTCAATGTTCTTATAAATCATTCATGTTTAAAAGGTGTGGGTAGAGTAAGAATTAAAAAATCATAGTTTTTGGTTGTGTGATCAAAGTTCTTCACTCCACATCATCTTCATAACTCACTTCCATAGATATGATTACATAGGGATTAAATTTTCTGAAATTTTCTTGTGATTTTTTATAATAGTTTGATCTTATAAATGGTCATTGAATTAGATAATGTCTACATATACATTATTTAATATAGTTAATTATAATTGGTAATTTGGGATCAAATATTTTTCTCTTCACTATGTCCATAAATGTATTCATTTTTTATCCTCAATTATTTGGTATATTCCATCATTTACCAATTGTTAAAACATCTTCTAGTTCCCTTCATACAAATTTTTGGTTCATCCTCCCATCATATTTACATATTGAAAATTAAATATTCAATAATACATCTTCTTCATCACCCAAACTCCCATTATACTCTATCCTACTCTTATTTTGTTTGTTTTAACATTATACCATTTTCAAGTGGTTAATCATTGTTATTGATTAATGGTTTAGTATAAAGAAAATATTTATCACTTCATGTCTTTTTTCCATTAGTTTTATTACTGGGAAAATCATTGTATTGTCCATAGAATTCATCATTAAATTAGTTTCTTCAGGAATTATCCATCACTAAAACTCAAAGGTGTTAATCCTGAGTGGTGAAAAATTAACACCATAATTGAATTATTATAAGATATAATAAATTCAAGCACATAATGTCGTACTCATCAAAATTATTATATTATATTTTAGTTCTACCTAATTAACTCTTTATTCAATTTAGTTCTTTTTAGGATATATTATATCAATATACATAACCTAATTTTTTAATATGATAAATCATTCACAATTTTTTGTAAAGAGAATGTGACTGAAGAAATAATATCCCCTATGAATTTCAAAATAGGTGTTCAATTAGGCCTATTTTTCATACACCTGGTAATGATTTAGTCAATACCCAACACACCCTTTTCAATATTACTTCCTGTAGGAACATCTGTTCTAGATCCTACATCAAATTGATGTATCTAAACATGGATTCTAATTCTAGGAAAAGTACAAAATATATAACTAAGAAAACATTAGGATATTATCTCATAAATATAATTATTTTTTTGTTTTTATATAATGTTTATTCATTACAATTTCTAATAAAAAAATTCTGAATAACCTATATAATGGTTTATCTATACATATGAAACTTTGATCAAGATTAAACTATTAATCCTTAATGAAATTTTAAAATAATAATTTATCTTAAATAATCAACATCTTAATATTTAATGTTATCTAAACCCTCCTTCGATACCACCTAAGGTAAACCAAAAACAGACTCTATTATCTGGTGTAAGAAACAGAATATACACACCAGAATTAATACATATCCACAAAAAAATATCTATAACAAATAATTTAACATTTATACTCGAATTAAATTTTTAGGATTAGGGTTTTAGAGAGTTAGGAAAAATATTAAACTAATTTAAACCATTTTCATCATTTCAGATGGAAAATTTTCTACTAGCCAATCCACAAGAAATATTCAATACCTACCACAAATTCTACACAAAAGATGGTATTATAGAGACATTTTATGTATTACATGTCATATAACATGGGGAAATAGAAACCTAAGAAAGGGTGAGATCAAATTCATAGTAAGGGTAAACATAATAGATAATAATCAATGATCATAATTAAACATAATATGAGAATATTGGTATGATCAAGATACCTATGAAAATGATACCCAAATAACTCAAAATCATAAAACATAGGTTATGGAATGGGATAACATAAGAAATGATCAAAATAATATAGTCACCTGAGTCAATAAACATGATCCATGGGATGACAAGATATTCACTAGAATAAGAATCATATTGTAGGCCAAATATAAGGATATGTTATCATTATATTGTGGGCAATCAAAGAACACCCTTGATTTAGTATGTTAGTATATCTAACAAGGAACACCCTTTAGTTTTTTATAATATTAATCAGTATTAATCTTTAGTTTGTAAGAATAACCTTGAATTATAATTCTATATTATCTCATGATATATAAAAAATTAACCTATGCATTGGAGGGAGAAATATAACCCCACCTGCATCATATGTGTATATGATTTCTTCTTGTAATCAATTTATTTTTAATACCACAAGGAACCCATGGAATGAAAATGGGTTTCATATCCTTTTAAAATTTGATTCGTGAAATGGATCATTTATAAATCTATCAATAATCATAATATGATAAATCCAAAGAATATAAATGGGTATCCAATGACCCCATGAAATTTTCTATGTAAATATCATTCAATCAAGAATAAAAATATGGTATTTACACTTTGAAGATAAAGTTTCCATTGGAAATTAAATAATTACTCAAATAAATTAACTTTTTCATCTTGTTGAATTCCCATCAATCAATATAATAAAAAATTAGGTATTCAAAAAAGGAAGGAATTTAAAGAAAAATTAGGCTTATAAACCATTCAAGGCTGGGTATGTCAATGGAAATTATTGATCCTTTTCCTGATATAAAAGATCAATTTACAATCCATCTATATAAAGAAGGTTGATTTTATAATTTAAAGAATATCCTTGATCAGAAATAATATTTATTAAATTGATATGACACATATTAAATGTAGTTTCATATGTTTTAGAAAAACCAATTTTGAAATAATAAATATTCTTTATATTTTTAATGCAATTTAAAATTAATATTTTATAAAATGGGATAAAAATAATTTCCTTAAGAAATCTTGGAAACCTAGAGATACAAATTTATATTTAAAAAAAGATGTTTGAATTACTTGTTTACTTGAAAATGATAAAAATAGAATATTTTCACATTTTAAAAAAATATGAGTACAGAAAATGTGACAAATTTCATTAAAATTTTCAAAAGATGGTAAATTAATAGAAAATATCCTTAAATATAATTGAATAACATAAAAGGTCGGTTGAAAAACAATCCAAAAAATATGGATATGGAAAATAGTAGTTTCTTAATAAAGAAGGGGAGATGGGATCAGTTTCACTTATAAAAAACACTTTGGGTAAAATATGAGTCAATGGTAAATGAAATTTACAAGGGAAATATAAAACCCCAAGAATATCCAATGAAATTATGAGGATTTTAGAAATAATAAAAATTACCCAAATGGATTATCATACTAAAAATCATTTTTTAAAAATAATATTGGCCATCAAAACCATTACAATTTTAGTAATATTTTAATAAACACTACCTTCAACTGTGGTATTTTTTTCAGTCAAATTCTATTTATAGTGTAGCATCCATGACCAAAATATCCCCCCAAATAATGTTATCAGGTTATGTTCCACTGGACTTATGCACACCTCCACAAACTCTAATGGATTTTGACTAGAATTTAGGGTGTAAAGAGGTATGTTGGGGAGGTTATACCATCTTCGGATAGTGAATAATATTGTTCTGAGTATTTAGTGTAACATGTAGTGAGATTTCATGGCTCTCTATACTCAAAATAGATCTGAAAAGCAGAATCACATTCAACAACAAGAAATAGAAGACGCAATAAATAAATAAATGTAGCAGAAAATAAATATACAAATTATCATAAAACATGTAGACACTAAACAAAACAAATCAAAGACACATATCAGGTCATCCATACATATATTATAACCTGGTTCAACCATATAAATTGTTTCATTACCAGACTTGAAATAATTAATGGAAATTGAAAATACATCGTCCACGATATCGGTAATTCGACACAAATGGACAATGTTTTTTGATTCTTTAAATAAGTGAGAGAGGAGAGGAAAAATGATTTGTAATTTTCATAAACATGACAAAATCCAGAATATACATGATTCTGGAGATTTCATGCCTCTTGGATAAGAGGGGGTGAATAAAGAAGAGGAAGGAATCATGAAATAAAGAAAACATGAGAAATTTCTTACAAAAATTCGGCAGCCTAACGGCGTCTCTTAAAATTTCATAAAAATAAGATTGATGAGAGGAACGGAATATCTCATCATTCATACAAAATTTGGACATTAAGGGAAATATTAAATGAAATATCCCAACAAAAGACAAAGGGGAAGGAAGAGAATAACATAAAATGGAAGGAAAGAATTAAAATGAAAGAGGATGTTTACCTCTTGATCTCTTCTCCTTGTGATCCTTCTTAAGGGCTTTGATTTTGGTCTTTTGGTGAGACCAGCAGCTCTAGGACGTGGGGAAGAAGATTGGGGAGGGAATTTGGCAGAAATTAGACAATTCTCAAGGCTTTAGAGGTGTGAGAGGAAGAGGGGAGTGAGGGTGATATTTATAGTGGAGGAGGGGAGGTTTTTTAGATTTTTTTAATCATTATTATAATATTTTTATCAAGACTATGAATAATCTCAAAAAACGTGGCCTTAAATAGTGATAATATCATGTGATTTCGAATCAAGTGGCCTTGCATCACTTATGATGTCATAAATAGTTCATATTTACTGATAAATTGATTATACGGTATTTTATCGTATTTCACTATTCATTGAAAATTCAAGAGTTTCAGAAAAATACCAAAAATTTACCCCAACCATTTTTCGATGTGTAGAATACAAAAATGAACTCCATTTTTCAAAAAAAAATTTCTAAATATTATTAATTTAATTTTTAAATAAGGTCACAGTTAATTCAAAAAATAACAATATTTAAGTGCAACTAGTTTCATGTAACATTGGAAAATTAATTAAGATACCATTATCTTATTGCCATGGGAAAATAAAATAATATTTTTATTTACTATTCATGAGGTCATATTACTATTCATATTACTATTTATAAGGGCATGTTACTATTCACCAAAAAAACAAGTTTGTTTCATCAGACTCTAAATAACATACTGAACCCAATTGTAGATGACTGTTTCTTGAAATTCAAATCATAGAATAAATAAAATTATGTTTAAAGGATACTTATAAATATATACCTTAAACAAAATATCAAGCATTTTCAATTTATTTTTAGAAAACCTTGGGATGTTACATTATCCCCACCTTCTTGAAATTTCATCCTCGCAATATTATTTACTTATTAAACAACTGAGGGTATTTTTCCCTCATAGCATTTTCAGACTCCCATGTTGCTTCTTCAACCATGTGGTTTCTCCACAAAACCATTACCTGGTGGATTACCTTATTCCGCAATACATGTTCTCTTCGATCAAGAATCTGAACCGGTTTTTCTTCATAATAATGGTTCTCTGCCAGCTGAACTGCTTCCGGCCTCAACATATGTGATGAATCTGGAACATACTTTCTCAACATCGAAACATGAAAAACATTGTGTACCTGAAATAATCTCGGAGGCAAAGCTATGCGGTATGCAACTGTTCCATCATTATCCAAGATTTCAAAAGGACCGATGAACCGTGGACTTAGTTTCCCTTTCTTACCGAAATGCATCACACTTTTCCAAGGAGATATTTTAAAGAAAACATGGTCACCTACCTTGAAAGAGAAGTCTTTCCTTCTGTTATCTGCATAACTTTTCTGCCTGCTCTGAGCTGTCCTCATGTGTTGCTGGATCATCCTCACTTTCTCAGCCACTTCTTCTACTAATTCTGGCCCCATTAACTTTCTTTCACCGACTTCATCCCAAAATGCAGGAGTCCGACACCGCTTTCCATACAAGGCCTCAAAAGGTGCCATCTGAATACTGGAATGGAAACTGTTATTATAAAAAAACTCAACTAATGAAAGATGCTGATCCCAACTTCCCTGATAGTCCATTGAACAAGCTCGAACCATATCCTCCAAAGATTGAATCGTTCGCTCTGACTGCCCATCTGATTGAGGATGAAAAGCTGTACAGAAATTCAACTCTATGCCCAAAGACTTCTTAAGTCCCTTCCAAAATTTATAAGTGAACTTGGGATCTCGGTCAGACACAATGGAAAGAGGAACTCCATGTAACCTGACAATCTCATTGAGGTACAATCGAGAAAGCTGATCTAATGTCATTGTATCTCGAATAGAAAGAAAATGAGCAGTCTTTTTTAGCCGATCAACAACAACCCATATCACATTGTTACCTTGATAAGTCTTTGGTAGTCCCACCACAAAATCCATGGATATATATTCTCCCATTTCCATTCTGGAAATGGAAAAGGCTGAAGCATCCCCTTCGGTAACTGTCGCTCTTCTTTAACCTGCTGACATGTCAAACATTTCATTGTAAAATCAGCAATATCTCTTTTCATCCCATTCCACCAGTAATACTCCCAAAGGTCTCTGTACATCTTAGTACTTCCAGGATGAACAGAAAATGGAGAACTATGAGCTTCACACAACAATTCTTTCTTCAGTTGTGAATCACAAGGCACACACAACCTTTTTCCAAACCTTAAAACACAATCTTTATCAAGATTAAATTCTGGAAACTTACCCATTTGAACCAATTCTACCTTTTTCTGTAGCTCACGGTCTTCCCTCTGCGCTTTCATAATTCTGTCTAACAACGAAGAATGCACTGAAACCGGAAACAAAACAGATATATTCCCTGCACCAACAACTTCTAAGCCAAAATTTATCAAATCATTAATCAAGGGATCACGTTCAAAACGTAGCATGGTTAATGATGCATGATTTTTCCGACTTAAGGCATCCGCTACTTTGTTTTCTTTTCCAGGATGGTAATTAATCGTGCAGTCATAATCCTTTATCAGTTCTAGCCATCTTATCTGCCTCATGTTTAATTCCTTCTGAGTGAATATATAATTAAGACTTTTATAGTCAGTATATATTTTCCATTTGGTTCCGTATAGATGATGCCTCCATATTTTCAAAGCAAAAACCACAGCTGCCAATTCCAAATCATGTGTGGGATAATTCATCTCATGAGGTTTAATTTGTCTCGAAGCATAGGAAATTACCTGATCATTCTGCATCAAAACACAACCAAGTCCCTTCAAAGAATCATCACTGTAGATGACAAACTCACCATTCCGGGAAGGTAAGGCCAAAACTGGAGCATTCACCAATCTCTTATTTAGTTCCTGAAAACAAACATCACATTCCTCTGTCCAAACAAATTTAACCCCTTTCCGTGTTAACTTAGTTATTGGAATAGATAACTGTGCAATGTTCTTAACAAAGCGTCGGTAATAACTTGCTAAGCCCAGAAAACTACGAATATTTGTAACATTTGTGGGTCTTGGCCATTCATCAACTACTTTTGTTTTGGTAGGATCAACTGTTATTCCATCCTTATTTACAATGTTCCCAAGAAAAGAAATCTGTTGCAACCAAAAATCACACTTGCTGAATTTTCCATATAGTTTCTTTTCTTTTAAAGTTTGTAAAACAACCCTTAGATGTTTTTCATGCTCCTCTTTATTTTTAGAAAAAACCAGAATGTCATCAATAAGTACAACCACAAACTTATCCAAGAACTCATGAAATACTCTATTCATAAGATTCATGAATACAACAGGTGCATTAGTTAACCCAAATGGCATAACAACAAATTCATAATGCCCATATCTAGTACGAAAGGCTGTTTTCGAGATGTCATCCTCCTTCACCTTTAGCTGATGGTATTCGGATCTCAAGTCAATCTTGGAAAAGTACTGAGCTCCCTGGAGCTGATCAAACAAGTCATCAATATGAGGAAAAGGATACTTTTTTTTAACAGTGATGTTATTCAAAGCTCTATAATCAATGCAAAGTCTCATGGAACCATCTTTCTTTTTAACAAACAAAATAGGGGCTCCCCATGGTGAAGTACTGGGACGAATGAAGCCTTTGACAAGCAAATCCTGCAACTGATTTTTCAATTCAAGAAGTTCTATTGGAGCCATATGATATGGGGGTTTTGAAATTTGCTTAGCATCAGGAACTAAGTCAATTGTGAATTCGAATTCTCGTTTAGGTATGACACTGGGTAACTCCTCAGGAAAAACATCAAGGTATTCATTTACCACTGGCACATCATTAATTTGAATAGTTCCCTTGTTTTCAACAATATGTTCCAGATAAATTTCATTTCCATCATTCTATAGTTTCTCAGCTTCTTGATATGTTATCAATTGTATGGGTTCATTCTTGTATACAAACTGAAACTCTTTCTGAAAAACAACTTCTTTAGCTCTACAGTCAATCTTAGCATGATAATCAAAAAGCCAGTCCATCCTCAGAATAACATCAAACTCGACTAAGGTTAAAACAACAAGGTCTGCAGGTAAAGTCTTTCCACATACCACAATAGAAATATTCTTATAATTCCTCTTTTCAATATCATTTCCCCTGGTGTTTTAACAACAAGTTCGGGTATCATTTTTTTGAGGTGATATCTCCAATTTACTAGAAAATTCCTCAGAGATGAAGGAATGTGTAGACCCCGTATCAAAAAAAACTTTAGCAAAATCTGAGTGAACAAACAAAGTACCTGATACAACTTCATTGGATGGCCCAACATCTGCTGACGTAGTCGCAAAGGATCTCACTACACCTTTCTGCTTGTAGTCTGGATTCTTTGCATCATTTGGATCCCTCTTTGGACATGCATTTGCATAGTGACCCATCTCACCACATTTAAAACAATTTACAGTTTTCTTATCAGGATTAGTCTTTGGATCATTTTCACTGAAATCTTGGGCCATGTGTCCAAACTTACAACATTTAAAACACTTCCCAGTTTTGATAAGACATTCCCCAGCGTGCTTCTTGCAACACTTTTCACAAACTGGAAACTGTATTTTCTAACCATCAGATTTCATTGGTTGATTCTTACCCATTGCTTTCCAATTTGACCTCTTCTTCTCTTTGTTTCCAAATTGCATGTGATCGTCAGCAAACTCCATCTCTACCCTCCCAGCACATCGGACAAGTTTCTCGTAACTTTTGAATTCACGGGAGGCCAACGCCCTTCGATACCTTGGCTTCAAACCTGAGTAAAAGCGTTTGATTTTTCTATTGAGATCCAGAATAAGATTTGGAGCATACCTCGCCAGTCGGGTGAAGTTCGCCTCATACATAGCCACTGAATCTTCCTCCTTTTGTTTCAGTTCAAGGAATTGTTTCTCCATTCTATGTCGCACCACCTTAGGAAAATATTTTTCAAGAAAAAGACTTTTAAATTCATCCCACACTAAGGAATCAAAATCCTCTCTACCCCTGATATTCCTTACCATTGACCACCACTGATCAGCTTCCCCTTCAAAATGATAAATGGAAAGACATACCTTTTGATTGTCCGAACATCCCATAACATCAAATATCTTTTCAAGGGATTTAATCCATCCTTCTGCTACCACTGGGTCAGAAGATCCATTGAATGCAGGAGGATGTTGTCTCATAAAATGTTCCACCACTGTCATGTTCCGTTGGGGTACCTCTATTTGTCCTCTTGCATGGATGCCACCACCATTTATTTCCTGCGTTAGCTGAGCCATTACTGTCACAAACTGCTCGGTTCCAATCCCTACCATTCCAGGCTGTTGATCAGGAAGGATGTCATTCTGTCGATGCCTATCCTCTTCAGCATCCATATTCCTTCTGCGGACAACCATTCTAAACAAAAATTTCTTAGATGAAGCAACATGGTAATCTTTAAATGCTATAACAAATTAAACATAGGGTGAGAATTATTTATGGTATTCTATTAGCATCACCTTAACCCCTAAAGTTATCTAAACCATCCTTTGATACCAACTATAAGGACACGAACTTATTTCATACATAATCTTGAATTTATTCAAGAAAACACTTCATTATACATTTAGGATCTTTTCAAGTTTAGAGCTTTAGAGAATTAAGACAAAACATTCATAACATTACACATTGTTACATAGTGGATACCATAAAATCAGTTTCCATTTTCCTCAGAATATAAAAAATTAAAACATAAAAAAAGACTCCTTGACAATTCTTCAACATTTAACATGTCCTCCTTCCTTGTATTATTCATTAATTAACCTGTGAAAAATCATTTAAGAACTTGGGATGAGCACAAAAGCTCAGTAAGGTATGAAAAAGAAGGAAAAATCACATTAGTCCATGAATACGCATGACGTATGAAAACATTTTCAAAATACATGCTTTACACCCATAAAATCTTACTTTGTGTAACATGAGATTTACAAAATATCCACACAAACATAATTATAATCATAGAGGCATATTGGGGAATTACTTACATAATCTTTTAACCATCTTGGCTACCTTAAAATTTGTAACCCTCACGGCTACCTTACTTGGTGTAACCATCGCAGTTACACTTGGAGTAACCATACGGCTGACCTCCAACTTAATCAAACCCAATGCATTGGAGGGAAATATAGGTCCCACCCTTCATCATAAACAATTCCCAATAACTAAAACATAATCATACAACATAAACAATAGCATAAAAACATTGCCTTTGAATCTTATAAAACAGAAGTTTAAAAGAGGATTTTAGAAGAAAAGTCCCTTATAAACATCATACACTTGAAGTGAGGCTTAATAGAGTGGATGTAATAAGTATATACTCTGTAAATACACATAATGAAACATAATATAAACAAAAACCATCACACAAACAATTTAAATAGCACATAAATTATAAAGTAGAAAGTTAACCCAAAGAATGGAAATCGGGTTAAGAATTCCCTTACCTTGGTCTTGTCTTACTTCAAAATTGTTTAAACCTCCTGTATAATGGTCAAAATGGTGTTATTAGTATTTTAAAGAAACATGTTCATGTTTATAACATCTTATATGTTCATTTCATAACCTCATTTTATCCCTTATATGTTAGTATTTGGTTCCTTGCATTATTTTGGGTGAGTTCTTTTGTGATTTTCACAATCGGTTCATGATGAATCGTTCTTGTTGATTGGAAGTGAAACTCCAGAATTGGAATGGAGTAGTATTTAAATATTTAAAGTACCATAAATTATACCATTTATCACTTTTATGCTTTATATGATGATGATTTATAAGTTAAGACATTAATTATGTTCGTTTAGATCATTTAAGTGGTTCTTTGATAATTACAACTTCATTTAGTCTTATAAATTTGAATCATGAGTACAAAAGAATTCCAGAACCTTATATGAGTCATAAAACATATATTATAACCTGGTTCAACCATATAAATGGTTTCATGACCATACTTGAAATAATTAATGGAAATTGAAAATACATCGTCCACGATATCGGTAATTCGACACAAATGGACAATGTTTTTTGATTCTTTAAATAAGTGAGAGAGGAGAGGAAAAATGATTTGTAATTTTCCATAAACATGAAAACATACAGAATATACATGATTTTGGAGATTTTATGCCTCTTGGATAAGAGGGGGTGAAGAAAGAAGAGGAAGGAATCATGAAATAAAGAAAACATGAGAAATTTCTTACAAAAATTCGGCAGCTTAACGACGTCTCTTAAAATTTCATAAAAATAAGATTGATGAGAGGAATGGAATATCTCATCATTCATACAAAATTTGGACATTAAGGGAAATATTAAATGAAATATCCCAACAAAAGACAAAGGGGAAGGAAGGGAATAACATAAAATGGAAGGAAAGAATGAAAATGAAAGAGGATGTTTACCTCTTGATCTCTTCTCCTTGAGATCCTTCTTAAGGGCTTTGATTTTGGTCTTTTGGTGAGACCAGAAGCTCTAGGACGTGGGTAAGAAGATTGGGGAGGGAATTTGGAAGAAATTAGACAATGCTCAAGGCTTTAGAGGTGTGAGAGGAAGAGGGGAGTGAGGGTGATATTTATAGTGGAGGAGGGGAGGTTTTTTAGATTATTTTAATCATTATTATAATATTTTTATCAAGACTATGAATAATCTCAATAAAAAGTTGCCCTAAATAGTGATAAAATCTTGTGATTTCGAATCAAGTGGCCTTTCATCACTTATGATGTCATAAATAGTTCATATTTACTGATAAATTGATTATACGGTATTTTATCGTATTTCACTATTCACTGAAAATTCAAGAGTTTCAGAAAAATACCAAAAATTTACCCCCACCATTTTTCGATGTGTAGAATACAAAAATGAACTCTATTTTTCAAAAATAATTTTCTAAATATTATTAATTTAATTTTTAAATAAGGTCACAGTTAATTCGAAAAATAACAATATTTAAGTGCAACTAGTTTCATGTAACATTGGAAAATTAATTAAGATCCCATTATCCTATTGCCATGGGAAAATAAAATTATAATATTATTTACTATTCATGAGGTCATATTACAATTCATATTACTATTCATAAGGGCATGTTACTATTCACCAAAAAACAAGTTTGTTTCATCAGACTCTAAATAACATACTGAACCCAATTGTAGATGACTATTTCTTGAAATTCAAATCATAGAATAAATAATATTATGTTTAAAGGATACTTATAAATATATACCTTAAACAAAATTTCAAGCATTTTCAATTTATTTTTAGAAAACCTTGGGATGTTACATACATGATTCAAACCAACTGAAAAGCATCTGGTTAATCCATTCAAAAAACTCATTCATCTCATGCACCAAAATAGACAAGTCCCAAGAGGCCATGCCCAAAATAGATATTCCACAAATGTCCATGCTATAATAAATAAAAATAATTCTGGACCATAACCAAGAAATACCTCTAAGAATCATAGGTTCACCAGATTAATTAGACCCTTGTAGCTCCATGATGGTCACCTATGGAGGCCCTTTCCATGGTGCTCATTGTGAATTTCATCCCTATAATGGCATCTCTTCCTGAAGAGAAGGTATTTCCCATGTCAAGAACATTAAAATTATTCCCTTATATCTTGAGTAAAACAAAAGGTAATTACTATATATTATAAGTGCCTCATAGATAAATAGAAACATATCACCCTATCTAAAGGATGGTCTGGGGTGGTGGTCATAATCTCACCTCCCCTGGATCATTTATCCTCTGACACAACCTATAAAATTCCAAGAGATCTTTCTCCCCTTGATAAGGTAATGAGAAACCAAAATCTAAGGCCAGATGAAGTTTAGGAATCACTTTTTGAGTATAAGGATAATTTCATGGTTATGTGGAAGGAGGTGATATAAGAAAATATACCAGTCCTATTTTACCCCTTTTCTACCATAGGCTATGACCTTATAAAGATACTATAATTTAAATAGATACCATATCTATCTCAGAACCTATATGAGACTATCTTCTATAATAAGGAAGAACATTTGTATACTAACCACATCATGTTATCGATCGATATCTATCATCATGTGTATTTATCTACCATAATAGTGGCCTGAAACCCTATGGTAGTAAAGTAGAGTGATTACCTACAAAAGACTTACCTCAAAAACATGAATGTACTCTTCATGATAATATATTTATTTCCACATGATGTGAACATCAATGTTTGGGTTAATAAAATGATATTGAGATCTCCTTACCCATTGGGAATCCTAGTTTTTCAAGAATAACAACATAAAAATACATCACCTCAGTATAGGTTTTAGGCTCGAGTTCCACATATGAATGTTGGTCTATTAAGTGCAAAACTACAGTTCCAACTATCCAAAAATAGTGTACTCAATTTCAAAATGATATCGATAGGATTGTTTATCATGTATCCAAACATGTAAAATTGACATCCTAATTTAGGAAATTTAAGCCTATAGCCACATAGAATACCCCAATGGTAAGAAACTCTCTACCGATAAATGTGAGGCGTATATCTTATTCTCATGTAGAGGCCAGAAAAATTAGGAAGGTTTTCATAGAAGTTTCATCTATGAAATTATAAAAGACACCCTAGATCATAGATATAGGGAGCTGTTTACCACCACTAACACCCCTGGGATCATCAAATCCACAACAGATCAAGGATATGATAGTGGTGGAATGAAGAAACCCCTAGTCTATAAGGCTGAGGGAGTCCCCGCTCACCCTCTATGGAAATAACTCTTCATTTGATTGGGCTAAAAATTATATGATGTTCCCTAAAAATTCTTCCCCTTGTTTGATTTTTTTTACTTTATTAGGTGTATACTTAGGGAAATTAAATAGAGTGTCTCACAAATTCATTATTTATCAAGGAATGTATTTGATGCCGCATAGGGGTAATAATATAAAACTATCCTCTGAGAAGGTAAATATTAATGAGGATCACAATCCACACCTCAGTTGAGTTTCGATGGTGAAAAAACACCCTAAAGAATCTATTGAATATGAGGATACGATTATTGTTGGGTGTTATGAAATAGTAAATTTCACTACATTTGGAATTTTGGATAAACTAGAGCATGACCCCGACATGTAATGATGAGATAAATAGACAAATGCTCAAAATAATGTATGCACTAATAAAAATTGCGTATATACATGAGATCACAGTAAGTTTTATGATATCATAGGTCCTCCAAATACAATGTTACCTCATTCTCTTCCTAAATTGGAAAGATATAAAGGAAATGGAGAAGATACATATTAAACACACACAAGAGATGTGGATATTGAACCTATTTCAATAAGGTAATGTTTCACCTGGTATGAAGCTAAGCTAGAAGAGTTAAACTTACTCAATGTCAATTTATTTAGAGGAAATATTCATGTTGAGTACAGTTCTTTGAATGATAATAATGTATCTTTATAGGTTCATATGAAACATGAAAGAGCTCTATAAATAGTAAGATTATATTCCAACCACATAATTAGGTCTAGGTATACACCATTAGTTTATCTTAACCTACCATCTTAAGAGTATTAGGATTATCCACTACTGAGATAACTAACATTGTTTCATGCATGCTACTATAGGATGAATCAGACTTGATATCAACAATTGATGTGGGTGAGATAACAATATTAGAATTTCCCTATTACTTCCAACGAGGTATCACCACAAATGACATTGTATTTGGATATCCATGACTAAATTTATTACCATATTGTATGAATAGTACTGATAGATGGTTGAAATATTCTAATGTAGTGGGATAAAACATCATATCTCGATTTGGTTGATTGAAAAACTTTTCCTCCCAAAATTGGGAATGCCACCATCCACATATTAAATGGATTTGGTGACCGAAAGCTGTATCTCATAAAATTCATGTCTTTGTGTGGATGTATTATGGGAATATTAGAGTAGAAATAAGTAGAAAGTATAAAATCCTTTTTCTAGACACTAAAATGGTTGGTATATTTTTGGTATAAATTTTTTTAGTTGGGACTGTCGTAATTTTGGAAGATCTATAGGGGTGGTTCCTTTAAATATTCGATTGTATTCTAAAGAATATGATTATTATTGTCAAATCTATGTATAGACATAACTAAACTGATAGGTTTAAGCATTTAATCTTTAGTGTTAAAATAATGATCTACTCCAAAAAATTAACTTTTTTAAGATAAGCCAATGGGGACTTTCAATGAAAATCATTGAGGTGAATTGAAGACAACATTAATTCAAATAAAGTATATTTGAGGGTTTTGGGTGTTTTTTGTTAGTAACACATATCATGAATAATAAACTCTACTAATCTAAGGACAAAACTCAACTCGCACTAACATCATAAGGGGAAAACCAGGTAGTTCTGAAAATTAATCCCTTATGCTCATACTTGTACTAGTTTCGTCTCCCACAACCAAACACTTAAAATATTATGGTTTCCCTTTCCCTAACAACAAAAACAAATATATGAACCCTCATCATTATGGAATAAAGGATCAAACTCACCTAAATTTGGAGGAACATATGAATGAAACCTATTCTTTTTTACGAGAGAATGTACCAAGATAATTTATCACAACAATAGAGAATAACCTGAAAAAAATATAAAGGTAAATAATCTTGATGAAGTTAGTAGAAATAAATGTCCTCACTATGAACCTTTCTATCAATTTTTGGGTTGTAATATCCAAGAATGGTTCATCTTGAAGGATATACCATAAAATATTATATCCTCTTGGAATATTAAAATAGAAAAACCATCAGCATAGGTGAATCAAATTTCAACCATCCCGCCAAGATGATATGGGGAATGGTGGGAAATATCAAATAGGATTACAAATAATTTTAATGAATAGATGAACTAGAAATTAGTTAATTCAGCAAACACCACACTCATGATGAAATCAAATAAACTTATTGTGACCCCAACTCCCCTTATAGAATGTAATGTGGAACCATCATCATCATAGCCTTCTAAAATTCATCAAAATCACTATTTATGAAATAAGGATTAAGAGAAATAATCTATATAAATGCACAAGGCTATCAAAAACCCTATAGACTTTATATATTACACAATAGGTGAATAAACACTATCCCACTAACATGAAAATGGTCACTTATATACAATGATGAATCCCCATTAAATGAGTTATATCAATTTGGATTCCTCAATATCTTCTACTTAACAAACCCCTTCACCAACAAAGTTGAGAAACTTTATAAACCCCAAATCACCATATACAATTATGGAAAAGGCCATAGATGTGGTGTATGACTTGAAAAATAAGGCCAAAATGGGCATCATTATTCAATAATTGTTTATACTATGGCTATATAAACCACATAAAACTAGATTCAAAAATTCAAATGAGCTCAAAAGGATCATTGATCTAATATTGAATGATTCAAGGATCATTTGAATCCAATAACACATGAGAATTGAATGGGGGATATTCAATTTTCCTAGTCATTATTGAACTATAAGAAGTCCAAATTAGTACAACATATATATTGAAAAATGAATCCGGTTTCATTAATTGGAAGTAATCACTTATGTAGTCATTATCAAACTCCAAACACCAAGCTGAGGAATAACATTCAATAATAAATTGCATGCCCTTGGTCAATAAGTATAACATCTTGAATTATATCACTATTGTGTTGGAAAATATCCCAATTGAGTATTACTATTTATCTCTTAATTAAACTCATGAATTAACCATTTATTTCCTCTTAATCCCTCAATATTTCAAGGAGAGAATTCATTGTGTTAAAGGGGGACCACGCAGATACTAGTCTCATCAAATATCACACCATAATTTCCTTTATAGAGAAAGACAGGGAAGCATCAATAATTGGAAACTTCATAACCATGTATATATCTAGAAATATATGTGATTTTTATTCCCATCATCCCCTGCTATATAATTTTTCTTATATCAACCTCATAGTAGTCTAAAACCTCCATCATCACTTAGGTTAAAAAATGGCTGACTTGACTCCTTAAAACATTAACATCTAGAGATATTAAAAGATTGATCAAATGAAACATGGAATGATCACGATAAAAAAATAATTTTATAATTTTATATCTATTCATGACTATATATTGTTCTACTTAGATAAAAACGTAATGGTTTTGGGGGGAAGGTAATGGTTTCATACGTATTTGGAAGTGGTTTCATTATACTATAATTTCCCCAAATATTCAGTTGATGGACCTGTTGGGGTATTATATAGTCATAATATTCCCTTTGAGTCATGTGTCTCATAATATATATATGTATTATATTATACAATTAGTTGGAGATAGGAAATCATAGTTAACACCATCTAGGAAAATTTTCCCAAAAACATAGAAACTGAACATGATAGTTGAGGGAGTGAACATAGTAAGAACAATATATTTAGAATTAACCAAATTGAGATTAATTCAATTGATATGGGAAGTCACCCAACTATATAGGTTTCATCTGAAAATAATATTGAAAATCCAATGACTTTTATTTTTTAATCTAGTTTGGTGTTTTTTCCCATGTAAGTATCACTATCTTATAATGAAACAAATTCTACACAACCCTTGCATATTAATATAGAACCAGTGTGTTTATCACTTTGAAGATCTGATTGAACTTTATCCTCATATAATGATATCAATAATATTATAAAAACTATATAAGAATCCCTATAGTAAGGACGAAATATTGGATTATAATAACATTCCCTATTTTCCTCGTGAAATCAACTGTTTTAACGAAACCTGACTACTTAGACGATGGGTGTTGGTTTAATATAATTAATAAAGAATCACCCTCACCATATCTGGGATCAAATTTTTTCCTATATCATCCATTAAACCCCATAATTCCCATTTATCTTATAATTCTATAAATAGTGAAGTAGAATAATATGAGAAATATAAATATCTGAATGATACCCTTTCATCATATAATGAATGAATATTCACTACTATTGATTAACTCTTATATGTTAATCATGGTTTGTTGTAATATTTTTAATATATCTTGATGAACACCACTATGACCCCCCAACTAATAGGATACATGCATATCCATCACTATATCGAACCCAAATGTTCTTTAATGGAACTATACAAAATTTCATGGGTTGGATCCTAGTGTGAATACCCATCACATGAGGTTTCCATAAGACCATTGTGGATTAAAATATACAACCAAGAGAACGCATCTAACCCATTCCACCAATGTATAAGTTGGAGTTGAAAATTTAATCAATTGAAATTTCAATCATAAAGTTTAATACTTGTAATTGTTCTCCAAAATTTTAACCTTAAATAAGAAAAATGGTAATATCTAATTCTACATCGATTTCAGGGTTCTCTACGAGCACTGCCCAAAATATGATTTCTATGTCTCAATCCTAGAACTACTGATCAATTTAGTGGAAAATTTTAAATCCCTATCTTTTATTAATGCTTATTTAGGATATAAATAAATCCCAATATAGCTAATTGATGTATTTTCCACTATATTCATCACACACCAAGGAGTATAATACTATAATGTTATTCATTTTGTCTTAGAAAATATATATATCTATATAATAACACACCATGAACAATATCTTCTAACCCCTCATAGGGATGATATTATAATAATAGGATAAAGATTTTATGGTTTAATCTTAATAGAATCGTGATCATATTTCAAATATTGAAATCTCTTCCCACAAACTATAGAAAAAAACATAAAGATGAACCCCTTGAAATGTTTTTCTTTGGTTCCATTAGGAATATTCCTTGGATTTTGGGTTCTCTATCATGTGGTTGATGTCAATATATTTCCATGGTGATACTAGATATTCCACATACTTGGAACCTCAAATTGGTATGAGGGATCCAGGGGTGTTTTTCTTAAATCATTTGATTCATTTCCTTTTTTTGGTAATTGTTGGACCTTAAAAAAATTAAAGAAAATGGATTCACCAATCAGTGGAATGAATATTGATATAATGATTTTGATGATCTCAAGAAGTATCTTCGGTTCCCACAAGTAATGATAATAGAAATAGAATTAAATCATCCCATCCACATTATGGAATCCATGTAGATGTTGCTTGAAACTCTCTATGCTCAGATGAATGATTATTTATAAGAGAAAACCCTCTATTATCTCAAAAAAATGATACTGGATATAGAGACCCAGTACTATAAGGTGTTACCTATTATTTCCATAGGTCTATCTTTTCTCCCATATGAACCTAATTAGAAATATCATCCACCCCCAATCATTAAATGGGAATTTATAATTCATCTAGAATGGTGATAGGCTATTATAATGTAGTTTTGCGTCTGATTCACATCTCAAATGGTGAACAAAGGGTCAGAATTTTAATATTTCCTCACATCACACCTGGTCATATAAAATTAATTTATGAATAAAGATCTTCATAATGAAGTGATTTAATCTATAAATTACATTCTCTAGATGTAGGTGGTCTATTTTTATGGTTCTTCTTGGATAAAAATAAAAATAATGATAGAGGCGCTAAAGATGAGCTTGTTTATCCATGGGATCATACATAAATCCCCACCCAAGGTTGTTCTATTCTACACCTTCCATATATTTTAAGGATGTACCAATAATGAGGCACAATATCTTTACCTAATTATAGGATTATAATGTCACCATTAGATACCAATATCACACTTAAACCACCATAGTGACTCATAGTTAGTAATCAATAAGATCAATGTTGGATATTCAAAAATTAAAGAATAATCATTCCCATTTCATGATTACGTATGTCGGATGATGGATAAATTCTTTGAAAATATGATACTGTATGAAAACATGCATTAAAAAAACACCTATGTTGATGCATTGTACAATACATACAAGACTCTAGAAGATCGATAGCATAATGGGGCAGTTATTCCCATCTCACACTGAAGAGTGGTGTCACCATTCCTTGATTATTATACTGAGGAGGTCAATGAATTCAATACACCCATGATTAGGGTGAGCTCAAATCCTCACTAGTTGGTAACAAATGTGGAGAAATATATCCTATAATAGACTACATCCAATGTGGCATTATCTCATCAGAATGATCTAAGAACAAAATGATATAGTGATTGGAAATAAATTCCATCATAAATAAGGGAATGATTCCTATAACATTCTCTATTAGAGAGCCTTCAATGGAGTACTCCTCAACTTCATTGAATGAGTTGAATCCCCATATAAATATAAGAAGTATGTGATGGTTACTATATTTCAAACTAGACATAATAAAATTTGTTCAATCAAATCATCAGACATGAATAATTCTAGTCATCAATGAAGTAGGACATCATGGTGTTCATGAAGTAATTCCATGATTTTTGAATATATGAAAATTTCATCCATCAACCCCAAGAGTTATTTCACACTGCCAAATACTCTGTCATTCACTGTATGGGGAATCAATGTCATGGGGCTATATACCCTACTAAATCCAAGCCGTTCATGTACATCCTTGCTACCATTAACCTCTTCTCTATGTTTTCTTGGACTATAACCATGGTTATCATAAACTTCATGGAGATTACAATTGACACTAAATTTGGATTCCCTGACAAAATAATTAATCAAAAACGACCCTAATTTCTTCAATTATGACTTGAATGCTTTTTTCAATAATATAATATCGAATCCAATTATTAAAAACACTATCATAAATTGAAAAATAAATAGATGTTTGCTTTCAAGAAAACAAAATCCAACATCCATAAAAATATAGTGGAAAAGGAAAATTTGTCTTCGTTGTATAAAATCTGTTTTCTCTTTGGGATTAACCCACCAAAATTCATAATACCACAAAAGTGACCACATATTTACTTTTATTTGGGGTAGACCCTTGAATTTGATATTCAACTTCCATAACTTCACATTTCTATCTGTAATCATTTTTCTAAATATTATTAGTCCTAAATACGATTGGAAGAGTTAGAATTACTCTTTGTGAAAAGTATTCTCATATTATAAAACCATGAATTACATCATAACAGATTCATATGATTGTTCAATAAGAATTTTTTCATCCATTCAATCCTTCTAGTAGAATTAGGGCTATAAATGAGAATTGAAATTATACCTACAAATAAATATCCAAAATTAGAGCCAATGTGGGAAGGGCATTATAATATAAATAAGGGTTAAGCTAGTGGATCCTACACCTAGATTTAATTTCATAGTAATCCTATCATTCCCTACACTAATTCAACGTTTCTTAAGAAATATTTTTCATAACATTAAATAATGTTCATTTTAAACTTACTATATGATTTTTAATTAAATTCTTAAATTTAATTCAATATTTTTTTAAACTACATTGGGAGGGTCCTTGTCATATGGATCTAAACTAAAAAAATTCATAGTCCTTGATTGATTGATATAAAATATTTATAATGGGGTCACTTATAAATGATATTTTAAATGTTTTTGGATGTTATATTTATGAGAACCATTCTCATTACATGAGAGTTGAATATGTGTATGAATTTAACAATGTATGATCTCTAACTATATGTATCAATTTTTATTGAGTAAAAATGACCTCACCATACAAGAGCAACATGTGGTAATATTCCAATTGTGTCAAGATACATAGTTTTGTTTTGGATAATATACCCAATAGAAAATTCAATTATTCACCACCTTATCTTGGTGATTTATCCCTCATTCATTCCTTTCAGGTGTCCCCCTTTCATGACACTATGATAAGGCTATCATATTCTGTGAATGATCCATCTTAATGTGATGTACCTATTTAATTTTCCACATAATATGACACTAAACCATATGACATCCATGTCCATGTTGGATGTTGGTAAAATTCAAGACAGGTGGCCCATTCTATGCGAACTAAAAATTATTAAAGTGGTTAACTGTATGAGACCTAGATTTAGTACATAAGAGATAGATCTACGTAAGAACCCTAACCATATGGTTATTTTTTCATATGAATATTCAAAAAAATCTCCTCCACTTTTAAAAATTTCATTCTAATTTTTAGAACATATCATTAACATTGTGTCTCCAGAAGACCAAACATGTAGATGGGGAAACCATGACTTCTTGTCACATGATTTTAAACATCTTAAAATGTGATCCAATATAAATGAAATTAAACTACTTATAAAAGTATATTCCATATGAAACAGATAAAAATACCACTCCCCTGTTAAATAGATTGATCTCATTAATGGACTCTTTGTGGATTTAGTAGTTATGGTTATACTATCCAACCATAAAGTCATGGTTCTCCATACCTGTGGCCAAAACATTCCCCTATACAAAAACAATGTGTCGAATGATTCCTACTATTTTAGGATACACAATGATTCCAAGATCCTCCATCATAAACCCAACCATGAATCTTTATTAACTTCATTCTCCTTCTTATCCTAGTGTTTGGGAACTCTCTATTCATTTTGGGTTTTATTTATTGCCCTCTTTACTATGATATTTTAAGAACAATGTTCTTCCTGATTCCTATCACTATAAGATATATAGATATTTTTAAACTATTAGGACCAGTCAAAATATCTAACCAAAACCCAATTTTTCATGTAATCTAACACTCATTAAAATGATTATAAGATAAGATTATCTCTCTTTGAACATGATCAAGATTTGTTAAAATTACACTTATATAAAAAAAATTCAAAAGATCTTAAAATAAATGACATGAATTTCAACCCACTTGAATTTAAAATTTCCATATTGTATACCCCATATGAAATTAAATTACTTGGATTTATATATCTCATGTGAAACCTACTCATAGAATCTCTCTATACATTATAGCTTAAACTACATGAGAAAAAAATGCCCCATGTGTCAGAAATCATCCAAATTTATGGCTAAACATCTTTAGAGATGTTGTGGAAATGGTTACATTTAACTATTTCAGTATCGTGTCTCGCCCATCCAATGATTAGGATAATTTCCCCCACATATTTCAAAACAATGGGTGTATTCATTCATAATAAATAAAGATATATAGTGATGATAGGTTCTTTTACTAATACATGTTTTTTTTATATTTTTCTCATGAGGTAACCCATACATCACCCCCTCTCATGTACATAGTCCAAATCTATACATCGATGTTGTAAATTCAAGAACAACATATAACTTAATTCTTGTTAGCACATGATAAATCATGACCCATGGATCCATTATCTTTTGTCCATCCATGAACCCCAAGAAAAACATCCCTCTTTGTTTTTATTTTTGACCTCTCAAATTCAAGTCAGGCTTCCTTCTATGGGTTAGAAACTAAAACAAATCCATTTCAATTTCATGCATGGAACAGATCTAGTAAAAGGATATATTCTTATAACCATAAGCTACATGAAACCAAAATCCACATTATATACCACTATACTATGGGAAATCCATCTCTCTTTCATGACCATATACAACAAAAACCTTATTCTTTATCCCATGACGTTAAACTACATAATGCATGGTCAACCCTACAAAACCATAAATTTTTTAGAATGGTAAATCCTGTACGACTTCACTTTTCAGCATGAGAGATAGATCTATGTAAGGGTGAAAAAAATATGGATCCCATCTATAATCCCAATATAGAATCAAATATTATTTTTTTGATAAAAATTTAATAGAACTAATGCGTCATATTTTTTTATCAAGTCCCATCCATCATGTAAGTTGGACTATCTTATCCTAGGTGCATGTTAGTGATCTTATTCTAGAGTTAATATTACATAAAATAAATAATCACCTTTTTATACATCATATATAGATATATTTTAGAGTCATATTTTTTTAATAACAATGTTTTTATTTATTTATGTTACATCATGATTCATAGTGATGTATGAACTATATATTTTGGACCCAACCAAAAATCATCATCCATCCCTATTCCCTTTATTATACCAATGAATAATACCATGATTTGTTTTGGACCAGAATGTTTCAACATCATTTTCAAGGTTTCCTTCTATATACCACACTTTTTTCCAAGGAATTTTGAATTACCATAACCCTTCAGGGTTATCAAAAAAAGTGTATTTGGATATAAGGGACACCAATATTTAGTAATGTTCATGAAATCATGTTTTGAACTTCTTACTATAGGAATCTTCCTCCCGAGTGGGAGATCCTATAATATATATATACCCAACAACATTCCCATGGAACCCATTATTACAATATTGGAATGTGGTAATCCTTGAAAAAATTATTCCATTTCATCTTCCTGATTCAAATAATTAAAGTTGTGGTTTACATCATCATCATTCCCTATTCAAAGGTTTTGGTATGATCTTATATCTCAAAACCACCTTGCTTATCATATCACTCCCCTTATTTGTGATATGAGCACTATGGTGTTAATCTATGTGCTTCCATCTCTAAGATGGTCTATTGTGGCAGTGGTCTCTATATTCATGTTTGTTTTTTTGATTTCCTATGATACATAGGCTACCTTGCTCTACTAAAAACTCTATTTCCTTAAAATATTTTCACACCCACATCAGTATAATTATTACTGTCATTGGGATTTCAAACATAGGATGAGTTTTACTTTCCCATGTTTTACATACTATCTCAACTTTTTAGATCTAACAACTATGACTTTATACAATTTTTATCCTATTCATGATGAAGTTTATACTTACAATGGTCCATCCATTTACATTTGGTTTTACTATTACCTTGGATATGAAGATTATTTCACCTCACAGTCCAAGCACTATGGCCTTAAAATTTTGTGTATCCACTTAGAATATTCTCTATACTAGAAAATTCACATTATACCATGTCATTCCCTTTTTAGTTAAACTAAATCACATATTAGTTGAGTCTATTTAACCTAAAAATCATGAAATGTGTATTAAATGATGTATGGCCTTAAATGAATGCCCAAAATGGTTTAAATTGAAGCACACATAAACTAAAAATGATGATTTCATAATGGGTTTTGGGATGAAAACCCATAAAGGGATACCAATGAAAAAGTAAATCACCACTCCCTAGGTCATATCCTTTCATGACTAGGGAAAAATAGAGTGAAAATTGGAGAAGGAACAAATATTTTTAGGTCCACTGTAAGAACCTTATAAAATATTATTTGTGCTCATTTTTTCCATTAGTCTAAGAAAATATTTAGATAGGACCTTATTCCTTCTCTCTCAAATACATGTTAAATATATTCCATATATCATTACCCTAGGAATATGTTCAATGAACTATGAAGTAACCTTTCATATTCTCAAACCCTTCTTCAATTTCATTTCACCCACAAGCCATATTCGATTCCTTATGTGATTGAATCTTAATGAAGGTTTCATTTGAAATTTATAACTAGGGAATTTGGCTCCACAGGACACCACTTCTTGGTATTATTTTTTTTATCTTATTCAGCACTACCAACTAGAGGTATCTTCATCATAAGGGGGAGGTTCTATAATAATTATATTCCCTTATAAATTAACAGTACTTCCCATCATTCAAATTTGGTCAATAGTCAAACCATTTATACATATTCTATGACATCATTTTTTGATTCAAATATTTTTCATTATGGAGTAGAAATCACACAATCCCTATATTTGTGTAGATTTAAATAGCCTCTATGTTACACATTTATGCATCATACCCATTTTAGACTAAGAATATGATATTCTATTATAAACCACCAACTTTCCTTGTTTGGTGACCCTAAAATAAATGTGATAGTGGTCGAGGCACCATGACCTTAAACTATTTTAATCCATAAATTATGTGGTTAATATTATGATTGGGAATCTTTATTCATGTCAATTGATATCTCACCCTTGCTAAATATACTATCTTATATTCTTTTTTTAATGTTTTATAATAATAAATATGGAAAATACATGATCTAGGGATTATTTATATAAAATCTATTTATCCTTTCATGTGTTTTTCTATATTTAGGACATTGTGATCTCCATCCACATCAATTTTACTTCTCCAATGCCTATTTAAAAATTTCAATTTCCATTTTTCAAAATTAAAAAACCTTAAAAACCAACTAAATTAGTAACATTTTCGTGATTTTAAACAAACCAAGGGATGATAAATAGTACTCAATAAGTTGAAAACCCATAAAGGGAATTTTTCTTATAAGTAGATTATATTATCACTAGGCATGAACATTGACCTAGGAAGAATGTAATATTTCAAAAGAGACAAGGAACAAGACATGCCATGTTTAAAAAGAAGAAATGGAAGCCTTGGAAAAGTTCATGTTACTTCACCAAAATCATCTAACATTTGAGACTTGGGAAAATTTTATGTTTAATAAATGAGATGAAATATCATAAAGAGTCCACCGTATGGCCATGTAAAAAAGAAAAGATTTTTTCATTGGGTACCATGATGACGGTAAAAAACTATCACTCTCTTATTTTTATAATGTATTGGATTATATCACTGGTGTAAAATACATTAGTTTTTAGTATAAGAGTGATAAATACATATTAAAAATATTTATATTAATTCAAAACACCCAATCATGATTTCCATTATACCAATTCATTTGTCCCTAATATATGAATAGTCTAACTCCAATGTTTGGTGATTGAATATATGCCCTTATATCTAGATTTCCTAAATCCGTACATGTCAGAAATATTATTAGAAAAACAAAAAATATTATCCTTCATATCAAGAATTAACCGTGGGTTGTGTTTATGGTATATATATTATCATATTCAGGCCACCTAGATCCATCGGGGTTTGTATGTTTTAGGGATAAAGCACTGCATCATATTTCATTGATTGACTCAAGAAGTTGGAGGTTATAATTTACAAGATAAATTTTAATTCAATGGTCAAATGGATTAAATTATCATTATGTTAGTCTACATAATTTTTTCATGTTATATTAAACTTAGGACAATGGTGATAAAAGAAGTAAAGATATCTACAAAAATGTAAAATCAAACAACCTTTGTTTTCTATTTCCTTTCAATAAAAAGAGATGGCCATAGAAAATATTGGATTCTCTCATAATTAAAATGATATATTAAATAATATCATCTACAGAGTCTTGATGTTCTTCAATTGATTTATAGGCTTCATCAATATCGAATTGAACCCAACTAGCTCTACAACGTTGTCTTCCTTTGATTGACTAAAAATCTTCTCCTTAGTAGCGGCCTATTTTCCCCTAGTCCTGGCATCATTGAAATTCTATTGGTATCCTAATAGTCTTTATTTAGTGTTTTGTAGATTCCACATATGTTATCTTCATTGAATATATTCTTCATGAGTCATACATTGTTGTTTTGATGCCACCTCCACATAATGATAATTCTATTGAAACACCATAGCATGATTGTTAGGAAAATGTTCCACTGATGTTTTCGTAGATATTATTAGTTAGTATATTTTATTATATTTTCTCTCTATAAGGATATACTTCATAAAAGAATGTATGTCTTGATAATAACAACCATTGTATCATAACATCAAGAACATTTTATGAATCTTGAGTATATTTTTTGGTTTATCCCCCGTAGAAGTTATGGAAACCATATTTTATATATACTTCAACACATATTTGTCGAATTCACAACAAAAATTAATGGACTACTAGTCTATCTCAAAATCACATCAAAAGTGATAAATATATTGAAGGGAAAAATCACTAAAAAAGAACACCTGAACGTAACCATTTATTCTTGTGGACCCTAAAATGAACTCAGCATTAATACACATGGGCATTGGGTATATAGGGATGGAATCTTTCTTAATGATATCCTAATATTTCAATAATTTAATTATAAGTGATCATATAAATTAATATATCAACAAGTAAATAGAAAAGGTCAATTCATGTGTCTTATTAGGTATTAAACTACTCATGTAAAAGATACTTCCTCAGTCATTAACACTTCTTATTTTAGAGAATCCTAGGAATCATACCTAATTCTATTTCCTTTTCTTTCATGACTGAGACTTAACCCATTTTAATTGTTCTCTATATTGAATCCATGCAATTATACTCTCCTCTATTTAAAGCTTTGTGAGCCATCTAGATGCAAACCACTCCCATGGAAGCCACTTTTTTAGTTGGTGGGGTGGGGACATCATAATAATATGGACCAGCTAGTGGGCTCCCATAACTATACTCATGTAAGTTAGAGTGATCCCAAATCATTAATTCATTGGTCCTTGATTAATACACAAATGTGGTTGAGATGTATCAAATATCCCATTGGAGGATCCAATCAACTATAATTTCTACTAATAGAGCTATATATGTGAAAGGTTTAAATCAATATTTACTTATTGGGAAGGTGAGAAAGGGGTAGACCCATTAAAATATTTTTTTAAGAACTCTCTTATTGGACAAGGTGAGTTATAATATATCATTTAGAACCTATCATCTATCATGGTTACAACTTTAGTTAGTATAATTATCACTATAAAGGAACAAAATTTCTGCAGTATAATTTTAACTGTGGAATTTTATTTTGGTAATAATACCAATGTTTTCAACTCCTCCACTAGTAGGTATGGATAGAGTGAGTGTTATTTTCATTCCTACCATTGTTGAAACAACTAATTTGACAATGGGAGGTGAGATATCATCTCAATATTCCCTTGTGATGTACTCTGAGTTCCCTTAAATTTGATTCCTCTCTATGAATCATGGTTTTGATCAATAAATCACGATATAATAAATGATATTTATATTTCAATTGTCTAAGCATTGTATAAACTCAAAATATTTGAGATCACCTCTTTCTATAGTCCTGAAATTCCCAAACAATTACTCCACATTCCATAAGAATATGACCTCATGTAGAGGGATATTATACATTCCCTCTAAAAGAGATGATCATTGTGGTAAAATTATGGATGATGGAATAATTAACAAAACATCCTACATCACCTTTTCATCAGAATTAACCCCCTCATATTCTAGGTTTTTCAATCCCATAAAAACTATTGGGGACCCACTACCAGTGAAATTTTGGTATTATAAGAGATAATTCATTGTTTTCACTCTCTATAAGAGTCAAAAAAAGGAGATTTTCATAAATATATTGATAGTTACAAAAAAACTATTAAAATGAGGAATTGTTAACATACATCCTCTAGTATGATTAATTCATTCCATTAATCATCAAGAGATTAGTTGAAAACCTATTTTAATGTTCCATGGTCCTCCTTGTATTGAACACATCATATAATGAAAATACTATTTTTTGTTTCATATATTAGCATATCCAACTCCCTTAGGTAGTTTTTAGCATTTAGGGGCTTGGTATCAATGTCAATGTTGGGAGGGTCCTTTAAATTTTCTATTTGGGGAATGTGGAATACACTCTGAAGGGTGGTCAATAGCCCAATTATGTCGACAACCAGTGGACACCCCGAACAAAATTAGATGACCCCATTATATTTATAGTCTAAGGGGGAATAAACTGAACCTACTTAATGTCTCAAATATGACTAAGGATCATATTATTATAGTGATTATTATGCCTCTATTCCTCAATAGGGTTCACTCCTCATCATTTTCATTTGGATTGTTTTGGCCAAGATTTTGGACCCATCTAATCTTCAACATGTTTTTAAGTGACATATGGTTTATTCTTATTCAAAGATTTCAGAACCTTATCAGCCCCATGTATTTTTGGGGGATTTCAAATTTACCACCTTCTACTATCTTGGGCCAATTCAATAGTGACCATGTAAGCATTACCTGATAGAATTTCATGAGGGTATGTGTATATTGAGGACAAATAATAGTTAGTTTTTAGCCCAAAAATGTAACTTGAGGGGAGAAATCTTGATCAAAACCCCTATGGTTTCCAATACTATCATTAACCAAATTTTCAACATAACTAGAGGATGGTTCTCTTTCCTTACATCCGTAAGTGTTGGAACTATTATCTTTTGTAGGAATCTGAATTCAAGTGTAAACTTGTAAGGAACATAAAACTCATAGATGGTATCATAGTTAACTTGGTCCACTGGGATTCAATACCTTAAATCCATCATGTATGACCCTACATCTTATTTACCAAAACCATGGTCATTTATTATCCTAATCTAAGGATCGCCGTAGTGGAAGATGTGAAACCCTTAGGGTATACATAAATTCTCAATGAATGAATTATTCTTTAGTAATAATGTCTTGATTCTTGAAATGATGTAAATGAAGTGTTGGAATCTACACTATAAGATATGGATCTCCCTATGTAGTGTGTATGCTTTAGGTGTTCCCCCATTTAACCCCAAAAAACGGGAAATAACCTTGAAATGTAGAATATGGACATTCCCTCTTAATATAACTATTATCTATGGTGGATCTTCTCCTTTATAGACATCAATAAGCCTATATGCTCTCCATATACAATATCGGTTACCATTGTAAATAAAATCAACTAGATGTTTTTGTGGGATTCTCAAACCAAAATCAGGTTATTTCTCAACCACATGACCAAAAATCTAACCAACTTAGAAAGGGGAGAGGTTTCAGGATGGAGATCACAGAAAATTCCACATATCATCTTTAATCCATGTCATCTAGTATGTGATTTCTCAATTTGACGTTGTTTTTTCAGGTGTCTTGTGTTCGCGTGATATTCAAATATTTTGAATCCTTATAAGTCCCATGTATTTTATGGGTCTTTAGGGTAGCCCACCTCCTATTATCCAGGTCCAATTCAATAGTAACATTGGGAACATTTCCCCATTGCATTACTTGAGGGTATCAATCTATCCAGTAGTGATAATATTTGGTTGTTAGCCTAAAAAATGGAATTATAGTGGAGGAGTCTAAACCAATACCTCATTTTTTCTTGTTCAATCATTAACTAATGTTGTGGCATTGCCATATGAAGCTTGTCTTTCCTAGAATCCCTCTATAGTGAAAATGTTGGCTATATTAGGCATCAAAATTTATATTTAAACTTGTAAGACACATAAAACTAATTGATGGTATCACAAATAACCTAGTAAAATAGGATGATATAACATGATTCCATCATCTATGGTCACACTTAACATTTACCAGAATCATTTTCAATGATTATCCTGGTCGAAGGATCACCATAGGGGATGTTTTTCAACACATAATGTATACTAAGCATATATGGGTTGCATTATTCATTAGTAATAACTTAATGATTCTTAAAATGATCTAAATTACGGTTTGTAATTTGCACTCTAGAATATCTATATATCCATGCATTGTGTATGTTTGTAGTGTCACACTATCCACCCCCAAAAAAATTATAATAAATTTTAAATTTGGAATACAGACTATCCTACTTTCACATAAAGTCGGTAGTGGTGGATATTTTTCTGAACATCCATATCTAAGCCCATGAGATCCCACTCTACTAGTTTGGACACCATTGTAAATAAACTAATCTTGATTTTTTTGTGGGATTCCGGAATAAAAATCTGGTTATTTCTTAACCACATCACTGAAAATAATACCAACATAGTAAGGGGAGGGATGTCAAGATTGAAATCATAACAAAATTATTCAAAGTATCTATACACCAACTCATCTAGTATTTTATAGATATGTGAATTATTTTAATATAATAACACCTCATCTGTTATGTAAAATTCACTCTATTTCATGGGGGACTAGGAAAATCATCCTCCACATCTCAAAGCTATCATTGGTCCATGGATTATTGTCCTTACCCATAGAATTTGAAACTTCTACTAGTAATTCATTGGATGGAGGGGTGTTTTTCCTATTTTCATCCCATATTTCCTTTTTAGAGTGTATTTCATCATACATTTCTGTGAGGATCATGGTCGTTGAAACCTTATTGATATCCCATATGTGTGTGCCCACTTTTCATTGCATCAGATGTAATATGTTTTTATATGGGGTCTAGTGGCTAAATAACTATAGGATCAAGTTAATGTTCTTAAAAATATATACTCATAATATCTATACATATTTATAATATATGACTTCCTTCAAATAATCACTGAAATTAGTGTATATCTTGCAGACTAATTACACCCCAAATCCATTTAGTCTTGATACTAGTATATGGTGTAGATCTTTATAGTCCTTCCAACCATTAAATTTATTAGTGGATTAGTAGTGTAATATAGAGGTTTAGTAATGATTTCTGAGGTTTTAGTGTGTGCATACAATTTTCTAGGTAATATTTTAAGGGATATAACATGGATGTTTAGATAGTTTCACTATCATGGATAAATATACCCTTCAATGAGATGTTGTCTTTAGAAAAAATGAAAATACGTAGAGAACCAGAAGTGGGGAAGGTTGTTATCAGTATCTGGATGTTTTTGTCAGTAAAGAGTTGATTACCATATATTGTTAGGACGTCTAAAAATGGTTAATATTGATGTTGTTTCTATAGAATTGATGCATTGGATTATAGGTAGGATTCATGATTTCGATGATAACTTAATCCAACATCCTCAGCTGTCTCTTTAAATTTGATCAGCAACTTCAATATTTAATGTAGTGAATAAGGTGTGGTTCACATTTTTCTTGAAAGGGAATTCAATATATTATCAATTATATTAGTTAGTAATATGGAACATAATTGAGGGTAAATACAGGTTAGGTATGAAGATAACCAATTAATAATTTGATAAATTAGAATTTTCAACCCAGTTGTGTTCTCTCAGGTATCTCTTCCCAAGTATCTACACCTAAGGAATCCATAAATAGATACCTTCATGTAATAACCATCTCATAGAACCTTATTTTAGGACATATCTATCATGTGTAAAGGTTATACAAAGAAGACACTTGCCTAGAAACATATTTCCTAGAGAAGAGTGAAGCATAAAGGTGATCATACTTACCTTAGTTAGTCTAAAAGACATAAAAACATATATAACCATGATTTAGGGTTCACTCAATTAATACTATCTCATATAAGTGGGGAGGTATTATTTATTGGTGGATCTGTATCATTAAACCCGGTGATATCATGTGACAATCACCATGGTGTTAATACACAAATACTGGTGTTTATCACCCAATAACATGTGTACAAAGTGCATAATTAATGTTGAGTGCACATAAGTTACACCCCAGTTTAGACTTGGAATAAATGTTCTCCTTTGGGAGAAAAATTTATGCAAAATTCACAGTTACCACATAATTTGATCCTCCTTATTCTATTTAAATCCATTTTTTATTGGGGTAATTTTTTGGTCTACATTTTATAAATGGATCGAAGACAAGATATGGTGAATGTAAAATCTACAAAATAATATTATCACAACACATAGGATCCAAGGACATGTATTAGGTTACTTCACTTAGATCCATAAGTGAAAAACATTTGGTAATTCTCTAAGGTAAATCTTATCCCTCATAAGAAAAAATTCCACTACCACCACCCACTTCATGGAACCTTACTACATGATAACACTTTTATTCCATTATTTCATACCGAAATAAAATTAACGAAACAGCTTATGAAACAAGATTTTAGGTTACCTAGTTCCAATATTTTTTATAAATATACCACATTGGTATCCATTTTTTCCATTTGGACACTTGAAATGTTACACTCATAATAAAAGAACATTCAAAATCCAAACACCGAGGTCTTCTAGTACCATATTACCAATTCTTTTTATTCATGTTAGGTGAACTATTAAATGGAATAACTCATAGTAAGTAACCAAAACTATGATGAATTGAGTCACTCATAGAATTAATAAAAAACATTTATAGGAGACCACTTCTTCACTCTTTGTCAAATACTAGGGTGAAGGTAGCCATACCAGATGAAATACTAATGTAGTAATTGCCCATATTTTACCTTTAACACTTCATACTAGAGAGAACCATCAAATTATCTTACCATTAGAATTTCCACTATCCCCAACCTACATTAAGGATACCTCTTCTCCCTAGCCTATTCTAAGGAGAACCAACACCTAGGTCTTCCACTATAGTGGACAGTTATTTCTACTTGCATTGGGAAGACCCCTCACCCAAATTTATGACTGTGATTCAATATTTACCATCCCTACATAGTAGGGTGAACCTATAAATAGGTACTCCCTTAGGGAAATTTTTTTCCCAAGAACCCCCCAATAGGGTAAAAAATATCCCAGGCCTACCATTGGGAAACCCAATTATTTCTACCTATATTAGGGTTACAACTTAACTGTACCCTTCACTATGGAAATACTTCATCATTGACCTCATATTAGTGTGATATACTCTCCCAAGACCATACTAGGGGAAAACATTTCCCAGGCCCTTAATTAGAGTGAACCTATGCCCGATACCTCTACTTGGGCATGAAGGATCCCCTATCTCCCGTGTTGAGTTCAATCACACCCATGTCACCTACCTAGGATCTTCCTTCAAAAATGTATCATATATGTGATCCCATACCATTTTACTACAATAAAACCTCTTAAAACATGATATTTGGTGATCCACACTAGTGTGAACCCCTTAAATCAAGTAATCCATTGAAAAAATTCTTTTTTTGGGAAATCCACCATAATTGATTGGACTCTCATGGTGATCATCATCATGTATTTTCTCTATAGTAATTGTTATTTAAATGCCCCAATATTTTATTATCAATTTATTTTTAAATAAACGTTATTTTGTGTAGATTTTTTTACCACACAACAGCAAACTAAAATAATCCATCATATATTTTTTGAAGATAAAATATTACTTTACAATAATTAAATAATGAAAAAATAATTTAATATTTAATTGAAAAATTTTATTTTTCATGTATTATTATTATATAATGTATTTAAAAAATTAAAATAATTAATTTAATATCTATGGATTACTAATATTAAATATTTATAATATAAATAACTATTTTTAGTGGTTTTATATATTATTATTCAATATAATGTTATACTTTTTCATTGATTTTGTTAAAATATTATGTATTTCTTATGACGCTTGACTTAATAAGGATTTTAATTGAATATATTTGTAATATTTAAAATAATAGAAATTAACACGATAGAATATTTATTTCTAGGAAAGTAATATGAATATATTTATTTATGCTTATAAACGTATTTAAATAAAAATTTAATTTTTATGTTTTAGTAATTTTTTTAATAAAATAAATATATCATGGATTAATAATGAAAATTTATATAGTTAATATTAATAATATATTAACACTAATTTAATTAATTATTAATCGGATATAATATCAGGAAAATTAGTATTTGGAAGTCATTTTCCTCTAAAAACTAAATTTCATTATATTATGTGCCTTTTTTTAATTTAAATTAATACATTTTAGAATTTGATTTTGATAAAATGAATTTAATATTTAGATTCATCATAAAATTTTTATCTTTTTATTTTTTTTTCATTTCCATTTAAAATTGATTTTTAGAAGAGTATAAAATTCTATATTTATAAATACCATGAAATTTATGACATCATTAGGATATAAGCATAAAATAAAAATTTATAAAATAATTTTATTGAAAAAATATATTTTATAATTAAAATTTTTCATTTAAAAATATTAAAATTAATTTAAAAACATATTTTTTACATTATAGAATTTATGTTAAATTTTTCTCCAGAACAGTTTTTAATGTGTTATAAATTTTTTATTTAAAAACAAATTTTTTCAATTTTAATATTTATATATAATAATAATAAAATAATTATTTTTAAGTAACATGTATAAATTATTTAATAAGTTACATGTTATTTTTAGGCATGACAATAAAATTAATTTGGTAAAAGTTATTCACCACGATAACAGCAAAAATTTTAAAAGTGTTAAATCAAGTGTTAAAGTAATTAAAAAATGTTATTAAAATGTCTAAAAATTTGTTTTTCAGGAATTTATATGCCTTTCCTCATTCAAATCTACATTATTGTTCACTTTTGGGGCCACTTTCCTTGAATTGTGAACCTATTATTATAAATGATTCACCCCTCTAACTTAAAAAATGATCCTTCCACCATCCTAGTCCCTCACACCACAACCCACGTAGTTTAAAAAATTTCTTCCAAAATATCTATACAAAACTATTAGAAACACCTTAGCATTTATTTTATCCTTAAAATATTACCCCTAAAAGTCTTAGTAAAAATTTCCCTGGAGTTATTTTATTGATTATGGTAAAAATTCATAAGAACGTTTTTTTCATTTCCATTTTTTATGTAATGTTATTATAAATAATAGTCAATTATAAAATCCAAATAAAAATAATATCATTATTATACAAATTATTAATTATTATGATGGAAAAATCATAATCTACCTTTCCCCTTCTCCTTTCAAAAATAAAAACGGCATTCATGTGTATATGTGGACTACCACCTCAATGAACAACATATTTCATTTTTCATGACCACCATACATGGATGGTTATAAAAGTTTCTTTAATAAATAAAAATGATACCTAAAAAATCATTAATATTGTAAAAATAAAATCCATTTTCTACCATATTTATGTTCTATGAAAAATTAACATGTTGTCACTTTGTACCTGAAAACCCGACCATTATAGAATTATATGTTTAATTTCTCATCACAACCATACTAGAATGATTATAATAATATATACAATGAACTAAAATTATTTTTACGAATTTATTAAGCTTTTAATGGTTATATTTATATTTTATTCATTATTAATCAACCATATTTTAATCATAAAAAAGTCCAAAATCAGCTCGTTATTGATTTAGTCTTCACGAATCATGAAAAAAACATACACTAAGTGAATCTAGAATTTCATAAATCAATACAATGAATATATTATTGTAACTTTGTTAATATATGAATGACTAATAGGGTTTCAAATAATGTGAATTGAAATTGGCATTTTAATGCGTGCATGAAATAATAAAAATCAACAATATATGATGATGAAAATAAACTGTAATTACCTAATATATATATAATAAAATATTACTATTGAAAATAATATGGGGTAATAGAGATGAATAAGTTTTTATAATATTTTATTAATATAATTTTGGTTGTTATACAATAGTTTAATGTGATTTCATGGAATATAAGAATTTTGGTAAGTGTTTTTTCCACATTTCACTTTATTACGTCATGTTTTCATATTACATACCTATTATTATTTTATATAGTTTATATACCTATCAATTGATTATATTTAAAATATTAAGGATTCATTCATATATTTTAAACAAAATTTTCCACTATTCCATCATACTCTTTGAATTTCTTTAATACCAATTCAGTATGGGAATTTATCATCTCAATTTTCAATATTTGAGAAATATACAATATTCACCACTTATTTTATTTGGTTTCATGTGTATATATTCATATAAATTATTTTTATTAAACTTTTCAATAAATTAAATGAATTTACAAATCCATCACAATTTCAATTTTTCAAGTGTTTTTCAATTCAAGTACTACTAAAGGCATATGGGATTTCTTAACTGGAATCTCATTTCATTATGTTATAATGTTTTTTTGAACTTGTTTCCTATATTTGTTATTTCTCACACCCTATGATTTTATTATATGATGATTTAAATATCAATTTTGGGGGAATTTATATTTTTTATCCAAATCCTATTTTATGGTTAATTTCATTTTCATAAAATTATAATGTTATTAAGAATAATTCTTATACTCGATAAAAACTATTTTTCCTCCATATCCATATAATTTCATCCTAAAAAACTAACTATTATTATTTGGAAATATAAATATTTATTATTTCATCGGAGCTTCAAATTTATCATTACAAATTTTTTAGATGATGTTTTATGATCCCATTTTACGATGTGGGTTTCAACATTGGTTTTTTATAATGTTAAAAATGATTTTTCCTTTTACAATTATATTGTTTATCATCCTTAATGTATTAATTTTTTTATAAAATATAAGCCTTTTAGGTACCATTATTTAAATATCTTTGAAAATAATATTTAAAAATTATTCATTTTTGTTTCTCAAAAATGATATTTTTGAAAGTGACTAAAAACTTCATCTATTTACAAAAAAAATATTTATAAATGTTGTCTAAATGCCCTTTATTATACTAATTATATTTCCTACCTTTATTCAAAATAATCTATCTCATATGGAGTTATGTTTTATAAGTCACCCACTAAATTCCTTTATGATATAATACTTTTGGATGATTTTATTTTTGTTCAATTGTTCTACTTTAAATATGTTATTATGCAACTCCATTTAGAAATGATATTAAACCCATATTATTTCATTGGTTTTTCATGATATTATGAATTCATGTTATATTTTGGAACTCATATGTATGAATATTAATCGGTGGGGTTCTATATCAACCTATAATTTATTAGTTATGGATTTATATCTCATGAGATAATGATGTTTCTTTTCTCCCTTATCCATTTTTTCTCTCGTGGTTATGATTTAACTATTATGATTCATTAATAAGGTTTTATAAATTATAATTTGAGAAAAATCATTTATTATGTTTCATTACCTATGTTATGATGATGAGTATAACATATGAGAAGTATAAAAATGTGTTTAGTGTAGTTTTATTATGGAGATACGTTTATAAGTATTGTAAAATAATCTTTATATGTAGATAATCTTTAAAAACATAAAACCATAAAATATTTTGATCTTGAGTTTTTTTAGATTTAATATTTAAATTATAGAAATACTAAAAAATAAATATATTTTTATCTTAGGCTTTCTTATTTTCCATAAATATTGTTAATTAATGTATTCTTTTTTAGCCATAAATCCTAGAGTACGTGTATGGGGTGCCTCAATTCCTATTGTGAATGAATCCGTGAAACCTCCCCTAACACAAGATACCCAAAATTATAGGCTAATAGCTATAATATGATATGATGGGAACTTACTAGGTCTTTTAGGTCTATTCAATGATATTGGGGAAGATAAAGGGCATAGGAAACATTAATTCTTACAATTACCAGGCATAAATTGGGCATCCCATGTGTAACCCCAAAAAGTTTTCTCTTAGGTTCATACCCCCATGAGTCTATTCACCCATCCTAATCTTATCACCAATGGATGGTAAGTGAGAATTTATACATTGGATAGGTATATTTGTAAGACCCTTACATATCCTATATACATTCAAGTATCACATGGGTATCCCATGAAGAATCTCTGAGTTTCTTCTCATGGGGCCATACCCCCTTGCATCCAGTCATCATTCCTTTTCCAACCATCAATAAATTTGAATTAGACACACATGTAGGCCTCATATCCAGTGTAACACCAAATAAATCCCTATTTAATAATCTCATCCGTTGACTTTATCTATGATATGAACACAAAAGACCCACCCATGCATTATCCCCAACTCATTCTCCAAAGGCCACATCACATGTGGAACTATTGTCAAAGGGCGATATTCCCTACAATCAATTTTTCTCAAAGGATACTATTTCTTACACGAAACCATACATAAAGGGTAATATTACTTATAAGTAGATTCAAAAATGGGTTTTCATTATGTAATTCCCACTTCAAACATTTTTAGGAAACCTTTCACCAGGTGATCTAAGTTTTATATTGTTAAAATGGACAATATATCTCCAAACCGTATGATGCTAAAATTTATTTTGTGCTATGTTCACGTGATCTTAAAATATGAAAATATTAACTATATAGGTTTTGATTCCTATTTTCCATGATATATACGATGCCTCTCAGAGGTTCAAATTCCAACACATCATGGGAACTGGATGTACAACCTTAAATGGAACTTCATATGAATGTGGTCGTATGATGCTTTAATTCAATACATTTTTCCTGGTCATGTGAATTTATAAGGTATATTATTTCATATAAAGAGGAATGAAACTTTATAGGTTCTGATTCCCTTTGAAATTATGCATAGGGAAGACTCTCTCTTGAGCCCTATCCCAACTCCATAACACCTAATGCCTCCCTAGATGGAGATAAATTTTGAATTTTCCAGTTCTGTGTATATAAATTATAGAATTACTAACCAATATATAAAAGATGGAGTACCTATGATACATATAGACATTCATATTGACACATATTATCGATTGATAACCAAAATAGATTTTTTTTATTTCAACGTAGGGATTTGGGAAGGATTCATAAAAAATATATTAAATGAATAAATGAGTCTTAGAGTAGGTAATAATTTCCCCCAAATATGGCTTATAAGAATGATGTCATGTATACTCAATTAATGCATGACCAATGTACCGCTAGAAAATACCCAACAGACTTTTTCATTGTAAATCATGTTTATTTTGGCTCAAAAAATATATTGATAAATTTCATGTAGGAAATAAAGTGATTTACTTGACATCTATATCATTTAAAAATAAATATACCAAGATAAGTTAATGTGTTGGGTGTCATAATTCCACTAGAAAGAGACTGAGGTTGCATATTTTTATATATATGTTAAATTTAAGTTCAAAATGTGTGTCAAATTTTTTTAAAAAAAGAAACAAATTATGTTATTTTTGAAAATATTAAATAATTATTGATAATTAATTCATGATATTAAAGAATTAACCTCACATCATTCTGAAAAACTAATTTTTCTGGTATGATTGAATGATTATTTTTTCTTTTTAAAAGTGAAAATTTAGTCCCAATTTCACATCACATACTAAACATAAAGATAATTTAATTGAATTGTCACGATAATTTAGGAAAATAACTAGTGATTAATTGGTTTAATTCAGGAATTAAACGTACATCAATCTAACACATGGTATGCCTTTCATGACTGAAAGTGTGAGTTTTCATTTAAAAGTGACATTTTATATCAAAACATGTGTTACATACTTAAAAATGATAGAATACACTTATATTTTTTTGATACATAAAATAATTTGTTAAATAATTTGTTATTGTAGAATTTAAACATATATAAATATAATACACGATGTGGAAAGAATGACTAAAAGTTAATGTTTTCAATTAAAAGTGATCGTTAATTTCAAAATTCATGTCATTTAATCAATATTAAGAAAAATTCCTTGAATTTTTTTGACACATTTAAAAAAAATTATTAATTTTTGACATCTAATAAATCACCACACATCAATAAAACACATGATGTGACCATTATGAATGAATGTGTGTATTTTAATTTATAAGTGACATATTATATAAAACAAAATACATAAAAAAGAAATAATACTCATGGATTTTCATGGTAATTTATAAAAGTGTCCAATAATTCATCTGTGACATTTATAAATTAATCTCATGTTAATCTCACTGATGATGTTGTTTATATTACTAACACTGCATCAGGTACTTAAACTTGATGAAATGGATTACTAGTGTCACATGACATTGTAATATGTTTTTGTATCATTTTTCTTTTTTTACATTGGTATTATGTTTTAAAATTAATGTTTTAAATTTTATTTATTTTTAATTTATGAATTATTATATCATATTTCTTTTTTATTTATTTATTTATACTATTTCTAAAAGAATATTTCTATTTTATTATAGGTACACATTTATTTTCTTCAATCCAAGGGTGGATACTTTGATCACTTATAGTGAAATCATTATCTACTATAATTTGGTCCCAAGGATAGTGATAAAATGTTTCACCTAGTCCCCTGTGGGTTATATATATTTTAGATTATCGTAAATTTCAGGTTGTTGTAAAAAACTGTACATACCAAGTAATTGTAATGTGTCAAAATGTTTTTAATGAAAACATATTTTAAGTTTAATTTATTATAATGTAAAATTATTTTAAATTTATTATTTATTTATATATTTGGATGCAATAATATTGAATATCTTTGATAACCTTTAGAATCTATCTCATCATAATTACCATAATTCTATTAGTAAAATCAGCCACTTAACAATCCTACAATAGTTATTATCCATAGAAAACTCACCACCAAGCATAAGTAAAGTTATAACATATGAAACGGTATTCTGACAACCTATGGAATGATCTCGATCATCCTATTTTTTAAAAACAAATTTTTATAATCCACACAATTATATATTTAATCTAAAATTACTGAAATCCTTGGGAAAACCCATCATCCCCCAAATATCAACTAAAAAGTAGAGCAATAACATTTATTCTCAAATCTTGATCCACCTAAAAAAATAATGAAAAAATTACCCATGCATCATATTGATTACATATTCCTATAGGGAAATCACATAATCATACACCAATAATAGAACACCCAAATTTGAAGACTGCCAAGAGGGAGAGGATATAGAGATGAAATAAGAGAAATTACCTCAAATAAATGATTTATCTCAACCTATATCACAATGTATTGACGAAAAAAGAAGAATGAATAAGATTCAATAGGTATAATCTCCCCTCAACTCACATGGAAGGACGAAAAAAACATTAATGGGGTTTTTTAAAAAGATTCTCCCAAATTAAAAAATTAACTTTATTAATAGTAGGAGATATGATTCACCATTGGTATACCAATGTATCTAAATAAACACTTAGTGAAACCCCTGAGCTCCAAGTGGATTTCCACATGACTTTCAAAAGCATGGGTGGTGGTACAAAACCATTGTCTTGGACAATACAGTACTCATGATATTTCAATGTGGTTCTCATGGTTTCTACAATATCTTACCTAGGAATCTGACTTACAGATACCTAAAAATATTCACATAGGTTAAATTGAACCCATATTATTATCTCTAAAACCACAATTTAAACCCTTTATCATAATTAATGAAATCCTCCTCCAGACATTAATAGTAAATTACAATTTTTCTTAGATTTCTCTCCACTAAAATATGACTTTAACTATCTATATTGACACTCGATAACAAAGTGTGTCACAACATTGTTCCTGTAAAATTTATGCATAAAGTTTATTTGTATATAATAATTCTTACCAAAGGTGGGTGGGCATTAAGATGAGCTAATAATGATGTGAATTTTTTTATTATCGAGGGATAGAGAGCATGGCCCATACCATGAAGTTTATTATTTCCTAGTACAATATCATTTTATTGATTTATGGCATGTTGATAAAATCATTCCCGAAAAATACCATTAAAAACTGTTGTGCTGAAGAGATCAATCATTACCATGCATTTATATAAACATTTGTCTATATCAAAAGTTCTCCATCATTATGCATAATGGGTTCACCATATTCTCTATTGTTATTCAATAATAATATTGTTTAAATCCTTATAAATAGACACTATATAATCTATTGTCATCTAGGGAGGTGATGAGTGTTATGTATTTCAAATTGTAACTATAAAAATGGGTACCTATATATCACTATAGAGGTAAACAAACTATCATAGTTCTATGAATTTTAATGAAACATTTTTATGTGTTGTGTTTATCATATTCTAGTTGTCAAAAGATGGACTCATGTTTAAATGAAATATAGTTTGATTAAGTTTGTGTCTCGAGAGGTAGAATTTTCAGGTTTTATTTGTGTTGTGTGGGATAAAATATTGTTGGTAAAATGATAACAAATTTGATCTTACTTTAATGTCATTGAAACATATATTAAAATTAGTTTTTAAAATAGAAGCCTCCACTTGTATATCCCCCTCCCTCACCTATTAAATCAAGACTTATACAATTATACTCTCATACTCTATCTTAGGGATCATTATAAATCACAACAAATTACCCTCACTTGGTAAATTTTAATTAAATATAGAAATTTAATAATCATTAATCTTCCATCTCATGCCTAACCATTTGGCTAAATACCTCTGATCAACCATCAGAAACCACAATTCCCTATATTTTGTTGGAAACAAAGCATGTACCTGTGGCCTATGAATGAAAATAAAAATAATTAAATGAATAATAATATAAATATAATGATTAATTAAAAGATAATGTTTCCAAAAGTATTCAGACACTTATAGTATAACAAGAAAAAATATTTATCAATTGAAGTTATAATTAATTAACATAGGTGAGTTGAGTCTATTTGGATCAACCTCTAAGAGTATAGTGTTCAATTACTAGATGAATTCCAAGAATTAAGGAAAATAAAATTAAAATCTATCCAACTACAACTATCATTGATTTTTAGTTTCATCCTCTATTATAGGGGCCAGATAAATTTTTTATAATTTTCCCAACTTGGAAGGTCCTCATAAGATCTTATAATGAATTATCTCCCCAATATGGATGGAAGTTTTTTTCATATTCTTCTGAGTTCTGTGGTCCCTTGATCCTCGTATATTTACTCTTCCTCCCTCATATTATCTGTCACCCATGAGTCAACATCCTTTTTTGAATGATTTGGTCACATTTTGGAAAGATAATATTTAATTTATTTCTATATTCCTTGGGTGATATCACGTTTATAGAAGATAATAATAATATTATATATCCCAAATATTTCTTCCACTGTAGTAGAGAAAAATTTATCCTATGTTCCATCCCTTTTTGGTGATAGTTATCATTTCAATGCAAAAATATAATCATATTTTTAGTGACACTGATCAATATATAAAATTATTTGATTCATGAAAAATATATTTATAGTGTAGACTTATTTCATTCATTTATACCAAATAAATTTCAAAAAATTCATCATGGTGAAACCCCATATTACAATGTGTGATATTTGTATTCTTAAAATTTTCTAATTCCAAAATGTACTTCATCTTTATTACTAGAAAAATATATTACATATATAGCTCCACAAAATTTCAGTCACACAAAAATATTAAATAACATTTAGGCACCTCAAGAAATGTAGTGGCTAATATTTTGAAAAATATTATATATTCTCATCAATACTTGGGTAAAATGTTTTAGGTATATATTGTATAAAAGGACAAAATATTACATGTAAACTTCTTGATAGAAATATATTATGTATAATCCCAATGATGTTACATCTTACTTTGTGGAGAGTACATATTTTGATATTAACATCCAATATAAATTAACATATTCATACTCTTCTCCATGAGAAAAAATATTATTTATCCTTCTTCTCAAAGAGAAAATATGTTTTATGTTATCTTTTCCGCTCAAAAAATATATCACACAAGTTACTTCTATCGAGTTAGTTAAGTCCAAAATATTATGTATCATCTTCATTGGAAAAATATATTACATATCATCATCTGATACTAAATCTACCAATTTACCCATGTTTATAATTTAACATATCCATTTTCTAGTGGAAAAATATTACATACCAATTGGAAATTCTAAAAAATTCACTAAGTAATAAATATTACATATATCCTTTATTAGGGAAAACTATCTAATGAAAACCACTTTTCAAAAAAATTTCCAAGTAGAAAATGTTATATATCTTTATATGATTCCAAATATTCCTCCCATGTGATGAATTTTAACTTTTTGTTAAATTCTAGTATATTATGTATCTTATTAACAATCTCAAAAATCATATTTATCAAATTTTATCACTTTTATTTGTTGATTTTTATATTTACATGAGACCAAATATTACATATCAAGAATAATGAACACTTATAATTTATTCTCGGTCTGAAACTATAGGAAATTTACTTAAAACTATAGAAATAATAAATTTAATTTAGCTTTTTTCAAATTAATTAAAAAAATTTTAAATACTTTAAAACCATAAATATAATATAATCGTCAATTAACTAAAAATAATGAATTGTCTCCAACTTATAGCTTTTTAGTTATATTTAATGGGAACATAAAATTAAATATTATATAGAATCATAAAATAAAATGTATAAATTTGTGGCTTGATCACTCCCACACACAATGTCAATAACATGTACTAATGTTCACAAGGATTCCACTTATCCTTAAGAAAAAATCCTAGTTTTATAATTGTAATCCTAATGATTTTTAGTGGGATAAATATTTTACCATGTGATGCTTTTATTAATTCTTGTCCCCTAATATCAAATTTCTAAATGTCCTTTTCAAAATTCCTTAATTTTCACTGTTTCAAATTCGAACATGTCTTCTACCCATTATCTATCATAGTTAATAATTCCCCAAAACAATACATACCCCATTTCCACCAATATCTATATTTTCCCCATTTTTAACAACCAATTTGATTATAAGTGGGAGTAAGATTCAAAAAAATTGAAAAACAAAATGAAAATAACACTGAAAATCAAGATACCTCAGGACTACATTCAATATAAGAATTACAGTACATCTATGATAGTTCCCTTATGTCATATCGAGGATATGAGTGGAGGTTAGATAAAATAATGTATCTTATGAATGATAAATATTTATAATAGTCATCATATTAAAACCCATTAGGTTTCATTTGTGCATATATCGTTTCATCTTATAATTCAAACAGTGTTTCATGCTCCACTGAGAGACCCATAGGAAAAATTCTATTTTGTGTGTTTGTTTTTGAGATATTACATTGGTGATAGTTTGAAATGTACACTTTAAAAAAATCCACCTTACATTCAATTATCATTTATTATCCAATATAACCATGTATTACTTTCATCCTTTTATAAAAAACATAGGGAAAGGTAAAAATGTGAAGTGATATAAAGGTTTTTATCTCCACCATAATTAAAATGATAATATCCCTCAAGATTTAATACTGAATGATTTTGATGTACCATCCATGATTTAGGAGTAGCAGTATCCTCTAGTGTTTCTTTGGGATCAAACACATCTTTTACCATCTCCTCGTAAGAATGAAGAAGACGGTTGAAGGAAATATATGGTTCAGGCTCCTCTAATTTAACCTTTACTTCTTCCGCTATGTTTCCAAGCCGAAGAAGATAACATGGAGTTTCTTTCACTATTTTGGAATTCTAAAATTATGTTGTTGTTTTCTCATGACATTCTGATGTGACATCAATATCCAGACGTTCTTGAGATGTGATCTCTTTAACCAAAATCGACACATTATTTAGAGAGAAGTCATGCAACTTGGTTTCAATGAATCTACCTATAAATCTAGTATTAATTGGTTATAGTAGGATGGAATAGTATTTTCAAGTATTTATCTTCTTTCCTTTCCTTGTAGATTATTCCCCCAAATAAAAAACTCTAAATATTAATCATACAATAATAGATTATTCCTAGCCAGGTTTGGACATAGAACATATTAAATGAGTAGAACTAAACCCATAAAAAATCCCATGATAGAAAACATACCTCGAAACTATTTCTAATTTTTAGGGAATAAAATAAATAGTTTAGAAGCTGGTTTTTAGGTCTCTATAAATATTATTTGGTGGAAAATGTAAGGCCCTGAAATTTTACAAAAAAAATTCGCTGAATTAATATTATATTTGATTATTTGTTTTGGATGAAACATTGAACTAAAATGTGTCCCAAAACAGTTAGTAAACATTATTATAAATTATAATAATAATAAATCTTAAAAAATATATATATTCATTAATTAAAAATATTTTTATTTATAGGATATACAATTTATCTCATTTAATATTAAAAAATATTTTTCATTATCAAATTATAGTTCAAAGTATTAATAAAATAAATTGAACTATTTTAAATGATTATTATTATAATATATATATAATTTTAATATATATGAACTAATATATTAACATTCCTTAAATTATAAATTTTAAGTAATATTCATAACACATATTTTATAAATGCCCATTTTTTAATAAAATATTTTTTCTTATATATTTTGAATTTTCCTTTAAATTATAGATTTTATAATATTATAATATTAATTTTAAAAAATTAATTAATTTTTTTTAATTCTTCATGTAATTTTTATATTAGGATTAATTTTAAGCTGAATAGTAAGAAATAGAATTTTTATAAATATCTCATTGTTTTTTAACTTATCAAGGTATAAACATGAATTAAAACTTTTTTTAAACATTTTTCATGACCATTAATGTCTTTATTAAACTTATTCATTTCAAATAAATATGTTTAATTTATAAAACCAATGATTAATATTTTGAAACATAACTAATATTTTATTTAATAAAACCCCTTTTTAATCTTTTACTTTAAATTATGTTTTCATAATATAGAATTATGTTTTTGATTAATTCTAATGCCATATTATAGTTATTTTTTTATAGTAAACGAATTAATGTTATATAAATAAAAAATATTTAAAATTTTATCATAATCTTAAATTTTAAGCATTAGAATCAACTATTTCTAAAAATATTTTTCACTTTTCATGTGCACTGATATTATAATAAATTTTTTCAACCATAGAAATATTATTTGAAAATATTTTTTTCAAAATTATTATAAATATTTCTAAATTATTTAACAGGATTTATTTAGTTTTTAGTCAATAAACATAAATTATTAGGGTAAAAAATAGTAACCATGGAAAAAACCAGAAATAAAAAATTCTAATTTCTAAGAGAAAAATACGTAAAAATCTATTAGAAAAATGAATAAAATTTTTTGGATGAGGATTTATTGACATAAAAACATCTTTTAATCCATTATTTCCATTAATGGATCCACTAAACCTTTGAATAGTGACTTTACCATTTATATTACCACAAAAATGCCCTGATCTCCCTTTAAAAGTATCAATCACTACCCCACATATCCGCACACCCGAAGTATCTTATATTATACCAAAATATATCTAAATAAATCCCCTAAAAACCAATAAAACTCCTAGATTTTATAATATTCTAAAAAAACAGATTATCAAGTCCTTAAACAATTTTTCATAGGACCTCTTCATTGGAATAACATATATTTCTCAATTACTAATTTTTCGTTACTTTTCCTTTCTTTATTATTATAATTCTTATGAATCGAATATATACATATTGAAATATGTAAATTATTATCATAATTATATTTAAATTCTATTATTTTTATTATATAATCATTTTATACCTTCCTCCCAACCATTTGAAAAAAATTCCACTTGTGTTACATACGAACTACCACCTCCATAAGCAAGGTGATCGATTTTTCATAACTGCCTTTGATATATGGTTAAAATGGGGTATTTAATTATTCAATATTATATTTATAATATTATTAAGATTAAAAAACTATTTACCATACTCTTTCTTCCTCTCATTCTATGGAAAATAATGAATCTCTCATTCGTACCAGCAGACCACTACCTCAGCGAAAGTGACATATTTTATTTTTCAAATAGTTTTTTATTTGTTATAAAACTATACTAAAATATAAATCAAAAAATTAAAATATTTAAGTAATATCATCATGATTTTTAATAATGATATTATTTCAAAATCATTACTTTCTCAACAATACTCATACAAAGATTATAGGTTGTTATTGTTTGGATCAGTTTATCAACCTACATGAAAAATGTTATAAATTTATATCATGTATGGCTATGAAAAATTAAAAAAATGTGTAACTATAAATTAATGAGAAAATAATATTTCATTTATGGTTATTAAACATTTATGTTAATATTTAAATTATAATTGTTATGCCACCATTTTATTCGTTAAATATTATCAAAACAAGCTCTTCACCAACTTCACTATCATGAATCACAAAAAAAATATCTATGAAATAAAATTTTAAAAATATAAATAATTATAAGAAATATATTATACAACATATAGTGATATCAGGATTATGAAATTTTCATCTATAAATAAGAATATAAAATTCTATTATAAAACTAGTTGTAAAAAACAATCAAAGCTTGTAACATTCATTGATGAGAATTAAATATAACTTACAAAAATATTTGTTATAAATAATTAAAAATTAATTTTATAAATTGATATTGGTATAAATTGGGATCTAAAATAGGTGACTATGATAGTAATTTCTCATATATTGGATGATTGATCACGTTCATCTGTGTGGGATTAAATGTAATAGTTTTTATTTACTCAATTTTTGTTCTGAGTTGTGATTGTTCTTCTTGAGAATTATTCTTATAAGTTTGGTATGTTACGACCTGTGATTCTATTATTCTTAATTATATATTTATTTTAAATGTTTTTTCATTTATATCATATAATATCCTTTACAAATGATTCATACTTCATGAATTGTGATGTTTCTATGGGTTTTCATCTCAATTTTCATTCTTTGTGAAATATGCCATATTCACCCCTTAATTTGTTAATTCAGTATTTTTTTATTCGAGTTATAATGAATCATATTGAAATTATTACTTTTATACATTGTTTCTTCCAACCTAATATTTTAAATTGAAATATTTAATTCTCTCTATGGAAAAAATAATTTTTTATTCAAATCGATCTCTATAATGAATTTCTTCCACATAAATTTATGACAATGTTATGAATATTTATCATTATATTTAGTGATTATTTTTATTAATTTTTATATATTCCATCCAACAGAATTTTAACTTTTATATTTTTAATCCTAATTATGTTATATCTCATGTGACATTCATATTTTCCAACCCCTTTTTTAAAAGGATGTTTTATTTTCCAGTTTTTTGACGTGGTCTTTTAACAAAGGTCTTTGAAAAAATTAAAATGTTTTTATATTCATGATCATTTGTTTTATCTTCCACTCAAAACGTCAAAATATAGTCTTTATGAATTTTTTAAGGCTCTATTATTGATGTTTATTTCTTTAATTTAATTTTATTAATACTTTTCACTTCATCTATTTGAACATTAATTTTTAAAGTGACTAGTAACATTGTATTTTATGATAATGTTAAAAATATTTTATAAAAAAATATATATATATAAATTTTTCCTATATGAAAAAATTATTTCACAATTGCGACCATTATTTTCAATGAATATTCCATTACATGTTTTCAAATTTTTTTCTAAATAAATCTAATACATAATGATATTAAAATGAAATTGGGTTTTTCGCCTATTCATCGAAGTGATTTATCCAAGGATCTAAAAATGTATTTTCATGTATATCAAAATCATTAATGTTCCATATGTTAAACTGAATATATGTTAGTATTCCACTATCCACCTATTTTCTATGTATGGATTATATAATGTTCTATAAATTCTTTTCATGAAACCCATCTATTTTCCATGGGTTAGTAAAGTGATATGTAATGTATAAATGTTTCCATTTCCCAATGGAACACACACAGATATATATATATATATATATATATATATATGGATTATTATTATATTATCTGTGGGTCCAATTTAACCCTCCAATTCATTGGATAATGTTTTACATATCTTGAGATAATAATGGCATCCAATAAACGATGATTGATATACAATGGGGAATATGAGCTAATGATTGATCCACTATGGGAGATAAAAATTAATTACTGATCATATATGGTTAGAAGGAAGAAATTTCTTATCCATAGGAAAAAATTTGAATCAATTCTTGATCTAATTCATGATAAAGGAATTAATTCTTGATTCACTAATAGAAACAAGAAGTGATTCATGATCCACCGTGTTACGATTTCTATGTTTAATTTTTCCCTACTATTATATGTTATATGAATATGATTATGCTTCCTATGTCAGGATTATTATATCACACCCTTTTTTATTTTTCACTTTTTCTTTCAATTTATATCACCTGTTCTTCTATCATGACATATCGAAAACACTTATTGTTTGAGGTTCTTTTAATAATATATTATATTATTCTCATGTTTTCCCTTTTACTTATTATATAAAACATTATAAAATATTGATTATTTTTACACTAAAGAGTGTTAGATATCACAAAATTATTATATTTTTGTTCCCTAGGTTATGAAGATAGGGTTAAACTATAATAATTCTATAAGGGTTCCTAATGTGGTTTGATTATGGATAAATGGAGACAACTGTCACAAAATAATTTTCTTATACAACTAATATTTAGTGACACTAAACCTATAATTTTTGGGATTGTGTAATTATTGTGGGATATAGTTTGTAACATATGAATATGGTGAAAAATAAATATATTTTTATATTTGGTAAACTAAACATATATAAAATATTGGTTAAAAAATTTTTCTTGACATCGAATTCTAGAATGTATGTTTAGGGATCCTTAGTTGGTATCAGACAGGGGTTTAGTTAAAGTTATAGATTCTTTTAGTCTTTATTTTGGATTATTTAAGTTAGTTTTTAGGATTAATTTAGTTATTTTTTATGATTTGGACAGTGTAACTTTTGTAGAAACCCATTGGATAAGTATAACTATAGGGAAAAAACAAATGTTTTTGTAAAGTATATAAGGTATTGTTTCCTAGAAATTACATCACTATTTAGATACTAGAATTTGGATGTAGTTGGGGTACATATGAACTTGGGTTTAATAACCTTGAAAAAGGATACATCAGTATCAATGTGGTATTCAATATAAGCATGATTAGTTGGCCTAAGACTACACACCTAAGTCAACACTCCTAGTGAATATGATTTGGTGAATCACACACTAATTATGAACCTTTATGTGGGATTTTAAAAATTTTATGTTAGAGAACCAAGAATAAAAATGGACATAGATAAATTATATTTTAAATTAGATATTCATAAGTTAAGGTACACATTAATTGATAAGATATTTTATAGATGAATTTTATATAGATTTTTTAGAGCATAGATATAAGTGATGTTTGAGTACAAAATGATAATTTCGGATAATTATTATTTTTTGGATTTATATATTTAAGTAGCAAAACCTAATGAAACATAAGTATAATAAATATAGATATAGGTTAAATTGGGTGTATCATATTCTAAAAATTGGGTATCTTAGACATTCACAATCTATAATATTCTAAATTTATATATCTGTTTACCCTTTTTCCCTTTATATATTATTGATCACTCATGATTATCTATTTTGGTTTTATTTGATGATAGTAAATAAGACGTATCCAATGAAATTATAATTATTTAGTAGGTATTATTTTTTATTTATTACATATATTTTTTCAATATATTAAATATTGTTTATCAATATATAGTGAATTAAATCTCACATGACTCTCTTATCCATCTCATATCGTTTTATTTTAATCATTATTTTACAATATAGTTGAAGTGATCCTAATATATTTAATATAATTCATCTCACTTTCATGTTACCTTAAAAAATATACAACAATTGTTAAATTTTTAATTATTATAATGGGTATTTTAAATAATTTATGTATATTATAAAGACACAACTTTCATAAATTATTGAATTCGGTAATCACTATATGGGACTTTATCAATTTTACATAATGTCACAAACCAATAGTTTTATAAAATCTTTTATAATAGTGAATATGAGGGTGACCTTAAGGAATACTATAACTATATTATTTTAAAAATTAAATGGAGTTTTACATATTTCTAGAATAACATTGTTTTTAACTATTCCTCTCGGATCTTGTCTAAAATTATTATGAAAAAAGGATATAATTTAATATTAAAACCTTTATTTTTAAAATGACACATCTACATTAATCTATTTTCTATTTCTCACTATAATTTCAACTAATATGTCATAATTTTATTTTGAATAAGAATGAAAGGAATTTAGAAACCTTATGATGCATTCTGTTAACTCATGGATGTGACCTGATCCACCGTTGATCATCTAAAAGCTACAAAGGAATTAGATTTAAAGGTGATATTAATTTTGAAAGAAGTATTACTCTAGAGAATCCATTGACTCATAACCATATAAGGAATCATATTTCACACAACATATTGGTAATATTAAATTATTCTAAAAAATGAATGAGAATATGTGCTTTCTATTCATTCTTAAGATATTAATTTAGATATCTCATTTGTATCTATATCTTGAGTCATGTCTATATTTTATATACCCTTTTCTATTATAATTTTGGATATCTAATTAAAATTTCCATGATGTAATTTATTTACTTTTGGAAAATGAAATGTCTCAAGATTTTGGAATATATTTTTCACTAAATTAATAATATGACTCATAGTTTTTTTCACATGAAACACTGAACTAAAACGAGTATGAATACATTGTCTAAACATTGTTAAAAAATTTAAGAATAACAAACACTGTATAAAATGAATATATATTAATTAAATAATAGTTCTTACATTTATAGTATATATAAATAATATGATTTAATATTAAAAAGGATTTTTCATTCTCAAACAACTATTTGAACAATCAATAAATTAAATTAAATGATTTTACTGAATTATTACATCAATATATTATTTTTCAATATAATTTTAAAAAATAATATAATTATTCAAATTATCAATTAGTATGAAAAAATATCAAGTATGCATCATGTTTTAAAAAGCTATTTTTTAATAAATGTTGTTTCTCATTATATTTTAAATTTTAATTTAACAGATAAATTTATAAATAATATAATTTTAATTTTATAATATTAAATTAATTTTTATGTAATCATATATAATTATCTTAGTTTTAATGTTATATATTTTTTTTAAAGATTTATTTTTAGATGAATAGTAAAAAATGCAGTTTTTATTAATACCGTAGCTTTCTTGGCCATATCATGATAAAATAATGACTTAAAACATTTATAAAACATTTATCATAACCATGAACGTTTTTAATAAAAAAATTATTCATTAAAAAAACTATATTTTAATTTATAAAAGTCATATTTAATGTTTGAAATATTATGTAATTTTTTATCCGGTAGAAATATTTTTTATTTTTATCTTTTAATTTTTTCCACAAAGAATAAATATTTATTGACATAAATTTAAAACATCATAAATCATATATTTCTAATAATAAAACAATTAATTTCATATAAATCGAAACTATAATTTGATCTTAATTCTGATTTTAATAAAAAATATTGTTTTTCTAAGACTGGGTTTTACATGTGATGTACCCATGTTTTGAAATGATTTTTATCACCTTTATAAATTATGTTTTAGAAAGATTCATTTGGATTTTTAGTCCTTCAACCCAAATTATATAATAATTTTTATTTTATAATTATCCTTCAAATTTAAATTATTTGGGATAAAATAAATTGCCACAATAAAAAATCAAACCATAAAAATTCAACAATCTAAGAGTAATATATTTAAAAACTTGTAAAAAATTATGAAAATGTATGATTGTGTATTTCTCAACATTATCCCATTCCCACTTCATTATTTTCCATTATTGGATACACTTGACCACTTAATATTGGTTCTACTTTTTTTATTACAAAAATGAAACTTTTCTCCCTTTCTATAGCAGTTAGCACCAACACACATCTCCTCGAACACCAAGTCACATACATTAGATCAAAATATACAAAAAATAACCCTTAAACACTCTTAACCCCCCCCCCCCATAGGATTTTTTCATCTGAAAGGACCACCTCTCAATGCATTAATCAAATTTTCAGATTATATCATCCATAGAATGAGGTAAAATGTTATACTACTCCTTCTTCATTACCTTTCATTTAATTATTCATCAAAATAATATAAATATTAACTGAAAATTTTAAAATAATTTAATTAGAAAAATATGTATACTAAAATTTAATGTGTTTTTGGTATATCAATTTTCTACCTTCCTCTCATCCTTTTGAGAAATGAAATATTCGCCTGTTTTACATGCGGTCTACTACCTTCAAAAGCGTTGTGATCTGGTTTAAATTACCTACCTGGGGTAGTAAATGAATAAATAATATATTTATAACATTATTAGTATTATTATGTTATATATCATTCTCAATATTCCTAATATTCTATGTAAACCCATATCCAGCCTGTAAATTCATGCGGACTACCATCTCCCCAAAAGTGAAGAATTTTGTTTCTCGTATAATTTTTTTTCTTGATAAACCTCTCTTACAATATGATTCAAAACCATAAAAAAATATACATAATATCATTATTATTTTAGAATAATTATATTATTCCAAAAATAATCACTTTCATTCATATACTCATCCTTATATAATAGCATGTACTCGGTTGGATCAGTGTAACCACCTACAAGAACAATTCATTAAGTTACATTCATTGATGAATATGGAAACATAAATTATAGAGTTATTTTAATTTTATGATAAAATAAATTTTGTTTTATGGTTCTTAAAATGTAATATTAATATTTAAATTTATATTATTGTTCCATAGTTTAGTTCATAAAAAATTATTGAAACAAGCTGATCACTAAATTCATCATCGTGAATCATAACTAAAATACATGTAAAATGTAATTAAAAAAATTAAAAGGTTTAAAAATTATTATATAACATATTAAAGTACCTATAATTATCATATAATGATGAAATTTTAATATATAAATAATAACCCAATAAACCATTATGAAACTTGTATTAAGTAAACAATTGACACTAGTAACACCTGATAATGTAAATAAAATATAACTAACTAATATATTTATATAATAATAATTATAAATGATGTTTAAAAATTATTATAGGTAAAAAATACCTTTTTGTAATAAGTTATTAATATATTTATTTTTTTTATACAACAGTTGGATCATATTTATCTTGGAGAGATTAAATGTAATGTTTTTTAAACTCATTTGTCATTAATTGAATAGTGATTGTTCTTCTTGAACATTACTCTTATAATATGGGGTATGTTCTTCCCTATTATTTTATTATGATTAATTATATCTTTTTTCAGTATTTATATTTCAATTACATATACCCCTTTTAAAATTCTCCCTACATCATGAGTTATGATGTTCTTAAGGGATTTGCATCTCATTTGTCATTCTTTGAGAAACTTTACATATTGAACACTTATTTTGTTTTGTATGGATTATATACTACCATATCAGGTAATTTTATCATACTTTTCCTGAAATTTAATGGATATAAAAATATATCTATAGTTATCATTTCAAGGTTTTTCAATTAAAGTGATTTTAAAGTTGAAACTGATTTTATTATCTCAAACATATATTCTTAGAAATACAATGATTCATCATGAACTTACTACTTTTATACAAGGTACTTCCACATTAAAATTTTATATCTAACTATTACATTCTCTATAGGGAAAAATAACCTTTTGTTTCAAATATAATTTCATGATGATTTTCTTCCCCATAAAAATATAACAATATTATGAATTATCCCTATTCTATTTAACTAGGATTTTTATTCAACGTCCATATATTCCCTTCCCATAATTTTTCTCCTTTATATTTGGCCACATAATTATATCTTATGTCATATAAACTTCTTATTTCCCTTAAAATATTTTTAAAATGATATTTTATGAAGCATTTTTATTATGTGGGATTTCAAAAAAAGATATTTTAAAATATAAATGTGTTTTTACTTCCATGGACATTTTTTTCATCCACAACAAATCTCTATGGGATAATGATTATATAATTTTCAAGTATTCATTATTGAATTTTATTTTCCAAAATTTTAATTCTTTTAAAAAATCACTTAACCATCATGACAATTACGTTTGTATGTGACCCACAACATCATCTTTTTATGATAATGTTAAAAATAATATTTTCTAAAATTTCTTTTGATGTTTTTTTCTATTTGAACACATTGTTTCACCTTCTCAACCCTTATTTTTAATGAATAATCATTTCCATGATTTAAATTTTTTTCCAAATAATCCAATTAAGTAATTATTTTGAAATGGAATGGGGGTATTTCTTCTAATTCATCAATATGATTTATTCAATGATACTGAAATGGTATTATCCATTTCTTTAAACATTCATAATACTCTTTATGTTAGACTAAGAATATTTTATCATTACACCATCCATATAATTTCTTTGTAATTCTTATGGAATGTTTTAGGATTTTTTATGAAACCCTTCACGTTTTCATTGTTTAATTATGTGCTGTTTATTGTTTGAATGATTTCATTTTTGGAATTCCATATATATGTATATATGATTATTATATGATGAGTTAATAATATATAACCCTCAAATTAATTGGTTAAATCATTAAAAATCATGATATAATAGTGGGAAATGAGTAATGATGCTCAAAACACTATGGGAAATAAGAAGTAAAAAAATACAATACAGGAAATAGGATGTAATGTATGATCCATTATGAGAAAAAAGATGTAATAACATATCAACTATGTGAAATATAATGTAATTATTAATCCACTAAATAAAATAATAATTCATTCTTGATCTACTATGTTATGTTTATTATTATTATTTTTGTGATATATTTCTATGCAATATGACTATTAGTATGCTCTATTCATCATGTTTATAATATGAAACTCTTATTTCATGGTACATATTTGATTATTTGATATTACACGTTCTTCTATCCTAGTTTATGAACAAATATTATTTTTCTATATTATTTTAATAAGATATTCCTCGACAATCATGTTTTCTCATATGCTTATAATATAAAGCTTGATGAAATATTGATAAGTTTTCCCTTACTCAAAATTTAATCTCACCCTAACCTTATGATTTTATTCCATGTTTTTTTAATGTGATTGTAACATATTAGAAGACAATAAGTGAGTCTAGTGCGGCCATATTTTGTTTAAATGTTCACAAGTATCATTAAATAATTTGATTATGTATCTTATCTTCATTAAAATAAACCTTTAGTTCTCGGCATTGTGTGATTATTTTCAAATTCAATGTTTCACATATGAAAATAACAAAATATAAATATGTTTATCTTAGGTAACCATGACTTGTATAAAATATTTAATTTAAATAAAGAGTTTTTAGAACCAGATCCAGAAGTGTGGGTAAGGGGAACCCCAAGAAACTCACACATATGTATGCTTTATTGACTTAGTAAAACTACTTGATCAGTTATTATTTTCTTATTTTACACCAATTCATATAATCTATCCCAACATGTTTTATTAGGGGTAATCCCTATGGTGTTAATCAATAACATAATGTAGTTTACCGAAATTCAAGTTAAAAATTTCTAATTCCTTATATTATATATTTTATTCCACTTAATTTTTTTTCTATTCACAATATTTTCTCAGTTCATAAAAAAGGTGTTTTCATAGCTCTTGTGTGTGTTTTTTATTTTATACTGGGGGTGAAAGTGAAACCTTAAAATCATATTTAATTTTATATTTCGATAAACACACTAAAATAAAATAAATAAGGGGATACTATTTACAACCAAAGTGAATGTATCCCCACCCCACACATTTCCATGATAATAAACTAATTTAATTTAGTAATGAAATGATTAATGAAAAAAAGACTTCAAATATGAGTTTCTAGAATATGTTGGGATAACGCAGAAAAAATCAATGTATTCATTGATATACATCATAGAAGAGAGTAAACTCTTCCACTGATTCCTTCCCCAAATCTTTATGAAATTTATTCATCAACTATATTAACCCAAACTAAGAATAACTTACACAATACAATAATCTAACTATATAAATAATACATTCAAAGAAATAGTCCCAAAACTTATGGACATAAATTTTTATTATCTTGGATATTATCTACTTAAACATATTCACCTTCCACCAATTTTATATAATTGAACCCATCAAGTATCCATTCTAGACATTCCATATTCTATATTTATCTTTTTAACATGAGGGAAGGAAAAAATAAGAAATGTGTTAGCTAAAATACTTATTAATAAAAAACATATTAACATGTCATAATGGTTTATATATAATAATATTAAAAACATGGTAATTTGATAAATTTCTAATTAAAATAACATAGAATAATAAGAGTTGTCCATAAGTCATGATATAAAGACATGAAATATCAAATGAACAAACATATATCATAGAAGAAGTTGGTGTAATCATGATATGTTAAACATGAGTCTATAAGAATATCATTGGTACAATATTATGACTTAATATTAAAACATAAACATAAGAATAAAAACCATATGTTAATGTTACCCACTAAGTAATTCATTATATAGTAGGATTGGGATATCCACTTTTGTTCCTTATTGGGCTTAGGATAACCCTCTATTTAACCTTTAGATTTGAATAAAACATCATTTTTACCCCTTTGTCATGGGATAAATTTTATTGTATACCATTTTGCATGGGATAAATCCTCTTTTGTGCACTTTTTCCTAGGATAAAACCACATGTGTACCCTTTGGTCATGGGATAAATCCTACCAAGCACCCTTAACATGGGATAAATCCACATGTGTGACCTTTTGAGATCAAGATTCATAAACAAAAACCAATTTATTAGAGGTTCATGTAGGATCCCACCCATTATCATCCATTCATATTAATTCTATTTAAAATAAATTCATACATTTTAGCCAAAATAACCGACAAAAAAGAAAATAGGTTTCAAAACCATTATAAATGGTTCCTCATAGAAAAACATGATCTGATAATAGAAAATCATAACCCAAATTTTAAAACGGGAACATATTGGTTGATTTATGAACCATTGCTTTATTGGGGTTGAATCATTAGAAAATTGAAGAGAAATCGCAGAAAATATTTTTCATAAAGTGTTTTACTTAGTACCACATTAAATGGAAATTATTTTCAAGTCACATTCCAAAAACTAATTTTTTAAAGATGAAAATAAAAATTATTAAAACAATTCTTCAAAAAATAATTTCCATAAATAGAACATGGTAATAAATAAAACATATGAATACAATTTAGGTAGAATTAAATAATATAATATCACTATTGGGAAAATCCTTTTAAATATTTTTTAATACCTTTATCAAAAACTCATATCATTATTTAGATAAAAAAATATTTATTATAATGAATTAATGATAATATAAAATAATATTAAATTAAAACAATTTTATTTTCTATTAAGAAATGGATAAAATTATTAGGAAGTAAAAACATAGATATGGAGAAAAAATATGCTAAAATATATTTGAATTATTCATATATAAATTACGTTTTTTTAAAATAATAGATTCATCAAGGGAGAATACTTCAATGTGAATCCTGATTTCCAAAAAACATTTATAGGAAAATAAAACATAAAATCACTATGTTTTAGAATATTTTAATCTTGAAATATAATAGTCAAAAAGGAGTAATTATTACCCAATGAAAAATTTGAGTTACAGGAACCCCTAACGAATTGAGGGGAATTTAAATAAAAATGTATTAAAAGAGATTTATTTAAATTATAATTTAATTACAATGAATAAACTTTATTTTATGGTATAATATATTAAATTTTAATTGTATACACAACATAAATTAAATTGGACCTGTAATGAAAAAACAAGTCTCAAAGGGAGAAATTTTGAGATGAAAATCCTTAGAGGAAACATAATCATTGAAGAATGAGTAATTTATTAATAAGATGATAAATAATAATTGTTAAACCAAATAACATAATTATTAAATATGAAATAAAATTATACATAGTTAGAATAAATCAAAAAAAAATTAATAGAGTTCTATAATACATTTTTTAACTGCATGAAATAAAATTCAGATAGCACAAAACCTTTCCTTATTACAAATGAATTCTTATGTTTTTCGGAAAATTGAATTGGTATCAACTTATTTTGGTAATGCTAACAATCATATATTTTTTTTAATAATAAGTTAATTAAAAAATATAACTATTATAAAACCAAAAATATATATTTAATTTATTATTTTTACAATTTTTATTCAGATTAATCATATTATAATTGGTTTGGATAAAAAAATAAAATCAGGAAGAAGAATGAAGAATGATACTTTGTGGAGGTTGTAATTTGTACAAATCAAGATTAATGTTTCTATTTATAAAAAAATGAGAGTGAAATAAAGTATATAAAATTTTTCTATTTTAGAATAATATTTTTATTTTAAATATCATATTCATTCTTAAGTAGAACCCTTAAAAACCATGATATGTGGTTATGAAAAAAATACAATATCTCTTCATGGGGCGACAGTGTAAACATACGTATGTTTGGTGTTTTTTGTTTTTATTAGTGGATGGGAAGGATTGAATAATTGTTTTAAAATTAATATAATTAAGTATTTTCATAATAATTATAATTATCTTATTATTTAAATATTTATATATAATATTATTAGCTGCAAGATTAGAATAATAGACTGATAGAAAATAATACTCATCTTGGAAGCTTGAGTTTTCTCTTGAAAAACTCCCGGTAAATGACGGCCTTATGAAACATAAAGGTGAAACCAGTATTATAAAATTGCTTTAGGTTTATAATAGTATAAAATATTATTAGTATTTATAGAAAATTCTAAATATAGGTGGGTCTTGAAGTGGTGGGTGTTTTACATTTTTATAAAAGAATAGAAAGGTAGTGTTTTAAATACACATTGAATTTTAATAATGTTGTTTCATCATTAAATGGTTGAAGGATAAAACAGGAAAAATAAAGATAGGGTGTGATTTTTTTTAAATAAAAACCTCAACTATCCTTTTGGTATCATTTGTTAACATGTAGTTTCCTTTTGCTCTTAGTAAATGACTTTAACTATTTTCACTTTTAACAGGGGTAACTAATTTTTACCCTTAGTAATTAATTTTAATGAAAAATATTAAAATCGTAATCATTACCTAATTTTAACATTAGGATTTAAATTTATAAAAACATGTTATCATATAAAATATCTAATTATTTTTAAATAAAATTAAGATATATATGTGATATCACAATAAAAAGGATTTTAGACAAATCGTGTTTTAAATATTAAAATTTATGTACAAGGGCAAATTATCCAGTTTCACAACTTCTATGGAATAAATTGAGTCATTATAAAAGTAAAATTTATTTGGCTTTAAAATAAATCCAAAACCGAATATCAACATAAAAATTATTGATTCAATGAAAATCCACAAAATAGTTTTTTAAATTAATGTAACATTTTACATTACTTCTAAGAAAATGGAAATTGATTTTACAAGGTCAATGGATATTTTAAAATGAATAATTTTATTCCTTAAATACATATCTTATTCCTTAAAAGGGTTTCAAATAATCTCGGATGAACATATATAATGATAAAATCATAAAAAGTGTAGTTTTTGTTCAAAAAAACTAGTTTTTTGACTCAAAATAAACCATTTCATAAAAAAATCAAAAATTATTACTAAGAATGATTTTATATTAAAAATTAAATATTTTATTTTATTTTATGAAATGTAATGTTCAAAATTTTATAATATTTTCTAAATAAAACATCATAATATAATTTAAATTGATTTCATTGAATAAAAAAATTTCAATATTAACTCATATTAATTATTTAGATTCCAAATATAATAATATTTAGTGGCTTACCATATTTTTGTTTTTTATATATTTATTAACATTTCTCTTTTAATATGTTGAGGTTTTTTTACATTGGGAATAGTGTGTAATGATGGTTATCGAACATAGTATAATTTATGGAAAACATATATTGAAAAATATTGAGGGGTTGCAGCTACAACCCATTAAATTTCAAGGGTAGTTATGATTCGATTACTTTGATCTCCAGTACACAAAATACAATTATGTTATTCACTATATACTATTAATTATATTTAAAATTAATCGTTTTAGGAATTAGTTTCATTTAGGAGGATAACAAAAACACATTGTCACTAATTCATAAGTCTTCTCTTTTAATGACTCAGTTATGGAAATGTATCATATTTTTCCTATATACTAATAATATTTCATATAAATCCCTTTATTCCCCCTATTTTAATCTTTCTCTACTCAATATCATTAATCAATTATAGATTCACTTGTTTTACAAACTAGTAGGCCTTGTTATACATCACAACAATAAGGTAAAGGCACTTCCCATAAACTAGTCTATATGGAGACATACCAAGGGAGGTTTATAAGAAGTTTTCTATATCCAAATTGAATCCTATATCTCTTTACTTAAATCCTTTTGGTTGGGTAATAGTATTTTTCAAGGATTCTCCTCACTTCCTAGTTAGATACCTCAGCCTTATTATTTTTCGATAGTTGGTAGGTAGTAATAGTTTTGTTCCAATTTAAAAAGTGTGTTATCAGATAACTGATGATTACCCATGGTATTACAAACCATCAAAAATTGGTGATATTATAAAATCAATAACCACTATTGAATCATTATTTCTAATTTCATTTCATCCAATCCATTTTAAAATGTAATCCTCTTCTTTAAAAAAATATGAATTTAAAAAAGAAATATGAAGTTGCCTAAAGAAAAATATACACCAAACATAAAAAATTTCAAAAAAATAAAAAGTTAATAGGGAATTAATTATCTTTTAAAAAATACTCAAGTGGGATAGTATTGTTTATATGATTTACAAAATTTATGGGAATCCATAAAAACTATTGGAAAAAATAATCCATCTTCTAAAACTTTTATAAACGTGTAGTGAGGTCAGAAGTGACCTCCATGTTAAATTGAATAAAAACATTAATCTTATAATTTACCTGTACATCTAGTTTACTCCTCCTGATTACTTAACTACAATATATTTCCCATAAGTATGGTTCTTCCAAAAAAATTATTTTTAATCAAATTTTAGATTTGGTATCTTATAACAATAAAAAAAGGAAGGTTACTTTGAGGTTATTATTTATTTTATCATGTATATATATATTTTTACCTTAACAGTGATCTCAAGAAGTTTCTCACTAGATAGTGCATCATTTAGGGGTGTTTCTAAGGTGTTTTAAACTTAAAAGTTTGTGGATGTTTTCTCATTTTTTCTATAATTGGATTCATATTGCACTTTTCCCCTTTATTTGAAATTGGAATTCTGATAGGAGAAGCATCAACTACACAAGAATTTGTTTCAAATAAAAAATATTTTTTTTGTACCTGAGGGTAACATGATTAGAATAAAATATTGTTTTCCTTCATAAAAAATATGAACATATGTTTTCTAGTTCAAAAACAAAACCAATAAAAACTTTGCCATTAATTTTATACTTATAATAAGTTGAATATATGGTTTTTAAATCATAATATACCACTTTTGGATGTCATTTGATCATATAATATGACATTACTCCCACTTCATGGTTTGAGGAATAGAAAAAAACTTCAAAAGGGTTATCCCAGGTACATAAAAAATGTATGATAGGGGTTATGGTGAATCTTTCTTTAAGATGGTAAAAATATTACTTGTATGATTCATAAAAAAAAATATTTTTTAAAGTATATAAATCTTAGGTAAGGAAGATTTATTTAAATACATAATAATACTTCAAAAAATATAGAATATTCTTTAATTACCTAACATGTTTCATATTTGGGGGTATTTAGTGCCAAATGGATCATGTTGTCATACTGAGAGGGTAGGTGAATCTAGCATGAGTTGTTTTACTACACTTTACATTTTATCGTTTTTTAATCCAACCCTATATCACCCATTAGGATGAGTGGATCATGTATACAATACATAATGTAGATTAAAAACATCCCACAATATTTTTCCAGGGCTCAATATAGATACCTATTATTTTCCTTATTGGTTATTTACTCTTATATAATATATTAAATATATCAAAGAGTAAACAAAACAGGTAAAATGGAACATTTATTTTTTCTCAATAGTTTGTTAAACACTCTAACTCCTCCTTTTTAGTAATTGTTTTGACACCCCAAAAACAAGTCTCCATAAACTTGATAGACACCCGACCTCCAAGATTATTCTTAAATTTTGATCTATAGTTAGAAATAACATCTTATTCAAAAATTATTTCTCCCCACTAATATTGGATTCTCTTTACCTGTGTACCACATCAATGTCTTTAGCAACAACCAGTAAATATTAGAACCATTGGTCTTGAAACTCACCTTCAATTTATTCAAATACTGAAGATGGTGTGATATATTTATTATAGTATTTATCATATTTAACATCATATCTCTTTGTTACAATGTTCAGTTCATATTTTAAATTATTATCACTATCTACATTAAAACAAAATATAATTACACATATTAATTTTTCTTTATTCATCTCATTAGAATGTCTCAAAATAATAGGAATTCAAATTGATGAATTATTATTCAATTCATGTTTATGTTTACTTTGGATTCTATATCATAACAACAACAATAGATCTCAAAAAACTCTCCACGGTTGACGCATGGTCTTTTAATCCAAAAAAAAGTTTTCATAGAGGCTTGAGTTTTATCTGATCTTGATCACTAAATAACTAACCCGCCTTCAAAATTCCTCTCATTTTTGTTATCTCACAATCACCACTCTATTTTACATCAACAAGATACCCTTTATTTCGTAATTGGATTGAAAAGTATATAATAATTTAATATAAATGATCTCCAGAACTAAATTAAACAACCATGTCTCTATCGTGGCTTCATAAAACAAATCATATGATATAAAAGGAATTTAGAACCATCCATAAAACATCATAATTAAAATCACTGTAGAAAAATTTAATTCTGATGACTTATAGAAATTTTATCTATATGTAGAGAATAATGAGAATTAGATCTGTATAAAAATAATCTATGTGGTTCCAATCATGAATATACTATGTAGAATATTTACCTATGTGAGTCTACATTCATCTACATCACCAATAGGCTACGTCATTCTCATAAAAAATTAATTATTTGACTCATTCTGCTACTTCACTGAAAATGGATACATGAATTCTGTTCGGAGAAAATTCCTCAATGAACCATTTAATCTTTTTTGGGTTGGTTATGTTTGTTGAAAAAGAAGGTTTCTATGGTGATTTTTCATGTTAGAGAGATGGTGTGGACAATATAGGCTAACAAATAACCATGACAAATTAATAGATAATCTATATGTGGTAAAAAAAAATAACAGATATAAGGTGGCATCGTTTTCTAATGTTTTCCAAACTTTGTGTCTAAAAAATAGAGAATAGAGATAAGTGTTTTTTGAAATGGAAGTTTCACTCTACTGTTAAGGAGTATTGGAATGTTTCATGCCAAGAATTTTTCAAAATCAAAACATAATAATAAGGAAAAGGAAATACTTGTGTGCATGTCATTAAGTGGTTCACAAGTCATCAATTGGTGCGAAAGTCATGAAGTTTCATGAAAGTCATGAATTGGCATGCAAGTATTGAAGTGGTGAACAATTCATGAAGTGGAACACAAGTTATGGATTGGAGCACAAGTCTTGAAGTGGTGTGAAATTTGATTTTTCCACCTCACATATAGTGTCACCAAAATTTCTATAAATAGATGTCTACCCATTGCATTTTGTAGAATCTCAACACTTAGAGAAAATCAGAGCTTAGGTCGTACAAGTGGAAGTGGAGTTCATATTTTTTGTGGTGCACAAGTAGAATTTTGTGAGAAACAAGAAAGTTGAATGGAAGTAGAGTTGCACAATATGTGGTGTGAAAGAAGTGGTTCACAAGTATGACATTCCACACAATTTGGTTATGGAATGCAAGTAGTGGCACTCAAGTATAGTGTGGGAGGCAAGTTGGTTTTCCTGAAAAAAAAATGTAGAGGATATGCACTAGTTTAAGTGGCATAGAAGTCACCATAGGGTTGCGTGAATATTAGATGTTACCTAGTACACCTTTGGTAAAGGGGTATTCATCTGTGGATAAAAATTTTACTTCAACAATGCATCTACATACAATGGAGGATTCATTCATTAGAGATAATGAAAGGACCTAAAAGTCACTAAAATGTTAGTGAATATTCTGAAGAAGTAGTGAGATCTTTTCATTTGAGAGAGTAGTGAGATTTTAAATTGTGATTGGTTATAAACTTGGAGTTATTATGAGTTCAATCCAATACATTTTAAATAGTAGTGTGCTTATAGTGGATTTGGTAAATCGGCACATCACTGGTGTATGCTCCTTAGATGTAACCTAGTGAGGGTGGACCATGTAAAATTGTAATTACTTGTGCAAGATTTATGATTTCTTCATAATATTAAATTAGAAGGAGATAAAATATAGCGTTGTTTAATAATGAAATAAGATAAAAATGTGAAATTTTGTTAATCTTTCACACTCTGATCCCCCCCCCCCAGGGTATCCAGCCAAGTGGACCTAACAATTGGTATCATAGGTGAAGGTTGATATCAATGTTTTTATATCAATAGAGGTCACTAATAATAAAAAGGATCCTGATCTTTGAGGGGAATAATTTTCAGTTATGGAAAAATAGGATGTAACAATACATCTGATCATTGGGAATGGATGTTTTTATAGCAGCGATACATGGTATCATAGCTGACATAAACAGTGGTCCATTATCAAAGGCTGAAATAAGGGAACTGGATGTCGATGCTTAGGGATTATATGCTTTATGGGGATCCCCATCCAATGATATCTCTATGAAAGTGATTTCATGAAAAAAATAACATTGCAAGTGGGAAAAACTACTGAACATATATGATGGAGATTCAAAGGTAAGAGAGGAAAAGATACAAATTCTTTGGAACAAATATGAAGATCTGAGAATGATCCTAAATGAGCATGTTGACAAATTCATTGATAAGGTAAATTTTGTTGTGTAATACATGTGGGATATTAGAGAAGACATTAAATAAATAAATATTTTGAAATTTATATTGAGGAAGCTTCCACCTCAGTTCAATACAATAGTTTCAGTATTGGTAGATGATGATCTAAAAGAGCAGACACTGAATAAATTGTATAGTACCCTTTGTAGAATATGAAATGGGAAATGATTATAATAATGTAGTGGAAAAGGGGGAATCTTAAGAGGGGGCATTCAAGTCCATGAATAAGTTCACCGATGAATATTATCAAGAAGAAGAAGAGACAAAAAAGGTAATGTCATTCCTTTCCTCAAATCATCCAAGAGGAAAAAGAAAGTTCAAGGGAAAACATACACTAGAATGTTTTCAATGTGTAAAGGATGTTAATGATTAGGAACAGTGCCACAAAAATTTTCCATTAGATAATGAGGATGATGTTGAGGTTCCGATGAGGAATCCTTCAGTCTATGTTAAAGGAACGAAATAGTTCAAGATAAAATTCATTAAGTAAAACAATTTTCCTTCAAAATAATGTGACAGGTCAGATGAATATGAGGTTGAGGAGGTTGAAAATATAGATAAATAAAAAGAATATTGAGTGAATGCTAGGGTGTAAATAATTAGAAGCACCTAGAAAAGGGAAGATAGTGAAAACGATGAATAGGTTAAAGGTAGAGTATATATGGAGACTCAATTAGAATCATCACTTGAGAAAATAGATGCTTAGAGAGCCAAAACAAAGAAATAAAACAAAGTGACTCATGATAAAAATATCTATATGATGCAATAAGAATAATATAAGTTTTATCTAATAATGGAAATTGAAAAACCTAAGTCTTCAACGCCAGAGATCTCATAGAAGGCAGTTCAGTTCATATAAAAAATTAATTAATTAAAATGTGAAATTGATATTTTAACTAACATGAGAAGGGAGAAATTGAAATGTATATAAGAATATGAAGAGGTAATTGTCAATACGAGAAAAAAAATTGAGGACCATGAAAAACATTTCACTCCCAATGTGTCATTAGAAGGATAGATCACTCATAGGGGGGGGGGAATATGGAAGTGGAGCATAAATGTATAGGGAAACAAATGTAGCAGATCAATATGAATGATGAGGCATGTATGGGGCTTGATGGTAAATATAAAGTGACCATGGTTGAAGTGAGACAACAAGAACCCTCTCTATGATTTAATATTTATTTGGATTCGAAGAAGATTCATAAGATTCAGAGGACCCAAGGAATAGTCAGTGGTGAAGAAGTGACACATTGAGATGCACCTCACGTCAGGTGTTATTAGTGTGGAAAGATGGTACAATAAAAAAATGTGTGTTCCATATCCAAATGATATAGGTGGGAAAAAATAAAGTAGTGTCACTCAAACAGAAAATTATATTATAGATCATCTTTTGAAAGACATTGTTTTTTGTGTGGAAGATTTGGGAACATGGATAGATATTGTTCATCAACCATGCAAAGGAATGTGCGAAAGCAAGACCAGAGTACTCATAAGCACTAAATCAAGCAATCAACAAGTTATATAAAAATGTTAAACTAATTTACAGCTCAACAGGATAAATCTGGTCTGTCATATTCTGAATCAGACCAAGGACATCAATCTTTATAGAGTAGGAATTCAAAATTATGGATCAAAAAGAGATGAGCAGAGAAGGAAGTGGTTGTGGAAATTGACTTTAAAGAATCAGACAGTTATGGTTTGTGGATCCTTGATAGTGGTTTCACATCCCATATGACAAGGAATAAAAATCTTGTTACATGAATAAATTATAAAAAAGAAGGAGTTCTCAAATTTTAAAATGAATAAGGGCTGATGATAATTGGATCGGGAAAGGCCATGTTTGAGGGAAATTAGATGAGATGTACTGATGTCTTTGTAGTAGAGGGTCTTATTCACAATATTCTTAGTCTCAGTAAACTATGCTTCTTAGGGAGTTATATAAGATTTACTATGATTACTTGTATCATTAAAGGAAGAGATGGTGCAGTTTTACTATAGGGAGAAAGGATGAAGGGAAATATCTACCTTGTATGTTGAGAAGTACATATGAACATTATTTATAGAGAGGAAGAGAACAAGTTGTGGCATAAATGACTGGTCCATCTATATAGAACATCCCTAAAAGATCTTTTGAAGTTTGATGTAGCTAAAGACCTCCCTAGGCTAACATGAAATCATACTTATACGTGCGATTCATGTCGACAAGGGGAAATCATCATAAAAATGTACCATGCTATAGAAAAGAAGTCAACAAGAGTGCTTGAGTTGGTGCACACTGATGTCTATGGACCTAACATAACAATATCCATGAATGTAAATAGATATTATGTTATTTTCATTGATGATTACAGTAGAATGACATGCGTATTTATCTGTTACAATAAGTCTAATGTTTTCAACTGCTTAAAATATTACGAGAGGGAATCAGAAAATATTCTTTGGTAGAAAATTCTGAAGTTTAATACTGATAATTTTTTGGAATTCACAAACATTTAAGATGAATACTATCTCTAGAAACCCAAGATAAGTATCCATGTTTTTTCAGGGAAAAATACCTAAATAAATCAGGTAGTTGAGAGGAGAAATCAGATCATCAATAACATGTCCGAAAAAAATGCTTATTGAAAAAGTCATACAAGAGAAATTTTGGAAGGAATTAGTTTTGACTTCGGTCTACATTTCAAACAAGTCTCTGTTGTGTCTGATGGATGGAAGGAATCTGTGTGACATGTGGCATAGAAATAATCCAGTAGTGAAGTACATTCAAATATTTGGATGCAAGTGCTATATTCTTAATAAAAAAAATTAGAGATTTTAATCATCTGGAGATGAGTGGATATTCCATGGCTAATCAGGAAAAATAAAATCATATAAATTATTTAGTAAGATGTTGGGAAAAGTAGTTAAGAGCAATGATGTCACTATTGTGGAAAATGAAGAGAATATTAAACAACACAGTGAATATTCAGTGGATGAAAGTGATGAGGAGACAAGAAGACCAAGGGGTGAAAAGGTGGAATATTCTAGTCCAGAAGAAGATACAAAGGATGATAGTGAAGAATTCAAGACTTTATATACAAAGAAGATAAATATTAGAGCTGAAATTGATAGAAAAACATCACCCATGATCAGAAATCACTTTTTTAATCAAGAATAATGAAGTCATTACATCATAGATCTTTCTTATTTTAGGAAGAGCCGAAATGTTTTGCTGATGTACATGGAGATGAGAATTTTGATCAAGCTATGAATGAATATCTAGATAATATTGATAATAATTAGACATGGGATATTACTTCAAGGCCAATAGAGAAAAATTTTATTGGGAAAAAATGGATCTTTCACATTAAGATGAATGAATATAGTACGATGAATCGAAAAAAAGCATGACTAGTGTAAAAAAGATACTCCCAGAGAGAGGGTATTGATATCGATGATACATTTTCACATGTTGCAAGGATAGAAACAATCATATTATTCGTGTCCATTCTAGTGCAACAAAAGCAAAAGGGTTTCTATATGGAAGTCAAATTTTCATTTTTAAACGGGTTTCTGGAAGAAGAAGTTTATATTGAGAATCCATATGGTTTTATCATTCATAAAGATGAGAAAAAAGTTATTTGGTTATATAAAACACTATATGGGATGAAACAAGCACTGAGAGCATGGTACTCGATGCTCGATCATTATTTTTCTAATCATGTCATTCAACATGGTGGAGTTGATTAAAATATGTATTTCAGTAAATAGAATAATAAAATGATGATGGTGATGTTTTATTTTGATGACATGATATTTGGAAGATCTAATGAATCTTAGAACTGATAGTTTTCCAAATTCATGGAATGGGAATTTGAAATGATAGTGATTAGTGAGATAACATTTTTCCACAGTTTATAGATGACTAAAGGGAGAAATGGAATGTTAATTTCTTAATCTGAAAATTCAATGGAGGTTCTGAGAAGAATTCCAATTGAAAATTACAAGGAGATGAAGAATCCAGTATCTACCTGGGTCAAATTATCAAAATATAATGATATCAAGACAGTTAATATCACAGAATACAAGAATATTATTGGAATATTATTTTATGTGATAGTGATAAGACCATATATTGTATTCGCCACATCCCAAACAGTGATATACTAATGAAATCCTATCTAAAACCATATGCTTTTAGTGAAATGAATACTTTGGTATATTAAAGGCACTATAGATTTCGATTTATTGTATAATTATAAATATTTTCCAGAGATTTTTCAATATACAGATGTATATTGGGATGAATCCGTAGATGATTGGAAATCTACATCGGGAAATGATTTCTATCATGGTGGTTTGTGTATTTCATGTCTAAGAAATAAGCAAGATTGTATTTCATTAAGCATATCATAACCTGAGTATATTTCCACCACCCAATCATGCACATAGTTTTTGTTTATGAAGATGTAGATTGATGATATGGGCTTTGATGTGAATTCTCTGATCAGAATCCAGTATGATAATTCGATTACTGTCAATATTAGAAAAAATATACACCATCACTCAAGGAAAAAGCTCATTGAGATCAAATATCATTTTATCATGGAGAAGTTAGAGAAAGATATGGGAAATTTTGAGTTTGTTCCTATATATCTACATATTTTTGACATTATAATAAAGGCATTACCCAATGAATATTTCGAGAGGCATCGACTGGCTCAGAGAGTCCCATCGACTCCCCGCACTTGAAAAACTATGGATGTGCCCCCCTCCCCAATGTATGATGTGTTTTCCCCCATGTACTGATATGTGTTTTCACCATATTTCATACCGCATGGGAATGAACTTTGGGACCATTGACAAAGGCGGAGAAAATGTGATTGTTCAAGGGGGATAAAGTGTGACTTTTATGGGAAAAAATTTCTCAGACATAGACACCGGAAGAAGCTGACAGCTGGATCAGTGAGATAGGGAGAGCAACAAGATATAGGTAGTAGTTTTTCTTAAATTTGATGATTCTAGTAGTGACTGTTCCAAGAAGATATATCACGATAGGCGAGGTTTGTGATGAAAGAAGTTGATTGCTCTCAATAATTACTGTTATAAATGATATAATTCGTTTAAGAACTTTTCGTTATACTCTTCTTTCTCAGGCCAATATTTTATCATGTGGTCTTATAGTATGGGTTGAGTAAATATTTAATCGCGATCAGAATTGAATGTGGAGAATGGTGGTTGAATATGGAAGAAGATTTAACAAGTTATAAAATTAAGTATGTTTTTTAACAAACCCAAAAGGGGAATTTTGTTGGGAAAATCACTCAAGGTACCATGGAATCATTTTTTGGTTGGTTGTGTTTGTTGACAAAGAGGATTTATATGGTGAGTTGTCATGTTCCAGATATGTTGTTGAGAATATACAAAGATAGGGAACCATGAAAAAGGAATGGATGATCTAGAGGTAGTAAAAAATAACATATACAAGGTGGATCTATTTTATAGTGTTTTCTAAAATTTGGTTCCAAAAATTAGAGAATGGGGACAAGTGTTTTTGGAAACGGGAGTTGCACTCTATTTTTAAGAATTACTGGAATTTTAAACACTATGAATTTTTCTAATTCATAATATAAAAATAGGGTAAAGGAAAGAGTGTAGTGAAAGTCATTATGTGGTGCACAAGTCATTAATTGGAATTCAAGTCATCAATTGGCATGCAATTCATGAAGTGACGTGAAATTCATGAAGTGGTGTGAATATTTGGAGCAATGCGAAGGTCATGAAGTGGAACACAGTTTTATTTTTTCTCCTCAAGTGAAGGGTAAAAAAATGAATACAAATAGATGGATACTGTCCACATCTCGTAGAATCTCAATACATTGAAAAAATATGATCTTTTATCACACAAGTGGAAGCTGCATTCATGTTGTGAGTGCAACACAAGTAGCAAGTTGCATGCAAGAAGTAAGTGGTGTACAAGTAGTTTCATGCAAGCAGTGAGTTGTGTGAAATAAATACGTGGAATGAAAGAAGTGGAACACAAGTAGTAGAAAGAAATAAGTGTTTCTCAAGAATTGTTGCACATGTTATGGTGAAGAAGTATAAAGTGGCGTGCTATTTGGTTGTGGCAGGCATGTTGTGGTGGTAAAGTATAATGTGGCATGCAATTTTTTTACAGAATAAAGGAAGATGCTTCACACAAGTTAAAGTGGAAAACATGTCAACCTAGGGTTATGAAAAAGTTTGAAGTTTCCTAGTACTCCTATGGAAAAGGGGTATTCATTACTGGAAGAAAATTTTACTTCCACAGAGCATCTACTTATTGTGGATGATTCATTCATTAAAGATAAGGAAAGGTAAAACAATTCTCTAAACAATGAGTGGATATTCTGATGAATCAGTGAGCTCTCTTTAGTTGAGAGAGTAGTTAGGTTTCAAATTGTGTTTTATTAAATTATAAGGGACACAGATTTCACTCCAAAGATTGTAAATGATAGTACACTTATAGTGGATTAAGTACATCAGCACATTTCCCATGTATTCTCCTTGGACGTAGCCCAGTGAGAGTGAACCAAGTATAATTGTTGTTTCAAGTGAAAGATTTATGATTTTTTATTTCTATTCAATGGTAAAGAGAGAGAATATATATTTTTACAACAAAAAAATACAAAAAAGGGAAATTTTTTTATTCAATCATACCCTGATTCATCCCCAGGATAGCTAGCCTAGTGGTCCCAACAAATTCCATAACAGAGTAAGTGGAAATTTATCTATTTTATTTATTCTATTATGTAGCTAAATCATCTAGGTGATTCACATATGTAATGAAAATGGCTCTACTAATCTCATGTGTAAATTTCCCTTCACCAATTTTTCTATGTAGCATAAATGGATATGTGAATATGTTTGAAACCTACCATGTCATTGTACTAATAATTATCTAATTAACATAAATAATTTTAAACCATTATCGGTTCCCAAAAAAATTCTGGATTTTAAATTTTTAAGGGAACTAGTGTTGCACACATTTTTTTCATGGTGATGAGTAATTGGGAAATAACCATGTGTGAAGATTTTTCCTTGATAGATTAAATTTTCATCATCTGGTCTTGGTTATCTCAACCGTGTAACTTTCCAAGTGGATATTTTTTGGATTCCTCATTCTTTTGCTGGAGGGAAAATACATTCATTGCATGATTTGGAAAACATCAAACCTAAAAAGTGATCCATATATAAATTTTCTAAAACAAAATTTTTATTCCCTTTTTTATTCTATTTCATAATTTTCTTTCTTTCCCCCTCTCCCCTCTCCATTATGTCATGTCACTTTCCCATCCCTCCCTCCATGTTGCATTCCACCCCCTAGCATTAGATCCCCATTATAGACCATTATCCTATGATTTCCATGGGATTCATGTACATTAATTTGAGGATTGAAATTAACTTACCTTCTCTTCCCATTTCTAGATATTTCTTATTTCTGATCACACTACCTAGCTCGGCTGAACCCTATGTTAAAAGGTTGAACTGATTTTTGGGATATAATATTTTTTATGGTGTGTGATGGGTATTCTATGATTCACTATTGCGTGTTTCATAATATTTTATCAAATTCAACGTGTTTCATACTGATTCATCATTTCCATAATTTATTTAAGTTATGTTTCTCTATGGACCCCCATGCATTTCATGTAATAAATTTTTTAGTGTATTCTAAATATTTCCTTGTGAAATATAATAATTTTTTTATGTTTTAGTAGGATTCAGGGATGTTAAAAAATTTATGGGCTTTGGCCGCATGGAATGATCTTGTGAAAATGCCTTTGTGGCCCTTAAAAATGGCTCAAATTTGTTTGTAATGTTTTTATTGATTTTGTAACTCTATATCATGACGCACTGGTTTCTGGTTGGACTTAAAAAAAATGTTTAATGGATTGGTATAGATCTTGGCCACCATCCATGTATTATTTAAATTCATATTTATCATTATAATAATGGATAAAAATGTTTTTTAAATCATATATAATTCGTGTCCCATTTTTCGAAATGATTTTTCTTGTTTTTAAAGGATTTTAATAAAAAATGGGGGGATGACCATTTTTTGAAATGAACCAGTGAATGATCTATTATTTTTTTGTTTTTATTAATGTTCATGGTGACTTCCCAAATATTTATGTTTTGTTTCTCAATTCTATTCACATTAAAATGTGAATTATATAAATAAACATATATGAATATGTATATTGTTATTTTTTTATATCCAAACAAGATTATGTGTGTTTGTAAATTGGTAAAAGTGGAATTTATATATATAATAAGGATTATATTTTCTTATGTGTACAATGTGTCTTGGAACATGGCAATATTTATATTGAAAATAGTTTTTCAAATTTATATACTGTATGCAATAAGTTAAAGGACTTGTTGAAAATTTTTTAAGTAATGTTTGATTGATTTTTTTATTATGCCTTTTTAACCCCATTTTTATTATTTATGATGTTATGTGTATCCATGTGATGGATGATCATAATTCGATTCTTGATGTACTTATGGTATGGAGATCTTTATATGGGATGTGAGGTGGGAATGACTTGATTGAGATTTTAGAATTTGGGTTATGTTATTGTCATTGGATGACATTCATTTTGAACGTAGACCACCACCTATTGTAATTACTTAAGAAACCCTATAATACCTAGAAAGATGTTATGCTATGTTTCTAAGATAGTTGAGATTATTAACCATCATGTAACCCCTTGTTGTACATATTTTTATCTAATAAGAGGGTCACCAATGAGACTGGGTTTAGAATGATTTATTTAACAAATGTGTGACTATTAACCTACTATAATTTAGTCTCCCTTATGTCTATTGTACTTATCCAATTAGTTCTGCATTTTTTACCACATTATATGTATGGTATATTATTAGTTATTTATTTTAAAATGAGTATGTGAGTTTCAAACTTGTTATGTTGCGAATGTGTTGACATGTCTGTTATTTTATGATTGTGCCTTAACATTGTGTGGGTTTCCTTGTGATAGTATTGCTTCTCCTTATGACTTGTATGGAATCACCTTGTGTAGTTTTGGTATACTTAAAAATAATTTGACTTATAAATGGTTTGAAATTTTGGTTTGAAAAAAGAAAATATCTGCATTTCTTAAAGAGTGTATGGAAATGGGGTTTCCTTTGAAATTTTTTATAAAAGAGATATTTTCATGAGATGTTGGAAAAAGGGAGAAGGTTTTATTCCCATTGTTAATGGTTTTATTTAAAATATATAACAATGTTTTTTTCTTTTATAAAATGGGTAATTATATTAATGGGTTCATGTGTTTTGGTTTTATAAAATAGTTAAAAAACCTAATTTATATTTTTTGTTCAAACTAGAAATTTATAAAATGCCATACTAAAAACTTTCCATAGATGTAACACCCCAGGTAAATAAAGAATATGACATTTTTATATTTATCCCTATTTGGGAATAAAATGTTAATGTTAATTTAAAGGGAACGCTATGCTCGATGGCTTACCCAATACGCAACAACGAGTTCCTTTGAAATTATATGTTGCACTCTAATAATAAAATAATTTTATTTTAAATGGTAGTTAAAAACTAGCCATTGTAATGGCGGAAGCGAACAGAACTAACTAAAAAATGATTATATATGTTTTTCAAATATTTTTACTTTTTACAATAAATGTTAGAGGATTAAAAATGCGAATGAATCCAACATTAAGCGTAAACATTCGAATACTCTTTAAAAGGTCGATTAACCACATTTTAATGGTGAACCTATTTTAAATCCACTTGTGGACAATTTTATGTGTTATATTTCACAAAATAAAATTCTTCTTTAGAATCGGGACATCGAAATTTACTTTGTGTAATTTTTTGGTATTTTTTCGATAAAGTTCATTTTTTAATGAATAGTGAAAAATGTTGTGTTTTAATTCAAAACCTATTTTTAATCTAATTTATTTATGTGATTAGATTATCTATTGAATTGGTTTTAAAGTGAAATTAGAATATATTTTTACCATTTAATAAAATAGTGGTCATTGGAATTAATTTAACTTTGAAATTGGACTTAAACTATTGCCAATATTTTGATATATAGTGTTTCATAAAAACACGCTTTTTGTTCTAACAGCGGGAATTCATTATTAAATTAATTAATGTAACTTATATGTTTTGAATTTTGTAAAATAGACATCATTTTTTAATTCAGAATATCAAATATATCTTACGGTGAAGTTTTGGTATTTTTCTGAAAAACTTCAATTTTTTATGAATAGTAAAACCACTAAGTGGTAGTTTAAAAATTGATTTTAGTTTAAATGAAACATTACCACTTCGGTGATTTTAATTTTAAAAATATGACATACATGGTTGTCATTAGGATGTAAAATGTATTTCAATGGGATTAAAATATTTTTTTGGGGAATATTTACTTTTATGTTTTCAATCGCGATTAAAGGTAATTAATGTAATTTAAGGTTAAAATAATGTTTTAATAATATGAAATAGCCTTGACACATGTCCATCCCATATTGGATGAGTCATTTCCGATCAAGACAATCCATGGGTCAACTTGGGGACCCCATGGAGCCACTTTGGTAGGAAAATGACATTAATACGTTTTTATTTAAAGTTAAAATTAAAATGTCACAAACATGTGTTGTTTTACTAAAACAATTTTCACATGGGGTAATACAAGTCATATTTTTTACTATAAATATTAATTAGAAAGATAAAAATATTTCCTACATCATTATAGTTTTATTATAATTTTTAGACCTTAAATAAATTAAATTATGTATGACACCATGATGATGCAGCGATTACCTCATTATTTAACGATTTAAATAAAATGAAAAGATAATGTAAAATCTAAGACCTACACTTATCAAAAACCTATTGGATTGGTGGATTTCAAACTCTTATCACCTTATACTCTAAATATATATTATTTTGGTACCATTAAAATTTGAAAATCATTTTATAATAAAGTAGAAGTTTATAACTTTCCAAGAGTGCCCCTCCCCTCCTCTTATAAAAGGCCCACACCTCTACCACCTTACCCACACCTCTCAAGCCTCTGGATCGGCCAAACCCATCCCATTTTTTCTCTCCACATCCCTATATTACTCTTAGAAGCCTCAATTTGGGAATAATTCTTTCCAAGGAAGCCCTTGAGCTCAAATCAAAAAGAGTTACCCCATTTAAATGTAAAGTCTTCTTTAGTGTTCTTTTGTTTTATTTTTCTTCTCCAACCCTCTAAACACTTTTTATTTATTTATTTTTTAACAAAACCAGTATATTAAAAACACTAGGATTTTTTTATGAGAATTTATCATTCTACACTAGAAAACTCCTCTGTCTAATGGTTAAATAACATACTGTTTCCGTGGATAGCAAATTACTGCCTCACGAGACGATGATTGCTCTATCTTCTCATTCCACCTCTCATGGTGGCCATTATGATGGAACTATATTTATTTATGATGTATATTATATTTCACCCCTCTTCTTCTTTATTTTATAATTAATACATACCTTTATGTTTTGCATGTTGTGAAAATTCTATAATTTCATTTGAGGAAATGTGGACTACCGCCCCCTCAAGTGATGTGACTCGTTCATGCAATACATGGAATGTATAAAGAATAAAATTGATGAACTTATGTGATCTATATAACATAAATATTATACTGGAATTATAATATATATATTTCTCTTATCTATTTTTAATTCCATTAATGTGACAAAGAAATGAAAGTAGCGTTCATGCATACGTACAGCTTACCGTCTCCATGAACGGTACATTTCATTTCTTATCTCCAAATGTTATGTAATATTATAAGTACACATATATAATGGATATATATGTCATAAATTACATCTAAATGATGGATATAATTTTTTGAATATAATATATATCTCTCTCATTTAGTTTTAATTCCATTAATATGACAAAAAATGAAAGTAGCGTTCATGTGTAAGTACGGCCTACCGTCTCCATGAACGGTGCTTTTCATTCTTTATCTCCAAATGTTATGGAATAGTATAAAATGAATATTTAATAGATATATATGATATTTTAATCATTAATACTATTCTGGAAATTATTTTCTACACGGTAAATCATTTTCAAACAAGTTCATTTTTGACTCATGTACCAAACATCGACAAAAACGTCTGATATTAACTAACATTATTAAACAATTTTTATAATATTATATTATGTGATATGACCTGAATAATAATCCTTAAAGTAGGTCATAAATCAGTAATATATTGACCAAATTTTATTATTCAGGAATATAAATAAACGAACATGACAAGTCAGACTTGAGGTAAGGGATCCAACCTCCCTCTTTCATTTTAAGTACTCTCTTTTATGTCACTTCTTCTAAGATCATATTTCTTAAGTTGGGGGGTGTTCTTTTATATTTATCTTACTTTAATTTATATATTAATATGATGATAGACCCTATTTTATCTCATCAATACATTTTTGGATGTTTTATGTGGCGTCGTTAGGCTGGCGAATTTTCATAAGGGGATTTTAATGTCACTTTTTATTCCTGTGAGATTCATGCTACATTGGCCACTATTTCCATTTGTATGGTGTATGTACTTCCCATTATTTTACTATTTCTATAATATAATCTCATTTATGGGTAGTTACATGTTCATTGTATGACCCTTCTTTCATGGGGTGTATGTTTCGAAAGTTTCCCAAATCGGTAAGGTAACCTTTCACCCTCCTCTTTTTAAAAGACTTCTTTTGTTATTTACATCGTTCTATGGTGGGATATGTTAATTTATATCCTTATTGATGTAAATTTTATGTCCAAGTGATTAGATACCATTTTCTCTCTCATCAACTAATTTTATGAATTTTAAAGTGAAGCCGTTAGGCTGTCGAATTTTACCAAGGGAACTTCTTAACCCAATTTCGATTTCTTTGGTTTTAACTTGTAGTTATTGAATATGTCATCCTATGAATATGTGTGAATTACCTTTGATCGTTTTACACATAATATCAACTTATATTGGGTATATTTATATTTGTCACACATAATTATGAGATTGATTTATCCTTAATTTAAGGATACGTTCTTTATAATGGATTTCATCTCATTTTACATTTCAATTGAGACTTAATTGTTGTTATGCACAAATTCACTCTTATACGGTGTATATACTGTCCCTTGGAATATTATATCAGGAATCCATTTATTCTCATGATATTATAAAGTTTTGATTAAATGTTATTCCTCAATTATGGTATTCAAGTGTCTCTCATTTTGTTAAAACCCATTTTACTAAAATATCATTTTAAATCTTTTAATGATTTATTATTATAAATATTTCTCATTAATATACTCATTTTAAAAATGGTTTTAAGGATTTAATTATATGGATATTAATGGTTTAAAATGTTAAAAACTTCAAATTGGTATGGGACACTTTGATTCAAAAATCTCTTTATTAAATGTTTTAAATGGTTTTGAAAATGTGTTTTAGAATGGATTCATTATATTAAAATGTTATATTGTTATTGCAATGTGGGAATGTTATCTTTCATTTATGCTTAAGTTATTTGATATGAATATGTTATGGTTCTTGGGAATTGTTTATAAAGACGGGTGGTTACGTGATAAACTAAGGGCGGGTGAGCCAGATATAGCTCTCCAATGCATTGGGTAACGTGGAGGGGTTAAACGTTATGGTTTCTCTAAAGAGATTTATGGAATATACTGTTATGGGTATTCCAAATGTAACCATGAGGGTTACTCCCTATGTAAGAATGTTATAAATGCCTCAAGTTACCTTTATTTCTTATGATTTCTATGAGTTATTCGTAAATCCTATGATTTCATGAGGTATGTTAAATTGCTTATGTTTTATGAGTAAAGTATGATTTCATTGATTCTTATGTATACATGGACTAATGTTTTCTTTCTGTTTTGTTATAACCCTTACTGAGCTTTTTATGCTCATCGCATGTTTTTTTTGAAATGTTTTTCACAGGACATAAAGTTGAATAGGGTCAATGATGGGATCAAGGAAATGTCAGGCTATCTAAAACAGGGAACTAGACATGACTCTTTTGTTGAAGAGTTTTTATTTTGTGAAAAAATGGAAGCTGAGTAGATGTATCTACTTTGTAATCTTTGATATGTAATAGTTATGTCCTAATTCTCTAAAACTCTAAACATGAAAAGATCCTCAATGTGAATTATTAATTTAATTCAATATTAAGTAAGGTTTAAGGTCAGGGTCTTATAGTTTGTATCAGAGATCGGTTTAGATAACTTTAGAAGTTAGGGTATTCTTTAAGCATAAGTGACATTACCATAATGGCTAGGATTCCAGAAATAGTCTTAGTTTTTAGATAAAGTGAATGAGTAAGTATATCTTAGTGTTTATCTTCCTCAGAAGTACATGATGATTTTGTTGATATACTCACCCTATCATTTTCGGTTTTAGTAAATGGATGGAACTAGCAGGAACCAGTGTGACAATGGGTTTGAAGGAAACTGTGGTGGTTCTCTGATTAAGAGACTTGATGAAATGGGGGATTCAATGAGAAATCTTGTGGTTATTCTAAACCAACTATCAGGAGTAATGATCAATCACATGAACATTGGTGAGTTATCTAATGCATCATGTATGAGAGAACCAACTCGACATGGAAGTTTAGGTAATAATTATAAAGGTACCCATTATGGTTTATATGATCTTTAATTTTGAGGTAATTATGAGTTACTGTATGTTATGATAGAATATGAATGACATGAGATAAACTTGAGGTTAAATTATGTTGTGGTTATTTTTGAATATTTTATCACTTTTGGGGGAATGTTATAAGCATTATATTGTTTTGGGAAAAGGACAACATGCAGACTGTGGGACAACCTGTCACATTAGATGAAGCTACGGGAATCGAACCCACAACCAAAGTGCGACCAGTATTTATCGCCTACCACTAGACTATGTGAAGTCCTTGGTTAGTTTGACTAATTATTTTTTAGTTAGATGATCTTATGAATCTAGAATAAGTTGATTTTGGGTTATCTATGGAAATTATTAACCTATAATGGAGGATATGTTATTAGGTTAATTGCTTTTCAATATGAGACTTTTAGAGAAACTGATGTTGTCTGGAGATAAGTGTTAATTTGTACCTTGGAATACTATGTGACTAAATCCTTTAAATATTTGGGTTTCAATATTAGTTTGGTTTACTTTGAATAATTTTATCGACAAATTGTTTATCAAATGGTCCTCGTTGATCTTTGGGTTTTGTTGGACAAATTTTGGATATTAAGAATAGATTTTCTATTTATAAAGGGTTATCCTTTTCTGGATTATCTGATCTTCTTCTAAAAAATTTGGTTTTGGTAAGGGTCTAAAGACATGGGAAATATATAGCTCTCTTTTTTGAATTAGGTGATTCTCTAGAATTTGATTATAGCTCTCTTAATGTTAACAAGTCACCATAAATACTCGACTTTTGGAGAAAATATGAGTTCATGTAAAAAATATAGTAAAAGTTTAAAGTCAACATGGCAAGTAAGTATGTTTCCTTATGTTTTAGTTAAGCTCATAAATAAATTCCTCAATGAAAAGTAACTTAAAACAAAAATGTTGTCTGTTAATTTTTCCTACTGTGGAATCAAATACTGTCTAACCAATCACAAGTTTGTGATTTTCTTGTGGTTAACTTTCTCCTAAACATGTTTTCGATCACTCTCCCTCAGAACATGAACCTTTGTTTTCTCCTCCATGTCCATCTTTTCCAACATGGAATCCTAGTATGGGTTAACTCGGGTGACCTCTGTACTTCTCTTTCATTATTTTAAAGTGATTGTTTTACCGACTCTTGTTCCGATGGGGGTCTTTCAATGAAGTTTCGGTGCCCTATTTTAATATTGTGAGGACGCAATTCCCAAAAGGGGGGAAGGATGTAACACCCCAGGTAAATAAAGAATATGACATTTTTATATTTTTCCCTATTTGTGAATAAAATGTTAATATTAATTTAAAGGGAACGCTTTCTCGAGGGCTTACCCAATACGCACCAATGAGTTCCATTGAAATCTTATGTTTCACTCTAATAATAAAATAATTTTATTTTAAATGGTAGTTAAAAACTAGCCATTTTAATAGTGGGAATGAATATAAATAACTACAAAAGGATTAGATATGTTTGTCAAATATTTTTAATTTTTACAATACATGTTAGAGGATAAAAAATGCGAATGAATCCAACTTTAAGCGTAAACAGTCTAATATTCTTTAAAAGGTCGATTAACCGCCTTTTAATGGTGAACATCTTTTAAATCCACTTGTTGAAAATTTTATGTGTTATATTTGACAAAATAAAATTAGTCTTTAGAATCAGGACATCAAAAATTACTTTGTGTAAATTTTTGGTATTTTTCAGATAAAGTTCATTTTTTAATGAATAGTGAAAAATGTTGTATTTTAATTCAAAACCTCTTTTTAATATAATTTATTTATATGATTAGATTATATATTGAATTTTTTTAAAGTGAAATTAGAATATATTTTTACCATTTAATCCAATAGTGGTCATTAGAATTAATTTCACTTTGAAATTGGACTTAAACTACTGTCAATCTTTTGATATATATTGTTTCATTAAAACACGCTATTTGTTCTGACAGCGAGAATTAATTATTAAATAATTTAATGTAACTTATATTTTTTGAATTTTGTAAAATAGATATCATTTTTGAATTCTTAATATCAAATATAGCTTAAAGTGAATTTTTGGTATTTTTATGAAAAAACATCTTTTTTATGAATAGTAAAACCACTGAGTGGTAGTTTAAAAAATGTTTTTTCATTTAAATGGAACATTACCACATCTGTAATTTTAATTTTAAAAATCCGACATACATGGTTGTCATTAATATGTAAAATTTGGTTCAATGGGATTAAAATATTTTTTTGCTGAATAGTAACTTTTATGTTTTTAATCGCGATTAAAGGTAATTAGTGTAATTTAAGGTTAAAAGAATGTTTTAATAATATGAAATGGACTTGACACATGTCCCGCCCTTATTGGATGAGTCATGGACGACCAAGAAAATCCATGGGTCAACTTGGGGACCCCATGGAGCCACTTTTTTAGGAAAATGACATTAATACCTTTTTATTTAAAGATAAAATTAAAATGTCACAAACATTTGTTGTTTTACAAAAACAATTTTTACATGGGGTTATACAAGTCATATTTTTGACTATAAATATTCATTAGAAAGATAAAATGATTTCGTACATCATGATACTTTTATATAATTTTTAGACATTAAATAAATTAAATTATTTATGAGACCATGATGATGCAATGATTACATCATTAGTTAACGATTTAAACAAAATGAAAAGATAATATAAAATTTAAGACCTACACTTGTCAAAAACCTATTGGATGGGTGGATTTCTAAATCTTATCACCTTATCCTCGAAATATATAATTTTGGGACCTTTAAAATCTGAAAAGCATTTTATAATAAGGTAAAAGTTTATAACATTCCAAGACTACCCCTCCTCTCCTCTTATAAAAGGCCCCCACCTCTACCACCTTACCCACACCTCTCAAGACTTTGGATGGGCCAAAACATCCCCATTTTGTCTCTCCACATCCCTATCTTACTCCTAGAAGCCTCACTTTGGGTTTAATTCTTTTCAAGGAATACCTTGAGCTCAAATCAAAAAGAGTTACCCGATTTAAATGTAAAGTCTTCCCTAGTGTTCTTTTGTTTTATTTTGCTTCTCCAACCCCCTAAAGAATTTTTATTTATTTCTTTTGTAACAAAAAAAGTATCTTAAATATACTAGGATGTTTTTATGTTGATTTTTCGAGCTACACTAACACACACCTCCGTCTAATGGTTAAAGAACATACTGTTTCCGTGGATGGCGAATTACTGCCTCACGAGACGATGATTGTTCTATCTTCTCATACCACCTCTCATGGTGGACATTATGATGAAAATATATTTATTTTTGATATATATTATATTTAATATCTATGGTTATTTATTTTATAATTAATACATACATTTATTCTTTTCATGTTGTGCAAATGCGATAATTTCATTTGAGGAAGTGTGGACTACCGCCCCCTCAAGTGATGTGACTCGTTCATGCAATACATAGAATGTATAAAGAACAAAATTGATAAAAATATGTGATATATATAACATATATATTATACTGAAATTATAATATATATATATATATATATATCATATAGTTTTAATTCCATTAATGTTCCAAAGAAATGAATGAAGCGTTCATGTGTACGTACAAGTTACCGTCTCCATGAACGGTACATTTCATTTCTTATCTCCAAATGTTAAGTACTTTTATAAGTACATATTTATAATGGATATATATGTCATATATTAAATCTAAATTATGGATATAGTTCTGGGATTATAATATCTCTCTCTCTCATTTAGTTTTAATTCCATTAATATGGAAAAAAATGAAAGTAGCGTTCATTTGTACATACGGCCTACCGTCTCCATGAACGGTGCTTTTAATTTTTTATCTTCAAATGTTATGGAATAGTATAAAATGAATATTTACTGGATATATATGATAATTTAATAATTAATACTATTCTGAAAATTATTTACTACATGGTCAATCATTTTCAAACAAGTTCATTTTTGACTCATGTATCAAACATCGACAAAAATGTCTGATATGAACTAACATTATTAAACAATTATTATAACATTATAATATGTGATATGAACTGAATAATAATAATTAAAGGAGGTCCTTAAGCAGTTATAAATTGACCAATGTTTATTATTCATGAATATAAAGAAACGAACAAGACAAGTCAAACTTGAGGTAAGGGATCCAACCTCTCTCTTTCATTTTAAGTACTCTCTTTTATGTCACTTCTTCTAAGCTCATATTTCTTATGTTGGGGGATGTTCTTTTATATTAATCTTACTTTAATTTATATGTTAATATGATGATAGACCCTATTTTATCTCATCAATCCATTTTTGGATGTTTTATGTGGCGTTGTTAGGCTGCCGAATTTTCATAAGGGGATTTTCATGTCACTTTTTATTCCTGTGAGATTCATGCTACATTGGACACTATTTCCTTTTGTGTGGTTATGTACTACCCATTATTTTACTATTTGTATAATATAATCTCATTTATTGGTAGTTACATCATCATTGTATGACCCTTATTTCATGGGGTGCACATTTTGAAAGTTGCCCAAATCGGTAATGGAACCTTTCACCCTCCTCTTTTTAAAAGACTTATTTTGTTATTTACATATTTTTATGTTGGAATATGTTATTATATATCCTTATTGATGTAAATTTTATGTACAAGTTATGAGATACAATTTTCTCTCTCATCAAATACTTTTATGAATTTTAAAGTGACGTCGTTAGGCTGTCAAATTTTACAAGAGAACTTCTTAACCCAATTTCGATTTCTTTGGGTTAAACATGTAATTATTGAATATGGCATCTTTGAATATGTTTGAATGACCTTTGATTTTTTACACTTAATATCCACTTATATTGCTCGTATTTATATTTGTCACACATAATTATGAGATTGATTTATCCTTAATTTAAGGATACCTTCTTTATAAGGGATTTCATCTCATTTTACATTTCTATTGAGACTTTATTGTTGTTATGCACCAATACACTCTTATATGGTGTATATACTGTCCCTTGGAATATTAAATCACGAATCCATTTATTCTCATGATATTATAATGTTTTGATTAAATGTTATTCCTCAATTATGGTATTCAAGTGTCTCCCATTTTGTTAAAACCCCTTTAACTAAAATATCATTTTAAATATTTTAATGATTTATTATTATAAATATTTCTAATTAATATCCATGTTTTAAAAATGGTTTTAACAATTTAATTATATGGATATTAATGGTTTAAATGTTAAAAACTTCAAAGTGGTATGGGACACTTTGATTCAAAAATATATTTATTAAATGTTTTAAATGGTTTTGAAAATGGTTTTCAGAATGGATTCATTATCTTAAAATGTTATATTGTTATTGCAGTGTGGGAATGTTATCTTTACTTTATGAATAAGTTATGTGATATGATTATGTTATGGTTATTGGGCATTTTTTATGAAGACGGGTGGTTCCGTGATAAACTAAGGGCGGGTGAGCCCGATATAGCTCTCATATGCATTGGGTAACGCGAAGGGGTTAAATTTTAAGGTTTCTCTGAAGATATTTAGGGAATATACTGTTATGGGTATTCCAAACGTAACCAAGAGGGTTAATCCCTACGTAAGAATGTTATAAATGCCTGATTTTACATTTATGTCTTATGATTTCTCTGAGTTATTCGTAAATCCTATGATTTCATGAGGTATGTTAAATTGCTTATGTTTTATGAGTAAAGTATGATTTCATTGATTCTTATGTATACATGGACTATTGTTTTCTTTCCATATTGTTATAACCCTTACTGAGCATTTTATTCTCATCCCAAGTTGTTTTTTTGAAATGTTTTTCACAGGACATAAAGTTGAATAAGGTCAAGGATGGGATCAAGGAAATGTCAGGCTGTCTAAAACAAGGAACTAGACATGAATATTTTGTTCAAGAGTTTTTATTTTGTGAAAAATGTAAGATGAGTAGATGTATCTACTTTGTAATCTTTGAGATGTAATAGTTATGTCCTAATTCTCTAAAACTATAAACCTGAAAAGATCCTCAATGTGAATTATTCATTTAATTATATATTAAGTAAGGTTTAAGGTTAGGGACTTATAATAGATTTGATGGGAAGTAGTTTTCTAATAGCTCTTTTATGATTATGAATGTTTTCTCTCAATTATATGTTCCAATTTCAGTTCACGGATTCTCTTAAGAGTAATGATTTATCTAAGTTTACTGTTTATTTTACCACATTCAGCCAGCTCTGCATATTGCTTAGTTTTCGTTGGATTTTTCATAATTTCCTAGAATCTTCAGAATGTTTTCATTTATATGATATTATTTTTAAAAATATACTTTCATTTATTTCCATCATTATATGTGTAGTGATAATATGGTTTCAAAAGGTAATTATTTTTTGGTAATATTTGCATTAATGGACCGGGATGTATGGTGGTCAGATAGATTCTTGGTGATCATTGTTGCATACATATTTCCTTATATACTTTTTTATTCTTATATTTTTACATTATTGTTTATGTATGAAATATAGATTGGTCATGTAGGATCTCTATATTATTTTTTTCTATTCTACTCTGATTTTTGGGTGAAACTATTCCCATGGGTGTTTATATGATTCTATTGCTATGATTATCAGAACATAGGGATCAAGAACACCATATGAGATAGTGGTGGGGTGGTTTAGGAATCCATCAGATGGAAAACTAACCCTAGTTCATTAAAAATTGTATCATAGTTTGGGTTTTTTCTTTTCCATAAGAGACTAATATTTTGGTATTCTCTTTTTTATTTGGGGTTTCATGGTCAGATAAAGTTATTGATTTTCATTTGAACTCAGGATGATGATAACATGAACTAGGGACCATTTCTCATCACTAGAATCTAGGTTTTCCATTGCCTGAAGACCATGGTGGGCATCTTTTTCCTTCCCCCTCCCATTAGGGTGAGTTTCCACTTGGATTCTATTAAACCTATTCCATTCATTCCTCAATAAATATATTTTATCATACTCAATTCTATACCCTCAATATTGAACCAAAATTTCCTTATTTCGTCTAGGGATTCCCATATTTTTTGATCTCTTCTAGGGATCTTGAAGAGGACTCACAAATGCACAGGCTCTCCCTAGTATAGCAATTTGGTCATAACTAACCATCAGTGGTGTTCTTCTACTGGTTCATTTATGAATAATTGGATTTTTAATAGTAAACTATTATAGGACTTCATCAACCATTTCATTTTATCATTTTTTTGATAATGTGGATGAACTTATTTGTACCTCAATCAGTTATAATAGATCCTTAAATGGTGTCAAATTTTTTCTTTTTTGAGGGTATTTAAACTATAACATACATAGAGACCCTACAACATAATAAATTTTGTTATGTTTTACTGGTCTTCTACTACCATTTCCCAACTCATCAATCCTTAAAGTGCATCGAAACATAGGGAGAATATTTTTATGATTTGATATTAGATCTCACTCTCTATTCTATAAAATTTCACACTGTATATATATAGAATTTAACATTTACAATCCTCTGGTTGATTTATTGTGTGTTGAGATCTAAAAGGAATAAAAATTTAAATACGTGGTGAGGTATGAATATTGGTTGAAATTCTAACATTATTAATTTCATCTGGGTTATCACGAATTGGCATGTAAGAAAGGTGTAATTAGACATTAATCAAATTCTGTTTCTCCATTTTGTGATGTTGGGTACGCAATTATCAAACCTATCATGTCTTGTGAACTTGTTTCCTCCTTTTCATATAGATAATGGTTTTGTTCTTATGAAGCTGATAGAGGTGGTAATAGTATTTCGTCCCCATAAGTTGTCAAGAGAGATCCTATAGGTCTTTTCCCACGGGGATGGGTATTTTATCATTTAGTACCCACTAAAAGAGTTATTGGGATATATTCATATGAATTAATGGTTGAACTTAGTGCCATTTCTATTAATATTTCTTTGACAATAACTCCCTCTATTACTATGGAATACAGAATGGGTGCTTTAGATTTCAACATCGGAATAATTATTTTGGTTTCCTGTTTGAAGAGGTTGTGCATGTTGATGATAATGTTCTTGTGTATTTCATGAAACATGAAGAATATAATCAGGTCAAAATAGATTAAAATTAATTCAAGGTGAATATTGTGAATAGTTCTAGACCTAGAAGGGCCACTCTGAATTTTAATCAAGGAGATTTGTTTAATGGTTTGGCTATTAATGGTTTAGACCTGGACGATAAGGTGAAAGAGGATTGTGATCCCAAATGGTGGATGTCTATTGTTCCAAGATGGAAGATGAATTAGTCTGGTTTTAAGAACTATGGGGCTATATAATATACTGAAAAATATAAAGACTCTAAATTAGCATCAAGGTGATAGAAAGATCATCATAAAATTAATGATGTTTGGGGAAGATTGAGGAATGGAATGAAAAGAAATGTTATTCATGGAAATATACCAATTAACCAATTGAATAAATCTAGGAAACATAAATATCATTCCAAACTTTTGAATCCCATGGTAACCAAATCAATTGAAAAATAATGTAAATTTATCTTGCGGTATGGTTGGATCCAACAGTGATATATGAATGTTGAATTACAGGGGTTCCAGAACCACCTCTTAGTGATGAGGCTGATGTAGCCATGCATAAGGCCTATGAAACTAGGTTTTATAGGATATAATTCCCTATCTATTTTTCAGAACTAGAGTAATATAAATATTTCCATAAGGATGCAAATAATGAAGATTCTAACTTGAAGCTTCTCCTACATTCTATGGAAGTTATTCTCGAGGAAGATTTTTATATAAACATTTGAAATGGGATGCTAATATAGATAGTATATGGGATTTATTTGAATTTATCTTAATGATGATAAAATTGATTGGATGATCTATCATTATCTAATATTTTCTTTTGGAATAAATGTGGGAAAATAAATTTTGAAAAAGATATTCAGACCTAGTATAGGTTGGCCTACCACTTTAAGGATCTCATGAAATATGATCTAGATTAGAAATTAGCCTCTATAACATGGATATTAAATAGGTTGATTAACTCAAATATTTAAATGATTTTATATAACATATTGGTAATTGACTATGTGGTTTGAAACTTGGTACTACATGAAATATTTTGGGTTCTCACCTTCTATTAATGTGTTTTGTGAAATATATGTTTTTAAAAAATTATCGGGTCTTGAACTAGGTAGGTTAGTTCATGGAGAATCTAGAAAGATATTGTTTTCTTTGAGCCTCATGATTTCATTAGAAGTTGGATTTTTATATGATTTTTATTTTTCATTTGATGGAGTTATTGGATTATTCTTTGATTCCTAGTGATGTGGTGGTTTGATCATCATCATTATGTCTTCAGTTTCCTTGGTTTTTTTATGATTTTTTATTTTTGTGATGGAGAAGGAAATCAAAACATGGGTATAGTTCACATATCAAAAAAACCCATGCTAAAAATAAATTCATTATGTTGTACAATATCTAAGAACTCATTATTCATTGGAATATGGACACCAACCTTGTCATCATGTCCAGTACGGTTCAACATCCAAGTTGATTTTTTATTTTGATCACAAAATCATTTGTTTCCCTACTGTGTGTGAGGGAAATGGGATATGTTTTATAATTGGTTATCTAATATGACGGAATCTAGTTCGAGTTATTTTTTATGAAACTATTTATGAAATTTTGAATATTATGTAAAATTCATTTGTGTGTGTGAAAAATGTCTTTATTGAGAAAATGTTTTTGTTTTCAAAATAAGGCATTCGAGTATCTTTATAATGTGAGATATGTTTACCAAAATGTATCAAAATAGTTGATTTCATTTGGAATTTGGAAATAGTTTTTTGTTTTATTGACAATTTCGATCAAGTGTTCATGTTGTTTTAAAAAATGGGTTTCCACTTTTAAGGGAAACTTGTGTCATAAAATATGATTTTTTACCCTTGGTGTGTGTATTTAAAAATGGAAAGTGATATGAAAAATGTTTCAAATGTAAAATATGTGATTCATTTAAATAAATACTATTTTGATTTTCTTTTCAATAAAGATATTTTTTAATATGTTTTGGAATCATTTCGAAATTAATCATGTCATGTAAGGGAATAAGTTTTTGTTTTTAAAATGTTATCAGTTTAGTTCTGAATGAAAGAATGCCCAATATTATTGGTTTCTGTGTTTTTTAAATGTGATTTTCATAAAACTATGATTTTTTTACAAATATAGTTTTTTTCCCTTAAATGTTTTGGAATAGTGTGATGTGATTTCAGAAACATGAGCATGTGAGGGTCTATGTATCATTTTTTCAAATTCAAGACCCCCCATAAAGATCTAGAATAACTATAGATTATTTTAATTAGGGTTCCTTTTTATTTTTTCAACACTACCAAGGCTTTAATTGGATTGGAATGTGTAGTTTACTTCTTGACGTATTGTGATTTTGTTCAATTCGAGATAGTGTTCCTTTAAGGGTTTCCTTATATATTGTTGGGGGTAGTAGTTTAGGCCCATGTATATTGGTTGATGGATGGAACATCAAGAATAAATTCTTATTAGAGTCCTCTATGTAATCTTTTATTTGAGGTTTTATAGGTTAGTGGGCTCCATTTAGTGTATCCCTAAAGTGTTGGTTTTTGTAGATTTTTATTTTTAGGATATTTTGAGGTATATGATCTGTGAGTTTAGGGGATTTTTATCTTAGGGAATCCATTAATATTGCTTTCATGATACTTTTTTTAGTTTCCCAATATATACGGTGTTCTATTAGTATTTTTTAGCCTAATTTGATGAAATTTGTGTTTCCCTTATGTGGTGTAGAAAATGGGTTAGATCCTTTTAGAAATGTTTTAGCCTGTTTTAGTAGATAAGGAAATATAATTGGGTGAATTTGTAGTAACATAAGTTGTGGTTTTATTTCTAGCTAGTGTGGGGATACCAATGGGTTATTTTATCTATCGAATTTTTTGTGGGATGGTATTATTAGTAAATTTGATTAAAAATACCATCATATTCCATATGAAACACTTAGGCTATTTCTTTACCAATTCAGTTCAAGGTAACTTTTCTATTTTAGAGCTCCTTGTTGTCAACGTTAGATTGGTGATCCATTTTTTCCATTTGTATGTTTCTTGGAAGCACTATATTTTTTGTTTGGATTGGATGGATTTTACTGGTTGATCTTTAATAATCCCCATTGGAGATTTTAGGAATGTCATTTCTCAGTAACATCCTCTTATTTTATAGAATGAGTTTTTTGTTTATCCAACAATTTAATTCATTTCTAAATAGTGGGGAGATTAATTCCCAATATCATTCTCTTGGGGTTTTTATCTTATTGATTAGTTATTATTTTGGTATGTTGGGGAAGCTCGGTTTCCCAAGGATTTTTGTTTTCACTAGTCGTTGCCTTGTGCATTCATTTTATTTTGAAATATATATTATCCTAAGGATTTCTAGGGGAAAACGTGTTATGGTGAGGATTTTGTGACACTTTCTTTGTCAGAATATTAATAATTAATTTTTTAATTTAATTAATTTTATTTCATTGGGGGATCCTATAATTTTCTGTCTGAATTTTAAAATATCTATTTGAATAAGTATTATGTATGGTTCGGAGTAACTGTTTTTCGACTATGTGTGAGAATTCTATACTTTATGTAGTTTATTTTCAGGATTTGATCATGGTTAGTTCAACCTTGAGACTTGTATAACTATGACAGTATAATTTTTTTATGATTGTATAGAGGGACATTGGTGATTGTGAATGGTTTGTAAAATCGTACATCAAAAAAGTGATCCATGTATAATATTTTAAATAATTTGAGTTTATTGTTATTTTTCTTTTCATTTAATATTTCCATTATTTATTTCATTTCTCCCTCTCCCATCTCATTTAGGATGTGCAACCATCCCCCTTCCCTAATTTCACATGCCACCATTATCTGTAGATCCCCATTTCGCACAATTTATCCACTATTTCTGGGGGATTCAAGGTCGATCCGTCGAGGTAAAACCTCTCCATCTCTTCTCCTCCCATTTCAAGTTCTTTTCCCCTTTCCCACTACTTATCTCAACTCGATCAAACTATAGGTCAATAGTTCGATCAGATTTTTGGGATTTATTCTTCATTAGTTTGTATGATGGGTCTTTTAGGCACCCCCTTTATTGTTTCAGTATCCAATTCTAGAGGCCTATCTTATTTGTCTTCTCTGGATCCCTATCCATTGATATGAGTATGGTGTCATTCTAGACCCCCCCTAAATTACTTGTTATAAATTTTTTGGTGTGTTTTAAATGTTTTTTATACGATTGTAATTATTTTTTCTATGACATTGTAAGACAATGTGATGTTAAAATCATCGCTTGGTCTTAGGCCGCTTTCCATGAGCTTGTGAAACTACTTTTATTCACTTTAAAATGTTTCAGAGTGGTTTGAAATGTTTTTATTTCTTTGTTAATAATCCATAAAGCCCCGTTGTTTATTATTTGGATTTTGTAATGGTATAATTGATTTGCATTTACCATGATATAATTCTATGTTTTCAATAAATTCATTTTTTTATAAAAATGGATTTGGATGTTTTTTGAAATATATTTTAATGTCAATTCAATTTTTTATATGAGTGTTCCTAGTTTAAAATGCTTGTTTTATAAAAATTTGTGGGTTAGAACTTTTTGAATTTAATAATTGATTTCAATGAGGTGTTTTGTTTTTTTGTGTTATGATGGTGACTTCCCTTGGGTTTATATTTGTTTTCAAAATTCTCTTCACTTTTAGATGTTACTTATATATAGATGGGTATCTTATTTATAATCATGTTCACAAGATTTTATATATATGTACATTAGGTAAAATGGTATTATAAATATATATATCAAGCAATGTATATTCATTCATGTCCCTAAGTAAACACCAAAGGGACTAATAAAGAAATTATAAGATATATAAGGTGGACCAATATCTAATATTTTAACAGTCATTCATCCTTAAACTAAATAACTCTAAACTGAGTATCATTGATGAACTTAGAACTAGAGATAAATATGGGAAACTAAAGGTGACTATCCAGGGTGTCATCTTAACTAGCCTGGAAATATCGAATAATTTTCCCCTCAATAGCCTTGGGTCGCACATGGAATTACAAAAAGAAGTGGTCAACGTTAAAAAAAATCCATCCCTTGATAATATAAAATCCTAAAGGGTTATATTTTCATAATATTTTTATGAAATGGGTTTTCCATGAATTTTTTTTAAAGATATATTTTTAAGAGATACTGGAATAGGGGGAAAGTGTTTTGTTTGTTTTCTTCAGTTTAAAGGTTTGATTTAAAATATTTAACTATCCTAGTTTTTATTTTATAAATAGGGGAGGTTATTTAAATTGGTCCATGTGATGTGATTTTATAAAACCTGTGAAACCCCTACATTATATTTTAAGCTTAAACTAGAGATTTATAAACTATATAACCAAGGGGTTTTTATAGATTACGAATGTAGTGATAGGCTACTGAGTGTTTTATTATTATTCCTACTTTATCACAGTTACTAGTTCTTAGTTTGGTTCTTGGTCACTCTTGAGATTTTTTATTTATCTAATAATATTTTTTAATTAATATCTTTCATCTAGTTGTTCCTATTACTTATTTTTAATAAGAAATTCCTTGCTTTTCCAGAATACATGGAAAAATTAAATTTATATGTTTTGTTTATCCAATTAGGATATTATTTCTTTATACGATTGAAAATTTAGTAAAATTATAGTATATGGGGATAGTAATTTTGTGGAAATATTGTCATGGTAGGTGAGTGAGACCATGGTTATGAGGGTCGTTTTTGGATCTCGTTGGCGTTTACTGCTTTCTTTTTCTGTTTTTTTAATATCTATGTCGACATATGATATAAGAATGGGTCAAGATACATTTTTATTATATTTTTATTTTCTAATTTACAGTGATTGTTTCTTGAAACCATTCAAAAGTGTGTTCTTGAGATGCCCATGAACTAGTTGTTAGTCTCTGGGGATCAGGAACTCCCTTTGGTCTAGTGGATGACTGTTTTAGGCATCCATCTGATTGATGGCCCAGACCAATTTATTTCAATATTCCCTTTACAAAATCATCTATGTGGATCCATAAATAAGTCAAAATCTAACATAAAAACCTTATCTGGCCTTCATCCCATCTCAAAAAAGAATTTTTTGAATCCTAAAACATTTTTCCATGATATATGCAACCATACAAACCAGATCAATAACTGTCATACTTAATATTCCATTCTTTTAAGACATGTATTATGTAAAAATCATGAATCCAATATTTTTAGACATTATATGGGATCATCTTCAACATACAAAAATTTCATCATCCATTGATATTTTTAAGTCTCTTATAACAACATGGACAGAACTCATTCAAATATCAACTTTTAAGAATAGTTTATAACCATGAAACAACTAATTTGGACCACTTTTCCAAGTGTCTTATTCGTCACCTCATATTTATATTACTTGAAAATCAATCATTATATTTAAAAAATAAATGTTACACTTAATTGAATCAACAAAACTATCCCTTTGTATTCATTTGTTGAAACCAATGTATAAATGATATATCAATATGAGTTATACTTTTCCTTTTTCTTATTAAATATTTATTTTACATTATCTTCCATTATTCACAATAAATAAAATATTCATATGAATGGTTTTATAAATTCATACTTGTAAAAGTATGATCAACCATTGTACATTAATCATAATTGATTCATTCCTGATATATAAAACAAGAGGAATTAATCTAGTCAACAAATATGACCCTCATAAATTTTAATGATATAAAATTAAATAAAAAATATATAAACCTAAAAATCATTCACCTAAATCAAAAGATATATTAAAAATAATCAAGTAAAACACAATATTATATGACAAAAACCATGACACTTTTTGTCCTTCCCTTTTCCATTTCAAGGGTAAAAAAAATTTATCCTACTTTATTTAAGAAATTTATTTTTTCAAGAATGAGAGAGTTAGGAAAAAATACATTGACAATGAAATTCCCTTTAAACACATTAAAAAATAATCATATTTTCATGAAATAATATGTCTGCCTGCCTCTTCATCATTTTTCAAAATGTTGAATCCCTTAAAGAATATATTTCAAGATATTAAAACAAGGAGTGTAAACAAAACATAATATTCAATTTATGTCTATCTATATTTTATAACATCCAAAACAACACCATGTAAGATCTTATATAAAATATTAATTAAAATACTAATTGGGAAATAAATCAAGGATAATGAATTATTTATATTTTCTATTATTAATTGATACCAATCACTTCTTCTTAGGTTCCCCCTCTATACATGATTCACCTATAATTATATATATTGTAAGTAGAAATATGATAAATGGAAAAAGATGTGTATTCCTAGTCCTCATTGTGAATAACTGGCTTACGATGAATATCTCAAAAATGTTTCTATACTTTCTCGACACTAAATTTTTCAAAACATGATATTTAGTAATGATTTATCTTGAGGTGACATGGATCTCATCAAACCAACCATTTCATTGTGTGAGAAGATTATTATCTATTTATACATTAAATAATATGCATCAAATTAAGCAATCATTATTCACATTATAGATTATTCTTATTCTGGAAAATTATTTGAACGTACTTCTATAATATTTTCCAAATTATCTAAACTATTTCATATACCTTATATATCATATGAGTTTTTCATTTTTATATTATTTATTATTAAATTCTTCTCCTTCATGTGGGATTTTATTTTTTACATTTATCACTAGATTTTAATTTTACTTGCTCCAACATTATTTAACTCTCAAAATCAAATGAAAAAATGACTAAGATATCAAAAAAATCATTTTAATATTTCTTATAGTCACCACAAGAAACCCTTTGATTGTTTTTCATATAACATCGTTTATATTTGACACTTCTCCAAGTCTTCCTGGATATTTTGGAATCAAAATTTTATTTAATATGTTGTCCAAGGATCTTCTATATGTCTTCTTAAATATCTAAGTGAAAATTTAATTTATTTACTTCCTTAAATTATATATCTAGTATTACTCTTCTTTATTAAAAAACTATTGTTTTATTATATGGTTATATTCATTTCATACATGGTTAGATGAATATCCATTACTTTTGTGACCACCACTTCATCCAAAATCACAGAAATCATTGTCTGCATGAATTCTATTTGATATAAACAAATTCTTGTTAATTTGTGAATGTTTCTTCTTATTCCAAAAGTTTATATACATTTACATGGTATTTATTTTTACATTATCATTTAAATTATTTTAAAAAAAATAAAATTTACAATTCTTGATCTATTTTTACTCTTAATGACCCATAAAACATAATCTTATTTTATCTTCCGTAGGACATCCATAATTTCTAGAATAATCAACATAATTTATTTTTTTCTTATTAACCACATATTGGGACCCTCTTTATATGAAAATCTTCTAAACTTATTCTAATATACACCATTTTTAATTTGGTTGGGTTCTATCCATTATTTTTCATCCATACTTGTGCAGAACAATTATTTAAACATGAATTTTTTTTAGAAACAGATTTATAAAATGTATTACATTGATATATGGATGGATCCTATTTCAATAAGGATATAATATATTTATTATTAAATAATCTCACATTCTCCATTCAACTAGGTTTATTCTTTTTATGAATAAGAATTTATCAGATGAATTATTAGAAAAAATTATTTTCTTATTAGCATGCGAAGTGAAATTTTGTGTCACTCCAATATTTATAACTTTTAAATATAATTACAGAAATTTTAACATTATATTAGTCTTCTCATATTAAATTTATTTTAAGATTTATTCTCGTTATAACTACAACTTCCAAATCTCTACTTTTCTTTCCAAGTTGGCCTTAAGTAACAGATTATTAAGATCCTTAAATAATTTATTTAACCTCAAAATATTTATCTTTGATATCCATATATATATTAGGTATATTTTCTATTTCATGGATAACTTCTCTAACAACCATTTTTCCCACATCCTTCTCACATAGACTCCTTTTCATTTCTTTGTGAAGAAATTAATTTTTTTTTGCAAAGTGAAGGTGATTTATCATATTCTTCTTAAAAAATGGGAACTCTTTATTTATAAATCATGAGATTACCATTATTGTTTCATGTTTTAAGATAGTGTGTAGTTATGATTCTTTTTATTTAATGATTCTTCCATTTCAGAAACTTATGATTCCCGTTGTGATTTTTCATTAAGATATTCCATGAAAACAATAAAAATTAAAATAACCACTTTGTTATGAAATTTATTCAAATGATATTTTATTTCAAAGGAGATCACATATTAATCACCAAATGAATTAGATTAATTATAATCATAATCAAGTGATTTCACTAGATAGTAACCACTCTTAGTGTCTTTAACCAGAATTTGAATAGAATTTATTTTTTGGTTCTTCTTCAAAAAAAATTCAAATATTTTCTTCCTGGTTTTCAATATTTTGTTTAAAACATCAACTATTATTTAATCCAAAATAATAGTTAGTATTTTACAAAAGAATATTTTTTGAATCTTCTTCCAACTAAAATATTTACATTATATAATTATTATGTAAAAAACTAGACATGTAAAGTATATCTAACCAGAGGTTGAACCTTCCCTATAATACTAATTGTAGTTCCTAATAGATTGTGAAATCACAATATTTGGGGGTGAATGAGGTGTGACTTTATTACTAAATTAACTAAATTTTCCTTCTCCACATCTTAATTCAAACCTATATCACCTATTAGGAGGAGTAGATCTTGAATGAAATATATAATGTTAATGTAACACAATACATAGTATTTTTTCAAGGATTGGTGATAATACTTACTCCCTTACATGTGGTTAGTCCCCCCATCATAGATTATTAACTATATATGAAAGTGAATAAAATTTGTTAAATTCCCCTGTTATAATATCTTGGTAGTAGGATAAACATTCCAACTCATCCTTTTCTAGGATTGGTTAGAAACCATAATCACAGTCTTCGAACATACGGTTGTACATTCCAGCTCCATGATTCTTCTTAAATAATGATCCAGAGGTAGAAAGAATTTATTTATTATAGATTCTATCACCATAAGAAATATGGATTCCCATTACTTTTCCCCCCTTCATGATCATCAATAGAAACAAATAAATATTAGCACCATTGGTCTCAAAACACACCTTCCATTTCACCAAATACACAACTATATATGATTTTTTTATTATAGTATTTCTCATATTTTAATCCTTCCCTATTAGAGGAAAAGTATTATTAAGATTCTCAAATCTTCTCAAAATCTTCTTCTATTCATAATATTATGCACTTGATTTATTTTTATTTCACAGAATCCCTATAATTTGTCTAAATAAATAGAGCCTTGATCTATTTATTCATATTTATTGAGTGTCTGTGTCTCATGTTTATTCTCTATAGAAAAAAAACAATAGACCTTTGGAAATTCTCACGTGATGGATAAAAGGTATCTCAATACTCAATATAGATCTTTTTAGTGCCTGAGTTTTATCAAATATTGATCACTAAAGAACCAACCTTGAAATTATACTTTCATTATTTTTTCCCAATACCATCTCTCCATTGTGCATCAATATGTTATCCATATATTTAATCAGTAAAACCGAAAACATGTATTCATTTAATCCACATGATATACAAAAATAAAGTAAATAATCTTATATCCTTAGTAGATTTAGAAATTGAATCCTATTATTGTAGAGGAATTCAAAACCTTACATGAAACATTACAATTAATATCACCATATAAAAACTTAATTTTTATAAAATTATATAAATCTAAGCCATATGTTGTGAAGACTCATAATCATCTTGATAGAATATTTTGTTATGTGTTTCTAAACAAGAATAAATTGTGTAGAATATTCACCCTTGCGATTCGGCATTCGGCTACATAGACAATTGTATATGCCAATATCATTTAAAAATGGGTACATGAATCATTTGGCTACATTGTTGAAAATATATAAATGAATTCCATAAAAATATATGTTCTCATTTGACTATGTGATGTATTCTATTACATGACTGAATATTCTAAGTGATTATACTATGTAGAGAAAACATATATGTAAATAACCTACATTAATTTCATTTCACCAATTCTATTATATAGAATAAACGGATTAATGAATATTATCTTTAAAAAAAATTAGCTATATGGATCCATTAATCACTTAAAATCACATATAAAAATTTATCTAGCCATAATCACCTCACATTAACACTTTCTAGTATCATGTACCTTTCTTCCATAAAATTTAAAGCCATAGAAACTAGATCAGGAACCATAGTACATAAGATACCAATACTATAAGACATGTAACATGTAAACACCAAGCATAAAAGAAAGTGACATAGTACATAAGATCATATTATAATTCCAAACATATTCAAAATAGATATATATGATTATGTATCTTATAATTTCATGAATGGGACTCCATCAAACAACATATTTCATGAATAGTTGATATGCATGAGAAAACTACTTGGGATTCATTTCTCTGTTTTCTTCTTCTTCCCATCATATTTGATATCATTGAAACTCAATAATTACTTGAAAATAAACATAACATATACTCTGTGGACTCAATAGGGTATGGTAGTGTAAAAATGATGTTGACCATGTCCTTATAAACATCAATTATATACTTATAAATATTTTTTTAGTAAAATAATTATCTCCAAAATAAATTTGAACATTTTAAAATTTAAAACAAAGATTATTTAAATGAATTTTTTAAATCATTTCCAAGGCTCAAAAGAAAAATTAAAAAATTACTTCCCTAAACTAAATATTCATCAAAAAAATATATACATATAGCTTTTAATAAGGCCTAAAAAATGCTTACCAGGAACAATTATAATGTAAATGGGGAATTTTATAAACCAAAAGTCATTATTTGGTATAAAATTTTAGCAAAGAAGAATGTAAATTTTGGTTTTTATGATATTATAATACTATGGGAAGCAAATAAGTCACCAGAAAATATATCAAGAAAACAATAGTGACCCTTCACAGATACTCTCTAGAACATAATCTATAAAATCAATATATAAGTTTTTTTGGGTATCCAAGTTAATTTTTATTTTATCAATACTAACCCTCAAAATTTTGTGAATACAATGGGAACTAGTTCATTGTTTATATTCATAATAATTGTGATTCCATTTTTTGTAAAATTTGGATAGATCCCACCCACTGAGAGTCTGATATTAGATTTAGGATATTTTTTCAAAAATTACTTGATCTTCATTTTAAACTACTTCTATAATTTTTGGGTTTAGCCACATTGAAGGCTTTATCATTTTTTTCACCATATTTGAGAAGAATTTAGAGGAGATAAGAAGTGGGAATAATCCTAGGGATATCCCATAATGAAATTCATATGGACCTAACTGTTGGTTTAAAAATTGATAGGTGTTTTTTCACGATTAGGTATTGAATTATTTGAAATTATCATAGGAAGAGTTTAATATTCCCTATGGTATACATATTTTAGAATTTATGGTTTTAATTATAATTCTAAAGTGGGTGGATATTTAAACGATGGTGTCATATTAGTCTCTCCCATGTTTCTGAATATCATGTGATAATTATAAAGATAGGTGATAGATTGAAGAAAATTATCAAAAAATTATTATTAACTAGCTCCTACTAAAATTTATCACTATATATATTTAGTTCTATATTCAATTGATTTTCATGAATAGAACTATCAAAAATGTTTTCGGATTCTATGCATTCACCTTAGATTATTTTTTCAACTAACATTTGGATTTCATCTTCTACATAGAATGGGGTTTTATGACGAGAAACAGTGATAACCTAATGTTCTTCTTGTGGTAATAACATAGAATATGGAAAACTAAAATTAATAGAATTTTCTCTAAAATTCAGATAATGGGTACCTGTCTGAACATTTATGGTGTTTCTTCCATCTTTTAAAAATAGTATATCTAATATAATAGGGGAATGAGTAACACCACTATCATATTCATTTTTAGAATGTAAAAATAAATAGTTAATAACATATATATTAACCTTAACAATACACCCAAAAAAACACCCATAGGGTAAGGTGTTTCTTATTAGACTAATTTTACCACAAATGTAATTACCTTGTTCTCTTCCACCAATAGTGAAGAAAAAAATGAGTGGTCCATGACATTTATTAATTCTTTCAAGTCACATATAAGGAATTTTTAAATGTGATATTTTCTATTGTGAAATAGATGGTAAATTTACATAAATCATAAAATTCTCTATGAAATTTGGTAGTGATTGTGGTAGATGATTTATTTCCAAAACATACCTTTTCATCTCCTTATATTTATCAATTTATAGTATACATCTCCTTGATGATTTTTTAATACCTGGGAATCAGATTGAATGCATCCAACATAGGTATGCTTACATTCTCCTTATTAAATTGTTCAATAACATCTTATGGTATACCCTATTCCTTGGTATTATTTAATGGAGTTATCCTTGAATGGAATGGTGGTATGGGATGATTAAAATACTCTGTATTATCATTTCCTTTATCCTTATTCATCATGGGAGTCTGTGAATCTTCCAAACTCTTTTTTCTATAGGTGGTTCCACTTTATTAGTTTTTTTGTTTCCATATATAGATTCAATAGGTATTCCCTAAATTTATTATACTTTCCATCCACTTCTAAAAAAATAGAACTAACATTACTCAATGAATTATAATATTATTTGGCTATGATTTTATCATATCCTTGATTTACCAATGTGTTTAGAGTGGTGATCGCGTATCTATATTTTCAATTTAATTATTTAATATTATATCCATGAGTTATCAAGGTTTATTTTTGATTCCCTTGATGCTTCACTAACTATCTTGGTATATCCTTCATAGAGGGGCCCTAGTTTTTTCCGTTTATTTTATTTCTTGTAGAAGGCTGAGAAGTGTTACTTTGAAATGGTGGGTCCTAATATGAATATTTAAAAGTCTAATTTAATGGTAGAATTATTGGATGTTGACATCCAAATCCATATTTTACGGTTTAATACTCATCAAATACTTGATTTTTTGTGTATTTTCTCTAGTATATAACATTATATCTCTTGGTTTCTAGTACATGGGGAAAATAGTTTAAACAATTATCCAACAAATGGAATAATTGGTAGACTCTAGGTGGTTTATATGATAAATATTTACTTACCTTGTTTATTTGTAAATGTATCCTAAGAGATATTAGCACCTCAATTCAATTTTCATGTAACAAAGAGTTTGAAATCATAGCTTCATTAACACATAAGGTAGTGGACCATGTACAAAAATATTGAGATTTTTTTGATATCCAATATATCACCACTCTATCCATAGTTGGATATTTATTTATTAGTGATCCTATCAAAGAAAAATATATTATGTTCTAGTCAATGTCTAGAATTTATTTAAATATAAACACCATGGTCTGGTGATCCTCAAATGGTTGATTTGGGATTGATGTAGTAAACTTATTTAACCTCTACCAAAACACATACAAAGTCCCTATATTTTATTTTATGCTTCTATTCATCATATTACATAGTTTGTTACTTCATGAAAAATTGAGACATTTTTTAGTATGAGAATATGCATCTCTTCTAAAATTTGTACCTTCTATGATACAAGATGTACACACATTCCTTAGTTGATCCGTCCAGGGTGAATGGAGATTTCATCAAAAATAATTTGAGCTTATGATATTCCTCTTGGTTTTAAGGGGTTGGAAGCATTTACAAATAGTTTCAAATTATTTTGTGGGTTATTATCTTGATAATCCATAGAACATGGTAAGAATTAAAATTATCCCTTGATTAAGTTCTAAATAACATTGGTTGTTTTGTTATAATAGCCAATTATTATAATGATTGATATTATGTTCATAAAATTCACTAAGGGTTATATTGAATTGGTCTATATTTTCATTTATATTCCCCCTTCATAATGTAACTCTTGAATAAGTATAATGGAGTGGGGGATATATTAATGGAATAGAGATAAAATCTCCATCCACGAGTTTAATTATCCCCAAATTTTTAACCCTAAAAAAATAATTTATAACCCTAAGGATGAAATCCAAAAATGTGACCCCAAAATAGTAGAAATAACTTATAAAATCATATAAAGAACAATAAAAACACAGAATTAAAAATTAATTTTTTTTACTCCCTTGAAATAGAGACGGATTGATGTTTCATGCTTGTAGTATGTCTATGGTTATATTAAAAATTACCCCAAGTTTAAATGGATAATAATGTGAATCAAGTTGTCTCAAAATAGATTGGATTTTAAGGGTGACTTAGGTATCCTCCCTAATGATATTTTTAGGTTAATAAGTCATGGATCTACAATTAATTATATTGTATAAAAAATTATCCAACGTTTAAATGAATTATACTAGGATTTAGTTTTTCTCCAAATAGGAGGAATTTTAAATGTGATCTTTATGTCGTGTGGGGTCAGATTTTGTTTGGAAACAAGGAACAGTCTGTTCATTTTTTAATTATATTAAAATAATTATTGAAATTAGTTTTTAAAATAGTTGTATAATCATGTATATTTACTCCCCTTACCTATTAAATTACGATTTATATAAATAAACTGTAACACTCTATCTCATTAATCATCTGAAAAATATACCATTTACCCTGACCTGGTAAATTAATATTAAATAAATAAATTACATAACTAATTCCCTCCTAACTATTGCTTATCCAGGTGACCAAATACCAGTGATCATTCATTAAAACCCACACATCCCTCTACCCTATGAGAGACAGATCAGGTCAAGGTGACGTATCTATGAAAACAATTAGAGGGAATGGAATAATAATTAAAATTTGATGAAAAATATAAAAACAAATTACTTAAGGAATTCAAACACTTCTAATATATAATGAAATAAAGAATTTACAATTAAAGTTTCATTTTATTAAAGTGGGTGGGTAAATTAACCATAGATTAAAAAATGGGGTTCTAGTGTGCCATCATTGGAAGAATACAAATCCGTAAAGAAAGAAAAATTAATCTTTTTCCAATTTCATCTCTCACTGACTATGATTTTCATCCCCTCTTACATGAGAGAAGGACCCTTTATAATTTACCTAGCTAAGTTGGACCGTGAATGATTCTATAATGATGCATCTCTCCCAAATGGATGGAATTAAATTTCATCTCTATCATTGGCCATATGATGTGATCTATTAAGCATAATATATTTATTCTTCCTCCCCCATATTTCACCCCTCTCACAAATTTTCATCCTCTTTTTTCCTTTTTTTGATCAGGTAGTTTGGTAGTAATATTTCATTAGTTTTCTTATTCTTCCTTTAAGATACATGTGTATTTAATTTTATCCCATGTTCCCAATTACATGAGAGTTTCCCATTATATCCAAGAAAATATTCTTCTATGTTTCATCCCCTTCCAGAGAGACTGATCATCTCAATTCTTGGGCATTATCAGATTAGCTGTGACACCAATCCATCCCTAAAATTATTTATAGTGTGATAACTTCCTTCACGGTGTGTCCTTTTATCATTCCTTCCTCCCATGAATTCATTCTGTGAATAATCATGGTGTATATCAATCCTCTCTAGAATGACTTTTTTATTATTCAAATTTCTTATACCCAAAATTTTACGTATCTTCAACAATAAGAAAATACCTTACTTATTTGGATCCTATAAATTTCTTAAATTCTAATATATTACATAACATCCTGTATCCTTAGAAAATTTTATGTATCGTATGAAGAAAATATAATTTATTCTCATCAGTGGTATTTGAAAAAAAACATATGTGTTTATTATATCTGAGGAAACAATATTGTGTATCACCTTATCGATAAAAAATATTTTATGTATCATCCCTGGAATGTTATTTATCAATATGTGGATAATAATTTTAAAAATATTGCATCCTATATAAATTATCTTATGTATCCTCTTCTATGCGTGAAACAAAATATTATGTATCCTTCTTCTCCATGAGAAAATATAATATTTCTTATCTTTTACCTTTAGAACATTATATTATACAGGATGAAATAATAGAGTTGGTGAACTCTAAAATATTACATATAATATTCTTTGGAAAATTTTTCATATATATCAACATCTAGTTATGAAACATCATATTTCCCATGGTTGAAAATGTTACATTTCCCTTGTTTAGGATATAATATCTTATATACCAAGAACTGCTTCTTTAAATTCATAGTGTAAATAATATTACGTATTTCTTAAACTAATGAATATTTGTTTATGTATACTGATTCTTATAAATATTTATAAGTAGAAAATTTTATATGTATTCAGTGGCTTCAAATAATTTTATAGATTTAATGGATTCTCTAATTCTGAAAAAGATCAGGACTTTGTGTATTATCCTTTTCAGCTAAAAAAGATTAAAAATCAAGTTATATCACTACCATTATAAAAATTTATAAATTTCATCTATAAATGTTATTACATATTAATAGGTGTCAATAATTTTTAATTTCTTCTTATTTTAAAACACCTAGAAATTATCTATAACCAAAAGAAATTATGAAATCAGTGTAGTATTTGTTCAAATAAATTCCAAAATTATTAAATAAATGAAAACCCATGAATATAATAATATTTATAATAAAATAAAAAAACAATATTAATTCAAGTTAAATAAATTTATTCAGAATTAAAATAAAATTAAAATTTTAATATTCAATAAAGTCATTAAAGAAAATATCAAAACAAATGGTTGGATCATGCCATGTACCTTTTTTGGTTAGGCAACACTCACCATTATGGTTCCATTTTAGGTTTTGAAACCATGTAAGACAATGTTAATATTATTTTCATTCATTTATTAGTAAATATTTTAATTTTATGGCAATTCATTCATGATTAAAGAAGTTCCTTTTTAGTTTAAGCATCCAAATTCATGCAGGTGTCCTTTAGGATCATTTATCCAAAACCAATAGGTCTTGATATTTAAGGTCATAGGAATAGGACCAATATTCCTTTATTTAAGGTCATATATCTAGAACAAAAATTTTAAGTTCATATTTGGGTTTAATAGACTATTTCGCATCTGTACCATTCAATATTTTGATACAAAAATACATTTGAGTTAAACATTATAATTTAACATTATAGATAAGTCATTTGATGTTTGGTTGTGGATTTCACTAGATCGATGACCCAATAATATTCATGGATAATATATTTGACAATATAGTTTATAAAAGGATTCATGAAGCACCTTGAAGACATAGTTCTAGATTAGAATATCAAATTTAGGTGATATGGGAGGTGGAACAGAAGTGATTTCCTCTGGTCCCTTGAAAGGAAGGATTATCATTATAAAAGGAGTACATGATTTAATATATCATGACTAACAAACTATTTATATAGGTAAATGAGTTATATATATCTTATAAGATACTATGATAACATTATCAACGATATACAGGATTATGAGGGAGAACATTGATGTGTCTTATATAGTCATGTACCATAATAGTCAATAGAGGAATCTTATGTGGGTGGGTATCTTTAATGATTTAGTGGATGAAAATGAGTGTCAAAAAGGTCCTATTGGAAACTAGTTAATCCTAGGTTATTAAGATGGATGAATAAATCTCCCAAAATAGAGTTATATCTACTAGACACGGTTTTCTTACAAGATCATACTTGAGTTTGGGAACCCAATTGGGTAATCTAATTGAATTGGAACCATGTTAGGTTAACTAAGAATGAATCTAATGATAACATTTTTTATCTATTTTGAGGAGACATTTAGGGAAGAATATAATCATTTGTAGGGTTTTTTATGGAATGAGAGATCATATGTATCCTTTAAGAATTGAGCATGGTTCCATTGAAGTACTACATGTGCACTAAGAGGTTGTGATCAAGTCACATTGTAGAAACTTTTCATAATGATCTTCCACCCTAGAATTAGTGACAACATGAGTATAGTGATAACTTAAGATTGTTACCACTTTAAACCCAAAAAAATACCCTTTACTTCACTTTCAACAATATATTAAACCAAAAATCATCTAAGGATAATCTTAGACTGAATGGGTGTGTAGAAAAAATAATTTATATGATTATATGTTTTTGGGGATTCTCTTGTCCTCAATTGAGAGGTTGGTGGTTCCTTTTAATGTAAAGGGGATATCTGTGTCCATGTAACCAATGGTAACTACCTAGCATGCCAAGTTCCTTTATAAGGGGCATGAAAAATGGGGATGAATAGGGTTTAAGGAATGAAATTGGGGAATAGGGTGATAATTCCATTGAATTTCATATGTGACACAGTGATGTATAGGTTGCATGACGTAGTTCCCAAAACTGAGCATTGATCACAACACTGGTGAATAGGGAACATAATAAGGGGTACCAATGTATTATTCAACAATTTTAAAATTCACATATTCCCATTTCAGTTTTTTTAGAATCCTTTAAATCAAATTTTTGTTCCAAAAACAACCCCCCTTAGAATGGGATATAATTAAAATAAATAAGATAAAATTTGGAGGAAAATAATTTTGAAATTAATTTAATCTGGGTATGCACTCAGGTTGAGGTATAGATGTGCACCTATGTAGAAATATGAGCACACACTATAGTTGAGATACAAACATTTTACATGTTAAATTTGGTAAATTAATGTGGGACATAAGTAATGAGTGTTAATTATTTATAATTTGTAGGGGACCACCTCATCAAAGGGAACTAAATACCAGGGTGAATATTTTTGATTAAACTCTTCATTTTCACTCAATTCAAAAATGTGGTAATCATATGTCTATCACACTTTATTTGATCTTTGGGAATGATATTTTTGGTAATATCATTTTGGAATGAGATCCATGTAAAATGTGACTATACATGAGTGACTATGAAAAAGAACCTCAGTGGTATCACCTGGGAATGCAAACCTGCGTAGGTCAATGTTGGTAAAAAAATCTATACTTTGTGAACTTTTCATCTAATTGTATTTTATTCCTTATTTTAGATTCTCATCCTCGCATTACCTTCTATTATATTATATTTTTTATGTTTTTAACACACATTTTTCAAATTATTTATAAAAAAGGGTCAGATATTCAAATATTATTCCCAAAAAATGTATTACAACTCCTATCAAATTGTTTGTTATTGATATTGAGAACTGAAAATTCTTTAATTTCAAATCATTTTTATGAAAACTTTTATATATTATTACAAAACCTAAATAGAAGTATATATTTTATAAATTCATTCCTTTGTATGGACACATGTTCTTGAATGATGTGATTGACCCTCAACCCAATGATAATCGGTGGGATTCTTGGTCCACCCACTACAAGAACTCAAAAGTAAAAAAACATATCATTGAGAAAAAGATATATTAAATATGATTCTAATAATATGGAAGAAATATTTTTTGAACTAGTAAACAATATTCATAAATTTTCTCTATAATCTAGAGCATTCAATGCACTGTTATGCATCCACATACTTCTAAATAGTGTTGTATCTAGTCTAAGGATTGAATATTGGATGGTACTTTCACCCTAGGGTGGGTTAAAGCCAGAATGAATTTGATAATATTTGGTTTTGAGTGTATAAACCAAATTTTTGTATCAATTGAAATGTGAAGAAACATAAAAGGTCATCTGGGTGTCTCAGACGCACATATACATGAATTCACAGTTCATTCATGAGATGGAAGGTCATTAGATTATTTAGACAAAAAACTTACATATATCAAATTATTAGGTATGGATAAGTATGTGTGATTTGTATAATATCATTGGGGTGTTCATATTTGGGATAATTTATGAGAATTTCCATTCCCTATATGTTGTATGAGGAAGCACTACACAAAAAACCCCAATAACTTATATGTTACTAAGAGAATCCAAAAATTCTATTGGGATGTATCCTCATATATGAAAGGAAATTATCATTAAAACCAAGATGATGTTCTTCCTGGTTAAACATAGTAAATATATAACCTACAAATTCCCATTGGTATGCCTTTATATGTATAAAATAGGAATCTAAAGAACATATTAGCTTGAACTGAAACAATATGAATATGAAGGATGTGTGTTATTTCCTCTAGGCCAAATACCTTAAGAGGGGGGTGAATCTGGGTATTAAAGATTAAAAATACTACCCCTTTGGATCTTGTTTCATCATTACAAAAAACACACTTACCTCTTTATATCATAGAAATTTATGAACAAAAATTAAATCATGCACATTGGAGAACAATTTTTATTGGTTCGTCCTCACTAGGCTCTGTCCAAGGATAATACAATGGTGACTTGTCGATGTACCCAATACACTAAAGCTCGAATCCAATTACCAATATTGGGCTAGATAACATTTACAGATAGGATCACTACCTTTACAATGTTTAGGTTATCCTTACTAAATTCCCAAGGGTAAATACCTATATAAAATTATCTGGATCACTACTAGTGGAAAGGATCACCATCTTCCTCTTCCTTTTCTCAATGCCCTTGGATGGATCTGATCATAGTTTATGGACCTATAGTACATTAATTATCTCTAATGAATGAATAATCTACTTTATATATATTATATGTTTAATTCTCACTTTCATCCACTAATTAATACCACTTTACCACATATGTACTGGGAAACTACAAACTGTTGTGTAACTCTTGGGTGTCTTGCGCACTGCATTAATTCCTTCTGTGTAACATGTTCCTTTTTCACAAGAAAACACATTTCGCTCCATTTTCTACTTGAAAAAAACTCTTACATGGAACTCAATACTTGTTCACGACTCAATTCTTTCACACAAATCACTGCTTGTGCTGAAATTCCATCTTGTGTGAAACTCTCTACTTGCACGACAACTCACTACTTGCGCGTCAGCTACTAGTTGTGCGATCTCGAGCTCAAATACTTTATAACTATTTAGATTCTTCAAATAAGGGGGGTAAACACCTATTTAGAAGAATTTTTCCAACCCATCATTAAACTCACGCATATTTTCCCTAAGTATGAAATTCCATTCCCACAAGCCTATTTTGTACAAACTCACCTTCCGTGGAAAATCCATAACTTGCACACAGTTCTTTTATTTTACATATTTTGATGTAATTATGTTGAAACATTTACAGCATGTGAATTTACAAACCTCCTAAACACATCAACACAACTTAATTTTCCAAAAACATTTCTCCCCATTCTCCATTTTTGGTACTGAAAACTTTAGCAAGCAATAGGAAACGACGCCACCATGTATAAGATATTTTTATACCACCTCGAGAGTATCCATTCATTTTTAATGGTTCTTAGTCAACATTTTTTATCTAAAATATAAATCTTGAACTCCAAAACTCATCATGGAATCCTTCTTTGTAGAGAAACACCATCCACCCAAAAAGATCCAATGTTACCTTGAGGGATTTTTTCCAAAAAATGTGATTTTCATCCCAACCTCATCATAGATACCAAGACTCTCTTAAACAAAATACCCATTATGGGGAATATAATTTATATTATAAAAAAAAAATTATTCAAACACGTGGGTAAGATTAAGAATGTTGATGATGATCGCTAGGTTGGTAGGGGGAACATATATCATCTTGGAGGTGCTAGTTTTAACCAAGATTCATCAGTTCAATCTATAAATATATTATATAAAATCCCTTTTCTTATACATGGGAAATTATTGGAGTTTTGGGGCTGGATGAAGGATCAATTTAAAAAATTATGATATCTAAATAAACTTATGGATACTAAAGTGTTGGTTCAAGCCACCCATCTAAGTTATATCCATAATTATACCCCTTTTGATGAAGGATGAAAATGATATCAAAGTATTTATGACGAATATAGAGTTTAATTTATTTCAATTAGAGGAATTCATGATAATAGAAAATTGTAGATGATAGACATACTCGGTATTGTTGGACCATAGATGATGTTGGCCACTATCTATAACTATAATTGTTTTAATTATCGTAAATCATGTCATATGTTAACATATCTCTTACCTCATGTCAAATCCTATATTTTTAAAAGTCATCATATTTAATATCAGATAATTTCAAATCATATCTATTTAGGTGTTTCTATGTCTAAACAGGTCTGTTATTAATTATCTATGTGTAATTATGTGTTTTTAAATTATAGGACTTTTATAAAATGTAAGACAGATATACCATCTAAAAACTGTCTTAGTATGAATCACTAACACCAACAAATAGATGACTCATTGTTATAAATGTGACTCACTCACAAGAAGATCAAATAGGCATATTTTCTAATTATGTGAAGTTTTCACCGCTGAAATGACTCGACGTTGGACATGAAACTGACAGGAAAAAGATTCATCATTGGACATGACACCAACATACAAAATATGACTCACTATTGCATATGACTCACCAACATAGAAGACCTACTGTCAATCCATGTGACCAACCATTGAATGGTGCTACCAATGCAAGGACTCACCATCAGATGAAATGAGTCACTGTTGGTTCAATTGTCTCGCCAACCAAAGGGAGGACTCACCATTGATATGAGTCACTGTTAGTTCATCTGTCTCGCTAATTGTAGGAGACACTGACACCCAGAGTAACTGATATCAATGGAAAGGAATCACCAATACTGAGAGTCATTGATGCTGATAGTCTGATACTTATGACTCACCAATAGTTATAAAAAATATTTTTAATTTATTAATTCAAATTTATATCTAACTATCATATTTTGAAAAATTAATGTTTTCGACATTATTTGATGTTGTATGTTGGAAATTTAGTAGATAGTATGAGGTACATACACATGGGGAGATCTTCATGTCTTCTAGACCTCTAAGAAAAAAAATTACAAGTTGGATCTTTCTCGAGTGCTAAAAAAGCATGTAAGCAAAGATAACTGATGAAACTCATGATTTCACTTCCAAAACCCATGAAATCAAAGGAAGAACATACAGGGTGATCGAAATGAAAAACTAAAAGGTGTAAGCTAACCTAAATACATTTCAAATAATGAGTTGAACGTTTCACACTTCTGGAAATCCGAGCATAGGGACTATGATACTCTGTTTTTTAGCCAACATTTAGTATAGCACCCAAAATTTATTTCCACTACATCAAATGAGTTTAGAGATGCACTACATAACACACATAGACTTATAAAACTTATTATACCTATTTAGCTCTATTTTTTTCTTTTATTCAAATTTTTCACGCTTTTCTTGTATCTATCTTTTACACTCACATTGAATCATGTGCATATGTCATGACCCGTCCCCGGGGCCCGTGTCATGACTACACCAAGCCCACCTTCCATAGGCCTTTGGATGGTGACTAGCACCAAAGGCATAAATCCCAATAAAAAGGGAAGGCATTGCCTTTAATATAAGTAAACACTACAATAGAGTACGCAAGTGAATTAAGCACTAAGTAAAACTAAGTACAAAAGTAAATGGGCCAGTATACAAACCCAACTGAAAGTACAATACAAATGAAAAGGAAAGTACAATAGTAGTAAAGTCAAGAAGCAACCACTAAGTCATCCTCTAGGAATCCAACATAAAGGGTGGGTACATATGGTCTCTTCGGTACCTCGGGTCCGTCCGTCTGCTCCATGCATGCCTCACTAGGTGGTCCAACTCTGGGTACCGTCTAGCTCCACAAGGCTCCTCCACGATCATTGTTGTCCATCGTCAGCATCCAACACAATGTAGTGCGGGAAAAGCCAGTGTAGGGGTGAGTATACGATACTCAGTAGGGACCCTGGGACCCATGAAGGTATCCTAGAATCAATGAAGGATAAACCACAAAGGAAAGGAACGATCCCGAAGAATCAACAAACCCTACTTAGGTATATGCCCATACATATACCTAAGTTCTCAATCTCAGTTAGGCTCCAACTCTTAAGCCCATGCACAACCCAGTCCACACAGGAAAGGTAGTCAATCACATCAAGGATAATGATTGAAAGTTAAGACTCAGCTCACACACGTATACTACTCACGAAGAGGGGTGGAGATGATTAGATGTAGCCTATGAATCATCTCCTCTGCCGAACCCACTTAGAATCCAGGTATAGAAGTTATCACTGTCGATCCCATGGAGGATCCAAGTACAGTAACCATCACTGTCGAATCCACGTAGGATCCCTGTACAGTCGTCCTCGTTGTCAAACCCACGGAGTATCCAAGTATAGTCGTCCTCACTGCCGAACCCGCGGAGGATCAATGTACAGTCTTCCTCACTGCCGAACCCTCGGAGGATCCATGTACAGACTTCCACACTGCTGAACCAATGAAGGATCCAAGTATACTCATCATTTTCTTTGAACCCATGGAGGATCCCAGCATGGTAGTCGTCACAGTCGTAGCCTGGTCTAGGGTTCCTACACACAACACGCTCTATTCTAGGATGGTCCCCTCCTTGAGCCAAGGGGGTAGATACATCAACTATCAAAAAGTCCAGAGTTGGTGTATCCCGAAGTTATGTCTCATCAAAAGAAACTCAACGCGATAGACAGTGCGTCAATCGGACGCCCGGTCTGAGAGTTATTGGCTTTACCGTTCGAGGGGCCCGGTTGGTTTCACGTTCGAACCATCCTGGCCATACCCAAACATCGTTGAAACCTCGATTGTAATATATCAAAACGACCATATCAATCTAAGGATTCATACTCAACTGATGGTGCATTGATCGGAGGTGCGTCGCTCAAGTTATGGGAAAAAGACTGAAAACGATCCGAATAGGGGGGTATGGGCCCGGTCCGACCCGGCCCAACCCACCCTGGGTCGCCCCGAAACGGGTCCACCCAACCCCAGGTCCGGGGCCGAACTGGTAGGGCGCGGCGCGGCCCAGCTGGGCACGGCCCGGCCCGACTGGCGTGCCCGGTCCGCGTGACCCGCCCCGGCCCGGCTGGGGGGGGGGGGGGGTTGCGGGCTCGGCCTGCTGGCCGAGCGGGGGGTGCGGCCCCTGGTTCCGCGAACACGGTGCCAGGATGGATCCTCTGGTCTCCCCGGATCCAACACGGCCACAAGATCCACTTCTCTCCGACACGGCCGATGCAGCGGCGGGCTCCTGCCGGCGGAACGTCGAGGCGCCGCCGCGGTCTTCCGCGGTCCAGCGGAGTCATTCTAGTGATCTGTTTTTGCTTCCTTCTGCACCTGCGATCGTCTCGGGATCAGAACTCCACCTCGAAGGCCCCAAGTCGCCATTGCGGTCCCGTTTTGTCATCTCCAAACACCCTGTGCATCAAGAACAAAATATCGGTGGGTCCAGACTTTTTCGTTAGTCTGTACCCACCACATTAGTGGTTCAAATCATCACCCAAAAATTAAACTCCATGTTTGAGAGTATAAAACACATATATAAATACTACAAAAATTCCCCCTACATCGAAGTTATTGTTCTACGTCATCGATCTGCGGAAGATGAGCATCGTGGTAGATGGGCATCGCGGAAGAACTGTGTTGATCCATCAATGATGGCGAAAGGGTCATTATCGTAGGTGAAGTAGGCTCCTTGATGTCGAGGTGCGTCTGAGGAAGTTTCATTTTTGGAAGAAGTTATACATGTTCTTCGTCAGGGGTGTTCTTTATTGAAGAATGGTGTTCTTCATCAATGAAGGATCACCTCCCCTTTAATTCTCCAGAGACTTTTCCCAAAAGTGTTTTTCCAACCAAAAAAGGAATAAGAGGCTCTCCAATTAATATAATTATCATGCAATTCATATCAATTCCAAATCAGTGCCAATTAATTTAACGCTGATATTAAATTGATAGGTTGTCACATTTAATGGGATGAGGGAGGTAGGAAGGCTCCACCATAATGAATATGTGTATTTTTCAAAGTAAACAGTAGGGAATTAATGGGAAGTTAAGGAGAGTTATGGGGAGATGAAGGTTGGGGCTCCTATGGGCCCTAGCTCAAAAATATCCACACTTGGGAGGAAATGACCAACTCACAAAGTAAAATTGTATACCACACAATTTTATTTAGTTTAAAAAAAACCCCAAAAATTATCTTTTAACCCGCATAAAATGCAACTGCGGTAAAAGTCCCCTTAAGCAATTACTGGTGCTGCGAGGTCATCAGTTCCCTTGGATTTCAACTCCGAGAACCGATTCAAAAGATATAAAAACTCGCTCTTTCGTTTACTGAACATACTCGAGCTAAACGCCTTAAATTGATTCCGGACACACCGGCCCTCAGAATCAAGTGTCGTCATAATCCATAGACCCGTAAAATTCCAAATTATATAAAAAAAGTTCCTTGAAATTTCCATGTCATTACAGCATAACTGAAGGATACTTGATATCTTCAATCTCACCCTCTTTTTATCCCTTTGTGACCCATGTAGAACTGTGGAAGAGGACAGGTGTGTCCTGGTTGATTTTTTACCCATGGTGAACTATTGTATAGGTCATGTGTGACCTGGACAGCCATGTGTGCTGTTGTGAACCCACGAACCATGGTGTTGATCAAACTATTTGTTAATTTAAATTGCATGGGGGAGGTGATCACCATATGGAGAGTAAAAAGTCTCAGCTTGAGATTGAACCTATTTTCTATTTCAACTGTGTTTTCCAGTTAGTTTTACTCTATTTTTATCACATATTTCATAAAACTAAATTGAACTCTGATAGTTAGTTTACAAAGTGTTTTTAACTATTTTAAACTAGTATGTTAGTTTCAAAGATACATTGATCATTAGATTAATATAAATGAGAACTAGTAATTATTTTGAGAAATTAATTAAACATTTAGGACACTTATAAATTCACTAAAAACATACATAGATTATATGTTTAATTGGGGGAATTTTTAAAGAATTAGTTTTTTAAGAGAAATATTTATAGATACTTAATTCACCCCCTTCTTGAGTACTCTTCTATGACCTAAATTTTTTATTAGAGGAGTTCATTATTGTTAAGGCTCTATTTTAAAAAATCTTTTCAACTGTTATTTTTGTTTTACATTAAAGATCTATAAATAAATATTAGTTCTAAATTTCTAGATATTTAAATGTTTTTCTTAATTATGGATAATAGACTAGAAGGTTCTGCTACAAATAGACCTTCATTCTATAATGTAACAAATTAAACAAAATGGATAATTAAGATGAAAATTTATTTAGAAAGTATGGGTTTTGAAATATTGTCATCAATTGTAGATTCTTATAAGATTCTTGCTAATTCTAGAACTAAATTGGATTACCAAACTAAGAATGCTTATACAAATTAATGTAAATCCATGAACGCCTTATATTTCACTTTAAGAGATGAAGAATTCAACAGAATTTATGCATGTAAAACAACCCATGAAATTTGGGAGACTTTGTTTGTTTAACATGAAAGAAATTATAGTGTTAAGTAATTGAGACTTAACACATATACTATTGAATATTATATTTTTGATTATGAATCCTGATGAACCTATTTCTGACATGTATCTCAGGTTTAAGGAAATAGTAAACATTATGATCTCTCCAGGAAGAGATGTTACTTCTAATGAATAGATTATGAGGATTCTCATAATCTTACCTTATAGATGGATAAGAACCTTTATCTCAATTAGAGAATCATGTGACAAAAGAAAATTAACTGTCAATGAATTCATTAGAAAATCAATGATGTATGAATAAGATATGAAAGACAAAAAATAAGAGGAGGATGAACCTAAGAGAAAATTTTTAGCCATCAAGACTAATAACTAGAAGAATAAAGAAAAAATAGAATGTGATATACTATATTGAAATCTTTAATACTAATGAATCAAAATTTTATAGTGATGGAGAGATGGATCCATTGTCCAGGATATTAATTAAACTCTATAGAAAGAAGAAGTTTTTCAGGAAGCCTAATTTTAATGGAAGATATGATAACTAGGGAAGGTGGGAAAATGATTGGAAGAGAAATGATAAATCAGATTAGATTGCCTTCTATGAATTCAATAGGAGAGTTCAAGTCAATGCTAACAGTCTAAAGTTAAAATATGAAAAGATGTATGAAAACAAAGATAATAAGTATAAGAAATCTACGAAGGCCACCTAGAGTGATTTTGAGGATTTCTTCAGTGAATTAGAATCATCTCATGGTGAGAAATATGACATGTAAAATAGGTGTTTTATGAAAAACACATCTAAGGTAACCTTATATTCACCTTAACATAATGATTATTATTCAAAAAATTAATGTGAGTTTATGAATATAACAAATGATGAACAATTTGAATATTGTAACATACTGGAAGAGACATGTAATTAACTAAATGATAAATATAAATCATTAAAGATAAATCTTGATAATAATTTAACTATTAAATATGAACTTACTACTGAAAAAGAGAATAATTCCCAACTTCTCAAGGAAAACAGTGAATTAATAATGTCTAATAAGAAATTGAAGAAATATTTAGAAAATTGTACCAATGGGAAAGACACTCTTACTCAAATTCCTGGAAAACATATATCTCCCAAGTATATTTCTAGTATTGGATATTTTTATAGACAAAGAAATTTATCTAAAAAACATTTTAGTAATAAATATAAATAATTTATTCTTTAACCTCAAAATCAAAGATCTTCTATATGTAAATGTTCATAAAAATGATTTACTGCCTCTACAATTTCTGGAACAAATAGAGTTCATTTTTCAGATATGTTACATAATGGTTATAGGAAACCCATATAGAAAATGTGGGTACCTAAACCCTTTATTACTAATGTCACTGGACCCAAACAAGTCTAGGTACCAGAATCTATTTTTTTCAAATTATTATGTAGTAAATATTTTTAAAGAGCTCCTGCAAGCGTCAGTGGTACTTATACAATGGATGTTCCGGACACAAGATAGGATACTAATCAAGCTTCAAGAACATAATAAAAATTGATGGTGGATATGACACCTTTGGTGATAATTCTGAATGAAAAATAATTGGATTAGGCAAGATTGATAACTCTACCTCCGTTTTATTTTCTAATGTACTTTTTGTTGATGGGTTAAAGTATAATCTTCTTAGTATTTAAATATTATTTGATGATGGATTTCATGTTAAGTTTGAAAATGATTCATGCAATGTTTTTTACTCTAAAAATGAATTTACATTTTCTACTTTTAGAAATGAAAATTCATATTTTGTTAACCTATATTTGTTAGCCTCTAAAAATGATTCTTGTTTAAGTGACATTAATAAAGAGTCTTAGATTTGGTATAAGAGACTAGAAAACTGTAATGCACACTCTACTAGAAAACATACAATAAATTGATTAGTTAATGATCTACCCATACTTGAGTTTCTAAAAGATAATGTCTGTAATCTTTTTCAATGTGGACAACTACACAATATTTCTTTCGATCCAAAGAATGTATTTTCAACTTCTCATCATTTAGTGTTGGTTCACATGGATTTTTTTGGACCATCTCGAGTTTCTAGAATAAATTGGTAGCACTATGTTTATGTTCATATGGATGACTATTATATGTATACTTGTACTTATTTCATAGATCACAAGAGTGAAGAATGTACTCACTTCACCATGTTGGCTAAAAAAGTTGAAAATCTAAGTGGACTTAGAATAAAACCATTAAGAAGTGATCATGGTCGTGAGTTTGAAAATAAGGGCTTTGATTCTTTTTTCTCACACAATGGCTATTATTATAACTATTCTACCCCAAAGAAACCTCAATAAAATGGTGTTATAGAAAGAAGAAATAGAACCTTATAGGAAATATCTTAAAAAATTCTTAATGAATATGATTAACCTATTTAATTCTTGGATGAGGCATTGAATACAACTTGTTATATAATAAATGGAGTCTTAATTAGAACTGTTCTAAAGAAGACTCCTTATGAGCTATAGAAAAATAGAAAACCCAAAGTTAGTTATTTCAATGTTTTTGGTGCAAAACCTTATATTATTAATACAAAAGATAATCTATACAAATTTGTATACAATAGTAATAAAGGAATATTCCTTGGTTACTCACCTCTAGTAAAGCCTGCAATGTTTTCAGTAAAAGAACTAAATGTGTTGAAAAATCTATGAACATCAAATTTAATGAACCAGAACCACATGAACCTGTTATCTCTCTAGAAAAACATGAAGATGAAATGTCAAACCTAGACAGAAATGAAAAATCATCGAATCCTTTAGTCAAGCAATCTTTAAAATCAAACAATTATATAAATTCTTTATAATATGAACATGGTGAACCCAAACCTATAGATATATCGTAAGTTACTAGTCCCTCCTTTTCTAGACAGACTAGAACTCTCAAGAAACATCTCTTAGATACTTTAGTTGGAGATTTTGAAAATGGGACATCGAATATAGATTCTCTAAGGAATCAGATTGAACATCAATCCTTCTTGTCACATCTCGAACTGAAAAAAATAATAATGCAATAAAAGATGAATTTTGGGTGATGGAAATGAAGGTATAACTTAATTAATTTGATGGAAATAATATTTGAAAACTTTTGGATAGTCCCAAAGAGACCAAGAACATATGAACTAAGTTGGTGTTTAAGAAAAAACTAGATGAATATAGTAACATTTTTAGAAACAAAGCTGGATTAGTTGCACAAGGTTATACTCAAGAAGAATCTATTGGCTATGATGAAACTTTTTCACCTATTGCAGGACTTGAAGCCATCATAGTCCTTATTTCTTTAGTTACCCATCTTCATTTAAATATTTATCAAATGTATGTTAAAATTGAATACATAAATAGATATATATTTGAAAATGTTTTTGTTGAAAAATCCCATTGTTATATAGACCCTCATTTTCAAAATCATATTTTCTAACTAAAAATTTATTTATAACGCCTAAATCGAGCTCATAGACCTTGGAATGATAGATTAAGTAGTTTTATTATTTCTAAAGGTTTTACAAAAGGTATTTCAGATCCTATACTTTTTATAAAACAAAATTTTAAAGATATTTTAGTATTTCAAATCTATGTTGATGATATTATTTTTGTATCTTTATGAAATTATTAATGTATTTAGTTTTTAAAAATTAAGTAAAATAATTTTCAAATGAGTATAATGGGTGAACTCAAAATCTTTCTTGTATTTATGTCTTTTAAAAATAAATATGTTATCATTTTAAATATACGTAAATATAAAAATGATATTTCAAAAATATTTTTATTGGATAGTGTTAATAGTAGTGACACTCCCATTAATACTACTTGTAAGTTAGATCTTGATGAAGATTGTAAATCTGTCGATCAAACCACTTACAGAGGAATTATTGGAAGCTTGATCTACATGACTTGTAGTAGACCAGATATATTGTATAGTGTGTGTATGTGTGCCTGTTTTCAAGAAAAAAACAAATAATATCACTTTAATGATGTTAAAATTTGTTTCAAATACATCAAACATACTATCAATTTAGGATTGTTTTACCCCATAAGAAATTAATTTGATATAGTAAGTTATATTGATTCTAACTTTGGTGGATGCAAGTTAGATAGAAAGAGTTCCTCTGGGACATGCCACTTTTTGTGAAAATATTTTGTTTCATGGTGTAGTAAGAAACTAAATTCAGTATCATTATCTAGTGTTGATACAGAATACATAGATTTTAGTATCTATTTTTCACAAATATTGTGGATGAAAAAAACTCTTCTAGACTATGGATATCAATTTAGACATGTACCTATAAAACTTGACAACACAAGTGCTATAAACATTTCTAAGAACCCAGTTTTTCACTCTAGAACTAAACATATTGATTTAAGGAATCACTTTTTGAGAGAAAAAAATCAAAAGGCTGATATTAATTTAGAATTTTTTATCACTGAACATCACCTTGCTGAAATATTCACTAAGCCATTGGACTCTCAAAGGATAAAATACTTCAGACAGGAGAAATGATCAATCAGTAAGACCCTGTGTTTTCATTTCCTTTCATCATTTTCTATGGATATTTCTTGCCTTCAATATTGTCATATCAACACCATTGTCATTCCGAAACCGATTTCATGTTGACACCGTTGTCATACCAACATTATTAGCATCTCCAAGAGTCTTTAATATCGACACCAATGACTCACTGTGATTCTAGAATTTATGTTTTAATCAAAACAAAACAATTTCATTAATTCTAGTGAACCCAGTTCACGATTTTGTGATTGTAAAATCTCAAAGCCCTAAATGATATAAATTTTAATTGATCCACTATACTCCTTTACCGCTAATCTCAATTTTCTGCCACTCTATTTATTTACCCCCAACCTTTCACCTTAAAAACTATGTACTGAATTGATCAAAATGGCACGAGTAAAGCAAGATCATGAAGAGGTTGAGTCTCATGCATCCATGAAAAAAATGTAATCAAGCAAACCTATGGGTCCTATAAATCCTAGTTTGGTAAACCATGATGTAACTTCCGAGGAAGTTGTTTTTGTGGAATGGATCTTGGAGAGAAATTTTTTTTGTTTAATGTACTACAAGATCAAGGATAGCTTAAATGGTTCATAAACAATTATAGATTCTTTTATCCAAAAATACTGTATTAATTATACATGAATATGGAAATTTTGATAGTAGGAAGTGATGTTTCATGGGTGAAGTCGATTGAAAAAGGGAAGAGAATCTTGATCTCTTCACGACATTAGGATTAATTTCATAAGTTAACTCATGAAGTAATGTTTGATTATTACCAATATACATCTCCCCCAGAAAGTGGATTATTATATTATAAGATAGTTCTGAAATAGACAAATGGAAATAAAGAGCATAAGAGACCCATTTCCTCAAAATTGAATGGTGAGGGAAGAATTTAATTCAAGTTTATTCAGTATTAGATTTGTCCCAGGAAAGGGAAATTTTCATATCTCATGTATAAATATGTATATTTGGATTATTTACTTCAGAAAAGAGTAAAATGGAATCTGTTTATATTTCATATGGTTCAAATCAATGAGATAATAAAACCTGAGTGTAAATAAAATTTTCTATTCTATTCCAGAATGATTCTAGATATGCTGAAGGAAAAGGTCTTTGTAAATGAAGCTTTGGATGTTGTAGTTAGTGACTTCAGTGGAATCTAATTATGCTCTAATATCTGTTAAAGTATTAAAATAAATTTGAACCCATGGAGGAAGGAATGGGTTGGTGCTGAAGGTAGATTGTATGATAAGTTTAATCTTATAGATCATCTAGTTTGACAAAGGGATCTAGTGGGTCCTTCCATCGGTCTAAATGAAAAACCAACCTATTTTTCACTTGAGGAAGAGGAGTATGCTAATCCCATTAGATATGTGGGATCACTAGTTGATGATTGAAGTGACCAAGACACTAGTGGACCATCAAAAAGAGTCTCTATTGGATGTGTAAGTCCACCTCTGGACTAACCCTCTCATGAACCTATTCTAAAATATTCTAGTTGTGAATAAAGTAAATTTAAATTATGTGTTGTGTATGTCATAGAATCTGATTATGAATAAGATGAATAATAAAATGAAGAAGAAGATGAAGAGGAATAAGATGGTAGTGGTGAAGATGGTTCAGAATCTAGAAGGGAATAAGAAGATAAGCATGTTGAAAATGAAAATAATAAAGATGATAATAATGATGAAAGTTGTGAAAGTAGGATTGAAAGTGACTCTGGTCATCTTGATGAAAATAAATATGTTTTGAGTATGAATGTTGCAAAATCTAATATTGGTGTCTATGTTGAGGGTGATATTCAAGAAGAAAATGTTTCTACAGATGAACTTGTTTCCAAAGTTGTTTATATAAGAAAATGAACTCTTCATATGGAAAAGAATCCTAAGTATAATGGCTTCACTAAGGGGGAGGAATCTTCCCTATGAGCTGACACTGAGGGAGAGACTCATGGACTACCTGTGCAAGCTGATGAAGAGCATCAAACAAGAAGGGTAAGATATGATAGTGTATATCCTTAAGATTATGATATTCTTGTTGAATGGATAATAAATCCATGTTATATAGACTTGGTATTGGATTATGAAGATTTTTATGATGATATTTTGGCCCTTACTACAAGAGAACGAGTGGATGAGACAACTTTTAAGGACTATTTCACTAAAAAAGATTTTGAACAATTCAAGCAGAAGATATGTGCCTCCATAAGACACTTTGTGAAATCATAAATGTTATATTAGATAGATGAATCTTTGAGAAAGAATACTTAGATGAATAATAATTTGAAAGAAAATAGATCCATGGTTGATGGTGTAAAGAAAGCTGGTGCTTCTAGTTCTACTTCTTCCTCAACTAGTATGTCTCAAGCTATGGATTCTTCTATTTCAAATATGGTGATAAAAGAGACTCATCCAAATCTAATCAAAACTACATAGACAATTATGACAAGAAATACCAAGATTGGAAATGATATAAAGAAATTGACAACTTTGATCAATTCCTTGACCATAGTGTATAGTAATACCATAGAAACTGTCCTGAAAGTATATAAGAACATTGTTTCTCATTATAAAGATCCTTATTTTTCAAGGCTAAGAATTGAACTTCAGAATCTTACATCCTATGCTCCTTCTTCAAGCTCTACTCCATGTTCTCATTCTTCAAAATCTACAGATCTTTCAATAATTAGTTCAGTATTGAAAGAGGAGCTTGAAGATTTTATTGAAAGTATTTCCAAAGTTGAGGATACATCAGATAATGTTCATAATCATGTGAAGTATTATACAAGGAGTGCTTCACACACTTGGGAAGAGATGACCAAATAGATTAATGAGTTTTTCCCCAAACTCATCCCAAGGAATAAAATGAATAGTATTTTTAAAATCTTGGAAACAAATCTTACTCTTCCTCTAGTGAAAAAGGACTTTAAGGACCAGATATTGAAGCTCATAGAATTTACTCCCTTATTGGATATATTAATAGAAAAAAGGATATGTTTGAAAATGCTATGAAATATGGTGCAGAGATCATTGAAGAAATCATCAAGTTGTTAAAACCATATCTTCATGTCCAAAGTGAATCCATTGTGGTACCTCCAAATCCAACACTTTTCCCATTAGTTTTCAGCCTGCTCAACCTCCAATGTCAGTTTCTCATGCCATATCCCACATCTGTCCAGTCATCACAGAAACAATTCAACCTCGGATTATTTCTCAGCAGAGACCTACTCTTGCTTCTACATTTCTTGAAGGAGTGCCTCTCCCTCTTCTCAAAATCCATTAAGACCCTCTTGCATCTCATTCAAACCCTCCTGTTGAACCTTTTATTGGTCCTTATGATAAGGAAAAATAGCCCCTTGATCCTACCACATGTTCCTATCTTGTAGTGTGGTCTGATTTTAAACTGATATAGCCGAGTCATTGTATCTTTCCTTCTCCAGGGTACTCTTTTTATAAATGTTATTTAATTGTTTCAAATTTACTATTTTTCCTTCTCTTCCCTACTACTACTTTTTTCTAATCCCATAAGGGGGAGAATTTTTATTAAGCATTATTAACAGTGAGAGACTATTACTAACCACTATTGTTATGAGATTCAACTTTACTATGAATTTATGCCTCTCTAATACATTATGTTAATATTCTCATTAATACATTATTAATATTTTAGTGTAATAATTTTCTATTGGTACTCAGTAATGCCATGATTTATGATTATCAAAAAGGGGGAGATTGTAGGACCATAGATGATGTTGGCCATGATATCAAACTATAATGGTTTTAATTATCAAAAATCATTTCATATATTAACATATATCTTACCTCATACTAGATCCTATATTTTGATAATGCATCATCTTAACTGTCAAATCATTTCAAAACAAAACTATTTATGTGTGTTTAAGTATAAAGTAGATTATTATTGATTATCTATGTGTAATTATGAATTTTACCAATTTCTAACATTGCTTAAATGTAAGACAGGAATAACATCTATAAATCGACTGAGTATTAGTCACTGACACCGATAGAAAGATGACTTCTCATCAGACATATGACTTGCTGATAGATAGCTCAAACAAAAATATGTTCAAAGTATGTGGAGCTAACACCATTGAAAAGTTTCATAGTTTGACATGTCACCAATAGACAAAAGACTCTCCATTCTATATGACACCCAAAGACAAATGATGACTCAATATTACATATGTCTCACTGATTCAGACCTACTTTCAGTTCAGGTGAACTACCGTTCAATGGTGCTACCAATGCATGGACTCAACAATAGTTGAAATTAGTCACCATTGGTTCAATTGTCTCACTTATATAAGTAAGGACTCGACATTGATATGAGTCACCGATAGTTCATCAGTCTTACCTATAGAAGGAGACACTAACACAAAGAGTCACCAGTACCAATGGAAGGGACTCACTAATGCAGATAGTCACAGATGCTTACAGGCCGATACTTAGGATTCATCGATAGTCATAAAAGCATTTTTAAATTTATTAATTCATATATATATATCTAATGGTTAATTTTTGACAATTTAATTTTTATGACATTAGATAATTTTTTCTATGCAAAATTCAGTAGAAAGTATGAGGTACATTCATGTCGGTAGTCCATTTTGTCTCTTGGACCTTGAAGTATAAAAGAATTACCAGCTGGATCATTCGTTAGTGCTGAAAGAGGTAGTTAGCAAAGAGAACTCATGAAACTCTAGATATCACTTCCAAAACCCAAGAAATCAAAGCAAGAACATATGGGGAGATCAAAAAGACAATCTAAAAGATACTAAGCTACCCTGGATACCTTTTCATCGAGAATCTAAACATTTCAAACTCATGGAAATCAGCGCAGGGAATACGATACTCTGTTTTGGAGCCAACATCCAGAAGAGGACTCAAACTTCATTTCCACTAAATAAAATGTGTCTAGAGTTGCACTAAAAACCCATAGAGACATCTAAACCTTTTTATACCTCTTTAGATTTTTTGTGTTATTTTATTGACATTTCTCAATCAGTGTGTGTATTTGTTTTTTACACACACACAGACTCATGTGCATAATTGGAGGATACATTATATCCTCAATATCACACTCCTTTTATCCCTTTTGTATCCCATGTAATACTGTGTAATAGGTCAAGTGTGACCTGGTAGTTGTTTTCCAATGAAGAACTATGGTAGAGGTCATTTGTGACCTGGACAACCCTGTGCACTATTGTGAACCCCTGTTATAGTGTGTGGATTAAAATGTTTATTAATTTAAGTTTCTTGGCAGTAGGTGATCACTAAGTGGAGAGGAATAAGACTCGTATTGAGACTGAACCTCTTGTATATTGCCACTATGTTTACCATTATGTTTTAAATTTTTTTATCACATATTTCATAAACCTAGATTTAACTCTGATAGATATTTTAGCAAGTGTTTATAACTATTTTGAACCAGTATGATAGTTTCAAAAGTTATATTTTTCTTTAGATTGATATTACTCAGAACTAATAAATATTTTGACAAATTAATTGAACATTTTGGACTCTTATAAATTCACTATAAACTAACTTACAATGTTTTTTTAATTAGGGGAATTTTCAAAAAACCATTGCTTAAAAAAATTTATGGATACTCATTTCACCCCCACCCCCACCCCCCTGTTGAGTAATTTACTCCGAACAATATGTATGACAATAGGTCATATATATTTTATTTAAGATATGATACCATATTAAAATGGTTGGAGTGTGACATCATTTTCAAAGATTATCCATCAAATAGGATTGAAAATTTATTTTGATGTCTATAGTGAAAACAGTCAGCACCACCCATAAATGTAATAATAGAGAAACACCATTTTTTCACAAAAAATGTTGTTGACATTGACCCAAGAGACCAAAAATGTTGAAATTATATTTCCCTCAAAAATTTATTCCATCTGATTAGTATCTAGATTTATTCCTTCCAATATGTATTTGTAACCACATGATTTATTATCCAAAATGTTCCATATTGTGAGAAAATGTCTAGATTCTGAAAATATAAGATGATGCACCAATAAGTATCCAATGAATTATTCCACATATAAAGTAACATAATACAAAGTTAAAATGAAATAATAGGTTTCCAAAAAGCTCATAAATTAATAACTAATGTAACATGGGAAAAAAGTGTGTAAATTAAGTTAGAGTTAGTGAGACGATTTTCCAAGAGAATATAGAAGTCTAAGAAAATAGTTGAATATTAGGTAGAAAGAAACTTATTATTTTCCGATGGAGAAGTCTATGATAGCCTCATGAGGTTATTTATACTATTTTTATTTTTATTTTTTAATATTGATAAATAGATGTTGATGTACTTTATGATTTATGGGTTTCACTGTATGATGGGTAAATATCCTATAGATATTTAATTTTAATGTATCGACCAACATAAACCTAGAATGTAATCCAACTGAGATTTTATTTTACACTTGGGAGTTCAAAATGTTGGTCCATATTTTCTATGATATGGTTATGGTCAGTAGACATATATAAGATATGTTAAAAATTGAAACATTAAAGATGTGATCGAACAATCAAAAAAAAATAATGGATTGACTTCAAACACCCCAAAGATGTGTGGCTAAAATATACCTTCTGGGAAATTATACCTTCCCCAATACTTGAGTTTATATTTAATATAAATTTCCTTACTCTTCATAATGTTTACATAGGTCGAAAGAATTCCATTAAATTTAACTAAACATGATGTAACTCACACCCCACTTGTATGAATAGGATAACCAAAAAGTCCAGTGCGAGAGGATAAATTTTCTATTCATAGGATAATCCTCATATCACCAATTTGATTTAGGACAGAACCCCAAAAGGGCTTATGTTTCAGGTCAGGAAGGATTGAGATAACAAGGAATCTCCCCCCCAAAAAGTGTTATCATAGTCATGGTGTATTCCAGGTGTGATGTGGACATCTCTGACCCATTTTGAGAGAGATAATGATGACTCGGGTTGGATCATGTGGATCTACGGTGGGGCCTTGTATCAAAATTTTCCTAATAAAAATGGGAAGGTAGTGTGTCCTAGTAGATAGAGAACAGGTAGTGAAAGTGTAATATGGTTTGTATCAAATGGATTATCATTTAATGGAAGGGATATTTGTGTATTTTTAAATTTTAGGGGTGTACATTGGGTGAAAACCAAATCACACATCAGTTTTTATAATGATTGGTGTCTAACATATAAGATTTTATTGGATACTCCTCCTATCACCAATAGGTTTTATGATGGAACTCCATAAAAAATTATTTTTTGAGAATAAAAGGAATGTTATATTGATGAATCACCCCCAACACTACATGTATTCCCAGTTCCACGACCATCTAAATGAGAGATATTCCCTTATATTCCTCCGTCACTGGTTAGACACTGGTGAAATGATGACATAATGGTTACACATATTGTCAAGGTTGATAGGGGTTGGTCTCAATAATCTAATTTTATATTCTAATAAAAATACCAATATCACACCACTTTATGAGTGGGGCACCATGAATCCTGGAGATGAAACCTCATAATTTGACCTCTTATAATGTGATAGTGGAATGGTTTACACTAGGTAATTAACCCCTCTCTAGAAAATGATGTCATTATTTTTAGTTAGACCCCTTGTTTTTTTAACATATTTAGTTATTTTAATAATAATTTTCTTTTCATTTTAGATATTTATGAATAGAGTGTAGAAGAGGAGGAGAAACATGATTATATGGATGCCCACATTGTCAAAGTGGGAGATTTAACATCATGAAAAGGAAGACCCATTACCCAAAATCAATCCTTCTACTATTCCTGATGATGTTATTGAATCCTATTTTGGAGCATTAATTGTTGAGAAAGTTGTTATAATAGTTAAATGGGAATCCCTATGAGTAATCATGGTGCATTCCATATGATGAAATAAGTTCATACGTTCTATTTTGGGTATTCAGATGCCACAATTAGGATATCAACAGAAGATTCATTTAAAACTTCTAATATTCAAGAAGATATATATTTTTGGTATATAGTTAATTATATTGGTACAATTTCAAAATGTCACTAATTATATTTCAAACATAGTCACTAGAGGACTACATAATTGTTTAGATTTAGTGGAAATAATGAGATAAGACTTATGAATGACCATTGAATACAATTCAACATATGTCAAAGACTTTAGTTATTTTAATGAGAACATGGTTAATGTTAAGTTATACCACCAACAATCCCTTTGATATTATATCATGTTTCATGTTGATTTAAAAATCAAGTTAATAAATATTTTTCATTAGTGAATATTTATATATGGATCCATAAATGAGAAGTTATGGTCATAAATCCCTCATGAGATGACTATTCATTTAGAAATTACTTAATGATTCCAGTAGAAATACCAAGCATTACTATGGAACTTGTTGAGGATTATGAAAGAGTCTATCCCAGAAAAGACACACTGACCATTTTTACCAATGAAGTAGAAAGAATAAGGGTAATTTTTTCCCTGTCATAGTTTAGTGTGGAAATTGGTGAAGAAGTAATAGTGAGAATGGTTATTCCCATCAAACCATAGAGGGAGGCAGTGGTAAAGAGAGTGGTTAGAACTTTTAAAAACATAGCTATGTCCCCAAACTTCTCAACATTAACTCTCATATTCTATATTTATTATATATATATATTATTCAACCATTTGTAGTAATACCACTGAAAATAATTGATAGATACGTAGATGAAGCTACCATAACAACCTCCCAATTTCCATAGGTGTCAGAAATATTTAAAAATATTGAGTTTTCAATCACCCTAAGAAACTTGGTGTTAAATTATATCTCATTCTATCATAAATATTTTAATTTTGAATGAGATTATCTTATAACCTAATAGAATATAAGGAATTTGGGTTAGCGATACATCTCTACATTGACCTCTAATACCTAGATGGAATAGTTGTTTCAAAATTTACCCAAACACCATTATATGTTCATCACACTAGGGGGAATAGATTAAACCATTCAGAAATTCATGTCACCATAAGGAAATAGTAAATTCATGGAATAAATTAGAAAATCATTTCCTATATATTTTGAGATTAGAAATATTGGTTTACTCTATATAACAAGGGATTGTGACACTTAATGAAAAAACACAGTAGATTATGGTAATGGCTTAGCAATAACAATCAGCTAATGAGGGGATGGATCATGCTATCTATATCCATCGAGAGATATCATATATTGAATATAAAATGAGTGAAAACTAAAGCATTGATGAATAGGATAATATTATAGAATAGGATTATACTTCTAGGTCTGAAATATTTCTTTCTAAGGAGGATAAAGAAGTTGCGAAGCCGGTCAGACTTCTTTTCGTTGTCAAAGGCTCAGAGTGATTGGTGATATAACTATGCGAATTTAAAGAATTTTCATTATAGTAGCACTTAAAATTTATTCATATCCAACGTTTTTTACTGTAAGTTAAGGGTATACCCTTTGTTTAAGATATTCTTTTCCATTTTCATAATGAATAAGAAAATTCTTATTTAAAAACTATTCAAAATTCGCTAATTTTTTCATTGAATATTGATCCTTTCAAATATACAAATACTCCTAAGTAGTAACATCATAATTATTGAATCCATATAAAATTTAAATTTATATAGTTTTAGTAAATCATTACCTCTATATAATTTTTTAAAATGTTGAATAGGGAATAAAAAATCATTTATAAGCCATGTGCTTCTGAGCAGATATAGGTAATATGGATAAATAAAAAATTTATCATCACATTAAACCAAGGTGAACCAATAAGAAAAATTATCTCAATATTTTATTTCCTTTTCGAATTTTCCCCTTAGATTGAAATAGGTATGATATAAAAATATATATTGTATTTACAATCATTGTATACTAAGGTTTTGCCATTCAGATATGAGGCAGTGAATGACTCGACATTATTATGTTCATAAGGAGGGGTTTTCTTGGTTGATTTAATGATAAAGAATGGTTTTATTTCCCTTTCATTTTATTTCCATGGTCTATCCACATATAGTCATAAAAAATATATATGAGGAATGGAGAGGTTCTCTAACTTCTGAGTCTATTATTTTTTTTAAATAAAATTTTCTAAAACCATGCTTGGGAAATACTTAATAGTTAAAAAGTTATCATTTCCTCAGTCCACCCTTTCTTCTTAGACATATATAGGTGGGTTATATACATTGCTTATTTACTTCCACGAAAAAAATGTGTATCCCATTCAGATACATGTGAGTGGACGAATCATCATTATTATTATCATGAAGTAGGATTTTACATTCATGAATTAACGAAAAAAAGTTCAAATACCCTATCATTTTATCTTATTGTGTACTCTATAGATCAAATGAACCAATATATATGTGGAATGTAAATATAATTTAACTTTTTGTTAGATTCATGGCTACAATGAGTGTTATGTGACCTTTTTATGGTATGGGTGGTGGTCCCCACAAGCTTTTGTGTCTTTATTATCAACCCTAACCCTTTTAAAAAAATGAATGGGAAAATATTATCAACAAGAAACTAAAATTTTCCTCCAACCAATTTTTTTATGAATTCATCCATCTAATATTTATTTGTTTTTTATTTCTTTAAATTTTTATATGGTTATGAAAATAAATACCTAAATAGTTGAGACTAAATTTTTTCCTAATCTTCCCTTTTTAGGTACCCAACTAAAAGAGTATTACATCTCTCTCCTTTAGACGCTTTAGGTCTTGAAAATTGGATCATAAAAGTGAATGATGTTTAAGGATATATATCATTGACAAAAATATTGATAAATATTAATCCCATATATCATTTATAAAATATAATGTGGTCTATATATAAATAAATTTAATGTAAACAAAATGAGATTAAAAATCCCAATTCTAGAATAGATATCCTCAAGGAAAGAAACCCTCATTTTAATGTCATATTTCATGGACTTATAAAAGAGTTTTACAAACCCAAAATAGAAATTTCAAGATCTTCCATAATTTCAACACTTTTGAACTAGGAATTAAATTGGTGTAAATCCAATCATTAGGGTTTAAGTATAGTAATGTTGAAATAACAATATATGGGTTAGGAAGACCACAAATAACATTCAGATGATGGGCTTATTACTATTCCATTAAAAAATCATACTATGGATTATCCCTAACTACATACTTATGATGGGTTCGACTATACAGTTTTAAAGGTAATATGGGGATATATAACATTTTTATTAGAAATAAAAAAATACATATGGTTGGTTGTCAGTAGTCTATATATGTGGTGTATATGTCACTACCAAACATAATGGTATTTTTTTGAATTAGATGTACTCATAAAATGATATCCTATAGGTCTTAGGGTGATTCACCTTTTTCAAGGATCAAAGTATGGAATATGGGGATAGAACATTTGAAAGGTAATTAAGATACTCAATCTCAGAACTCATAAACATTGGGACATTAAAAAAGGTCATAGGGGAGTGAAATTTGGTGAGTACTTGTGGATTCGTATGGGATATATGAATTAGATGTAAATGCATATCCAGTAATAACGTGAATCATGAAACATGTAGTTTTTAGTAAAAAAATAAAAAAATATCATCATATCACTAGGTTAGTAAAGGAAATCCAAACACAAATTGGTGACCCCATGAATTGGTATAGTGGGGGAAAATGAGATGAAAATGGAATTTATTGTTGGGTCCCAGATATGAGACCTAAAAGTAATTAAAAATACTTCCTCTTTATAAGTATATCCATATATAGTTCATAGAATAACTATCTTTTATTATCATATATATAGTAGAATGAAATGATTCCATACTCTTGTTGGCCTGTTGAAAGTAACCAATCCTAAATTAATAATGATCTAAAAACCAGGATGGGATGGGGAATTGATGTAGGAAAATTTACAACTGGGTCCAAGATAGGTTGCCTAAATGTCATTATGTATATTATAAAATATTTATAACCAATATATATGTAGTTATTACCGGTGTCTCTATTCCTATTTGGATCATACATAGGTAAATAGTGGTGAAATGGATAGATTATAGGGTGAGAGAAAAAATAATTAAATATATCATGAATGTGGTCTTAACATTAAGATTGAATAGGGAAATTTGAGTATATGGAATCTGTGGTTGCACTTGCGAAAAGGTATTCAAGTATTATTATGTATTATATACGAATGATATTTAAGATGTACATTTTTTATAAATATACATTCATTTTTATCCAATCATAGACTTGTTACTCATAGAGACCATATGTTTCTGCTCTCACATAGATCAAAATCTCTGTTAATGAAATAATTACATATGAAACGGACCACTCTTATTAGGTTAATAGTTTATATAGGATTGACCTTGTGTCATGATGTTTAATGTGATGTGAAAAGTATAATATGATATTCAATGTTGAGTCAAGAGGTAATGATTTGGGTGGACCCAATGTGATGTTATGAAAAGTATTTATTGAGAAACCAAGCATTGGTGGTAGTTTTGATACACTCTTCATCCATTATGATCAGGAAAAAAGATCCATTGGTGTTGAAATTGTATAATATATAAGATTATTCACATTTCAATTCCATTTTTGGGGTATTCTTTTCCTATATCATTCTTGTTCTCAAATATAATACCAATCCCCCTTGAATTAATGATAAGAGGTCAAACATCTTCTTGAATTATCATGGGACCCAATTCTGATGAATTTTAATGTTGTGTAGTGTGAACAACATTTTTTCATCGAGACTTTCTAATTTATCAAGTCAAATAAAACCTTGTCATGTTTAGATAGTTGATTACAAATTGAAATGTGATGTGAAGGAAAATGATCTTGAGTGGATGATATTGTTTATGTCATGTATACTAGTGATTATAGACTCATATGTTGGGAAGAAAGTATCATTGTGTGATAAGACCACAATGAATATTATAATTTATCTATCAAAGACTTGTTATCATTGTCAACTATTTCAAGTAGAATTTTGGATATAGTATTTTTAAAATCCTACATCTATCTATTTCCATCCCATAATACCGGGATGAGTGATTAGATTGAATATTATAATCTAGGTATATTTTCCTAAGCAAAGAGTCACTAAAATTGGTGTTGTTGTCTGTCAGGATTGTATGAGAGACTTTGAAATTTTTAATGATGTTGGAATTTATGAATTTGATCAAAAAATTACTTCTAAACGCATTTTGGGTAATTTTTCATCTCATTTGGAGAATAATTTGATATTAAAAATAATTATATTGAACTAACTCACTATAGATTGAGTGCATGGACCCATGAAATTTATCCCCCAAATGGAAAATGGTAAGTGCTATTTAGTGGTTTGCAGTAACATTAAGGTTTTATGAATATTTTTCAATTTTATATGACATTAATGGATCATTTTGGTGAATTCCAGGTAATCCAGCATCATCAATGTCTAAAAATTTTAATGTCTCCTAATTTTGTGGAAGAGTGTATCCCCTAATAGATGAGTGATGTAGAGGATAGTGTGGAATTCATATATACTAGTGAGGGTATCTCATTATTCAATGAAACTGTGGAGGACCCCATCAAATCCTCATATATATTGGACTTTATATAAATATGGTCCATCATAAAGGATGAAAAATGTTGTTCATCAATTGAATTGTTCCTTCCTAGCTCGATTATATGGGATGAACGTATCATGAACATACTCTATCATTATAGACATACAACCAATTTAGGTGTTAGTTGGAGTGGTTGATGACTATATTTGACATCTTTCTGAATTAAAATAATTGACCTCGTATATATTAGTTTTGAAAAATTGATAGTTCACTCCATGATGTAAAATACAATTAATTATCTCATCCTAATCTCATCATGTCCGGGTAGTAGATGAATTATATATTGTGTTGTATTGATTATTATATGAGAACAAAATATGAGACAACACCAATTTTGAGGTAAATTGTGATTTCAACTCTCATACAATTTCAAGGAAGGGTATCAGATATTCTTTATTGATGGTATAGTCCCCATTTCTTTTCCTGATTACCAATTTTTAATACCAGTGGATGCTTAATCAGTAAAATAATATCTTTTGAACTAATTTCAAAATGTGATAAGATCCTTCTATTCTACCTTGATTTTGGTATAACCACTTGATATTAGTAAAGAATATATCAGGACTAACTTTTTTTAATGAAACAACCACAGTCCACAAGAAAACCTAGATAAGACAGAGATATTTAGTCCATTTACCTGCCAGATTCCAAGAAGCACTAGGAAATTACCTTACCCATTATTCAAAATTTTCAGGTATAAGGAAACTTTATTAATCATGCAGTTTTTGGTTAAATTATTATTCCTCTAGGGTAGGTTATACTACAAAAAAATTATTGCTTGTGCTTTGATCACCTTTTGGGATATAGAGTGTATGTTGAATGATTTTCAGAAAACAAAACCCATATTACCAACCATCGCATCGGTATGGGGTGATGGAGTATATATTTGAGAAAATAATATTGATAAATTTGGTTAAACTAATTGGTTTTATGGTAATATCAAAGCAACTACATTACATATATTAGCTTCAATCATTTTTTCTCGATATTAGTATAGTGGTTCTCAATATATGACATCATACTACTAATATAGTATTGGTTATCCTAATTTCTTGCATCATTAATATAAAATAGAATGGAGAAATGATACCCATAAATGTTTTACATGTAATGAATAATGGGTTTTCCTTCTATGGGTTACATCATCACTAAAGGCCGTAAAAGATATTCCATGAGGTCGTTAAAGGATTCATGGAAATATTTTTCCATTAATTAAGTTTCTCGTTAGTTCATCAATTTTTTAAAGTGAAAACACTTATAAGTGTGATTTTTGATTAATTTCATAATATAATAAAGGATACCTTGATTTTGATTCAACTCCAAAAGGTTTTTATTATGGTTTATATAAATTATAATCCTAGTTTTCTCATGGTTTACATTAATGTCATGATTGTCAGAAATGAGCCCTGATACTTTGATACCACAATTCCTAATCCAGAACTGACATAGATTGAAGGTATTTCCCAATCCCCATATTTTTTTTGACAAGTGACTATAATAATAAAAGATAAAATACGGAATTAATTTTTTTTAAAAAAATAGTCGAATATAAAGATACAAGTTAGTATGGTCAACACTATGAAAGGAGAAAGTACTAGAAACCATATAGATATATAAAAACCCAAAATAGAACATCATCAACATACATAAAAATAGGGAAGATAAACTCAATATACCAAAGAAAATTTCATATTTAGACCAAATAATCAAGACCATCCACCCTCCCCAAGTGGCACGTTCCCTTTACATGGACTAGAAAAAGGAAATCTGCAAATTACAGAAGGAAAATGTAGGGTGTGAGATATAAATCAAACAAGGGTATCACCAAGTGTTCAATAATTGATTCAATATTAATAAAAATCATTCACTCAATTATAAATAAATCAGTGAATGATGATAAAATTTCATATTAAAAAAATATGATCTCATTTAAAAATGATGTAAAATGTTTCAAAAATGGGATAAATAAATATTTTATATATAACAGTTTATATAAATCATCTGGAGTGAATAAAATTGATCTATAATAAATTGAAGATATATATCAAAAAAATTAAAAAAAACACCATGGAAATCTTCCCTATGATACGGTAGTTCTTGATTATATTATCCACATACTCCAAGAGTAGGTATCGTGGAAATGTGTAAACCTTTCACACGATATCAAGCATAATAGGACTCATCATAATCCAATATGGGATAATATCTTCATAATTAGGTATTTTTAATATTTTCATTGTCAATCAATTTTAAGGTAATTACCATCCTGCATGCTTATACCAAACAAAACCTTAACCACCTCGGTTTGCATGGGATCAATTATTCAATCAATAATGGTACAATCAACTAATTTCAAATAAAAAAATCATTTACAATTAAATCACCAAATGTATCTTTTCATTAAGAAAAATCAATTTCTAAACCAATACATGGGATTTTCATCATTTCATGCCTTTTCAAAATAAAACAATTTATAGTTTCTATCCATTCAATTTAATACATTTTCCTTAAATAATTATCAAATCAAATAAAAAATTAAATGAATCCCAAAAGTTTCCCCAAATATTAATATCATTTAAATTAGAGTTTTTTTTTCAAAAATCCATATCATACTGAATATTAATTCTAATTTTCATCTTATCATGGTTTTCAAAAATTAATTGAATTCCAATTTAAAATAATCTAGAAAATTATGGTTCAATCAATTGGGTAATCTCTAATGGAAAAAATATCTTTTTTCACTGAAATAAACAACTGTAAAGACACTCACAAATGATATAAAATGGAATGATTGATATTGGATCATAACATAGAATAAAGATTCAATAAAATGGATTTTAGAACCATCAATCCCAGGATTTTATATAAAAATACAAAGAGTAAAGTAAGAGAGAAAATAAAATTGATAAGAATATCTCTTACAAGAAGAGATACAAAACAACCAACATAATGTTCAATCACTATACAGATGATTTTGAAGTATTGGAAAACTAAAAAATAACCTAGGGATGGATTTTGGTTGAGATGGAAAGGTTATAGGTCGAAATAAAGGAAATCACCTAAGCAGCCTGGTTTGGAATGCTAGTTTGGGAGAATATACGACATGTATTTATTTCACACAGTGTAATCTCGTGAAATCAATTGACACTGAAAAATTCATGGTCATTTGTTTAAAACCATGATTTAACCATTTCATACAATGAACCATATTCATGACATCTTCCCTGGGAAAATTATAGGGCATGTAATCACATTACATAATGTGTAAATTCTTGACATCCAGTACATCACAATGTTCCCTACATAAAAGCTAAAAACAAAAGAAAAGAATCCAAAAAATTATAAGGCATACCCTTCAAGGTAACATGGTGTTATAACCAACCCACTATAAAAAAATTCTATCCCTTTAAGATCTATTAGGAATTATCCATATCAAAAATATTAGGCCACTTCTCTATCTCTAGTGCCTTATTCTGCCACATCTCATGATAATTTGAACCATGTTTCCATAGAACATAGATAAAAGGTATCATACCCCATGAAGTACCATTTTCTCAAAATCAATTATCCTGATTGGATTCTTATTCATGGATAAATCATGGTTAACATATAAATATTACCCACTCAGAACATTAGATGGGTCAGTAAGATATCTCTAAAGCTGTGATACAAAGAAAAAATTATATATCAACAAAAAAATATGGAGGATGTGAAAAATTGTAACACACTATCCATATATTCTAAAAAACTCAAAAGGTACCACAAAATGAAGGGAAATAATCACTTTAATCCCAAGAAGTCTATGACCCAAAAGAGGTGAAACTTTCAAGAACACCTGGTCCCAAACTAGAATCTACAATAGTCTATAATGAATACCATAATAAGATTTGTAATGTCTCTATTACATAAATATTTTCAAACAAATCAATTGAATATTTCAAATATTATATTGATCATGGTCAGTTCTCCCTAGGAACATAGACTAATATTTGACCAAAACACAAGATATTTACATGGTCTTCTATATAAGGTCTCAAAAGGATCCATTCAGATTGCGGACTAGAAACTGTTATTTTAATAAAACTCGACCAGTCATAACTGCTCATCCAAAGATCCACCAAAATCATGGAAACAAGCATGAATCATATCCTCATGGATATGGATAGCCCTCTCATTCTAGGCATCCATCTCCATATAGTATTCGATACTCAAACAAACATGAGATCCCAGTGCCTACTGAAGTCCTGTCGAAGAGTGAGAAGTAAAACATGGATCCTTATTAAAGACTATAACATATGTAACTCAATGACAATTAAAATTCATGTAACATAGAGATTCCACATCTCCTAAATTTTTTTACCATGAATGGGTATAATGTGAACTTATTCATTCAACCCATCGATCACAACCAATGTCACATTATTCTTTCTTTGGGAATGTAATAACCCGACCAAAAGTCTATAGAAATCTCATCCAAATTCCAAGTTGAAAATGTAAGTGTCAGAAGGAAACATGAAGGTATCTAGTTCCCAACCTTGATCTATTGGAAATTATAAAAAATAAGAGAGAAATAGTAGTACCCCATCTCATACTTGATAACAAGATTCAATACTACATATCATAAAACATATTTGTGGTTTATTTGGGCACATCTCACTAGGAATTAATGAAATCAACAATAAAAAATTTCCTCATATATTACAACATAGAAAACCATATATGGAAACATAGAAATCGATCTATGGAGAATGACAACTTAGAAATGGTCTCCCCAATATAAATAGAGTCTATAATACCATGGAATTCATTATCAAGCTGTTTTTCCAAAAGAATCATCCCAAGAAGAGTGGAGTTCAACTGAGCACTGGACAATAAAACCTCATCCACTATTTCTCAAACACCAAAACTAATCTATGGAAAAAAAGACATAAATTTCCACACTTTTGATGATTATTTCATGGACACGGTCTAAAGACTCCTTCTCATTATATTAGTGAAAAAAATCCATTTCTATGGGTTATATGTAATGTAAAAATAAAAAAATATAGGTACTCCGGCCAACAGCTCTTGAGAATATTAAAATATTTTTTAGGGACAATGTAACTCAAGATTATGTTATCAAAATACACATTAAACCATTATCTGAAAAGGTAAATCCACCAACTCTTAAGCTTATTAATCATATATGTGAGTTCATGTTCATGGGTCAGAAAACTCCTCTCATGTGGCCCAAGCTACCGTGATCCATAGTCTACCATATGATCAACCTTCATAAAAACACATCCCAAACCTGAACCGAATGCATTGAATAAGACCATATATACCTGCTCTGCCAATGGAAGAGTCCACACTAGTGTATATGTCAAAATAAATTTCATTTAATCAAAATATATCTAACAATTCTAATCCCTTGAAAACATCACCCCATTCTATGGGGGGTGGTTATTAGAGGAGACAAATTTAAGAAAAAGTTTATGATTCAATGATAATACCCATCAAAACGCAAGAATCTCTTAATATCCAAAACATTTCATGGTTTTTCCAATGTCATGAAAACATTCAACTTATCATGAACAATGGGAATACAATATTCTAAAACCACATGTCCCAATGAAATTACTTTATGAATCTAGAATTCACATTTTGATTTTTTTGCATAATTTTATAGATTACTAAAAAATTATAGAAATACTATTTGATAATACAGATGATCATCCTTAGATTTGGATAAAACCAAGATTCCATCTACAAAGACAACCATGAATGAATCAAGATAATTAGGGAATATCCTATTCATAAAACATTAGTTAGAAATCATGGAATGAAAAGGTACCAATAATTTCCAAACCTGCTCTGAAATGTGCTGTTTTGAAGGTTGAATAATTTTATTCTGAACTGGTGATAGCCTGATCAAAGATTAATATTTGAGAACCAATTATACCCTTTTAACTAGTCAAAAATATCATCAATATATAGAAATGGATACTTTTTCTTTACAGAAACGCATTTATGTTTATGGTAATGAACACATAGAATAATAATTATATAATATTTTATAAAAAAAGAACGGGTGTTTCCCAAGGAAACAAACTCAGGTATATACAGCCTTTTTAAATAGATCATACAACCAAGTAATCAAAATATTTCATTTTAGCGAGTTCCATGTGGTAAGGAGGAATAGATAATGGTTGATTACTAGGTACCAAATATATATATAAATGTAACTTTCTTATTACTTGAAAACCAGATAAAATAGATTTAAAATTGTTTAAAACCTCAATGAAAACTGGAGGGGTACATCACTCAAATTTTCCCACTCTAGATCAAAAGAAGACGCATAAATTAAATTCCTCGACTCTGGGTAAGAAGGTCCAGATCTACTCAACCTCCGGTCCCCATCTACATGAACAATACAATACCCACCATTAGGTGTGGTAAAAGAGACAATGTAGAGATAAAAGTCTATTCATGCTATATTATCAATAATCAAATCCATACTGAGAATGAAGTCAAAAGGTTCTATATCAAGAACAAGTGAACCCCACGTAAGATAAATCTATGATAAAGAGAAAATAAAACTAGGACAAAAGATACCCTTCCCACTCTTTTGTTTGAGGGGTTTATAAATATTCCTAACATAATATAAATCAACCATATAAAGATTTATCAGGTTTATAATACATGTGGATATAAAAAAATGAGATGCACTAGTATTAAATAAAGTCATCATTATGTATGAAGAAATAGTGATGGTACCTATCATAGCTGATGTAAATGTATCTTCTTCTTCTTCTAGAGACAATTCCACTACATGGAGAAGCTTTGTTCCAAATGTTTGTGGCTGAATCCCCTTTGACATTGAAGCATCTGGTTATTCTACAATAATTTTTGCTATTGATGAACTCATAAAACTACATAGATAAATTAAGATACAACATAACTTTTTCAAGTGACTTGAATACCCACAAGAATCACATATCTTGGATTCCATTGAAAAACACTATTTTGAATATCCATGCTTTCCACACTAGAAGCAAGTCAAAGTGCATATTCCAGGAACTATAGGAAGTCTAGAATTACACAATTTTCACAACCCAGCCTGAGACTCATCACACATTCTATTTCCTTTAATATACCTCATAGAACTACCATTGGGAGAAAAAGAAACTTCGGTTAACCATAAATAACCAACTAGGTCATGCTTACCCATTAATTCCCTATCTAGCATGTTAACATAAGAGGATATATTTAGGAAGAAAACCTAATAAATAATATCAGAATGAAGGTCCATATCAAATCATAATGATTTTATAATATCATTCAATATAATCTCGGGTGCAAACTATAAAATCATGGAAACATGGATTGAAAATTCAGTCAAGGTCTTGAAAGCCTATTGAGTTTTAAAAAATCCATAGCCTTAGTCAATACCATAGACTCTAGACAAAACTGACCAGAAAAAAGAACCATATGGTCTTTCCACTATAATCCATCGTGCTTCTTCACCATCACCATAGAGTCCCACCATCACTTACTTGGTCCATCTTTCATAAATGTAGAATACATTACCATAATAACTTTGTGAATTTATAAAAAAATAAAGAGAAATATATCTTACTCATCCAATCTTTATCCACTTATGGATCATTCAAACCTTAGAACATTGGTGTCTTCTGGTGAAGTAACTTTTTAGCATGATTCTAAGATTCATCCCTACACAGTTCCACAGTTTGAGCATGAATGGGAATGGGTAAAGGTGCATATCCTGTATCATGTAAAGAACACACAATAATGTAAATGATATTATGGTTAATGGGAGGATTCAATCAAAGTGGTTCATCAGCCGCTACCTAAAGGATATAATTCACACATCATCCCGAAGGCATGGTGCTACCCAACATCAACAACAAAATTGAAAATGTTAGATGATTTCTCAGATCAATAACTCAAACAAGATAAATAAAGAAAATAATACCCCACATATATGAAAATATTATTTGGACTTCAAACCATCCAAATAAAAACTAGGGAAAAGACTAGAATTATTATATTAGATGCATTTCCCTAACCACCCATGTTAACTAAAAGATTACAATGATATGATACTTCTAGAAACTCACTCACAACTACCTCCTATGTCCCAACAAGATCTGTTAACTACATACTAACATCAAGAGAAAATGATCAAACAACACCTTTAATACCTCTCTATCACGAACCGTCCTAGAGAACATGGTACCCTGATAACTGAGTCATCCCTAACATAGATCAATGTGCATTCTTGATTCCCATTGGTTGGTGATAGGAACCTATTATATTACAAGATAATAGATGGAATTATATTTCCATGAAAATAGATGAAGATATAGATATATGTCAGTATACTCAACAATGCGTAAAGAGAAAGTACTAGAAAACGTATAGGTATATCAAATCCCAAAATAGTACATCAAAAAAAATTTCGAAAATATTAAAGATAAAATTAACACCCCGAAACAAATGTCACTTGTACTCGAGAAATTAAATAACATCCTCCACCTCTATGTGGCACTTTCCCATTACTTGGACCTAGTTGAAGGAAATCTACAATCACCCTAAGGAATTTTTAGGATGTTAGTTATAAATCCCAGTAGGGTCTCACCAAGTGTTCCATAATATATTATATAATAATAATCCAAACCAAGCTATGAATTTTAAATAAAATAAAGAATGGTAATACAATTTATTATTTAAACCAAAAACATGATCTCATTTAAAAATGATGGAAAACATTTCAAACATGGATTAAATATTCATTTTAGAAAAAATAATTTATCTAATTAAATAAAACGAAGAAAATAGTTCTATAGTTAATAGAATATATATATATATATATATATATCAAAATAATCATAACAAGAACCATGTTTATCTACCTTATGGTAAGATAGTTCCTGTTTAGTGTATCCTCACACTCTCATACCAGTGACCATAGAAATTTGTACGCACATCCCTCAGGCATATGCCAAATAGGAATCCTCAACATCCCATGTGATATATGATCTACATATCTAGGTTTATTTAGTGTTTTCATAATCAATATTTTTCTAGGAATTTCCTTCTGAGCATGTGGGTCCCAAATAACCAACAAATTACTCAAGCTCCTATGTGCTAAATCAATAATTCAATAATGAGAAAATCATCACATTTCAAAAAAAAATTACACTTAATTTTCATAATTTATTTTTTCAATATTACAACTCAATTTTAAAACAAAAACAAGGAATTTCCCACATTTCATGAATACCGAAAATACAACCAATCATATGTCTCTATTAAATCAATTTTATAAATTTTTCTTAAAAAAATCAAACCAAATATTTAATTTGATTAATTTTCAAAGGCTCAAAAAATTCAAATTCTATAAGAATTAGTGGTTTTATCCAAATTAAATATCATATCAAATAAAAATTCCAATTAACATTTAATTGGGTTTTCAAAAATATGATTAAATAAAATATCAAATAATCCTGAAAATCAAGGTTTAATAAAATATCCAATATCAAAAAATACCAGTTATTCATTAAAGTCAACACCAGAAATGGGACTCTCTAGTAAGAGACGAAGATGATTAAGATCTAGGATCATAACCTAGAATCATGATTCAGAAACATAAATTTTAAATCCATCAATATTAATATGAACTATCTAAATCCAGAGTAGAAATAAAGGGAGAGAACAGAAGATATAATAAGGTCTCTTACCCTAACAGATGCAACACCATCAACTAGATGATCAATCCCCGAATGGATGATCAAGAGGTATTGGATAAATCCAAAATCACCAGGGGATATATATTGGTCAAGAGGGAAAGTGTGTAGGTTAAAAAATGAAATTATACAATCTTTATTTTTTAAAATGTTGGGGTGAGAGAATATGTGTTGTTTATTTATTTCAGTTTATGTAATCCCATGAAATGAAATTACACTAAAAAATGCACCTCTTTTTTTTTAAACCAGATTTAACTATTTCATGTTTATAACCAAATTAAAAACATATGTCCCAATATAATTAAAAATTGTTTAATCACATTACACGATGCTTAAATTCCAGGAATATAGTTCTTCACCCAGTTCCCTACACCAAATGCCCAAATAAAATAAATGAATCCAAAACAAAGGACAAAGTATAACATAGAAGGTAATGTGGTGTTACAATTATCCCATACCATAAATATAGAAAATTTCCTTGATCTCACCCAAAATATTAATTTTAACTATATTATTTTAATGTTTTGTTGATGTGACTTGTTGAAAACTACATAAATGTTTGTAAGGTGACCAAAAAACTAGTGTGATTTGAAGACCAAATCATTAAAATAATATTACACTGTTATCAGGCATAAAGGAATTGATTTTTTTATTCAATGAATGCTAGAAAATATCGACAAAATTATAGAAAATGGATGGAATCACCAAGTATAATTATAATTCATGAGGAGCCTTGAAGTATATGTATTCTATTTTTGGATAATACCAATAATAAGACTCGAGATGTGGGATGAATTGAGTTCTTTTAAATTTTATTTCTCTTAGAAGATTATCCCTATCCTATTTAATAATGAATTATAAACTATTATTTAATAAAACATTCAATAGAAAGAAATCAAAAATGAAACATACATTGATTGATTTATAGTTTCTAAATGAATAGAAGTTCCTAAGTCCAATCCATTTCCACTCTTATCCATTAATGTAATGATTTTAACTAGTCAATTCCTCTTTCCAAGGACTATTAGTCCTTTCATGTGGGACTTAATGACAATTTGAAAGCATTCAACACATGGAACAAGTACATGGTCAATCAACCAGGCTCTAAAAATACTTTACAAGTAGTAGCATTCAATGGTTCTTTTATCGGGAACCTTTACAATGAAAGTTAAAACATAAACTGTTTATAGACATCAGATCACAACTACAATAAATGGCATAAAATATAATTATTTTAGAGAGAAATAATTTGAAGTTAATGAATCTTCAAGAGAGCCTTTAATTCATAGAAAAAATTATCGATAAGTTCATTTGGTAGATCAAAACTTATTATTTCATATTTTCATTAAAAACATAGTGTCATTATTACATTTTTTGAGAAAATAATTCTATGTATTTTCAGTCACCTCACCTCTCACGCATAATAAAACACTTACACAACACTTATATTCTCTATGTTGGAAATACATGTGCAGACTCTCATTTAAACACACAATACACTATATGTAAAATAGGGATTAGTAACATGTATTTTTCTTTGAAATTCCTTAGAAGTAGTTGTTAAAAATAAAAAATATTTTACTTATATTCTTTCTCAGTACAAGGATATTATTTTAAAAAATATTTTCTTAAAGAGGTAGTAGATCATTTAAATATTTTATATAAACTTTAAAACCTTCACTTGATTACATCAATGGTAATAAATACCAACTTACAGTATGACATAGCTAGTTTAAAGAATTCAATCAACATATCAAAATTTTTTAATAGAAACAATATGGTCAATTTAATCTTATGAATAAACATAGAATATTATACTTCTTTTATCCAAATTATATTACATAGGAATTTTATTCACATAGTCAAATCTAATGTAGTCAATTTTAAATTATGTATCCAATTTCACATCGTAGAAGATTAATGTAATTTATTTATGTATCTGATTACTCACAAAAATTATTTCTCTTGTATAAAATTATTATTTGTGACCGTTTTATGAATCCAAATGATCGATGTAGGTGATTAATAACATATCTGTTCTTATTAACATATGAAATTTACATGTAGATTATTTCACAATGTAGCTTATTGATATATATATTTCCTTCCTGTAGGTGATTGGTTGACATTGTCGAATTCCCTCACCTAGGAATAAACATTTACGTTGGTAAATTTCCCTATCTAAGAAGATTTTCATCTAGATCATCGAAATACATTACATAAGAAATTTATGGACAAACACATAAGAATAAATTAAATCATGATAAACAAACATAGAAAACAAGATTATCAGTAATGTATGAAGGGTATTTTAGATCATCAAAACATAAAGTACATGTAATGTATTGAATCAAAATTAGTAGTCTAAAAGTCACCCAATTTTTATTTTTTTAAAAACCATAATTCTCATAAAACCAAATAGAGAGAATTGTAGGTATTAAATATAAACGTTTAAAATGATGAATCATAAATTAAATGATATCTAATAAATATGTAGTTGTCTCCATCATAGTGACTTTCTTATTTTCTATTTGAAATTTAGAAACTTTTCTCATTTTTAAAAAAAATTCCCCCTTTTTAATGTGAAAAACTTCTCCCAATTTTTGTGTCATAAAAAATATATGCTAAGAGAGATGTAAGATATGTTAATATAGAACATAAAGGTATGAAAAATTTAAATGTAGTGAACAATCTTAATTATTAAATTATAGAATGATTGGAGTTTAGTGAATAAAAAAAGATAATAAATAATATCAAATTAAAACAATCACAAAAAAACTCATGAAAAATAAGGAAATACTAAAGTATTTTATATTTCACATTGATAAAAAAACACAAAATAAATATATCACATCAGTCATGGAAACCATTTTGGTTTTGGGGAACATAATATTGAGTATGGATTGGGTTTGAAAGTTGGTGAATATTTGTAGGTATACTATGTGGATTGGGTTTGATATTAATGGCCATAAACCCCTTATATTCGTTTTCTAGGTTTTTAATAAGTATTGGCTAGATCAGGAGAAATGGTTCTTCTTCTCTCCAATACTTTATCACACAAATCTATCATCATAACAACAACATAATAGAACAATTCAATAATAAAAAGAGGTGGTTGTTTATGATTTTAATAAATAGATATGAGCCTATTCCTGAAAACTTTTATTGAAAGGTTAAACTTGTGAAGAAGTGAAATTTTCTGATTCATTAATTGCAGGAATACAAATCAGTAGAGAAATGTCTACAGCTGAAATTCCAGAAGCCATATCCATAATAACATTGTTCATAATCAGGTTTATAGATTAATATACATCAATCAACCTACAAGTCTGTGAATGAAATTTACTTTTTGAGTCTAATAACATACCCTAAAATGTTTTGAACAACTTATTTATGATCCTTGATAAAAGACAGAAAAAATGGAACACTAATAGCAGGTTGAGGATCAAATTGATCTATTCGAAGACTATCGATTAAAGTTGATTAATCATCTGCCATTACAAATAATTATCAAAATATGATTTGGATAGATAGGACACTTTAAGATCATTGGTCTCATCATTTAAACAATATATCTCTATTGATAAACCATAACAATATTCTCTTATCTTGTAATCCTCCATCAAAACATCATTAGCAAACAATTATGTTTTGAATATTTCTGAATTCATTATAAATAAATGGGTTACCTTATGAGTAGTTGAAGGTGAAGACAGAACCAATTGTGTGTGGTCACTTTTATCTAAGTCTATAACAATATCAACTTATCTAATATAATATATTGGTGATCTGAAAATAATTGGATCCACACCTTTATTATCACCCACTAACTCTGGACTTCTCTGAACATTAGAGAATACAGGCTCATTCCGAGCTAGTGTTACTTCAGAAAGAGTAGAATTTGTCTAAAAACAATATCTATATGGTGAAATTTAGCAGATATAGTAGTTTCACATGTCCCTTTATTTTGAGTAGTCACATCCTCCTGAATCTAGATAGACTCATCAGTTATGGGACTTATAATAGGAATTAAAAATCAATTTATATCGATGGTGTCTCTTCTATTGCTATAATAGACACTAGATCTATATGTGTTTCATTACAAGGTAGTGAGGTCTGAGCTGACTCCCCCTAAGTCACATTCACCTAACCAACAATCTTCAAAGAGTTTAAGTAAAACCCCATTAATATAAAACCATCTTTAAGAGAACATACAATAGGGTTTTAATTTTATGACATTTTACCACATCACCTTTATTTAATCCTATCTATCTCTTCTTAAAAAATTATTTAATTTAATCTACCGCAAGGATAGAAGTTTAACATCCCTTTTTCTTAACAGAAATGATGTAAGAATCTCACCATGTATCATGGAAAACATAACTTCACATTTCTAATCAAGGAATACATCAAATACATATCATGAACTATTACATTCTCCATTTTTCCCGCTCTTTGAGTTATAATAGTATGTAAATTCTTACATAATACTTTACATTCAACAAGTATCTCTTTAATTTTATTCTTTTATAAAATAGAGGTTATAAAAAACATAAACACATATGTTTGACCAACTGATTTTTTCCCAACAAGAATCTAACTAAAAGAAAAATCCCACTTACCGAGACAATAAAAAACCTTAGCCATCTCAATAGAAGAAACTACAACTGAATTTCTTTCAACATTTTATGAGAATATTATAATTGTTAGATTGGAATGAAACTTTTAATTCATCTCAAAAACATTTAATTATTCTTTCAAAATATAAATCATACTTCCACTCAACAAAATAAATTTAACACCCCAACCCAAGAAGCCCAAAGCCGGTGCATTATTACATTACATTGTAATGATTACAAGGAATCAAATCCCAGTGGACCATTCAGTTTGGTAGTCTTGGAATCCTATATTATATACATGATACCCATAATACATTGGCATAAAAACTAAAAACATCATAAATAATGAAATGAAATAAAATTCAACCTTGAATACCTATTCAAATATTTTTTCTTCATAACCTAGGGAATGAAACATAAAATTTGTGAGATAAAATGCTTGATAAGGGTAAGTTAAATAGATTAAATAATGAATTAGTTAGAATAAATAAACATGGAAAAGTGATTAGCTAAAACCTCATGTCATATATTGACAATATAAGGAAAAATTAATATGGAAAGGTAAGAAACTAAAACACTTACCATTTAATCAATGAATTGAAAATGAAATATATCCATAGATATGTCTATGAAAAATCTCCTGGATGAATAATAACATAACTAAATTGGGGAAATTATTCTTTAATAGGTTTTAGGTCTAAGGAACATGAAAAGATATACCACCAATACCATTCACAAGTTGGTTTAAATTTATGGATAAAACAAGTTTAATTTTTCTAACGTATTTGACTCATGAGAACATGTTGATTCTTCATGAAACTATATACAGTCTGGGATCTAACATTCATTTATAGTGAAAATAATTCCTCATAGTTAACAATAAAAAAATATTTAATATTCCTAATCAAATATCTGTATTTAATAAAGAATATGTAATTATCTATATTTCCTCAAATAATCATATTACTGTCAAAGTAAATACCATATATAAAATGGTATATGGTGTAGGACATACTAATATTCATTTTATTAAAATATGGATATTCAGGTAAATTTTCAATGGAAAATGATTATAGTAAAGTGATCATGTCAAGATAGGGTTAAAAATCACAAAGTTAAGTGAGATTTCAAAGATTTTCCTTAGGAACAATCATAAGGAAAATAATCATTAAACATTTTAAGGTTCCCAATATAACATTGAAAAATTTGAATCATAATATATAAAATGGTATGAAATTAAATAAAATAAATAATATAATTAAAAAAATTATTTATGATATATAAATATAAATTCTATATATACACTAAATAAAACTGATATCGCACTTAATAACCAATAAGTCTCAATAAAATGTAAATTGAGCTGAAATTCTAATACCTTAACATTCTTTTTCTCATGTGGTCTTTATCCTCCTTCATTGTTTTTTGAAATATGTTACTAAATTATAACATAATCATAATCATATTCATAATATCATATATTATCTTCTTATACTATATTATTACCTATTTGTTAAAAATTCATTACTTTGACTATTTCGGGTGTTAATTGTATTGTTTTCTCAACTATGTTTTGACATGTGGTTTTTTGTTCTTATTATTTTTATCATTGTTTCATCATCAGTAGAATGTATAACATGATTTAATTATCATATATATTATGTAAATATTTATTTATAGTCTTCTATAATGTGTGTAGATAATAAATTAAAAGTACCGTTCATGGAGACGGTTAGTCGTACATGCTTAAGAACACTGATTACAATTCATTTTAGTACAAAATGAATTAAAAGTAAATGATACATATTTATATTATAATTATTGTATATTATATATGAAATAAATGATTATTAACCTGAAAATAAATTTTTTATTAAGATAACCTCTTTTACAGAAAAAGTGGGAAACCAGTCTAGTATACAAAAGACAATCAACCAACATCCTAAGTAATAGATGAATCTATGAATAGAAGCTTAAGAAATTTAGAGACCTTACATATGAGGAGAGTACATGTTAGGGAATAATTCATTTCATCTCTATCACCTTTCATGACGTCTTAAAAATGGTATATCGTCTTTTCCCAAGTTTGGATGAGCTCTTCCACAATAATCTTCTTTTTGTTGAATCTACAAGCCAATATGCCCTGTTTTGTTTGCATCCCGACACCTATCACCTTGTTATGATTTACCTTAATAATACCCTCAACAAGCCTATCAAAATCCTCTAAAATAGTGTTGACCTCTAGATCCATCTTGGATAATTATCTGTTTCAATTAATGATGGTTTCCTACTAATAACATTCCATCATTTCTGTTCCACTTGCGGGGATATCAATCCCTTCACCCTCATTATATGCATTCACAAATCATTTATGGTGGTTACCCTTCATGTGATTCTAACTCCTTAGAGAAGTCTTTCCCCACAATCTTGTCTTTTCCTTTGTACTTTCTCATAGAGTTGTTGTCGGCAATAGAGGGAACATTCAGAGGAATATATCCTTTACTTGAGGAACAAGTAATAGGAGGGCTTTTTAATTTCGAATAGTCCTTTCTTCTTCACATCCTCTAGGTGTGATTAATAAAGTATTCTAAAACTATGATACTGTTATTTCCCTTCTTTTAATAGGATCAAAGATAGTTTTCCACAATATCTACTTATTTGGACTTAATAGAGGAATCTGAAGAAGAATCCATATCCCCCCCAAAGAACCTCCAGTCTCATTGGGGGATTCTCATCAAGGGAAGACTCCACATAATTCCCTTCCTCCAATGCGCTACAAACTTTTTCTCCCAGTAATGGATATTTATTTTGATATTTATTAACCATTCTTCTTGATTTAACCTTATCAACATAAGATAGAGACACCGGTGAGATCTGTTATGAACCTCTTTACTGCACAAAAACTATTGAGGAACACCTGGGTGATCTGAGAAATAACAATAGTGTACAGGAACATCATGAACACCAATTATGAATCTCCCTGGAAAATATGATTCATTCTAATCTGGAGCCACCCGAACTGATGAAGGGGGGATTGAGATACTAGGGATAGGTTCTATGGTAGAAGCACCCACCCCCTAGTTCCCACTAAGCCCAAAGGCTCTTTCACATTAGACTTGTGTTCGGCCGGTTCATTACTCAACTAATTTAAAACATCCATAATATTAATATTATTATCCCTAGTACTTGGTTCATTTAGACTAGAATTGACTAGTTTTGGACCTACATTAACCACATGGCCCATTGATTGAGAAGTGAGATTCTCTTTACCATCATCTTTGACCCCATGACAACAGATAGTAGTGGAATGAACCAATCAATTATTGGATGAACAAAAATCCAACAATGATTATAAGAATACATTTTTCTTTCATTTATGTTCTCCCTAAATCACAATACAAATGATATTCATTGAATCTTTGGAGACATAAATTTAATCCCAAATTATAGGAGCAAGGATATAATAGAGAGCACAAGTGTGATGATCTGAACATAAGAAGTTTCCCACCATGATTTCAATCAACAATAGAATCAAAATATTTTGAAATGGAAGATGTAATATAGGAAGGGTAATTCAAATTGGTTCCAACTTTAGATCCTGTTTCAAGTTGAACTCAAACGAAAAATGAAAAAGTGAAAAGGGAAAGCCGAAGAGAACACGAGGTGTGGTAACCTAGGCTAAAATCAGATGTTTCTATGTCAAAAAGTGGAATATAAAGTGATTTTGGTCCAGGAGACCTATAACTTCCCACTTTCATAAGCCCCAACAGTCAATGAATTACTTGTCAGTGGAATCTACAAAGGGATTCCCCTTGCCGAAATGACCCACCAAAGATAGATGAAGTAGAGAGGACGAATTAGTAAACAAAAATAGGAGATCAAAAGTCGGGAAAAACCTCCTTCACATAGTAAGAATTTTGGGAAATTTGTCTATTAATATCATCTTGAATATGTTAAACATATAATGTGAATGAATCACATCGCATTGAGGGGGTGTTAGTCCACACTTCAACAATTGATGTTATCATATTTATGCAATATGGAATGTATATAGGTATATTTTAGAAAATAATAAAATAAGAATATAGATATTATAAATATCATATATATCGTATATATTATAATATTTTCCATCATAATATCCACCATGATATGTGGTAATGGAAAAATGAACATTCATCGTTTTATGAGGCAGTAGTTCACTGTAAACAGAAATAGTACATTCATTACCCATTATATAGTGGTGTGTGTAAGAATAGGTATAAATATTTACATAACAACATCCTTGTGTATTTAGTGAATGAGTTTTGATATATAAAAAGTGAATAAATATATTTTAGTGGGTTGATAATGGAAATGAAACTAGAAATATTTAGATAAGATGTTACCTCGTAATCGTGTAACTTATTTCGGTTTATACCAAAATGATTCCTTTGAAGGATTATTTCGTAAATGGAGGCTTAAAGGTCTAGGGGATGAATTTTGGGAATTTTTTTTGGTAGATATTGGTCAAACCAAGGTTGTTTTAGAGGTGTGATGAATGGGGAGAGCTGGTGGCCTAATATAGGGAAGTAAAATGACTCACATGGAATTTATGGAATCAAGTTAGCTGAACACATGTTAGTAGATAAAGAATGTCATAAAAAACTAATAAACTTTTTAATGGAAGGTTTATGGACGAGATATGGCTATAAAATAGGATTTTTACAAGTGGATAGGTAATTTGGTCCTTTCATTTAAATGTTTAGTCCTTTATTAAACTTAATTTTGCCTTAATAATTATAATTAATATTAATTACTTTCACTAATATTTTTGTTAATAACTATTTTGAACAAATTATTCATTATAATTATAATGATTAAAAATATGGAATACATTTTTAAAAATTCCAATCACTTATGTGGAATATATTAATTCAAAATTCATCCCTCAATCATGATGAAAACGTAGGTCATTTAAGTAAAAACGTCAAAACGTTTGTTGTGATTTTATTGTAAATTTATACATGAAATTGATTATAATAACCTAAATTGGATTAATTGATAAACATATTATCTAATTAAAATTTAATACTAATAAATGAAATTAATATAACCTTGTAGAATAATCATATGAAAAGTATTTTTGATCTAAAATGTAGTATTTTTAACTATTCATTTAAAATGAAATTTTTCATAAGAACATCAAAAATTTAAAATAAACTAATTATTATGGTCTGATTTAAAATATGAAGTTTATTTTCACATATCAAATAAATTAATGTGTAAGATTAAAATTTTAAATGGGTTCTCTATTTAAATCAGTAAAAATACCTTAATAAAAATATAGTATTTTATACATAAAATTGTGTTTATTTTGATCATATGCTTATCAAATCCATGGAATTAACATTAAAAATATAGAATAATATATATAACATATATATTTAGTTAAAATAATTCATTAATTATTTTTAATATAACTTATTAGGATAAAATTTATTTATGAAGATAAAAAAAGGTTTTATATAGAAACATTGTGTTTATATTTCAATTGGTTACTATATTCATTTATAATTAATTTTCACCCTATGAATTAATATTATATTACTGTAATGAATATATATCATAATATAGATAATAATAATCATAACTGCAAATTTAATTCTTGGGTTAATTCTTATTATATTAACTAATAATTTATTAATAATGTATGGTTAAAACTCAGTGTTGCGTGTAATGTGAGGTTCCGAAGAATGTTTCTCTTATAATCAACACAATGTAATTCAGAGTAGATCGCATTAGAAAATATATAATATAACAAATATATTTTGAAGTTTCATGGTAATACATACCCTTACTCTCTTGGTGTTACGTGTCACGCACACTATTGAATATAAGGTTCTTATTTAAGAATTTTGGGGAGTTACATTCTCACCACCTAAATTAAATTGCGCCCTATAAATTTAAAATTGATCCCAGTGATAAAGGGATTGAAAATAAACTATCTCTAAAATTCCCACATTGTAAAAATATTTAATATCACATATTTTTAATAAGAGAGAATGGAATGTACAATTTTCATGTAACTGGGTTCCCTAGTAGGAGAACATAAGTGGAAAATAGAAACATGGATAATGAAGAAAAATACCAACAGTCAAGTTATGATGGAGATTTAGAGACAACATGTTCAGATGAAATTGGTTGACCATAAAACCATAAACCATAGGTGGGAGTAAAGACTGTTGATATCATTAAAAATGATGATAATAGGAAAACATTTTTAATCAAACACATTCTTTTCTATATTTAAGGAATTCTTTCACTCTATAAGAATATAATAAAATATATGATTCATTAAACATAATATTTTACTTTTACTATTCCATGAACTATATCCACTTTATCTCTTAGCATATGATTCTTTATATTGTGAAGTAATACATTGACCTCTAAAAGAGCATCCAATTTTCATCATAAACCATTTTATAAATGGTTAATTTTACAACAGATTATAATCAAAAAAAAATTGAAGTAAAGTCACTAAATTTCCAAAATAAACTTTTCATTAGCCCTTAATCAACATGAAGCATCTCTAAATTTTTCACATTCTAAACATGTAAATAACTTCATCATGTATCCTCTCAAAATATTGTAATAAATCGAATCACCACAAAACCTTATTTTGAAAAATAATTCTTTTTTATTCTTTATATAAGACTCAAGTTATTGGATATATTCCTTAAATAAAAATGTGTTGTAAACCCTATCAGTATAAAAAAGAAAACATTTCAACAAGTCATTAATCGATTCTATGGTAGTGATCACCTATCCAACTCAATCATTTCTTCATCATCATCTCAACATCATGATCATATTACGGTCTATCTTTCCTTTAATCCTTTGTTTTTTTTTTGAAAAGTTTTACTTTATACTGAATAAATTATCTCAGTACCATTTGAAATATGATCTCAAATCCTTATAGGAAAGGTATTATAGTATAATACCCATATATTCCATAATTATTATAACCAGTACATTGATGATAAAATATTAAAATGACATAATTCGTTAATAGGTATATCAATCATTCCTCTTCATATGTGATAGTATCAGTATTTGACCATTTTGCAAAAGCATAATTTGTGATATATTCCTTTAACGATTAAGATATTGATTAACATAGAGTCTTATCTCATAGTAGTTGAAGAAATGTATAATGGAAAAAAAATATTGCCCTTGCAATCCCAAACATGGTGTCCTTTTTCTCCACACTTATAGAAAACTCACATTCCCTTCAAGAAAGTATAATAATTTTTATTTCCAAAATTATCACATGTTTTAAAATCATTCTTTCCATTCATCTTCATTGACACATTCCCTTTTTCATGGTGCTCATATATCCTCCCCTTGTCTTAGATTCCTTCAAAAAATAGGATTTGGAGTATTATTTACCCATCTCATTTTTATATGATACTATATCCTGATATGATGAAAATTTCTGGAGTCATGTTCCCTTTGAAATACTATCTTAAGACCATGGAAGATTTTATACATATTAGCCTCTGGATAACAGGCATTGGTGAGTTTCAAATTCCTTCTACTATATTCCATTTCTAAACAATGGAATATAATTTATTAAATCATAACATAATGTATAATTCCAAATGTGGTATAACGCATAAATTTATGCATTCCAAATCTTAGAATCATAATATTTGATTACATTGTGAAATCTTTACATTCAAAACCTTCATAATGGTAGTTAAATAAAATTTGAACTATCCTAAGCATATCCCCTTGGAGTGTTACTCCAGGTTTTTAGTAAGGCCCATTATCATTTACCAACATACCCCTAGGCTGGACCGGATCACCATGTTAGATTTATTACTCGATAAATCTGTGCAAGAACCATGTCCCCTTGTAGTATTTATATAGGGATGTATTTCTTGGAATACCCACATAATATCCATCATTCCAAAATTCTTGGATGTTATTCTATACACATACTCATAACCTATTGGGTGGTTGTGATCCATTATCTAATTATTCTAAATCTAGTATCCAAGGTTATTTATAAACATCCTATGATACCAATTGTAATGCCCTGACCCCAGAAGCTCGAAGCCAATGCAATACTATATTACATTGGCCTGTTTAGAAGGAATCAAATCCAAAAAGACTAATTTGTTTTTTAGTCTTTAAAATCCATATTATATTCATGATACCCATAATACATTGAGAAATAGAAAATAAAAACATCATATATAATAATATGAAGTAAATAGCATCTTTGAAAGCTTATTCAATGATTTTTTTTCATAACTTCGGAATTTAAACATAAATAGGGTGAGCTCAAATGATTAGTAAGGGTAACTAAAGTTGAATATATAATTAATCAGTGATAATAAATTAACATTGAAATGTGATTAGCTAAAAACATATGTGATTCAATAACTAGGTAAAGAAAAATAAATACAGTAAGGTAAGAAACTGAAACCCGTGTCATTTAATCAATGAACTGAAAAATGAAATGTATCAATAGATATTTCAATGAAAAATATTAGGGATGAATAATAACTAAACTAAATGAGGGAAATTATTTCATAAGAGATGCCCCATTTGTGGCACATGAAAACCTACTCCATAAAGACCTTTAATAAGATGGTTTAAAAATATAGATGGAAACATATTTAATTAGGCCAACTTATTTGTCTCATGAAAACATGTTGATACGTCGTGGAGCTATATAATGTTTAGGATACACCCATAATTTTCAGTATAAATGATTCCACATATTTAATAATTAAAACAAATAATATTTCTAATCAAATATCTATATTTAATAAAGAATACCTAATTATCAATATTTACCCAAATAGTCAAAAAACTATCATAGTAATTACGGTATGTACACTAGTGGGGAAATAGGATTTTACATCAGTTTTATTATTTTTGACGTCGGGTTGTAACTAATTTTTATAAAGATTACATAAAATATTTCATTTTCTGGATGGGTTTTCCTAAAAACGATGCTAAAATGATTTTGGTAAAGGGATTCTGCATCAGTTATTATAGAAAATGATTCCAAAAAACAAGGACACGAGGGTTTTTAGCTAGGAATTATATAAAAACCATTGATGAAAACCATTTTTTTAAATTTTTCGCATCGGTTTTTTTAAAAACCTACGCCAAAAGTAATTTTTTTAGAAAAATAAGAATATTACACTACCAAATTAATCGAAACCCTCGTAATAAATATACTATATATAGAAATCAAACATTACTTATCATGGAATAAAAATGTATAACATAAATTATTTTATGTATTTAATCATAAAATTATCTATGCATTTGTATTATAATGTAGAATTGAAATACACGTATAACAAATTTACAACATGCTCATTGTTGGTTATTGTTGAATCATTAATTTTATTATCAGTGTGTTCAATGGCCTATTATATCAAACGAGTGAATTTTTTAAGCCATATGTAATATTATTCATAAACATTAAATTATACATACCTCAAATCCTAATATGACTTAACAAATAGTTCGTAAAAATAGATTGAATATGGGTAAGTTTATTTTGGGAATAAGACTGGTAATCATTGAATGCCTATAATAACATTGAATAATATGAGTTTAAAAAATAGAATAATATGGAATAAAATATAAAAAAATAATATATCTAACCTTATCACATTTAGTAGTTTTCCAAATTTTGATTATGGAATACATGAATCATATAATATAATAACCACATTTAACATGTCCTTTTTTAAGATGAAAATTAATTTATAAAAAAATAAATTGATAATAAACCCAATATATCAAAAAACCATAATAAAATATAATATAAAAACTAATTACCTTTACTTCCACATATTGGAATGCATTTTGTTTATTTATCGAAATGTGTTCTTTTTTAAATTTTTTCCATGAACTGCATTTTAATATATATAAACAAATAATACATGTCTAATCATTGAGGGTAAAACAAAATGAGCATATAAAAATAAACATACCTTTTTAGTAAGGTGGAAAATATTTTGCGAACATTCCCTCATAGAGAGAAAAACAAATATAAGGTTCATTCACATGGAAAAAATACACCTAACATCCAATGCACCCCTAAATTACAAAAATATAACAATTATGGAATATATAATTATCATTATATTGTAATTATGTATTTCTTCATACTTATCAAGATATGGAAAAAACCAAAACCCAATCTCGGTATGTGATAATCTCTCACATATATATGAAACTATATCAATATTCTTCATATGTTGCACTTCCATGAAAATGAATTATAGATCTATAAAACTATAAATTCAAGTTCATTCATTTTTTTGATGAATTGTGTATAGATAAATAATTTGAAATGAAAATATTGTTATTAAATTTAAAACCATATTTTATTATAGAAAAACAAATTCAAATGCCATTTTACATACAAGGAAAACAATTGCACCACACTTGGGTCGAGCTCTTCGAAATAAACTAGATGCATGATATCTACATTGAGTAATATCAATATATAGTCTATTCCACATGTATCAAATATCTTATGAAACTCATAGATAAAATTAAATAATTAATAATCATGAGATAGTCTTTGTATCCCATAAGAAATATCAGAAGTATCTATAGTCGATTGTTCCCAAAAATTATGTTTCACTTGTGAAGTTTTTTTCTTTCAGATAATCCTAGATAAGTTAAATGATAGAAAACATTATAAGTAATTTTGAATCATTTGTTATTAATATTTAAAAAAATTCATTCCTCATATGAAATATAATGAAGAAGAGCAGTTGTCCAATGTAAAAAATGACCCACACAATCCCCAACTCTGGTGATCTCCTCAGTATGAAATGTTAGTATATCATTAGGATATATAATATCACGTACTAATAATCTAAAATCCCACATCTACATCGGATTGGGATATACAAAATCCCCCAAAAATGAATGAGTCCAAACAAAACAATATATATATATATATGAGTATCTCTAGCTAATAACTCATAGTATATGGTATGGTCCGAGCAAGGAAGTAGAAGATAAAAGTAAGAATATGGCACAGGGTTAGTCCAGGTGATCAGGTTGGGAAGGATGAAAAATGAAAAAATTATAGTAGTGATTATAATTTATAAAATATAAAAATTTATAAAAAACAAATAATATACGGTTTGGTCCAAACGAGGAGTTGGGGGATCTATGTATGAAAATATGGTGGGGTAGTCTTGTTTTGTAAGCTAAGAAGGCTGAAAAATGAAAAAAAAATTATTAGAGTTTATAATTTATAAAATAGGAAAATTGATGACAAATAAATAATATAAGGTCTGGTCCTAGTGAGGTGGTGGAGGATCAATGTATATAGATGGGTCAGGGTAGTCTGGATATGTAAGATGGTAGGGATGAAAATGAAAAAGTTATATTAGTTTTTATAATTTATAAAATATAAATATTGATGAAAAATAAATAATATACCTGGGAAGGTTTCACAAATTGTGATTGTATTTCCATGTGTTATAAAAAAATCCTACTGAACTGCTAATTGAATTTGATCACCCATATAATGTTTCAAATCATTCAGATCAGGTTTTAAGGATTCTATTTCATGTTCTCTTGATTTCTTACTATGAACCAAAACATTCTGAATACTAACACTCTCCTGATATCCTCTAACAAGGCTGAGAAGTTATTCCTTTTCCAAATTAGTGGCCAAGATTCCAATCCTATCCTCCTAGAAAAAAGAGCCATGTGTCTCTTTCTCATGAATTTCATCCTGAAATTAAAAATGAGAAATCTATATTATTATTTATAATTTAAAAAATAGAAAAAATAATGACAAATAAATAATAATTACTTACAATATTATCAGCTACTTTATTACCTTCCCCTGTAATATACTATTCATTTTTCCTTCTCTTTTATTGTTTTTATTTTTCGTGGTGAGTGAGAGGAGATGGAGGACCAAACTGGACCTCTTCTAAACAACTACTAGATCATGCACATAATGATTCAAATTTTTCTTCAATAATTTTCTTCTCCAAATATGGATACCCTCCACGTTATAATGTATGATGGCATACATTTCTAAATGGGATATCTTGATGAGATCTCTTAGATTATTTTTATAAAATAATAAACTACTATGTGTTAAAAAAAATATAATAACATTTATAATATAAAATAATTAACATAACTAATATTTTTCATTCATGAAAGCTATCAATAAATCTCTACCCCGTGTATTCATATACAAACTAATACATAAGGTGTGGGTTTTCAAATATTCTCTTTCTAATAGCATAATTTTTTTGTCAGTTTGGTTTCAAAAACACTCCATCAAACCACCGCTAAAGAGAGTTTGGTTTTCCTAATTTCTTCTGTTACCTCAAAATTGAATGTCATCAATAATTGAATAAATTTAAAATGTAACTTAAAATATTTAATATTCAAAAAATGATAAAAAAACTAATCATTTAAGATATTTTACCATCACAGCCTCCCAAAGCTGTTCTTCCGCCATCCTGTCCACAGACATCCAATCAGGGTATAAAATTTTAATCCTACAATGTCTCAGCATTGATATATAACTGATAAACTAAATTAAATTTGGGATAGTTTAATGATTATAATCATCAAAATGAATATGTCATATTTCATCATAATGAGAAAGTGACAGATTTGGTAAAAGTGTAATACCACGTTTACCCACATTAGAACTTCATTTATATATTTTAACAAGAGAAGTGTCCTCTACTGAGGACGTATTATTATCCCTATAATATTTTTTTAAATTAATTGTTTTATTTCATTAAATAATTATATTACTTAATATTTAATAATATAAAAAATAGTTATGCCTCCGTAACTTCTCCTCTCTATCTATATCTAACATTGCAACAAGAAGGTGTAATGAAATTTTGTTTACCTTCATATCATTAGAAAACTAAATATTTAGAAAAAAAGGAGGACAAGAAAAGTAAGTAAAAAAGAGGCATAAATTTTTTCATTTAAATAAATAAAACAAAATATAAATAGTTACCAGAAAAATTTGGAGTCTAATTTAGTGTTTTCTCATAGGCTTTCTTCATGATCATTACGTACTACATGCACTATGACTATCTGATACTCATTTTAATTATCCAGAAATTGTGTAATAGTTGAATAAGGCTCATGTAAATAAATAACATCATCAGCATCATTCTTATCACATAAATAGTATCTTTTTCCTTGAAAAATGATGAACCATTTATCATTAAATGGATTAATGACATAAAATACTTTCTTTTCATGTATTTCCATGATATATGGTTCCCCATTATAATTAAATATTTTTAAATCAACCAGTTTAAACCCATATTCATCATATTTCACAACACTATTACTATCAACCTAATTAAAAATAAACACAATGACTCGAAATTTAATATAATTTATTTCCAATATTTCTTGATGAACTCCAAAATATTGTGTTGATATAGAAATGGGTTTTTCATAATTTTCAATCTAAAAATGCATTGCTTCATCGAAGAACCTCACACCACTATTCTGAATGGTACTCTTTTCATCCATATTTTTTTGTAAAATGTATAGCCATTAATATCAAAACAATACTATGTTTACACATTAAGAGATGGTCACCCTGCTGACCACCTCAATGTTTCTTATGAAAATATATCCTTGGTGACATTATCTTTAAACCATGAAAAAAATGTCTTCTTATACTCAATAATTAACCACTTTTCATTTCTTTTATGATATTGTAACTTTAATTCAGAAATATTTGGGGATATTTATGATTTAACCTCACATATGTTATTCAAAATGAATAAATTTTCCTGCATCACTTCATCACGTGGAATAAACATTAAATTTAAGGCTCAAATACCTCTACCTTCACTATAAAATGTCATATGTTGAGATATAAAGAGATTAATATGTTCCAATTCATATAAATAATAAATATAAAACTCAATCACCTCTTTCGATACAAATTTTTAAAAAATAGAGGATTCTAATCTATACGGATTTTTAACATATCCATTCATAATTCTAATATATATTTCAAAAGGATAAATCTATTGTAAATAAATAGGCCCACATATTTTTCTCTCACACACCAAATGAATCAGTAGATGAACCATTATATCAAAAAAACGTGGGTGGGAAATACATTTCTAGTTGAAAAATAATACGATTTTCATCATTATTCAACTCATCTAAAAAATTTAGATCAAAGACTATGGTAAAAATGGATTTGAAAAAATTATATAAACATATGACAGTCTTTCTGACAGCTGTCGTCAATTTACCACGCACTGCTAAAGGTATATGTTCTTACACCAATGTATGGAAATCATGAGATTTCATACCAATTAATTTAAAATCCTTAATTGATACCAAATTATTCAAATTTGATGAAAAATAACTGGGTACATTAATTCAATGAAGACAATGACCTAAATTTATCTTTTCAATCTTGCTTAATGTGTGACGTGAAAGAGGTAAATATGTTCTGTTTCCTTTCACTGTGGGAGTATGAGTACCCAACCTTAAACATTACTTAATCTTGAGTTATTAAAAGATTACGCATTGAGGATCTTTTATGGTTTAGAGTTTTAGAGAATTAGATCATAAATCATGAATTACATTCCACATTTAAACAAAGTGGTTAAATAAAAGATAGTATTCATTTGTTTGCCATCAACGGAAACATATTTAAAACAAAACATGGACTGTTTCATGACACTTCCTTGACCCTATGATCACATCATGTACCTTTCCCTTGACCTATGAAAAACATTTCAAAAACATGGGATGAGCATAAAAAGCTCAGTAAGGGATATAAAAGTATGAAAAGAAAACATTAGTCCATGTATGAAATCATACATGACTCATAAAACATAATCACTTTAACATACCTCATCAAATCATGAGTAAATAAAAAAAAATCATAAGACATAAAGGTAACTTGAGGCATTCATATCATTCTTACGTTGGGAGTAACCCTCATGGTCACGTTTGAAATACCCATCACAGTATATTCCTTAAATATCATCATGGAAACCTTAACGTTTAACTCCTTCGTGTTACCCAATGCATTCGAGAGCTATATCAAGCTCACCCACTCTTAGTTTATCACGGAACCACCCGTCTTCATAACAATGTCCAAGAACCATAACATAATCTTATCAGATAAAACATGCATAAAGGAAATATAACATTTCCACATTTCAATCATAAGATATCAATAACACATCGATATAATAATAACATTTTCAAAACCATTTTCAATAGCAAAATAAAAGAAAAGTAAAACATGGTATTTATTTTTCATTTAAAAAAATTTATGGCTTGTAGAGGAAGCTGAAACTCAAATAACTGTCACGGCGGCGGACAAGTCATTGTCGCCGCATACGTACGGAAAAAAACATTCCATTTTTTCGTTTAGTAAACACTTCGTATAAAAAATATTCCATTTGAATAAACGTAAAAGTCAAAGGGGTTTATACACCATATAAAAAAAAGTTGTGTATAAAACATAATATGCCTCAATGAAAGGAGATTGAGACGAAGTCCCATACCTCGGGTCCGACATGACTCGATCGTTCTTTAATCTACTTAATAATAAACTTGAGTTAATTTCTACTTTCTTAAGAACCTTTTTCAATTTCATTAACCCTTTTATATCACTTATTACCATGTCATGAACACTATGTAATTATTTAAGTTAATAATGGTCGTTTTAACGATCATTGGTACTTGAGTAAAAAATAAACTCTTTATAATTACAAGTTTGTTAATGGGGTAAAATATCCATTATATTCATAATTATATTAATTATTTATATATCATATATATCATATATATCTATTATATACATGCATTTATAATATTACATAACATTTAGATGTAAGAAATGAAATGCACCGTTCATGGAGACGGTAAGTCGTACGTACGCATGAACGCTACATCCATTTCTATTTCATATTTAATGGAATTAAAACATAATGATACATAACAGTATTATAATTCCAGTATGTTATCATATATAATATCGTTAAATCTATCCTTTATACGTACCACATATGGAATTAACGAATCAAATCACTTTGAGGGGGTGGTAGTCCGTACTTCCTAAAATGAAGATATCACGTTTGCCTATAATAGAAACCATAAATGTATGACATAAATGAAAAATACAGAAGCTTAAGGAAAACATAAACATATTATATATGATATATAAATATAGTGACATCTTAATGGCCAACTTTAAAGGTGTTAAAAGAATATTGAACAATCATCATTTTGTGAGGCAGAAATTCACCATCCACAGAAACAGTATGTTCTTTAACCATTATATGTATGTGTGTGTAAGTGTAGCTCGAAAACTACTTATAAAAACATCCTAGTATATTGATTATACTGTTTTTTCTAAAAAATAAATGAAAAAAAAGAGTTTAGGGGGGTTGGAGAAGTAAAATAAAACATAAGAACACAAGAGGAGACACTACCTTTAAATTGGGTAACTTTTTTTGATTTGAGCTCAAAGGCATCCTTGGAAAGACTTATGCCAAATGTGTGTCTTCTAAATGTATGAAAGGTATGTGGAGAGACAAAATGGGCAGGGTTTGGCCGAGCCAAAGTCTTGAGAGTGTGGGTAAGGAGGTAGAGGTGAGGGCCTTTTATAAGAGGAGAGGAGAGGCACTCTTGGAAAGGTATAAAATGTTACTTTATTTTCAAAAGAGTTTCAGATTTTAAAGGTCCCACATTGATGTATTTAGAGTATAAAGTGATAAAGTTTCGAAATACACCCATACAATAGGTTTTTGACATGTGTAGGTCTTATATTGTACATTATCTTTTCATTTTATTTAAATCGTTAAATAATGAGGTAATCGTTGCATCATCATGATTTTATAAATATTTAAATTTATTTAATGTCTAAAAATTATAAAACAAATACAATGATGTAGGAAATATTTTTATATTTCCAATGACAATTTATAGTCAAAAATCTTACTTTTATAACCCCATGTCAAAATTGTTTTAGTAAAACAATACATGTTTGTGTCATTTTTACTTTTACTTTAAATAAATGGAATTAATTTCATTATCATACCCAAGTGGCTCCATGGGGTCCCAAAAATCGACCCATGGGTTGTCTTTGTCGGCCATGACTCATCCAATAGGGTTAGGAAAAGTGTCCAGATATTTTCATTTTATTATAATATCAATTTTACCTTAAATCACACTAATTACCTTTAATCGCGATTAATAAAACTTAAAAGTTACATTTCATCAAAAATTATTTTCATCCCATTGAACCACATTTTACTTAGTAATGAAAATCATTTATATTGGATTTTTGAAATTCAAATCACAGAAGTGGTAAAGTTCCATTTAAATGAAAAATCAGTTTTTGTAACTATCACTTTGTGGTTTCACTATTCATCAAAAATTAAGGTTTTAATAAAAATACCAAAAATTCACCCAAAGCTATATTTGATATTCCGAATTAAAAATTGATTTATATTTTACCAAATTCATAGCATAGATGTTGCATTAATTAATTTTATAATTAAATCCCGTTGTCAAATCAAATAGCGTGTTTTTAAGAAACAATATCTATCAAAAGATTGACAATATTTTATGTCCAATATCAAAGTGATATTAATTCCAATGACCACCATTGGATTAAATGGTAAAAATATATTCTAATTTTACATTAAAACCAATTAAAAATATAATCTAACTATATAAATAAATTAGATTAATAAGAGGATTTGAATTAAAATACAATCTTTTTCACTATTCATTATAAAAAATAAACATTATCGGAGAAATAACAAAAAATTACACAAAGAAAATTTTGATGTCCCGATTCTAAAGAAGAATATTATTTTGTGAAAAATAATGTATAAGAGTTACCAAAACTATATTTAAATATGGTTCTCCATCAAAAGGTGACAAGTGGGCCTTTTGTGAAAATTAGAGTATATATGTTTAAAATTGAATTCTTTTTATATTTTATGCCTTTATCCTTTATTGGATAAATGTAAAAACATTTAAAAAACATATAAAATCATATTTCAGTTATTTCTATTCATTCCCGCCAATAAAACAGCTACGAGTTAACTACCATTTAAAATAATATTATTTTATTATTAGTGTGCAACGTAAGATTCCAAAGAAACTCTTTGTTGCGTATCGGGTATGTTATCGAACATAGAAACCCCTTTAAAGTAAAATTAAAATTTAATTCATAAATATTAAAAAGTATGAAAATTTATTATACTTTATTTACCTGGGATGTTACATTATTCCCCCCATTTGGTAATTACGTCCTCGCAATTTTATTCACTTATCAAAATAAGTGGGGGTATTTATCCCTCATAGCATTTTTAGATTCCCACGTTGCCTCTTCAACCTTATGGTTTTTCCACAAAACCTTGACCTGATGAATTACCTTATTTTGCAACACTTGCTCTCTATGGTCAAGAATCTGGACTGGTTGTTCTTCATAAGAGAGATTCTCTTCCAACTGAACTACCTCTAGGCTCAAAACATGAGATGGATCTGGCATATACTTTCTCAACATCGAAACATGAAAAACATTGTGTACCTGAGATAAACTCGGAGGTAAATCCACTCGGTAAGCAACTGATCTAACTTTTTCCAGAATTTCATATGGTCCAATGAACCTTGGACTCAACTTTCATTTCTTTCCAAATCACATCACACTTTTCCATGGTGATACTTTGAGAAAAACGTGATCACCTACCTCAAAAGAGAGATCCTTCCTCCTGTTTTCCGCATAACTCTTCTGCCTACTCTGAGCCGTTCTCATGTGTCTCTATATCATTTGAACTTCTTATGCCATATCTTCTACCAATTATGGTCCCATCAACTTCCTTTCACCTACTTCGTCCAAAAAATATTGAGTTCAACACTGCTTCCCATATAACGCCTCAAATGGTGCCATATGTATACTGGAATGAAAACTGTTATTATATAAAAATTCAACCAAAGAAATATATTGGTCCCAACCTCCATGATAATCCATCGAACAAGCATGTAGAATATCATTCAAAGTCTGAATTGTTCATTCTGACTGCCCTTCAGATTTAGGATTAAAAGCTATACTAAAAATTAATTCAGTACCCAATGACTTCTGAAAGCCTTTCCAAAAGTTATAAGTGAATCTCGAGGTGTCTTCGGGAATCCCACAACAAAGTCCAGGGATATATTCTCCCATATCCACTCTGGCACCGGTAAAGGCTGAAGCATCCCTTTCGGTAACTTCTTCTCTACTTTAACCTGTTTACAAGTCAAACACTTCACAGTAAAATCAGCAATGTCTCTTTTCATTCCGTCCAACCAGTAACACTCCCGAAGATCTCTATACATCTTAGTACTACCTAGATGAACTGAAAACGGTGAACTATGAGCTTCACATAACACCTCTCTCTTCAACTGTGAATCACAAGGCACTCACAATCTCTTCCCAAATCTGAAAACACAATCATTATCAATGTTGAATTCATGTATCTTACCCTTCTAAACTAGCACTACCTTTTTCTGCAACTCACTGTCTTGCTTCTGGGATTTCTTGATTCTGTCTGATAGAGAAGATTTCACTAATACCTGAAACAAAACAGAAGGACATCTTGCACCAACAACTTTTATGCCATATTTGGTCAAATCCTTAACTAAAGGATCATGTTCCAAACACAACATTGTTAATGAAGCATTACTTTTTCAGCTCAAAGAAGCAGCCACTTTATTTGCATTTTAAGAATGGTAATGAATTGTACAATCATAATCCTTGATTAATTCTATCTATCTCCTCTTTCTCATGTTTAATTTATTCTGAGTGAATATATACTTTAAACTTCTGTGATCGGAATATATTTCACACTTTACTCCATACAAATGATGCCTCCAAATTTTTTAAGTGAAAACAACAAAAACTAATTATAAATCATGTGTAGGGTAATTTACCTCACGTGTTTTCAACTGTCGTGAAGCATAAGAAATTACCTGATCATTCTGTATTAGGACACAACCAAGTCCTTTCAATGAATCATCATTGTAGATAACAAACTCACCATTCCTGGAAGAGAGTTCCAAAACTGGAGCATTCACCAATCTTCTTTTCAACTACTGAAAACAATCATCACATTCTTTTCTCCATATAAAAATAACACCCTTCCGAGTTAGCTTAGTCATTGGACTAGATAACTGTGAAAAAATTTCAACTAACCTTCAGTAGTAACCTTCCAAACTAAGAAAACTATGGATCTCGGTTACATTTTTGGGTCTTGTCCATTATTCAACAACTATTGTTTTTGTAGGATCCATAGTTATTCAATCTTTAGAAACAATATGACCAAGGAAAGAAATTTGTTTCAACCAAAACTCACACTTGGTGAATTTCCATTACGAATACTTTTCTTTTAAGGTTTGCAAAATAAGCCTCAAATGACTTTCATTCTCCTCTTTACTTTTAGAAAACACCAAAATATCATCAATAAAAACAACCAACATTTTCCACCTGAGTCAACTGAGCCATCACTACAACAAAATGTTTAGTTCTGATTCTAACCTTCTTAGGATATTGATTTGAAAGGTCATTTCCCTCTGTATGCCTTCCCAGATAAGCTTCTCTGTTTCATCTATGAAAAACCATTCTTAACACTAAAATACCTTAGGTGAAGCAACATGGTAATCTGTAAATGATATATCATTTCAGTCATACCATTAATTAATTTATAATTTAACAATTTTCTAACTCCTAAAGTAGTCTAAACCGACCTTTGATACCAACTATAAGGCCCCGGCCTTAAACATTACTTAATCATGAGTTATTACAAGATTACACATCGAGGATCTTTTCAGGTTTATAGTTTTAGAGAATTAGATCATAAATCATGCATTACATTCCACATTTAAACAATGTGGTAACATAAAAGATAGTATTCATTTTTTTTCATCAACAGAACCATATTTAAAACAAAACATGGACTCTTTCATGACAATTCCTTAACCCTATCATCACATCATATACCTTTCCCTTGACCTGTGAAAAACATTTCAAAAACATGGTATGAGCATAAAATGCTCAGTAAGGGATATAAAAGTATGAAAAGAAAACATTAGTCCATGTATGAAATCATACTTTACTAATAAAACATAATCACTTTAACATAGCTCATCAAATCATGAGTAAATCATAGAAATTATAATACATAAAGGTAACTTGAGGCATTCATAACATTCTTACGTAGGGAGTAACCCTCATGGTTACGTTTGGAATACCCATCACAGTATATTCCCTAAATCTCTTCGGATAAACCTTAACGTTTAACTCCATCGCGTTACCCAATGCATTGGAGAGCTATATTGGGCTCACCCTCCCTTAGTTTTTCACGGAACCACCCATCTTCATAACAATTCCCAAGAACCATAACATAATCGTATCACATAAAACATGCATAAAGGAAATATAAAATTTCCACATTTCAATCACAACATATCAGTAACACATCGATATAATAAAAACATTATCAAAGCCATTTTCAATACCAAAATAAAAGAAAAGTAAAACATGGTATTTATTTTTCATTTAAAAAAATTTATGGCTTGTAGAGGAATCTGAAACTCAAATAATGGTCACGGCGGCGGAGAAGTCATTGTCGCCGCATACTTTCTGAAAAACAACATTCCCTTTTGTCGTTTAGTAAACGCTTCATATAAAAAAATTCCTTTTGAATAAACATAAAATTCAAAGGGTTTTATACACCGTATAAAAGAATGTTTTGTATAAAACATAATATGTCTCAATGAAAGGAGATTGAGATGAAGTCTCATACCTCGGGTCCGACATGACTCGATCGTTATTTAATATCATGAATAATAAACTTGAGTTAATTTCTACTTTCATAATAACCATTTTCAAGTTCATTATTCCCTTCTATATCATTTATTAACATGTCATGAACACTATGTAATTATTTAAGTTAATAACGGTCGTTTTAATGATCATTGGTACTTGAGTCAAAAATAAACTCTTTATACTTACAAGTTTGTTCATAGGGTAAAATATCCATTATATCCAGAATTATATTCATCATGTAGATATCATATATATCATATATATCCATTTTATAAATGAATTTATAATATTACATAACATTTAGAGGTAAGAAATGAAATGCACTGTTCATGGAGACAGTAAGCCGTACATACGCATGAACGTTACATCCATTTCTATTTCACATTTAATGGAAATAAAACATAATGATAAATAATAGTATTATAATTAAATTATTTTATCATATATAATATCATTAAATATATCCTTTATACGTACCACATATGGTATTAACGAATCAAATCACTTTGAGGGGGCGGTAATCCGCACTTCCTAAAATGAAGATATCGTGTTTACCCATAATGGAAACCACAAAGGTATGCCATAAATGAAAAATATAGAATATTAAGGAAAACATAAACATATTATATATGATATATAAATATATTGACATCTTAATAGCCACCATTGAAGGTGTTAAAAGAATATTGAATAATCATCATTTCGTGAGGCAGAAATTCACCATCCATAGAAACAGTATGTTCTTTAACCATTAGATGTAGGTGTGTGTAAGTGTATCTCAAAAACATCTTATAAAAACATCCTAGTATATTGATGATGCTTGTTTTGTTACAAAATAAATGAAAAAAGAGTTTAGGGGGGTTGGAGAAGCAAAATAAAACATAAGAACACAAGAGAAGACACTACCTTTAAATCGGGTAACTCTTTTTGATTTGAGCTCAAAGGCTTCCTTGGGAAGACTTCTGCCCAAATTGAGGCTTCTTGGAGTAAGATAGGGATGTGGAGAGACAAAATGGGCAGGGTTTGGCCGATCCAAAGGCTTGAGAGTTGTGGGTAAGGAGGTAGAGGTGGGGGCCTTTTATAAGAGGAGAGGAGAGGCACTCTTGGAATGGTATAAAATGTTACTTTATTTTCAAATGAGTTTCGGATTTTAAAGGTCCCACATTGATGTATTTCTAGGATAAGGTGATAAGAGTTCTAAATACAACCATACAATAGGTTTTTGACATGTTTAGTTTTTAGAGGTTACATTATCTTTTCATTTTATTTAAATCGTAAAATAATGAGGTAATCGCTACATCATCATGATGTCATAAATAATTTAATTTATTTAATTTCTAAAAATTATAAAAAAATAATTTGATGTAGGAAATCTTTTTAGCTTTCCAATTACTATTTATAGTCAAAAATATGACTTGTATAACCCCATGTAAATTGTTTTTTTGAAAAACAATACATGTTTGTGTCATTTTTACTTTTACTTTAAATAAAAGGCATTAATGTCATTATCTTACACAAGTGGCTCCATGAGGTCTCAAAAATCAACCCATGGGTTGTCTTGGTCAGCCATTACTCATATAATAGGGTTAGGACAAGTGTCAAGATATTTTCATTTTATTATAATATCATTTTTACCTTAAATCACACTAATTACCTTTAATCGTGATTAATAAAACTTAAAAGTTAATTTTCATCAAAAATTATTTTCATCCCATTGAACCAAATTTTACTTAATAATGAAAATGATTTATATTGGATTTTTTAAATTCAAATCACAGAAGTGTTAATTTTCCATTTAAATGAAAAATCAGTTTTTGTAACTACCACTTTGTGGTTTCACTATTCATCAAAAATTAAGGTTTTTCAGAAAAATACAAAAAATTCACCCTAAGATATATTTGATATTCTGAATTCAAAAATGATTTCTATTTTACCAAATTAATAAAATATAAATTTCATTAATTAATTTTATAATTAAATCCTGTTGTCAAATCAAATATAGTGTTTTTAAGAAACAATATCTATCAAAAGATTGACACTCATTTATGTCCAAGATCAAAGTGATATTAATTCCAATGACCACCATTGGATTAAATGGTAAAAATATATTCTAATTTAACTTTAAAACCAATTAAAAATATTATCTAAATATATTAATAAATTAGATTAAAAATAGGTTTTGAATTAAAATACAACATTTTTCACTATTCCTAATAAAAAATAAACTTTATTGGAAAAATACCAAAAATTTACACAAAGTAAATTTTGATGTCCCATTTCTAAAGAATAATTTTATTTGGTCCAAAATAATGTATAAGAGTGACCGAAACTATATTTAAAGAGGGTTCGCCATCAAAAGGTGATAAGTTGTCCTTTAGTGAAAATTAAAGTATATATAACTAAAATTGAATTCTTTTCATATTTTACACCTTTATCCTTTATTAGATAAATGTAAAAACATTTAACAAACATATATAATCATATTTTAGTTATTTATATTCATTCCTGCCAATACAACGACTACGTGTTAACTACCATTTAATGTAATATTATTTTATTACTAGTGTGCAATGTAAGATTTCAAAGAAACTCTTTGTTGCGTATCAGGTACGCTATCAAACATAGAAACCCCTTTAAATTAAAATTAAAATTTAATTCGTAAAAATTAATAAGTATGAAAATTTATTATTCTTTATTTACATGTGATGTTACAGGGAGCTAACTCCAAACATATTCTCATTAATATAAAGTCCAATATAGAATGTAATAAATCTTTTTTTCTTACCTTTTAGGTCTAAAAATGTTCCAATCAAACCATACCATATGTTTTTCTCAACATGAATAACATTGATGTATTGTTTTATCTCAAAAAAATCTCCAATAAGGTTGTCCAAAAATATAGAATTCTTCTTTGTGTAATTTATTTTAAAACCCAAACTTGTTTTCTATCCAAATTTCTAATCAATATTTTCACCCTCTCGTAATATTCTTAAGGTGACAATGGTCAAGGGGGAAGTTTTTATTCTTGTAAACCGTTAAATTATTTTTCAATCTACGATAAGGATGGTTGATTCTCAAAACTATTTCATGTCCCATATACACTGCCTTTCTTCCATTCTACAATTGATAATATGAAGTCTGTTCTTCAAAAATTGGACATGCTTTATGTCCCATAACACTATATCTAGATAATTTTTCATATGTAAGAAATTTTTTTATAGTGAACTTTATCAGGGCATGAAAAATAAAATACTCTTTCTTATATACATCGAATTCTTTGGCACATTCCTCCAGTGGTATTTTTAAATTCTCAATCAATATTTAAATATACACATCAATTCATTTCTCGGTTGTTTTGGCCTATAAATCATAAAGGTCATCAAATAAATTTTTTCATGATTTATAGATGTGGGGAAAAGTTGTAAACTACCAACAAAATAGGCCATGAACTATGTTGCCTATTGAGGCTCTAATATGGAATCCTTCCATTAGTAAACAATCCCATTATGAGATTTCTAACTTCACATCCAAAATAATGAATTTTTTTATCAATACTCATCCATTGTGGTGAATTGAAATAGTTACATAAGATACCATCAGAGATACACTCATCTGAATTTCATCTTCGCCTTTTTGCATCAACTTAATTTGCATATACCCTTCAAATGATAATTATTAAAAGGTACCAAATTTCATTAGTAACTGTTTTGATTATGGTACCTAAGAATACATCACAATAGAATTATCATAATTTTATGCAAAAAATATTGGATCATATCATTAGACAGTAAAAATTTCATTTTTCATAATGTCAGATGACAATACCTAAGAATGAATCTGAGTTGACTTTCCAATCTATATTATAGTGTGATGTCCCACATGTAGGAAAACTTGATAAATATTAATATTCTATCTTATAAAGAAAACAATAATTGGGGAAAGAATGTATCTTTTTATACCCCAATTTTATTAGGAATAATATTTTCTTCACCTCATAATTGGAATCTGGAAGCCAGTTTAATTCTAGAAGTAACTCATTTAAAAGATCAAGGAAGATAGTGAAACTTTTATCACTCCACCCACTTTTTCTTTTTAGTTAACTAATCTCAAAACACTTGATAACACTATATATTTATTACTAATTGGGAATAATTTTTTCTAAATATCTCCATAAAATCATTCAAAAAATTTTTTTTCTATATTTTCAACACCTCACTCATGAATATATTCTTTAATATGATCATATGCCTCGTTATGAATATTTTCATCAACATTGGATGTGTAATTTTATGTTCCCTCTCCATGCGAGATCCAACATGTATAATTAAGTATAAAATCATAACAAATGAGATGATCTAGGATTTATCTGGAGTTTAACATTATCCTATTCAAACACTTCACCCATGGATATAAGATTAACTCCATGTTTTGAATATGTCATCTTGAAAATTCTAAGAATTCTTCAACCCTTTTTTCATATTCAATAGTGGTTATTTGTAAATGTATCAAATTAAAATCCATTAAAAAAATGATATCACAGTAGAATTTGTGAATATATTAAAACATATAAATGCTTAAATATATTAAAACGTGTGATTTTCTTATCTTTTCATGGATCAAGGAAAAACACATTCCAAAAATTTATACTGTTGTATAAAAAATCACCATATTCCATAGGAATAAAAATAAATTTTCTAGAAATGTATAGTACATTGAAAACACCAATCCATTTTAAACCATTTCACATTATTTTACTTCTTCAACATCATAAGGTAATTTCAAAACATTACAATTGGTTTCAAAAACAATTAACACCAAATTTTTAAAATGAAACTGAATCAATATTTAAAAAAAATATCATATTTATTAAAAAAACTCATAAAATAAAAATAATTTTCTATTTCCAAACATGACCCCATGTATAACCATCATGTGCTCCATGATCCCATCCAAGCATAATAATTGTACACTCTCGTAACACCTGATCGCAAAAACTCACTCCCACTCCCATGAGTCACATTTCATCAAATCATGGCCCATACATAGAACCCATTAAATATTCACCACTACATGTCAATCACATCTAACTAAAAGAACCCTTGTTTTTAATTTTCATCATTACCAATATATCACCAGTTCAAATGCCCAGTGCATGATCCCTTACTACATAAGAATTATACTAAAATGATACTTTTCTTCAACATTATCATCATGTCACTGAAACCGTATCTAAAATCAAAAGGATATGGTATCCTACTAATAATTCCCCATAAAAACATTGTCATTAATAAATCACCATAATTTCTGTACATCACAGAATAAAAAGACATTTATTATCTATACAACATACTCAATAATACCTCTAATTAATTTATATCATAACCTAAATAATATATTTGATATTCTAATCTATAAAGTCTCTTGGATAACCCCCTATTGGGATTCCCTCATTCACTACATTTCATCCCAATGGTACTAAGCTCCCCCTCCTTACCTATAACCATGTCTCATATATGCCACACTTTTTGGACAATGATCAATGCCCCCATTTTTATATCACATGGCAAATTACATTCCAAGACACCATTTAAATGGTTTACATATATATGTATGCATATAAGGAATCAAATTTCCATACATCGTCGCACTCTATATAAATAATCCTTATTGAAAATCTATATATCAAACTCCCCTTCAAGGATCATCATCCCACTGATATGTATATAATAGAATAAAAATCAAAATCAAATCACAACTCATTATAGTAGATCCTAATTGATGAAAATAAAAAAAACATAATTAAATTATAAATAATTTATCTCCAAAATTACAGAAAAAAACATACAAAATTCATAGTTGAACATTGGAAATGGAACCATAATCTTCACTTTTATACTTTGAATGTGTCTGAGATTAAACATTGAAGTGATAACCAAAAATTCATGAAAAAGTGAAAAATATAGATAATCAAAAAAATAAAACTGAACCCGTTTGAATTTCACCAAAAATAGGTATCTTAAGAACAAATGTCCCATAGATGATGAAATAAGAGTAGAGAATAAAGAATAGTGATTTTAAATTGTGAAAATCATAGAAAACTAAAACCAATGGTCATTGGAGATAATAAAATGGCCCCCAGAGCTATCATGATATGAGAGGGAGAAGTAGCGAGTTACGTATTGTAGATCCAAAAAAATGAGGGTTTCTTGATCCCTTTTTTTTAAGAGTTTCAACGACTGTTTTTACCAAAACTGATGATGAAGAGGTAGAATATTATTTTTAGCATAGGTTTTTATGAAAATCGATGCCAAAAATTATTAATTTTTAAATATATGGTATTGGTTTTCACAAAAACCAATGCTGATGTTTTTTAATATATGGAGTCAGTTTTTTTCAGAAACCGACAACGAAAGATATGATGGAAACATTTTTTGTGTGGGTTTTTCAAAACACCGACATAATTTTTTTATTTATGGCATTGGTTTTTTAAAAAAAATACACCATAAATAATTTTAAAATAGTTTTTACCATACTTTTTTAGTAAAACCAAAGCCAAAAACTTCTAGCACATAATAATTTCATCGTTTTAAAAAACCCTATGTCATTATATGGACATTAAAGCCTATATTTCTATGAGTGGTATAAAAATTTATGGTTTAGGAAATAATAATATCCATTTAATGAGAATACAGATATTCAAGTTAATTTAAAATAAAAAATGATTACAATAATGTGATTATTTCATGATAAGTTTTATATTCACTAAATGAAGTGAGATTACAAAGATAATCCTTGAGAATAGTCTTGAGGATAATAATCATTAAACCTTCCAAAGTGTCCCATGCCACTTTAAAAATCGTGACTCATAATATGTAAAATGTATAAAATTAAAAGGAACATAGAATATCATGTGATTAATTTTATTAATGATATAATATCAAAAAGGTAGTATATCCACAAAATAAATGTGAATTGGCATCGAATAACAAATATATCTTAATGAAATGTAAATTGAGAGAAAATTACCTTACCTTAACCTTCATTTTATCATGTATTATTTATACTACATTATATTGGTTTAAAATATGTTATAAACTTAAAACATAACCAAAATCATATTCCTAATATCAAATATTAATGTCTTATAATATCTTATTACTTGTTTGTCAATAATTTTTCATTATTTTGACTATTTTGGATTTTAATTTCCTATATTCCTCAAGTATGTTTTCACTTTTTGTATATTGTTTTTTTATTTTTATCTTGGTTAAATAGTAAAAATAATGTATAAAATTATTTAATTGTCATATATATCTAGTAAATATGTATTCATAATCATCTATAATGTTTGGATATAATAAATGAAATGCATCGTTCATGGAGACGGTAGGTCGTACATACGCATGAGCATTACATTCATTTATTTTTCATAGTAAAACAATAAAACATAAATGAGATGTATGTATATTATAATTACAGTATAATATAAATTAAATATATTTCATATATGTTTATTAATAACATACTTACTAGGTTCTATGTATAACATGACAAATCACATCACAATGATGGGGCGGTAGTCCACACTTCCACCAGCAATGTTATCGTATTTAGGTAATAATGAATCTATAGAGGTGTGTGTTATAAAAGATTTAAATAGTAATAAAGATATTATATATATTATATATATCATATATAATAATATTTTACATCATAATGGAAGCCATTATAGTTGGTAAAGTAAAAAAATGAACAATCGTCATTTGGTGAGGTAGAAGTTCACCATACACATAAACAATCATTTTTTTGCCCATTAGATGGGGGTGTGTGTATGTTTAGGGAAACAATTTATGCAAAATCAATCCTAATATATTTAATTTAATTTTTTTGTTATATAATAATGTAATAAAGATATTTCAAGGGTGAAGAATGGAAATGAAACTAGAGATCCTGTGAGAAGACTTTACCTCTTAATCGGGTAACATCGTTCAGTTTGTAACAAAAGGCTTCCTTGGAAGGATTATTTCACAAATGGAGGATTAAAGGTTGAGGATAGGGATGTTGGGAAGAAATTTGGTCATATAATATGTTAACCTATGAGGGTTTTGAGGTGTGAGGAATGAGGAAAGGTTTTGTACTTTTATAGGGAAGGAAAATGACTCACAAGGAATTTTTGTAAACTAGTTAGGTGTACACTTATTAGTACCTAAATATATTCATAAAAAATAAACAATAATATTTAATGGTAGGTTTATGGAATATATATTTCAATAATATAAGTTTTTCAAAAGTTTCTAGGTCATTTGGGCCCTTAAGTTAAATGATAATTCCTTTATAAAGCTTAATTTTTCCTTCATAATGGTAATTAATTTTAATTACATTCACTAATATTTTTGGGAAAAAACTAATTTGAACATATTATACATTATAAATTATTCATATTCAAAATATTGAATACATTTTTTCAAATTCCTATCACATAAATGGTGGAAATTAATTTAAAATTCATCCCATAAGGGGGATGACAAAGCGGGTTTTAAAAGTAAAAATGTCTAAAAGTTTTCTATGTTTTTAAATTAAATTTCATAGTGAAATTGATTCTAATAATCAAAATTGTATTAATTTTAAAAAATATTATCTAATTAAACTATAATAGAAATATAAAACATAATATTACATTATACTGAAATCAATTGAAAATCATTTTTTAATTAAAATGTTGTTTTTTAACGATTTTTTAAAAAATGAAATATTTCAAAAAAATATAAAAAGATCCCCTAAACTAATTCTTATTTTTAAAATAAAAAAATTGATGATTATTTTGACATATTAAGTAAATTAATGTGTTAAAATTATAATTTATAATGGGTTCTATTATAAAAGGATGTAAAAATTCCACAATAATAATATAATATTTTATGCATAACATTGGGTTTGTTTTTATATTATCCATATCAAATCCATGGGATTAACGTAAATAATATTTTATTTAATATATAAAATATATATTTCAATAAAATAGTTCCTAAATTTTTCTTAAATTAATTAAATATGAAAAAACATCTTTTTGAGCATAAAAAATATATATATAAAAACATTCCTTTTATATTTGTTGGTTCCCATATTCATTACTAATTTGTTTTTTACCTATAAATTAATCATATATTATAATAGAAAAATATATTCCTTAAGTTATTTAATACTATTATTAACTAATATTTTAATGTCTAGGTAATGACTTGTTACATTATATAATAATATTTTAATAGTGTGTGGTTAAAACTCGAACTTCTGTATAATGTAACATTTTGAAGAAAGTTTCTCTTGCATGTAATTTAATGTAACTTTGTGTCATGTGCATTACCAAATATAGAATATATCAAATATATTTTAAATAGTAAATATATTTTAATATATCCCTTTATTATATCCCCTTAGGTGCTTGGTGTCGTGTTCCATGCATGCTATTGAATATAAGGTTCGTATTTTAGAATATAAGGGTGTTAAAAAAAATTGCATCTTTGAAACTCAAGATATTTCGTCAATAGCATTTTGTTTATCCTAAACCATGACATATCTATGGATTTTACCACAATAAATCTTCAAAAAATTTATATGAATCTCTTAAACAATTTTTATCTTCCATTATATGCACTCATTGAGATTCCTATTTGGAACAGGTTATTTGATGGATGAATAGGGATATTGAGGTTAAAGATAATGGTCTGACTTCATAGATAGGTTACGAATGCGAATGAATGAAGTGTTGAGAGATGATTTTGTAATCAATCAGGTAAATGAATCCCAATGATCTTACACACCCCATTTTGGTTAAGAATTTCCCAAAATGAAAAATAAATAACATAAATTATGAAAGAAAAAGATAGAAACAAATTTTCATTCTCAAATATTAAATATATAGATAAAATAAATAATAGTAATTTTCATTTTATTATTAAACTAAAAAAATAATAGAACATTCAACTAGAATTTCAATAAATTTGAAGAGAATAAATAATATAAATTAATTTAAATAAAAATAAATTAAAACACATTAAAATTATTTTAAACAGAATAATCACAATTATCTTATAATAAAATCAAATCACTCACACACAAGGGTATTATTAAAAATATCTTCCAACTAATTTTATATAGGGTTAAATTTAAGATAAATATCACATTTTTGAATGTGATATATTAGAAAGTGATTCCTTAAGTATATACACTTTATTCTCGAATGATTTGTCGCATTCTAAGTAATATTGATAGCACTATTGTTATCACATTTATCTGAGAGTTTTTTATAATTTAATACAAAATATAAGAAGGTTTGTTTCATCCACAACAATTGTGCACAAAAACAACCAGTATGAATATATTATTCTTCTCCAGCTGATAATGTAATAGAGTGTCTCTTCTTACTCAACCAGGATTCCATAAAATTACATAGAAAATAGAATTTTCTGGAAGTAATCATATTATCTAGTCTACAAACACCTAATTCAGCATATTTATATGTTACTAAATTTAAATTAAATGTTTTTGAATACTTAAGGATAAATATATTGTTCCTTTTAAATATCTTGTAGTACATTTGGAAGCTTTAAAATGTGATACATTAGGATTAGCATGATTTCAGGGAAAAAAATACACTAAAACCATAATATTTGGTCTACTAGTAGTAAAGTATAAAAAACTCCCAATTATACCTCTACAAATTTGGTAACGACTTGTTTCCAAGCTTCAACCAATTCAATTTTTTCATTAGAACTTATTCTTGAGTTATATATTTTACAACAATCAAGTCCAATCCTTTTAAGTAAGTTTACTATGTATTTTGTTTGATTGGGATAATTCACAAAGTCTTTTAGGTAAAATTTAAATCCATTAATATAGTTTAACCCACCCATCATACACATTTGAAATTATTTCTGAATTAATTTTTGAAATTTTTTTATAAAAATTTATATTTTTGGAACTAAATATTACATCATCAACACATATTTTTAGTAACAGGATATCTAAATATTAAAATATCATAAATAAAATAGTATATTCCTTACCTAATGAAAATCCATTAGATAACATAAAATAACATAAAAGGACATACCTAGTTCTAGGTTCTTATTTAATACCATAATGTACATTGATTATTTTCGAAACGGGATTTTAAAAAATGGGGAATGTCAAAACTATTAGGTTTCTCAACATAAACTTCCACCATTATAAAACCATTTAGGAAAACTGATTTTACATCTATGTGATATATCTTAAAATAAATATATGAATAATATGATAAAATAATCCTATTAGATTCCATACTAGCTACTGGGAAAATTTTTTCTTCCTAGTCTACAAAGTTTTCCAAATTATAAACTTTAGCTACATTTATAGCTTTATTTCTACTTATCACACCAAGATTATTTTCTACATTTCTAAAAACCCATTTAGTTCATATAATAGGATAGTTAGAGGTCCTATCTATTAATTCTCATTCCTGGTGCCTCTTGAACTAGTTTAATTCCTATTACATTTCCACAACCCAATATTAATCTATAAAGGTTTCTGTTATTAATTTAGGTTATGTATATGATAAAATATAGAAATCTCTAAATGGTTTCATAAACATCTTACTGTTTGAATTACATCATTTAAACATCCAATAACACTTTCTAAAAGATGTTTCTTCAGGGTTCAAGGATTTTTATGAAGTTCACTTTTATTTTCAATGATATCTAATCATTTTAGATTCGGTTTTGTAAAAGGATGTTTTATTCCTAATCATTTTTGGTATAAAAATAGTATCATATCCCATATTATCAAAATAATTGTTTGGTTCGCCAATTTGAGTCCCTTTTTGACCACATGAATCCCTTTTATCAATGATCACATGAGTTGATTCTTTTAGAATCATTTATCATATATTGAAAAATATATATTATTTTGAAGTAGTAGAATAGACCATAAATATTACATCATCAACATCAGGACCAAACTTACCAAGATTATCCTTAGTGTTTAGAATACAAATATTAAATCGAAAAACCATAAAGTATCCAACTTTTGAATTTCTATTAATACGTTGATCATAAGGATTTTTCTTTAAAATATTTCTAATTAGATCTCTATTTATGATCTAACATTCTATATTCAGAGCTTCATCCCAAAAAAGAGTAGGCAATTTATATTCTAATTACATAGTCCTAGAAATTTCTTTCAAAATATTGTTCATCCTTTTAATAACACTATTCTATTAAGGCCATGTTTCTAACAATAAGCGTCGAACTCATGGTTTTTAAATTATTCTCTATGGTCACATCAAAAAGAAATAATTTTATCATATTTCTCTTTTTGAACCAATTTCAAATAAAAACTTATAAAAAAAAGATTCACTGTGAACACTTAAAGAAGAAAACCCATGAAAATATAGAATGAACAATGACTAAAACAGAATCAAATTATTTTCCACTTAGGCTTGAATCTCTAGATGTCCCAAGGAAATATATATGAATAATTTATAGGGGTTTATATGTAGAAACATTTATAATTAGTTTAAAATATAACATATGTTTCTCACCCATTATGGCATGCATAAAATAGCATTTTTTGATTTAATTTGAGGTAAATCTAAATCTAAATTAATTTTTGGAAATTTACACAGTGGATACACATTGTAATTTACAAATTGACAATTACATATCCATGATTCATTTGTTTCATCATTTATATAGTTCACATTTTTTACATGGGGAATTAAGACCCATAGTATAGGCATTATTTGTTTATGGTGCCCTAATTTTAAGAGTTTTATATTTAAAAATAGAACATGAATTTTTTGAAAAATCAACACAATAACCTCCAAAAAAAAGATTAGATGTACCTATCAAATTGATATTTAAATCTTCCACATATAGAAACTTATTGTTAAGGACATTTTTATGATTGTCAATAGATCCAACTCCCATAATATTTCATTTATAGTTTTCTTCAAAACTAACATGTATTCCATATATCTTTTATAAATAGATAAAATCATTGAAATATCCGCTAATGATCATTGAAAATATACTATCTACATAAAATATTTCATTAGTTATCATAGAGATTTGTATCTAAAAATACCAAATTAAACAAGAAATTTTTTTGGGAACCATATTTTATAGGGTCCAAAAAGGTCATAAATTAAGGAATTCGGAACCCAAATATGTTTGACCTTTCAATAACCATAAACACTAAATTCTAAAATACATTTCCTAAAAAAAGATTTTTTTACTCCATAAAACTCTGGGATTTTAAAACTATTTTCATTTTCAAATTTTATTATTTCACAATAATGAAAACAAGTAATTTTTTAAATATTTATATTCTTGTAGATATATAGAAAATAATTCTTGTAAAAAATTAGGTTTTAACAATGAATTAATATTCAAATATATTTTTAAAAGTTTTTTTATTACCATGAAAATGATTAAGATAATTCTCACATTTTTTAAATAAAATCAAACTGTCATTAAAATCTTGAACTTTTTCTCCAATTTTTCAGTACTATTTCATTGTTCAATACACAATACTACAAAATTCTCTAGGTTTGTTTTTAGAATTGACATTTTTTTATTTAGGTCATATTTTTTTCTTTACTAATGTCACTATTTTTATTTTTAAGAGTTTTATTTTTCCTTTTTAAATATTCATAATCATATTCTAACATATAAAAATATTCATCCAATTCCTCAAATGAAAATTTTGATTTTTCTAGTCTATTTTCGTATTTAGAAGAGGGAAAAAAGTTTTACATGTAATTATGTTCCATAAAACACATGTTAATTTTATGATTAGAATGGTTATCTTCTACTTATGAAGATAAAAATCCCTAGAATTTTCTGAAGCACTCCATGTTGGCCTCAGGGATTTAATATATTTATTATAACAAACTATCCTGGTTTATTTATTTTCTGAATTTTTATCATATTTATTATTTGGACAATGATTATCTATATATCCAAGCTACAGGTGATAAAAATATCTTACATCCTTAGAATTTCTATGTTAATTGTTTTATTTAAAAAATTGTTTCTTAAATCCTTTTCTCTATTTGTAAAAATTCTTGAAATTTATATAAATGTAAGAAAATTAACTCTTAAAATCAGAATTATTTAATTAATGTTCATCAAATGACTTAGCTATTATACTTTCATTACACTTCTTGTCATATTTTAATATTGATTCACTTAATGATGCATTCACCTTTTTAACTAACCATTGTTCCCTTTCATCATCTTCTATCTCAACCTCGTATATCATCATACTTCCAATAAGATATTTTATTTTAAAACTTTATATTTCTATTGTTTTTTATCTAGAAGTTGAAATACTACTCCACTTTGGTTGTGGTATTATATGAACTTTAAATCCGGATCATGTTTAGTAATAGTTGTCTCAAAAGCAACTACATTATTTATAATTTTTGTATTCTTGCAATAAATTATGTGATACTCTCACCATCCATCATTCTGTAAGTATAAAAAATTAATTTGGAACAATGATATCTTAGAGGCATTAAATTATATGTTCCCTTATAAGAAACTACAATTGTTGTCCACATCACAATGGATATTTGGTATTGAGAATCTATATTTAAATCATCCAGTCATTGTCTATAGATTATATAATTCATAGCTATATAATTTAGATAAAAGTTTTCTTTAGTTACAACATCCCATGTTTTTGCTTCTATTATTTAGAATTACATAACGCTTCAAATCTTTTAGTTAAACCATTAGACTAAGGTACTTTAAATATATAATCAATTTTTCATTCCAATATCCATAATTATTACTATTAAAATTGGATCCCCTAACCATAGACATTCGTTCTATGTTATCAATAATTGCGACGATTATTAAAGTGATCTTTATATTTCAAATTTTAAAAGCTAATAACTCTGGAATAACATCCTTTGATACCAAATTTTGTTAGAGACTGACCATACTAAGACTCAATAGGTATGGATTTCATTCATTTCTATTTTTTTTCTCTTAAAAAATTCTCCCTCTCTGGTTTATGTCTGAATTCTATACAATTATTTTACAAAACATATAGAAGAAATAAAAGAATAAATGAAATAGATAAAAAGAGATTTAAACTAGTTTGTGGAATTGATATCCTTTAGTCTACTCCACCACCACTATTCTTCATGAGTGTGATGGTTATCACTAGACAAGTCCTTTTGATGGGGACTACCATCCCTTTCCTATGACTCTATAACTGAGTGTAAGTCATCAACACTTGGTATAAGCACATCATCTTTCAAACATGATCTATAAAAGATTTACAAGAAACTACCATTAAATTATCTTTTATTGACAAATTTTAAAATGAAATATATAAAAAATGGGTTTATATACATTAGTTCACAATAAATAAAAAATTTTACAGAAATAAAATATCTCTAAGAGATGTATTTTGAAGTAAAATCATATCTAGCTAAGTCTCTTATTCATGACAATGATTATCGATAAGCTCATCTGATATATTAAAACATATTCTTTTTAATTTTCATAGAAAACATATTATCTTTGTTGAAACTTAGAGAATATAATTCCCTTTATTTTCAGTCACTTCACTTATCATGCATAAGACAACACTCGCACAACACTTTTTTTATCAATGTTTGAAATATATACACATCCTCTTATTTATAAACACTTCACATTATACATAAAAATATGGATCAATGACATGTATTTTTCCATGAAATTCATTTTCAATAGTATATAAAAATAAAATAAAAAATCCTTGCCTCAAATCTCTTTACATGGGTATTATTTTAATCAATATTTTACTTTAGTGTTAATCAACCATTTAAGTATTGTACATCATCATTAAAAACATCACATGAGTACATTAATTTCAATAAATAACATCTTACAACACAATGTATCCATTTTAATGAATTGAGTCCACATAGCTTAATCAATTTCTTAAAACCATGTAGCTGGTTTGAACATATACATCCACATAGCTAATTTTACTTCATGTATCCAAATTACATTACATATTCATTTTATTCATGTATTAGAATATGATGTAGTTGATTTTAAATGACCTCAAAAATTTGACCACATATGAGATACACATAATTGATTTATATATTTAAATACCCATGTCATAAATTTCTCATGTATCCTATTACTCTATGTAACTATTTTAAATAATTGAATGATCGGTGTATTAGATTCTTCATGTAGGCGATCTTGTGGACATAGGATTTATTTATGTTTTTTATTTCATAACATATAAAATTTACATATATGATTCCTTCATGTTGGAGATTGGTTTATGTTGTTGAATTCAGTCACATTTTTAAAAAAATTCACTTAGGTAAATTTTCCATACTTATAAAATTTTCATCAAGAATGTCTAGATTCATTGCTTAGAGAAATTTATGGCTGAACACATATGAATAAAATAAAACCTAATAAACGCACTTATAAAAAAATATTATCAATAATTTATGGAGGTTATTTTATATCATCTAAAATAAAGTCCATGGAATATATTGGATCAAAATTAGTTAATACAAAATATTGTTCATCCTATGTTGCCATTCAGAGCAGATTGTAATTGAAAATATCCATCAATGAATTATAGGGTTTGAAAATAAGCTATTTTATCAATAAGAAATAATGTAATCAGGACAATAAAATCATTCTTTATAAAATGGTATTTTAAATCCCTAAAATTCATGAAGACTCTGATTTTTTCATTATTATTATTAATCGGAATAATGTTGGTGAGACACTAAGGGTATTGAACATCCTATTTAATGGGGTATTTGATCATTTTATCAACCAAAAATTCCACCATTACAAGATGATTTAGATTCATTACCCTTAATAATTATATATAACCATGAGGTTTTTCTACTAACCATAGGTGATGGGTATCTACCAAGGTATTTAACTCAAGAATATCCATGAAAACACATACCAATGTATCTTAATGAAATATATTTACTCTTTATGTTATTTAGTGGGCATGGTGGAGATAATAATATTTAGATACAATAATTCTTTGATAACCAAGTTCACCTATTGAATGTCATCGAAAATGGTTGATACACCTTCCTTGAATATTGGTGGGATATCCCAAATTTATTCATCTTCTTCATTATCATAATATGGAGAAAAACTAATCCTTAATATTATGGATATTTCCAAGGAGTGTTATTATATTTATCACAATAACAGCTACATAAGGTGTGTAATGGTTCATCAATAGTGACTAACACCATATGAGTGGATGAAATGGTGCCTCGACCCTAGGTTCATCTCAGAGTATTCATTTTTATCTAGTCAAATCACCCTAGTTGTGTTAAGTGGATATCATTCAACCCATAATTCAAGTAGAGACACTCAATAGACACATTAATTTTCATTATTATATATGAATATCTTATTATTTTGATAATGTTTTATCAAAAGAAGCATCTTGTTCACCGTTATAGTAGAGGAACGTGATTGGTAGCTCCATGTTCGTAGCCAAAACATCCCCATGGATCCCTAGTTTTGGATCGATTTCCTCAATACAGTTGATGGAAAACACAAAATCTTCACTTAATTTACTCCATGGATTGATAAAAAAATATAAACATAAAATGAAATGATTTTTGTGGAATTATTCAGAAATGACTATTTTCTTTACGATTTTTAATAACCATTGTGAATGTATTGAGATTCATTAGATTAAAAAGGGAATTTTCCACCGTAGAGAACCACAATCCTCATATTAATAGAATATTTTAAGCATTGATGGTTTGAATAGAAAACTATTATATTCATGTGAATCCCTGATCATCCCAAAAAGTCATTGAAATCTATATCTTGGAGGACCTTTATAAACTCTTAGTCTGACAAAATGTCCCCAAGTAGGGTTCTTAGATTGATCCTCCTAAAGGGTGTATACTCCTTTTTTCAAACCCTTGTATAGTTTTTTTTTGGAGGAGATAATTTATCTTCATTATGGACCAAATAGTTTAGGTTTGGGATCCAGATGTGGTTGATTCCCAGACAATTTTCAATTAGGTCCTTGTTAATGGAAACATTATCATGATTTATAGAAATATATATTGTTCTAATGATCCCTTGTATATAAATTTATCAATATTATTATCTGAATTAATTTATCAGGTGACACTTAATAAGTCCTATTTTTCTATTATATGTCTTAATTATAGGGACTTTAGCCTTAAATTGTTGATGACTTTAGAGAGACTCAATAAGGGTTTCTCTATGCTTCTTAAAGAAATAAATGGTGTTGATGTTTCAAATTTATGTAGGGTTGACTGAGAGTTATTTCAACCCATCATATATTTCATATAAAGGTATTTTATTGATTACATATAAAAAATTAAACTTGGGGATTAGGGTATAGATCCCACCCACTTTCATAATTAAGAGGTGTATTTTTTCTTTCCATGTTAGATTGAGTTTTCCTTCCCATGTCTAGAGGTTGAAAAATTGATAGATTTGCAACTAATCAATCTACCAATATAATAATATTGGGTTGAGACATGTATGAATCAGGATTAGATTTATTATCCAAGTATGTTTGTCAGAGTTCTTGTTTTTGAGTCTCAGACGGATGTCACATTTCAATGGGAATGATGTATGAACATTAGGGTCCACCATGGAATTTCCTTCTATATCCTCTATGGTTTCTCTCATAGAAAATAGTTTTTGGAACTTTTTCATAATATTCTATATAATTATGGAAGGGTTCATTCAGTTTAATGACACTAATTGATCTATATTTTGGATCCTCATTGGATGAAAACCATATTTGCTGGGGGTGATTCTCAACTTCCCGATGACGATGTATTGAAATCAAGAAAGGTATAAACCTGATTAGGTTCCTAGGGAGACTCCTCTTATTAAACCCTTCCATATAAATTTCTATTGTTTCAAATTTTAGAGGACTATGCAAATGAAGGCATTACCTAATGTTTTATTAGCTAAATTTTGGTCATGCCTTGTTGATTCAGTTGCACCCTAATGATGGTATATTCATAGTTATTTAGTTTTTGAATCATCACATCTATAAACTTATATGCACTTGTACATGGTACTTTCTTACATTATCCTTATTCATTAGGTTGGGTGTTATGTAAATGCGACACATAAATTTGGGGATCGACCAACTTTATATGTTCATTATCTATTATCATCAGAAGATAATTTATGAAGGCACAAATATCCTGAATGGTGTTCCCCAAAATTTTATGTTATGGTTAATAATAATGGTGATAATTAAAACCAACTTAATTAGGACACTTGATCTCCTAAAATTTAAACATTTATTTACATTACAGTGGTAAAGAAATTTCCAATGATTTTCTCTCTTTGGAGGGAATAAACATTATTTATATTTTCCACAAAATTCTATTGATTTTGTTCCTTTATTTTATTCTAGTGTGTAATCTACTTTTTTTATAAAGAGGAGACACTATATTATATTTAGAAACAGAAAATTTTAGAGTTAGAATTGGTGATGGTTTGAAAGTGATAGTTATAGTTTCTAACTTTCCATAATTGAATCCTTGCACTGAGGATGCAAGACAATATTTCACTTTGGAATGTCAAAGGGAATATTTAAATTGTTGTTCCACTTCCATGAATTATAATAACCCACCAGGATATTTTAATGCTATGAGAAATGTTTATATGATATCTCCAAGATTTTATATACAGATATCCTGTTATTATACCCATGAGAGATCCATATTCCATTATTAGGTCATGCCTTTCCACATTGTGATGAAGTTACAAACCATATAATTTTCATGTTGTTTACAATTATAGAGGTCAAGAAAATATATCCTACTCACTATTATACAAAACTGATATTGGAATATCCATTGAATATATTTCCCATTCTAAAAGATTCCATCTATGAATTGTTGTACCATGGAATAAACATCTGTCTGAAATGTAGAAAAAACATATTAACTTCACTACTTTCTATGGCTCTAGAATTCCCAGCTTATGGATATATTGAGAGAAAAAGTACATAAGATGATTCTCGGATCCCTCATATGGTTGAATGTTAGGAATTGTTGATTACCAAAGTTAGGTGGAGGAGGATTGAAATACACCCACCTAATATATGAATTTCTTTCCACTTATACCAATGCATGTTGACCTTCAATAGCCACCATCCTGGCAGAAAAAATTCAATAAATTTTTGAAAATATTATGATATCACTACTTGAGCTAGAGTGCGAGTGGGAAAAGTTTTTAGATCCCAATGTGGTCATCAATACTATGCCTATAGATGATAACTATCCTGAATTCGCCTATTATAGCTCAATTAGATTGTTGGGGTTTGCTTCCCCAGTATAATTAATTCATGATAATTAACATATGTTGGGGATATAAAAATTTTATGCAATTATATTAGGTTTATTTAATGGTTCATCACTTCCCTTAGTAGTCGAAAAATTTCATCTGGATAAAGAGGATCAATCATGGAATGCATGTTGGATTTAAATTAACACTTACAATTATCATATATATAGTCTTTATGTAATTTGTTTTTAAGTTACCTCAAATTTTCTAACTCATCTTCAAATTGGGAAATCATTCCCTTAGCTAAAATAAAATTAACTTATATAGATAGGGGGTGGGATGTGAATAGAAATATACCTTTCCCTTTTCCTTTAGAAAATATCACTAATTGTGAAACAGTAGTATGTTTACTGGAGATCCCAAATCATAATCCAATTTTTTTTCAAATCCAGAAACATTTTATCACAACTCTGGGTGGGCCACATTCTGAAAAATGATTATGCATCATTTTAATCTATATTAGTATCATGATACACATTATATGTGATGTGTTCATATATAAAATTCACTAACTTCAATCATATGGAAGGAATTAAGTATTTATATGTGTTAGAGTATTAAAGAACAACCCTAGTGTTTGAGTATCTATTGAGGGATATATTATAATCTTCCATTTATTTAACCCTACTAGAATATTTCTTATAATTTAATCCTTTTCAGGGTTTGAATTCCTTCATTTTTTCTCATGTTTTGATAATGAATTGAAACATTCATGGAAGGTGATTCTAAGTGAGTATCCCAAAACTTATACTGAATTTAACCCGGATGGAGTGGATAAGTTATGAAATTTTGGTAGATAAAACCATAGAGAAATTTCTTTTAGAACTTCTCCCAACTAAGAGAAAACTAGAATTATTTGAGGATGGGTTTAAAAAAACTCCATCCCAATGGTATTATTGTGATTCTACTCTTTTACTATCACAAATACATCCTAGTGTATATTTTATAGTTGTATGGATGGTGGTGGAGGTAAATAAATCCCCCATCCTAGTGGTTTGGGGGTAACCCGTGTGTTGTCGCATTCTCTTTTATTGTATCTCTATATGATTTTTAGGATTTCAATTTGTCATGAGATGGGTGAAGTGTGTGTTCTAGACACTCCAGATGATAGGTTTCATCTATTAAAAGGGTGTTAATTATTGAGGAACATTCTTTCTAAAAATGTCCACAAGATTCACTTTTTGGTTGCTTGATGTTTAAGTGTATCACTGGATTATTCTCTTAATTTTATCCTTATTTGGACACTAGTTATGAAAGGATTTAATTATACTAGTCATACTAAATGTTCAGATCTATCATATGTGACTTGGATTAAGGAAGTAATGTTGAAAGATGCCTTAGCTGATGAGACCCATGAGATTGAAAATGGAGTGAAGTAGATATCTCCTTATTCGCCCCACCTTCTAAAGTGTATATTGGATGAGGTATCCTAGGTTATTTGATGAAGAATATTTATACTGATGAATTTTTATTATTGGATTCCCTCACGAAAATTTCCCAAATTGTGATTTAATGATATTGAATGGAATTCCATATCAATATGGTGGCACAGCTCATCAAATTCATTGATATGATTTTATAGTTTTTTGGGTGAGGGTGTTTGGATTTTTGGTGTTGAAATGATTCCCATGGGTTTTATTGAATATAATAAATTAATTACCCTTCTATGGACTTGGGAATGTCATACCAAGAAGTGTAAATGAGCCAAAACATAACTTGAATTTCATCTTTATCCATTTCTCCCCACATGATACTTGAGTTCTCCTCTTCATGTGTGATATTCGAACAACACTAACGATAATGGTTGTATCCCATCATGTTATCAAGAAGAGCTAGATCATTTTGAACATATTCAACAACATCTAGGGTTTCATGATATTTTTGTGTAACCTATAATTATCATTTCCATTTTTTTCCCATTAGTTATGAAAAAACACCACAAGTTGATGATGGTGTATCTGATTTCATATTTTCATGTTTCTCTCTAAATGAAGGTAACTTTGAAACAACTGTGACATGGGGAGGACATTCATGTAGAGGGTTGTTGTCATCATAGGGAGGGTCATTGTATTGGGAACCTTGAAGAGGACCTCCATGATTTTTTGTATTCAGTTAATTTTCATGTGTAGGGCCTCCACATTAGATGTTTTCTTGATTACCATGAGGAGAACCTCCGTAATTACAAGTTAATACCTGATACCCATGGTAAGGAAACTAGAAAATATATAGAGTTAACCACATTTCAATAGCCATGTTTGCTTAAAACGTTTCTAATTTAGTACATTTTTAAAACATGGTTAATTACCATTTTATCATGTTTTTATAATGTGACTAATTTTTATTTTAACAATATTTTTAAATGCAGAAAAAGGAAATAAAAAATTAATGTTATATATGTAATATATTTATATGTTATATTTTATCACATTTTAATTTTAAAAAACACAAACATAAAAATTACAATATATAAAATTATTTCAATTTTAAATGTTAATAATTAATTTGATATAAGTGATGAATTTCTTTTTGTGTGTGTGTGGGGGTGTATACATTATATAAAATTCAAATATTACATTATATATATATGTGTGTATATGTATACAATATTATTATATATTATTAAAAATATATTAAATGAATAATTTATATATATATTCTATATATTATATAAAATAGTATTACATAACATTAAAAATTAATGTAATATATATATTGAATATGCACAAACACATACACACAAACACTCACCCATATAATCATGCAAACATACATAAATACATACATATATACAAACACACACACAATGGTTAAAAGATTACTATAATTAATTAATAATAACTAAGAAAATGATCATTAATAATAAATGACTAATAAAATGTATAAATGTTGAAATTTAAATATCCATGTGTGTGTGTGTTCATATGCTTATATATAATTTTATTTTATATAATTGTATATAAAGTAATATATTAATATACATATATAAATCTATTTATACACACACAAATATATATATATATATATATATATATTAATTGGAAACACTTAATCTATTCATTCACCATATGAATCATCCTTCTCTTCTGGTCACCCTTACTTACATTATTCCTCAATGTCACTATGTAACCATCCATTCTATGAATCTCATCCATGTTCTACTAGATTTAATGGTCCCTCCTAGCTATCCTCATGTGCTTTGGTCTGTTGTGTTTACAGTGGTACAATGTAGTCTTAACAATGAGATCATATGAAGGAATCAACTAAAAAAACTACAAAAAAATATTTTTATATAAAATTTGAAATATACAAATTACCCATGTTTCCTTAAAATTTGGTTAACTAAAAAAATAACTATATTTTAATAATAAAATTGGTTGATATAGTTGTAATCATGGTTCCATTTTTTTAAAACCTCATTTTTCTATGTTTTTACAAAGCTTGGGCGCTTACAATATCTTTGGTTATGGACCAACTAATGAAAAAATAGAAATACAAATAAATTTTTAAATGGTGGGGCCTCTAGGGTTACTTGTTTTTTGATCAATGTGATGTGGAGGGGATCAAATTTATTCGGATATGATTACATAGGGAAGAAATTTAAAACATATTCCCTATGTAGGTCCACTATATTTATATTCCCTCTAAAAAATGAGGTTTTATCAGTAGTTTATTAGTTTCGGTTTTAATTTCCATTGATAAATAAATTTTATTTTATTTTAATTTATAATATAGAGGAGTTTTAATATAACCGTAGTTATGTTTTTTTGTTTTATTTTATTCAATGGTGGATCTATTTAATTCAAAACTAAATATTTTAAAGAAACATAATATAATCCCCTCCCCAATCCCCTTGGACTTGATCCACAACACACCTACCCCCTCCCCCGCTCCTAATAGTTACCACCATAACCCCTACCCCCTGCTCCTGATAATGACCCTCGTGACCCCACCAAAGATGACTGTCCATCTTCCCTAGTGATCCTTATGACCTCAAATCACAATTACCGATGATGGGTTCCCCCTGATCCACATTACTCTATTCCCCATCTCCCTCATGATGAACTTGAAGAGACCCCTTGGTCATCAATAGTGACCCACCAATAGTTGGCCCTCTTCCCCTTTTCATAGATATTGTAACCCTACACATTATTGAAGGTATGTTTTGTTTTTTTTATAATGGTATTAAATAATTTGTATATCATTCTTTTTAACCGAGTGTTCTTTTTTGAAGAATTTTCCTGGGGTGATGTTGAGGGTACGTTGCTGACCTTTCATCGGTAGTTGTTTCGGGTTTTGGAGAATAGATTCACCTTAAAGATATTTTAGGTGATCATTCCTATGTTTTAAATTTTGATTAATTAGTTATAAATTGATATAATTAATTAGTTCATTCATGTGGAATGATACAGGTTCCCAAGGTGTTGTTGGTGTGTTGTGTAAGACTTTATTCGTTTAAATTTTCAACAAGAGGTGGGCCAACCTTTCGGTTTTCAGTTTATTTCACAATAATTACTAATTTAAATGTTTTTCAAATGATAATTTTCTTTTTCAGATCCACCTTAAGGTCTATTTCAGTTTCTATTATGGAGAATAGTCATTTTAGATGTTTTGTAGAGGGATTTTGGTTTGAAAACCCAAATCATTTAGCATGTGGTTTAAGAACAGATGTTTTATATTATTTATTTCTCTCTAATATTTTTTTTAAATGATATCATGAACATGATATACTAAATAAAAAATACTATTAATCAACAGTACAATTAATAATGCTTAATACATGATGCATATCATTAGAATCCCTAAAGATTTCTGTATTTTCTACTCTTTTCATGTTGTGTACTATTTCATAAATCAACTAAGAAAATTTTGAAAACCCATTATTTCAAGAAAATCAATGGCAGATATGAAAGTACATGCACCAGATATCATATTGCCAATTTCTTGTTTTGAGATACAACAAATCAATAATTTCATTATTAATGAAGAAATATCTGGCTATAGAGAAAATCATGTTACTATAATATAAAATATAAATTGATAAAGTAAAAGAAGGAAATATTTTTATATTGGAATAGAATAATTATGTTCAACTATTATGGTGGGATGATAGCAGTATGCCTTGTATCATGGTGAAATCTCTCCTTGGCTCACTGAAATTATTCCATGATATTAGACCATATTATTGTGAGGGTAATATTTACTCATTTATGTTTTTATGTAGGATTGAATCATTTTAAGATTAATTTTTTTATATCGAATCAAGAACCTGACTAGGTCGATAAAGAAGTTGAATGATGTTTAATTTTGATTGTACTTGTTTTATTAAAACAATTATATATTTATATATGAATGCCTAGGGATAATAGTGACAATCCAATACCTATGGATAAAATTTGGATTAATTTACATTAGAAACCCCATTGGTATGCTATTCTCGTGGAAGAATTTCATGATTTTGCAATTTCAATACAATAAGTGGGTGTAAGAATAAAATGTATTATTCCTATTTCTAAATTCATGTAATAGATTAATAAAATGAATTGTGTGATTATTTAATATTGAAATAGTTTCTAGCCCGAGATGTATATTTGGATAGGGTAGGGTAAATAAAATGTTTTGTAAATTAAAAACAAAAAAAATCCTATCAATGAAACACAAAGTTACCCACCAGAGGAGAAATCAGTTAAAAATTTTATTAAAGAAGCATTCATCATTAAATGATATAATTTCCAAGATGTAAAATGACAAAAAGAAACATCAGTTGATCCTCAGTACGTTAATCTTCCTTAGAATTTCAATGACCAAAAAATGAGATTTATGACATAGTTTAATGTGGACTATAAGAAATATATGAATGGTGTTAAAATTATCATAATTTCCCCTTTATATATGTAGTGTATCATATCAAGTGTCTTAGTGTAGTTACTAAGAGTGAAATGTACATGATTATAGATTTGATTCATGATGCATTTAGTGAAGGTAAAATCTTTGAATCATTCAATGAGATGAAAAAAATAATTAACAAATATGGAAATGATTATAAAATGATTCATGAAGTGCATAATTATCTTTTTCTTTACTAGGGGGAATATTTACCTAATATATATTGCTTAATATTTCATACAATTAGATTTAAGTAAATAAACAATTTTTAGAGTAAAAATCAATGAAATTCCATGAAGAAATAGAAAAAGAAAACTCTTGTAAATCTATTACATTAATTTACTCTAAAAAAATTCTTGAAAATTTATTCCTATAATCTAATACTATATATGACCTAAAGTGTTAGAATTAGGATATTAAAAATTATGGGTTGATGATAAATCCAAAAGATTTAATATTATGAAATATGTTTGATTCATTCTGTCCGGATTTTTCTTTAGATCCTAGGAATGTATGCTTGGGTTTAGTTTATGATAGTTTTAACACTTTTGGATCTTTATTTACTAATTTTAGAATTTATTTAGTTATTTTTATCCCCTATAATCTATCTCCATGGATGTGTATAAAAAATAATTCCTTTATTATTTAGATGATTATCACTATAAATGTAATTCATAGAAATTATATTGATGAATAATTTATGTAGAGACCCAATTCCTAATGTACATGGACATTACATAACTTTTGTGGAATACTTAATACATTACAAAACAATCTTCCAATGACTGTATTAGTTTAGTGTCTTTGGAAACTCGGAACATAAATTTCTAATCAATGTGAAATATCTTCAAAATCTCACATAAAGATATTGTTTTTTCCCTACCTAAAACCTTCCTTTTTATCCTGGGGAAAAGAAAACATAAAAATGGTGCGATCAAATGCTCAGTAAGGGTAAGAATGGAGAAAGTAAAACAACCCATACACAGTTGAACTTAAAAACATGAACATAAAGTTTAAACATCTAAATCATGATCAATAACATTAACCATGGTAGTACGCAAGGCATAGATCATAATGGAACGTCAATCATGATAAAATAGCATGGTAATAAAACATGTAATTGTGGAAAACCATTAATCACATGATATGATTTCTATAGTAGCCCATGCATTGCTTCGAAGACCATCATAGTGGACAAAGTCCATTTCTGAATCGAGTTTACCTGCAGTTCTAGTCCTGTATTACTATACCAGATTTACTTGTCGTTAAATCCATGTCTATCTCATGATATATAAATCTCTACCCAATGCATTTTATGGAGATATAGGTCCCACCCGTCTCATAATGAAATCATTCGTACATGTGCCACAACATAAACATAAATCATTCATCATAACCCAAAGAATAAAATGGGTTTCATAAACATCATCCCATCATAACATAATCCATATAAAATAAATCGATATCATTTCATTATAAAAAAATTTAAACCATGTAAATCATATAGATATTATACTTTAAACACACACATTTGAAATAATTTCATCTTATATGGAAAATGGTTTTGATAAAACAATTGGAATGAATTCTTGAGGAAAATATCCTTTCTTCTTCAAAATCATTTTCTTTTCACAAAATGCCATGTAATTTTAAAATAAAATGATTTTGTTGAAAATATTCATGAAATCTGTTAGAGTAATATTCATGAAAATAATGCATTATGAAACCGTAAAAAATCATTCATTTCATATAAGTTAAAAAACATTCTCCTCGTACTTTTAACGGAAAAGTCAAAAAATACCACATATGGTAAACAAAGAAATGGTTCCTTCCATAACACAAAGTAAAAGTAAAAGAGGGGTAAACATGACTTTAAACATACATTGTAGAATATTAAATAGTTTATGAAAAACATTTTTATGTACTTGGATGAAAAATATAACCCCAGTAATACTTACGTATAAGCAATCTCGGATAAAAATGAGATTGCAAAATTATCCCTCACCTTATGTCCAATTTATTCTGTATGTGTCCAAGACTCCTAAATAGTGTGTTTAAACATATTATTAAATATTAAAAGAACCATAATAATATTTATGATATCATATATCATTCACTTACGACTTTAAATTACCCGTTCATTTGTCAATTCCATGTTAAAGCAACGTTTTGGGTAAAATCGTTTCGTTTATCATACGTGTTTTGACTTCATGGTCTTGATATTATTACATATATCATGATTTAATTAATTAAATAATGTAAAACATGATTTATATATAATATATATTTATCATATAAATATATATGATAGATCGATAAATGGAATTAAATACACCATTCATGGAGACGGTAGGTCGTACATACGCATGAACACTGTTTTCGTTTCCTTATTGAATTGGATAGAATTAAGTAAATGAAACATATATTTACATAAATCCATTATAATAATTATTTAATATATTTCATGATAATTTATTATATATACATTATAACCATACTTGAATGGTTAATAATAGAAAACGAATTTAATCGCGTTCGTGGAGACGGTAGTCCGTACGTACGCACGAGCGCCAATATCATTCTTTTCATATTGAAATCATATATAATTGGATGGTATATCATATATAGATATCCATAATAATTGTATATTTATTATTTATATCATTAATACTCATTATTTTACCCATTCAAATGATGAAATGATTGAATAACAAACTACACGACCACGTGGAGACTGTAAGTCATACGTACGCACGTGTGGTGACTTTTTCTTTCATAGGATGGATAAAATAACTAAAATGGTTTTAAAATTTTTATAATAACATCATATTATATAGAATATACTGGAGTTATTTTTTTATAATGGAACTAACAAAGAATGAGGAACTGTAAGAAGAAAGGAACTTGAAATAGGTGGTGAGATATTTACCTCTTCTTTGTGTTCTTCCTTTTGATTTGATCAAAAGAAATCCTTAGGTTGGATTTATGACTAATGTAAGGCCTCTATAATTAATTTTGGATTGTTGAGAGGGTATTTGTGAAGGTTTTGGACGATGAAAATGGCTTTGGTGGTGTGAATTAGAGAGAAGGGGGAGTGCCCTTTTATAAGAGGGGTGAGGGGTGTAACACCCCAAGATTTCAAAGTATGTTATTTCTTCAAAATAATTCAATAACTTGTACTACATGCAACACCGAGTTCAATCACACCTTGACTTACAAAAAAAAAGTCCATTAAAAGAGGTCATGAATAGTATTAACTAAATTTTAAACTTTATATAATCCTTATAATTTTAGAATCCACATTATGAGTTTCTTAGTCATAATACAAGAACAGATTCATTTTCAGTATTGCACTTTTATCAACATTTAATAGTGAAACCTTTTTAAATACAATATTTCAAACTTTTTGACTAAATGGGGACATCAAAAAAAATTTAAAATGAAACATCCCAAGCTTCCACGGTACGCTTTCCTTTGAATAAAACAGAAGCGTGTGTTGTACGCAACTTCGTGTTTTAACACGTACCACAACCGATCAAACTAGCCGTTATGAATAGTAATACCTAATTTTTGAAATCATATATATTCTATATTTCAAAATGGACTTCATTTTTGGATTCGGAATATCAAAATTAGCCTAGGGTGAAATTTTGGTACATTTCGGATAACTTTCATATTTTGATGAATAGTGAAAATTTCTAAATTTTAATTAAAAACAACTTTTTTAATCAAAATAATTAATAGTGATAAATTATGAATTTGAGTGGTTTTAAAGTATATTTAGAATATATTTTTACCATTCAATTTAATGTTTATCATTGGACATAATTTTACAACTAAACCGAACATAAACAAGTGTCAATCTTTTGATAGTTATTATCTCTTAAAAACACGCTTTTTGTTTTGACAGCGGGAATTAATTTTAAATTAATTTCTGCCACTTCTGTGATTTGAATTTAGGAAAATGGATTCCATATTTTGAATCAGGATGTTCAAATTGTGTAAATAGGTAACTTTTATTTTTAGACATTTTGAATAATTACTGCGGTAAATATTTTATTTACCATGGTTAAGGGTAAATCCGGTAAATAAGGGTTAAAACAATAATATTATAATAATACTAAATTACCCTAAAACGTGTCTTAACCCTATTGGTTGATAGATGGTCGACCATGGGCATCTTTGTGTCAATTTTGGGACCCCATGGATCCACTTGTAAGTGATAATGACACTTTATTTTAATTTAGTTAAAATGAATACAAAAATGACACAAGCATATATCTTTTAGAACAACAATTTGTACATAGGGTTATATATGTTGGATTTTAGATTATAAATATTCATTAGAAAGATAAAAAGATTTCCTACATAATGATATTTTATTTATAATTTTTAGACATTAAATAAGTTATTTTATTTATGACACAATGATGATGCAGTAATTACTATAACAGTGAAAAATTAAAATAATTGATATTATAAATACCCAAATAAATATAATATGAAACTTTTAATGAATTAAACTAATTTTATAGGCTAATATGATATATTAGGATTGATTTAATGGACTTTGTTCGAAGTAATCAATCTGTTATGAGTTTCACAAAAATCAACTATTGAATAGTGTCAAAATTGACATAAAAGAGTTCTTAAAACAAATATTATATTATTAATTGATATTAAATTCCTAAAAATCTAAGGTTAGGCCAAGAGACTTATATTATGATAGGTTAATCATTAATGGACCACTTGGGGATCTCTTGGATGTATATAGTAAGTTTATTAACCATATTATATAAAAATACAAAGAGACATTGTAAAAATGAAACTAATTAACTTAGAGTTAATACTTAAAGATAAGGTTAATATAAGTACCCAAACCTGTCTAAATTCTATTGGATGAGTTGTTTTCGACCTATCCCCACCTCATACTTTGAATAGTAAACTTTTGAGCCTTTGTAAACCGAATATGAATTTATTATAAATTAATATTTCTAGCTTTTCCAAAGGTGCCCCTCACCCCTCTTATAAAAGGGCACTCCTCCTTCTCATTTCTTCACACCTTCAAAGCCTTTTGGTTCGGCCAAACTCTGCCCAAATACTCTCCCAACATCCCTCACTACAACCTAGAGGCCTTATTTTGATCAGAAAGCCAACCTAAGGAGCCCTTTTGATCAAATCAAAAGGAAGAACCCGAAGAAGAGGTAATGATTTCACCACCCTTTTCTAAGTTCATTTCTTCTTCCACTTCTTCTTCCTTTGTTCTTACCATTATAAAATAATAACTCCAGTATCTCACATATACTGTGATGTTATTATAAGTATGGTACAACCATATTCAGTATTCTATCCACCCTTTGAATAACATGTCACCATACGTGCGTACGTACGGCTTACCGTCTCCACGTCGTGGTGTAATTGTTATTCAATATAATATTATTTGGATGGGTATAATAATGATGTGTAACTCATGTAAATAATAAATATAACATGTTAATGATTCTGTATATATGATATACCATTCATTTATATATTATTTTAATATCAAAAGAATGATATTGTCGCTCGTGCGTACGTACGGACTACCGTCTCCACGAACGCGATGAGATTCATTCTCCATCGTATCCATTCAAGTATAATTATCATTTTATGATTTAAAAATGATGTTTAAGGACTTGATATCATTCTGGATATGAATAAGATACAACAAACATGGCTTATGTAACAAAACATATAAAAGAAAATGAGTAAGTTAACACCCGAAACGATGATAATTCTAAGATATTATTAATAAATCAATGTTAAAAGATCATATATGATATCATATTAATATATATGATTCTTGTATAATTTAATAACAATTATTTAACCATTATACAGGAGGTTAACCTACCCCAACCAAGGAAAAGTACAAGGTAAGGGTTATTTCACAATCTCTTCTTTATCCGAGGTTGTTTATACGTAATAATCTACTGGGATCTCGTTATCATCCACATCCATGTTTCTTCAAAATGTATTTCAAAACATTTTTACTATTTACAAGAATATGGGTTAAAGTCATTTATACCCTTGTTTGACTTTTTATAAGAGGTTTATAAAGGAATCTTTCCGTCGTTTTCAAAACAAGGTCCTTTTTAACCTTTTCGACAGAATTGAGGTAAGAATGTTTTTTTTAACTTATACGGCGGGTGCGGTTATTTTCCGCCGTTATAAAATCGTCAAAGCTTTCCATACAAGCTTATAAGAATATTTTCAAAGAAAATGTTTTATTTTATATGGATCTTAAATGATTTCAAAATAAAAGGAGATATTTCTTTAAAAAGAATTTTTATTTCATCTATGTCAACATCCTTTGATGGATTTTAAGATTATTTGAAGTTGATTTATTATGATACAAAACATCTATATTGTATTGAAGGTTTTGTGATATGTTTGACTATGGATGTGCTATTTTTATACCATTCATAGTTTATGGTGAATGTATTGACATTTCGTATGCTAGTTTTAATACGAATGTTTATGTTATGTTTAAACCTTTTCATATGGGAATGCATTGGACTTAATAAGTGACGGGTGGAGCCCGCTATAGCTCCTCGATGCATCGGTAGGTCTCATGAGACAAACTAGTGTCTTGGCACAAGGCCTTGACAAAATCTTATTTGTAGTCTTGGCACGAGGCCTTGGCTATGTGGTTATGATAGTCTGGCATTATGCATTCCAACATTATGAAAGTGGTTATTGATTTTTCATGTGATTATTCGATTAGTAGAATATCCATGTGAATAAGTAAATGGCATTATTTCATTTTACTTTTGCCATACTATGTTGAAGTTCATGTTTAAAAGGCTTTTGTTTTAGTAATTAATTGCCTTAAATGTTTATGCTTATTTTGAATGTTCCGCTATATTGTTATCCTTACTGGGCATTTGAGCTCACCCCTTTTCTATGTTATATTTTTCCCAGGTAGTGAAGAAGTAAATTATGAATGACTTGCAGGGATATTATGAGGGGTTAATAGTGTGGATATGAAGACTTTGTTGTTGTAGTAGTTTTTCACTTTGAAATGTAATGTAAAACTTTATGATTATATCTAGTGTTTCCAAGGCTACTAAACCAATCGGTCTTTCGGGATTTGATCTTTCTTGTGATCATGCCAATGTTATGTAATTAATGCACCGACTCTGGGTAGCTGGGGCCGGGGCGTTACAGTTGGTATCAGAGGAAGTTTAGTACAAACCTTGGAAGCTAGATTTAGATAAACTCTGATTAGAGCACATAGACCTAAGATGAACTTTGAGGATTAGTATAGAAGAACTTCCTAGAATTTTGGTATTGTAGAGATTTTGTGAGTTTTCCGAGCAATACATCCCTGTCTGGATACGAGCAGGTAGAGGTGGCTCTGGCACAGATGTACCTAGGGGTAAAACCCGAAAACACCACTTTGAGCTAGACTCGAACGGGAACTGGTGCACGACAACGGGCCTTGCTGCACTCTTGGTTACGACACTCCCGGGGGATATGCTTAGGATAAATCTCATTTTCTTTACAAATCATTATGAAGGGTTTATGAGTTTATACTTCCTCAAAGGAGGCATTTTTATGATTATGGATTATATCCCTAAATAGTTCAATTTATGTTAAGTGTTTTATAAGTATGGGATTATGTATTTTGATTCATAAACTGATCTAGTGTATGCCATTGTTTAGAAATGGCGCCCAGTAGAAGGAATGAGAACTCTAGCAATGCACATGATCCAAAGAGAAGGAAGGATCATATCTTTCATGGTCTTAAGCTAGAATTTTTAAGAGAAATAGTCTCCCATGTATTATAATCATATGAAGAAATAATATCATGTGTTGATAAGATAAGTAAAGAGTTTACTGAGTCCTATGGCTTTGATGAGAAGCAAGAGAAGAAAAGGATGGAAGAGATAAAAATGGATAAAGGGAAGAGGGAAAAGAAGAATTTTCCCATATGTGGTAACTGTGGGAAGAAACACCCTGGAACTTGCCTGAAAGGAATGGGAGTTTGTTATAAGTGTGGAGAAAAAGGGCACAAAGTACGTGACTGCAAGGGTGATAAAATGGTTTCAAATGTACAATGCTTCATTTGCAAGGAGTTTGGACACTACGCGAACCTATTCCCCAGTCATCAGACTATGCCGCAAATGATGCTATTGGATAATAATCAAGTTATGATACTACCACAGATGAAGAGGAATGATTAGAGTTCTTATGTTGATTATGTCAATTGAGTGTTGTATCAACAATGTACTTGTTATAATAATTATGGAGTATATAAGGATTGTACTGCAGTACTATTTCATTAAGGACTTGAGATTGTGTGGAACAAAGAAAAGTGACTCAATAGAAGGTTAAATTTTTGGAAAATATATGGTTGAAAGAAAGATAAACCATAATATGGTTCTGATACCGAAGTAGTGATTTTAGAATAATACATGATTGATTTGGATAAATTATATTGGATATTCTTGACTACCTTGAAGCTGATTAATGATTTGTATATTCCATCATTGTGGGGTTTAAAACATTTTTGGATTGATGAAGTATATCCAGCATTCTATATGGAATAAGGGAGCATGAGTGTAATCAATAAGGATTATGGTAAATCAGGATGTTTCAGTATTTTAAAAGAATACATGATGAAGGTATTAATATTCTATTACAGGGTAAAAAGGATCTACATTATGTTTACCTTCCTTTTAAATGTTGGACTGTGAGTTTGGACAGAAGTATTTTGAATAAATTCTAAGTTTGATATTAATTTTGGACTGCCATAAAAGGACAACCCGGAGGTCGGGCGGCAACCCGTCGCGTCCGGCAAAGCTGCGAGACTTGAACCCGCAACCGAAGGGCGACAAGGGTGTATCACCTACCACTGGCCCACGAGATGTCCCAGATTAAATAATTTAGTTTTTATTAAAAGATCTTGTAGATGAATTATAAATTCGATTATTTTGGAACCCTATACGAATAGTGTAAATAGAATTTTTTTTTACGTTCTATTATGTTTTAGAGTGAAAGATGAGTTTGTGGTAGAAATTTATTAATGGATAAAACTCTAATTATAAAGTATGTATACCTCCTTATGATCTTATCCAATCTCATAAATAAATTCCACAACGTTAAGAAAAGGAACTTAGAACAAAAATGTTGTCCTAGATGGTACCTTAGATCATCACTAATTTATGGCTTTGGGATTGTTGGCCTTTTCATAGCCATGTTCTCTACCACTCTCCATCAGATAATTGATGGTTAGATTTCTCCTCCATATCCATATTTTCCTACATGGAACCCTAGTATGTGTTATTTTCGGTAATCTTCATACTTTCCATTCTTTATTTTAAATAGAGGCCTCATTAATTCATTTTTCGATGTGGGATTTCAACTAAGATATTTTGAAACGTCAAAAATGTGTCATCTCAATATCCTATGTTTTGTGGAACCGATGGTATTTCAAATCATCATAGATTGATGAGTTTAAGGACCTCAATTTTATACTTGTTTGTGATTGATGACCTCAATCACTACCTATAAATATTTACGTTTTTCCTCCAATTATATGTCTCTAATTACCACCAATGTTCTCCTAATCGAGATCATAATTTGGTGGTGACACTTTCATTTCTCTTTTCCTCATATTAAGACTAAATTTTAGTAACCCTATTTCCGATGTGGGTTTTCCCACAAATATATTTTCTATTTTCAACCTTTTATTTTCGAAGAACAATTTCAAATTGCGAGGACGCAATTTATTGAAGGAGGGGAGAATGTAACACCCCAAGATTTCAAAGTATGTTATTTCTTCAAAATAATTCAATAACTTGTACTACATGCAACACCGAGTTCAATCACACCTTGAATTACAAAAAAAAAGTCCATTAAAAGAGGTCATGAATAGTATTAACTAAATTTTAAACTTTATATAATCCTTATAATTTTAAAATCCACATTATGAGTTTCTTAGTCATAATACAAGAACAGATTCATTTTCAGTATTGCACTTTTATCAACAATTAATAGTGAAACCTTTTTAAATACAATATTTTAAACTTTTTGACTAAATGGGGACATCAAAAAAAATTTAAAATGATACATCCCAAGCTTCCACGGTACGCTTTCCTTTGAATAAAACAGAAGCGTGTGTTGTACGCAACTTCGTGTTTTAACACGTACCACAACCGATCAAACTAGCCGTTATGAATAGTAATACCTAATTTTTGAAATCATATATATTCTATATTTCAAAATGGACATCATTTTTGGATTCGGAATATCAAAATTAGCCTAGGGTGAAATTTTGGTACATTTCGGATAACTTTCATATTTTGATGAATAGTGAAAATTTCTAAATTTTAATTAAAAACAACTTTTTTAATCAAAATAATTAATAGTGATAAATTATGAATTTGAGTGGTTTTAAAGTATATTTAGAATATATTTTTACCATTCAATTTAATGTTTATCATTGGACATAATTTTACAACTAAACCGAACATAAACAAGTGTCAATCTTTTGATAGTTATTATCTCTTAAAAACACGCTTTTTGTTTTGACAGCGGGAATTAATTTTAAATTAATTTCTGCCACTTCTGTGATTTGAATTTAGGAAAATGGATTCCATATTTGGAATCAGGATGTTCAAATTGTGTAAATAGGTAACTTTTATTTTTAGACATTTTGAATAATTACTGCGGTAAATATTTTATTTACCATGGTTAAGGGTAAATCCGGTAAATAAGGGTTAAAACAATAATATTATAATAATACTAAATTACCCTAAAACGTGTCTTAACCCTATTGGTTGATAGATGGTCGACCATGGGCATCTTTCTGTCAATTTTGGGACCCCATGGATCCACTTGTAAGTGATAATGAAACTTTATTTTAATTTAGTTAAAATGAATACAAAAATGACACAAGCATATATCTTTTAGAACAACAATTTTTACATAGGGTTATATATGTTGGATTTTAGATTATAAATATTAATTAGAAAGATAAAACGATTTCCTACATAATGATATTTTATTTATAATTTTTAGACATTAAATAAGTTATTTTATTTATGACACAATGATGATGCAGTAATTACTATAATAGTGAAAAATTAAAATAATTGATATTATAAATACCCAAATAAATATAATATGAAACTATTAATGAATTAAACTAATTTTCTAGGCTAATATGATATATTAGGATTGATTTAATGGACTTTGTTCGAAGTAATCAATCTGTTATGAGTTTCACAAAAATCAACTATTGAATAGTGTCAAAATTGACATAAAAGAGTTCTTAAAACAAATATTATATTATTAATTGATATTAAATTCCTAAAAATCTAAGGTTCGGCCAAGAGACTTATATTATGATAGGTTAATCATTAATGGACCACTTGGGGGTCTCTTGGATGTATATAGTAAGTTTATTAACCATATTATATAAAAATACAAAGAGACATTGTAAAAATGAAACTAATTAACTTAGAGTTAATACTTAAAGATAAGGTTAATATAAGTACCCAAACCTGTCTAAATTCTATTGGATGAGTTGTTTTCGACCTATCCCCACCTCATCCTTTGAATAGTAAACTTTTGAGCCTTTGTAAACCGAATATGAATTTATTATAAATTAATATTTCTAGCTTTTCCAAAGGTGCCCCTCACCCCTCTTATAAAAGGGCACTCCTCCTTCTCATTTCTTCACACCTTCAAAGCCTTTTGGTTCGGCCAAACTCTGCCCAAATACTCTCCCAACATCCCTCACTACAATATAGAGGCCTTAGTTTGATCAGAAAGCCAACCTAAGGAGCCCTTTTGATCAAATCAAAAGGAAGAACCCGAAGAAGAGGTAATGATTTCACCACCCTTTTCTAAGTTCATTTCTTCTTCCACTTCTTCTTCCTTTGTTCTTACCATTCTAAAATAATAACTCCAGTATCTCACATATACTGTGATGTTATTATAAGTATGGTACAACCATATTCAGTATTCTATCCACCCTTTGAATAACATGTCACCATACGTGCGTACGTACGGCTTACCGTCTCCACGTCGTGGTGTAATTGTTATTCAATATAATATTATTTGGATGGGTATAATAATGATGTGTAACTCATGTAAATAATAAATATAACATGTTAATGATTCTGTATATATGATATACCATTCATTTATATATTATTTTAATATCAAAAGAATGATATTGTCGCTCGTGCGTACGTACGGACTACCGTCTCCACGAACGCGATGAGATTCATTCTCCATCGTATCCATTCAGTTATAATTATCATTTTATGATTTAAAAATGATGTTTAAGGACTTGATATCATTCTGGATATGAATAAGATACAACAAACATGGCTTATGTAACAAAACATATAAAAGAAAATGAGTAAGTTAACATCCGAAACGATGATAATTCTAAGATATTATTAATAAATCAATGTTAAAAGATCATATATGATATCATATTAATATATATGATTCTTGTATAATTTAATAACAATTATTTCACCATTATACAGGAGGTTAACCTACCCCAACCAAGGAAAAGTACAAGGTAAGGGTTATTTCACAATCTCTTCTTTATCCGAGGTTGTTTATACGTAATAATCTACTGGGATCTCGTTATCATCCACATCCATGTTTCTTCAAAATGTATTTCAAAACATTTTTACTATTTACAAGAATATGGGTTAAAGTCATTTATACCCTTGTTTGACTTTTTATAAGAGGTTTATAAAGGAATCTTTCCGTCGTTTTCAAAACAAGGTCCTTTTTAACCTTTTCGACAGAATTGAGGTAAGAATGTTTTTTTTAACTTATACGGCGGGTGCGGTTATTTTCCGCCGTTATAAAATCGTCGAAGCTTTCCATACAAGCTTATAAGAATATTTTCAAAGAAAATGTTTTATTTTATATGGATCTTAAATGATTTCAAAATAAAAGGAGATATTTCTTTAAAAAGAATTTTGATTTCATCTATGTCAACATCCTTTGATGGATTTTAAGATTATTTGAAGTTGATTTATTATGATACAAAACTTCTATATTGTATTGAAGGTTTTGTGATATGTTTGACTATGGATGTGCTATTTTTATACCATTCATAGTTTATGGTGAATGTATTGACATTTCGTATGCTAGTTTTAATACGAATGTTTATGTCATGTTTAAACCTTTTCATATGGGAATGCATTGGACTTAATAAGTGACGGGTGGAGCCCGCTATAGCTCCTCGATGCATCGGTAGGTCTCATGAGACAAACTAGTGTCTTGGCACAAGGCCTTGACAAAATCTTATTTGTAGTCTTGGCACGAGGCCTTGGCTATGTGGTTATGATAGTCTGGCATTATGCATTCCAACATTATGAAAGTGGTTATTGATTTTTCATGTGATTATTCGATTAGTAGAATATCCATGTGAATAAGTAAATGGCATTATTTCATTTTACTTTTGCCATACTATGTTGAAGTTCATGTTTAAAAGGCTTTTGTTTTAGTAATTCATTGCCATAAATGTTTATGCTTATTTTGAATGTTCCGCTATATTGTTATCCTTACTGGGCATTTGAGCTCACCCCTTTTCTATGTTTTATTTTTCCCAGGTAGTGAAGAAGTAAATTATGAATGACTTGCAGGGATATTATGAGGGGTTAATAGTGTGGATATGAAGACTTTGTTGTTGTAGTAGTTTTTCACGTTGAAATGTAATGTAAAACTTTATGATTATATCTAGTGTTTCCAAGGCTACTAAACCAATCGGTCTTTCGGGATTTGATCTTTCTTGTGATCATGCCAATGTTATGTAATTAATGCACCGACTCTGGGTAGCTGGGGTCGGGGCGTTACAAGGGGCACCATAGAAAAAACTTAAAATATTATTTTATAATAAATTATATTTGGTTTATAATGGAACCAAAGTATCTTATATAAAGTCTATGGTGTTTATGGGTTGAAATCCTCTCATACAATAGGATTTATACAAGATTAGGTTACCATTTTAAAATTATCATTCAGATTTAACTCTAAGTTAAATAGTTTAACTTTTACAGTCTCTTCTTGTATTCTTGCACTATATGGTTAATAAACATACTAAAAACTGAAAATATAACCCTAATTGGTTAATTAATTTCATATATATTATTATATAAATCTTTTTTCTGATCCTTATATTTTTAGGACCATTATATCAATTAATAATATAATATTTGTTTTAAAAACTCTTTTATGTCAATTTTGAAACTATTTGGTATGGAGTTTTTTATAAATTCATAACAACATTATTATTTCGAAAAAAATTTATATAACCATCCCTAATAAGTTATATTAAAATATTAAATTATTTTAATTCATAAAAATTCTCAAATTACATTTATTTGGGTATTTATAATATCAATTATGTTAATATTTCCTTAATAACGTAATTATTGCATCATCATTGTGTCATTAATAAATTAAATTATTTTATGTATAAAAATATAAATAAAATAAAATTATTTACAAAATTATTTTAACCACTTAATTAATACTTATAGTCGAATTTATCTTATTTATAACCATATATTAAAAATGTTTTAGTTATTAAGTTTTGATTTTAACTATTTTAACTCTTCTTTATATAAAGTAATAATAAATGTCCTAATCTAATCCATGTGGACCTAAAGGGTAATATTTTTCTCCTAAGGTTGTTTTTGTTCAAATTACCCTTATCCAATATATTTAGTATATGTATTAGGGTAATAATAATGTAATTTTTACCCTTAATTACCCTATTTATTTTTAACTATGGTAAATAAAAGTAAAAAGTTACTATTCAAAAAAAAATTTCATCTTATTAAACCACATTTTACTCTTTGATATTAAATGTGTCTCTTAGATTTTCGGAATTCAACTCATAGAAGTGGTAAAATTATGTTTTATGTAAATTTTCAAATTCTCCTAGGAGGTGGTTAAAAGACTGTAAAATGTTCAATAAAAATTTTATATATCTAAAATTATTATAAAATGACTCCAATGAATTAAATTGAACTTATATAGGTATTATGTATCTATTTTGACCTAAAATGAATTTAAATAAAAATTGAGTTTTAAAATATAACTCAGTTTTTTTCACTGTTCATTAAAAATTGAATGTTTTTAGTAAAATACTAATAATTCACCCTAAGATAATTTCGATATTCCGAATCAAAAAATGAAGTCCATTTTGATAGTTAATTTTTATAAAATTTCAAAAAGTGTGAATTACTATTCATAATGTCTAGTTTATATAATATTTCAATAACACATGGTTGTTTAGTGAAACTCATTATTGTGTACAATGCAAGCTATCGAGGAGGTCGGTCTTGCGTGTAACATAAGGCAATTCAGGGTTGTGTGTATGGAAATCTTCCTTTTGTGTTGAATATAACATACTCAAAATATAGTTCAGTTATACATTGATCAAAATCTATACTTGGTGTTGTGTAAAATGAATATTATTCGAAAGAACTTGAAATTTTGTGCTTCACAAGCCAAGAATAGTGTTGCGTATACTACAAGCTAATACGGTGTTGCATATAGTGGAAGCTAATATTTGTGAAGAGTACAAAAAAATACATCAAATAAATTAAAATAAATAATTCTCAGAAAATCTCAGGGTGTTACATTATACCCCCCATAAAATGAATTTCGACCTCGAAATTCGTCAGGGTTATAAATGGTTTTGGACTTGAAAGTTTCTATCATAGAAACCCACATTGTAAAAAGGAATACTAAATAATCTTTTTAAATAGGAATGTTAGAAACATAATTGATACCCAAAGTAACTCGTCACTGGGTTTCCACATAGGAGAATATAGGTGAAAATATGGACATGGAAGAGAAATCTAATCATCATGTTTAGATGAAGAGTGGTAGAGAACATGGCTATGAAAAATCCAACAATCACAAAGCCATAAATTTGTGATGATCTAAGGTACCATCTGGTTCATCCTATATGAGGGTACTAGGACAACATTCTTGGTTTTCAAGATCTTTTCACTAATGTTGAAAATTTTTTGAATTAAAAGAAATACTTAATTGATTTTGGTACAATATCAGTATTTTTTGTGCCTTGAACAGTTTCCACATCATCTCTTAAAGAAATGAAGTTGAATTTGTCTTCTGTGAAGTGTTAGCAGATCATGTGATAGAATGATGTGTCATTCCACCTATCTCAAACATATGGTTAGAAAAAGATATATACATAAATCCATATATGGTGAGATTAATCGTATATAGTTCCTAAAATGGACTTATACTTCATCTATCATACCTCTTAATAAAATATAACTACATTCTACTAACCAAGGACCTCAAGTTGCCTAATGGTATGCGATAAAGGCATGTTGCACTTCGGTTGTGGGTTCGATTCCCGCAACCTTGTCTGACGCGACGGGTTGTCTCCCACCCTACAGGTCATCCCTTTTTCTAAAACAAAATTATTATAACATTCCAGGAATAATATCGAAAAAATTTCTAGCCTTAAACAATACTATCTTATGTCTAACTTAATTCATTCCAATCTTTAGGCTTATCCAAAATACTTCAGTCCAAGCTCATAGAATAAAGAAAATGATTACTTCAAATGTCACATAACAACCATGTCAATACCATCATTTATCCCCCATATATCATAAGATATATCTTGTTGGTCACATTCCAAATATGTGAATACCTTAATCATGTATTATTTTGAAACATGAATTACCATAGAATCTTAGTGAAAACATGAATGCTATCAAAATTTATCTCTTTCCACAAACCAAAATTCCAAAATTTCCATATACTCATACCATGATATCACTTTGTCCTTATATTATTCATGATCTAATTAATACTATCAGACATATTATTTTCTCCTTGTCCCTTCATTATGCGTATGTCATCTTCTTTCCAAAAATATTTCAATCACTTTTCATGGTTACTGATACCATAGTCTTATGGAAAACCACACTGGACCAATACACAGATATTTCAATATACCATAAAAGTACCTCAAAAACATTATTATTGAATTCCAATATATAATCCCTTCAACACATCCTCTTCGATGATTAGTATGGAATAGGTCCTTCCTTGATTTATAAGTAACCTCTTAGGTCAGGGAATTGAGTTGGGTAACACCCATGTTCTCCACGGATAAGACATTGAACTCCATAATAGTTTGTCACTCTATGACCCTTCTCCCCACACAGATAACATCTTCCCCTCCATTTTATGTATTCATCAAGGTTCTTAATCCCTTCTTTATAAATGTCAATCTTCCTTTCTCTATGCTCCTCACAGTGATAACATGCATATGAGACAATCTTCCTCTTATTTGATGAATTAGGAATACCAATAAAGTTCACCTTGTTAATCATATATCGCGATGACTGATTCGGCATAATCAAAATATCCTTCTTTCTAGGAATTACACAATTTTGTTTCTCATAGTCACCAATTTGTCCATTGGATTGAATGTTGACTGAATTCCTTCTGGTTCTCGCCATTGACTAAAACCAAAAACCATGGTGTAAGAAACTGTTAAAATAATGAGGAACCACATAATCATAAAAATTCACTTTTGGGATGTCTAACATATCACCCATTCTTTAATCCATGAGACCTTAGGTTCAACCAAGGTTATTCATGATCATCAACATAATTATAGGACTGTAACCAATAGTTATACTAAACCTTAGGGACATCCCTAGACATGGCGTAGAAATAAATCTAGGTATCTCACTAAAGTTTCCGCATCCTAGTTTCCAAAGGATGACTAAACCTTTACTCTGATACCAACTATAAAGACCCAAAGCATGACGTACATGGAAAGTAGATTACTTTTTAGGAATACTTAATACATTAAAAAAAACTCCCAATGACCGTATTAGTTTAGTGTCTTTGGAAACTCGAAACATAATCTTCTAATCATGGTGAAAGAGCTTCAACATCTCCCATAAATATATTATTTTTTCCCTAACAAAAACCTTCCTCTATATCCTGGGGGAAAAGAAAACATAACATGGTGAGCTCAAATGCTCATTAAGGGTAATCATGGAGATAATAAAACAACCCATATACATTTAAACTTAAAAACATGAACATAATGTTTAAACATCAAAATCTTGAGCAATGACATTAAACATGGTTGTACGTAAGGAATAGATCATAATGGAACATCAATCAGGATAAAATAGCATGGAAATAAATCATGTAATTTTGGAAGACCATTAAGCACATGATATGATTTCCATAGTATCCAAGTTGTTGTTTCCAAGACCATCATAGTGGACAAGGTCCATTACTGGATCGGGTTTACATGTCGTTCCATCCCTCTATTACTGTACCAGATTTACTTGTCATTACAGACATGTCTATCTCATGAGATATAAATCTTTACCCAATTCATTAGAGGGAGATATAGGTCCCACCCATCTCAGAATGAATTCATTCTTACGTGTGACACAACATAAACATAAATCATTCATCATAACCCAAAGAATAAAATGGTTTTCATAAACATCATCCCATCATAACATAATCCATAGAAAACAAATGGATATCATTTCAACATAAGAAAAGTGCAACCATGTAAATCATAGAGATATTATACTTGAATCATACACATATTAAATAATGTCATCTTAAATGGAAAATGATTTTGATAAAACACTAGAAATGAACTCTTGAGGAAAATATCCTTTCTTCATAATCATTTTCTTTTCACAAAATGACATGAAATTTTAAAAGAAAAGAATTTTTTTTGAAACTATTCATGAAATATTTTAGAGTAATCTTCATTTAAATAAGTCATTATGAAACCATAAAAATCAATTCATATTGTATAAGTTAAAAATATATTTTCCTCGTACTTTTAACGGAAAAGTCAAAAAATACCACATATGGTAAACAAAATAAAGATTCCTTCTATAACACAAATTAAAAGTCAATGAGGGGTAAAAATGACTTTATAAATACATGGAAGAATATTAAACACTTTATTAAAAACATTTTTATGGACATGGATGAAAAATATAACCCCAGTAAATACTTACGTATAAGGAATCTCGGATAAAAATGAGATTGCAAAATTATCCCTTACCTTATGTCCAATTTCTTCCATATGTGATTGAGACTCTTGTATTGTGGGTTTAAACATATTATTAACTTGTAACAAAACCATAATAATATTTATGATATCATATACGATTCACTTACGACTTTAAATTACCCGTTCATTTGTCAATTCCATGTTAAAGCATCGTTTTGGTTAAAATCGTTTCATTTATTGTATTTGTTTCAACTTGTTGTTATTGATTTTGTTACTTATATCCTGATTTACTTAATTCTAGAATGTAAAACATGATTTATATATAATATATATTCATCATAAAAATATATATTATAGATCAATAAATGGAATGAAATAGACCGTTCATGGAGACGGTAGGTCGTACGTACGCATGAACGCAATTTTCATTTCCTTATTGAATTGAATGGAATTAAGTAAATGAAATATATATGTACATAAATCTGGTATCATTATTATGTAATATATTTCATTATTATTTATTATATATACATTATAACCATCATTGAATGGTTAATCATAGAAAATAAATCTCATCGCGTTTGTGGAGACGGTAGTCCGTACGTACGCACGAGCAACAATATCATTATTTTGATATTAAAATCGTATATAATTGGATGGTATATCATATATATTGAGTCATAATAATGCTATATTTATTATTTATATCATTTATACCCATTATTATACCCATCCAAATGATGAAATGTTTGAATAACAAACTACACCACGACGTGGAGACGGCAATCCATACGTACGCACGTGTGGTGACTTTTTCATTCATTGGATGGATAAAATAACTAATATGGTTGTAAAATTTTTATAATAAAATCACAGTATATATAATATATTGGAGATATTATTTTATAATGGAAATAACAAATATGGAAGAAGTGGAAGAAGAAAGGAACTGGAAATAGGTGGTCAGATATTTACCTCTTCTTCGGGTTCTTCCTTTTGATTTGATCAAAAGGTCTCTATAGGTTGGCTTTAGGACTAAAGTAGTGCCTTTGGGATGAAGGTAGGATAGTTTATAAGGTATTTGGGCAGGTTTAGGCCGATCTAAATGTATTTGGAGGTGTGAATTAGAGAGAAGGGGGAGTGCCCTTTTATAAGAGGGGTGAGGGGCACCTTATGAAAAACTTAAAATATTATTTTATAATAAATTCATATTCAGTTTATAATGGATAAAAAGTGTCTTATTGTAAGTATAGGGTGGTAAGGGTTTCAATAATCTCATCCAATAGGTTTTAGACATGTGTATGGTACCATTTTAACCTTATCATTTAGATTTAAGTCTAAGTTAAATAATTTAACTTTTACCGTGTCTTCTATTATTCTTACAATATATGGTTATTAAACTTACTAAAAACTATCAATAAAACCCTAATTGGTTCATTAATGTCATATATATTATTATATAAGTCTTTTTTCCTAACCTTATATTTTTAGGACAATTATATCAATTAATAATATAATATTTTTTTAAAAAACTCTTTTATGTCAATTTTGACACTATTTGGTGTTGTGTTTTTTCGAAATTCATAACAGAATTATTATTTATAAATAAATTCATATAACCAACCCTAATATGCTATATTAACCTATAAAATTATTTTAATTCATAAAAAGTCTCAAATTACATTTATTTGTGTATTAATAATATCGAATATGTTAATATTTTATTAATAACATAATTACAGCATCATCATTGTGTCATAAATAGATTAAATTATTTAATGTATAAAAAATATAAATAAACTACCAATATTTATGAAATATTTTTATATTTCTAATTAATATTTATAGTAGAATTTATCTTATTTATTACCCTATATTAAAAATGTTTTAGTTATTGAACTTTGATTTTAACTATTTTAACTCTTCTTTAAATAAAATTATAATAAATGTCCTAATCTAATCCATGTGAACCTAAAGGGTAATATTTTACTCCAAAGTTTTTTTTGGTCTAATTACACTTATCAAATATAATTAGGACATATGTTAGGGTAATAATAATATCATTTTTACCCTTAATTACCCTATTTACTTTTAACCGTGGTAAATAAAAGTAAAAAGGATATTATTCACCAAAAATTATTTTTATCTTATTGAACAAAATATTAATTCATGATATTAACTATGTCTCTTGGATTTTTGAAATTCAACTCACAGAAGTGGTAAAATTAAGTTTTATGTAAATTTGCAAATTCTTTTAAGAGGTGAGTAAAAGACAGTAAAAAGTTCAATAAAACTTTTATATATCTAAAATTATTATAAAATGACTCAAATGAATTACATTGAACTTATACAGGGATTATGTATCTATTTTGACCTAAAATAAATTTAAATAAAATAAATAATTATTTAAATAAAAATTCAGTTTTAAACTATAACTTAGTGTTTTTCACTATTCATCAAAAATTGAAAGTTTTCAGAAAAATACCAATAATTCACCATAAGATAATTTTGATATTCCGATTCCAAAAATGAAGTCCATTTTGAAAGATAAAATTTATTAAATTTAAAAAAGTGGTTATTACTATTCATAACAGCTATTTTATATAATATTTCAATAACATATCGTTGTTTAGGGAAACTCGGTATTGTGTACAATGCAAGCTATCAAGGAAGGTTCCTCTTATATGTAATGCAAGGAAATTCATGGTTGTGTGTAGGGAAAGCTTACTTTGGTGTTGTGTGTAACATACGAAAAATATAGTTTAGTTATATATTGATCAAAATATATAGTTGGTGTCGTGTAAAATGAATGTTATTTGAAAGAATGTGAAAGTGTCTGCATCACAAGCCATTAATAGTGTTGTGTATACTACAAGCTAATACGGTGTTGCATATAGTTAAATATAATCTTTTAGTAGCATACAATAAAAGACATGAAAGAAATTAAAATGAAAAATTCTCATAAAATCACGGGGTGTCACACCTTCAACCACTAATCAAAGAATTGAGAGAATTATAGGATAGTGGCATGGAAATAAATTATTTATAAATGATAAAACCAGTCAAATGTAGATTTATTTAATGTGGAAAATTATAGAATTTCTAAGACTTTGAAACTTATATGGTTTGAAAACTTTTAATGACTTTTCTTTTACAGTTTGTTATTTTGAATTGGATCCTCAACAATTATACCATAGTTGAAAATTAATTCCAATCAGTCATCATCTATTTCTTTATGCTACTCATAAATTAATGTTTAATAAGATACAATTAAATGGATATATTAAAGTATGAAATCCATCAAAGTAATTACTTGGTACAAAAATATTTACACAAATAACAATTGTCCCTCTAGAATTATGAAAATGTAATCATTTTAAAGATGGTGGGAAAATTGTATGTGGTATAGCATCTAAAGTAGCTGGAACACAAGAATGGAATAAAATTACTGTATTTTTTCAATCCCTTACTAGGAGTTTAATTTGATATGAAATAATCTTGATGTAATTCGCATTGAAAATAATTATTGTGACAATTTAATTTTTACATATCTTAATTAGTAGGGAAAATCAATTGATCACCTTAATGATCATAAGGATTTTTATTTAATGAATATATAGCACAATTTTTTGTAAAATTATGGAGTAAAATATCCTGAGGTTATTTTTACGATGAATGTTCATGGGAAATACATATTCCTTAGAATGTTAATGTATGTAAAGGTTCCAGATGGATATTTAAGTAACATTTCAATGTTTTTTGATTTAAAACATTTAAAGTAACATGAATTAAAAATTATGGTAATTTATTTTTTTATATAGAAATGGATTTTATTTTTATTACATAATACATTATCTAAAAATGTAATTTCAATTCATGTAATGTTGTATACCTTTTTTAGAGAGATTTTTGAATAAAAAATGCGAAATCTAACTAAACATGATAAATATTAAGACAAAATTTTTTTGAAGCCTTTTTATTTGGATATATTATTTTCTCATTAATTCATGATAATCATGATTCATTTGACTATTCATTTGGTTGAAGAACATAAATTTGGTGTACTGGTACACTATTGGTGGACATATCCAAATGATAGGTACAATGATATTAATTTTATTTTCATTGGTGAATTCAATTTTATCAAATCATTGCACAATTTTTAAAAAATATTTCTAATTTTTTTCATTATGTAATTTGGTCAATTGAAATCATATGTTTGGAATAAAGCTCAACCAAAAGGCTCCATTGTAAAGGGTTCTATTGTTGAAGAGTGTTTGACCTTTTGTTCTTGGTATTTAGATAAGATTGAGACTAGATTCAACTATTTTGGACATATTGATGACTTATCTACTAATTCTCATTCTAAAAACTAGTCATAGGTATTTCCCATAATGGGATGACCAATTAGAATGTAGACAAACTTTATGCTAGCAGAATTGGAGTATATAAAAGTATATAGATATGTGTTACTCATTAGTCTTATTGTAGATCCATTTATTGAATAATTGTGATTACAAAAAAAGGGGTTATTAAGGGGATGATCGCTAATATATATGGAATTGAAAAATGTAAATAAAAGGATTCTTGAATGGTTCTCCCATCAAGTAAGAATATTCCCATTGTTGGATTATTGATGGTTATCTAGTTTTTAAGTTAAAAGTAATAACCGTTATCTTATTTTATATATTTTAAATGTTGAGAATCAAAAAGAAATATCAATTGATTTTATGTTTTTGGCTTGAGGTACTCAATGGATGGATAAGAGATTTCAATGAGTACAATATTCATTGCTTATGGTTTTATACAATTTATTATGAATAATACTTTAAAAATAATAATAGTGGTGTATTTACAATTGGAAATGTGGTAAACTATGGAAACTTGATTGATATAATCAAATTAAAACTATCATGGTCATTTTTCAGTAGTATTATTAAAATACAAGCGGGTTCAAATTGATAAGGGTATAATGAAATATTTGTTACATTTTACTTCTATCAACTTCTCTCACTGGATCCATACCAATAATCAGGACGAGAAAGATCCAATTATCCTAGATTCGCATGAGAAGATGGTGTATTATTTAGATTCTAAAATACATGAAGGTTGGAGTGTATATTGATACTAAAAGTAGAGAGACTTTTATGATATGGTAGATGAATATAAATCGGTACATTGTGACAGTGAACCCCATCAACCACAAAACATTTAATAGATTTTTTCAGACAACATTGAAACAATATATCTTTCAAGAGTGGGTGGAAATAATGTACACATCACAATGGATGTTGAAACCAATGAATTCAATGGAGATGAATATAATTAAATGTATAAATTGGTAATGAAACTATATTGTAATTCCATATTTATAAATGTTTCAAACATGTATAAATTTTTAAATTTAACATTTTTGTTAAAAATATTTCACTTCTTCCTTTTTTATACATTTAATATATTTTAACCCATTTTAAATATAGGAATGATGAATGATGGAACAAATTAAAATCTTATCTAATCAACATCTTAGAGAACTCCACTACTACCATCATCTTGAGTAGGCCCAAGTGATTTCAAACTATACCAAATACTTCAAGAGACACAATAATTTCTGCCAACTATTGTTAGTTTCGAGCCATCTGATGCACCACTAGTGATGGAGAACTTTTTCGCCCCTCTATATAGGGTATATTGGTGTGTTGCCATTACTGGTATGTATGTCATTGTACAAAAATAATATATATGTTATTAATTATTTAATTCATGTTTCATACAGATAAAGATAAGAATATAAGATATGTAAATATAGAATATAGTATATATATGGGATAAGACATACATCAATGTTATCATTCTATTTGATGAGTTAGTGGTACCTACTAGTGATTCTATATGATTTTATGGACATATTATTGGGAATATTTCTTGTGAGATGGTGATTTTTTTGATTAATTATATATATAAGATTTATATTATTGCAAATTGGAAAATGAATTATTTGATAACCTAGAAAAATTAAAATTAATATAATATTGAATGATAATTTATTTAAATTACATGATTAAAATATTGTAATATACTTATAATGTGTTAGGATGTTTTCAATATTTTTTCCATTTTGATTCCCATGTCTAATTTTCACAAACATGAACTCAAACAAATTTGTGTAATAGATACATAGATTTTAAATGGAGATTATGGAATGAATTTAATGACACGTATATGAGATTGGGATAGATGTATGAGAAATTTCTTGAAGGGATATTTTTCAAGAAGTGTAAGATTCTTTTCACTATTAATAAAGATGCATCTCTTGGTTTAATAAAATATTTTACTGTATTCTAGTAACATAAACATGATAAAATTAGTATTTTTATTAATTTTGTTGTTTTTTATAGTAATTTTCTAAAAAATTATAGTGGATCATGAGAAAAAAATAAATTTCTCATATTTCTTGGACTCATAGATTTTTTAGAAAAAGTAAATATTTAGTGGTATTTTATCCACTATTATTTATATTATTTTATTATATATTAATATTTTTATAATGTGTATATATTTTTTATAAAGGCTAAATAATTTGGTCACTATGTTAGTTAGATAGAGATATGGTTTCATGTATATAGGAATCCTAACATTAATTTAGGGAATGAGCTAACCAAATACATTGGAGTGTTAAGTTTTCATTACTATTTATTGATATTTATTAATATAAAAAATATTAATAAAATATAATATATATAAATAAATACTACATAAACTAAATTAAATGGGGTTATCTATATGGATAAAACTGTTCTGGTTATCTCTATTAGCACCATTTGATCCATCTATCTAGCCCCTCTTAATTGGTTTTAAGGCGTGTTCGATGTTATAATTTCTTTTTCATTGATATTTTTTTTTCAATGAAATGAAAATAAACATGAATGAAAAAACTATAAAATAGAAAAAAATATATTATTTAGATATTTTTAAAAACATTTTTAATATTCTGGTGTTAAGAAGATAAAATTATAGAGTTCTTGGATGTGAACCCTTCACAATCATCATTGGTATCCTGGAATGATAAAGATGTAATCATTTTATGGAAGGATAATCTTGGGATTGTTTTCAGGGATGGGTTATTGGCTGAATCCATTAGTAGTATTTGTTAGGGAATAATCATAATTTACTACTACACAAAGTGTTGTTTTGACTGTTTCCATTGATGAATATGTACAAGCAGAAATTGCAATATTGGAAGACGAAGTACATGAACATGAATCTTATTGGTAACACATGATCAGTGGAATTCGACAATGAAAAACGATTTATTGTCTCTATTTCAGAAGGATGATGTGAATCATCCCCATAGAAATTTAAAACCTTATAGATCATCCTATAGAGCTAAATACTAAACTCCATAAATCATGAACACATTTTTAAATGTCATATTCAACTTCCATGGATAAATTAAAATGAAACGTTTATATTGAAAATAAAAACATCATTTCATACTAACCACGTCATGGGTCAGATTGATGTGTGGTCAATTACTATATGTCTATAATGAATTATGGATTAATTTCATATAATTTAAAAGGAATTTGAAACCATTTTATTGGTTTATTGTATGTGACAAATGTTTTAAAGTAAAATGAAACTTATATTGAAAAAATGAACTTCGAGTCATACCTCCCAATTCATGTTTATGATTGAAATGAGGTTGATTACTGCACATCAAAAAATAATTATGGATCATTTTTCTAATGATTTAAAATAATAAGATATCATTTTCATATATTTGAAAAAGTGACATATGTTTTAAACTAAAATGAGACTTTTATATTGAAAACACGCACTTCGATTCATACTGACCACATCATCTTTCAAGTTGATGTTTCATTAATTCCCACACATCAATATTTAATTATGGATAATTTTTCTAATGTTTAGAAACAATCTAAGAACTTTTTCTATGTTTTGTCTTTGTGACATTCATTTTAAATAAAAATGATATTTTTAAAGTGAAAATATACACTTTTAGAAACAAAGAACAATTCATGAGTCTAATAACTATGAAATCAGATAAAAACCCCATGGATTGATTCTGGAAATGTAAGAATGAACATCATTTCGTTCAGATTTATGGTTTTCTTGGGATTATTGTAAACATGTTTTCAGTGTTTTAAAACACTAATATATATGTTTAATATTTAAAACCATAAAAAAATTGACAAATTGATGTTAAATATTGAGACAACCACCATTTAATTATTTTTGAGGTTTACATGTATGAAACACATCCATCTGACTTGTGGTGTGCTCTGAATGACATAATAAGAATTTTTCAAAGATACCAAGGACATCAATAACTTGTGTAAAAGGGATAAAAACTATGAAAAAAATTCATATGGATGTGTTGTTAGTGGATAAATATTATATAATGATTTTTAAACAATATTAGATGATGAGACATCATTTCTAGATATGGATTGTTTGGGATGACCACAAATATGTTTTTGTTTTTAAAACACTAAAATGTTCATTTAGTAAGAAAAACCATAAAAACCCCTTATATTGATATAAAATAGAGTTAACCCCACCATGGAATTCATTTTTTCATGTTCATATAAAAAACACATCCATATCATGTCCAATGTGCTAAAAATGAATCAAGAAGTAGTTTTTAAAGACACCATAGTCATTAAAGAATTGTGTAAGGGGGTTAAAATGAAGAAAAAAACATTGGATGGATATGAAATTAGAGAAAAATAATTATATATTTAGTTTGAATATGTAGTAAAAAAACTACAAGTTATTTCAAGTTACGGATTTCTAGAGATGTTTGCAAACATGTTTTCACTGTTTAGAAACACTAAAACAATTGTGTCATAGTCAAAATCATAGAAAATATTCTCAAATTGATGTAAGATCATGGTAAACCTGTTGTTGAATTATTTATTATGTTTACACATAGAAAAAACTCCATAAAATGTGTGGTATAGTCATAATGACTCAAAAAGAAATTTTAAAGATGATAATGTCTTTAAAAATTTGTATTTGGGGGTTAAACCTCTAAATATGGTGTAGTATGGATGTGAAATCATAGGTCTATGGCCATATAATTAATTTTGAAATAAAATAACTATAAAATTTCCATTCCAAGATACATTTTTTTCTTGGAAGACCATTAATGTGTTTTATATTTTTTAAAACACCGAAATGTGTGTATAATAATCAAAACCATATTAAAATTATCAGATTGAGGGTAAATCTTGATAAAATCACCAATTAATTTTTTTTATGTATACGCATAGAAAATACATCCATAAGACGTTTGGTGTTCTCCAAATGATTTAACAAAGTTTTTTTAAAGATACTAAAGTCTTTAAAAATGTGCATGAGGAGGTCAAAACTATAATAAAACATCAAATGGATGTGAAATTAGAGGGAAAATAACTGTAGATTGATTTTATAAATATAGTAATGGTGGAAACATTATTATGAGTTACTGTTTTCTTGTGATACCAATAAATGTGTTTTTACTGTCTTAAAACACTAAAACATGCATATAATGGTCAAAATAATAGTAAATGACCATATATTGATTTGAAATCATGTTTAAAGTACCATTGATTATCATTGGTGTGTACACATAGAAAACACATCCATTTGATTTTTGGTGTTCTCTAAATTTCTAAATAAGATTTTATTGAGATACGAAAGTCATTAATAATGTTCCATCATGTTAAAACAATGAAAACATTTCACACGGTTGTGATATTTGAGTAAAATGGTTGTATATTTATTTTTGAAAATTAGGAAATGAAAAAACATCATTCTGAGTTATAGTTTTTTCTAGGATATCCCATAAATGTGTTTTTGGTGTTTTAAAACACTAAAACATTCTTGTAACAACCACAACTATAAAAAAATACATTAGATTGGTGTAAATTCATTTTACAACTACCAGTGAATTATTTTTTGTGTGTATTCTTAGACAACACATCCTTTTGGAGTGTGGTGTGCTCGAACTCTCTCAATAAAATGTTTTTTAAGATAATAAAGTATTAAAAAACGAATTTTAGGGGGTCATTACTATAAAAATGATGTTTCAATAACATTAAATCATAAGAAAATTTATTGTAGATATTTTTTTTGAAATATAGGAATTGAAGGCACATCATTGTGAGTTAGATCTTTATAAGGATTCCCATAAATGTGTTTTTACTATTTTAAGACACAAAACACAGGTGTAATGCTTAAAACAGTATAAAATGACTATAAATCGATGTGAAATAATGGGACAAGCACCATTGAATTTTTTTAAAAATATATGACATGATTTTATATCAAATTCTTTATATTTATTGTCTTGAGTAAATTTTTAGCACATTGTCCTTGATTTAAAAATAGATCAAATTGTTAAATACTTATCCCTTTTCAATTCCAGGTGTTGAATCATATCATAAATATGCAATTTTATGATTTCAAAGTGTTCTTCATGACATATATTCTATTTTAATTAAAATTACTTCACTTTTATTAATGATTTAAAAAATATTATGTGCAACATTCTGAATATATTATCTGTATATTATCTTTCATATTTCATTTTAAAATATTTTGGTTTTTATTGTTGGTGATAGATTATGACAATGGGAAGAGGTATACATTTTAAATCCATAAAATTATTTGGAAGTCAGTTTTGAGGGTTATTAGTTTTTTGGGTATTTTTAAATATTATCAATGATTCTACTATAATTTTGATTTATTTTATGTTGTTCTAATTTCCATGTTTTTTGTTTTAGTTGATGAGATAATTTATGAGTATCTATTTAATGAGAATATGTTGAGGTAAATGGATGAAATAGAGGTGATGGGATGGATTTATATTGGCCTTGGTTTCTTGTTGGTAGACATATTTTGTATGTATATATTGATGATTGAGCTATGGTTTGATTAAATTATGGGTTGATCAAGGTATGGGTTGATTTAGGTATGGGTTGACAAAGGTTTCATATATATGAATATGGATGTATGATGGTGTATGTATCATTATTTTACAATACATTTATCTTTTATATTATATCATGTTAGATGTTTTATATTTTTATTTTTTAATAAATATTTCAGAAAAATAAATTTTCGAAAAATATATTATTTGTGGTTTATAATAACCACCACTAAATATATGTGTTAAAATTTAATTTCGTTTTTCTTACTAAGAACCTATGTTAAACATAGCCGCCTCTATATATTGTATTGTCTGTTTTTTTCATTTTTATAATTTTGTTTCAAATTATTTTTTAAGAAAACCACCACTAAATTAATTTGGAACTACCAATAAATGATCCAAATACAACTGGTAATAATTGGTGCTAAATAGGAAGAAGTTCCACAAAATGATTATTGACTGTGAAATATGAGATGGATTTTATAACTACCACTAAACCATATATCGGCAGTCTAAAATAAAATGTATAGGAAATACTTCCACTAATCTATCCTTTTTGTAGTATGTATTAATCACCACAATGAGGTACTATGTGGTTTCTGAATTGATTGTTACAATGATAGGGAGGACTTCCACTTCATTTTTTCATTTAAAATCCATGTGGAGGTCCCATATGGTAATTAATTTCTATTTTAATGACAAGGGGTGACTCTTTACTGGTTAATCATTTAACTACAGAGAAGACCTACATAACTAGAATCTTGAGGAGGACTACTGTTACTATTAGATTTTGTTCGACCATCAGGAGGGCCTCCATGGTCTGTATTGTATTTCCATGAGGAGGATCTTTATAATAAGGACTCTGGAGAGGATCTCTTCAGTTTCATTCTTGTATTTTACTATAGGATGACCTTTTTAAATGGTGGATTGTTGGTTTCTATAATGAAAAGGTCATATATAGTTTACATTTCCATCATTGCAGGGAAGACCATTGTAATAAGTGATCTAGGGAGTAATTCCAAGGATATTCACTATATCACTATGGGGAGAAACTCTAAAATAGTTTTTTTTCATCCCTCCTAGGTTGAGGTCTTACTAAAGCAACAAACAGTGTCTACCTTGACATAATCTAATGTTTTATTCCAATGGTGACTTGAAATAATTAGTGAGTCACTATCATGATATACTAAAAATTTATTAGTATGTAAATGGTTGTAGGGGTTGGGTACTTCTCTTGAGTCGTGATATTAAATATCCCAAGGTAGTAACTCCTCCTCAGATCCCTTGTTGGGAAATACAAGAGATGATAAAACATTATATATGGTCTCATAATGAATCAATGTTTGTGGGAAATGACTATGACCATGGTTAAATGAGATCCCTACTGGGGGGATTGGGGTTGTTAATAAAGTCATAGTAAACATTCTACTGGACCACCTTAAGGTAAGGCATATATATGTATTAGTTATGATTAGGGACAAACTCTTGGAGTGGTTTGATCTAGAAACATGAGCCACTTTTTCTAACTGTTCTATTATTGATGGGAAAAACTGTGGGGTTTCAACTCCATGAGTTTGTAATGATAAGTATTTAGTTTGGGTATAAAAACATTATGTAAATATTTTCACATTAATGTTTTTGAACACCTAGCACTAGGTTAGAGAGAATGTGCTCAAATTTTACAGTTTCACAAAATCAATTATGGTGGAAACATAGTTATGAGGGATCATCGATTGGTGATGCAAATCCATCTAGGTTGTTTTGGGATATCCCACATCCCAATAGGGGAACTTTATTCATGATTTGGAATTAAGTGATGAATTCATTTGAATTTTATGGGAATATGATGGTATGAAAACAAAAATAAGGAACCTATAACTACATCATCTCAATTAAAAGGTGTTCTATTAATCGATCTCTCTTACAGTTAAAGGAATTCTTGATGAGATTTTCCATTTTTGTTACCAACACCTTTACATACATTGCTTGTTTTGTTGAATAACTTCTTTACATAGACGTATGGTAATTAGGACGAGATAATTATTCTTTTATTATCATATTTATAATAATATAATTAGAGGTTGTCTCATCCCATAAAGGTTCTTATTGCATAGTCTGATACTCCGTTATATATTTAACACATATTCCTAAAATACTTCATAGTAACAATAATGGTTACCCTTTTGTGTGAAAGTGATCAACCAATAGCATGAATCTACATGATCATCTATATTATGGGTTGTATATATATATGTATAGGAGGTTCTATATATTTCCCAATGTTAATTAATTATTCTCTAGTTTAAATCAATACAATGGGGAATTATTAAATTTAAAAACATCCATGGAGAAAAAAAGTTCTGTAAAGCTGGGATTAAACACAATATAAGGGATACCTGTATATCCATATTAATGGAATGAAAAAACATATAGTTTTATTACTTTTAATGAGACATGTCAGACCATTTAAAATCATGAAACCAAGATTAGTTTTGTTCATTTCAAGGTTGTGTATCCATTACTGATGAAGTTCAATTCAGCTCATATGTTTAGGACTAAAGAAGTTACTTTTATTGTTTAATATCCAGGACTAAAGAAGTTCCCTTTACGGTCATGTATATGGAATTAAACAAGTTCCTTTTAATTTCATGTGTCTATATCTAATATGTCTCTTAGTTTAAGGTTGTATGACTATGACCAATATGTATTTCAATTTTAGTTCATATGACATGGACCAAATTTTATTAGTTTGAAGTCGGATAGAATGGATTTATGGGAAATAGTTAATTTTTTAAGTTTCTTGTGGGACTTACATATAGGTGAACCTTTTGGATTTTACTCGATATATTAATCAAGTAAATGTGGGTTGGAGTTTGAACTAGTTACATAAACCACTAACATTCATAGCTTCTTGATTAGAAAATAAATTTTATTAAATGATTGGAAAAGTGCCTAGTGGACATGGTTATGTATTAGAACAACCAAATCATGTGATCCTAGTGGTATGAGCCCCAAATAATTCCATTGGTCCCTCAAAAGGAAGGATATGCATTATCAAATGAATACATGATTAATTGTACCTCCAGAACCCCATTAGATAGAGAGGGAAAAAGTGTGAGACCTCTTACAAGATGCTTGATTCCTATTATTAAAGGAATACATGATTTAAATGGAGAAATATTATTTGAATAACCCATCGATGTACATCAGGAGGATATGGAGGAGGCCTATGTGGGTGAGGGTAATATAAGGATTAGCCTTGGAAAACGATTGTCAATAAGGTGTCTTGGGAAGCCAATTTATCCTAAGTAGTTCACATGGGTTAAAACAACACCTATATGTGTTTTATATAGACTAGGTGTGGTATTCATGGAATGAAAATTTTTATTATCATTATAGATGAATATTGGAAGCTCAGTGTGAAAAATATTGGGATATCTTTGAAAACTTGTGCCAATTTATTTAAGTGGGTGAATTGAATCTCTATTAGGTGAATAGATAATTACTCAAGTTAGGAATATCTAGGTTCCATATTGAGGATACCATAAAGCATCAATGAATTCTTAGATTCAGTACATGGGTGAAGGGGTACCAAATATATCCTATATGAATTCGGTGTAGTTTGATGGACAACTTGGGTGTAGTGGGACCATGCCATGTTAACTAAGAAACATCTATTGTTATGGGTCCTTTACATTTTTCTCGGTGACAACATGGGTGAAGTGGACTCATAAAATGTTTAACATAATCTATGGAAAAAATACCATTTATATTCCATTAAATTGGGTTTTGACTCAAAAATATCATGAGGTGAAGCTTATAAGGACTGAGACTATAGAAATAATTCTTCTTATTCTCAGATGTAGTCAGGGTTTCTACTCTCCTAAAAGAAGAGTCAAGTGGGTACTTATATTGGAATGTGTAGCTAAGCTTCTAGATAACAACCTTAGGTTCTTTGTCCCATTCAAGAGGGAACACTACGGGTCGATGAACATGGTACAAGATATAATGTTAGTGAATATGTAATTTGTTCCTCTGAATATGGAATGTGACAAGGAAATGAATACGATATAGGACATGAATTATGTGACCCGGTTTGGAACAGTTTTTTGGTGAAGAAGGTTCATGAGAAGGAGTTCTTAGTTATTATTTAATCATTTGAAAATTATTTGTTTCTCCCCAAGATTTGTAAATATATGCTTTAATCAAATTAGAGTGACAAAAAACATATATATAAAAGGATTTTGAGGCAAGTTCAAGGGATGATTCGAAGGCTATGTTTTGGAATGGTTCATACCATTATTTATTTTTTTCTTATATTATTCTGTTTTTTTATTTTTATTAGAGCCATTTGGGGATGATGATAAATTTTTTATGATTGTGTGGTATGATATTCATATTATTGTATTATTATTATCATATTATGCTTTTTTATTTTTATTATTTGATTATTTATATAAGAGACATTGTTTTCATTATTATTATTATTATTATTATTATTATTATGTGTTATAGTATTTGATAGTATCATTATCCCCATCAATTTATTGTTAAACTCTTGGGGATATTCTCTAGACTTTTGGGATTTAGTGGCGTGTTTGAGGTGGTTTAGAGATTTTTCATGGGTCATATGATTGGTTTTATTCCAGAACATTAAAAAAATATACATGTGCATATTATTTTCATGAAATGTACATACATTTATCACCACAACATTTTCTATTAAAATAAATATCTTGTTTAAAAAACACAGTATAAGAAATAATATTAATGTAATTAGATTAATAATATTTAAAAAAATGATAACAATTTTCCTAATCTATGATGATTAAGCACCTTGTTTCATCCGGAACCTTAGTATTATCCAGATCTTAAAAAAACTCATAAGTAGGAAGATCAAAAATAAAATGAATAAACTCAATTTAGGTAACGGTATATCCATGACGGTTAGTGGGTTAGAAATTATAGGATATAAAAAGTGAATGATGTAAAAGACATGGAGATAATAAATTATTTTGAGATAAAAAAGGACAGGTGTAAAAGAAACCCGATGATGTACATGTACCTATAGTAATTGGAATAAAAAGAGGTTCCAAATATATCATTACACCAATATTTGGAAAAATCACAAAAAAATGGGATGAAATACAATGGTCGATGCATCTGATAAGTCTATCAACTATAATCTCAAATATTCTATCAAACTATAGAAACCCCCTTAGTGTCCCTCTATAATGAACTCGAGGTATGCTAGTAGAGTCATCCCTAATTTCAATCTCACCCACACTTAATTATTAATAACCTAGATATATATATATATATATATAATATTATATTATATATTCAACAAATATAATGGATATTAAAATTTTATTCTGATGTTGTTGATTAATGATGTTATATCTTCCACTCATATTTGTTTTTCATGATTATAAATCAAAAAAATATTTCCGTATTCATAATCTAATTTAATATAGGAAGATGTATTCAAGTATAGAATATAAAGAAACATCAATGTATCTACATAAAAAATCAGTTTGGTAAGAGAATTGAAAATTTTAAAAATAATTACTATAAAGAGATTATTTAATTTGTCAAAATAAATTTAAATTGTTTTCAAATTAGTAAATACCATTGAATGATTGTCATTATATTTAAAAAAATATTAATCAAATTGAAATTAAAAAAATTATTTTTTGTGTTGTTTTTTAATTTTATTAAAAAATAAATATGTTTTACTACTCAGATAATTTTAAAAACTATAATGAAAAAATGGAAATAAATAAAAGAAATTATAAAATTTAATTTTTTATATTTTATACCAACAAAAATGAATTATAATTACTAAAAAAAATTATCCCTAACTATAGAATAATTATTATATTTAATTCCAAATTTCATAAAAAATGGAATTTATGTAAAGAGATTAAATGATTGTCTATAAAACAAAGTTATAAAATAATTTAAAAAAATAACCATTTAAAAATAACACAAAAAATTGGATAAATTTAAAAATAAGTAATTTAATTAATGTTCCCATTAATGATAATAATTTTAAAACAATAATTTTGGTTTATAATCTACCTAAAAAATTAAAGTATTTTTATTATCATATTAAATAATAAAGTGTTCACCATTGTAAAAATTGTATGGGTAAATAAAACTAACACTGTCATTGAAAATATATCTATTTATCATTTTAGAAAACCCACAAAATTATGGATTTTACTAATCATTTATGTAAAAACAAATTATTATAATTTTATGTTTATATATAAGGTTTTTCAGTTTCAAGATAATGATTCATGTAAACAATCATAAGGATACATTTATCCACAAACATCCACTATAAGTTCAATAATAAAACGGCATTCATTTAATCATATTAACTTGTCCTTAAGAATGATAGTCCAATATAATAATTTTCTCAACCACTCAATAATATTTATCATTGTTAACATAAGGTTTTGTGTCTATTTCTATAACATTGAAATTTATTTATTTTTAAGTTAAATTGATGCCATAATATTATATTTTCTTGATTACTAAAATAATATAAATAATGAAATTTTTCCCAATAAAAGATTATTTGAGCACATATACCAAACTATTTTTATCAAGGAAATGTTTTCTAATATAACTAGTTACTAGGTTTATCTATAAATTCTTAACATGTGATATATTAAAAAAACTATTATCAAACAAAAACCTAACATTAAATGATAATAATAACATGTTCACTAACTTACATAATGTTTTAACGAACTAGTAAATCACTTATAGTTAAAATTTACACCCATTCTAAGAGTTATGGAATAATGAGTTAAATTTATAATATGGTTATGATGACATTATGTTTTTTGGATCTTTAATGAATAAATGATATCTCAAAATATATGAAAATAAGAAGAAAAAAATAATTGAAATGTCTTACCTGATATTACTTAATTTATGTACTCATCCACCACATTGTAATTAAAGTGCATTCTTAGGTGTGTCATATTCCAAGTTCAGGGCTTAAATTAATCAATTTATATGAGTCTAAAACTCTTCTTAGTTGTATTAGTGATGTAAATATTTGTCGAATCATATCATATTTTTTATTTTCATTTCTAATTACTCTATTAGACCTATATATAAATATATAAAATCTTAGGTTAAATAATAATCTAAAATGGATCGATTAGTATAGTTATTATTGTTTATATAAGTCATAAAATTATATCAACAGAATACAATTTTTAAAAACAATATTTTAGTTATTTATTTTAGGGAATTATAATCGTTTTTATTATCCATACTGCAAGAATCAACATGGAAATTTGAATGATTCATGGGTTACACTAACATAGCCTAAAATTTAAATAGAACAATGTAATTTTGGACTTATAGTGGTGTAAATATATATAATAATATATTTAGTGTCTTCTTCATATAACCTTTGGGGTAATAGTTAAATGATTGTTAGGGAATAGTTGTAGTTTTAACATGACCATTTGGGGAAATTTTAAATTAAAAATTATAAGTAACCCTTATAATATAAATATTTGAATTTTAATATTTCCATTATATGTTGTCATTAGGTTAGTGTGGAAAATATATATATATAAAAATGGTATCGTTAATAAATTTTGTAGGTGATTTTGTTTGGCAGGGATACGATAACATATTTTTTATTTTAATGATCATAAATAGTTTCTTATGTTTCCAACATGTTATCTTAAATTTTTTTGTATGTGGAATATATATTAATTAGAAATAAATTATTTTTTCCCAAAATATGATCAAGGAATCCATTTGGAAGGAAATAAAGATTGATTTTTGTCAACCTTTTCTACATAAGTCTGGTGTAATAGGAAGTGGCTACTACCTACACCATAATAACTCTAGTGGGATTTAGTAGAACTATAGTGGAGTCTTGGTAGAGTAAAATTTCCATGTTTATATATCTATACTTTCAATAAAAACATTACTTGGTTATGGAATATTTTTTCTATAAAGTCAACCCTTATGATTTTGTTGACTCCAAAAACTATATTTGATCTTCAACGGGTCTATTAGATTTCCAAAAACTCTAATGGTCTAAAATAATTATATGAAAATATAAATAAACATAAATTGATTCATCATAGACACTAAACACCAATGATTAATTTTTTTAATAATATTTCATACTTTTGAGACTCTTTAAACTCTCCTGTTTATATTCTCAATATTACTCCTTTTTTATCTCCAATTCTCTTGTTATGATTTATATTTTTAAGACATATTAGAGAATAATATTAAAAGGGATTATATTAAATAAATCTTTTCTCTTTATTTCCTATTTTCATAGGTCCTCGCTATCACTAAAGTTAGGTAGCTGGGTTTATTACTACAGTTACTAAAAAATAAGTGTAATTTTTCAATTTTTGGAAGATTGGATACCACTAAAAACAAAATAGTAAAAAAACCAATATTTTGACAGTTGATATATGGGAGCTCTTATGAATTGAGTTTTGGATGAAATATTATCAAAAATTATTTTTACCCTTTATGTAAATTACATACATTATTTAAAAAAATTAGTTTTAAATTTCTATTTATATATATTTTTTAAAAAAGTAGTATAAAAAATTTAAAGGAAATTCACCCTTCTTATCATCCTACTCAGCCTTAAAATTGGTGTTATTACCTCCCTTGGATTCTAAACAATAATAGTTTGAAATAAAAATATTCAAGGATGGCATCAACCTTTAACACCCAAGATGAATTTAAGGGACACTCACTATGTTATACACCATTCTTTGAGGTCATGTAATACAATTATCAGAATGATCGCATCTACAGTTTTATTAGGATAATTGTTTATCCAGTATCAAAAATAGTTATAAATTGTTATTAACCTACTAATAAATTGGAGGTCAAATGTATTTTGGGTGTAACTGGGGATTTTTAGATTGATAGCAAATATATAAATGACATTTATTATGGTTCATATTATAATTAATTTAATGATGTCTCCACATGTCAAACAATTCCTGAAATGTGGAAACTAATTGAATTCATTGGTGAAGTAAAACATCAAGTCAATGGAATTATATATATCATGTATATTAAATACATTAAATATTTTTTAATGCATATAAATGAATCAAATACTGAAATTTTCAAAAATAATAATGATATTTTAAATGGTATTAAATCTATTTTTTATGATCTTTCTATATAAAAACCATTGAAGAAGATGGTTTTGGAATTTCCAGTCTCTTGGACACCTGAGTTAACAATGATCAAATAATCTAAGGTAATATATAACAACCCAATATAGGAACTAATTTGTCCCCTCATGACTTACAAAATTAAAAAGAAACATCATGAAGAAGAGGTATATAAGGATTTCATGGAAATAAAGACAATTGGTTTAGATGAATTTTTTAGAGATTGATTGAGAGTAACACAAAAGTTTAGTACATGTAAAAAATATCAATATGTTCATGAGAAATTAAAAAACCAATCGATGATCCCAAAAATGAAGATCAATATAGATAATTGGAAGTCACTAGCTTTGAAAATAAGAAAATGGGGAATATCATGTTGGATAATCCATTTTTCAAGGAAATTATGAAAGATAAAAAAAATCCTTATAAGTCACTACTTGGAGTGAATGTTATGAATGTATATCATCAATTAAATCAAGTGATGGATGTAAAAAAATTATCATGGAAAAAATAGAGGCAAATAACATGAAAAATGTATCGATAGAAAATATCATAGAGGTAGATAGTATATTTTTAGTGGATTTATAAGGAATATATATGGAAAATACTATGAGTTTATGAACAATGAAAATATTGACCATGGGAATGTTAGTTTTTTCGATAACTGAAAGAGAAACATCATTAGTTATGGTACTATATATTTTAATGATTACAATTATATTAAAGCTGTTTTATATTTTGATGGCCTTAGACATTAATTTATTATAATTATTTGATAATGTGATGGGGTTTTTAAAGTTAATTTTTAGAATGATGTTTTATGTGGTTTTATTCTAAAAATTAAAATTTATTTTTTACTTCTCACTTTAAAAATTTATATGTCATTGATCAAAAATATATTAATACAAAACATGGAAACCACTTCAGTGTACAAGATAGTTATTATTTTATATGGAAAGTGTTACTTCAGCATTGTATAACATACACTCCTCTCAAAAACAATTTCAAGAATCTAGTTTACGAATCTCTTACATTTTGTTTCCAAAAAATACATTATGTGTGGGCCTTTTTAAAATGGTAAGAAAATAACCTTTCTTAAAATTCATAAGTGAATTTTCCAAAATAATTTCTACTGATCTATTACACCTTCAATTATTCATTTCAAACAAAGTTTATAGTATATAAGATGAAAATTACACTTTTGAAAATTTCAAATATTATTAAATATTTGAATTGATTTATTTTAGGGATCATCAAAAATACAGATTGTAATATTTTTTACATTTAAAAAGATATCTAAAAATGAAAAATTATAAGATAATATCCATATAGTGTGATCATGGAGGAGATTTAGAAAATAATAACCTCAATGAACTTCATATTTCATAATGTTGTAATCACTATTTTTATGATACTATAACTCATCAATAAAATATGGGCGTTAAAAGACATAATGGAGTTATAGAAGAGAATGAAATAAATTTATCTAAGGAATTTAAACTCTTTGTAGATTTTTAGGAAGAAATTTTAGATATGGTTTGTTATACATTAAATTGTGATCATGTAAAATCCTTTTATAAGACAACCCCCAGATACATTTTAATGTAATGAACCCCAAAATTAGTTATTTTAATGTTTTTGGATAGAAAGACTATATTCGTAAAACCAAATATAGCATAGTAAAATATGATTCTATTTTACATTAAGGTAGTTTTCCTAGGTACTATAACTCAAGTAAATATTATAAAAACACTAATAATAAGACTAAGACCATATAGGAATCAATTCTTGTCAAATTTGATGAAACGTTTCCTAACCCTAAACCAGGAAAAAGTAATTTTGGGGAATTACTTGAAAAGTTACTCATTATTTATATATCTTAATTTAATGAAGTTAATGTTTTGGAAAAATGATAATCAAGTCCATAGCTAATGTAATGGTTTAAATATAAATACTACCCTATATGAATTGTTATCACTGATTACGAAGTCAACACTCAGACTAAGATGTCAATCATAAATGTGGTTGAGTATATAGATTTTGTATCATGCCTAAAAACACAAAATATTGATAATTCTATAAATGATGATAATTAGGTACATACTATGTAAGAATAGATGAACCAATTTACTATAAATAATTTTTTCGTTCTTTTTGAACTATTTAATGATCAACCCATTATTTATTTTAAATAGGAGTTAAAGAATGAGCTCAATGAGAAAGGAAAAATAGTTATAAATAAATATATACTTCTACAAAATGGATATAATCAAGAATAATTTTTTTATTTTGGTGAACCATTTATTCTAATTATTCAGATTGAATCCTAAAGAATATTATTTTCATTCAAAAATCATTTTCACTTTAATATTTTTCAAATGCATATTAAATATGAATTATTATGTAGTTTTATTTAGAAAAACGTATTTATTGAGAAACTTTATTATTTTAAGGATTAAAAATTAAAAAACAAGTGGTTATGTTAAATGAATTATTTTGTGGACTAAAATAACCCCTTAGGGTTGGCACGAGTGGTGAACTAAATGCTTCCTATAAAATAACATTAAAATAGGATAATTTAAATTCACATTAGTCTTAAATTTTTATTCAATGTAATTATTAATAATAAAAATTTATATCGATGATTATATATTTAGATGAAATAATGAATTAAAATATAGTGAATTTTTAAAATTAATGATAAATTAATTTTAAATATGTTTTATAGATGATTTATATATATTCCTTACTTTTCAAATTAATTGAAACAATGGTGAAGTTTCTCTAAGACAAAGAAAATACACAAAAAACTTTTACATATTTATTTCATGAGATTCATATGTAAATAAGTACACATAATATTACATTATGAAAAAAAAATTGGATGAATCCAATAAATCAATTGACAATAAACATTATCGAGGTATGATTGGAATCCTTAATTACTTTACTACAATATGACCTAATATGATGTTCAATTTTTGTATTTGTTCTCTTTTTTAGGACAATAATAAATAATCTAACATTAAGAATAATAAATAGGAATTTAAGTATATTAATGTTTTTAAAATCCTTGATTTTTTATTTAAAATAAACACCTTTTGAACTTATATATTAATTGGATTTAAAATTTGAAGGATTCTAATTAGATAAGAAAAGATGGCTTGTAACATAATTATAAAATTATTTTTTCATTGATTAGAAAAAAGATAAATCTAGTATCTCTTTCTACCATAAAAGATGAACATATAGTCATGAGAATTTTCTATTCCTAAATATCTTGGATGAAAAATACACCCCTAGAAAATGGATCTATCATATAATCATGTACAATTATAGTCTGAAAAAATCATATGCAATTAGTTTATCTAGGATTTATATTTAATTCTCATGTTATATGAATTATAACCTTGGGAACCACCTTTTCCTTAATCACTTTAATAAAGGTGGTATATTTTTTGTGTTTATAATAATTCAACACCAACTAATAGATGTCTTCACAAAACACCTCACTCAAGAATGATTTGTTTTCATTATGGGGGAACTAATAATGGATAAAATAAAACTCATGTATTAACATGAGATTTATTGAATATTAGATCCAAATTTTTTTATTTGGAAAATATTTATCTATTTATATGCATGTTATTTGAATTTTATGAATAAGAAAAAAAAATATTTTTATTTCAATCTCATTCTTGACTTATATATATCAATTTAAAATTATTTATAAACATATTTGATTTTTTATTTGATTTTTTTCCATTTACATATTATTATGTCACTTGAAAATATGTTTTCATGGTAAATTAAAGATTTTACATCCTTTTATCTTGTTTATGTTTTCACATTATCACATCATTTTATAATTGTTTTAGTCTATTTTGATGTGGGGGCCTAAGTATAATTAATTATTTAATCTGTTTCATGTGTTTTGTGCTTCAAGAAGAAGAAAAACACAAAAATTTTAGTACATGGAAACAACATTTATAGTATAATTGATTGTGGATACTGTCTTTGAAACCATACTTTCAATTATCCACACTATAATTCTTATGGGTACCCCAACAACTCATTAAATAATTTTTCCTCTTATTTTTTATTTCATAACTTACCCTTAATTTTGAAAACCATCTCATTGATATTATTATGTATCCTTTAGTGAAGCACTGATTGTTTTTAATTTTTGATCAATTTTGGTAAGTTCTTATACATTTTCATATCTCATTTCATAATTGTTACCATATTTCTCAAGGTTTTAGTTAAGTTTATTCATTCCATTTCTCCCTGTAAAAAAATATCTCATTTTATAAGAATTCCATCTCTTAAGACTTTCTTATTCTATTGATTCTCAATAATGGGACCTCATAAGATGATTATGGAAAATGAAATGTTTAGTGAATCATTTGTGCCATAAATTATTCAAACTCTATATTATATTTGGCTTAAAACCCCATTATAATTGGGTTTATATTTTTTATGATTAGATGGATGAAGTTATTTTTTCTTATTCTTCAGGGTATAATTTATTTAAATGTGTGGAAATAATTCCTTGAACATCTAAATAATGATTTTTTTATTATTATGAAATTATAAAACATTATACAAATATCTTCATTTAATATGAATAATATTTTAATATAATAATCTTAGTAATTAATGGTATTACTATTGAGGTTAGTACTCTTTATTTTTCTAAATAAATTATTATTACTCATGTATTGTATATTTTTTACTCGGTTTGGGATTTTCCCAAACACCCCCACTAATATTTATACTATGATATCTAAAATATCTCTAATAAATCTTATTCTGAAGAAATAAAACGTAATGATTTTTTGAGCTATATTCGTGTAATTGATAGAATCATCCATTACTCTATTGCTACAATACATGGAAACATTGATTCCATGATGTGTTTTGAAATTTGTATCTTATACTACATCACTTAAGACATTTATTTCAACCATAATAATTTAATATTTTGACTGACACATTACACCACCTCAAATCCAATGCAATCCATGTTTATTATTTTTGGTCGAGTTCCCACTCAAATTGTTGTGTACTATCATATAAATATCTCTATATCTAAATATTAGTAAACAAATGAAGAACAAATAATTGAAAAAAATTGCTCAAATGTATGGTTTTTAACTAGAACCCTTATAAAAAATATTTCAGGTTTGATCATAAATTCATGTTGAGGGATTAATATCCTTATCATCATTGATAGATAACTGAAGAATAAATTCCTCTATTCATGACTAAAATATTTTAAATTAGAGGTGATTAACCAGATGAAGATGAAGAAAAAAATTATCGATAATTAAAATATAGTCATGGATAAGTTCTTTTGAAAGGAGATAAATAATCCAATGAAGACAAGAAAGAAGTTGTTAATGTATCCAGAGAAGATACAGATATGAGAGGCTATCTTGAATATCTTGGAAAGCCACTCATGTGTCCTTACATCATCAATAATATTAAATATATTCTAGTTGACATTGATCATCAATTCTATAATTTTTATCAATTCTTATCTCATTATACTATATTGATGGATGTGTGTCTTTATCTCACTTAAATATAAAATAAGAAAAATTATGTTCACTTGGAGTTATTCACTAAACACCCCAAGTAAATTGGGAATTCAATTAAATGATATACCTCTTGTGATCACTCACATCCTATCCAAATCACATATCCCACTTCAGTTTTCTTTATTACATTTTATTTTTTTTTCTATTGAGATATTTGACATCAGTTAAACATTATTTAGGATGATTAACTTCTTTATTATATATAAAATTTTAATTATTGAATCTCTAATTATTATTTAATGTTACCTTTCCAATAATACATAACATGTCTATCTTTTTAATTATTTTATACTTTTTTATAGTTAAATGTTAGGGTAAAATATACATTGAATAACATTATCTTTAGTCTTATATTATGTGTTTGTTATCATTAAATTTGTTCATTCTCTTCGGTTTTGTATCATTATATAATAATTTTATACATAATCATTTAATTTATCATAAAAATTATATTTAGTAATTATTACTATTTATTGGCCTAAAATATAATGGTTTGTTTCATTTTAAGATCTTAGACCTGGTTTTTTATTTCATACAATAATTATTAATTATTTAAGGATTTTTTCTCAATAAAAAGGGGAAATTATTGTGCATGGGTCTCAGATCATTTTTTATTTATTGATCAAAAATGGGAATCTATCTTTTTAGAATCTTATCTGAAGTGTTTTAGTATAGAAAATATATATTAATCATAAAATAGGTATATTTGGGATAAAACCATTATAGAATACATTATAAATAAAAATCTTGTTTTTTTATCAACCTTCCCACTAGAAGGGTGGTTGATGAGGCAGTGGCTAATTCCTCCACCACTGGAACTCCATTTGGGTACAAAAAAACATTAATAGAGTAAAAGTTGATATAATTTTCCTAAGTGATTACTCTTGGATTTAAATGGTATAATGACTTGTTTTTTATCCTTTTAAAGGAATTTATCATTCTTAATATGTTAACTTCATCAATTGTATTTTTATATCTAATAGATCCATTCAGGATATAAAAATCTGAATATACGAAAATAAAGACAAAATTATATAAATATACCTCTATGAATCCTTTAAAAATTATTGACAAAAATATTGATACTTTTTAATTGGATTTCATACTTTTGAGTCTCTTAGATTTCACTTTTTCATTTTTTCATTTTTTTTCATTTTTTATTATTCCCTCCAGATCAAAATCATATCTTTAAGAGTGATTAGAGAGTGAGATTCAAAAATATTTTATTAAAACAGTATACCCTCTATGTTCCCTATTTTTTGGTTGGTCACTAACAATAAATTGAGATAGTTTAGTTTATTTATATAATTACAAAAAAACAAGGTTAATTATTCATTTTTGGTTACTTTGCTACCAATAAATCCAATAGAGTAAATTAATCCTCCTGAAATTGGGTATTTTTGATTTGGTAACACGTGAAAATAGAGGTTCGATTGAAATTATATAATGAAATTATTGTTTCTTTTTATTTCCACAACATTCATTTTTTAACCCTTCTTTAGATTCAATTTTCTATTTTTAATTCAATTTTAATTTAAATTATTATATTTTAACTTTTTAAAGGTTATTATCCCAAATCATTCATTTATAGCTTGATCAACATAGATGATATATCACACAAATAGTATAAATATTTCATATAATGTACACCTATAAGATCTTGTAAATAAAGAAACTAATCAAGGGGTTTCTCTATCCCAAGTATGAGTAAAAATCTAATAAGAATAATTTGAATAGAATTATTTATTAGAGATTATAATTTTCACAAATTATTCTATGAAATCTATATTAGATGAATCACTATTTCACAATACAACCATTTCTCATATCACTCTTATTATATATTAAGGGGTATTGTAAGTTCATAATTGATTGGTATTTATTTGTGTAATAAAAAATAAAGTTAATATTTATAAAATTTATTTTATTTTCACACTCTATATTGATTAATTTTATTCCCATAATTAAAAATAAATAAATTTTTCATAATTTCAAGTTTTATTTCATAAAATGTATTTTAAATTTGGAATTAAGACTAAAAAATTTTCCAGGGGTGGAGGTGTTGGAATTTTTTTAAATAGTGAAATGTGTGATAATTGTTAACTCTAATAGAATATGGTATGTCACATTATATTGCATATATATATAATATGAATATTGTTTATGAAATAAGTATATTATATAATATAAGTATAATTTATATAATGAATAATGTGATTTTTATTCTAATCATTGGTATTTTATTAATGATATTTTAGATAAAGTAAATATGAAAATATTTATAAATTATGAGAAAATGTTTTATAATGAATTATAAAAAAATTTATATTTAGGTTTTGAAATGAAAAATATAAAAAACTAATAGTTAGGAGTAAGGGGACTTTATTTAAAAATTAAATTATATACGATACAATGAATACCAAAATTCTAATATAATGTCGACTCAAGTGGTAAATGTTGTTTTTTGGTGTCATAGAGTTAAGGATTAAACCCCTACCACTTACCATATTTCACCATATTTCAGGTGATTTATAAATTCCTTTACCAACACGATCTCCCAATGTTGTTTTTATGATAAAAACACATCATCTCTCTTCTTTCTATACACGTAACCCTAACCCCTCACATACCAATCAAATTATTCTAGAGAACCATCATCTGTTTTCTATAATGGCTCTAAAACCCAAGTAATCTTTTCATGCCACTCAGTTTTCATATAACACAGATTTAGGGCCAACCTTATGGGGAATCCATTATTCCTCATGGGTGGCCCATAGTATCGTATTATTTCCCCTAAATCTAGTTCCCCATAGGTCCTTCTTCCACTCATGTATTATGAACAATTCCTTTTTTTGAAATACTATCATGGACCCCTCTTGTATTAGGGATTTGAGCCCCTAATTGCAATTAACCTGATAACACTCTAGAATGATACTTTTTTAAGCACACTTGTTTTAAAATAATTTTTAATTCATTCATAAAATATTAAGGTTATGAATCTATAATTATTTAAATGATTTAATTTATAAATATAATGATTCAAGTGATTATTTATGTGTTATACATGAATTATAATTTTTTTTATATTTTAAAACACGATTTCAAAATGACACTTAATAACATTAATAAATGGTTTTTTCCTCTATATTCTCAACCCATCTGTTTAAAAAAAAGTTATTATCACAATATACATCTTAATAATATATAAATTCTGATTTTTCATTTATGATAAACTTGTCATACATTTTTCCCTACATGACTCAATTAAATATGGATTTTTTATGATAAAAAAGGAATTTTTCATAATTTAATTAAATTAAATTATATATTTTATTTAATATATAAGTAAGTTTAAAACATATTTTGGTTTTTTTTGTATAAAAATTTGTTTTATTTTAGATTTTAAGATTTTTTGAAAAATATAAATTCTCAAATAAAAACATCTTTATACACAACTTTTCATTTTGTTTTATATTCTCTTTTACTAAATTATAGTTTAATAATTTTTTATATAAACCAAATCTCGATAGGATTTACATATTATGTATGGGATTATAATATATATTAACCATTTTATTGATTACTTGTGATTTTTAAATATTCTCCCTGTTGAACATAAATTTATATAAGTAAATATAATTTAGTATTGACAAAATTTCAAAAAACAATTCCATAAATAATTATGTTTTATTTATTTCATTCAAATTAATTAAATTATTTAGTGTTTATAATATCCCAATATAATAAAACTATATGAATGTATATATATATATACATTCCCACTTTGGGTTGGTATCATCACCAATTTGATCTATAGACTCACATACATGTCCAAATATATAGGTTTAAAAATTTTAAAAGAATTAACTAATGACTATGTAACTCTTTGAAAATTGTATTTAAATGATAATAAATATATATATGATGAATATTAAATTCAAAACTTTAGGACAGTTGAAATTTTTGAAGTATGTTATCTAGAACCCTGTTTCTTTATAATATTGATTAATAGTTCATATATTCAGTTTGATATACACATGGTTTTTCCTTGTAAAATATATCATTTTATTCTATAGGAACTATGTGATAATATACTTGGAATTTTTTTCACATTTATATTATATAGAGGTTTCCTTATATGATGTAAACCTAGATATTTTTTGAAAATATTATCAAAATATATAGTATGATTTATTCACATAAGTTTGACAGGATGTGTGTGATATATATTTTTAGGCTTTAGAGGCTCATAAACATTGAGATTTTTCTCATGAATTATACACCTGGTGATCTCAAACAGAGGGTATAATGATGATAGATAATCAAATAGAAATTATACTTTTTATGAATCATCAAATATTCTTATCTTTATGTGTGTGTATTAATCATTGAAATTAGGATCATTTTTAGTATATTTCATGATTTAAAACATAGATTTATAATTAAAACCATGACACATAAACTCATTGTGAGGTAAATTTCATCAAGTGTTTCATGAACGACATGAAATCAATTGAATCATCAAGATAGGATTTCCCCTTTAATATTGTGGAAAAAGATATATCTGGCCCTATGATTGAGAGTAAAGTGACAAAATAAAATACATGACCATGTTTGTTACAAGAAAACCCATTTTAGTAAGGTAAGGAAACATTAATCAAGAATTAAGAATGATAAAACATTTATGATGTGACCTGACTCACTAAGACCCCACATAAACTGGTTCTAAGATTACTGTGTGACCCTTATCCCACCTATAATGGTCCAAGTGGTGTTTAATATCACCAAGAGATAGTAAAATACAAGATAGACTTACCTTACAATACCGTGAATGAAATATGAAACACCATTATTCAAGATAAAAAATAACCACAAATAATATATATATATATATATATCCCACTATATAACATATGAATTCATGCCTCATAATCTAATACAACTCAAAATAGGTAACCCTAAAAAAGAGAAACAAAATACATAATATAGTATCTACAAGTGTGATTGACATAATAATTCAAAAATATCCTCTATCTTCAAGGACTCTTGGAAAAAACTTGACCAACAAAAATATTAATCATACACCATTATATATAAAATAATATAAAAATTTTATTAGACAGGTGGGGACCCAAAAGTAAAGGGGGCATAATGTGATATAACCCTAGGACCTATCCTCTTTCAATATCCATGAAACCAATGGGGATGGATCCAGTACTATCAAATTGATCGCATTTACCACACATATTACTTCTCAAGGATCGAAAGATTGAAACATTGTTTCCTTCACATATGTGTGAATACAGATATTATGATTTTTCATCAAATACTTGCATCTATAAATGTACAATTTAATGAAACAAGTAATGGAAATATTTCCTTTAATATAGTTACGGATAAAATTTATGTTATTTTTCACCGATTCTGCATCAATGTAGTAGTATCTCACAAATCTACACACTATTAAGAATGGAACTAGCCCTCATGATAAGAGACAATCCTTATTCAAAAAATATATATAAATTAGATGACCATTGATCCTCTTGATTCATGAAAAATGTCTCCCTCGTGCATTAAACTGAAGATACATTCCCCATAATCATTTAGTTTAATTACAATGGTAATAGAAACCCACAAATTCAATTCCCTTAGGGATTTACTCATTGCATGGATGAGATAAAACCTCTAGTATCCATGATATTATTCATGGATGTATAGTTATACCAATATATAAGAGTCAATTACTATTCATCCATCAGGAATCTAGTTCTTGTAATGAGTACTCTCCCCAAACTCTTGTATCCTTCATGAAGATCTGTGTTCCTCACTTCCCAAATTCACTGTTATTTAACATTAAATAGCATCACCCCCACATTTATTTCATGGAAATTTAATCCAATTCCACTAAACCATAACTTATGAATGTATCCACTAGTAATTTATAAAGGTTAAAGGCATGTGAAATCTCTAAACATATTCCAAACTATATATAGAAACAACATATGTGTGTAAGAATTGTTGTGTGTGGGTGATTATAGGCAAAAAAGTTGAACACAATGGTTAAAAGAATATGGATGGAATGAAATTTCATATCATTGTAGAGAATAAACCTAGATATTATTTTATGGATACAAAAATAAGAGACAGAAAAAATACCTTTTCATTAAAGCTCAACTTATTAAGGATAGCTTAATATAAGACGCTCAAAATAAAATATGACCCAAAAGAAATAAATATTAAGTATCAATTCCATGTTTCATATTGTGGGAAACAATGTGTAAGATAAAAATTAAAAATCAACATATACTATCTTCATAAATTTCAGACACTCTTGGGAACTCTATAATATCATAGAACTAAGGATATCTCTCCACTCATCTTCTCTTAAATTCTGGATTGATCCTATAAAAGTTTATTAAGAGACATGTTTCATTCCAAAATATTCATGATAGTTGATGAGGTTATCAAACACGTAAATGTAGTACCCTCACCTAATCTAATAAAATGAGAATTCATACTCTATTATTCATATGGAGGACCCATTCATCATCATGGAAAGATGTATATATAATAATGGGGTTACCAAATCCTATGGAGGACCCTATCTTGTTCTCAAAAATAGGGTTTCCTACTCTTTAAATTATATAAGGGATCCTCTACTCAATTAGTAAGTTTTTATATAGAATTAATTGTTTACAAACTCATATGGTGTGTTATAACCTTGTTGGGAATTAGAAGGTACAAACCCCATTCCCAAAGTGTGCATAGGATCCTTTCACTATTATTTATATTTTATCAAGGGGATTGCTGAATCTATCATTCAAACAATATAAATTTTCGTTTGAATTGATTTTCCAATATGAATTAAAAAATTCTTAAACCCACTCTAAATATCTCATCCACATCGTAACATCATCTCCATAAAGATAGGAAACATTAAATACCCAAAATTCCTTGTAAATAACCCCAAAAAATCTGTATACCCATTCCATCATGTATTATAGAGAAAATTATTAGGATAATTTTTTTCCCAATTATTACACCAAGATAATAATATTTAAAAAAATAAAAAAATAGATGTGTGTGAAAAATTATATACCTGACACAGTGTGTGGGATTTAGTCAGCAGCCAAGTATGTATCATCATAATTTTGTTTTTAGGGTCCAACCTACAAAACATAAACATGGAAGTTACATGACATGTGGGACTTACAAGTTTATATGGGTGTGTATTAATGATGCTTTAGGCATGTTATCTAGACATTGATGGATTATTTCATCTTGATACATGGTTTTTGAATCTCCATGGTTAGTTGGAATAAAATATGTCAAAACCCAAGTTAGGTTGTATATATATACATAATGTCTTCCTCTCTTATTTATGACTTGTGACTATCAGTGGATAATCGTACATGCACTCTGGTACACCCAAAAGTTTTTATCATTATATGCATGTAATTTAATATAACTACATGTCATGTGAAGTCTAGGGTTGTTAGGTCTGTACTACCACACTTTATGCAATGTGTTCTAGGTAATACATTGTTTATTACCTAGTGTACATGATGTGTATAAAAAGATGTTTAATTAAATGTGTATCCTATTACACATCATTTCATGTAACATAGATGTATATTTCATGTTATTCATTGGTACATACAATTTTATGTTTAATGTACTAGAGAACCCCTAATCACCAAATGAAAACGGGCCACATCATGATCATTATAGATACATGTCATTTCATATTAAACTTTTTTTTTGAACCTATACAATGAAGTTAAAATGGATATTATGTTTGAATTCAAATTAATATGGCATGTAGTTGAGTTTTAACAAAAATCCCCATAGTCAAAATGATTTCAGAGCCCATTCATTGATCTCGCTGGTCATCTAAGCCTTATATCCAATACTAATTTTTCATGTCACTGATGAAAGTATTTTGAATTCATGTACTATTATTTTCCAATTCCCCCATCAAAGATGCAACTGATCCATCATTTGGGTTCATTTTTCATTAACCTTCCATTACCTTTCTTATTCAGTAGTGTATATTTCACTAATGATACTTGTCTCTGAAACATTCATTTCTCAACATCGTATTATTTAATATTTTATGGGATCCTTTTTTGAACCACCATACTCCTAATTCCATATCACATTTTAAATAAAAATCATTTATAAGGGTGTAATTAGAACCTAAAAAAATAAACAAAAATTATTTTAAACAACGAAGGACAACACCAAAGAATTCTAAAAAAAATTAACATGTTAATACCTTTTACCCAATGTATGCTCCAGTAAATGTTGAATTTCCTTAGCATCATTTCTCCTTGAATATGATTTTGTAAAATAAGAAATTTTTATTCCAAAAATAATTAATATCAATAAATTCAATTTTAAAAATATGATAGTTTAATAATTTAATAATTCACATTGAGTGATAATTACATGATGAAAAACATAATCGAACATTAAAAATTAATCAAATACATAAATATTTGAATAATTAATTCATAGTATATTTCAAGGAATTTAGTAATTAATAAATGAGATGAACAAGCATGAAAATGTTATGTAATAAAATACTAGGGTCTAATCACATGGTAATTCATTAATACATGAAAAATATGATTTTTGTTAATCCATGATCCTTCTATATCCCTTTAATGACGATCACTCTTCTCCTCATTTAAATTTTATTTCACTCCCTTAAGTGTTTCATCACACTATATAGTTTATAACAATAGGTATATGATACAATAATGTATTTATAAAGGAATACTAGGTTAAATAACCATTTTAATTAATGAATCAAAATGTGGCCTTACTAGGGCATGAATCCCAAACACAAATTTATACCCCTCCTAGGTAAAACCCCACAACCTGAACTCAACATTGATGCCAAAATTTATATCTAGATATTAATTTAAGAGATATCAATATTCACATTTGTGGGAAAATATTTATTTAATAAATATATGTTATCTATCCATTAAAACCCCACTATGTATAAACATTAAAAAAATTCCACAGATGGTTAAAAAACATGTCTCAATACCAATGTAACTATCGTAAAAAAAAATTAATATTATTTAATATGGATAATATACCATTTCAACCCTTTAAGGGGCTGGATAATCTAAAATACAAAAATGATCTATGTTATTTTCTATAGAAACACTATGTTTCAACATTCTCTACACCTTTAAACCCTTTTTATCCACAAAAAATGATAATAATGAGAGTTTCCCAACCAGGAAGCTTACAAAGAAAACACACTCAAAAGGATAGAAAACCCTTGCACATGATTCATCACCTTTTGAAGTAAAAATTCTATTTGAACCTAGATCATAAACCACATGAGAAAAGAAAATCCTTATTATAACTCTTTAATTCATGTTCTTCTACAAATTCACTATTCTAATTGAATCAAAATTGATTTAAAGAATCAACATAGTAAAATAACATTCTTTCATTAAATGAATCCTACCTTATTTATCACACAATACCTTTATCATCTATAATCATTTATCTCCATGTCATGAAAAATATACTAACTATGGACACAAAATCTAGAATGTTTACTTAAAAATATACATTATATAATAGTGTTACACTCCCCACCTTCAAATGAGTGATCCAGAAGACTATAACCTGATACAAATCTATCCATGTCAAAATCCACTACATATAAAAATAATAAAAATAATATACTGACACCGGAAGACCTTTATGGTAATATGTTTCCTAAGGCCAACTTATATTCTTCATTGTTTCACAAAAAAGAACATAAGACAACATCACAAGTTCAAATAACAAAGATAAAACATAACTTACAGCTTAGTATTTTTTAATTATAAAAAAATATGGAATCCACACTTTCAACACCAAACTAGATCACTTCCATTGTCATTGATGTTATAACTGGGTTCTTATCACTTTTTCCTATGTTATACTAAGAAGAACATAATGAAATGGTTATAGAATACTCAAACAACTTAATAACTAATAAATACTTATTACTAACCCATCATTTGAAAATTGCAATATAATGGTCTTATCTTGTTCAGTTTACCATTCTCTATCAGCTTCATACTCTAAGATAACACATGTTCTTGCTTGATTGACCAAAACCAAAACATATAGAGGAACAACCCCAACCATGTAGCTATAGTTTCCAAATATTGAATGTAATTGTATAATTTCTTGATCCAAGACAACTAACAACTCATTCTCTGTTAAGATGAACCCGGTTTATCATCATTTATCAGGATTCCCAAAATGATCATGATTTGAATAGAATTATCCAACCCTAAAAGGGGATTAATTGCTCTATCCATTTAGAGAATATATTAAGTGGATATCCTGAGGATATTTTTTCATGAAAGAACCAACATTCAATGTCTCTAAGATGGTAATCCCTCACTCAATAAGGCATGTAGAGACCGCCATTATTGATTGAAGGTAAAATATATATCCCACTCCAATCGAAAACCATTCACACTAAGAATTGTTGATCCATAATCCCCACAATTAGATAAGCATGAAATATATTTCAAATGGAATTAACTACCATACTAATATTGGGACACTCTGATTATACAAGTCATCATAGTATAAAAAATTAAGGAGGACAGTTTCTCCTCAACTATCCAAGATGATATTCCTAATCTCTTGAATATATAACTCTCTATTCAAGAGTTCACCATATATTTGGTGTTCTCAAAGTATGAAAATGAAAAAACATTAATTCACAGAAGGATCATCCCCTAAACAAAATTATATGGTGGGTTCCATCAATTAATACCACTACAAACCAATTTAAAGGTACCATTACCAAAATAGTAATATTAATCACCCCAAAAAACACTAATGATATCAAAAATTATTTATATACATTCGAAAATATTGTCCATGAAAATTATCCTCCTGAAGTGGAAGATGATATCCCAACAAGAGAAGAATTTTTCAAGAACCACCCAAAATTATTTTCAAACGTTAATTGGGTTCACACTGTGTCTAGAAAATATTCCTCCAAATGTCCTTCCAACTCCACCATAATCTTCTTGAGTTTCTCTGACCACCTGATTAGTTGTAAAACATATCGAAGTGGTATTGTAATACAAGATGCTGAATGAATGGATATAAGTGAATTTAACCTTAGGGTGTCTTATATATAAACATCTACACATTACTCCTCTACATCAATAAACCACTCCTCTTCATCATCCATTCTTTAGAAATGATTACTCACAAACAAAGAGGTATTCAACTACAACAGACTTAGAGTTGGCCCTACTAATTCTACTTCAAGGCCCTGATCACTATTAGATGTTGATCTAAATTGATGAGTATAACATTTTGAAATAATTGAAATCCACCAAATCAATTATTTTGATTAACTAAACTCTAATATAAAATATGTCACAATGTACCATCTTAAAAAAATTAAATATCATAAAATATCACTCTCTCTAAGATCACACCATTAGTAGATATGAGTAAGGGGATAATCACTACTAAAAGGAGTCTTTATTTGAAGATATTTGGTTAGTGGATTTTTTTGAATCTCTAAATTGTGATCTAACTATACAAATAATAGTGCATCAACTCACAAAAATATCAATTAGTAAGTGTTCCAGTACAAGAATGATGCAGATTATAACAAATATCGCATATATCATTTCACATACAAGGTAATACATCAAAAAACATTCCAAACTATAGTATAGGTGGGAACATATAAGATAAAAACTTTAACCAACATGTTCTATATGCCTCACTCAAAATTATATGATTTCATGAATCCATCATGAATCTTGTCTAGTTTGTTTCTCGTGAGACATAAAATTATCAAACCATACTCAAACATAGTCATTTTTCTTTATTAATGGCCGAAATTATCTCATACGTGAACAATTATAAGCATAATTTGATAAAACTACACTTGAAAAGGAGGTAAAACTTCCACCATGGTGAAGTAGGCCCATCATGATTTTGACTAAATAATGTATAATAATGGCTTATCATTCACCAGAAAAGTACCAATGAAAGAGAATCTATCTGGTTAGTGGGTGTCTGGTCCAAATAGAATCATCATTCATTGAAACAAAACAATTATTTGTTACTAAAGGATTAATATCTCCCCAAAACCTATGGAACCTATATTTTTGGAATTCTTTCAGCACATTTAGCCATTGGATAATCTCATATGTCTTAGTTTAAAATTAAATATGCTCTATGTGAGAGTCTATTTGATTAAAAATAGGTGGAAAAGAAACCCTCTATTTAGGGGGAAAAGGAAACCCCTAACTTTGGATCATAAATCATCCCCTCATCACTAGAATAATAATTAGGGGAGAGGCATAATCAGTAGATTGAGATCATCGTGAATTTTTCTCAAAACATAAGCTTATCTCTTATATATTGAGACCTCCATTCAAAGGTATATACCCAAAATTATTATATCATATTTGGGTGAGATGAAAAATGGTGTTCATGAAAGTTAACACTGGCCATTATATGATCCATATACCATCTTGAATACACCTCATAACTAGTTCCTCATAGTTTCATGTTGTGAAGAATATTATTAATGTCTTATTGATTTGATAAATGGGTTTTCACATCAACACTGGTATCTTTGGTCATAAAATATAACTTATTAATCAAAATTATTTAACTAAATCTAAAATCAATCCTCAGAAGCTTACTAACTCCAAACTACATCCCATAGACTTGGCAACTTTGATACCATTTTGATATTACCAACCAAGTAATACCCCACCTGGGTCAGTGGTAAGATGATTATTCCACATTAATTATACCTCTAATATTCTAGGGGTATGAAACTAGTAGAAAGAAGGCATAACCGACATGGAAGTCCTTAGACTATAACAGTTGTCTATAGATATACAACACTGATAAATATAATTACCAACAACCACCAATAATATATAATATAATAATTGTACTCTATATATATATATATATATTCGTTAGACATAATCCAATACAATGTAACATAGGATACCCTAAAAAAATTATAAGATAGTATCATTAGGTGAAATTGAAATACATAATAAAATTACATCATCACTATAAGGAATATTAGACTAGACTCTAACATTATTCATATATATAAAACACCATTTTATGTATCTAAACACCTACTCAATGTAGACACCATGAAATGTGTTCCATGCACTTATTCGAAAATAAAATATGTTATTCCATGTGATGCAACTCAAAATGGCCTCTACTGGGCTTCAAAAGTTCATGGTGCGACTTTACAATTTTAATGGCGGTCAGTGACGGTAGCAATGGAACCAACCTGAAGTGCTAAGACCATATCCCAGAACTAATCCCAAGAAGGGATGTAGGGGCGCACCCCCCCCCCCCCCCCCACCATATGATGTAATAAATTTGTCTAACTCTCCAATGTGGCACCCAAGGTACCTACGCGCAAACACCTATATACCACCATGTTGGCACTGAATGAAGTAATTATATTTTCTAAGTCCTCAAAGTGGCGCATGAGTTTAGCCAAAGCACCATCGGCATGTAAGGTACCTGTACACCACCATTCTGGTACACAACACACTTAGGCACCCAAACATCATTCACCAAGGGTCTTTTTTTGCCTATAAATAGACCCTTGTGTCTATTATTTGTACGGATGGATTTCCCTGAACCATAATTACTTCTCTGGTCTCCCTAGTGCTTCACCCATGTCTTAAAAAATCTTCAAGTTAGTTCATTAAACCCTAGAGAAGTTAAATTGAAGTAGAGTCATAGGACGTAAGTCTTTTTAGTGTTTTAAATCCATAAAACTTATTCCCCTGAAGCGCCCAGCCTCTCTAAATTAGAAAAACTTGTGCACCACCAATTCCTCTCAAAGGAACTTCAGTGCCACACCTCTGGAAATACCTATGAATACTCTTAAAGTCTTGATTCAAGTCTTTCCCAAGTATTAACATCCAGGTTGTTCATCATATAAGTTGACATCAGGTCACCCAATCCTACTTTCACTCCCATACCTGTGCACCAGATATTTACAAGGGTTCCCATAATTGATTCACCTAATCCTTTTGGTCTAAAAATCCTTTTATCCAGAATTATTCAAAACCATTCATAGTAAGGATTATTATTCATTGTCTCCCTTGTCTAAAAGAGATTATGTTGAAACCTCCACCAAAACCTCATGACTCATCACGCATTTGGGAAGGAACAACAGTGTCTCTTTTATTTGTCTTTGTATATCCGTAGTTATAGGTTTCCCATATTTTTTACAATGGGGTTAGGATTAATAATGTTTTTTTGGGTTTGTATATCCGTAGTCACTTGGACCTTTCTCCAATGAATAGTTTTCGTATATTCCTTGTTTGGAGTATTATGGTTTGGGTTCTGTCCTCCCCTTCTCAACATTAAAACCCAGAACCTCAGGTCTCTGGTAGGGAAGTTGATTCAGGCCTACTTTTCCTTTTGAAAAAAATTAATAGTCTCTCTCCCCTACTATGACCAATGTTAGGGCGGCCATCCAAGTGTAAGACCCTAACTTCTCAACTAGGAGGTTGCAGTATTTCACCTCTCAACTTATATCACCTTCACTCCTTCCTTACATTAGACCCTCTTCTAATGTAACGAGAACCTAGGGAGGGCTTGTCGTATCACCATCTTCCTCAGTCACCTCGGCCTCGTCCACCCTCTCCTCTATAGGCCCATCCTCTTCCACCAGTGGAGGAGGAAAAGTGTGGGTGCCTTTGTTGAATCATTGATATCCTCTTGTTTCTCCCACTGATCTTGACTCACATGGGCTTAGATATTTTTCATGACCACAAAATTTTCAGAAACACCTCACCTAATGAACTACAAAAACAATGATTCCCTGCATAATTAGGATACTTAGAATCCCTTCCTAAGGCCCAAGATCCATGTCAATTCACCTATAAATGAGCGTATTCCTTATGAGGAAGCCCCAAATTAAACCCCCAAATCACCAAGGCATCCTTTTCAGGAAGTAAGACCAAACTCATTTCTATCAAAGGAATACACTCTCCTATGAGACTCATCAAACTGTGTGGGATTTGATTCCCATCCCAATGGGATACATAGGAAGCCTCTCTGAGGTTCAAACCCAAAACATAAAATCAACCTGGTTCTTCATAGTCCATATTCCCAAAATGGTCTAATACAACTTGGAAACCCAAATTCTTTCTAAGTTACTTGGTCTTCTTAGGCATAAGTCCCCCACCAAACCTTAACTAAGCCCCCTTTTGATTACATGTACTTACCACATGACATAAACTATACAGATAGGTCCATATAACAAGACATTAAAAGGTATGTTGTGTCCCATTAAGTGACACTAAACTATGTAGGTTCTGATTCCATTCAAAAGGATATGTAGGTTTTCCATTTATAGGTATGATACCAACATCAAAACAGACTTTTTTCTCCCGGGACGACTATAAATTCAAGAGTTTCCCTACAGAGTTTTTAAAAACTAGTATCATCAAAATGATGGTTAAAAGAATATATAAATAGTATATTAGAGGATACCATTGATGTAGAACCTTGAATACATATGGATGTCTTTATTAATAAATAACCTCGAATACATACAAATGATTCTTAATTACACACATGCTAATAATTGATTGAAAATTCAAAAGGAAACCTATGTTATACTTGGTAAATTAAAAAAGATTCATTAAAATTTATCTAATCTATAATAGAGTCTCAGTATAGGAAATAATTCCCCATAAAAGGGTATGATGAGTCTGACCAACCATCCTCTCAACTAATGCATGTTCTTAAGTATTGTAAGTTCAAACATAAGAAACACTTTTTTTTTGGAAAGTAGGCCCCTTTGGATAAAGAACCATTGGATGTTTCTAGTTCCATAAATAAATCCAAGGGAAACCACCCATAATTGGTGATTCCTAACCATAACACACATCTTGAGAGATGTGAAACACTCAACCAATCATATTTTCACAACATCCACCAAGGTCCCCATTGAACTATAAATTGTCGGCACAGACGTAACACATGTTGGGAAGGATTTATATATAGGGGTGATTATAAACATAAATAGTAGTATTCCCCAAAAATATAAAAATATATATAATAACAAGTTTTCTTAATGGATATACCAATCCCAACATGATTTTATCGATACAAAATCCAATGTCACAAGGTATTCCTCATCATTATAACTCATCTCCATTAAGGATTGAGTCTCTTATATAATTAAAGATGCATATAATAGTTAATGATCCTAATATAATTAATACAATTTATTAGTTTTAGGATATATATTAAGGGAAACCAATGTTAAGGGAAGAATAAAAAATCACTATATCTTAGCACCATAAAGATCATACACCGAAGGGAACATAAGATTATTATAAAACCAACAATGTTTGAACTACCTAGAATATCATAATTCCAACATTTATTCTCTAAATTTGAAAAGGGGTCCCATGTAACACCCTGATATGCATGTTGATTGAAGGGATATTGACCCAAAAAATAGATTAACGTCAACCCATTTCCAAAATAGGGTTTTCCTACTCAATTATCCATATGGAGGACCCTCACCACATCAAGAAAATTTGTGTATCAAATTAAGGGTTTATAAAAATATAAATAGAGGACCCTTAAAACATCACATAAAAGGGGGTAATACTCCATAAATAATATATAACACCCTCATATTTTTTAGGAATGTTTTATATCCAATGATGGGGTTACCAACTCCGTTGGAGGACCCTCAACTTATTAGGAGTAAAGGGTGAGGATTCCATTCCTAAAGTGTGTGGAAGATCCTCACCCTATCATTATTATTTCCATTATTTTTTTACCAACACTATCACCCATGTGAGGGAACTATGACCTAATATTATTTTTCCACCAAGAATGATACCATACCTAAACCCACTATAAATGTATCACTGTCACCCAACATCATCTCAATGAATCTATTAAACTAAAATTTATCAAAATAAAATTGAAAAAAACTAAATAAACACATTGATCTATATTATCATTCCCATTGTAGAAAAATTCACTGAATATTATATTTTTTTGTATTATTATGACACATGAATGAAAAAAGATGAAAAAAACAATGAAATGGAAAGTATTTTACTTGTAATTTTACAAGAACAAATGTTGAGACATAGATAGTAGTTGGGAATGTACTGTAATAAATTTTTATTGAGGGTTCAACCCACATGAGATTATCTAGGAAGTTACATGGCTTATATGACATTTCGGATATAGTCTATCATGTGCTATAAAATCCCACAATGTGATTTCATAACATATATTATTTGTTTCCTGTAGAGACTTGGTTTGTGAAGCTATAGTGTTTGTTGGAATGTAATCTTACAATATCTAGGGCATTTGTTTTTTATATAAAATAAATCTTCCTCTCCCCTACATGATGTCTAAGTCTCAAAGTTTGTTTAGATGTGTATAAAAGTACACCTCAAGTAGTGTGTCTTCATAAACACAGTATGTACTCTATGTTCATGTTGGTGAAGTTTATGGAAATTTGGTGTGTACCATCACACTCTAGGTCATCTTTCTGAGGATGTACATGGAATATCCCCTAGACTATAAAATGAGGGTGGTAAAATGAGTGGCTAGGAATTAAACCTAGTAAACCCTAGGTCTTGTAACCCATTTGTACACAAATTTTTCTTCAATAGTATACACCATTTGATATTTAGCACATTGGTGAAACCCTTGTTTCCAACTGATGATGTGAAATTTAACATTTCTTAAACATGACCTATAAAATTTGACTTTATTAGTAGTCAACAGTGGCACAACTAAAATATAAATGTTGTGTGAATTAAATACAGCACATCATGTAGCTGTGTTTTCACTGATATTCCCATTATCAACATGATTTTTAGCCTTGAAATTTATCTACCAAGTCACCCGATCATTTTTTCTTATGTTAACCATCCACACCATACCTTACCAATATGAGTTTCCTTAGTCTGATGTTTTCTATTTATCTAATTGAATTCACACAAGACCTATCATTCAAGGTTTCTCTATTATTTATTATCCACTGCCTCATTAATTCATTGGTGTATCCTTTATCACATAGGTATATCGAAAATTTCCACTTAACAAAATATCATTAAATTTCACTATATGGGGCCTGCATGGTCAAATAACTATCCATTACAAAGGATAATAAAAATTTTCCATTTTGATAAAAGGATAAGAACCTGAAATAATTAATTTGGTGCTCGGTTCAATTCTAATCACTCTAAAATTAATTTAATAAACAATAAAATGTTTAATAATGATTACAACCCCATGGATATTTTGGGATGCTTCAAAAATGTCCTCTAAATTGAACAGTGATCCTTGAACATCCAAAAAATGATAATATCTAATATTGATCCCCAAATATCTAAATCCCATTATAGTTTCATCATTTTATATGGTGTCTAACCCAAGGTAGAAATTTAAAAGATAGGATTTATAGGGGAACATTTAGTAACCTATGTTAGGTTTGAGGTTGTGAAGACAATTTTCTATTCAAGTAACAGTACTAATGGATGGTTTATTTCATAAGGAAGTTATATAACTAGGAAAGTAGAGTCAAAAATCAAATGATATAGAATGGTGGAGTCTAAAATAAGGGTATGTGATTTCTAGAATTAGGGATTTATATTTTGATAGATTCGTTTATCGAATATGGGATCTTTAATTCATTGATTATGTTTATTGATGTAGTGGTAGAGTGAAAATATTGGATTGTGATGGAATAAAGAAAATCAAATGATAGTTGTTCATGAGTTTTTCAGATTTATCATCTATAAAATGAATGGATCACTGTATCATATATTGGTTTTGGTGTTCATGTCACTTCTATTTATCTAGAGTAGTGTTCCAATATTTAGTTATTGTTACTAAAAGATCATTCTATGCTTTTTCTTTTTCTTAATAATAAATGTTATAGGGTCCCTATAATGGAATAAATAAATAATATATATATATATATATACTTGTATTCTTATTATAGAGTGTGTTATTTGTTTGGTTCCATTTTTTATTCCATTTGGGATGCTTTATTGAGTGTACAACTTAGAAAATGTAGTGCATGACATTAGTGTTTGGTTACTTATTATGGATACACTAAAAATAGGTGAAACATTAGTTTTTAATTAATAATCCTTATAATGTGAACACAACCCCAATGTCAAAATTTCGATTAGAGGATTTTTATGAGATATTGATATTTTAATATATGTGGAAAATATTTATTTAATAAATATATATTAAATATCCCTTAAAACCTAACTAACTTATAAATTCACCAAAATTCAACCCCAGGGAAAACAACTTGTCCAGATTCCAACAAAATCATTAAAAATATTTGATTCATTTATGATGGTTAAATTACTATTATAATCATTCAAACACAAGGGAGAACCTAGAGAACTAAACATTATACATAATAATTGATGTGATATCAGTATAAATGGGATTATATTTCACATTATAACTTATAAAAGGCTATCATTAATATAGATTTTCCCATTCTCTATAGTGTTCATGAAGTGTTGTTAGATACCACTCTTGTTCTATGTGTTAAAATAACTAATATAGAGATATGTGGCTTAAAGGCTATCACACTATGTGTTTCCAAAATAGTATTAAACTTATTTGAATCTAGATGTCATAATACAAAGGATCATAGTTTTTAACTAATTAATATTACTATTATATTGACCATCTTATATTTAGAAGTTATTCAATGTCAAAATAAGTGAGTCTGATTATCCATTATAAAATTAAAAAGTTATTCTATATTTCGTAAGTGAATACAATAATTTTATTGAATGGTCCCAATTATTTTATAATTTGTAGTTTTATAATTAAGATCGGGTCTTGGACATTTTAATGGTATATGTTTCATCTAATGGTTTTTAATTATTAATTTTTGTATTTATTTATGGCATAAGGACTATTTTATATCACTTAAAATAATTATTTATTTTTCAGAAGTGATGTGTGATGTAGATTATTTTTAATACATATTTTCACATATATTGGTTATTTATGGATCATTTAATGAATAACTATTATTTTCATGAGAAATTACTTATAGTTTAATAATATAATAATTAAATGATGAAATTGTTATTCGTTGAATTTTATTTCAGAAATGTGTATTCTTTGGTGTTTAACTGATAGAATGTTCTTTTCCTTATTTCATATTTTTTTTAAGAGCACATTTAATTAGGATATGGAATTTATTTTAAATTTTTGATTTATAAAATTTATATTTGTAAAAATAATTCCAAATTAGGCTTGTATTTTTTTCAACATGAAAGACCTAAAATTCTAAATGAAAATTAAATGATGCTTGATACTAAAAGAAAAAGGTGGAGTTTTATGAGGCTAGTAAAGTATAATGGAATCTTATAGGGATTTTTAGTGTTGTAGATGAAGGAATTATTGGGATGAAAATTGTTCCATGTTCTATTTATAAATGAAATGTTTTAGAGAAAGTGGGTTAATTCATTCAATTGGGGAGTTATGCTAGACTCACATGTGAGGAAGGAATTGTAAAAAAATGGTTTCCCACATGGAACCTAGATAGATAGAGTTTGGGGTGTTTGATGATGAACTGGAAGCTATGATATAGAACACGACTTAATTGGTGAAAATATACAGAATGGGGGCTTATCCATTCACTCATCATATGATTAGAGATATGCTATGGGAAGTGATAAAGATTGTATGATCAAGAGGAGTTAGAACAGGATGATAGGGTTATCCTGAAAGAGTATAGAAATGAAAGATCTTATGGAATGAGGCGATATCATCATATAATCTTCATCTTGTATCCTATTATTTCATGTATGTTGTATTGTGATGTTGACATTGAATTTTTTTTTGATTTGTGTAACTGAAGTTTTTAGGTGAATTGAAATAGAGTGATTTTAGTATATCCTTACATGTTATTTCATCTAGTGAAACATATATGTATGTCATTATTTTCATTAAAATTGTAATTTCCATTTTTTGAGTATATTTATTTACTCGGAACCATGTACCGACTGGAGAAGATTTGAGTTTATGTTTCCCTTTGAAACTAAAACTAAAGTACTTAAATGGAATAGTTTTTTGTTATAATTTTCTCTATAAAGAGGCATCCTCTTCTAATATTATGTTAGGAATATCAGTTATCAAGAGAGTTCCTTGGTGGGGTTATTCTTCTAAGGAGATTTAGGAATTTCTATTATCTTTTCTCATATTTTTATGACTTTTATAATCAATTCCATGTAAAAAAATAACTATTTTTATCAATTAAATATGGTCCAGTTATGATAACATTATCCACTATGTAGCCTTTCTCACTATTGTTTTATTCCCACTATTGCTCATTTTTGTCACCGTCACAGTTTATTTTACACTAATTTTGAAAACATCACAAAATTTTACTATTTTTTCTCTTTTTTTTCTCATTTTTTTGACATGCATCATTATCCTTCTTTGTGGTTTAACTATACATAAACTAGTTTCAGTGGTTTGTAGGTTGAAAATGTTTATATATATTGTTCAATGAATTAGAACCTATAAATTTTTTGGAAACTTTGTTGGTGAATTCATTCATGACCAATTAAAAAAAATTAAAACACAAAAACTAGAAAACCATAAAATATATGAAAATTGGGTAAAAATATGAAAATCCATTCAATTTTCTTCACTGATATGTGATGGTTGATGCCCAAAAAATGAAAAATTAAAAATTAGAGTTGTAAAAATACCCAAAACACAAATTATAATTTGGTGAAAAGGAAAAGTTGAGTAATATTACTTCACTCGTGGGTCAAATCACCCATTATGGTCATGATAATGGGATACACAATCATATAACCCTGGCTGATTCATGTGATGCCTAGAAGATAAGTGAAGGGTGGATGAATGTGACACAACCTTTTTCTATCTACCATGATTATATAAACCTAGATAAATTATACAACAAAGGATATATGGGATAATCACTTCATGAATATTCTATTCTTCACATGAAACTAAGGTTCTGTGATTTTCTAACCACAAATAAGTCACACGACCAAATATTTCCAATGTGGGTGATTATCAAGGTCTATGTCCTTTATGAGACACCCCCAATAGTCATTTGTGTGCCTCATGTCAAAAATATCTAGTACCAAATATATAATGAGGCTATCCATGATGAACCCTTCTCATGATCATTGTTTTTCATGTGATGTGATATAGGATTTAATCAGGGACGTAACACCTAGTCACACAAGGCGCATGATCCCATGTTAACTAATGACATAACACATGGATTTAGTTCTCCCTCCTTGTGAAGACACATAGATATATGGGTCTTTAAACCCACTCCCCCCCCCCACTTAAAAATAAGGATATTGTATACATGAAGAGAGAGGACATTATGGAGTGACAATGAGTCATGTGATTTTTAGGAATACCATTTGAAAATTCAATGTGTAAAAATTGAGATATAGAATGGGTGACCCTTGGATAATCAAATAAGAGATTTTTAGAAGACTTGGTTGTCTTGCAAGACACCCCCCCCCCACCAGCCACATGATATCATGATGGCTTGTCATCCAAGTGATCATGTGATGATATCATAGTCATGTGATCATGAAAACTTGAAGAATATGTGTGGAAACATGACCTCACTTTCTTAAAAAAAGTGAATGACCTTACTTACATTACAGAAGGTGTATGATCCCACTTGATTCCGAAAAAAATGCATGACCCCCATTATTTAAGTGAAGCGCATGACCCCATGTTATTTATATGACCATGTTAATCCCAAGAGTGAAACTTAAACTCTCATAAGACCACATTTCGTTTATATCCCAATATTTGATATCCCATAATATTCACCATCATTATTCTTCACATATGACCATAATACCTAAGGGTCCAATTATTTATCCCCACCTATCAGTGTAAAATCAATGAATGAACTATGTAGACAATGATTCTAGTTGTAAAAAAGATACATAGGATGCATTGTCATGGATCAAGCACTATATCAATTATAAAAATTTCTTTACAATATGATTCTAAACTACATGGTTAACCTCCCCAGCATATAAAATTAAACATCATAGTTAAAACCTTTTCATATGATGTCAAGCTAGAAGACTTTATAATAATGTGGACTATGATTTCTATTAGAGAAATGATACATATAATTCCATTTTAAGGTATAATATCTATATCCAATATATTTCTATATGTCCTTTGATAGATCCATATTACTCAAAAAGACCATGACCCCCCCCCCACCCCATTTATATTTTTCATCACTGTATTCCTTGTGAAAGCTTATTATTTCCCAAATAGATCAATATTATCCATGAAACATATGACCATACACCTCTTAAGGAATCCTCAGGGGGTAATCCCCATTCTAATACTATCTTATTTCTATAAAAAACATGTTTTATCATATTTTATCTCTAGGTTATCATAGTGATCATAACTTATGTAGGCTTTTACATTTTCCAAAAATCATTCCATTAGCATAAAAACTACCACCATTAAGGTAATACTACTTAGGGGTAAGCCTTCACTATAGATTATTTTCTTATTAAAAGGGACATACTCTTAATAAAGCATCTCATGGGATAATCAGTGCATAATCCTTACACCGATTCAATCTTATTCACTTATGAAATGTTTCTGATCTTTTTCTATATCTCATTTATCACACCGAGCATGACTCGCATGCGATTAGAGACTTGTAATGATCATGGAATTATCATAATTGAAATTCATCCTCTATGGTACTTATTTTTAGGTGTAATTTAAAATTATATTTTCTATTCCAAGGGGACATATTCCAAATGAAATATATATCATGGAATCCTCATATATGTAAGCCTTATTAAATCTTCTTTCCTAATACATTTCATGACATAGATGACCTCATCATAAAAACTATATGGACTCAGATTCCCATGTTCTAAAGATATACATGTTTCCTCTTTGAGGAACGAACCCTCATATCCAATGTTCATGTGTCCCCAAATATATCTTTACCACATAATGTCAAACTGATTGTTATGGTCTTATCATGTGGCCTTAAATTGTTTAAATAAAACTATGTGGGCCTTTATTCTTATATCAAAATAATACATAGGTTACTTCCCTAAGGTTATATCCTAACATAATTGAAATTTCATTGGTGTGAGGATGTACTCCCCATGATATTTCTTACATCCTTCCCTCAGCTAGAAAAAATATGACATTTCTGGATATCCAATCCATCTAGTCCATATTTCTTAATGACCATTTTATATCATTCCATATTCTCTATATCATCATAAATCTACCTGTAAGTCTATTATTTTTCATAAATATCAATCATTCATCTTCATTGTCCCATACTATAATTTGGAATCACCACAATAAGGCTATTCCCCTTGTGAAATCAATCTATCCTCATTGGTCAGACTCCTGGTTACGATCACATTGGCTACTCCTATGTAAGCCACACTTTGATCATTGTTTGGAACCTTTTACCTAATCATTCTTATCACATGATGTTAAATTTCATGGATCATTAATTTTCATATGACCTTAAAAGGTACAATGTTTCCCCTTAAGTGGAACAAAACTACATGGGTTCTGATTCCTTTTTTATGTATACATAAGAATATCCTTTATGTTCTCGATCCTATCATAATAAACACCTTCCACCTTCTATGATGGTAATAAACTCTTGTAAACCTGGATTAATGGATTTAGAATAAGATGTCGAACCAATGATACATATTTATGTTCATGTTAATATGATTCCTCTGATGTTTATAGAGATCAACATAAATAGTGAATATTTGATAGATAATGCTAAATAAACCAGTCCAAACATTAGATCTGGGAAATATTAATGAACATATATTAAATCTATAAGATATTCCCATAGTAGTAAATAATTTCCACTAATAGGGTGTGATGATCCCAACCTGTCATCCTCTCACCCAATGTGAGTTCTTATGTATTGATGGTAAGGAACCCCCAATAACCACATACCATTGTAAATTATGTTCATAAATCATTACCGATGTGGGAACCATTAAGATCTTTCATTCTAGAAAAAATAATAAACTGGGTGATAATTACTATGAAACCATAATAAACCTCCCAAAATCAATAATTGGGCCACACCTTTTTTTTTGGGAACAAAAACAATGATCCTTAAATGAATCATTAAATAATTAAATAATAATAATAATTCGGATTCAAATTTTTTGGAAATTATTTTCATGTCTTATACAAATAAGACAATGTGAATGATTCTACAATAAGAAAAAATAAATTATTTTTCATGAATATATAATTAACCGTATTTCTTACATGTGATGTTTTATAGATCGGTAAACCTATTTCTTATTGTATTTGTGGATGTAGAACCATTTCTTACAAACTATATTCAGTTCCAAAGAAATTTAATTATCAATAGGAAAACAATTTGACACTTCTGCTACCATAAGATTCACAGCCTCTACAAACTAATGGGTGATGTCACCAACTGGGTGCCTTCAACACTAGGTTGAAAATACCATGGTTAGGGAATATCACTAGCATATATCAATACCATCCTACTAGTTTCCACATAAGATAAGATAATCATTGAAAAATACCAATTCACCTAATCTGATTAAGGTTGTAATGAAACTAGTGATTCCCATCACCATCACCAACCATTTCTGGAGCCTATTCCTAGAGAATTATAATCGAAACCTTACTTATCTTAAGAATATATATTATGGAGTAGATTATGGAACCACCATGATTTTGAACTCCCTCAACCAACTTTTTAGGGCATCACCCAAAAAATCACCTCTCCAGATAATCATATCTAGCACATACGATTTCCCGCCAGACATGGAGGGAAACGAATCATAGGGAGTTTTCCTATATACAAACTTTACTAATGAATCTCACCAATATATCTTGTTTTAAAACCGATATAATTCGCATATTCTTATTCTTACTCACTAACCCTTACATTATATTATAATAAAAAATGGGGGTGGGTCTATATTATCACCCCCCATACATGAACCTCATTATCAAATCTTGGTAGAAAATTGTAGCAAACCAACCATAGAGAGCCTGCAATCAGTTTCTACTACTATTAAATTTTCATTATTGGAAGTAATCAAATCCCAATGGACCTAAAATTTTATAATTCTTGGTAAACTATATGCATACATGAGTTATGTATTGAAATTGAACACACTAATTATAGCGCAATTTTTTTCTTATGGGATAATAACTTTATTCCATCTAGTATATCCCCGCCTATATTTAATAAAACCCTTTTTTAATTCCTTGGGGATTGAAAAAATTTAGGGTGAGATCAGATGCTCAATTCGGGTAAATTATAGTGGAAGAAATAATGAATCAATTAGAATAATAATTATGACATGGTAAATAATAGAACACACATACCATCTAATCAAAAAATTGATAAAGAATTGTATAAACATTATGGAAAGGTAATAACAGGAATAAAATTCCATTAAAATAACTATATAATGAAAAACATTTATATAAATTTAAAAAACTGAAACCGGAGCAATTTAATCAATGAATTATGAATGAAATTAATCCACAGATATGTCGATGAAAAATCTCATGGAAAAATAATAACTAAATCAAAATTTTGTTAATTATCAATTATTGAACATCATGTCTAACACACATGAAAACCTGTACATGAAAGACCAATCATCTATAAAGTTTATAATTACAAGTAGAAACCACTCTATTCCACTTGGAAACAAATTCAAAGTGTTTTTCACCAACTAATTTCATCTCTTGTGACTACTGATGCATTAATGGGTTTCATTAACAATCCCCGAACCCCTAAGTCCTGCCTAAAATGGTCCCAAAACATATCATTCAAGTCCCAATAATTCATCAAATTGAATAAATAATAATCCTTATCAAATATCGGTATTGGATAAAGGATATAGATATATCAAAATTTACATATGTAATAAAATAAATTTCTGGGTAAACACCATAGGAAAATTGGTATATGATTTAGGAAATAATCATATCCATGGAAAATGATATGGACATTTTTGGGAAAATTAAATGTCTACAGATCATAGGAAATTGAAATTTTAAACTAGACTAAAATAATTTAAGGAAGTTAATGTGAATATTATCCATGTAAATTCATTCATGAACCATGCAGAGATATATTAGTGGATTTATTAATACAACATAGCCTAATTGGATTAAAAATAATGGGTTGTTGTGGATTATGAATATAAATAATATAAAAATATGATTTAAAAAATATTTAGGAAAATATCCTTTAGTTTTGAAATTCCATTTCCATGAAATTGTTTTTAAAGCATTTATTTTAAAAATTAATCATTTATACATGAAAATAACAATTCAATGAAATGATGGTGGTTAAATATGTACATGTTATATGTGTTAAAAAGAAAATTCCTTTAGCAATGTATAAGGATTGAAAAATGAATTATTAATAAAGTGAAAATAAGATTCTATTGAGAACATTGGTAAAATAAAGAAAGGGTAAAAATATGTTATATAAATAATTTTGGAAAAGAAAAAAACATTTTTAGAAAATAGTGCTTTTAGTTTTCTGACAAAATATAGAAATGAAGTTGGGTTTTCTTCAAGATATTTTTTAACACATTGATTACCAAATAGTGGGAAAATGGTACTAATAATTTAAAAGGTTTGTGAATAAACATAAGAGAGTAAAATAGAAATCATTTCTGAAAAAAGTCTATATAATTTACTCAATTTTAAATACCATGGATAGATCATTAAAATAAATATGAAAGAAAATATTCTTTAAATACTATATAGTGTCTCATACCACTTTGAAAAATTTTAAATGATAAGCCTCATGAAATAATAAAATTAAATTAAAATTTTAAATTCAATGAAAATAAAATAATTCAAGATATGATATATAATAATTGGTAGTAGATACACAATAAAAAAGAAGTGTGTGATGAATATTAAATCTATCTCATGGATGTAAAAATCAAGATGAAAATCTCTTACCTTGCATTTAATTTGTGGTGAACATACTTTAATCTCCAGTATAAGGGGTTTAAACTTGTTACTAACATATACCTGAATAGAAATAATATTTTTAATATCACATATAATATTATTTTAATATATTATTACCTACTTGTTAATATCCTTTAATGTTTCGACTATATGTGTGTTAATTACCTCATTTCATGAGTAATTTTTCACTTGTTATATGTTGTTAATTTTAATAAGATCATTGTTTCATAATATAAAAACATAAAAATTTATTTAGATATCATATATATCTAGTATATATTTTTCTAGAATAATCAATAATATTTTGAGATAAGAAATGGAATGCACCATTCATGGAGATGGCAAATCATACGTACACATAGACACTACTTTAATTTTATTGTGATATTAAAAGAATAAATGTAAAATTATATATATGTAAATTATAATAAAATTATCATATATATTTCATAAATATTACATATTTTTATTAAAAAAATCCTTTATTCATTCAATGAGTGGTGTGAATGAATCACATTGCTTTGAGGGGGTGGGAGTCCACACTTCCACATACGATGTTATCGTACTCCCATAAAATGGAGCGCATTAGGTTATGTGTAGTAAACAACTTTTAGAAGAATAAAAAAGTTATAAGTTTCACATATAAAATTTATAAACTTACATTCCATAATAATTCTCAATGATGATAGGCATTAAAGGATAAATAAACAACTTCGTCTTGTGAGGCGGTAGTTCGTCGTACACATAAATAGTATGTTTGTTACCCATTAGACGGAGGCTTGTTTCAGTGAATGACGAATTCATAGAATAAAAATATCTTTATATTTAGGATGATTTTATTATTATATAATCAGGGAATATGAATAATTTAATGGGTGTACAAATAAATAAATCAAAAGATCTCGAGTAAGGATGTTCTCTCTTATTTGGGTAACTCTATTTGGTTTGCACCAAATGGATTCCATGTATGGATTTATGAACAATTTGAGGATTATATGTTCAAGATAAAGAATTTTGAAGGTCTATTTGGTAGATCTTGGTTGTGTAAATTTTCCTTGATAGGATTGTGGAAGTGTAAAGGATGATTTCCTTTTTATAGTGCAGAGGAGTAGCACTCGAGTAAATTATTGGAAAACGAATTCCACCTGCATTTTTACAATGTCAATTGGATCCAATAATTTTAAAATTTATAGATAATGGAATATAGTGTCGAAAAATTACCATAAAATGTATTTTTTACAAGGATCTATGTCATTTCACCCCTTAAGATTATGATTTATTCTCTAGTTTAGATTAATTTCACCTTAATCATTGTAATGGAATCTAATTTCATTAAGTAATATTTTTGTAAAAAAAACTATTTTTACATTATTAAATATTATAAATTGTTATTAATCAAAATAGGGAGTCCATTTTTTCAAGTTCCAATCACATAAGTTGTATAAAATGGTTTAAATTTAATCCTGTGGACAGGAAGACAATACGGGTTTTTAAAATAAAAATTATTAAAAGTTTGATAGTCTTTCATATCTAATTTCAAGGAGAAATTTATTACATTGAAATAAATTTTATTAATTAATAAAAAATATGTAATTATACTTTAAAACCAATTTAAAATATAATTTTCCCTTACAAATAAATTATATGAAAATGAATTTTTGATTTAAAATTAAGTAGTTTCAACTATTTATCAAATAGTGATGACTAACAGAAATATACCTAAATTTAAACGTAGCAAAATATGTATGTTCATATTTAAAAGATTAATTTTATTTTAACAAAAAATATTTATGAAATTTTCAAAAATTGGATTTGAAATTTGTTCTCCATTAAAAGATGGTAAAAGTGCCTCTATAAAATTCTATATTTTTATAAGAAATATTGGGTTTAGTCTTGTCTTAATATTAAAAAATATATTGGATTAATATCAAAGATATTTTATTGAATATAATATATATATATATATATATTATATTAATAAAATCGATTATTTATAATAAATTTAATTTATTGAGATAAAATTCCCTTTTGTGAATAAAAATATGTTTTTATAAAATTATTTCCATTATATTAAATTGGTTATTATAATTATTTATAATTAATTTATAACCAATGAATTTGTTTTATATTTTTTTATATCATATATTTTCATTTATAAGTGAATACTATTCATAATGGCTATATTATATCTTATTATATTATATAATAATATTTTAATAATATATTATTGTTTTGTAAAATTCATCCTTGCATGTAACACAAGTCATCAAAGAAACTCATTATTTCATGTTAAACATGATAAATCAATGTTTCATGAATTACGTGCTATTATATATATATATAATAGTAAATATATTATAATTCCATGGGATATTATATTCCCTTAAAAGCCTCATGTAACATTTCATACACACTATTGAATACAACGTTCTTACTTTAGAATTTTTGGGTGTTACATTGTCCCCAATTTAATTAAATAACGTCCTCACAATTTAAATATGATCATGGTGGTATATTGTTTGATATTTCCAAAGTTCAAAATACCACAACGTGAGAAGGGTTTGAAAGAAATATTATAAAAAATAGAGGATGTGAAGTACAAATTCTATATGGAATAACATATAACCTGGTATCTTTATAGGATATCATTAATGGAAAGTAGAGTTATTTATATAGAGGAAAAGTGTGAATATTTATGGTTAGTGATTGGGGTCATTGATTAAAAACAAATGAATTTTCAATAGAATGTCGGGGGCCTCAAATCCTTAAATTGGTAATGATTTAGAAGAACATTGGTTAAAAATAAATCAAGGTATTAGGGACACATTTTTTGATATCCTTTTCCTCATGTTAATAATTTTCTTTTATTACCTAAGAATATAAGGAAATTAACATAAATGTTGTGTTTTAATTTCATGTGAACAATTCCTCTTGAATATTTCTCTTTGATTAAATTGTAATTCATCCATTACACCAGGAAATGGGTATCTAAAAAACTAATTTTGATTCATGGAGAACTAAGATATACTTTTAAGGGATCTTAAGGATGAGAAAAGTGTGAAAAGTCTAACTATTCATCTATAACTATTCTCAAAATCCAATATGGTTAAGACATTAATCTCAAAGCCTAAAAAGTACCACTATATATTCATCATTATTATTTATTCATAAAATATTTTAAATAAAATCAATGACTTATAAACCAAAACATTACATAGGTTAGTGGTTGGTGTGGAACCATTATCATCCTTCGGTTATGGGTCCGTGACCTGTGACATTATCATACTTTTTTAGTTTTCACCCAATATACAAGTTGTCTTTTTATAAACCCATATTAGTATAATTCCTATAATGATTTTAAATGTATGATGGACATCCTTGAAATAAGGTTAGTCACTAAATTGACCATTAAATAAGGATCTCAATACCACGTCAATAAATAAATACTTTATCTGTTTTATTTAAACATAGGTTCTTCCTTGATCTGAGTTATAACTATGTTCATTAATTTTCACTATCTATTAAAATCCTTCATAATGTTTTGTAAATAAAATTTGTATTATCCAAAGAATATCCCTCGATATAATCAAACCAGGTGAATAGTAAGGATCATTGTCGTGTACCTAGTTATGCCAAGTTAGGCCTGACAGACCTTATTAGATATGATACCCCTAGGTACATATATTCTTGAACTATGTACACTTATAGTATTCATAAATAGATGTATTTCTAGGATGACCAACATAATCATTATCTATCAAAAACATTAGGATTTTCTCTTATACTTATCATAAAATTCTACCTTAGGGTTATGTTCTCTAATCTATTTTTTCCTAAATCAAGTTCCCAGGGTTTCTATTAAACTTCCTCTGATAAAAACATCAGAGTCCTGACCCTAGAGATCCCAAAGCTTGTGTTTACTACCATTACATCTGAATTATTCCAAGAAATAAAATCCCAAAGATCCAATGATTATTGTAGTATTGGTAAACCAGATAAATACACGAGTCTTGTATTAAAAATGAATACTCTAATTGAAACATAATATTCTTCTTCTTGGATAATAAATTTATTCCATCTGTTATATCCCTACATATCCTCTATTGTACACTTCTTGGATTCTTGGGGAAATGAAACAAAATAAGAGTGTGAAGAAATTATTAGTATAGTTTAATTATGGAGGAAGCAATAATTAATCATTGAGAATAATAATTATAGCACGGAAAAAATTGAACAAACATACCATGATATCAAAAAATAGAGAAGGAAGTAAATAAATAATGTATCAAGGTAATAACTGGAAACACATTCCATTCAAATAACTGGATAAGGAAAAATCAATACGGACATGTAAGAAACTGAATCACATGTTACTTAATCAATAAGCTGGGAATAAAATGTTTCCATAGATTTGTCGACATAAAATATCATGGATAAATAATAAATGAATAAAATTAAGGAAATTATTTTATATTAGATGTCATTTCAAAGGCACATGAAAACCTCTACTGTCAAGATCTATCCTCCAGACATTTTACAACTATGCGTACAAACCTGTCTAATCTTCTTGAAAACAAACTAGAAGGGTTTTCACAAACTAATTTCAAATCATGAGACTACTGATGCATCTAGGGTCTTTCATTAACTAGTCCCAAACCTATATTTCATACCTTAAACCGTCCCCAACCTATGTATTTCATGTCTAAATCATTCCACATATTGAATAAACAACATTCCTTATCAAATATGCTTATTTAATAAATGATACATACTTATCAATATTTCCCCAAATAATAAAATAAACATAAATGTAAGCACCATATGAAAAATAGACTATGGTTTAGGAAATAATCATTTCCATGAAAAATGTAATGGATATTTAGGATAAATTCCATTTCAAATGATCATCGGATATTGAATATTTCCTAGGGATTAAAAGAAATCAAGGCAGTGAATGTGAATATTATCCTTGTCCAAATCAATCATAAACCATCCAGAGGAACATTAGGGATGGTATTGATACAAAATGTCCCAAGTGGAGTAAAAATAAACGTTTGTTGCCTTTAATGAATAGAAATACTATAAAAAGATCATTTAAAAACATTCTTCAGTAAAATATACTTTTTTTTTAATTTTATTTTTTAAAATTCCTTTTATTTTAAAATAACTTTTGAAAACATTTTCATTAAAAATTAACCATTGAAACAATAAATTTAGGATTAAAATAAATTATGGTGGTCAAATTTTTAGATATCTTAGGAGGTAAAAAATAACGTTCCTTTTTCATTGTGAAAATGTTAGAAAATTTCCTTGTTCAGAATGCGGCAAGAAGATTCCTTAGAAAACAATTTAAAATTGAAAAAAAGGTAAAAATGAATCTAAAAATCATTTTGGAAATTTTAAATTTTTTTGAATACAATTTTATAAAATAGTTTTTATAGAATAAATTAGTTTTCTTGAATGAAGATAGAAATGAAGTCAGTTTTTCTTAAAAACATTTTCTAAAACACATTGATTATCAAAGAGTAGAAAAATAGTACAAATACTTTAAAAAAGTCCTAAATAACTAGAGTATTAAAAAATTAAATATTATTTTTAACAATATTCAAATAATTTACTCTAATTTAAATACCATTAAAAGATCATTGAAATTATACTTGAGGAAAGTAATATTTAGTCGTTCCAAAGTTTCCCATTCAACATTGAAACTTTTTAAATCAAGTTCCTAATGAATTAATAACATTAAATGAATGTTTTAAATACCATTAAAATAAATAAATTAATTACATAATATATCATAAATTTCAAGTAGATACACTACATAAAATAAGTAAGTGGTGAAACATAAATTTATCTCATGGATGTAAAATAAGAGATGAAAATCTCTTACCTTGCATTTCCTTTTAATTGAATTCCATTTATCCTCTTGTATAATGGGTTTAAACATGTTATTAAAATATAATATAAACAAAATAATATTTTTAATATAATATATAATTGTCTTTTAATATTTATTACCCATTTGTTAATAACCATCCATTGTTTTAACTATTTTGGGAGTTAATTGCCTAGTTTCTCGAGTAAATTTTGACTTCTTATTTGTTGTTCCAATTGACTGATCATGGTTGAATCATCAAAATAATTTAAAACATGATGTACATATCATATATTTTTTGTATATGTGTATTTATAATAATCAATAATATTTGGAGATAAGAATTGGAATTTACTATTTAGGTAATTGGTATGTCGTGCATATGTGTCAATTCTACTTTCATTACTTATTAAAATAATGAAAATAAAAATATATAAATATGTATATTATAAATAATGTATCATATATATGCCATATATGTTACATATGTTTATTAAAACTATACTTTATACATTCCATGTATGGTGTGAACGAATCACATTGCTTTGTGGGGGTGGTAGTCCATACTTCCACAAATGATGTTATCGTATTCCCCCAAAATAGAGGGCATAAAGGTATGTGTTATAAAAAAATACATTATAAATATATTATAAATATCATATATAATATATATATCAAAATATTTTCCATTATAATTCCCAACCATGATAGGTGGTAAAGGAAAAAACAACTTCGTTTTGGGAGGCTATAGTTCACCATACAGATAAAAGATAATTTTTATACCCATTAGATGGAAGTGTGTGTAAGTTTAGGTAAAAAAATTTGAATAAAAAAAATAAAAGAGTATTTTTTTTATAATTTTTTTATTATATAATTATGTAATAATAAGAATTGAAAGAGTAAAAAAAATAAAACTAATTAGAGTGTGGTAGGATGTTACCTCTTAGTCACGTAACACCTTTTTGTTTGCACCAAAAGGATTCCCTGGATATATTTACGAACATGGTGAGGATTATAGGTTTAGGGGAGGGATTTTTAGGATATATTTTGTCAGATCATTTTTTATCCAATGTATCTTGGTTGGTCTCAAGAAGTGGGAGGGATGAGTGCATTTTTATAGTATAGAAGAGTGGCACTCTTGTAAATTTTTTGAAGGGGAATTCCACCAAAGTTTTCCCATGTCAAGTGGATCCAATAATAATCTAAATTTGATACAATAAATTAAGGGTTATAAATATGAACATAAAATAGATTTTGGACAACTTTATAGGTCATTTTGTTCCCATTGTTTATGGTTTAGTCCCTTGTTGAGCTTAATTTCACTTTTATCATTGAAATAAATTTTAATTGCTTTCAATAATATTTTGGGTATAAAAATATTTTTAAATTATTACACAATATATATTTTGTTGAAAAAGTTATTTTAAATTTAATCTTGCCGAGTGGACAAAAATGCGAGTTTTAAAAGTAAAAACTTTCAAAAGATTACAAGGTTTTTATATTGTATTTCAATTTTAAATTGATTAAAATGAGATAAATTTGATTAATTAATAAAAAATTATATAATTAAACATTAAAACCAAATTAAAATATAATTTAACTTTATAAATAAATTATTCAAAAAATAGTGTTGAGTTAAAATTTAGTATTTTAACTATTCATTAAAATATAAAACATCATAGAAAAATAACAAAAAATTATCCCTTGACAAATTTATATGTTCATATTTAAAATATTATGTTTATTTAAACATATAATAATTATAAAATTTCCAAATTTTGGATTTAAAATAGGCATTCCATTAAAATGTGGTGAATGTGGCTTTATAAAAATATAGGCTTTTATACGAATTATTAGGTTTGTTCTTATCATATGATTTTCAAATATATTGGATTAATATCTAAAATATTTTATTGAATATATAATATAAATGATAAATTATCAATTTTTAAATGTAATTGATTAAATTTATTATGATAAAACACATTTGTGATAAGAAAAATAGTTATCTATAAAAATATTTTCTTTGTATTCAATTGGTTTTTATATTCATTTTTAATACATTTTTAACCAATGAATTAGTTTTATATTTTTGTAAACAATAGATTTTCATAAGTTAGTTAACATTATTTATAAAATCTAGTTTATATTTTATTATATTAATTAATAGTATTTTAATAAAATATTATTATTTGGTAAAACATAGCCTTGCGTGTAATGCAAGACATCTAAGAAACATGTTATTATGTGAGACACAAGATAACCCAATGTTTCAGGTATTGAAATATATTTAATACTTTTAAAATTGTAAATATATTATAAAGTATCAAGATATTATATTCCCTTACACACTTGTTGTTTCATTTCATACACGATATTGAATGCAATGTTTTTAGATTATAATCGTATATGTTTTCAAATATATCATGAAATATAAAAATATTCAATCCTATTTTCATGTGCATACCCTTCTAATGATTCATTATATCTGGGTATAAATGGAGGAGCTTGGTCTATATATTAAAGTATTGATATATGTTCAATAAGATACTCTAGTTTCAACTACCCGTGTAGCATATCAGCACACATAACATGAAAATATGAATACCCCAGAGAAATATCATATTCCTAACCCCATTTAATAGGATTATTAGTATATTCTTTTAATGTATAATATACATGGACAAGATTATATCTCTATATTGATGGGGGTTCTTCGAATATATTTGGAAATCACCTTAGGAAATGTGTACTTTTTCACCCCTAATTTTAGTTACATGGCCCTTTTCTTATGTATTTCTTTTTCATATAATACCAGGATTTAGTTTGGGGAGTTTATATATGGTTTTGGAGTGTTTTTTAAGGGTTTTTAAGGGTTCATAGTTGGATCACATTTTGAGAAAACAACGAAACTTCTCTAGAAAATCATTTAAGATATTTGGGGAGACATTGGGATGGTGCATAGTTGGCTCATGGTGTGTCTAAAATGTTTTAATTCTAGGTGAAACCATATAATTAGAGATAGTGGTTGTAATAAAATTTGTTTCATGGTCTATGAAAATGTTAAATCCATCCATGTGAGTGGATTTTTGTAGGCGGTAGCATGTGCACAATTGGCGCATATTTTCCAAAATCATGTGGACTATCCTTGAAAATTGATTTAATTATTCTAAAAATTAAATTTTAACTCAATTTTCACTTCAAACCCCTAATTTCCCATCTCTTCACTCAGGATCTCAAACTTCACTAACCTCCTAAGTATCATTTTCAATTCCCTTTGACCTGGAATGCATTTTTTACCAATCAAAGTGAATTGGATATACAGAATCAATAGAAAGTTTATGTTTTTTCTATTTATATCTATATATTCTCATATTCTCTCACCTATAACGTAACACCCCAAGATTCCATGGTATGTTTCCCTTTGAATAATACAATACTATGTGATGTACGCAACACCGAGTTCAAGCAAACCAAGACCTATCAAACAAGCCGTTTAAAAAGTGGTTATGAATAGTATTAACCACATTTTAAATTTTATATATATTCCATATAATTTTAACATTCTTTTTTTTTGTTTCCTAGACATAATATAAGGACAAATTCAATTTTTCAGATAAAAGAAGTATTTTTCAAAAATGTAATTTTTCCACCTTTTAATGGAGAAGCCTATTTAGATCCAGAATTTGACACTTTTATATATTCAATTTGATGAAATTAAATTCTTCTTCATAAGTGGGACATAAAAATTTAGTTTGGATAAATTTTTGGTGTTTCTATGATAAATTTCATATTTTGATCAATAGTGAAGGATACTAAATTTTAATTGAAAACAACTTTTTTAATTCAAATACTTTATAGTGTTAAGTAATAAATTTTAACAGTTTTTAATTTTAATTAGATTATATTTTTATCATTTTGTCCAATTTTAGTCATGGTAAGTAATTTCACTTTTAAATTGGACATAAACGTATATCAATATTTTGATAGTTTTACTTCACAAAAAACCTGCATTCTGTTTTTGACAACGGGAATTAATATTAAATTAATTAATCAAACTATATGTTTTAAATTTGGTAAAATACACATCTTTTTTGGATTCTGAATATCAATATTAACTTAGGGTGAATTTTTTGTATTTTTCTAAAAACATTAATTTTTTGATGAATTGTGGAAAACACTATGTTATTGTTTAAAACCGTATTTTTATTAAAATAATTCGTTATATTATTTAAATCAATTTTTAGTCAAAATATATACCTAATACCTATATAATTTCAATTTAATTCATTGGATTAATTTTATAATAAGTATAGATATATAAAATTTTATTGAAGTTTTTTCCGTCTTTTACCCACCTTCTAAGCACATTGGAAAATTAGCATAAAACATAATTATTAAACATTAGTGAATTAAATTTAATAAATCCAAGAGAAATAGTTGACATTAGAAAGTAAAATGTGGTTAAATAAGATAAAAATATTTTTTGGTGAATACTAACTTTTCAATTTTATTTACCATGGTTAACAGTAAATGAGGTAAATAAAGGTAAAAATGATGTAACAATTACCCTAACACATGTCATAATTATATTTTATATGTGTTTTTGACCCAAATAAACCATAAGAATAAAATATGATCCCATTTGATCCACTTGGAAATGATGAGGACTTTATTATTATTTTATTTAAGCAGGAGTTAAAAGTGTAAAATTCAAGGTTTAATAACGAAACCATTTTTAATATAGGGTTATACACAATATAAATTTGACTATAAATATTCATTGGGAATATAAAAATATTCACTAGATCATGGAATTTTATTTATAATTTTTAGACATTATATAATTAAATTTATTTATGACACGATGATGATGGAGTAGTTACTTTATTAATGATAGATTAAAATATTGGATATTTTAAATATATAAAAAATATAAATTAAAAATTTTGATAAATTAGAAAAATTTCATTGGTTAATATGAAATTTTAAGGTTTATTCAATGAATTTTTTTCTAAGAAATTGTTTTTATGACTTTTAAAAAAACCAAATACTAAATAGTGTCAAAATTTGCATAAATGTTTTTTTTAAAAAAATATTATTTTATAAAATGAGAAAAAAAAACTCCTAAAATTATGAGGATCGGCCAATTGGCTTATATAAGATTATATATGTCAAAAATGAACCCCTATTAATTTTATTGGATTTTTATAGTATCTTTATTAACCATTTATTATAATAATACAAGAGGACATGGTAAAAGTTAAACTATTTAACTAAGAGTTAAGTCTAAAATATAGGGTTAATATGGTGACCTAAACCTATCTAAAACCTATTGGTTAAATGTATTTCAACCCATAATCTTCTTATTCTAGAAATAAATCAATATTGAGCCATTATAAATCGAAAATGGTTATATAAACAATAATATTTCAAACTTTTCCTAAAGTGACACTCACCTCTCTTATGAAAGAGTTCTTCCCCTTCTCTCAAAATCACACCTCAAAATCCATTTGGCTCACCCAAACCCTGACCAAATATCCTCAAAACATCCATAACTTCATCCTAGAGGCATTCCTTTTAGCAGAAAGAGAACCTAAGGAGGCATTTTGTTCAAATCAAAAGGAAACACCGAAAGAAGAGGTAATTATTTCATCACCTCTTTCAATGTTCTTTTCTTCTTCCACTTTCTCCTTCATTGTTATTTCCATGCCAAAATAATAAATCCAATACCTTATCAATTTTTTTGATTTTATTATAAATATTTTACAGCCCTTACTAATTATCTTATCCATCCTATGAATGATAATGCCATCATGCGTGTGTGTGTATGGTTTACCGTCTCCATGCCATGGTGTAATTTCTTATTCCACACTATGTTATTTAGATATATATAATGATGAGTAATTTGTATATAAATAATTAAAATAAAATGAAATTTTCTCTGTATAGTTATTATACCATCCAATCCCACACCTTTTAATGATTAATGAAATGATATCGTCGCTCATGGGTACGTACGACTTAACGTCTCCACGATGCGATAAGATTCATTTCCACGTTCAGCACTCAACAATGATTATAAATATATATATTATTAATAAGTATGTAATATATGAAATAATAATGCAACTGGATATGTATATATATATATATATATATATATATATATATATATATTATTACATATATCTTATTCACTTACTTTTTTCAATACGATATGAAAAAGGAAACATCGTTTATGCGTACGTATGACATACCGTCTCCATAAACGGTGTTTTCCATTTCATATATCTATCTATTATACATATTTATACTATAAATATATATGATATATAAATAATGTTTTTTATTCTCAATTTATTGAATTCATGATCTAAATGTTATGATAAATAATCACAAGTTAAAACATGTACGATATAGAAAATGATTATTACACACAATGTGAATTTAACATGGAAATCATTATTAAATGGGAAGTATAACGTCATAAATTAATCATGTATGATATAATAAAATATGAATATGGTTCTACTGTAATTTAATAACATACTATGGACATATTATAGAAGGTTAAACATACCCTCAACCAACGGAAAGTGCAAGGTAAGTGTTAATTCTTCAATCTCATTATTATCTGAGATTGTTTATGTGTAAGTATTTTCTAGGACATATTTATTATCCATGACAATGTTTCATAAAAGACATTTCAAAATAATTATTTTAAGGTACTCTTTAACAAAAACATCATTATAAATGTTTTAAAAATTTATTCATCTAAATTGTTCTAATTATTTTCCATGTTTTCAAAATGGTTTAAAAGATTTATTTTAATGAACGTGATTATTTTAAAATGTTCATTTCTTTCGAAAGTTTCAAAGTGGTATGAGAAACGTTGATTCAAAAACATATTTCAAATAAATTCCTTTATAAATGTGTGACTTTTAAATGATTACACAAAAGGTATATTACTCTCAAAAAAATTACTGATCATTTTCTATTATATCAACGTCCATTTCTGGATATTATTCTTGATTTTGGATTATATATAATAATACATTCATAAATGTGGTATTTAATGAGTTATGATTTGTTTGATAGTGGATGCTCAATTTTTATACCCTTCATGGTTTATGGTTGAAGTATTTACATTTCGTATGCATGTTTTAATACGAATGTTTATGTTATGTTTCAACATTTTCATATGAGGAAGGACTGGACTTACTAAGTGATGGGTGAGTCCTGATATGGCCCCTATATGCATCGGTAGGTATCTTGAGACAAATTAGTGTCTTGGAACAAGGCCTTGACAAATAATTTATTCATACTATTGGCACGAGGCCTTGACTATGTGGTAATGATGTCTAGCAGTAGGCATTCCTTCATTATTAAATTAATTATTACATGTTATTATTCGACTGGTATAATATCCATGCTCATGTTTATATGTTAATGATTGATTTATTTCTCTATATTATGTTCATTTTTATGATTAAAAGGATTTTTTTATTACACATCTTGCCTTAAAATTTTATATCTTTCGCCAAATTATTTACCCTTACTGAGCATCTGAGCTCACCCCTTTCTTATTTTTTGTTTTCCCAGAATTCCAAGAAGTGTATTATGTTTGATATGTAGGTTTAAGATAGGGGAATAATGGAGTTCTCAATGGATTAGTTATGTTGTGTTTTATGTTTGAATATGTAATATAAAGTTCATGTATGAAATCTATTTTCTAAGACTGGTAAACCGATCGGCCTATCGGGACATGATTCCTTGTAATCATGAAAATGTATTAAAATAATGAATTAGATCGAGGATTCTAGGGTCGGGTCCTTACAGTTGGTATCAGAGGTAGTTTATTACAATCCTTGGAATCTAGATTTAGAAAAAATCTGATTACAGATCATTACCCTATGATATAATTTGAGGATTATTATTGAAGAACTTCCAAGAATTTTGGTAATGTAGAGATTTTGTGTATTTTCCAAAAATACATCCCTGTCTAGATACGAGCAGGTAGAGGCGGATCTGGCACAAATGTACCTTGGAGTGAAAACACTGACAATGAGTTTTGGTCTTGAACTGGGGTATACGGGTTCAAAACAATGGGCCTTGCTGCACTCTTGGTTACGACACTCCCGGGGGATATGATTAGGATAATTCAAATTTATATTACAATCCATTATGAAGAATTTATGAGTAAATAATTATTCAATGAAAACATTTATTTTATTAATAGGGATTATATGCGTAAATTGTTTAATTTATGCTAGGTATTTTACTAGCTAGGAATTTTTTATTGTGATTCTTAAACTAATATATTGTATGCCATTGTTTTAGAAATGGAACCTAGTAGAAGGAATGGAAACCGTCTCAGCACGTGTATTCCATGTAGGGATTTCCATCCTACTCGGGATAATTATAGTGGAGTAGGTGATGCAACTAGTGCTGATAATCTTATAACCATACTCGGAAAACTCACTCAGGTTAGGAATCACAACCTTACCAATATGGAGCACCCTGATCCACAACATGGAGGATCAATGTTAGATTATTTCATGAGGTAACAATCACCAATATTCAATGGGACTACAAATCCATTTGTATCTGAGCAATGGATATGTTCTTTATAGAAAATATTTAATGCTTTTTGGAGTAGCGAAAGGGAAAACGTTGTTATAGCAGTTTATCGCCTCACATGAGATGCAGATCAATGGTGGTCATTGATTAAAAAAACAATGGAGGATGAAGAAGTAAAAAAATGGAATGGAGGGATTTTAAAGATCTTTTCATAGAAAAATACTTTCCTCGTTACTATCGAGCAGATATGGAAAGAGAATTTATGAGTCAGAGGAAAAAGTAGGATGAGAATGTTCCAATGTATGAGGATAACTTTAAAAGGTTAGAAAGGCATGCAAGAGATTATATACATTACACATGGAGTAATATTTAGCGATCCGTTGATGGGTTAAAACCATTTCTTCATCGAGTGTTATTCTCACAATCCTTCTCATCGTATAAAGATGTTTTTTCATATGCTATCATGATCGAAAAGTAATTCTCTATGTCTTATAACATTAAAGTAAAGAAAGAAAATGAATGAATGGTAGAGAAAAATATATATAAAGTTAAATGGAAATGATGTATTTTCCCTTATGTGATAATTTTGGGAAGAAACACCCCAGTACTGGGCTATAGGTAATGTGAGTTTGCTAAAAATGTTGAGAAAAAGGTCACTAGGCACATGATTGCAAGGGAAATAAAGAGTTTTTCGATGTGAATTCTATAATTATAGAGTAATGAGGAATTATGAAAATGAAATCCCTTAGTGCCAAGGAAAATTACCTCAGAAAATACCAAGGGAGAAAGTATGAGCTTATGTTGTTAATACAGTTTAATTGGTATAATTAATGTATTTCTATTTTTGGATCTAGGAATTATATTCTTGTTATAAGAAGAATGTGATATATGTAATTATTATAATACATTACATTTTGTTTTCATCAAGGTTTTAAAATGGTGAAGGTATTCATATTTCTAGTATGTGCCAAAAAGAGAAACTTTACGTTATTTTTTAAATCAGATATTACAATTGATTTTGGAATTTAGAGAACTTTTAGAGATATTTTGGACAGAAGTATTTTAGATAACACTAAAGGATGGAATGGATTAATTTGGACATTGGATACTATTATATATTTTTAAAATATTTCATAGGATTATTTTTTGTATTGTTAAAAAAAGGACAACCCGGCAGTCGGGTGACAACCTGTCGCATCCAGCAAGGCCGTGAGACTTGAACCCGCAACCAAAGAGCAACAAGGGTGCTTCACCTACCACTAGCCTACGTGATGTCTAGGTTTTTATATTATTATTTTTAATGGTCTAACAAGTGAATTATAAATTTATTTTTTTAACCCTATACGATTAGGATAAAGAGAATATTTTTTAGTTCTATTATATTTTGGTGTGAAAGATGAGTTTGTGGTCGAAATTATTTTACAGAAGGAGCTCTACATTTCATGTTTTTTTACGTATTCTATGAAGTAAATAGTTCTTAACCTTTAGTGAAAGGATCTTAAAACTGAAAATGTGTTACCTAATAACCTATGTTTGGTTGGACTAATGATATTTTAAATAATCATATATTTATGCCTTTGAGGCCCTCAATTGTCCACTCACTTGTTTTTGATTTATTACCTCAATCACTCCCTATAAATATTTACATTTTTCCTCCAACTATAATTTCCACCATTTTTATCTTATTCGAAATCCTAATGTGGTGGTGACTTTTTCATTTCAATTTCCCTCTTCTTAAGACAAAATTTTATTAACCCTATTTCCGATGTTGGCTTTGCACAAAGATATTGTCTATTTTGTTAACCTTTTATTTTTGAAGAACAATTTCAAATTTTGTGTACAAAATTTATTGAAGGATGGAAGAATGTAACACCCTAAACATCCATGGTATGTTTCTCTTTGAATAATACAATAGTGTAAACTATACACAACACCGACTTCATGCGCATCATGACCTATAAAACTAGCCGTTTAAAAAGAGGTTATGAATATTAATTTACACATGTTGAATTTTATATATATCTGATATAATTTTAACATTCATCTTTTTTGTTTCTTAGAAATAATATAAGGACAAATTCAACTTTTCAGATAAAATAAGTAATTTTTCAAAAATGCAGTTTTTCCTCCTTTTAATGGAGAACCCTTTTTAAATACAATATATGAAACATTTATATATTCAATTTGATGAAATTAAATCCTTCTTTAAAATCAAGAAAAATTTAGTTTGGATAAAATTTTGGTATTTTTTTGATAACTTTCCTATTTTGATCAATATAGAAAGATACTAAATTTTAATTGAAAACATCTTTTTTAATTCAAATAATTTGTAGTGTTAAATTATAAATTTTAATGGTTTTAAATTATAATTAGATTATATTTTTATCATTTAATTCAATTTTGATCATTGTAAGTAATTTCATTTTTATATTGGTCATAAACATATATCAATCTTTTGATAGTTTTTACTTCTCAAAAAACCTGCTTTCTAGTTTTGAAAACGGGAATTAATTTTAAATTAATTAATGAAATTATATGTTTTTAATTTGGTAAAATAGACATCATTTTTGGATTCAGAATATCAAAATTATCTTAGGGTTAATTTTTTCTTTTTTTCTAAATAACATTCAATTTTTAATAAATAGTGAAAAACACTACGTTATTGTTTAAAGCCGACATTTTATTTAAATAATTACATTTTTTTTAATTTTTTTAGTCAAAATAGATACATAATACTTATATAAGTTCAATTTAATTCATTGGATTAATTTTATAATAAGTATAGATATATAAAATTTTATTGAACTTTGTTCCATTTTTTACCCACCTTCTAGGCACATTTGCAAATTTTCATAAACCAAAATTTCACCACTTCTATGAATTGAATTTAAAAAATATGAGAGACATGGTTGACATCAGAAAGTAAAATTTGGTTCAACATGATGACAATATTTTTTTGTGAATAGTAACTTTTAAATTTTATTTACCACGATTAAAATTAAATAGGCTAATTAAAGGTAAAAATGATTTTATAATTACCCCAAAACATGTACTAATACTATTGTATATGTTTTTCACCCAAAATAAACCATAGGAATAAAATATTTACCCATTTCATCCACTTGGATAAGATTAGGATATTATTATTATTTTATTTAAAGAAGAGTTGAAAGTATAAAATTCAATGTTTAATAACTAAACAAATTTTAATATAGGGTTATACATAATATAAATTTAGCTATAAATATTGATTATAAATATAAAAATATTTCCCATTTCATGATATTTTATTTATAATTTTTAGACATTAACTAGTAAAATTTATTTATGACACAATTATTAGTCAATAATTACTTTATTAATGAAATATTAAAATTATTGATGTTATAAATATCAAAACAAATGTAAATTGAGACTCTTGATGCATTAAACTAATTTTATTGGTTAATATTACAAGTTAGGGTTTATTAAAGGAATTATTTTTGAATTAATAATGTTTTTAGGCCTTTCAAAAAAACCAAATACTAAATAGAGTCAAAATTGACATAAATGAGTTTTTAAAAAAACAATATTTTATTAAATGATAAAATACTCCTAAAAATATATAGTTCATCCAGAGGAGATAGATAAGAATTGATATTTCAATAATAAACCACTTGGGGTTCTCTGGGATTTTTATAGTATTTTTATTAACAATTTATTATAATAATACAAGAGTACATGGTAAAAGATAAAAAAATATATCTATGTGTTAAATCTAAAATATAGGGTTAATATGGTGACCTAAACTTGTCTAAATCCTATTGAATGAGAGGTCTTAGACCCATACCCACATTATCTTTGAAATAAAAAAATTTTTAGCTGTTATATAAATCAAATATTATTATATAATAAAATAATATTTCAAACCATTCCTAAAGTGACCCACACCTCTCTTATAAAAGGGAACTTCACCTTATCTTAAAATCACACCTCCAAAGTCATTTAGCTCGGCCAAACCCTACACAAATCTCATCCCAACTTCCCTGAATTCAACCTAGAGTCCATCCATTGAGCATAAATCTAACCTAAATAGCCCTGATGTTCAAATCAAAAGGTAACACCCAAAGAAGAGGAAATTATTTTATCACCTCTTTCAAAGTTCGTTCCTTCTTCCAAATTATCTTTTATTGTTATTTCCATACCAAAATAATAACTCAATTACCATATACATACTATGAAGTTATTATAAATATGGTAAAACAATACTCATTATTCTATCCATCCTATGAATGATAATGTCATCATGTGTGCGTGTGTACGGCTTACCGTCTCCATGCCATGGTATAATTTGTTATTCAACACTGTGTTATTTGGATGGATAAAATCATGAGTAATTTGTATATAAATAATTAAATTAACATGATAATTTTGATGTAAAATTAATATACCATCCAATTCAATTCCATTTAGTCATTAATGAAATGATATTGTCACTCGTGTGTATGTACGGCTTACCGTCTCCACGATGCGATGAAATTTATTTCCATGTTCATCATTCAACGATGATACTAAAAATATATATTATAAATAGGTATGTAATATATTATGTAATGATTCTATTGGATACATATATATATATATATATATATATATATACTGACATACATCTTATTCACTTACTTTTGTTCAATACGATATGAAAACCGAAATTGTGTTATGCGTACGTACGACCTACCATCTCCATAACCTGTGTTTTCCATTTCATATATCTGTCCATTATACATATCTATATTATAAATATATATGATATATAAATTATGTTTCATATTATTAATGTATTTAAATCATGATCTAAATGATAGGATCAAGAATAACATGTTAAAATATGTACGACAAAGAAACATATTATTACCAAAAATGTAAATTTGACCTGGAAACCATTATTAAATGGGTAGTATAAAGTCATAAATGAATCATGTGTGATATAAAAATATGAATATGGTTATAGTATAATTTAATAACATACTATGGTCATTATATAGGAGGTTAAACATACCCACGACCAAAGGAAAGTGCATAGTAAGGGTTAATTCCTCAATCTCATTATAATCCATGATTGTTTACGTGTAAGTATTTTCTAGTATATATTTATTATCCATGTCAATGTTTCATAAAATACATTTCAAAATGATTTTTTAAGGTACTATTATACTAGAACAACATTTTAGATGTTTTGAATACTTATTCTTCCAAATATTTCTCATTAATTTCCATGACTTCAAAATGGTTTTAAGGATTTTTTTATAGACATGATTATTTTAATATTTTAAATCCTTAAAAAAAATTCAATGTGGTATGGGAAACTTTGATTCAAAAATCTATTTTAAATGAATTAATTTATAAATTTGTGACTTATAAATGATTTCATAAAGATTAATATTTCTCTCAAAATGTTTTACTAATCATTTTCACCTATGTCAACATCCTTTACCAAATATTATTCTTGATTAATGTTGATTTATTACAATAAAATCCTATAAATCATATTGAATGAGTTATGATATGTTTGATTGTGGATGTGCTATTTTTATACACTTCATAGTTTATAGTTCAAGTATTGACATTTCGTATGCTAGTTTTTATAGGAATGTTTATATTATGTTTCAACATTTTCTTATGAGGACTTCAGTGGAATTAATAAGTGAAAATTGGGGCCCGCTATAGCCCCTCAATGAATTAGTAGGTCTCATGAGACAATTTATTGTCTTGGTACAAGGCCTTGACAAAAAATTTATTTGTAGTATTGGAACAAGTCCTTGGCTATGTGGTAATGATGTCCGACGTTAGGAATTCATTCATTATGAAATTAATTATTACATGTGATTATTCGAATAATGGAATATCCATGTGATTTTTTATATGGTAAGGTTTGATTTATTTTCTCTATATTATGTTCATGTTTATAATTAAAAGGATTTTTTTTATTACACATCTTTCCATAAATGGTTATAGCCCCTGCTAATCTATTTACCCTTACAGAGCATCTGAGCTCACCCCTTTCTCATGTTTTGTTTTCCCAGGATTCCAAGAAGTGTATTTTGTTTCATATGTAGGGTTATGTTAGGGTAATAATTGTGTTATCAATTGATTATTTATGTTGTGTGTTATGTTTGAATGTGTAATGTAACTTTTATGTATGTAATCTATTTTCCAAGACTACTAAACGGATCGATCTTTCAAGACATTATTACTTGTAATCATGACAAGGTATTAAAATAATTCACTGGATCTAGGCTTCTGGGGTCGACGAGTTACAATTGGTATCAGAGTAAGTTTAGTAGAAACCTTGAAAACAAGATTTCGAAAAACTATTATTAGATAACATTACCCTAACATAGACTTTAAGGATTAGTATTGATGAACCTCATATAATTTTGGTAATTTAGAGATTTTGAGTATTTTTCAAGAAATACATCAATGTCTGGATACGAGTATGAAGAGGCAGCTCTGGCACAAATGTACCTAGGAGTGAATACTCCGACAAGGAGTTTCAGGCTTGACCCATGGTTTCCTGGTACACCCGAACATTCCTTGATACACTCTTGGTTACGACACTTCGAGGGTGATATGCTTAATATAATTAAAATTTTCATTATAAACAATTATGAAGGATTTATAAGTAAATACTTCCTCAAATAAATTTTTTATTAATAGGATTATATGCATAAATTGTTCAATTTAGGCATGGTATTTTACTAGTTTTGAATTATGTGTTGTGATTCATAAACTAATCTAATGTATGCAATTGTTTATAAATGGAACCTAGTGGGTGGAATGGAAACCGTATAAATATACATAATCCATGTAGGTATTTCCCTCCTACTCAGGATATTTATAGTGGAGTCGGTGATGCAACTGGTGCTGATCATCTTATACCCTTACTGGGACAACTCACTTAGGTTATGAATAATAGCCTTACCAGTATGGAGCACCCTTATCCACAACGTTGAGGATCAATGTTTGACTTCTTCATGAGGAAACAACCACCAACATTCAACGGGACTACAAATCCATTTGTAGTAGATCAATGGATAAGTGCCTTAGAGAAAATATTTCATGCTTTAGGGAGTAGCGAAAGGTAAAAAGTTATCATAGCAGTTTATTTCTACACATGAGATATAAATCAATGGTGGTCATTGATTCAAAACCCAAAGGAGGTTGAAGAATTATCAAAAATGTAATTGGGGGGAGTTTGAAGAACTTTTGATTCAAAAATACTATCATCGTGACCATCGAAAGGATATTTAAAGACAATTTCTGAGTTTGAGGCAAAAGGAGGATGATAATGTCACAAATTATGAGGTTAACTTTACAAGGATAGAAAGGCAAGAAGATGATTATATTTGTAAGACAAGGAGTAATATTTTTTGATTCTTTGAATTGTTAAAATAGTTTCTCCATATAAATTTAATCTAACAATACTTTTATTCATTTGAAGATATAGTTTCATGTGCTATCAAGAACAAAAAACAATTCCCTAAGTCTTATGACATTAATGTAAATAAATATAATAATATAATGGTGGATCAAGAGATAGATAAATGGAAAAAGGGGAAGAATAATGTTTTTCCTTATGTGATAATTATGGGAAAAAACACACCATTACTGTCCTAAAAGGAATGGGTGTTTTCTACAGATATTGAGAAAAAGGTCACCCAGATCAGGATTGTAAGGGAAAGAAAGATGCTATCAATGTTCAATGCTAAAATTGTAGATAAATGGGGAATTATGCAAACTAATTCTCTATGTTCTATGGAAACATACCTTAATAAAGGCTAGGGGACCAAGGACAAGAGTGTGTTGTTACTACATTTTAAGTGGAATAATTAATGTATGTGTGTTTTTGGATATAATAATTATATTATGGTTATAGGAAAAATGTGATATATATAAGGATTGTACTTTAGTACTTCTTTTTCATTAAGGTTTTAATATGATGAAGTTATTCATATTTTTTGTATTTTACAATCAGAGTCACTTTACGTAGTTTGGGGAATCTGATGTTACAATTAATTTTGGAATTTGGAGACCTTTTTTAGAGAGTTTGGATAGAAGTATTTGGGATAACTATAAAGGATGGATTGTATTAAGTTGGACATTGGATAATATTTTTTAAGGATAAAATATTTCTTAAGATTATTTTTGGATTGTTATAAAAAGGAAGACTCAGAGGTCGGGCGATAACCATTCGAGTCCAGCAAGGCTGCGAGACATGAACCCACAACCGAAGGGCAATAAGGGTGTATCACCTAGCACTGGCCTATATGATTTCTTGGTTTGTATAATTTATATTCTTAAACGGGATAATAGATTAATTATAAGTTCATTTTTTTTAAAACCCTATACAATTATGATAAATATAATATTTTTGATTTCTATTATCTTTTGAAGTGAAAGATGAGTTTATGGTGAAAATTAGTTAACAGATGGAACTCTACTTGTCAAGTATTTTTCTTACTTATTCTATGAAGAAATTATTCATTAACCTTTAAGTAAATGATCTTAAAACTAAAAATGTGTTATCCTAATACCCTATGTTTTTGTTGAACTAATGATATTTTAAATCATCATAGATATATTGCTTTGAGGACAACAATTTTACATTAATTTGTTTGTGATTGATGACCTCAATCACTCCCTAAAAATATTTATTTTTTCCCTCCAAATATAACTACCACCACTTTTATCTAATTAAAAAATCCTAATTTGGTGGTGACTTTTTCATTTCACTTTCCATCTTCTTAAGACTAAATTTTATTAACCCTATTTGTGATGTGGGTTTTCCACAAAGGTATTTTATACTTTTTTTTAAAAAAATAGAAGAACAAATTCAAATTGCGAGGATTCAATTTTTTGAAGGATTGAAGATTGTAACACCCTGAGATTCTACGGTATGTTTCTCTTTGAATAATATAGTTGTGTGTGATGTACGCAACAATGAGTTCAAGCAAAGCACGACCTATCAAACTAGCCATTTAAAAAAAGGTTATGAATAGTAATAACCACATTTTTAATTTTATATGTATTCCATATAATATTACATTTATCATTTTTGTTTATAATATTTGACACTTTTATATATTCAATTTTATGAAATTAAATTAATCTATAGAATCAAGATATAAAAATTTAGTTTCAATAAATTTATGGTGTTTTTATGAGAACTTTCATATTTTGATCAATAGAGAATGATACTAAATTTTAATTGAAACAACCTTCTAACATAAAATAATTTATAGTGTTAATTTAAACGTTTTAATTGTTTTGAAGTATAATTATATTTTATTTTTATCATTTAATCCAATGTTGGTTGTTGAATGTAATTTCACTTTTAAATTGGACATAAAGACATATCAATCTTTTGATAGGTTTTACTTATCAGAAAACCCGCTTTCTTGTTTTGACAAAAAGAATTAATTTTACATTAAAAAATGCAACATCTAAATTTTTAATTTGTTAAAATATACATCATTTTTAGATTTTGAATATCAAAATTATCTTAGGGTGAATTTTATTTATTTTTCTGAAAACTTTCAATATTTGATGAATAGTGAAAAACACTACATTATAGTTTAAAACTGACTTTTTATTTAAATTATTATTTATTTTATTTAAATATATTTTTATTCAAAATAGATATATATTACCTATATATGTTCCATGTAATTCATTGAATTCATTTTATAATAAGTTTAGATATATAAAATTGTATTGTACTTTTTGTCGTCTTTTACCCACCTTCTAGAAACTTTTTCAAATTTTTATAAAACGTAATTTCACCGCTTTTGTGAATTGAATTTCAAAAATTTCCAGAGACACTATTGACATCAGTAAGTAATATGTGTTTTAATAAGATGAAAATATTTTTTGGTGAATAGTAACTTTTGAATTTTATTTACCACGGTTAAAAGTAAATAGGGTAATTAAAGGTAAAAATGATGTTATAATTACCCTAACACATGTCCTTATTCTATTAGATAAGTGTGTTTCGAAAAAAATCATCCTTATTAATAAAATCTGAACTTCTATGATCCACTTGAATTATATTAGGACATCATTATTATTTTATTCAAAGAAGAGTTAAAAGTGTAAAATTCAATGTTTAATAACTTAACCATTTTTCATATAGGGTTATACATAATATAAATTTTACTATAAATATTCATTAGAAAGATAAAATGATTTCCGACATCATGATATTTTAATTAAAAAAATTAGACATTAAAATGTTAAATTTATTTATGACATAATGATGATGTAGTAATTACTTTATTAATTAAGGTTTAAAATAATTGATGTTATAAATATCAAATTAAATGTAAATTGAGAATTTGAATGCATTCCACGAATTTTATAGGTTAATATGGCATGTTAGGGTTGATTAAATGAATATTTTTTAAAGTAATAATGTTTTTATGAAATTCAAAAAAACAAAATGCTAAATAGACTCAAAATTGACATAAATGTGTTTTCAAAAAAATGATTTTAATCAATTATAAAATACTCATTAAAACTTATGGACTGGATAAAGGACTTAGATAATATTATATATGTAAATAATTAACCACTTTGGGTTCTATTGTATTTTTATAGTAAGTTTATTAACCAGTTATTATTATAATACCAGAGGACATGGTAAAAGTTAAACTATTTAACTAAGAGTTAAATCTAAAATATAGGGTTAATATGGTGACCTAAACTTGTCCAAATCCAACTAGTTGAAATTATTTAGACCCATGGCCACCTTTTCATAAAACTAAATCAATTTTTACTCATTATAAATATAAAATTATTTTATAATAAAAACATATTTCAAACTTTTACAAAAGTGACCCTCTCCTCTCTTATAAAAGGGAACTTCCCCTTCTCTCAAAATCACACCTCCATATCCATTTGGATTGGCCAATCCATTCCCAAATATACTCCCAACTCCACTAACTTAAACCTAGAGGCCTCATCTTGAGTAGAAATCCAACCTAATAATCCATTTTGTTCAACAAAAAATGAAACAACCAAACAAGAGGTAATTATTTTATCACCTCTATCAAAGTTCTTTTCTTCTTCCACTTTTTCATTATTTGTTATTTCCATACCAAAATAATAAATCCAGTTCCTTCTACATAATTTTGTATTATTATAAATATGGTAAAACCATACTCATAATTCAATCCATCCTATGAATGATAATTTCTCCATGTGTGCATACGTACGGCTTACCGTCTCCACGCCGGGGTGTAATTTGTTATTCAAAACTACGTTATGGGGATATAAATAATGATGAGTAATATGTATATATGTAATTAAAATAAAAAGATAATATCACTTTAAAATTAATATACAATTCAATTCCACTTTTTTTAATCATTAATGAAATGATATCGTCGCTCGTGTGTACGTACAACTTATCATCTCCATGATGCGATACGATTCATTTCCACGTTCACCATTCAAAAATGATTATAAAAATATATATTATTAATAATTTTTTAATATATGACATAATAATTCTGATGTATGTATATATATATATATATACTTACAAATATCTTATTAACTTACTTCTGTTCAATACGATATGAAAACAGAAACAATGTTTATGCGTACGTATGACCTATCATCTCCATAAACGGTGTTTCCAATTTCATATATCTATATATTATAAATATTTATATTATGAATATATATTATATATAAATCATGTTTAATATTCTATAATTATTTAAATCATGATATAAATGATACGGTCAAGAATAACAAGTTAAAACACATATGATAAAGAATGCGATTATTACCTGAAATGTTAATTTAACAAGGAAATAATTATTAAATGGGTAGTGTAAAGTCATAAATTAATCATGTATGATATAATAAATATAAATATGGTTCTTGTATAATTTAATAACATACGATGGTCATTATATAAAAGGTTAAATGTACCCTCGACCAAAGGAAAGTGCAAGGTAAGGGTTAATCCCTCTATGTCATTATTATCCAAGCTAGTTTATGTAAAGTATTTTCTGGGATATATTTATTATACATGACCATGTTTCATAAAATAAATTTCAAAATTATTATTTTAAGGTACTCTTTACCTAAAACATAATTTTAAATGTTTTAAATATTTATTCTTCTAAATCTTTTTTATTAATGTCCTTGTTTTCAAAGTTGTTTTGAAGATTTATTTTTATGAACATGATTGTATTAAAATTTTAATTACATTCAAAATATTCAAAGCGGTATGGGATAATTTTATTCAAAATTATCTTTTAAATGAATTTCTTTATAAATGTGTGACCTTTAAATGATTTCATAAAAAGGTATATTTCTCTCAAAAAAAATTTACATATCATTTTCAACAATATCCACATCCTTTATTACATATTATTCTTGATTAGGGTTGATTTATTTAAATAAAATATTCCATATTATATTGAATGAGTTACGATATGTTTGACAGTGGATGTACTATTTTTTTACCATTCATGGTTTATATATTAAGTATTGACATTTCATATGCAAGTTTTAATATGAATGTTTGCATTATGTTTCAACATTTTCATATGAGGAATGCAGTAGACTTAGTAAGGGATGGGTGGGGCAAGCTATAGCCCCACAATGCATCAGTAGGTCTCATGAGAAAAATAAATGTCTTTTCACAAGGCCTTAATAAAGATTTTATTTGTAGTCTTGGCACGAGTCCTTGACTATGTGGTAAGGATGTCATGTGTTAGGCATTCCCTCATTATGAAATTAATTATTACATGTGACTATTTGACTAGTAGAATATAAATGTGCATGTTTATATGGTAATGTTTGATTTATTTTCTATGTATTATGTTCATGTTTATGATTAAAAAAAATTTTATTACACATCATTCATTAAAAGTTTATAGATTTAGCCAAATTATTTACCCTTACTGAGCATCTGAGCTCACCCCTTTCTTATGTTTTGTTTTCCCAGGATTCTAAGAAGTGTATTATGTTTAATATGCAAGGTTAATATAGGGGAATAGTGGTTTTATCATCAGATTATTGATGTTTTGTTTTATGATTGAATGTGTAATGTAATTTTCTTGTTTGTAATCTATTTTCCATCACTACTAAACTGGTCGGTCATTCGGTACATGATTCCTTGTGATAATGCCAATGTATTAAAATAATGCACTAGATCTAGGCTTCTAGGGTCAGGGAGTTACATATATCATTATATCAAATATGTTATGGATATATATATAATCTATTATGTGTTTTCATGGGATCTTGTTGGGATATATTTAATGGAAAAAGTTTTGATGATGGAATTAGATGTTTTGTGTGATGTTATCTGTTTTCTTTAATCATTGAGAGGTAGGTTGATTCTATATTTTATATAAATAATATAGAACAAAAGGGTTTAGTTAAATTTATTTTTTTCGTAGATTTTTAAAGTAAAAATTATATGAATTCTTGAAGGAATCCCTTATTATTTATGATGTGGGAATATGGTAATTGGATTGATATTCAAGAAACCCCATTGTTTAACGAATTTGGATTATGGTTTAAAAAATTTTGTTTTATTATAATTCATGTAATATATTTGATGAAATTTTTGAAATGGGAGAAATTTTTTATGGGGAATGAATTGATAAAGGAATATGGTATACATGGTCGGGGTAAAAAAAATTCATTAGATGTGAACATAGATAAGGGGATTGTGCCACTTAGGAACCTAGACAATTCTAAAAATTTGAAATCTTAGTGGATTAGTGAGTAACCACTCTTGATTATAGATAGGTAACCTCAAATGTATATGTGTGTGAGAGATATAGTGACAAGGAATGGGTATGCCATGTGAAAAAAATAATATAAAACTAGTTTAGTTTTATTTTCTTGTTTAAAATGTTTTATTATGGATAAATTGTTCTGTGTTCAATTTAAAAAAAGTTAAATTTAATAAATATTATTAAGTTCTAATTTTGTTTTAAATTATTTTTTAAAATGTTATCTAACATGTTCTTCTCATATTGGTGTGAGTGGGATGTCTATTGTAAAAATATTGAAGGGTAAGGTTACTCACCCATTGCAAATGAACATTGGTGAGTATTTATATTTCATTCTTCATGAAACACATAAAAGAAATGTCTTGTATTTCCCTAGTGGGGAATCATGATTCTTCTTCCATAGTTTGGTTTCTGGAGCATGATGTTCTCTCTTGGGGTCATTTGACTGAATCTATATCAGTGTTACTATATTTGGATGTCCTTTGGTTTCTCTGTGTCATATTTTATTTATTTTTCCTTATATTATTATGCTTTTTTATTTTATTTCAGTTGTATTTTTTTTAATAATACCTCATATAGTTGGTGTGGTTGTTTTTATTTTATCATGTTAGGCTACACTTGTTCTTGATGGAAAATAATCCCCTGAATGTTTTACTAAGACCATTGCATTTATTTCATTCCATTGATGTCTTAGGGATGTCACTTAAGTTCATTATCACCTACACACATCCCAAGATAATGGTTTGGGTAGGGACCTTCCAAATAGTAGCATACTTGGTCGATCCATTAATATAGGAATTACATCAAGGATAGAGAAATGTTGAAACTTGAAATGTTTATCATAAAATTATAGAGCTTACCTATTTATGATGAAATTAACGTTACGAGAGTGGTATGGGTGTAAAAAGTGTACTAAGACACTTCTATATGTGTTTCCATCTCATAGTCATGGGTTTAGCTTATGATTGTAGCATATCAGGTATTGGTATTGAGACATTACACTAGTACTACATTGATCATGTTATGTTTTATTGTTTCTAAAAAATAGTTATAATTGTTGTTTATTTTGATTTCAATGTTGGTTTTAATGATTGTTTATAAGGGTGGTTTGGGATTTAGATTGAAATGTTATAGTCCTCCAATACCTTTTGTGGGAGTAATTTTAATATTTATTCTACAAAAGTGTCTATCCTCACACCATCAAGATAGCCAATGTGATATGTCTCTTAATTATAAATCAATAAAATCTATATGTTATGGAAAATTTCAGTATATTTATTAACTTAGTTCATTTTTATCCTAAAGTAACTACTAGTGCATCCCTAAATGCATACATATATGATTCAAAACTATGGAAATAAATTCATTATAAAACATTTTTCAAATGTATTACAAATTAAATATAAATTGGTAATATAAAGAGAGTAGGGAAAAGAAATATCTCTTGAAAAAAAATTGTAAGAAGTATGATTGTCTCTATAGGAATGGTGGGAACTATAATGTTAGGAACAAGTTGAATAGGGATAGATATTTTTAAAGAGACGGACTACCAAAAAATTAATACATTGGATTAGTGAATTTTTATATACGTCCTAAAATAATGTTGGGATATTTTTATTATGGATATTATGAGACTTTAAAATATTAATTCATGTTTCCTATATGTGAATTTTATAATCGTTAGAAATTGGGACATCTAAAATATTATTGTAAGACTGCTTCGAGGAAAATTGAGGAAAATTTCTCAATCTTGTCTCAGGATTATTATGCTCATACGATTCAAACAAGTTGAAATGGTAATTTCACTTTTAATGGATTGGTTCAGAGTGACTAATGTCATACTAATACTTAATTAGTCATTAATTCCACAATAAAGAAATAGATATTTATATGTCACACCTAGTAAATAGTTGTATGGTTCCAAGGAGATGATCATGGAAAATCAATTTGGTCTAGTGATAGTGTGTGGCACTATTCTCTTAAAATTTACTCTCATAAATGTTCTATTTCATAATGAAATTTCCCCACACTTTTATTTCTGATCAAGTTGTGGACCATAAGGGATTTCATGGTGAAATGATGTCTCATTTATTAAAACATCAAACACCTCCCAACCAACGATACTTTTGATCCTTTAATTAGAAAAAATGTTATATAACTATTAATGAGGTTGATTTTTTTGGATTTCACTATTCATGATATTTATATCCTTAAAAGTGTTTTGGGAAAAGATTATTTAACATCCTTTAAGTCCCACATTGACTATTATTCTCAACTAGTTAGTTTCATATCCCTATATGGTTTTGAGAATCCCATTAAAGGATATTGGGTTGTAAATGAAAGTAAATAAAGACCTTTGGTACCAATGTTTGGGACAATCTCATATTATTCAATATTACTTACTTTGGAAAATATTTATGAAATCAAACATATATATTTTCTAACCATCATGGACCAACATCCCATTGTATTTCATGATAATTTCTCTTAGTTTACACTTGAAAGAGAATTGTAATTGATACAATTTATATACTACCAGAGAACAGTCTAATTTAAATTTCATTTTATAAGATAGAACTAAAAAAATTGTGATAATTGAAGGTCCAACTATATGATTTAGAAATAAATTATTTATTTGACGTAGTACATCTCAATGGGTAGTACCTATTCTTTTGGTAAATAATGTATATGAATATATGAGTCTTTTTGTAAATTTTCATAAGATAAAATCGATTATTATAAAAATAGATAGTATTTCAAATTAATTAAAGAACTATTTCATCATTTGAGTGGAGCCAAATGGTTATCTGTTATTGATTTATTATCATAAAATCACCATTTTCTTGTACAGAATGAGGATATTTCAAAGAAAACATTCAAGAGTTATTCTATTCATTATGAATATGTCATTATGTTATTAATTCTTAAAAATTCATCGTAAGTGCTTATGGAATTGATGAATCATTATTTCATAGGTATCTTAACTCATTTGTGGGGCTATTCATTGATGATATTCTGGTGTATTCTAGGACTAAGGTCTATCATGAACAACACTTGGGAATAACATTGTGTATCCTACGAGAAATCACATTCATGCTAAGATTTCATAATTTTATTTCTAGATATAAGAGGCAAGTTTCCTTGGACATATCAGTTTTAAAGAATGGTTTTTTATAGATCATAAAAATATTGAACTCATTACCTATTAGAAATAACTAAACAATGACTCTGAGATACATTTTTTCCTTTATATTGAAAGGAATTACTGATACTTTATTCACTAATTTTCTTATGTTACCTCTCCGATGGAAGCTTTAACATGGAATGTAATGCCTTTCTAATGGAGAAATGATCTCTTTAAATCATTTCAATAGCTTAGGGTTGGTATTGCATTAGCACCCTTCCTTACATTTCTAGAGTCAGGATGAGGCAATGTTGTCTATTTTTATGCATCTAGATTTAGTTTGGGGTGTGTTCTCATGTAGGGAGATCATACTGTAGCTTATGGGTCATTATATGTAAGGTTTCCTGAAAATAAATACCCAACATGTCATTTGGAGGTAGCATTTATAGTCCATGCTATGAAAAAAAATGTGTCATTATCTTTATGGAATGAAATTTAGACTTTCCATAGATCATTAAATCTTCAAATGGATCTTCACATTGATATATTTGAATCTAAGGTAATGAATATGGATGTAATACCTTCATATATTTGATATTAACATGATCTATACACTATGTAAATGGAATTCTATGGATGATTCATTGATTATAAAGTTATATAGTGAGTTCTCTAAAGAGGATTCATGTAATGGATTTTGCCTTCTTGTTTCGTTACATTTCTAGTGTTGATAGTTTGAGGTGTTCGGGGGATATTCAATGAGTTTTTGGAGGAGGATGAAGTTGTAGCCGAGTTGTTCTAGGAAATACACACAATGTGTAATGGTGGATCACTACATTTATAGCTGGGTGGTTCACATCTTGGATGAGGATATGGTGTATCTTGTGAAAGGGGTATACATCATGTATATAGTATTCATGATGTGTAATAAATCGAGTGTCAAAATCCTCTGAGGTGAGGCATTTTTTAGGGAAATCTAATATTTCTATGAACCCATGAATATCACATCGTTTAAATGTATTACACACCGTTTAAATTTATAGATCTAGATTTTTAGTTCTTTTCTCGTTTTATTCACATTCATATGGTCACCTATATTTATCTCTTATTTGAAGAAAACCTTAGGCATCAAAAGGAGCCCATCAATCCATCTTCTCTCCCACTTATATATATTTTTTCTAGTAATAGTTTGTTGGTAATACATGGTATGACCTTCCTTCTTATTAGTTAGTTTCCATTTTTTTCTTAAAAGTTTCTCTATGGTGGTGTGGTATGGTGTGTTTTTTGTTTTTTCATTTCATTTTGATGGTCTTCGGGTGTGGTGTAGGATGATCTATTATTTCTCAGGGTTCTATTCTAGTTTGTGGGCATTCTTCTTCACCCTATGATGCATAGTGGGTTGAAAAATCTTCTTTGATGTAGGTAATACATTATTTCTCTTTATTATGTATCATGTGGGTGGGGTTTTCCCTTTTTCCATGGTTTATGGTTGTGATGGATTAATCAATGATAAATAATTGGTTAAATTGAAATGTAAGGGTAAAATGGATTTAATTCGCATGTTTTTACAAGTTTTATATTATTCTGAATAATTAAATGATAGGTTGTCTACATAAAATTAGATGATGCTAAATGATGAAAATAATTAAATGATTTGCTGGACTTGGATTGTAATCTGAAATGGTGGTTCTGGATGCTTGTTTGGTGTTATAAATTTAGAGGTTTCCAAAAAAGTGATGGTGTTGTAAGTTAGTTAGTTTGATTTTGAACCCATAGATTAGTCTTGAGTGTTTGATACTATATATACTTTTATATTCTTTTTAATTTATATACACACCCCAATATTTTCTATAACTGTGTATCAACACCCATATAGTGATGTACAGGGTGTTTTTTTCAACATCTGATGAGGAAGACTAATGGATGGGTACTCGGTCTTTCCCACTCTCTCTTCTAGGTGAAGTAGGCCTTGTGCATGATTTGATGGATGGAGATCTATAAGTGTAATAGATTTTCATTATGATAGACCATGTGTTTTTTGGTGAGATGTAATGGTTGATGTGTTTTTTAGAGAGATGTGATTTTTCTTGTGGGGTGATGGCACAGGTGTTTTTAGGTGAGTTATGATATGACCATTCTTATGGGGTAGCTTCTAGTGGGGGTCGTGCATGGTAAGAGGGTGCATGGGGTTGATGTCCTACCTGTTCATGATACCCTACTTCTCTGGTTATGGTTGTGGTTATGTTGTGACCTAGGTGTTTTCAAGTGAGGTGTGACATGGTTGGGCTTGTGAGGCAATGAGCACAAGTGTCTTCAAGAAAGGTGGGTTGTGACCGTGCCTTAGGGGAATTTTTTTTATAAGAAATATATGGGAGTACCAGGACATATGACAATGGGGTGTGAGAGAGTAATGTCGGTGGTAATGCATTGTGAGCTACGCATGTCAATGTGATTCTTATTATATTACATTATGTAGCTTGTGTTATTTGAGGAGGGTGGCTTGGTGAGGTTCGGTTTGGTTAGTATACATGTATAGGTACTTCTAAGTTATAATGTTTTCTCATAAGTTCCTTAGTATGAATCTGTCACATGTGAATGAGATACATTGGTTTTCCTACTAAGTATAAGTGTTTTCTCACCCTGTGTTTGTATAAAAATTTTCAGTTCCCCATGACGATTACATGTGTAACATCCTGTTACTATTTTCATGTATTGATAAACCCTATTTTGTTAAATTATTAATATCTTAAGTTGGAAAATGTTAATTTATCAGAGATTTTTTAATAAATGTGTTAACGGACATAACTTCCAGTTAACATCTTGAAATATTCAATTGAATATTTTCGGGGTTCAACACTAAGTTGGTGCAAGATTTTGAGGCCTACAAAGGCTCAGGGAAGATGGAATTGAATTAATAATTATAATAAAATAAGCACATGCATTTTATTAATAATATTTCAATAACTTCAATGCGGTGTGTCATTTGAGAAATGTAAGGCCACTTTTTTATCCAATATATGGTGTTTACCCTAGGAGTGGTATAACATTCGAAGGCGCTGGAAATTTGCATGTCTCTCTCAAGATATAAAGTTATTAAATAATATTTAATATTTTAATTATTAAAAATTATTAAATACATCCCAAACAGTGCATCGTATGGGAAATATGAGACCACAAATGGGTCTGTAACGGGGGGTTTACCGTAGATGGTTTATAAAACTTGTTTGCATCGGGTGTTTGGATGCCTCACTCAAAAAAATAACCCTTTTTTATTTTCATTATGTATTTATTCCAATTTTAAAACTATATGTCATTAATATCTCTCACTTTGTGCGTTGTTTGAGAAATATGAGACAAATGTTGTGTCTGAAATGGGAGGTTTACCCAAGACGTGGAATAACATCTATGTAAAGCGTTTGTTTGGTGTTTTTTAGTATTTATGTTAAACAATTAATTGATAATTTTAATTAAAATAATTGAAATGACATTTTCTAAATGGACCATCTTCATCAACAGATATACCTCTATTTTTTGATGAATGATACATTTCAAAACCTCTATTTTTTCAATCATTCTTGGCTATTTTAGTTACGAATGCATTAATGGAGTAAATTAAATTCCTACACCATCAATTTTCAACTGAAACAGTGGATTAAATTTTTGATTTAATTTCTTCGGTGAATGAAGGATACATAGTTTGGGTTCTAAACACCTGAACCCTTTAGTTGTGGTTCTTGGTTTATTTGGTCAAATTCGAGGATGATAATTTCTTCATGAATTTGAGTTGTGATGTTATATCCCTCTTCTTTGGTATTCTTCTCTAGTGGTGGCAACTATGTCATGCTCAGGTCCGATGAGTGGCACCCTGGTTCTGTGTTTCTTTTCTTTTTTTTATTTGTTTTTTCATCTTATTTAATTGTTCTATTCTCTCTTCTGAAAAAAAAATAAATAAATAGTTTAATTTAGAATAACTGATAAAACCTAGATTTAATAAGGTTAATTATTAAATAAATTATCAAATGATAACTGCCTAAATTATTCAATAATAATTATCAAAAATGGAATTATCAATTGATAGAACCCTAATAATAGAAGGAAATTATATTAATAATTATCGAAATATAGTTTTGCGAGGTTATTTAAGATAATTTTATAAAAATTATCGTAGGATATTAGTGAAAATTTATTGAAATATATTTTCAATAATTTATTAGAAGATAATTTATTGAATAAAAATTATCTAATAATAAATTCATGATTTTATCATTGGATGGTTTTTTGAATTTCTAGATGAAATTTTCATTGAATTATCAATGGATATTTATTAAAATTACCAAGCGATAATTCTTCCAAAGTTACTAAATGATAATTATAAAAACATTATGAAGAGATGATCATGATAATTTATTTTAACTGAATGACAATAATTAATTTCATTTATCAATATATTATTATTTAAAATATTCTAGAATGATAATTTCATTATCCAATGGTATTTTGATATATATATATATATGAATATATATATTTTAAATATAATAATAATTATGAAAAATAACACCTATTTTATCAAGTTATTTTAAGGATATAATTATAGAATGATGTTTATAATTATTCTTATGGATATTTCTTGCGATTGCATGCGTTTACATAAAACGATAATCCATAGATTATCTATGAGAGGGAAAATGTAATCACATGGAATATTTTACATCCTTGTGAAATAAAATAGTTTTTTGGTTATATGAATGCTTGATGAATGTCGAGAATTGGTCTGTCGATGCTTACGATAATAATTCTTTGAGGAAGTGTTTTGAACTTCACTGGGTAAATTATCATTCCTGCTGACATCTGTGACCTTAAGGTAGGTGGTTCTGTCATGATGAGTAATTTATATTTACCATATTTTCATTATTTATATTTCAATTTTTTTAATTCAAAATAATTTTTGTTAATATGAATCTTATAGCTTTCAATTGATTTGTTGGAAAAAACATAATTCGAGTGAATTAGGGTTTTTCAAAAAAAATGGCTTTTTTGGCCTGAGAATTTGGTTAGTTTAAATTGTTTATTTTAAATTATATACTGATTGAAATGATTTAAGTTAAATTTTTGAATTTAACTGAGAAAAATAATTGTGAAATTGATGGTATTGGTTTTGAATGGATTTCAAACTTAATGGATTAAAATATTTTGATAAAAACCAAGTGGTTTATCTGTTAAACAGGAACATTTTTTTAAGATAGGTTGTTGGTTTTAAAAGGAAAATTGGCATTTAAATATAATAATTGGATTAATTTTATTTTAATAAATCTTAAAATAAATATCCCATCATTAATTGTATAAGATAACATGCAATCCAAGGTAGTTGGTGAGTTATTTGGACACACTCTATGGTTACTACAGCTTTCTAAAACATACAAGAAGCAGGTCACATCCCTTAGGAAATAGTGATGAGTCCTCTCTGACTATTTTCAAGAGGACATATATGTACACATATTGTTGAGATCACTTAGTTAGTGTGGAGTCCTATATCCAAAAATACTATCTTACCTATTTGGAAAATGACAACATTGCTGGATTGTTTATTTAAATATGAGATATAAATGTATGAAAATGTTGTTAAACTTATTTACGTGCCTCTACTGAATTTAAATAAATTATTTTGTGTAACCTTTTCCTTTAAGCCATTATTATATAAATATTCCAACATTTTAAGTCCTTTTCATAAAGTTTTTACCCATCATTTTGAAAATGTTTTGTATGTTTTTTTATATATGATTTTTAATTTCCAAACTTGATTATATTTCAAAATTGGAATCTTTTCTTTAGATAATCTATATTTTTCATCTGTTATTGAATCATTGGTGGTATCCTACTAGGCTTAGGCTCACACCCAACTTTTTCCTTTGGGTGTTTGTAGACTTTCTTTTTCTGGATTGGATCAAAGGGAATAGATCTCTTGGAGGAGGATCTAGCTGTTGAGCTTTGGTCTTCTTGAGTTATGTCCTCAAAGAACTTGAGTTTGTGTCCCCATTGAAGTACTTTGTTTGTAGTTCTTTGTGTTGGTTTATTCCATTTTGACTTCTGGTACAATACTCGTAGTTGAGTTTCTTTTGACACGCATACTATCTTTTTTGTTTTATTTTTCATTATTGGTGGAAAATTGTTCCCCCATGCGTTTTGGGTGATGAAAGGCGCTAGTCATCGACCCATTGGGATTGGAAACACCCTTCGGCCAATGTTAAAACTGACTCAGTTATCATTTTACTAGGGTAAATAGGGTTTTTCATGAAAATGAGGACTATGATGGACATTACTATCTCAAACCATGGATAGTTCTTCTGTCAATTCTTTAGATTTTATTTTGGGTATTTAATTTTCAGACACTTACTTGTATTAGTGTTATTTTTACATTAATCTAGGATGGTTTTATCTTTCTTTTATATTATTTCATGGAGTTTATTGGGGATGACTCATAATATACACTAATATTGTTTATATTATAAAAGATAGTGCCTCTCGTAAAAGAGAATTTTTTATACTCTCAATGTCAGTCATCAACTAATAAAAGCAACTTTAGGTGGTAATTGGGGGTTAGTATCTCTCTCCCCTCATTGTAATATATTTGGATGGAGGGGTCAATGAAAATGAATTATGAAAGATGATGGTTGAGAGATTGGATGAAGTTTGAAGTTAGTCACAATGAGGACTTCATGGGATTTTGTGAACATAATTTCAGTTTACCATGGACTATGACATAGGCCAGGGAGATTGGCTAGGACATAAAAATTTATCCCCCCCTCATGATTCATTGAATGGAATTTGAGATAATTGAATGACCAATTGTTGTTGACTCTATTTTAGGGAAGAGACCTAGGAGAGTTACATGCATCATCATGACTTTTTTCATGTTTGAATTTTTTATTTATGAAAATTTTTAAATGGATATAATGAATAATGTTTATTAAAATTAATATAATTGAAATTTAATGCTAATGATCATGGGATGTATTTTTTTTCTCCTAGGGGATTTCTGCCTATGTGTTTTGGTTGTGGGGTTAATGTCCATCTTCAAAAATAGTGTCCAGTAGTTCCTTCAATTCAGTTTGGTGGAGGTGGATTGGATCAGTGCTAGTATCATTATTCGTGTCCAGTGAGATGGGTTTAGCCACCGGGGTAGCGATGTTATGATCCACTGAGGGGAGATGGTGCAGGTTGAGGTTGACCTAAAGATATTCCTTCTTTTTAGGGACCTCAACATGTGCATGGTCATGGAGGTGGATGTTATCATTGAGGTAGAGAAGCAAGGAATGGTTGGTTTCACATAGAAGATACAATAATACTACAAGGAAAAGGGGTCCTTAGAAGTACGATCAGTTTGTTTAATACCCTTATTTGTGGATTGTTTGATTCATGATATCCACACTACTCTACTAAATCTGTTCTAGCCTGTGCTCTAGGACAAGAAATAGAGAGGCTTCATCTACCTCTGTTAATGACTACACGAGTTGTGGGTCAAACCATCTTGTTTGATGTGTTTCATAGATATTGACTGGTGATGGGGACACATCAGTCTCATGGGGTTCATTTCATTCTATAGATATTACCATATAATGTTATCCATGGTATTTAATTTTTGTATTTTTTACATGATGTTTTTGACTTGTCCTATAATAGAGTCTTGTTTTTTGATGTGGATGGATAGCATATGGTTTTTGATGTAGAGAGAGGTTGTCAGGTGGTTCAATAGTGTTTGGATCCCCTTATTTATTTGTAGAATTTGTTTTCTATGGAATCAGTAGATACTGGTATGGTAGAGGTTCCCAAGGGTCATTGGGGGAGTTACAAGATGTTTTCCCAAAAAAAGTTGTAATTTTACCCCCTCCATGTGATGTTGAGTTTGAAATAGAATTATAGCCTGGTACTTCTATAATTTCGAGGTCCCTTTATCAGAGGGAACCTTCTGAGATTCTAGAGCTGTGAATTCAGATTGATGATATGATGATGATGAGTTTTATCTAGCCCAGTGTGTTGCCATGGGGTTCACCAGTGTTGTTCTCCAAGATGTTAAATGGTAGTATGAGGTTGTGTATAGACAATTAGAGGATGAATAAATTGATGATCAAGAACTTCTACCCTCTTCCAAGGATAGATGATCTTTTCGACCATTTGAGAGGGGTGATTTGGATTTCGAATATTAATCATTTCTCTGGATATCACTAGCTTATTTTGAAGTAGGTTAATATTCTGAAGACTACCTTGAGATGTAGGTAAGTTCCCTTTGAGTTTGTAGTCATGTTTTTCAGTGTTTTGAAAGAATGAGTTCTGTTTATGAGGCTTATGAACTCCATGGTTTGTGTGTTCCTCAGAACATTCATCTATATATTCATTGATGATACCTTGATGTACTCTATGCCATAGGAGGATCATGTTGAGAATCTCCTATTTAATTTTTAGGTCATTCGACACCACCATCATTATGTAAAATATTCCACATGTATGTTTTGGACATGTGAGGTGAATTTACTCGATTGTGTTGTGTCTAAAAGGGTATAGTATTGGACCAATCAAATGTCTAGGTAGTTGTTTCTTGGGAAGGACCCATGAAAATGGCATTGGTTCATAGTTTTCTTGGTATTTTAGGCTATTATCAAAGGCTTCTGAGAAAATTTTCTCAATTTTTATCCACATTGATAGAATTGATCATAAAGAGTATACTTTTTTTAGACTGATCAGTATCAGGAAGTGTTATGTTACCTAAAGGGGTAGTCTGTTAGTGCTTTAGATTTTTGGTTTCGGGAGGAGGGTGCGATGTTTGGGACATTTTGTGATTCTTCTAGTTTTGTATTGGGATAAATTTTTATGTAGTATAGGGAATTCATCTTCTATGAGTCTAGGAAGTTACTTCCACACTTGTGTAACAAGTATAACCATGATATACAGCTAGTAGTGGCCGTGTTTTCACTATATTTTTGGAGACATTACCTCATTGGGTAGTGCTTTGTGGTCTTTACATATCAAAATAGTTTGAGTTAAATCTTTTCTCTTCTTGATTTGAAATAATTGAAGCATAGGTGAATGGGTTTTCTATAGGATTATGATTCTGGGATCTCTTACCCTAAAGAAATATTAATTTTGTTCCCAAAACATTAAGAATGTATTTAGGGAAGAATATAGTGTCATATTTTGGAGATTCTTGGAGAGAAATGAATGAATTGGAAGCCTTGCACTTAGATTCATGGTTGGATGATGGTAGAAGTTGTTTTCTTTACATGATGGTGCAATATTATCTAATGTGGAAGGTGGTGGAGTCTCAATGGGTAGAATCAAAGTAATAGGTAATATGTAATCATGTTGTTCATTATGATGCTTCATATGAATGGTCATAAGATTTTTGAAGCCAGTGGTTTTTTCATGGGAGGTTTTTTTTCTGGTAGTAATGCATGAGGGAGTCATTCCGGAGTTTCATATCTGAGTTTTTTAGTACACCCCAAAGTTTTAAAGGTGTATAAGGTCTTGAGAATGAATTTTTAGTGGACCGATATGAAATGAGTGGTGGTGGAGTTTATGGAGAATTTTTTGGTTTTTTAGTATCTAAAGGTTGACCACTGTATTAATGGTGGTTTTTTGAAAACATTGAATGTTCCTAAGTGAAAATGGGATGAAATATCAATACATTTTGCCATAGGGTTTCCCAAATCTCAGGGATATTTTGATGTTATCTCGTTTATCAAGGATTGTTTGAGATATCTAGTTTATCATGGATTCTTTGACAAAAAATGGTACCACTTGTTAGTGATTATGGAGTCATGAAAAGTTGATTCCTTGGCTAAGAAGTATCTAGATTTTGTGGTGTGGTTTAATGGAGTTCCAGAATCTATTTTCTTAGATTGGGACAACTATTTTACCTCATGAGTATAGAGGAAATTAATGCATGATTTTGTTATTCAGTTACACCTCGATACTAATTTCCACCATCAAATGGAAGGGTAGATGGAGTGGACTATCCAATAACTAGAGGATATGTTTTTGGTGTTCATATTGGACTTCTGAAGACCTTGTATATGACACTTCAATTTGGTTGAGATTTCTTATAATAATATCAATCACTATTTAATTATTATATATCCTTTTAAATAATTGAATATGAGACCATGTATTTCTATGTTGGGTTGGATAGAGTTCGGGTAGGAATTATTTTTTTTCCTAATGTGGTACAGAGCATGATATAGAAGGTTCATCTTATTAATGAAGGGTTTAAATCAGTAATGGAATGAAAGAAGTCTTATGTCGATTGCAGGAGTAGTATCTTAGAGTTCAAGGTTGGATACCACATGTTCTAGAAGATTTTCCCTCTACATTAGTATTAGTGGTTTAATAGGGGTCGTAAGATTTCTCACAGGTTTTTTGGGCCCTTTGAGATGTTGGGGAGAGTCTTCAACGTGGCGTATCAGTTGGAATTGCCACAGTAGCTGGAGAGGATCCATGACATCTTCCACATCTCTCAGATTCATCGATGTCATTACAATGTATCATGTTTCACTGACTGAGTAGAGTTAAATATCATGGATGATGCGTTGTTCGTGAAGTGTCTAGTACAGATCTAGGATTTCCAAGAAAATGCTCTGTGTGGGTGGAACATTCTTTTGCTTCATGTGTTGTGGAGGCTTGGTGTCCTAGATGAGAGTAATTGGGAGTGAGATATGCAAATTCATTCTTTGTACCTATATTTTTTTGAGATTTTCTTTTCTATATTTTTATTTGTGATACAATGTTTTGATACTTTTTTTTGTGAGATGAACTATTTTTCTATATTTGTGATGTGTGTGGTTTGATCTGTAACAAATTCATGAGATGTGAAAAGGGGTGTACCTGATTCCTAGTTGGGATGCATTAACTACAATTTTATTTTAACACGTGTGGGTGAGTCAGTTCCACCCATTACTGATAGTATCCTGACATGGAGGATATACATTCTTGATTATGTGTTCTAGGTGGTGTGGATTTTTGGATAAAGTGGTTGTTGTTTTGGTTTGTAAAAAGGGTGATATGGATGTGCAGTGGTTGTATGGTGGTTTGGTTTTGTGATATAAATATGTATGTGGCTATGTTTTGTGATGTTGTGATAGGTGTTTGTGGTTATTTGAGTTGGTGTGTTTGAATGGTTTCCCTGTTTTAGGTATGGTGAGAACATTTAGATGTATCTCGTGGGGTGGTTGTTTATACCCCCATTCCTTCTAGTCTTGGTTTTGGATTCTTGAGGGAAAAAATTATTTGAGAGGTATCTGATGTAATGATTTTTTCCTTCCTGGACCCTTGCTTTGCTATTTTTTATGGTTATAGGTGTTTGGGGAGGTTTTTAGGAGTTTTTAGTGGAGGATAGAGATATAGTAGAGTTGATTTTGGAAATACATTTCATATAAATGTTTTGCATGATTTTTAATGGTGGATCAGGGGTTGTGTAGTTAAGTGGTTCATGGATTGTTTGCAGGTAATGGTTAGATAGTGAAATGGTACTCATCGTGTTAGTGGGATTCTCAATGTGTAACAAATTTGGTGTCAAAATCCTCTAAAGTGATGTTTTTCAACAAAAGATGGAATTTTTGGGAACACTTGAATTAAATTCCATAAAAATGTATTACACGATGTTTAAATGACTGGATCCATGTTTTAAGTTCTCTTCTCTGCTGATTATCATTCATTCATCCACCTCTCTTCATCTCCCATTTCAGGAGAACCCTAAGCACCCTGAGGAGTCCTTCAACCCTCCTTCCTCCCTCATTGATCTTTTGGTTCTAGTATTTTTTTTTTGGAAATTTCTATTAATCCTTACCTTATTCTTGGTTAGTTTCCTATAATTATTATTCAGATATTTGTTCTGGTGTTTTTTTTGGTTTTTATGTTTGTGTTTCGTTTTGATGGAATTTTGGTGTGGTGTAGGTTAATCTATGGGTTCTCATGGTGTTGTTCTAGTTTTTGGGCATCATTCTTTACCCTATGTTTCACAACAAGTCATAATAGCTTCTTTAAGGTAGGTAATCCCTCATTTAACTTTAGTATGTATAAATTGTGGGGTTTTTATTTTCACATCAACAGGTTATGGTTGCACTGTCTTAATCAAATATAATGAATTGGTTAAATTTAAATTGAAGGGTAAAAGGGTTTGGTTCACATTGTTTTATTTATTTTATATGACTATGATATTTTTTATTGTATGGGCTTGATGACTCGTTGGAAATTTTGTCCATTGGGGTATTTACTTGTGATGTGACTGTTGTTCCTATTGTGATTATTGTGATATCACCCTAAAATAAAAATCTGTTAGGCAATTATATTTGGCTAATAAAATGGTTTCCCTAGGATTATAGTTTGTGTGATGATAGCCCTAAAATAATGTAGAATATAACAAAGGCCCCTTTTTAAATCTTTAAAATTGTCTTCATGTGTTTTGATGTGTGGTCATGCTTGTGGGGCAGTGATGTGAAGTTGATGTTTTGTGGGTAATGTGCAGATGATGGTTTATTAGAAAAGCATTTTGAGGTATCGAGGTGGATTATTTGGCCATGATTTTGGGTTGGAAAGGTGGATTGTTTGTATGTGTTTTTGGGATGGCAAGTTGTTTTGTTTTTCAATACTTTTCAGGCAGTGAGGTGGTTTGTTCAGGAGTGATTTTTAGGGCGGTGAGGATATAGTTTCATTAGGCTATATTCGTGAGTACTGATGGAATAAAAGGTTAGTTAATAATGATTAAATGAAATAGGTTGTTTTGGTTAATGAGGTGGAATATTTAATGAATCATTAAAGGATAGGTTTTTTGGTTTACTTTGGTTGATGATAAATAATGAATAGAGTGGGATGATTAAACAAAATTGGCCGGTAATGTTGAAAGGGGATTGTGGCCGGTTGTGTGGTGTTATGTATTTAGTGGTGATAAGAAAAATGACACTGTTTCGAATTGTTTGTTTTTATTGAGAACCCATATGATGGGATTTATTGTTTGATACTATAAATATACTTATATATTCCTTTTTATTTCAATATTCACCCCACCCATGTTTATCACTATGTGACAACGAACACATAGTCACAAGGAGTGTTTTTTCTAAAATCTAGTGAGGAGGGTGGATGGGTGGGTAACTTCTCTTCCTTTCCCTCTCTTCTAATTTATATAGGTATTTCATGAGCTATAATGGTTAGAGGTTTATTAGTTCCTTAGATTGTGGTTGTGATATCCAAGGTGTTTTCTAGTGAGATATGAGGGCCAAGGTTTTTTCAATCGAGATGTTCATGTGCTTGTGAGGTGGTTCCCTAGGTGTTTTCAAGAGATATATGACATGATTGTGCTTGTGGGGAATCTTATTTTGGGGTTAGTTTATGGTAGGAGGATGTCCCAAGGTTGATGTATTTCATTTTCATCATACCCTACTACACTAGTAATGTTTATGGATGTGTTGTGTCACATATGTTTTAAAGTGAGGTGTGATGTGGCTATTCTTATTGGGAGGTGGGACGAGGTATCTTCGGCTGAGGTGTGTTGTAATCATTCTTGTGGGGTGGGTGGTATATAGAAGATATGGTAGCGCCCAGACATACGAATTTTCTATGTGGGAGAGGTATACCAATGGGAATGTGGTGAAGGGTACCCTTATTGATGTGATTCATGTTATATTATATTACATGAGTTGTATTATTTTTTGTGCATTATTTGTAAGGTTAGTTTGGTTTTGTAAACAATTATAGGTGTTTTTTAGTATTTTTTTTATACACATGTGGATTAGTATTCCTCTTTCACATGTCCATGAGAGAATTTGGATTTTCTATTGATTATACGTGTATGCTCACCCTATGTATATAAAACACATTCCAAATTTCTAGGAGGATTACATGGGCCATGATGGACATTACTAGCATAGACCTTGGATAGCTGATGTGTCAATGATTTATATTTACTTATGGGTGTATACATTGGAGACTTTTTTTATATCAGTTTTATTTATACTTGCATGTGGGATGGTTTTGGATTTATTTTATATTATGTAACAGATTTTATTGTGAATGACTCATCTTATCTCCCTATATTACTTTTATTATAAGGAATAATACCTCCCATACATGATATTTTTTTAAACCATCATTTCTATTCGCAAACCCAAGGTCTATTAGAGGTGGGATTCAGGGGTAATTGTATCTCTCCACTCATTGCATTATCTTTGGAGGTAGGGGTAGTGAATCTTTAGATTAGTTTTAGTTGATGATAATAATAGTTAATAAACATATGTAATATAGTGAAAAAGGTAATGTTTCAGTTTTCTTTCTAGTTTTTATTTTTCTAAATTTGACTGAGTATGTTAATGATGCTCAAAAATATGATCTGGAATGTCTCACCGTGTGGTCAAAACTCAATAGTGGAGAGACTACTAAGGTATGTATTCAAGATATGATATCAATGTTTTTTTATAAATAAAATTTGTATTACTCTAAATTCTATAGAATAACTCATTTTTATCTACCTCCATTCGAGATGGGATATTTATCATGCTATTTAGAAGATTTAGAAGGCAATTAGGAACAATTACTGGGGGCCTCGTAGGAAAATGATGGTAGAAATTTATTTCTTAAGATACCTTAATTTTTAATAGGTCAATGTGGATCACCAACACCTGGAAGGTTTTTTTTTAATTTTGTGAACATGATTTTCTATTTGTTATACTTACCCATTTTATCCATGGATTGGGGCCTAATGTCGTAAAAGAACTGTGTTATCCTTTGTCATTCCTTCCGTCATATTTTACAACCCCCCCCCCCCCCCCGCCCTAAATAATTTTTAAAGACTCGTCAGATTTATGAATAAATGGATTGGTGGGTATAGAGAATTTTACTTCACCACATGACCATGATAGAAGAGTTCCCTGAAGATAGCCTCTTACAATGACATTATCATGGGAGGGTCCACAATTATGGGTAACACATGAACCAGTGGGTCAATACAATAAAATCTTGTAGTCCTTAAGATATTTAAGAACCACAAATGGAGAGATATATCTATAGATAGGCTCCTAATATAGTCTCCTTATTTTTTAAAGAAGATACCATAGTTGGTAAATCCAAAATCTAAGGTTTTAAGATAGTTCCTCTTCTCATGAAGCTCAAATTCTCTGTATGAGATTCACTTAGCACATGCATAGATTAAAATAAAAAAATTATGAATTTCACATTGGCATGTATTTGATTGAAACTTCAGCCCACATGGCTAGAATAATTTTTACAGCCACCTCCACCCTAGGTCCATCAAATCCCAAGTGGGTAGAGAAGAAATCAGTGGTGAATCTGAATCATATATAGAGCATATGGATTGGGGGTAATATTACCATGAAAACAACCCCATGAGTCATAAAATCCTAATAAGGTTTAGAAAGTACCATTAGAAGCCTCAAATAAACACCATAACCCAAGGTTGTGGGAATTATTACGATCTAGTCTAAGGATATCAGTCTTCTCTATATCGGGTTGTGGCAACCAAAGGCCGACATGCCAACCATTCCACCCACCATAAAAAAGACCCCTTTTATTTGAGTCTCACTCGGCAATGGGGGTCAATGATTCTATTAATTTCATGATCTATAGACAAAAACCTAGGAAATTTTTAACAATGAATATCAAAATCCATAAATTCTGTAATTCAAAATGTCCTGACAAGAGAGAGGGGTGGGGAGAACACTTTGACATAACCCACTAATAATTCTCACATCACCCTTATCTGTTAATCAAAACTAGAGAAATTATTTTATATATATATATATATATTATTTATGTGTTAATGTTACTTGGGTTATAAGTTTGAATTTTTTTTAACCAAAAAACAATGTTTACATCTCAATTATAGAAATCCTTATGGTAATCCCTCATAACACAGTTGAACATGAGAACAACTTATCATCTTATAATAGATGATAGTCTAAATGGATGATCCACATTTTTTTCAACATGCCTATAGATTGTGTAACTGATTTTATAGGATCTTGGTAGGGTCAAATTCTATATTTGGAGTTCTTATAAAATAATAGTTGTCAATCCTCAATACATACAACTCCTGTAGAAACATTGTATGTTTGTTCTTTTTTTCTCCACATTGTTCAGTGGAAACTGGTGAGACTTCACTTATCAGACCTATCCTTGTTCATGAGATGAAAAATAATATTTAAATGATCAAGAACTGGATAAAAATAGCTTTTATACAAACTAAATCATTTGTGTAACTTCATATCTTAACATTATCATTTGATATGGGTGATTTAGTTTTCTTTAGAGTCTCTCTAAGGATAGAGAATCGTCATTTCCATGAATAATGTAAAATTTTTCCTCATTACATTTTCACTTTTTTGATAATAGAAAAATTTGGTGATGTGGATTATCAATTGGATATACCATAAGTATTTATATTAGTATGTAATATACTTCATATATATCAATTGATAAATTATATTTCTGATCTGGACCATGTTATTTGATTGGACCATATTAATCTTGAGTGATATACATTATTGATTCACATGATGGAACAAATTATAAGTAGAAATTGGAATCACTTTTATGTGAAAAATATCATTTTTTCATGATTATTTATAGTTGTATGGTCATAATTAGGAAAATAAGTGGGAATAAGAATACTTTTGATGGTTTAATGTCTCAAAATTTTCCAACTCACCATATATATCCAACTTTATAAGAATAAAAAGACCAATAGATGTGAGAATGTAACACCCTAGGATTCACGTAATTTACCCCATTATTAATTATTTTTATGTTATATTATACTTGAGTTGAGTTTTATGAGTTTCTATAGGGTTTTATAATGATCTTGAAGGGATTTAAATGGTGTAATGTTTGAGCATGGTTTGAGGAAACCAGGAAACTTCACCAGGAAATTGTGAAAAATATTCTGGGAGTCATTGGGAAGGCATGCTATTGGGGCATGGTTTGGCCAAAAAAATGTAGGTGATAGGTGAAACTGATTGAGTGGGGAATTGGGGAAAAATAGTTGGTTCACGGTTTATCAAGCCATGTGAGCCAAATATGCCATGGAATGTTTTGAGAGAGTAGCACAGACATAGTTGTTGTATGATTTCCAAAACTGTGTGACATAACTATGAAACATTAATTTATTATTATGAAAATTAATGTTTAACTCTAGTTTTGGCTACTAAACCCTTATTTCCCATCTCTTAACTCAGGATCTAGATATCATCTACCCTATTATGCTTCCATGGAGATTACCTTTAACTAAGAAGACCTTTTTGTAAAATAAGAGTGTGTTTGATCTCTAAAATTAATGGTAAGTCTCCATTTCCCTCTTTCTATCTAGATTGTATAATATTATCTCACAAGGAATATCGTAAATAATATGTTATGGATAGATCTATGATCAAAGATCTATTTTTAAGAGGTATTTTTTTACCTATTCAAGGTAATATGTTTCAAGTATAGATCTAGAGGTGTTGTGTGTCATATTAATTTTCCTTTTCCATTGAGAGGTAGATGGATCCTCTCTCTTCTCCACTTATTTTAGAACATATAGTCTTAGTTCCATTGAATTTTATTCTTTGATTTTAAAAGGAAACATTAATTCAGTTACTAAAGGAAACCCTTTTGGTTTATGATTTGGGGATAATTTAATTTGAAGGAAATTTGGAAAACCCAATGTTTTATAAATTTAAATTTTGCCTTAAAAATTTTAGTTTTAGTTTAACATAAGAAATATAGTAGATGTAATGTCTTAAAGAGAAGAAATGGTTTATATATAATTAATTTAATTTGTAATTTGGTGTACATAGTTTGTGTGTGTTCATTTATATTAGAGGTAACCCTAAATTAGGGGTGTATTCACATGGGGCACCTAGAGATTGGTCACCTTGTGAAAACTTAGTGGATTGGAAATTAAAAACTTTTTAGTATGGAACTGTCACCTAGAATTATTTTGTATATTTGTGTATGTGTGTTTGTCTGAAACATGGAATGGGTATTCCACGTTGAAATAAATGAGGATAAAATATTTTTAGTTTACTTTTTTTACTTATATTTTTTATTATGGATAAATTATTTTTCTTTTAATATACACTATTTTAAATTAAATAACTATTAAAATGTTTCTATTTTGTTATAAATTACCTTTTAAACTATGAAATTGTTTATATCGTAGTTTTCAGTATTCGGAAGTCTCTTTTGGAAAACCACTGGCTATGATTTCTCACCCTTGTATATGTACTTTAGTGCATTTATTGATGTTATTATTCTTGGAATAGGTAAATGAAAGATATCATATTTTTCTAGAAGTTCATCAGGATACTTGTTCCTTATGTTCATTTTTGGAGTTTTTATTTATCACTTAGATTCATTGGAGTGATACAACTTCAGTGTTACTAAGTTATGATGCCCTTTTATTTATTTTTGTACTCTTTTATTAATTTTTTAATGAAACTCTAATGTTATTTTTTATAGGATTTTCATTTGAGTTTTATTTTTATTACTCATGCATCATAGATTTTGTTTGGTTAATTTTATTTTTTCTTGTCAGGTTGTGTTTGTCCTCTAGGGAAAATCACCCCAATGTTTTACTAAGCACATGAAAGTTTTTGTTAACCTTTGGTGTCTTGGGGATGTCATATATGGTTTGTAGCAGCTCTGAAAAGGAAAAATAAAATGGGATGTGTGGGGAATTTACATGAATATTCCTATAGAATGAGGTAGATTTCATAATATTAAGTAAAACCAGAATCAAGATCATAATCCCTCTCTAAAAAAAATTTCTTACAATATTCTAGATAACACATCAAGGAAAGACTATATTCTTTCCCAAAATTTTGGGGCTACTCTACATATTCTAGTAGCTGATAGAATCCAAGTGTATATTACTTCTACAAACAATAGAGGGCCACATAAGCATCCTTTGGAGTCTATATAGAATGAGGATTTTAACCCTTATCCTATTCTGGAGGTCCATCAACATATTATTATGAGAAATGTGCAACGAACCAATATTCTATCAATGTAATTTCCCTTCTTATAATTATTTATTGTATTATAAATCACATAAAATCACATAGAGAAAAATGGATTTATAAATGAATAATGAATAAAATATGAGGTATTTCTAGAAATTAATGAACCTATACCAATGGAATAGAAAATTGATTATCAGAATAGTAATGTGACCATTTGGAATAGTGACATGACCAATAGAATATTAAACTAACCTATTAAAGTATAAAAAAAATTAGTTCTCTTATAAGTGAAAGCATGACATATCTATATCATGGTATAAGTAAATAAATGTTTTAAAGAGGATAAATTAAGTGTTTGTGTTTTTGTAAAACATAAATGTTTATTTATAATTTTATAATTAATATAATGATTTAAAATAAAATTTATATTTAAAAATATATCAATAAATTGATATTTTATTTTCTTATGATTATAATATAATTCAATGAGACTTTAATTAATTTCAAAAAGTGTCATATAATCGGTTGTAATATTAAAATCAGTATTTTTTTAGCAAATAATGATTTCAATTAAAAATTAAATATCAAATATTTTGAAAATTATTTCCATAAAATAGAGCCCATTTTTGAAATCTATATATTGAAAAATTAATCAGTTGAATTTTTAGGGTTTTCTAGTATAATTTTTTTTAATTGTGAAATACGACAATTTATGGTATTTAACATTTTAAGCTAAATACATGAATTTTTGGTTCATGAATGATTTAATCGAAAATTATTTTGAACTCAAATGCACTATTTTCTATAATAATTCACAATCGTCAAAACTTTTGATAGTTTTGAACAAAATAATAAACGAATGATTAAAATAATCAGAAACATCAATCCCCTACCACTATGAATACCACCTATTTCCACCTCTTCTTCTGACACCTTATAATATTTGAATCATTAAAATATTATACAAAATTAAATTCCCACTCCTCTTCTACACATTCAAGTATTTTTGGTCTCACCAAAATAACATTTCCATGTGCCTTAAGGAAGTTCTTCAAGATACGTTATTCAAGAGGTAAAATCCACCACCTTTCCATTTTAAATTCATTCATTCATCTACCTAATTCTTTTCTACACTATCCAAAGTGACATGATAACTCCATTATCATAAATATAAAGAAATTTTGTTTTTTTAATCATATATCCATCACCAAATATCTTCCCTTCTTTTTTATCTTAAAAACAAAAACATCATATGTGATGTGTCGATTCACCACCCTTTGGGATGATGATTTCTCATTATATATTACCACCTTCATGGATAGTCATAAAACCATTAGAATGGTTAAATTGTACTTTAAAATTTACATTTTAAATATTTTTATGTTCTAAAAATAATATATAGACATAACATTAAATAATAATAAAACCTAGTTTATGATAATCAAAAATTCACCAAAATAAAATAACCTTCATCATTAACACTTTATTTAATTAATCATTATCATATACAGTAAAATGATATATGGAAAAATTTAATGTAATATAGGTGTATAAATATCATATTATTCCAATTTTTTTTGTTTTTCTTCCATTTGATATGAACACCAAAAATTAATCTCATTGGAACCAATCCTAAAATCATGAAACGAACACTCCCAGAACGATGATATTGAATCTTATAACTCATCAAAAAGGCCATAAAAGAGCTTAATAAAAGTTGTATAAATAAAATAAATTTATAATAGGCTATGAATTAATTCATTGATGTATATAATTTGATTATACAGGAAATTAAGTTCCAGTATGGGACACTTTCTTACATAAGGAAACAGATTCTCTCCAAACCACCATTTTTATATCAAGTTACACTTTCTATCTCTTTTCCCCAATGTAATTATTAATTATTTTTTTTAAATACTCCAAAATTCTTTATGTATGTTCCAAACATATGTACCTAGATCTATTATTATTATTTTTGATGGGGAAATACATGTTTTATAAGGATCCCTTTTCAATTCCTCCAGATAAGCAAGCCCGATTAAAGAGAACCTCCCAATTTCTTCTTAATTTTCAAGTACAGTACATAACCTATTCTAAGACACAAATATTTTTATCAAATAAATCTTTTTATCATGAATAAATATCATTATCCATGTCTGGTTCCTTTTTTCCATTTTAACTACCCTTTAATATTTTCCCTTAAACCTCACCAGAGTAGTTAATTTTTAAAATTTCATAAACAAAATTTTCATAAGTTTTAATTTTACTTGTGATTAATTTATCATGATATGTGAATATTTTCACTTAATAATATTCTATTCTATTTTAAATCCAATAGTTCATGGAGATTTGTATGAAATTCCCATTTCCTATGCCTTTTGACACAATTATGATACCAATTTATATCTATGGGTAACCCTTATGTCTATTATTTATGTATGATTCTTAGTGTGGAAAAAATATACATGAAAATGTTTTGATGGGTCAAACTATATATCACTCAAATGTTTTATGTAACATTTATTCTCATGATATGTCATGTTGGGAAATTGAGTGAACTTGATTCCTTTATGGGACTTTTTCTGCCATGTGATAAAATCTGGAAAATTTTCATTGAATAATGATTAGGTCATGTTTTATGTTTCTTCGACATTCTTGTGATTACAAGATTACATGTTATCAGCATCTACATGTTATGATTTTATATTTTTATTCATGTTCTGTTCCTTTTTATTTCATCATGGTATGACTTCTAAACTATGTGATATGATTTAATACTTTGTTTATTACATTACTTGGATTTTTTACCTCATCCCTTTATTAATGTATTCCCTAGTTTATCCTATGTATATGTCAGAGCTAAAATGATATTTGAAGATCATTATGGAGACAAAATAATTGATGTTTTTATTTTTGTTTTTTTTTCTTTCTAATTATGTACCTAATATTCCATAGACACTGGTCCATATAATCCTTGGATTTTGTTTTATTTTTAATCATTATTTACATAATATAATAATTGTTTAAATGGATAGGGTCCCTATAGTTTTTATCAGAGGAGTTTCTAGTTATTTTTAGATTTTAGGACAAGAAAACAATATTAAGAATGATGAAATGTTTCCTACCACCCATTTTTCCTTAGTGAACATCGTAATTGTTAATCCAATGGATGAATAAGAATAAAAACATATTCTAAGGGAGAAAATGTGAAATCAATACCCTAAGTGGTAGGTCATATAGAAATAATGACCAAGGTCACACATACCTATATTCAATGTATCAACCATTGTTTTGAACATCTTAATGATTAGCTTCCACTTCTAAGATTTTATTCTGCTAGATACAAATGGAATGTCGTGGAAACATCCAAGTCACCACCAAGAATGGAAAAAGTCCCCTATGCATAAGATAGGATCAAACAATTTGGTTTTGAGATATACACTCTCAAATAGATAAATGAGTAATTAATTAGGGGAAATATTCCCATTGGGTATTTATTCCTAAAAAATAAAATACACCTCCCCCTACTCATCAGGAGAGAGTTAATATGGGTAGATGAGTATAGTATAAACATATGAATGGTTCTAGATCTAGACAGTAAGTTTATCTAAACATGTGAGTTGATGAAGACCAATATTTTTGTACGTTATGGAAACAGCCTCCCCCATATCAAGATAATCATCTCATCGATGATTGGGCTTAAAATTAGAAGCAGATAAAGGTATAGAAACCACATCAAGACTCACCTATTTAACATGCTCATGAGGTGGTTTAGATAATAGTATCCCTAGAACACTTTAACCCTAATGATTCTCTTTCTACTAGAATGGATTCCATGGAAGGGAGACCTGTCCTAATGAATCCCAAGAGAAATCAATATCCCAAATGGGTGGAAATAACTTTACCCTCACAAAATTTATGGAATCATATCTTATCAAACATTGTTTAAATAAGAGTTCCAACGAAATATGTCATGCAATTTATGTTCTTATGTGGCCCCATTATGGGCCCATGGGACCATAATGATGAACAAAAATTGATGTGGTTTGTGAAGACTCTATTGGTTGTATCTTATTTCAACATAATAGTCTCCTACTGAGGTAAATATTGGGTAGAGAATACCTTTATCATTAATTATAGTTTCAATTTAGATCTATGTTAAGGAAGCTAATGATTATTAACCTTACAAACTTTAAATAGTGGTAAAATGAAAGGGTTATCGACTTTATTTCCTTATAGAAAATTCTAGCATACTCACATGATATCGCACTCCCATTGGAGTAGTTTCTATAATTATGTGTAGAAAATCACCATGATGAACTGGATGTTCTGATAATACCATAGAAATATGCCTGTAGATTTTGAGATTTCCTGACACAAACCACTATCTAGAGGATGTGTATGGAAAACCAAATCCAAGTCCCATCACATAACCATAGCCTATGTGAATATGTTAGGAAAATCAAATTTATCTACTATCTCACTCAAACTAGTTCTAGTGGATACTGAAGAACCCGGGTAGGCACCACATCAACTGAAACATCCCACCGAGCAGTAATTGTAACAAAGAACCCCAAATATAGTGGTAAAAATAAATTGGAGCTTATTGATATCTTAGGAATATTATACTAAAACATATTCATACTAAAATGAATATTTTCTTAGCTATATCTTCCTAGCCATGGAAAAATATATCTTCACGATGGTAGAGTCTAATAAACCTAACAAGATCAGCCTCAGTGAATATCTGGGCTATTTTTACACTCCTCATAGAACATTTGAAACAATAGAAGAAAAAATCTCTTCAAGGACATCCTCTAGGGTTTGGTTTATTCTGGAGAGATGATACTAGGAAAATTCCAAGAATGGGTGGCATGTGTATCAACCACCCAATTTAAAGAATAAGTTGACCGATAATGAATTCCAACTAGACATTATCAAAAGTTTGTTAACTACAGGGCTCAAAATACAGTCTATCAAGCTCACACCATTATCAAAGCACGAATTCTTCATACAATCATGGTCCAAAATCCTGATGCCACGTCTAAAGGGATGTCTTCTGACTCATCCTCAAGAGAATACATAATCATCAAAAGAAAAATAGGGAATATGAAGAATAGACTCATATAACTTTAATCCTAGACATTAACCTCAAAATATTCTTGACCTCGTCTTTTGATGCACGAGAACCACCCTGCAAAATGGAATCCGCTTCAAATGATGATCTATTATTCGATCATGTGGACTTTATTCAGCTAGCATACCATGTATCCAATGATTAATATACATATGAACCAATGTTCTATATACCTATCCTGGGGGGTTGGAGGTATAGTCCATAGAATACAAGTGAACATGGGAATGTGTGTTCATGGTCAATCCCAATATCCTAACCACATCCTCGTTAAAAATATATATATATCCAAGATCCATTGGAAATTAATTCAGAAATCCCAACAGGAGCATAGGACCACACTAATGTCTTCTAGAATTCATACAACCCAATTAGTTTAGATTTTGGTTTGAGGGTGTGTAACATTATGAGCATCCCATACGATTTAGTAGACTAGATTGGACCACTTCATTGGTGGTTGGATTACCCTCAACCTCTATTCAGGCACTAAATTTGTCTACCTCAAACACTTCAACCCCTATAGAACATGCCAAAGAGGAACCCCATATTTGGTAAAACATACCCCGGGTGTATAATTATGACATTATAAAATAGTTGATGAAAATAACACCAAGAACTATATCTTGGATTGTCTGCTAATTTCAAAATAGTTCAAGGAGGTACTCATCAAGGCCCTACAATGTTTATAGGAGTTTGAGACTGAAGGTTCTGCAACTATGGTTTATCAACTAGAAAACACTCCATCAGAATTCCATGAAACTATAACATTCATAATAAATTCCATGAAGAATCCATTCAGGTACATATCAGACCCCTTTATGTCTGATTAAATCATTAAAATATCGACATCATATGATCATTGATTGATAATTCCACTGGTATTAATCTTATCTGAGCCTAAACTCTTTGATGTTTAGGATTCAGTGAGGATGTTTTATCTCCCATAATATTACTAATTCTATGGTATAATAAGATTGAACAAAATACCCTCATAAAGATCAAGCTCAAGGCCTAATTTAGGGACCTCATATCAAATTCCGAGTTCATGGTCATCCAGTAAGACATGACATACAATGTACAACTCATGAGACATTGGATTCATAGCCACGAGGAAGTTCCATCAATGCTGAAAATACCCCATTGTTTCAATAGTTTTCATGTTATTATGATGATAGGACACCATAAAATCTTTTTAATCCTAGTATTCTAGGGTAGGTTTGATTTAATGAAAATAAAAAAAGATTAATGGATACATCCGGTTGCCACTCTCAGAATCCTGGTAATCACACCATCAAACCCAGGGAGATTCCATAGTAATGTCTATATACTATCTATAAAACTCATTGAGGAAGTAGGCCCATAAAAATACAATCATATCAATGCCCCATCCAGATAAAAAAAATTCCATATTCCATGAATATAAATTAAAAATACCCATGTGACATGTCTCACAAATGAGGATTCCGACAATCCTTATGTCTCTCATAACATTAGGGGGGAGAAATCATCTCTAAAATACTAACAATTGATAAACATATAATTTTTCACTCCCAAATCATATGTGTGGAATATTATCATTCATCTGGGATAGAGGTTATCTCATTATATACTCCATACCTAGGGACACTTTTATTGAAATGGGGAGAGAAGATAATGAATTTGACCTCAGAGATGCCCATCCAGTATTTTAGGAATTTATCTCCACCATTATTAAAGAGCTTACATGGGTAATTATAGAATCAAAGGAAGACCTATATCCTATATTTATTAGTGTTTCTATTCCTCTAGAGTAGAAGTATATGTACTTTTCATTTATGAAATAGCATTTTTATGTGTTCACATGGAGCTATATGAAGATGTTGCGATTATACCCTAATATGTCTAAGCATCACCTGGGCCTACAAGATGAATACTAAGGTTTTAAATATGGTGTTATTAGAATGAATTCTATGTGTTCTTCCAAGGTGGAATCCAACGTTGACAATATTATCAAATCCATATTCATTTGCGTGGTGAAATACCCAAAATGACAATCCAATATCATCCCTAGTGAGGAAAAGAATGAGAAGATCTAGGTTAACATTAATTCAAAGGTGAAAGTGCCAATTCAATGTATTGTATCACTAAGTGGGGAGGCGTAAATTAGTGATACTCAATTTTATTTATGTTTCTTTTAAATTGAAACAACCTTCACCTCCTATTAGAGATTTCAAATACCTAATGAAAAGAAACTCAAAAATCATCCAAAGGAACACAAAGATTTACAAGGTTAACTATTCAAAAAGAATATCTATGTCCTTGGTATGGTTTGGAAATGATCCAATACAATAAAATCCACTAAGAAAACAATCATTGGATTACAACGAGTAGTATATACCCTTACACTCATGTTTCACTCCGAAACAATCCCTCCAGTGCATGGGAACCCTCCTAGCACAATAGGGAAATAAAATTTATTTTGTATCAACTCATGTTACCTGTAGTTCGTTTCAATTCACAAAATGTATTCCATTGTAATAAAATTATTCATTTCCTTACCTAGAATAAAGTCAAGAACCACTTGGACTATGTAAAACAATCTATCCGATTACCTTGAGAATGATGCTCCCATTCGGATTATTCTCAGTCCGATTTTCTTTCAATTGAATAAAATAAAATAGAATCGACACAACTCTAAAACATCCATAAATAGTCCAGATAAATAGAATCATCACCACTTCAACACATATATGTAATAGTCAAGATAAATAAAATGAGTACCACTTATAAACTTTTATCCAATAGTCATGACCAATAGAATCAAAATCATATCCAAACCTGAGACCCGTAAAGAGACTCTATAAGATTCTTCCTCAACCTGAGAATCCCAATATGGAAACACCCAGTATAGAAAACTTGAAACTGATTAATTCTTCTAGATATGATGAACACTTTAAAACAAGAGTCAAGTTAAATACTCTTCACCTATTATTATCTCTCTAAAACCTAGAGCTTCTCTCTCTTATACTATGAATAGTTCTCATTGTTATATAGTACAAAGTCACTCCTACTTTTATATGTGATAGTTGGTAGGAATCCAAAACTTTTTCCTACTCACTCAAATTTTCCCAAATTTGAATTTCCCCTGAAATAATAGGATGAATTTTGACTTCTTGAAATTTTCGTGAAGCTTCTTGAATATTCTCCAAACTTCACCTAAATAATCATATCCTTCATTTTTATTTCCATGCCCATTTCTTATTCCACAAATCCAAAATAATTTTTCTTTTAGAAAACCAAAAATATGGGTGGATTGTTTTTGGTTATGATGGTCTTTAATCAGCACCATCTCTTTTCCTTCACTTTCACCTATGAGTCCGATTGAAAACTAAGTCAATACCATATGGTCATGACAAGAATCATCTCTTAACATTATATTTCCATCAGCATGACTCTTTCCTCTATTGGCATCACCCTTTCCTCTTTTACATTGGAACGAATCTTTCCATCAGCACGACTATTTCTCTTCTATATGCCTCAATGGCCTGAAGGCCTTGTTTTTATTTTTATTATAGATAATTTCCCTTTTAAGGGTTGAAGGGGAACCCATACATGACCCATAGGCCCAAGGCACAAGGCCCGACATGACCCACAATACATGACCCGAAGGCCCAGAGGCATACCATCCCATTACATGACCCATAGGCCTAGTCCACTAGAACTGCCCCTCCTCATCATCTTGCATCATTTATCCCCTTAGCTCCCCAATATGAATTGTTGATCAGCTAGCATTTCCCCGTACAAAGCTGCATGGTGTCTTGTCCCGATGGCGGCTTGCATACCCTCTTATTCTTCCAATCTGGTTAGCTCTGTATCTGGTGGATGCTAATCCTATTGCTCTGATCCTCTTCTGGGGCATGTTCTATGTGAACTGGGCTACTCCATGGTTTATGTGACCAGAAGGCCCTGTGGTCCGAAGGCCTTTGATGACCCAATGTCCATAGAGACCTGAAGGCCCAAACCGGTAGCCCGAAGCCCAAATCGGGTGAATAGTTCCGGTTACTACAGTACCGAACAGTACTGCTACAGTACCCAGAAATTCGCCTCCACCTGGTTTTGAACCCGAGTCTCTTGGATGCCAAGCAGGAGCCCTTCCAACCCGGGTACGGGTTCGTTGGCTATTTATCTTCTATATGCACAACCATTACTTTTAAATCTCCATGACCATTACTCTTTCATTCGAACAGCTCTTTCCATATCCATGAATATTCCATAGGCACGACTATTCTATCGGAACTACTATTACATTTCAATCATCATGACCATTACTCTTCCATCGGCATGACTCTTTCCCTCGGCAGAACTACTCCATCGGCATGACTATTCCATTGGAATGACTCTGATTTTGTTGAAAAACAAAGTTTATGTTGTGTCATCTTTAAAGACCATTGCATCTTTCATTGGTATGACTTTCCCCACCGGTATAACTATTCTATCGGCATGAATCTGAGTCTGATGCAAAACAATGTGTTAGCTTGAAAAACCTTTTCTTATTTCATCAGCATAAATTCTTCTATTAGCATGACAATTAACTGCTTTTCCATCATCATCTCCATTTAAAGCATTTCAGTATTCATCACCGTTCATAGATTTTCAATAGTCATCACCGCTCACAGCTATTCAATAGTGATCACCATTAACTACTTTTCAATAGTCGTCACCATTCACAGATTTTCAATAGTCATCACTATTCATAGATTTTCAATAGTAATCACCATTCACAAATTTTAAATATTTATAACCATTCAAACCTTTTTAATTTTCAGCACCATTCATAGATTTTCAATAGTCATCTCCCTTCACAGCTTTTAATTACCCATTTCTTTCATCAATCTTGCATCATAAGTTCTACCACTTTACTTAAGATTTATGATAATTGAAAAACAGAAAAGAATCGTCACATTTTCATTGGAATGTGTCATAACTTTCCATTCATTCAAGTTTCATTCTATCATTCTCATCTTGAGAAAAAACATTCTGAATACATGAGTATGATTTTTAGAATACATGGGTTTGATTGTTTTCAAAACACAACCCAAAATAATTTTTTCCCACGCAAATTATTTTCTCATTCTAGATAATAATAAATTCCTCATTACAATGCACAGAGTGAGTACGATTATTTTTCAAGTATAATTATTTTGAAACCATGGATCCAATTATTTTGAAAACAATGGTTAGTATGATTGTTTTGAAACCAATAAAATATTTTATGAAAACAAAACAAATCAGAATACATTTCTTATTTTTCAGCAAAACTGATCATCCACAAAATTTATTTCTTTCAAATCCATTTTAATCTAAATTCCCATTAATCATATTTCTCAAAATCCTTTCTTTCATCAGCATACTGATCGATGGATAAAAAATAAAATTAAAATAAAACATGGTCCTAACAATATCCCTCTTTGTATTTTTTCTCAATAGCCACTTCAATAACTTAAACAAGATGAATCTTTTGATTCTTTTTTATTTTATTCATTCCATTCATGCTCCTCGTATTTCTTTTATCTCTCCCCTTTCTCTTATCTCTCCCCCTTATAGACAATTAAATTCAAATGGGCCATCATGATAAGTTCCTATATTATTGAAAAAACAATCTTCATTTCCATTTTTTTAAACCATTCCTCAACCTAGGTATCACATGAGTTCATTAACAGATAACCTTTAACTAAAAAACTCTAAGTCTATATGGTCTAGCCTATTTTATAAAACAAGAGTTTACAGTTAAGGTTATCAATGTTGTCCATTATAAAACTTTTATGTGATACCTTTTAATGTTTCTTCGAGAATTCTCATGATTGGGGAAATTCTTGATGGAATTTGTCTAAGAAAAATGTAATCTACACTCATCTCAATAAACACATAAGAATGTTCAGATGTATAAAAACACAACATTTCAAAAAAATCACATCCTCATTACTTTATTTTGAATGAAATGTAATAGAATAATCAATTACATCTTCCTTATATACACTCTTTCAATTCCATGCATGTTTGAAAAAGTATACAATGATATTGGGAATAAGGAGGAACATTGATTGTTTGATAGAAACAACAATCAGACTAAGAGTCCTCTCTTAGTCTTTCCTTATTCTTATTCTTCTTGATATTTTCATTGGATGTGATTTCTTCCTTCTGTTCATCCTTCTAGAGTATTTTCATAGCTTTATTATTATCTATAAAATCATATGATGAGTGTCTCAACTTTTCCTCATATACAGCAACATCCTTGTTACAATTAATTTGTTCTATGCTATACATTTCTATCTTTTTCTCTAGAAAGATATTTCAACATTTGTTGATATCATTCCCTTATTTCTCATCTTCACAATTTGTGGATATATTTTTGTCAGTATTTCTCATATCATTGGAGGTCATCTTCTTCCTTTCTTCTTTCACTTTATTTTGTGATTCCTCCAATTTCCCAGCCAGGTCAATGTGTTCTAGACAAACTACTAAGCACGATTTCTTTTGAAACATAGTATATTTGTCTTTATTGACATCTAAAGAATCTTCCTTCTTAGAATTGTTAAGAATATGTTGTTATGCTGGTATCAAAACAAGACATCTATTCGCAAGGTGTCCAGGTTGCTCACACCTTTCATAAATAGTTACCAATGGTTGGAACCTATTTTTAATTTTAATCCATTCATCTCATATTTCTTCAACACAACCTTCTCAAAAGTCTTCTTTTGAGATAATTGACTCCCCCTAAAACCTTTTCTTCCATAACCCATGGAATAATAGTAGTTTGTTTTGTTGAACCATCACATATTTTATGTATGTCCAAATCCACCACAATCAATATCCATAAAAGGAGTATTTTCCTCTGAAACATTCATACTATCCAGAATTGTGAATTTTTTTCTCAAACACCTTCTGCTCATTATTTTTCAATCCACCAATATTTATATTTTCAATAAGATTATTTCATTTATTTTATGAATTATCTGAACCATAAGTATTTGAAACATTTCCAGATTCATAATGTTTCAAAACATTTCTAACCTTGTTGTTCTTGGACACTTACATAACATTCCCATCTTTCTTCATTTCAAAAACAATTCCATTCTTCTCCTATCAATTTTAAGGAACCTTTTGTTGAGTCTTCTCAAGTTTCTCATTCCATGAACATCCACCAATTTTAGTTATAGAGTTTTGGAAACTTATATTTCTCAATTCAGCTTCAGATAACATTTTTTGGAAAAGTCCTATCTCTTATTCCCTTTCCTTCATCTTCACTTAGTGATATTCATTATGATTCTTTTATTCTTAAATATAAGTCTTCAAATCATCAATCTCTATCTCCATATTCTCTGTATCTTCAACAAAAAATCTATGATTCCTTGTTGATTAAGATTGATCTTCAAACTTTTTTTTAATCTTATCAAGCCTTCTAGTCTTTCTCAATCATTATTTCAATTATTATTTCAAATTAATCTCAATTGGAGTATGTTATTCTTCAGAAATTATACTTAGTAATTCATCATCAATCATTGTTTCAAAAAATTTTCTTTCCTCGTCATGCTCAATGGAAATTTTCGATTCATCTTAACTTTCTTATTCTTCTTCACCACAACTACTTTCATTATTGAAAGTACATTCTTAATTAACTATTGTAATGAATGTGTTGTCTTCACCATCAATTGAAACATCCTCACTATCATCTAACATTGAAAAAAATATTAACCTTTTGGATTTGAGTATCCTCTTATCTTCCCTCATGGAATAAAATTTTTATTTATCACCATTTTTCTTCAAAGATCTTCTTGGACATCATTCTTTGTCTTTACTTTATTTTTCATCACATTATTTTTTAGTTCCTCTTTGAGGAAAATTGGAAATAAATTTCCAAATGGATCCACATCCAAAACACATTAAGGGAAGTTTCATTTTATACCCTTATGTACCTTTTTTCATATTCTTAGAAAACGAGGACAAAATTGAAACAAGATTGTTTCATACCCCATTTTTAGAGTCAGAATCATCAGCATCTTCTTCTTCAAGAATTTATTTTATTTCTTGGAAGCCTTGAAAGACATTCCTCTGTCAAATTTAGTTTCTCCTTTAATAAAATTATCCCTTATCATTTCATAGGAAATGAGAGTACTATGAAAATCATCAACAGATAATGTTTTAGGATCTCTGTCTTCCAATGAAGAAACTTTTGTATTGAATTTATCAGGTAAGATTAACAATATCTTTTCAGACGTGGTATAATAATCCAAAATTTCACTAAGACATCTGATAGTACTTACTCTGTCATTTACCCTGGAAACGAAGTCCCCAATAGATTCATTCTCACCCATATTGATATATTAATACGTCAATCTTCATATTTGTAACTTTTCCTTCTTCACTATTTATTGCCTTTATATATGTTTTTTAATTTATCCCACAAACCATTGGTTGTGGAAACACCTTTTTCTCCCAAGAATTCACTTCTATAAATTGATGACAATATAGCATCCTTCGCCCTTCCATTATTCTCGAGATGTCTTTTATAAGCTGGTGTAAGTGGAGTTTTATCATCAATGGGAGGAAAACCGACTGTTGTTGCTTCAAGAACATCATAACTAATAGACATGAGATTTTGAATAATTTTATGTTTCTAGATATGATAATTCTTTCCATAAAATACTGCAATAAATTTACTATTCACATAGTTCAAATTCACCATCAGGAAAGAATAGTGAAGTGAACCTTCACTCTGATACCACTTGAAAGTGCCAAGTCAATGTATTGTATCAATGAGTGGGGGTGGGGGAGAATCAGTGATACTATTTTTTTTTATGTTTCTTTTCATTTGAAATAACATTCACCTCCTATTAGAGGTTTCTATTCCCTTCTAAAAACAAACTCAATAAACATCCATAGGAACACTTATATTTGAAAGGTAAACTATTCAAAAAGAATATCTACATCCTTTCTACTGTTTAGAAATGATCCAATACTATACAATCCACTAAGAAAACAATCAATGGATTACAATTAGTAGGATAAGCCATTACACTCATGTAGAACTATGAAACAATCCCACCAGTGCGTGGGAACCCTTCTATCACAATAGGGAAATACAATTTCATTTGTAACAAATCATGTAACATGTTTCTATTTTCAATTCACCAAATGTATTCAATTGGAAAACAATTCTTCTTTTCCTTTCCTAGAAGAAAGTTAAGAACCTCTTGGACTATGTAAAACAATCGGTCTGATTACCTAGAGTATGATGCTCCCAGTCCTATTCTTCTTTTTCTGATTTTCTTTTATTTTAATGCAATAAAATATAATGAGTACCCCTATAATAATTTCATAGAATAATCAAGACAAATAGAATCATCACCACTTCAAAACATATATGTAATAGTCAAGACAATTAGAATTGGAATCACTTCAAAGCTTGTATGAAATAGTATTGACAAATAGAATCGGCACCACTTAAAATCCTAAGACTGATAAAGAGACTCAATACAATTCTTCCTCAGCCCGAGAAACCCAATACAGAAACACCCAGTATGAAAAACTCTAAACCAATTAATTTATCCTGATAGGATGAACACATTAAAAAAAGTCAAGCTCAATACTCTTGATATATTATTCTCTCTCTAAAACCTAGAGCTTCTCTATCCACTATTATGAATAGTGACCATTATCACAATGTACAAAGTACCTCCTCCCTTTAATAGTTGTAAATTAGAGGAAATACAAAGTTTTTCCCAGACACTCAAATTTTCCCAAATTTTAATTTCCCCCTGAAATTATGGGATACATTTTGACTTCGTCAAAGTTTCTCAAAGCTTCTCAAATATTCTCTAAACTTCATCTCAATATGCTGATCTTTCATTTGTATTTCTACACCAATTTCTTATTCTAGAAATACAAAATATTTTTTCTTTTAGAAAACTAGAAATGTTGGTATGATTATTGAGTAAAATTGTATCTCGTTATGATGGTCTTTAATCAGCACCATCTCTTTTCTTTCACATTCTCCTATGAGTCTGATGAAAAACAAATTCATTACCCTACCGGTATGATAGGAATCATCTCTTCACTCTCTCTTTCCATAGACATGTCTCATTCCTATTTTTCATTATCACGACTCTTTCCATCGACACGACTATTTCCATCACCATGACTATTTCTACTGGAACGACTATTATCATCGGCATGACTATTACTCTTCCATCTGCACAACCATTACTTTTCAATATTCATGACCATTAATCTTCCTTCAGCATGGCTCTTTCCATTGGAATGACAATTCCATTGGCATGACTATTCCATCAGAATGACAATTCCATCGGCACAACTATTCCATCGACACGACAATTACTTTTCAATCTGCATTACCATTACTCTTCCATCAACCCGACTCTTTCCATCAGCACGGATATTCCATCAGTATAACTATTCCATCATCACAACTCTAAGTCTGATGAAAAAAAAATTGAATACTGTGTTGGATTGACAGACCTTTTTTTATTTCATCAGCATGATTTTTTCCCATCGGTATGACTATTCCATCGGCATGACTCTCTGTCCGTAGAAAAACAAAGTGAATACTGTTTCGGCTTGATATACCATTTCTTCTTTCATATGTATGACATTTTCCATCTGCTCAATTGTTCACATATTTTCCATCAGAATCACCATTCACATCTTTTCAATAGTCATCGCCATTCACATATTTTCAATGGTCATCACCATTCACATAATTTCAACATTCATTACTATTCATAGCTTTTCAATAGTCATCATCATTCACATCTTTTCAATATTTATCACCATTCACATCATTTCAATATTCATCACCATTCATATCTTTTCAATAGTCATCACCATTCACATATTTTCAATTGTCATCATCATTCATAGATTTTCAATAGTCATAACCATTAAAATATTTTCAATAGTTATCACAATTCACCTCTTTTCAATAGTAATCACCATTCACACCTTTCCAATAGTCATCACCAATCAAATATTTTCAATATTCATCGTCATTCACAGCTTTCACTTGACCCTTTCTTCCATCAAGATTTAACCATAAGTTCTACCACATTACTTATGATTTATAATAATTGGAAATTAGAAAATCATCATCACATTTGCATTAGAAAGTGTCGTAACATTCCATTCATTAAAGTCTCTTTCATTCCTTCTCATCCTGAGAAAAAACTTTCAAATACATGTGTCTAATTGTCCGAATACATGGGTTCGATTGTCTTCAAACACAACCCAAAAAAATTGTTTCCACGCAACAGATTTTATCATTCCATATAATGATCAATTCCTCACTACGATGGATATAGTGAATACGATTCATTTGCAAGCCCAATTAATTTTAGCCCATGGATTTGATTCTTTTGAAAACAGAGTTCAGTGCAATTTTTTTGAAACCAATATATTATTTCATGAAAACAAAATGATTAATAATACCTTTATTTTTTTGAGAAAAACAGATCAACCACAATATTTCTTTCTTTTAAATCCCTTTCAATCTGAGATCACAATCATCATATTTCTCAACATCCCTTCTTTCATCATCATACTGATCGATTTACAACAAATACAACCAAAACACTACTTGGTCTTAACAAAACGATCAGAACTCACACTATCCAAAGTTTGATTTTCAAGTTATGATTATAAATCTACTGATCAAAAAAACTATATTCTTCCAAACCATTTACTTTATCGAAGGTTATTCATGGTACAATAAAATCAAGATGACCACTGAAGATGATTATATCATTGGTTTCAGAGAACCTCAAGGGATATTCATTCACCAAGTCATTACCTTTAGTTTTAGGAATGTTAGATCCACTTACCAACAAGTATGTATCACATCTATAATATCATAATAGGAAGAATCATAGAGTATTATGTCAAACATCTTGTGGTTAAATCATGGTAGTTCTATGATCATCTCAACGGCCTTCGAATAATCTTTGGAAAATTATAATAGTGCATCTTAAATATGGCCCCTCTAAAGTGTTATTTCAAAGTAACATTAGGAAAATTCAAAAAATTAATGGTATTCAAAAACAGTACCGAGGTCGAATGAAAGAATACTAGTTCAATCCTCACACTTATGCATCCTTGAAACCATATGTAATTAAAAGGGATCTAGAGACACCTTGATTATATCAAGCATTTCATAGTCATCCTAGCAAGAAAGTGACACCCCATCATGAAGTTAATGATAATTTAGTTTTTTATCAGTGGGATAAAAGTTACTAAGAAGCCTTCCAGAACCCCAAACAATATCTTTTACACCCACCGGTCATAATACAACTAGTGGAAATGAAGTCACTCATCATGTATGTGGCCTCAATAGAATGATTGATTGATGGCATTATCACAAAGAATAATGGTTCATGGACCAAAAAAATAACCACTATCTTAGTAGGAAGATTCTATATACCAACACTCAATATTCCAAAATCAATAAAGAACTCCTTACAATTATCTTTAGGGTAAAACCATTAAGGCACCACTTTCAACATCACATAGTCCACTTGGTCTCTCATATTGACACACTCAAATATATCCTCATCCACCCTATGAAGATTAGGTGTTTTTTCCAATGGGTTTTAATCCTACAATTGTACAGCTTCCAATTCATATCATTTAACACCCAATATTCTAAAATAAGAACCTTATATTTGATAGCTTATATGACACACAATATGAAGCTTAGAAGAAAATATAACACCCATAGACATTAAAATATATTTAATTTTAAATAAATTAAATATCTTAAATAGTATTCATTATAAGAAAAACTTATTTTAGCTTGTGTTATATGCAGAAATGATTTTCTTCAATATCTTTTGTTGCATTCAAGACCCAATTTTCCCGAACAACAGTATACTAATAATAATATTACTATTTAATAATATAATTATTGCCTAACAATTGTAATGGAGGGTATGAAAAGGATTAACTAACTTATAAATATGTATATTTTCATGTTTTCATTATTTATATATTTATTATTAATAAAATTAGTATCATATAAAAGAAAAATAAATAAATTCTGAAAAAACAATCTTTTTCAAAAAGATGATTTAGTCGTTCTTTATAAATGTAATTTAATTTTTTTTTCAAATTTTAGAAAATATATTTAATAAAAACATAATTTTATTTTTTAAATAATAATATCAAAAATATCTTAGGGGGATTTTTTAGGATTTTTCTAAAAACATTTCTTGATGAATAGTGAAAAATACTGAATTTAAATAGAAAGCTACATTTTCATTTAAATAATTTATTTTTTAAAATTATATTTTAAATTAGTTTTAAAGTAAAATTATATCAATTATATATCAATTAATATAATAAATACTATTAAAATGTTTTTTGTATTGGATTTTGATATGAAAACTTTGTTAACTATTGAACATTTTCCCCTTAAAAAATAATTTCTCATCGCATCTATGGGATTAATTATAAATTAAAAATTTACAATTCTGTGAATTAAATTTTCAAAAATGGATTACATGTTTGGAATAATAATAATTTGTAATTTATAATAATTTCAATATAATTTTTTAATAAAATTTATAGTGAAAACATTAGAAATTAATTACCACAGTTAAGGTAAAAATGGGATTATTAGGGGTTAAACTGAAAAGATAAGGGTTAAAATGGTCTAAAAACAGGACCAAAGTAAATTTTATGGATATATCTAGACCTTAAACACTATATTATGAATAATTGTACATTATTGGATCTTTTTCAGCTGAAAAAAATTGGGATTTAATTTATTCTTTTCAAAAAAAATACAAGGGTTCCACTCACCTCAATTATAAATGGACACCCCATATTCTCTCTTCTTTACACCTTCAATCTATTTTTTATATACTAATACCTTACCAAATAAATTCTAAAATATTCTCCCCTCATCCTATGAGAATTATTATTGGCATAAATATAACCTAGTAAGGATTTGGTGTCATCCAATTTAATATACAAAAGGAAGAGGTAGTGTTTTTAAACGAGAATTTTTCTTACTTCTTCGTCCAAATCCATAAATTCTTATTAAAACAAAAAAATATAATAACTTTTTTATCATACATATAATGTGATATTTTTATGGTAATGGAATGATGTAAAATAGTCACCACTTCCATAAAATTGGTTGTGAAATCGTCATTCATGTATATATAGACCACCACCTCATGAACTGATATCATTTATTTTTTGATTACCTCCCATCATGGTTGGGCATGATGATGGATAAAAAGTATATATATAATATTTATAATATAATTGTTCCTATGAGGTAATTATATCATATATATATATCTCTCTCTTTTTTTACTTTCTATTCAATAAGATATACAATAACATTGCTTGTGTGTACGAAAGACAATCGCCTCACAAAGCAATGTGATTAGTCTTTCACCAACACATTTCAAGGAAAGTGATAAGGGAAAGGTTAATAATTATATGAAATATAAATGAAAAAAATATGATATTCATGAAATATTTATCATTCATCCTGGATAATATATATCATTTTCATTCTTACCTTTTCACTCAACGAAATATTTTGAGGTCATTCGGGTATGTGTGGACTACCACCTTCACGAAATGACGTGACTCTCTTTTCCTCACCACACCACATGGATGATGTAAGTAAGTGTATTTAAAAAATATTTTATTTATTATATTATTATCATTATCTTAAGATAAAATATTTCTTACCCCCTTTCGATAATGATCATTGAAAATTCAAAATGATTCTCATACGTATGTACGACCTACTGTCTCCATGAACAGAACATACTTTATTTATCAAAAAAATCATTCATTATTGATTTTAAAATTATAATATATGTATAAATATGAAAACAAAATCAGTATTATTAATCTTTATATGGTGAAACTATGTAATATGCACAAAAAACAGATCTTCAATTGAAAATATGCATGAGAAAACAGGGAAATTTACACCCAACACAATGAAAATAATGAAAGATTATTAACGAATGGGTGATAAATTGTTATAAATCGATCAGAAGTGATATTATAAATATTAATATGGTTAATTAATAAGTAAATAAATTTTTTAAAACCATTATACAAGAGTTTAAATCACTTTCAACCAAAAGGAAGCATGAGGTAATGGATTTATTTTACCCTTTTTACTTCTTTGAGATAGGTTCCATATTTTCCACATATTCTTAAATGTGGTTTATATAAAAACCATGATTTTATATTATGATTAAAATACATCAAATTATGGGTATTTACATACACATTTTATGATCTCACTCTAATTTGGATTACAATTAAATGTTATGAAATTACTAATGGATTTATGTTACAATCTCGTAATTTATTAGGATTACTCATGAATATGACTATGATAATGAAATATTATGATCCATCCCTTAATAAAATATTAATTTTCTTCTCCTAAGGTTATTTACGATAATTTAAAGAAATATTTCAATTTTTTCTCTCTTTGGTTATTAAAATGATTTAGAAATGTTTTTTAAAAAAATATTACTTTATTTCCCTCTTCACTCATAAATTTGTTCTCTTCTAAAATCTTGTTTTCTAAAAGGGATTTTAAAAAACTTTTTTAATATTAAAAAATGATTTACTAAAGAAATTTTTACCCATTTTTCACTTTTTTTTAAATGAAAGGAATTTTAATTTCATTTTACAAAAAAATGGTTTGGATTTTACCACAAATGTGAAAAGAAACCATGTTTTAACGTGTTCGGAAAGTATGGAATATTCCACCATAATGAGATAAAATTATCTTAATATACTACATTATAAATTTTCATTTTTACATTAAAAATGTAGTTTTGAAATATTTTTTATATTTTAAAAACTAATTTTTAAAATGAAAAGGATATTTTCCTCAAGAGTATTTTTAAAAATATTTTTATGGTATTTCCATTCATCAATGAAAACAACCCTTTATTATTACTCCAATTGGTATATATTTTATGGAAACCATAATTATTATTTATATATATGGTTTATGATCCCTTTTAAGATGTAATTTATTAACATTTACTTTATTGATTCATTTTTGTAGTTATTAACATTCCCTTGAAATATTCTTTTTCCACAGATAGGTAGACATTAAATTTCACTTAAATACTCATATTATTTAACATGGGTATATTTATTACATAAAATCTATATCATTATTATATATGGTGTTTTAGTTTTAATTTTATTTGATTGAATGGGTAAATATTTATAATATTTATCCTTTATTCAGTACAAATATTTAATGGTATGGAATATTGATTCAGAAATTAAATCGATTATTAGATATATATATATATATATATATATGAGGAATGCTTTGGACATGCAGTTATGGGTTGATACTATTTATAGAAATCATATTTTTGAATCGACAGGTATCATAAGGTGAGTTAGTTTTCCCAACATAATGTCTTTTGCCCATTATTTTTAAATGGTCTTGTGAAAGGTCTTCACAGTAGAGATATAGTTGGTTAAATCAGATCAGTTTATACCTAGTAGTTTTCAACCATCCAGTGAATGGTCTTGAATGTAGATGTATCATGGTCATGAGACATGATGTATAATAAATAATAATTTCTTCTTTATGAATTTAGTTACTATTCTTCATGATACTTTCACAGAAACATTATCTCTAAATGCATTTAATTATCAATTTATTGATTAAATGGAATGATTTTTCAGTTATTTACAGGTCTATATTTATTATTCCTTGTGTATTTATGTAGTCATGTTATTTAAATGAAATTTGTGTTCAGTTATATGCCCTTACATATTGATTATTATTTTTTGATTCATAACATCTTTAGTTATACTTAAATCTTACATGGAATTTGTGATCACCCTTATTTTTTTTCTTTTCTTAGGAACCCATAATGTTAACTATGTTTGATATTCAAGGATTTTATAGGGGGAATAACGTTTTTCTTAAAAAAATGATGTGGTTTTTTTTTTCAAATGTCATATGGGAATCATGTATGTATCTAGTTTACCATGACTATTATACTATTCATTCTATTCGGATGTGTGTCCATATATATTATTCCAATATAATAAATTAGAATCTAGATCCAAGATACTGGGGTCATGTTTCTAAATTTGGTATTATAGATATTTTAGTAGAAAATTAGGGAACAAGATTATAGAAAACATAGAATATGAAATATAAACCCATGATTTAATTTAATAATAAGTAGATAATAACAACCAAAAGTTTTCATAAAGAATATATTATGTCGGTTTTCCATTAAATACATCCACATCATTATACTACTATTTGATGTGGTTCTAGAATAGAGGTATATAGGTGTAATAACTCTAAAAATGATGCATTTGTCTAGACTCAATCGTCACCTAGTACATGAAAATTGTCCTTCCCATGCACCTAGTTTCATACTCTCAAGGGATATTCATAGGATAATTCACATTCTATTATAAAAACATTAGGAAATATTTAAAAAAATCCCCATAAAAATTATGTTTATGATTTAATATTGACTATGCATACAATTTTCAATTTACGTTATGTATTAAACTATTTTTGGATTAAGAATTGTTTTTTATAATAATATTACCTTGTATAGTGCATTCAATCCTTTATAAATGGATATTATAAGAAGGAATATGAACCTCATCATTTCATTTAACATAATGATTAGGAATGATTGTTTCTTTAATGGTATTACGCCAATATTTCAAAGGTAACTAGTCTCTAAAACTTTATCATCATTGAAGGAAATATTATGTTGTGATATCAAGTTAGATAATTAATTCTTTTTTGTATTAGGCTTTGAAGGGAAGAAATGTAGGAAGTGGATGATAGAGAAACTGGTTGATGATGGGAAGAAGGGAAATAATGATTTTGAAACATGTTATAATTGTAGAAAGAAACTCCATGGAACTAGATTAAAAGGAATGGGATATTTCAACATGTTTTGAGAAAAAATAAACCATAATTTGGATTTATAGTGTAAGAAAAAATATTATAATATGAAATGATTCAACTGTAAAGAGATGTGACACTATTAAAATCAATGTCTCAAGAGTCAAAGGAATATACCTCAAGAAAAGCTAATGGTACATGTTGAAGCTTATTATATTACCAAAAATGAATATTAATGATTAATGTGATTTTTTTAGACCTAATAATTATTTCATTTGAGTATTTTTTCAATGATATCCAATTTATAAGAATTATGAAACATATAAGGATTGTATTTGTGTACTTTTTTATTAAGGATTTGAAAGCATATGGTGAACAGTACTGATGGCAAAGAAAAATTATACAATGGATAGTTGAAATTAATTGGAAAAAAGTGATTTTTGATCATTAATATGTTACAAAAAATTATATAATGATGTTGGGATAGGTGGATAATTGATTTGGAAAATCTAAATTGGATAGAAATGAATACCTAGAGATTGTATAATGATATCTTGGATAAGTTTTATATACTATCAATGATGGAATTTATAGAATCTTTGTATTTAAGGAATATATCATATAATCTACGTTTTACATAAGTAATAAGGGGTAATTCATGTTTTTAATAAGGTTTTATAGAAATTTTTTGTAATTATGATGTTTAGAAAGAATACATGATGATGGTTTTTTCATGCTTGGAATGTGTCGGTTAAGGGATACTTTTAGTTTTGTCGAGGATTAATGGTAAGTTCATTTTCGGAAATTAAGTTAACTTATTTATAAATTTTGGGATCTTAATATTTTTGAATGGTCATAAGGTTAACCATTTATGAAATTTTTTATGTTGAACATTGGGAGAGGTTTTAAATATTAATATATTACTTCACCATATGGATATTTATGCATATTTGATGACCTATGCTGACCATTTTGTCATAATAATGAGTATAGGCAAAGGGAATAAATTATTATTATATTATGGATATTAAAAGTTTTTAAAAGATAATTTTAGTTCTTCTACAATTAACAAAATCCAGTTTTGGATATTCATTTCTTGGATTAAGGGATTAATTGAATATTTATTGAAGTGAAACCAAAGGATGAAATTATTCTTATGGAATAGAAACATATGAAGTAAGTATATTACCTTATATTCATTAATAGTGAAGGAATTCCTCAAAATTATGAAAATATTCTTAAAACAAAAATATTTTCATTTTAACTTTTTATCTGATGAACTAGATTTTCTATTAAATCAGCATAGATTTATGGTTTTGAGGTCCTTAATATTCCATTGATCATTCCAATTATTTTGATAAATGAACTCTATAACTATCTGTAATTATTTACTCATTTATTACATGTTAATATTTTCACATTCCACCAATCGTATCCCACATACAAACCTAGTTATGTGTTATTCTATATAAACATTTTACTTACCTTTGCCTCTTATTAAGAAGATGTTTTATTAACCCTTTTAGGATTTGGGTTTATCAAAAATGGTATTTCTAAATTTAAAACCATGATTAAATTAATCCAGTTTCATTTTTGAGGATTCAATTTATTTAAGGTGTAGAAAATTTAACTCCCAAAAATTCAAGAACAAGAACATTATATTTAATCTAGTTTTACGGTCTCTGTAGGTATATTATATCATTTAAAAAAATAATGTTCTCTATGATCTCATTAAAACATTACTCTATTGATGGACATTCTCAAAAATTACTTTACTTTTTCAATATACACATGAAAATAAATAAATAAATATTCAAAATCATAGATACATTTGAGAATAATTCATACAATTTTAGAAAAACTCATTTTAGAAATCATGGGAAACTTGATTTTGATCACGACAATTAGTTATAAGGAAACTATTTGTGATCAACTACATGATTTCTAATTTTTATTTATCCATACTATCAAACATACCTAATAAAAAGGAAGACTCTTTAACTTAGTAATCTTAGTAACCAATACACTGATATTAATTTTTCATGAACCAACTCATTCCACCACTAAAATGGGCACCTGAGATGGACCATGACATACCTAAGGAACATTCCTAATAACCCCTACTGAAAACAAGTTTTGGGGCCTCACATAATAATTTATGGGAATGTTTTATACTAAATAATTAACATATAATAAATAACTCCCTCCCACAAATATGACCTGACAATTACATAAATCATAATAGCATTCTATTAAAATAAATAGATAAAATTTAAAATAGAAACCAAATAGAGAATACAAAAAAGTAAACATATCACACTATAAATAATATCCAACCATAGACATGACCAACTAAAAATACATAGGATAAAGTAATTTTTATAAGATACATAGTAAAAATTTATAAATTCCGAAAGCTTGATAGATCAGTGTTACCAAAGTAAAAGAAATAACTAATCACCAAATACTATCTCCATGTGCTGAGTGAAAACATTAACTGGTCTGCATCCCAACATAAACCCAAACTAGAGGATCATCCATTAAAACTTAGTGGAACAAGTTGAACCTATAATGATGAAATAAATTATCATAATTTCCTAGTAAGTATCCTGACCACTTCCTAAGAATACTTATTAAATATAAATCTATTTCATTCTTTTTTTATGATACATACAATAAATATATTATTACATACCTTTCCAAAAACAAATAACATGTCAATATGTTTCAAAAACCCATTTACATTTTATATATTAAAAAAGATGTCATTTAATAAGAGACCATCATACACCCCTTTGAAAATAAAAAATTCAGAAATTATAAATAAAACCATAAAAAGGAAAGAAAATCATAATTCTAGAAACCATTTTGGAAATAGTGGAATTAGGTAACGGAAAATTTAATATATATATATATATATATATATAAAACACCAATGTAATCGTCATGGGAATATATGAACTCCGGGTAAAAAACACGGACAAGGATATAATAAAAAATAAAAAAGTAAGACCAAGGATAAATTCCAAAAATCCTACCCTAACACCTACTATTACCCTCACTGGCCAAACTCAGGGGCATAATCATATATGTAGTGAAAATTTTATCTTGGGGACACTATCTAGATAATTATTATAACTATTCATGTGTAACAATATTTTCTACCTAGATACTCTAGGTTTCCCATGACATGGAAACATATGTGGGTTCAATCAATATTCACAAAGAAATATAAAATTAAAATCACAAACAAGTCACACCATACCCTCTTATTACTTCATAAGAAACCACCCCAGTTTCCTCAAAACATATATAAAAGTAAATAATCCCCTTTAGTGGGAGTTATTGAATATATAGTAAAATAAACATTTATTTTCTAAGAAAAATGGGTTATGTTTCAAGGTATTATTTTCTTTAGAAAACCACCTTGAATGTGTCAATCAGAACTCATGAGTATCCCTTATAAAACCGAATCTCTAAAAAATTGAAAATCAAACACATGAATTTCAATAAAAATTTGATCTTTGTAGTTACATAAACACCCTTTAAAGGGTCAAAAACATCCAAATTTCATGAAAAATTAATTTATTTTAGTTTGAGAACCAATAAATTCATTAAAAACTAATTATAAATCTCAAATATACCACCTAGAATTTATTCAAACACTCAGTGTTCATGGATTTCAAAAAGTGGTTATATTATTTGAAAAAATATATAAAATCCCTATCATATTTGATAAAACTAGATTGGAAACACCTTACATTATCATAATATTCTAATTATACATGATAAAAAAAATTAAACTAAAAAATCATACATGAAAAACAATAAGATACCATAATTTTAAATTTAAATGTGTTATTAAAGAGACTAATTGCCTTTAATCTCATATAATTCACAAATAATGGTGATAATTCATCTCATCGGGACCCAAAAGGGACTATAGACCAAAATGAACCCCAAAACATTATAAATTATAAATAAAAATTATTATAGAGGAAACCCTACATCTCCATGACCATGTCAGGGAAATAATAAGAGAGGGAAAGGGGGAACAAAAAGTAAACAATGGAAGAGGAAGAGACTTGAAGGATTTGTTCTGGAAGATTCACCCTTAATCTTAAATAACACCATGAAATCACAAAAGTAGAGAGTATAAATCAAAGGAAGTACTGCCTTGGGTTGTGTGGACTTAATAGTAATGGAGAAAGAGTGATTTTGGGTTTCAAATTAAGAGAGGCAATGATGTAAATTCCAAATTTTAATGATTGTATATTGTGTGTGGTTTGGAAGCATGATGGCATAAATAGTACACAAACTATGTGCCTTGTATTGGGAACCTATAAAAACATACATGTATAGTCCACATAGTTAGACTAACCATTTATGAATCATACAATTATATACTGAACAAGTTGTTAACCTGTCACACAATTTTTCACACTATTACTTTTAACTATTCACTAACTATACAACCTAAACTACATACCAAAATACTCATAATTTAAAGGTAAATTGACCTATAAAGATAAACAAATATGCTTAAAAATCAATAAAACAATAAGGGAAAAAATATTTGGGCATGATAGTATAACTATATATAATTTATAACCTAGTTATGAAGAAGTGTTTACTTTTTTAAAGTGTCAGAAATAATTTAAAAAGTGGTTTCCTACAAAATATATTTGTGCAACTCTAATTAACAGAACCTATGGTTATCAATTTTCTTTATTATTGTTACATAAGGATTGTTTATTTAGATTGTATGTCTTTTGTGTATTGAACACTAGTTGTGGGTAGTTTGGGTGTGGGATGTAAAGTTCTGATAGAACATTATTTTATTATGGTGTGCATAGACTAGCATGACTAATTTCCTATAGTTATTTTTCCAAATGTGAGATATAAATAACATTAATAACATTTTAATAATATATATATTTTCCATTTTAATGATATTAATCATTGGTGTCCTTTAATTGAGTGGTTTGAGGGAGGGGATAATCAAGAATCACCAATACTAGTGCATCAACCGCATAAGTATTAAAAGCTCAAAAGAATATTTTAGGAAACCCAACAATTATATGTATATATATATATTCATTTAGAATGATTTTTCATTAGATAACAATACAAATCACACCCTATAACCAATAGTTTTACTTTTCATGGAGATTATACACCTAATCAAATTATTTTACAACATTTCAATAAATCCTAAAAATATTCATCTCACATGATACCATTTATAAATATCATACATGATATTCTCCTTTGTAACCTGGGGAATGGAAATATGGTGATATTAGAATACTAGTAAGAGTAAACATAGCATATTTCAATCAAAGATCATAAATAAACATAAGATGATCATGTAGGTATGAGAAAATAATCTTGGTTCTTGGAAATTACAGAGTATAATACATCCAATGAGGATAAAATTTTATTAAGAGGCAAAGGATGGATGAGGCCAAAAAAAGGTCAAGGTGGCCTAAAGTGGTGTAGACCTAAAGCATCATCATGAACCAAAATAATTCACTCAGGGTGAGGGATCCAATGTAACTAAAAATAATACTTGGATTAGTAGGTGAATCCCAAGACACCAGGAGTTTTGTGACTTTTTTTGCCTTTTCTCCACATGTGATTAAGATCAATACTATCACAAAGGATACTTTTACAATTTCTAATTAAGTAAGTGAATCCCCAGGGTATATTGACCGCACCTTGGATTGACTGGAGAAGAACCATGGAGTCAGTCTCCACCTGATAAAGATAGAAGTCATGGGAGCTACACAATTCCAAACCATTGAGAAATTTTAAAGCCTCAATGAAGAAGGAGTCTCACTGCTCTAAACTTAGGAAGAAAGAAAAAATCATGGATCCCTGGTGATCAAGGATTGTTCCTCAACTGTTCATGAAACCATTCGAGCTTGACTCATAAACAATCAGTTTAAATCCCATTGTGGTGGGTTCCAGTAATCCCAATTATTGTGTAACAACACACATAATGGTAGAAGAGAGGTTCCATAGGTAGAAAAATGTCCCTATAGGGAGGGAGGGAGGCCACCTCGCTTGACCATTGGTGAAAGTTCCATCATTAAATCCCTCACCCTAACTATAATATTTTTAGTGGAGATAAACATACCCTGGTATCTAGCCTTATTACGGGAGTTCTAATTGACCTAGTAGCCCACCGTGAAAAACATAGCCTGTGTTGTATATAAGGCCCCGGCCTTAAACCTTACTTAATATTGAATTAAATGAATAATTCACGTCAAGGATCTTTTCAGGTTTAGAGTTTTAGAGAATTATAACATAACTATTACATCTCAAAAGATTACAAAGTAGTCACTTCTACTAAGTTTCCATAATAAAAAAAACTCTTAAAAGAAACATGTCTAGTTCCATGTTTTATATAGGATGGAATTCCCTTGATCCCATCCTTGACCTTATTCCACATTAAGTCCTGTGAAAACATTTCAAAAAAAACTTGGGGTGAGCATAAAAATCTCCGTAAGGGATACAGAAAGAATGAAAACTGTTAGTTTTTCAAACATCAAATAAACCATATATACTCTATCAAAGTAATACCTTCACCTTCATGAAGTAGTAAAAACTCTGCACTGAATAAAGTATCATTACTTACCTTTTTGTAACCAAAGGATTACAATAAAATCCATAAAAAGAACACCTAACATATATAAAGGTAACTTGGTACATAAACATACTTAAGTGGAATAACCATACGGTCGACTTCCACACATATCACTTAATGGAATAGCCATACGGCCAATTTCCATACATACTTAATGGAATAGCCATACGGCCGACTTCCATACCCAATGCATTGGAGGTTATAACGTAACCACCCGTCCTGGTATTCACGGCACCACCCGTCATATGGTTTATAACGTAACCACCTGTTAAAATGTCCAAGTACCAATATAAAATCATAAAACATAAAACCAATATAAAGGAATGATAACATTTCCGCATTTCAATCACAATATATCATAAATATATTGACATAATAGAATCCTTTTTCCAAACCATTTTCTATACCAAAATACATAAAAGATTATATGGTATTTATTTTATTCTAAAAACATTACGTCTTGTTGAGAAAGCCAAAGACCAAATAATACTTGCGGCGGCGGAAAAGGTCATTGTCACCGCGTACGTTAAAAGAAACATTACTTTTTGTCATTTTTTAAAACGCTTCGTAGAAAAAGATTCCTTTTGTATAAAATTAAAGTTCAAAGGGGTTTATACACCGTATAAAAGAAAGTTGTGTATAAAACGAAATATGCCTCAATGAAAGTAGATTGAGACGAAGTCCCTTACCTCGGTTCCGACTTGACTCGATCGTTCTTTAACGTCCTGAATAATAAACTTGAGTTAATTTATACTTGATTAAGAAACTTTTTAAAGTTCATTATTCCTTTTATATAACTTATTTCCATGTTATAAACATTATGTAACCATTTAAGTTAATAATGTTTGTTTTGTCAATATTTGGTTCTTAAGTCGAAAGTGGACTTCTTACAATTACATGTTGTTCGTGTGGTCAAAGGTTCTTCATATCTAGAATTAAATTCCCTATTTAGATATAATATGTATCATATATATCCAGAATATACATGTATTTATAATATTAGATAATCATTTAGAGATAAGAAATGAAATGCACCGTTCATGGAGACGGTAAGTTGTACGTACGCATGAACGCTACTTTCATTTATTTGTCATATTAATGGAATTAAAACTAAATGAGAGGTATGTATATTTTAATTCCAGAATTATATTCATCATTTAGATATATCATTAATTATATATATCAATTATATACATGTACTTTTAATAGTACATTACATTTGGGGATAAGAAATGAAATGCACCGTTCATGGAGACGGTAAGTCATACGTACGCATGAACACTACTTTCATTTCTATCTCATACTTTAATGGAAAGAAATAATAATGATATATAGGTATATTATAATTCCAGTATAACATCATATATAATAACTTTAAATCCATCCTTTACACGTCGAACATATGGCATTAACGAATCACATCACTTTGAGGGGGCGGTAGTCTGCACTTCCTTAAATGAAGATATCGTGTTTACCCATAATGGAAACCATAAAGGTATGCCCAAAATGAAAAATACAGAAGCTTAAAGAAAAAATAAACATATTATATATCATATATAAAAATAGTGACATCATAATGGCCACCTTTTAAGGTGTTAAATGAGTATTGAACAATCATCGTTTCGGGAGGCAGAATTTCGCCATCCACGGAAACCGTATGTTCTTTAACCATTTGGTGTAGTTGTGTGAGAGTGTAGCTCGAATAAATCTTATAACAACATCCTAGTATAATGAAGATACTGGTTTTGTTACAAAAGAAGTAAATAAAAAGAGTTTAGAGGGTTGAAGAAGCAAAATAAAACAAATGAACAAGAGAGAATGAATTACCTTTAAAACTGTAACTCCTTTTGATTTGAGCCTAAAGGCTTCCTTTGAAAGGATTCTTCCCAAAGGGAATCCTCTAAGATGAGTAGAGGGATGTGGAGAGAGTAAATGGTCAGGGTTTGGCCGAGCCAAAGGCTTGAGGAGTGTGTGAAATGAGGTAGAGGTGGGGGCCTTTTATAAGAGGAGAGGAGGGGCACTTTTGGAAAGTAATGAAATATTACATTATTTGAAAATGTGTTTCGGTTTTAAAAGGTCCCAAATTGATATAATTCATGGATAAGGTGATAAGGGTTCGAAATCCACTCATCAAATTGGTTTTGGACATGTTTAGTGCATAGATTTTACATTATCTTTCCATTTTATTTAAATCGTCAAATAATGATGTCATCACTGCATCATTATTATGTCATAAATAATTTAATTTATTTAATGTCTAAAAATTATAAAAAAAATTCTATTATGTAGGAAATCGTTTTAGCTTTCCAAGGACTATTTATAATAAAAAATCGGATCTCAATAACCCCATGTACAAATTGTTTTCGTAAAACATATTACGTTTGTGTCATTTTTACTTTTACATTAAATAAAACGTTATTTATGTCATTTCCCAACCAAAGTGTCTCCATGGGGTCCCCAAGTAGACCCATGGATTTTCTTGGTCTGCAATGACAAAACCAATGAGGGTAGGACATGTGTAAAGCTCATCTTATTTTATTAAAACATCATTTTTACATTAAACTACACTAATTACCACTAATCGCGATTAAGAACTTAATAAGTTACTATTCACCCAAAAATTATTATAATCTCATTGAACCACATTTTACATCTTAATGACAACCATGTATGTCGGATTTTTGAAATTCAAAACACAATTATGGCAAAATTTCATTTAAACGGAAAATCAGTCTTTATAAGTACCACTTAGTGGTTTCACTATTCATCAAAAATTGAAGTTTTTCAGAAAATTACTAAAAATTCACCCTAAGCTATATTTGATATTACGAATTAAAAAATGAAGTATATTTTACAAAATTCAAAACATATAAGTCACATTAATTAATTTAATAATTAATTCCCGCTGTCAGAGCAAATAGCGTGTTTTTATGAAACAATAAGTATCAAAAGATTGACACTAGTTTAAGTCCGATTTCAAAGTGAAATTAATTCCAACGACCAGTATTGGATTTAATGGTAAAAATATTTTCTAATTTCACTTTAAAACCAATTAAAAAGATAATCTAATCATATTAAAAATTAGATTAAAAGAGGTTTTGAATTAAAATACAACATTTTACACTATTTATTTAAAAAAATGAACTTTATCAGAAAGGTACCAAAAATTTACACAAAGTAAATTTTGATGTCCCGATTCTAAAGAAGAGTTATATTTGGTCCAATAGAATTTATAAGATCGATCAAAACTATATTTAATGACGGTTCTCCGTCAAAAGGTGATAAGTGGACCTTTCGTGAAAATTTGGGTATAAATGCCTAAAATTGAACTCTTTCCGTATTTTAAGCCTTTATCTTTTATTGGGTAAATGTAAAAACATTTAAAAACATATATAATCATATTTTAGTTATTTCTATCCATTCCCGCCAGTACAACGGCTACTCATTAACTAACATTTAAAATAATATTATTTTATTACTTGTGTGCAACGTAAGTTTTCAAAGAAACTCATCGTTGCGTACCGAGTATGCTATCGAACGTAGAAACCCCTTTTAATTAAAATTAATATTTAATTCGTAAATATTAATAAATATGAAAATTCTTTATTCTTTATTTACCTGGGATGTTACATCCTTCCCCCCTTTTGGGAATTGCGTCCTCGCAATTTTATTCACTTATCAAAATAAGTGGGGGTATTTATCCCTCATAGCATTTTCAGATTCCCACGTTGCCCCTTCAATCACATGGTTTTTTCACAAAACCTTTACCTGATGAATCACCTTATTAAGTAACACCTGCTCCCTGTGGTCAAGAATCTGGACCGGTTGTTCCTCATAAGATAGGTTCTCTTCCAGCTGAACTACCTCTGGACTCAAAACATGAGATGGATCTGGCATATACTTTCTCAACATTGAAACCTGAAAAACATTGTGTACCTGAGATAAAATCGGAGGTAAAGCCACCCGGTATGCAACTGATCCAACTCTCTCCAGAATTTCATATGGTCCAATAAGCCTTAGACTCAGCTTTCCTTTCTTACCAAATCTCATCACACTTTTCCAAGGAGAAACCTTGAGAAAAACATGATCACCTACCTCGAAAGATAGATCCTTCCTCTGGTTATCCTCATAACTCTTATGCCTGCTCTGAGCTATTCTCATGTGCTTCTGAATCAACTGAACTTTTTCTACCATCTCTTCTACCAATTCTGGTCTCATCAGCTTCCTTTCACCCACTTCATTCCAAAATGCTGGAGTTTGACACCGCTTCCCATATAATGCCTCAAATGGTGCCATCTGTATACTGGAATGAAAACTATTATTATAAGAAAACTCAACCAAAGAAATATGTTGGTCCCAACTTCCCTGATAATCCATAGAACAAGCTCGTAGCATATCCTCTAATGTCTGGATTGTTCGTTCTGACTGCCCATCTGATTGAGGATGAAAAGCTGTACTAAAATTTAATTTCGTACCCAATGACATCTGAAGGCCTTTCCAAAAGTTAGATGTGAACCTGGGATCACGATCAGATACAATGGAGAGAGGAACTCCATGTAACCTGACTATCTCTTTAAGATACAAACGGGAAAGTTGATCTATAGAGAAAGTATCTCGTATAGAAAGGAAATGAGCAGATTTGGTCAAGCGATCAACAATAACCCAGATTGCATTATTACCTCAAGATGTCCTTGGTAATCCCACAACAAAGTCCATGGATATGTTTTCCCATTTCCACTACGGCACTGGTAAAGGTTGAAGCATCCCTTTCTATAACTGCTGCTCTGCTTTAACTTGTTGACATGTCAAACACTTCACAGTAAAATCATAAATGTCTCTTTTCATTCCATCCCACCAGTAATACTCCCGCAGATCTCTGTACATCTTAGTACTGCTAGGATGAACTGAAAACGGGGAACTATGAGCCTCGCATAACAACTCATTCTTCAACTGTGAATCACAAGGCACACATAACCTCTTCCCAAACCTCAAAAAACAAACACAAACTTATCCAAGAACTCATGAAAGATTTTATTCATAAGGTCCATGAATACAGCAGGTGAATTGGTAAACCCAAAAGGCATAACTACAAATTCATAATGGCCATATCTAGTACGGAACGCAGTCTTCGGAACGTCTTCTTGTTTTACTTTCAACTGATGGTACCCCGACCTCAAGTCAATCTTAGAAAAATACTGAGCTCCCTGGAGCTGATACCACTTCATTCGATGGCCCAACATCTGCTGAAGTTGTTGCAAAGGATTTCACCACCCCTTTCTGCTTGTAGTCTGGCTGCATTCCCCCAGTTGAGTTCTTCTTTGGACACTCATTTTCATAATGACCCATTTCATTACACTTAAAACATCTTACTGTTGGCTTTTCATTTCCTGCTTGATCATCTTCCTTACAGTTACGAGCAATATGAACAGACTTACCACACTGAAAGCACTTACCAGACTTGGATAAAAATTCTCCAGGATGCATTTTACCACACTTCTCACAGGATGGATATTTGGTTTTCTTACCTCCTTGCTTCTTTGATGAATTCTTCCCCTTTGCCTGCCAACTAGAACTCTTATTCTGTTGTTTGTCATAGAACACCTGATCATCGGAAAACTCCATTTCCACCTTCTCCGCACATCGAACAAGTTTTTCATAACTTTTGAACTCACGAGAAGTTAAATCCCTTCGATACTTTGGCTTTAACCCTGAGTAAAAACGGTTTATTTTACTATCAAGATCTCGTATGAAGTTTGGAGCATACCTAGCCAATCAAGTGAACTTTTCTTCATAAGCAGCCACTGAATCATCCTCCTGCCTCAATTATAGGAACTGTTTTTCCATCCTAAGACGAACCACCTTAGGAAAATATTTCTCAAGAAATATACATTTGAATTCGTCCCAGTGAAGATCCTCAATCTCATCACTATCCCTTATATTTTTCACCATAGACCACCACTGATCAGCTTCTCCTTCAAAACGGTAAACAGCAAGACTAACCTTTTGATGTTCTGAACACCCCATGACATCAAAAATCTTCTCCAGTGCTTTAATCCACCCTTCATTTTGCACAGGGTCAGATGATCCTCTGAATGATGGGGGATGTTGCCTCATGAAATGTTCCACCACAGACATGTTCCTCTGCGGTTGATCTGGCTGATCTCGTGCATGGATACTACCACCATTTGTAGCCTGAGTCAACTGTGCCATCACTACAACAAACTGTTCAGTTCTGATTCCGACCATCTCAGGTTGCTGATTTGGAAGGTTATCTTCCTCCTGATGTCGTCCCAACTTAGCTACTTTGTTTCCTCTACGGAAAACCATTCTGAACACAGAAATATCTTAGGTGAAGCAACATGGTAATCCGTAAATGCTATATCATTTCAATCATATTATAATTTAACACTTTTCTAACTCCTAAAGTTGTCTAAACCGACCTTTGATACCAACTATAAGGCCCCGGCCTTAAACCTTACTTAATATTGAATTAAATGAATAATTCACGTCAAGGATCTTTTCAGGTTTAGAGTTTTAGAGAATTAGAACATAACTATTACATCTCAAAAGATTACAAAGTAGTCACTTCTACTAAGTTTCCATAATAAAAAAACTCATAAAAGAAACATGTCTAGTTCCATGTTTTATATAGGATGACATTCCCTTGATCCCATCCTTGACCTTATTCCACATTAAGTCATGTGAAAACATTTCAAAAAAAACTTGGGGTGAGCATAAAAAGCTCAGTAAGGGATACAGAAAGAATGAAAACTGTTAGTTTTTCAAACATCAAATAAACCATATATACTCTATCAAAGTAATACCTTCACCTTCATGAAGTAGTAAAAACTCTTCACTGAATAAAGTATCATTACTTACCTTTTTGTAACCAAAGGATTACAATAAAATCCATAAAAAGAACACATAACATATATAAAGGTAACTTGGGACATAAACATACTTAAGTGGAATAACCATACGGTCGACTTCCACACATATCACTTAATGGAAGAGCCATACGGCCAATTTCCATACATACTTAATGGAATAGCCATACGGCCGACTTCCATACCCAATGCATTGGAGTTTATAACGCAACCACCCATCCTGGTATTCACGGCACCACCCGTCATATGGTTTATAATGTAACCACCCATTAAAATGTCCAAGTACCAATATAAAATCATAAAACATAAAACCAATATAAAGGAATGATAAAATTTCCACATTTCAATCACAATATATCATAAATATATTGACATAATAGAATCCTTTTTCAAAACCATTTTCAACACCAAAATACATAAAAGAGTATATGGTATTTATTTTATTCTAAAAACATTACGGCTTGTTGAGAAATACAAAGACCAAATAATACTCGCGGCGGCGGAAAAGGTCGTTGTCGCCGCGTGCGTTAAAAGAAACATTCTTTTTGTCGTTTTGTAAAACGCTTCGTAGAAAAATATTCCTTTTGTATAAAAGTAAAAGTCAAAGGGGTTTATACACCGTATAAAAGAAAGTTGTGTATAAAACAAAATATGCCTCAATGAAAGGAGATTGAGACGAAGTCCCTTACCTCGGGTCCGACTTGACTCGATCGTTCTTTAACATCCTGAATAATAAACATGAGTTAATTTATACTTGATTAAGAACCTTTTTAAAGATCATTATTCCTTTTATATCACTTATTGCCATGTTATAAACATTATGTAACCATTTAAGTTAATAATGTTTGTTTTTTCAATATTTGGTTCTTAAGTCGAAAGTGGACTTCTTACAATTACATGTTCTTCGTGTGGTCAAAGGTTCTTTATATCCAGAATGAAATTCCCGATTTGGATATAATATGTATCATATATATCCAGCATATACATGTATTTATAATATTACATAATCATTTACAGGTAAGAAATGAAATGCACCGTTCATGGAGACGGTAAGCCGTACGTACGCATGAACGCTACTTTCATTTCTTTGTCATATTAATGGAAATAAAACTAAATGAGAGTTATGTATATTTTAATTCCAGAATTATATTCATCATTTAGATATATCATTAATTATATATATCCATTATATACATGTACTTTTAATAGTACATTACATTTGGGGATAATAAATGAAATGCACCGTTCATGGAGATGGTAAGCCGTACATACGCATGAACGCTACTTTCATTTCTATCTCATACTTTAATGGAAATAAAAACTAATGATATAGAGCTATATTATAATTCCAGTATAACATCATATATAATAACTTTAAATCCATCCTTTACACATCCCACATATGGCATTAACGAATCACATCACTTTGAGGGGGCGGTAGTCCGCACTTCCTTAAATGAAGATATCGTGTTTACCTATAATGGAAACCTTAAAGGTATGCCCAAAATGAAAAATACATAAGCTTAAAGAAAAAATAAACATATTATATATCATATATAAAAATAGTGACATCATAATGGCCACCTTTGAAGGTGTTAAATGAGTATTGAACAATCATCGTTTCGGGAGGCAGAATTTCGCCATCCACGGAAATCGTCTATTCTTTAACCATTTGATGTAGTTGTGTGAGAGTGTAGCTCGAATAAATCTTATAACAACATGATTGTATATTTAAGATACTGGTGTTGTTACAAAATAAGTAAATAAAAAGAGTTTAGAGGGTTGGAGAAGCAAAATAAAACAAATGAACAAGAGAGAATGAATTACCTTTAAAAGTGTAACTCCTTTTGATTTGAGCCTAAAGGATTCCTTTGAAAGGATTCTGCCCAAAGGGAATCCTCTAGGATGAGGAGAGGAATGTGGAGAGATTAAATGGGCAGGTTTTGTCCGTGCCAAAGGCTTGAGGAGTGTCTGAAATGAGGTAGAGGTGGGGGCCTTTTATAAGAGGAGAGGAGGGGCACTTTTGGAAAGTAAAGAAATATTACTTTATTTGAAAATGTGTTTCGGTTTTAAAAGGTCCCACATTGATATAATTCGTGGATAAGGTGATAAGGGTTCGAAATCCACTCATCCAATTGGTTTTGGACATGTTTAGTTCATAGATTTTACATTATCTTTCCATTTTATTTAAATCGTCAAATAAGGATGTCATCGCTGCATCATTATTATGTCATAAATAATTTAATTTATTTAATGTCCAAAAATTATGAAAAAATACTATGATGTAGAAAATCGTTTTAGCTTTCCAATTACTATTTATAATCAAAAATCTGTTCTTTATAACCCCATGTAAAAATTGTTTTCGTAAAACATATTATGTTTGTGTCATTTTTACTTTTACATTAAATAAAAAGTTATTTATGTCATTTCCCAACCAAAGTGTCTCCATGGGGTCCCCAAGTTGACCCATGGCTTGTCTTGGTCGGCCATGACACAACCAATGAGGGTAGGACATGTGTCAAGCTCATCTTATTTTATTAAAGCATTATTTTTACCTTAAACTACACTAATTACCACTAATCGCGATTAAGAACTTAATAAGTTACTATTCACCAAAAAAAATATTATAATCTCATTGAACCACATTTTACTCCTTAATGACAACCATGTATGTCGGATTTTTTAAATTCAAAACACAATGATGGAAAAATTTCATTTAAACGGAAAATCAGTCTTTATAAGTACCACTTAGTGGTATCACTATTCATCAAAAATTGATGTTTTTCAGAAAATTACGAAAAATTCACCCTAAGCTATATTTGATATTACGAATTCAAAAATGAAGTCTATTTTAAAAAATTCAAAACATATAAGTCACATTAATTAATTAAATAATTAATTCCCACTGTCCGAAAAAATAGCGTGTTTTTATGAAACAATAAGTATCAAAAGATTGACACTAGTTTAAGTCCGATTTCAAAGTGAAATTAATTACAACGAACACTGTTGGATTTAATGGTAAAAATATTTTCTAATTTCACTTTAAAACCAATTAAAAAGCTAATCTAATCATATTAAAAATTAGATTAAAAAGAGGTTTTGAATTAAAATACAACATTTTACACTATTCATTTAAAAAAAATGAACTTTATCAGAAAGGTACCAAAAATTTACACAAAGTAAATTTTGATGTCCCGATTCTATAGAAGAGTTATATTTGGTCCAATAGAATTTATAAGATCGATCAAAACTATATTTAATGACGGTTCTCCATCAAAAGGTGATAAGTGGACCTTTCGTGAAAATTAGGGTATAAATGCCTAAAATTGAACTCTTTCCGTATTTTATGCCTTTATCTATTATTGGGTAAATGTAAAAACATTTAAAAACATATATAATCATATTTTAGTTATTTATATCCATTCCCTCTAGTAAAACGGCTACTCCTTAACTAACATTTAAAATAATATTATTTTATTACTTGTGTGCAACGTAAGTTTTCAAAGAAACTCATCGTTGTGTACCGAGTACGTTATCGAACGTAGAAACCCCTTTTAATTAAAATTAATATTTAATTCATAAATATTAATAAATATGAAAATTATTTATTCTTTATTTACCTGGGATTTTACATTGTATGCTCATGTGCATGGTACATAGAAACATGGAACCAAGACTGGATAAAATCATCCCTCGACGGACCCTAAACCTCCCATCCAACTACATCAGTGAAGGTGTTCTAGATGAGTTCGGCTGAATCACTCTCAAAGAAAATATGTGAGGATGACTCTTCCTTGGGTCCATGATAGTAGTGGAATTTGGAAGCAATAGTAACCCCTTTCATTACAGAGCTTCATTGATTAGTATAATAATGTGTCACAAACATAAGAATAGAAATAATAACATATTTCAAGGCTAACCATTGAGGCATTCTCATAATAATTGGTTCTACTAATCACCTTCCCATAACATAGTGGACTTAAGCTAACAACATATATCCCTTAACATAGTGAACATTGGATAATTACCATTTTTCCATATTGATATTATGAGTTATAAAACTTTACCGAATGAATTATAGGACTATAATGTAAACATCCATCATGTAATGATAAATCATACGTATGTGCGCCACATGATAATGAAAACATTCATACATCTATTAAGGCTTACTTAAACCATGAAAAATAAAAGGGAATCATGAAAATATTATCATAAAATGATCACAATTCATCTAGGGAATAATATATATATGGTATCCCTATATTATATACCTACTGAATCATAAGATAAAACAAAGGATTTAAAAATAAATTAATAAAACTTTTATAAGATAAATAGAATATTTATTTTAAGAAAAATAAGGAATATGATTTTTTATAATATTTATTTTATAATATAATATTGAAAAAATAATGGGTGTAGATATTTAATTATAATTCTAAGAAACTATATATAGTAATCTTAATTATGAATGGGTATTATAAAATTAGGAAATTCATCCTTAAAAAATGTTTTTAAAAAATAGAAAATTATTTTCACACATTTGTAAAGAGAGTCAAAGATGATGGAAAAAAGCCATACAAAAAAGTGAAAATAAAATTACTTTAATAGAGAAAGTAAATTAAATTGAAAATTAACATATTAAATCATATAATAAGATAATATTAAATCCCTAAAACAAAAAATAATATGGACATGGAAGACAAAGATTCTCAATCGTAAATAAGATATACGGTTTACTAAAATTAAATGTTTCCTTTAGGGAAAATTGTAAACCAAATGGATAAGAAATTGTAATAATAAATGTAAAAATACTGAAAAATATAAGAGAATAAAATATAGGTTGTTTTAGAATGAAATATGATACAATTTCCATGATGGAAACTTATTCATCAAAATCATGAATTTAAAAATGAGATTAGAAAGAAAAGACTTACTGTTACTATTGACTTCCCTGAAAGTTATTTAAATTCATTGAAAATAAGAGAAACCTACTTAATAATATATTTAATAAATTTATTTATATCTATTAAATTTTATATTCTTCAATTATAATCATTCAATACACTTATATTACATAGTTAATGATTATTTTCGTCATTAGAAATTGGAAATTTTCATTATTTCTTACAAGTTTTAAAATGGTGATGTCAGTCCCCATTATCTAATACCAATTTCATCATCCAATGATTATTCAAGGTAGTTGAATATATTTTTTATAATTATTTATGTTTTACTTTATTTATTTAATGGAGTTTATGGGTATGGTTTTCGATAATGGAAACCATGAAGAACATTTTTTAGGCCATTTACTGAAAACCATGAGTTATTTTATAATTATTGTTATTTTCATTTTATATTTATAAAAAAATGTTTATGACATTTATTAATCCTTAATATCATATTTTTTTTATTAATTTATTGGTATTTATTCATGGTAAAAATTGTGAAGCTTATATATCATTATTCATGATGGTGATTAATCCAACACAAACAAGAATATGATATACTTGTGAATGAATAAGAGTTTAGAGATATATAAAAGTAGTACAAGTTTATAAATAGAATAATTAAGTAAATATATCACAATTACAGTGTAGGATGGGATTTATACATATTTTATCTGGTAAATTTATTGAAAAATACAAAATAAATAACATAGATACTTACTTGATGAATTATCTCTTTCTCAACATGGGTTCATTTGGATCAAAGGATGTAGAATTACTTCTTGGAACCAGAAACTTTAAAATATATATGAAGAATTTAGGAGAGGATAAATTAATATTGATTCAAAAGATAACCAAAAGGTTTGGTAGTTTTTTGAGGGTTAGAAGAGGGTTCTATTTATAAGTTAGTTTTGAGTTACATTTTCGCAATTATTCATTTTTTATAGTTTAAGGTTATAATTTTAAATTGAAAGGGGATAAAACTTGTAAATTAATATACATAGGATAATTTTTTTTTTAGAAATCCCTCATTCACACATTTTGTAATAAGTTTTTATGATATTTTATTTTTTATCACTTAGTTTAATTCCTTTTACATGTTTTACCTTTACTATTCTAATTCAATATTTTACTTTGTAACTTATTTTTATGATTAAAAATTAAATTAACTACCATACCTAATTTTAAGGTTAAAATTAAAAATATATACTCCATTTAATCTAAATCAATTTTTACATATGGTAATTTTAAATTTTAAACGAAGACAATATATATATATATATGACCAGTTTTTATAGAAAAAGAACTTTTAAAACTTATGGGTTATTAATATTATTTCATATCATTTAAAATTTAAATGATATTTGATCTATTTTTTTATTCATTAATGAATAATATTTTATTAATCATTATAAATTTATCAATTAAATTTAATAAGGTGAAAAAATCATAATACTTAAAAAATTTGTTCTCTGAAAAATATCATCATATAATTTTAACAATACCCTACTAAAATTATTTATTCATATTATAAGCACTTAATTTTATTAATAAATAGGAATTAAATTTTTTATTTTAATTTTATAAATACATCAAACCATCCTTTAATAAAAATAATAATAAGTAATTCATAAAGATATATTTTTATAATAAAATATTTTAATTAAATATTATCTTTTTTTAATTCATTATAAAATTGTATTATTTTTAAAAAAATTACTAAAAAATAAGCAAATTTAATATACCAATTAGATACATGCATACCCAATGGCCATATATTAAATGACCAAATTTCCAATGACTATATTTATAATGACCATATTTCCAATGGCCATATATATAATGGATAAAATTTATTCCAATATATAGATTTATATAGATTATTTAGAATCATTCATACTATTCATTTAATTTTATATCAACATGTTTATAGTATTTCTAATTCCCCATTATATTTACATATATTCAATGAGGTGATGGTAATCAACTAAAACTAGATAGATAAGGGTTACTTATTCATGGAAATTTTATTTACTTGTAGTTTTATTATTCTTGTATTTTTATTAATGATGTTTTAAATTTAATTTTCATAATATATTACTATTAATCTTATAATGTAATTTTATATTTCATTAAAAAGTATCACAGATAATTTTAGTGTAATGTTGTGTGTGAAAAAATCTATTCAATAAATTATTTATTTAAATGAAAAATATATAGTAAAACCTTGGGCTATTATATTCTACCCCATTAAAATAATTTCACACTAAAAATTTCATTACTCTAATAAAGAAAATTAGGGTACTTATGACTCATTACATATTTAAGTTCCCATGTTGTATCCACAAACATTTCATTCATTCATAAAACTTTAACTAGGTGAGTGGTATTTGTTTGTATTATTTGATCTCTATGATCCAATATTTCGATTGGTTGTTTCTCATAAGAGAGTTCGTGTTCTAGTTATACAACATCGGTAATTAATACATGTCAAGGGTTAGTTATGTACTTTCCTAAAAGTGATACATTGAACATATCATGCACATGAGAAAAGATCAGTGGAAGTACACGACCATAACCTACCTCTCCCACATGATCAGGGATTTCAAATGGGGGGGATGTATCAAGGGATTAACTTTACATTCATAAAAATTATAATAACCTTATTCAAGTATGACATTTGAAGGAATTATTTATATCTGACTTCGAAATCCAGATCTCATAGATGATTATCAATATAGCTCCTTTTTTGATTTGCGAATTTTTTTTATCATTGATTGATTTAATTCATATCCATTTTATCTTTAGAAATATCTTGTCTCATTAGTTTACACTCTCTAGCATTGTACTAACATGTTCTAGTTCTACACCTATACCCATTCAAAGCCTTATCTTCTTCCATATTAATTATAAAATGGAAAAAAAATTACATGAGAAATCTACTTTGGGAATGTGATGATCTTATCTTCCTTTTAAATCAATTGAATGGGATCTCATCATAACTTATAAATTTTGAATGGTGATTTTTTATTGACCATTAGTCAATGGATGAAAGGTTTTTTCGAAGATCAACTATGTATCAAATTCTTGTTGAAGATTTCTCTAGAATTTCAAGGTTAACCTCAGATCTTGATCCGATACAATTGAGATTGGTGCAATATAAATATGTACCACCTCCTTTATGAACATCTTGGAAAGTTGATCAAGTGATAAATATTCTTGAATACCAATGAAATTTAATGAATTCATAATATTATAAACTAAAACCCAAATAGTATTATAACCATTATAACATTTAGGAAGATCTAACACAAAATCAAGGGTGTTATTCTCCTATTTCAGTATTGGTATGAGAAATGGTTTTATCATACCCTTTGAGTTTTTTCATTCCATATTAACTAGTTGGTATGCCAATAATTTAGATACACACTATAAAATATCGCTATTTATATTTTACAACGTCAAATGATTCTTAATATCTCAATACATCTTTTTGATTCCATCATGGATATTGAATGGAAAGTAATGATAGTCCTCAAAAAACTCTTCATTCAATATTTGTATTTATGGAACACATATTCATTTCCTAAAACTTATAATTATATTATTTTCAAATGGAAACTCAAAAATATTCTCAACCATCTTCTATATCTCCATATCCTTCTTCCATACCTCATTGATATTTACATTGATGAATTTTTTAATAGTCATTTTGGATGATTCGATTTTTCCTCTCTCTTTATGGTTTCAAGGTTAATCATTAACAAAACCATGATTATTGGATTTCATTAAATCCTATTCATTGATAAGTTATCATGATCCCTCATACTCAAAGATTCATCCTCCTTATTTTTCTTCCTGTGAAGGTAATGTAATGAGTAACCATAGTCTTTTATCAACATCATCCATGTGCTTTGGTGTATGTTCTACTATTTTTGTTTGAATATATAAGGAAAGATCTTATTATTAGTATATATTTCACACTTCTCATCATAGAGATAATGTATCCATGTGTTCAATGAAAATATTTACCCTACTATCTCCGAATCATGATTTGAGTAATTTTTTACATGAATATTTAACAGTCAAGATGCACAAGCTACCACTATGAAATTATACCTAAGGAAACATCCAATACTTTCTCTGATTCATCACTATATATTACAAACCCTTTTCCACTATAGGGTTATTTCATTATAGGTATAATGAACAAACCTCTGTTGAGATACTTTTAATTTTCATTATATTCACCTATCTATTATAACTTACCTCCTTTTAGAGTTAACATAGTTAATGGATTTTATGGTCTTAAAAAATTTCTGAAAAAACATCAATAATAACAAACAAAATCCAAGAAAAATAAGGTTATTTGTTATAGTGTTTATTCTAGTACATTCTTAAGTAACCTTTTTCTTTGAACATTCATTGGATATACCCTATATTTTTTATTATATGGCATAAGAATGATACTTTCTACATCTGAAATTCCATATTAAAAAATTTTTCATAAAATTTATTCTTTCTCAGGGTATTAAACCCAATCCTCAAATGATATTCATGTTCTTATAAAATCTATGAATATATGATAATATTAACTATAAATACTACCAAACTTCTCTTGAGAAAATATCTAAAGACTATATTAATAAGATCCATGAAGATAACAGGTTTATTTATTAGTCTTGATATAATCACTAGGAATCCATAGTTCCTATATCTTGAATGAAATGGTATCTTGGGTGAATATTCTCTTTTCACCCATAATTGGTGATATCCATATTGATGTTAAATCATTGATAAGTATTTATCCCCTTGTATTTGATTGGAATATTCATTTATATGTGGTAGGGGATACTTTTTCTTGGTTGAGAACTTGATAAATTCAAGATAATCAATGCATATATGCAATTATCCATATTCATTCTTAAAAAATAGTATTGGTACACCCTATGGTGAATCACTTGAGAATATAAAACCATTATCCAATTATCTTGGAGCTTTGTCATTAATTACACCAATTCAATTTTGTTTATTTTATAATGATTTTTTAATATAGGTAAATCATTAGGTATGAGTTCTAGGGAAAACTAAACATCATTATATGGGAAAAGACCAAGACATATCCCCAAATAGTATAAATTTATTCAATATAATATTTTTTTCCAACCATTTGGGCAAAATAAAACTCATGATTTGGTATTAAGGACCATATAATAGAATTAATTTCTATATGGATTTCATGGTTGTAACATTTTGACTCTTTCTTTCTGGTAATTACATCCCTTTATTTTGATCATCTTTTGTTTGTGTCTTTTCTCATATTAGTTTGGGTGATGTTTGGGAATTTTTAATGGTTTTAAACCTATTCACGATTTTTGTAAATCTAAGGAAAACTGTGAAGGTCTTCCCTACAAGCCATGAAACTTAGGATGGAGCTTTAGAGTAGGCTTCACAATTATGCACATAGTTAGTGAAAACTATATGGCCTTCCTCTCAAAATGTGTGACTCTATATAGATGTGGTTTTCATAATTGGTGCATGGTTTATTGAAAATTGTGACCAAGTTATGCTTCTCTTCCTATATCCCAAAAGGGTCACATGGTTTGAAAATCCATGAAGCCAAACCTTATGACGTGAATTATTTTTTTCTATTTTAATTCCATTAACACCCATTTTAACTCTAATATTCTTCTCCCTCAAACATAATTCAACCTAGAAGACCTTTTATTCTTTATTTGGGTGTTTTTGGCCATTCCAACCTCAAATATCCATGGATAAAAGTTATAATTGAAGAATTGAATCTCTTTTGGATAATATAACCTATATCTAATTGTGGTTTAGTCTTTACTTATTTATCTCCTTTGATAGTAGTGAATTATTTTATCCTTTATGGACATAAATATTTATTTGTTTAATTTTATTTTAGATAATTATCTCTTGACTAGATTTTTTCCTTTCTCTCTCTATGAGTTTAGATCCTATGTTTGGTGTTTGGTGATTTTATGATTGATGTAGTTGGTTTCATAAGTAAATTACTATCAATTGGAAAAAAAAATTTATTTTATATGAAATGGATTTCCAATTTATTTCCCAATCATAATTTGAGACTTTTGATAAATTTTTTTGAAATAACATGGTGTTTGTGATGAAATATATTAGAAAAATGATTTGGAAATAAAGTGTTTATTTTCAAAAACAGATCATAAAGTGAAACGAATTATTTGAGGAAGGAATTTGATAATTATTTAGCAAAGAAGGAATTAAAATTTTTATGAGATGAATGGCTTCGAAAGGCATGAGTTTTGACGAAAACTATTTAATGTTGGTTTTTGAAATGAAATGGAATATTAGAAACATGGTTTTTGGTTGCATGAATGTTGATTGATGAAATTATTTGAGATGAATTATTGTCACCTTAATTCATTGACTTGAAGAACATAGTAGCTTGAGTACTTAGGTGTGTATCCAAGGATAAGCACCCTAAGAATTTATTTAATCTACATATACATGGAACTATGATGTCAATGATAATAAAGATGATTAGGGTTGGGAGTTCATTCATTAATGTGGACTCATATTCCCCCTAGGCCTTAGATCTAGGGAAGTGTGCATCCCCAAAGCTATATTTTTACTAATATCTAAGAAGATCCTAGAGACTTGAACTTGTTGATGCTAGGTTTTATAACTATGGTGACATTATTGAAAATTATTGATTCAACCCATTGTTTATGAAGTGAGATAATAATGTATTTTGGATAGAAATACATATTTGTGACTTATTTTTTGGAAGTACATTTTTCTACATATTTTATACTTTCCATTGAAATGGTTTCAAAATAATGTTTTATATTGAATTATGAAAAGATTAACATGCCAATTTTTACATAAAATTAAGTATATTTGGTCCATTTTATATTGAATGCTTATGGAATTCTTGGTGGGAACCAACCGTCCTACTATTTATCACGCTATTAATTTTCCTTTGGAAATTTTTAGAATTTTTTTTCCTATACATGAGAAGGTAAATCATTTCATGGATGGGGTGGGTGTTCTTGATTGTGGGACCTTGGTAGTCAATAGTGACATGCATATTATTTGATCAACTTGTTGTGAGTAGATCACGAGATGATCTTGTATTTGGATTTTTTCATTTCTATAGATCACTATCTACTTGTGGCACCTTTCACTTTATCAGGGTTTTTCCATAACAAATTTTTATGGGATAAGATTAATTGATGTCCAAATGATTCATTTACACCAATTTGTCACCTTGGATAGCACTTATACTTTTTGACAATAAGGACAATGGAACCCTTTACTTGTGTGTTGACTATGAGAATCTCAATCAGGTTACAGTCAAGAAAAATTATTTGTTACCTCAGGTAGATGATTTGTCTGATCAACGGAAAGGGGTGAAGCAGTTCCCTAATATTGATCTTTATTCTAGTTATTACCAGCTTAGGATCAAGGAGTCCAATATCCAAAATATTGCAATCAATAGCATGTATGGCCATTAAAAGTGATATCGTTCCTCCTAACCAACAATCATACTATGTTTATGGTGTTGATAAATAGGATTTTTCTCCATTCTCTCACCTCTTCAACTGTGTTATTTTTGGATGACATCTTGGTTTACTCTAAAACTGAGGAGGATCATGTGCTTCAATTGAGATAATTTTCAGACTTACTGAGGGACTATTGAAATTATACTAAGATTTCAAAGTGCTAATTCTATATTCGGGGGGGTGACTTTATTATGGTACATGGTCTAGGAAAATGGTATCTCATTTCAACCTAAAAAGGTGAAATTTTTAATATCATGTGAGGAACCGCAAAATGTATTTACGATTCAGATCTTGTCAGGATTTGCATAGTATTACCAAAAGTTCATAAAATATTTCGACAATTTGGATTTTCTATTGACCATTCTCACTCAGAAGGGAGTGGAGTTATTTTGGGATTGGAAATTCCATGCTTCCTATGAGAAGTTGAAGTGTTTTTTCACTACAACTGTAGTGTTGAATCTTCCCAAGTATGTGTATGGCAACCTTTTCCTTTGGGATGTTTTAAATTTAAGTATGGGTTGTGTTCTTATACAATGTGATCATGTGGTGACTTATGGATATCATCAAGTTTGACCTCATTTGAATAATTGCCTCATGCATGATCTAGATCTCATAGTTTCGATGAACACTCTTAATATTTTGAGGAACTACTTTTTCAAAGAAAGGTTTATTATTCACTTTGATCATAAAAGTATGAGTTAGATCTTCTAATAAAAATATTTGAATCTCTATCGAAGGATATGGCTATAGTACCCATAATATTTTTATTTTGAACTTTCCTACACCCCTATGAAGTGGTATAATTGTTTGGGGAAATTGAGAAGCAAACTACCATCCCATACAATAAAATAATCATTATACGAGGTTAATATCATTTATTATTTCTTTCATTAATTTGTGAGTCCAAGTGGATTACACCGAGTTTACTCTATAATGTGTTCGATTGACATATTTTATTCTTAATATTATAATTAAGAAAAAATATCTTGATGATGATTTATGAGGTTTTATGGATTCATTATATGTTGGGGAGATTATGGGTGAACGATATTTATCTTAAGAGGATATCATATTTCATTATGAAATTTTTTTTCATTCTATCACCTGTGATAATGGTTTTGATGGAGGATTGACATATTCATTAGGGGTAGTTTACATAGGATTGGTGAAGTTGTTTTATGAAACAAGGAATTACTTTAGATACCCATGTACAAAATGGAATATTGTTGATTTTTTCTCCATTGTTATACTAGTGAAGAGATTAAGGTTGTGCATCATAATACTTTAGGTTTACTTTAACCCCTTCTAGTTCTTACATATATATGGGATTAGTTATCAAGGGAACTCATTGGTGTCTAGACATGTAATACTCAGGTAAATAATTTGATTTGGGGGGTTATTGTATGATTTACCAAATGATATCACTTTATTCCCATTTTCAATAACACTAAAGTTAGGATTTAGGAAATTTTTATTTTCATGAGATCATTAGATTTCATAGTGTTCCATCTACAATTATATCTAACAAGGATCTCCAGATCAAATATCATTTTTAGAGATATCCCTAGGAGGAAATGGGATCCAAAATAAAGTTACGAACAACATAAAACCCATATATAGATAGTTAGACATAATGGGTTATACAGATTCTTGGATACATGTTTCATTCTTGCATTCTTGACTTTCGAGGAGCATGGGATATCTATTTGGGTATGTTGGAGTTCTCTTATACAAATATATATTAGTAATCCATTAATATATAACCCTTTATGGTATTTTATGGTAGGCCTTCTAAATATCTACGTTGTTGGTTGGAGGTTTGTGAAGCTTCCCTATCGGTTCCTAACATGGTCTAGAAGACAATGGTGAAGATGAAAATGATTCTTCATAGGTTAGTGATGCATCAGAGCTAGTATAAATTCTATATGAATAATAACTGACATCCATTTCATATCTTAGTTGGTAACCATGTGTTATTTAGAGACATATTATAATGGATCACAAAAGTATTGGAAAATATATGAATTTCACACCAAGATATGTAGGACCATTTGAGGTTGTGTTATGGATTTAAAATGTGGCATATAGTTTAAACTTTCCACCTCAGATTACATTGATCCATGATGTGATTCACATGCCACACATCAAGAAATATATTTTTGATACATATCATTGTTTTTATTGGGATTACTATGATATTTAACCTGATATGACCAAGATTGAGAATCAGTTGATCTTGATGATTCTCAAATAAAGGTTTTATATGGGAAGTACATACCATTATTTTATGTTTTATGGGAGAATAGATTGGATTCCCATGAGAAATTCGAGTGTCAGATCATAATGGTAGAGAATTTTCTTCATATTTATATGTATCTATCTTTTGTATGAGGATTTCTATGCATATAATGAATTATGGTTGGGATAATTATAACATCTCAGATCTTGATTTCAAGTACATACATCCCTTTGTTTTGATCATCTATTTTTTGGTCTTTTCTTAGATTTTTTGGGGAAGTTTTTCGGATTTTTTATAATTTTATTAGGCTTATGCATGGTTAGAGAATATTTATGTACAATCATGTTTGTGTCCCTAGGAAAACATGAATCTTGAGATGGATTTCTAGAGGAGGGATCATGGTTAAGAGTATACTTAAGGAAAAATGTGTGTTCTTCCTATCAAACCATGAGATAATGGGTAGAGGTGTTTTTCATAGCTAGTGATTAATTTTTCAAGAATTTTTTCCTTATAGAGGCCTAAAAATGGGAAAATGGGAAAAACCATACAACAAATCCTTATGTCGCACAACAATTTTTTCATTTTTCCTATTTTAATTCCCAAAACCCTGTATTTTAACTCTATTATCCTATCCCTATAATCTCATTCCACCCATATGATATTAGAGGATATCTTGAGGTGAATATATCCCTTATAATCACAAAATTAATGGATTTAAATTACTTTTAATGAATTGGAACCCTTTTGGTATGTATAACTATGATATAATTGCGATTTATCCTTTTTTCATCTCTATCCTTCTTTAATAGTGGTGGGTAGACCAAGGTAAGAATTCAAGGCATGTATTAGATCTACATATCCATGTAATGTTGAGGATATTATACTAAAATTTATGAAAACATAGATTCCATCCAATAGGGTGGACTCATATTCCCCTATTCATGTGATCTAGGGAAGTATACACACATGGATCTGTATTTCTCACTGAGATATGTGAGGATCTATCATCCTAGAAATAACTAACCCTGAGGTTTATAACCATGTTTCTATGATTAAAAATGAATAATACCATTACATTTTTTATAATGTTATTTACTCAAGATTTTTTTATAAAATTCTCATTCATGCCTGATTATATGGAAGTGCATTTTTATTATAATTTTTTACTTTCCATTTAAATGATTTGAAAATAATTTTTTATATTGAATTTTTAATGTATTATCATTCTATATTTTACATATAATTAGGAATATATATCTTATTTTATATCAAATAATTATGGAATACTTTGCAGGAACCTATTGGGGTAGTTTTTATTACACCATACTTTTTCTTTTTGGTGGTTATAGACTTTATTTTTCTAGGTATAAGAAAAAAGGAAAGAACAAATTGGAGGTAGTGGGTGTTCTTGACTATGGTACCTTGGGATTTCATGGTGATAAGTAGAGTATGTGATCCAATTATGATGAGGATATCTTTTGATGACGTCATATATGGGTTTTGTTATGTATATGGATTCTTTTCTACTTGTGGTAAATTAATCTTGATGAGTGTTCTAGCATAATGAATATTTATGGAATATTTTTTTTGTTTTCATTTTATATGGTTGATATTGTGGTAGAATATATCCATATATTTTTTGTTATTATTATGTTCTATTATCCTTCCCATGGGGATCAGTAATTCCCTTTGGGTATTGTCAGGGTGGATTTTGGTGCCAGTTTCACTGGTTTTGAGGGTTGGTACATGAAAATGGATAGAATAGTATTGATAGAAGACCATGGATTTATTTGGGACAAGAAAAATTATTTACATATCATATAAACTTATTTTTTAATTATGTAAATAGATCCAATCCATTCCTAAAATCACATAAAATTCCACAAAATAGAGAATAATATGATTTTTTAAACACATTACCATAATATTTTATCAAAGAATAGTTGTAGACTCGTTATAAAATCATTTAACCACAATGATTTTTCCCTGATAATGGAATATCTATCCATTGGGGTTGTGATTTGATTCCCTTATAATCTTTTCATTCTATGAAGTAGTGGGTAGATCCAAAAACAAATAATAATTTTTTAGTTCAAGAGTAGATTATAATTGTTCCTTTCACCACTTCATTTTCATGAACCACTTGAATAGTTGTGATTGTGTAGAATTCCCCATTATCCCTTTGATTTTTTGGTTAATAACTTCATTTGTTTCCATTATCCATGGGTTTAATTGTCTTTTTTTTAATAATGTACATACTCCTTATAATTTTAGCATTCAAGTGTGGGTGGTTCATTTAGTTGTTCCCTTCCTCCATCTATTCCACTAGTTAGCCTCATCAAATATCTTCAATATTCATATGCTTAATGAAATTCTCCAAAACAACTAAATCCCTTACATATTAATTTGAGTAAATTAAATCAATTATAATTTCATCATTTTTGGAAAATAAGAAGATTTATTTTCTTTCCATAATGGGTTTTATCATTTTTATGTCCTTAAAAATTAATTTTCACTTATTTCCCCCAAAATCCTGACAATAAATAGAGTTTCCAATATCTATACCAAGCTTGATATAATTTTGAACAATTTCTTCATAGATTCTAATGTCCCTTATAGAAAAATACATAAAGGGACTTTATTTTAAGCCACTAAATAAATGATTAATTTTTAGTTTAGGTTCAGTGATAAAACTAGATCCTTTCCTTTCATGTGTTGTGCCTTTTTCTGTAAAGGTACCAATCTATTGAACTATGTTTATTTAAACTCTAATAATTCCATCTATTTTTTGTGAAGAGTTATAGGAAAATAATAAGTGAATAATGTTTTCTCAAATTTCTCTCACTCCATAGACATAACTTTCTATTTTTGTGTCATATTCTTAATGAGAGTCCACTATTGTTCAGATTCATCTTCGAAGTGACAAACATTGAAGGAAAATTTTTTATATTTTCAGAACTAGAGAATGAAGAGTATATTTTTTTATATTGATACATTACTCGATAATAAGTGAATTAGAATACCAAAAAAGGAGGGTATTCACTTATACATTAAGGAATCAATATATATATATATATTAATTCCTTGGAAAATTATGGATTTTTTGATGATTCATATTATTTTTTATAACTTTTGATAGTTAGGTGAGTATATCGATGAGATGTTTCACTCCAGATCTCATCCCCTTTAGTTTATTATTATGAAAATCATTGAATTAACTATCTGACTACATATTAACTTGATTCCTATATATTCTAGCTACTGAATGAAACCAAAATTGTTAATGTGGGTATTAATAAATAATAATAAGAGTATGGAATTATATGTTTAACAAAATCCATATGCATATATCCTAAATTATTACACCTTCATTTCAACTTATGGAATTCTAGGTTTATCCTATATCTCTTTTAGTTCAACATTGGTATGTTTAGGTTTTATCCAATAATTCATCAAATTTTAATCCAAAAAAATAACAAAACCAAACTTAGATACAAATTTAGGTATACAAAGCATTCCATACATTCATATTACATCATTTCACATGATTATTCATTAAATATTACAATAAATCACACCCCATAATCTATAGTTTTAGTGTATTTGGAGATTATATACATGACCATATTATTTTATAACATCATAAATATATCTAAAAAATTTCCTTATCACATAATATCTTTCTAAGATATCATAAATAATATTCTTCTCCATATCATGGGGAGTGGAAACATGAGAAATAGTGAGTTAAACATTTCGTACGCGTAAAAATAAGAGTCATTAATAATGATCATAAGTGATAATTAGATAAGAATATGCATATGAGAACCTAATTAAGGTTCATAGACATAACATTATAGAATAATAAACAATAAAACATAGATAAAAAAAGGGTTATGGTATAATTATTTTAGTATAACATAATACATGATTAATATGAGAGTTGAAACATGATTCAATAAACAAAAACCATGGCAACATAACATAGGTATACTGAATAATATAATAATGTGTCACCAGAATATGCATATAAATAATAACATTTGTCATGTATAACCAACAATACATACACATAATAATTAGATTCGAAAACCACATTCCCATGGAATAAAGGACTTGGTCTAACAACCTATATCTCGTAACATAGTGGGCCTTTTCTAAAATCCCTTATACCATCCAAATATAATAAGATGTAATGATTTTCACACATAATTATAATATTATAATAGATCAAATGATCAATTAATAATAATCCATACATATTTCTTTCACATTATCCTTACAACATTAATAATTCCATCATAGATCACTTTACTAATGAAAATAAATGGGTATCACGAACACATTACCATAATAAGGTCATAAGACATGTAGATAAATAAGTTTTATGGTATAAGTAGGGAACATCCCAATTTAATCATATAAATCATTAAAGGATTCCATCATAGAAAAATAGTTCTTTTATAAGAGCCTTATAAAATTCCTTAAAAAATAAGAATAAATATCTAATTCTTTTGATAAAGTTTATTTTAAAATGTAAAAATCATAAAATAATTAGAATATATATTTATTTCAAAAAACATGGTTTTTTAAATAAATATTAATTATAAAAATCTATTATAAAATTGGTATAAGTCACTTATGTGGATGGGTTTCAAAACATGAATATTATTTTAGCTTTAATGTAAAGAGATTAAAAGTTTTCAGAAAACAACCAGACTAAAAATGGTAAAAGTATATGAATTTTTTAAATAAAGTAAATTAAATTGAAAAATTCCTTAACAAATCATATAATTATATATAATTTCATCTATAAAACAAAATAAATATTATTGATATGGAATATAAAAATCTCTAACTAAAAAGATAAGATAATTTAGTCCTTACATAAAAATTTCCTTTTAGTAAAATTATTACCCAAAGGGATAATAAATAGTAATATGAAATGTAAAAATAATGAAAAATTATAGTATAATAATATATATGTGGGTTTATATTTATAAATCATACAATTTCAACAAATAGAAACTTATTCATAATGATCTCAAATTCAAAATTATATTGGAAGGAAAACCCAATCACTTACTTTTTCCTTATATGGAAATGCTTTAACCTCATATATAATAAAAATAATAATCTTAATAACTTATTTAATAACCTTATTCTTATATATTACCTTTTATATTTTCACATGTAATAATTAAATACACATATATTAGTTATTTAATGTTTATTTTCATCCTCAGATGTTAGTAATTTTGATTATTCCATATAAATTTCATAATAGTGATGTTAGTACACATTATTTGATAAAAAGTTCATCATTTATATATTATTCATGAACTAGAATAATTATGTTACACTTATTTATTTATTCCCCTATTAAATTTATTTAAATTGTGGGTATGGTTTATAAAAATGGAATCCCTGATGAAATTTTTTCATATAATCTATAGATAACCATGGGTTACTTTATAATGATCATTTATTTTATATCATCTATAAAGAACCATATAAATCAAGTATAATACTTATTAACATCATATATTAGTAGTATCAATTTCTTGATTCTTTTTCATAAGTAAAATGGTGAAGTTAGTATATCATCGTTCATGTAGGTGGTTGAACCAATCAAAACAAGAACATGTTAAACTAGTAAATGAGGAAGAGTTTAGAGTTATATAATTGTAGTATCATTTTACCATAAGAATAATGATTTTATTATAAAATTATTATATTGGATGATGATATTTATAAATAGATTATATGATAAGGTAATTGAAAAAGTTATATAAGAACTTAGATACTTGATGGATTCTCTCCCTCTCGACACGACTTCCATTAGAATGAAGGATTTATGATTCCTTCATGGGACCATAACCTATGAAACATCTAATAACAATTTTGGAAATTTTAAATTGGAATATATTCGAGAAATAACCAAATTTTTTGATTGGATTGGTAGGGGTAGAAGATGGTGCCTTTTATAGGTGATTTTTCGGTGATATTTTCATAATATATTCACTTACTAAGGTGTAAGGTTGAAATTTATAAAGGAAAGTGGATAAAATGTAGAAAATTATGGATTTTGGTTATGTTTTTTTTATAAATACATCAGGAACACATTTTATATAAGGTATTATGATATTTTATATTTTTATCACATTGTTTTAAACATCTTTATAGATTTCAACATTTGTTGTGGTAGCTCTATTTTTACCTCTGTAACTTATTTTTATGCTTAAAAAATGAAATTCACCTTATTATATAATTTTAATGTTATAGTTTAAAAAATTTAATCCAATTAATATAATTTTTTTTCTAAATATTTAAAATATAACATTTAAATGAAAACAAACAAAATATTAAAAATATATTTTTATAAAAATAAAATTTAAAATGTATGTATTATTAATAAAATTTCATATAAATTGATTATTATATGAGTGATAATATAGTTTTTAATTTAATGAATCATTAAATTTTATTTATCTTTAAAATCTAAACAATTTTATTTATTAAAGTAATAATAAAAAACACCTTAAAAATAGTTCGTCGAAAAATATCTTTAAATAATATTAACCACATCCTATTAAAATTAATTATTCATCTTCTAAACAATTAATTTTATTAACAAACTATTAATAAAATATTTTCTCTATTTTTAGAAATACATAAATCACTGTATAATTACAATAATATATAATACATAAAAATGTTTTTTTTAATATAATATTTTAATTACAAATATTATATTTTTTACATCATTCCAAAATGATATTATTTTTAATTTGTTACTAAAAAATAAACTATCTCAATATACTTATTGTAAACTATAATGTACCAATACAAGATCAAAAAAAATGGTGCCCCGAGATGGTTCGCTATGTGGTCTTAGGCACGCCTTTCGGTATGCCAGAGGCTGTTGACTTGTACCAATGGTATGAAGGTGGTACAGTGGGGATACTATAGGCTTTGGATTAGTAATGAATATAGTGAAATATGTATGATGTGTGATGGATTATTTCATTATAGGATATATTCTCTCTATCAGTTTATGGTGAAAAATTTGATGACTTCTCCATATCAACAATCTACATGGATGATCAAACCCATATAGATGCTATATGGAATAAGGATCTATTTTATCTATCCTATAAATGTAATATATTTGAGCTGGTTAAATCTTTTTGATAAATAAAGGAGGGTGGTGGTAATTTAGCTGGGTTTTCCCCACCAGATAGAGGGGATGATGTTTGGAAGATGATGGTTTTCGAAAGAGGTGTTATGCTTTCAGGGTGTGCATGATGGTGTATCAATCTAGGGTTGAGGGATGGCATTGATGGGTTGTGGTCCACAGGTAGATTTCACTCTCCCCCTTCACACTGACATCTAGTGGATCTTCAATGGATATGGAGACTGGGTGGGATATGTGCTACTATTGGCCATCTTCTAGTGTATTTCTGATCAGGGGATCTTTAGTGCAAGTGATTTCTTCAATATCTGGTTTTGGGATGTAAGATTTTGGATCTATGTGGATCTCATGGTAGTGATGGTGGTGGAGGACCAGTGATTTTTCCTATCGTGCTATCAGTGTGTGGTTTGTGGTATTGTGCAGGATTATCACAGCAATTAAGAAGCATATCGGGTTTCTTGATGGTGATGAGGGATACGATATATCCCCATCAGCATAGTCTCTTAGGGAAGGAGTTCTTGGACTCATCGGCATGTTTCTGAAAGCCTCACAATGCAATACCAGTTACCGGTGATAGTGTGGAGCAGGTTGAGGATACCTGGGGAGAAAAACTAGCATGACCTCGAGATGAAGAAATCAAATGTTGGATGTCATCTATCCTAGAGGACTATGGGTTGAATTTATTATTTCCATCCAGTGTATTAAGTGCTTGATTGTGCATGGGTTTTTCATGATTTTCGGCATTTAGGCTTGGATGGTGGGCCATTTTTTCTAGATATTTTGTGGTATTTATTTTTCTATTGGGGGGGGGGGGTTCATTCATGTGGATGGAAAGATAGTCCCCTGAGGTCCTTCGGTGGTGTGGGACACTTTTGGGGTGATGATATCAAGTAAAACAATCTATTTATGGTATTATATGCCAATAGTGAGAATCTCTATCTAATGACATGCTCACTAACACCTTATATGATGGGCATCGGGAATGACCTTGATCGCATGAGAGATGATGCTTGTGGAAACAAAAATTTCCTCATCATGAATGATTTTTCATCCATGATGATTACCTTAGGTGGAGTTTTATTGGTAAACCTCAGGGATACGGTTGGATGCATGATATTTCCATAGTTGGAAAATGTCAACTAAATCCTAGCTGCTTCTATAAATGATTATTTTTCTGGGTCAATGGGTCATTTGATGTGGGTAATTGTGAGTTCCATGTGGTTATTGGGACTTTATATTTTGTTTTTAGTGGTGATTCATCCGCTTTCATTTTTTAGTGACATTTTTTGTGTCACATTTATTATTCTTGTTGTACATTCATATTATTTAATAATCTTTTGGGGTCGGGCTCTCTCGGTACGTGAACTTTACTAGTATAATATAGATAAATAAATAATAAATAATGGTAGATAAATATATATAATGAAAAATATGTCGTAATCATATTATATTACCAAGTTAGTGCCAAATAAATTCACATTCATGAACATTATAATCTATAGGTACAAGTAGTCAACATATAATAAGTAATACAACATACATGGGTAGACTAAAAAATGGAATAAATAAATAAAACAATCTAACTTCTATAGTAATCCCGAATACTTGCACGACCCTCATATCCATATCAAGCTAATTCCATAAATAGTAAGAGTAAAATGGCACAATCTAGGGTCCTAACATACAATAATGAGGTCTTATTGGGTAACAAACGATAACTCGAATTGGGTGATAGTAAAATCTAGTAACCCACCACTAGTGGTGTTTGATAAAAAATATTTCAATATAAAATACCGTATTGTAAATGTATTTTAAATGTAACACAAAAGTAATTAGTGGTGTATAACTAAACCACATCATGATTATGTTTCTCATGGGACTCCTAGACAACCATACCTACTTCACCATAAACTATAAATCCTCTTATTATATGAGTAGTAAGTTGAAAAGATAATATGACCCTTGGATATATGATTAGGTATCCATGTGTAGAACTATTCATGGTGAACCAAGGTAAACTAAAGATTCCATATAAAATTATAATCATATAAAGTTATACATATTCAAAAATGTAAAAAATTTTAAAATTAATAATTATATAATATGACATTTCTTATGAGCCCATTTGAGGAATTCTGTCTCAGGAACCCATTTATCGCACATGAATTTCCATAAATTCATTCAACCTATAAACCCATCCAAGTCATTCCATATTTGATATCTAAGTGTTGTTCAAGGTGTAACATAATCTAAGTCATCCTTTGAGCCTATAGAAGGAATTCTGTATCAGGAATCCAAGTGTCACCCAAGGTGTCACATAATATCATTATACCAATACACCTCTCCAAGGAATTCAATATCAGGAATCTTCATATTGGCCAAGGTTTAGTATAATCTCATTTAACCGATGATCCCATCTAATGTGTTCTGTGTAATGAACCCAGGTATCGATCAAGGCACAATATGATAATAAATCACTAAATTTAATTATTAAAAATAGGCCATGATAAATATCCATTCCAATTTTATAATAAATAAATGTTATTAATAATTTCATATATTATTTCATGAGTCATACATTAATGAGTTTAATTTTCACTAGGGGTTTCCTATATAAGAATAACTGGAAATCCTAAGGTGATAATAATCACGGGGAATGTATACTACCTAATCCATTTTCACCTCCCAAACAACTCCATCTAGTCATTTAATCATTATTGATAAGCCAACACACCATAGAAGGGTGTTTTTTTACAAAAGAAATAAGGATCATTAAAAAAAATTAATATCACACACCATATTGGGTAGTTCCAACTAACTTCATCACCCTCAAATAGAATCAACAGACTCATAGTCATGGTCTATGAATTCTAATAATAGAAGTATCATTTCTTGTTTAATTCCATTTTTTTATAAAGGAACACTTAACACTTTAACATGGGATATATTTTTGATAAATTCCAATTTTTAATTAATTCCAACATTAATATGATCATTTATTCACTTTATTAGTTTAGGATAATCAAATCTCACCTTACTGGTTTTTTGATCATAAGTAAAAATGTACGCCAAGTATAGTCTTTGTGTCTACCCATGGAGTGGTTCATATTGAGATTATCAACCTCAAACCTTTTATAAGGCAATAAAAGCATGTATACAAAGTAATAAGTAATAAATTTAAGTAATTTTATATTTTTGAAGTAAAGTGTGGTAAGTCCTATAAGTGTGATAGAGGACAGAAGATATAAATCATTAGAATTTATGTTAAGAGCATAATGACCACCTACCATATACCAAGGAAGTGTCACATGTCTATTATTGGTCATTTATTTAATCCAATGTGAGAAAAATTAGAAGAAATGAAAAAGGCCCTAAAAATAGGCCATATAATCTCACACTGAAATAACATATGATACAATAAAATAAATGATGAATTAAAGGAAGAAGATTTATAGAAATTCCATTAGTTAACCAACGTGATGAAAAAACATCAAATCAGATGTTTTATAAAGTATATCCATCCAATTCTAGAGGAGAAACCAAATGGGATCTCAAATGGGGATGTTTCACATGGAAATAAGGATATAGGTGGGTTCAGAATTAAATTTGGCAAGGGAAAAATTGAAATTTCACTCCTTTTTAATGGTGATCTTGGTTTATCTGAATGGTTTGAAAAAAATGCACCAATTATTACCTAGAGCTATCCGTATGGCACACTGCCTCACATGTCTCAACAAATGGTTTGACAAATCATGTTCTATCTATGTGAAACTAGTTTCCAAGGGCTCCACCCATTTCATGTTTAGGTACACAGTTAGAATAAACCATACGCCAACCGTGAAAGACACTTGAAACTTATTATAGAGGTTTTTAGGGTTATCTAGGACATATTACATGGTTTAAAAAACTATTCTCATTAAAAAAAGATCACACATTTGAGATGCATGGTTATCATTAACCATGTTCTAAAAGTGTGCCTTTCTTCGTCATTCCAAAAACCAAACTTCAAAATCCAGATGCTCCAAAAAATAAAATGAATACCTTATAATTCTATCATTAATTAAACCCATTCTAAAACAACATGTTTATAATTATCTAACTCATAGCAAAACATTATAAAGATTAATACAATATTTTTACCCTCTACCAAATAAAAATTTAAATTCCTTTAGAGTGTTTGTCCTCTTAGAATATATAGACTATTGTAGATACATGCATACAAAATGACCATCTATCCAATTACCATATTTATAACAATACTACTTCTAATGATTATATATAGAAGTCATATTTCCTCCTATAAACATACTTACATACATTTAATAAAATAATTCATCCAATTCATTTACTTTTTCCCAACACATATAATATAATTATAATTTTTGCCTTATTTCCTTAGTTGAAATCAGTGTAATGAACTTAAACTCGAATAATGAGTACAAGGAATGCATATTTAGGGTAATTTTATTTACATTTTATTTTATTCTTCATGTAATTGTCTTAAAGATAATTAATAATTCATTCTCAAAATGTACTATAATTTTTCTTGTATTGTAATATTTTATCTCAATAAAATGTATGTTGGTTCATTTTAGTATGGTGTTTCATGTGAAAATATCTATTAGAAAAGTTTTTATTTAAAATAAAAAAAATATAATAAATTTTTGGGATGTTACAAAAAAATTGGTTTTACAATCGAGGGACAATGACACTATATGGAATGAGTTGTCCATATAGGATCTTTAAAAGGGAGTTTTATATGAAACACAAACCCTCTTTCTGAGATAGGGTGGTTTACAATGTGTGGAGTTATATATATATATTATTCAAAAAATATTCTATTATATTGAGACCCACGCTGAGAAGAGAGTGAACTTTGTTATGTATTTGAGACGAGGGAAAACAAAATATTGGTGAGATATAAAAGTTTTGGATATTCGGAAGAAGGGGATATCCTAAAATTATTTCCAAATCTATATTTTTTAGAAGTTATTTCTCGATTCTCTAAAGTGGTAGAGGGGTAAAGATTTTATGTAGCTTATATTGGGGAGTATGTAAATGATGAATTGTGCTACACACTTTATAGAGGTAATCTATTATTGTCTAGGATTGGGTAGTGATGAGATAACTAGGTTTATCTTTTTGAGGTAGAATTTCAATACTCTATTAAAGAACTGGGGAATATAGTCCGTATGACATTATTCTCTTATTTGGTCAATCAATCCCAAATTTTTATGAGAAACTAGGTATAGTGATGTGTATTGGGGCATCCTACTTCATTTTCTAGGACTGGGAGACAATAATATAGTGGTAGGAAGAATAAACTTGATTGTTATTACTAAGGTGGTGATGGGAAGGGTAGTTAAGATTAATGTTCATATGTTCCTCCTACAAGTTAATATTATGTATAGTATTAATGGTAAAATATTATTTCAATTTCACCAAAAGTAGTGGAGTTTTATTCTAATGGAAGTATGGGATATCTTTAGTGGTTTCGTAGGAGTTCTCCATTGTTAATAATTGACTTAGGTGATGGGTGGGGTTAGGGATATATAGTATAGTCGATTACATTACCTCGAAGTGGTCATTGGGGCTCTTCTTGGTGATTGGGAGATGGTGGTGGATGAGATGACTAGAGATATAGGTAATTGTGGTAGGAAGGAGGTATGTTATGGGGTAGTCAAATTTCAGTAGTCTAAGACCAAGGTATATGTTCATGGAATATTTCCTTGGTTAACCATACCCTACTTGACAATTGGGAGGGGAGTAAAAAATTTAAGGTGTGATTATAATGGACTATAACATATAAATAATAATATTTTATTTAGTTGTGACACCCTCTTTCATATTTTCATAGTTAGTTAGTAGACTAGGATTGGAATTAAGGTCCTCAATGGAAATATTTTCCCTTGATAAAAATCTACAGAAACAATTCTAGGGTATTTAGAGATGTTTTGAAGGTGTTGTAGAGGTGAGTGGGTATGAGAACCCATGATATTTTATAGTGATAGATATAAATAGACTCTTTGTGATCATTGGCATAAAATAACTAATTATTTATCGATAACACATCGATTTGTATCATAGGTGAGTATCTTTAACTTCTCTATAATGTGATTTTTACACTATTTTGGGAAGTGGTAATTATAGTAAAGATTAGAGAGACCAAACTATATCAATATAGGAATGATCATGACCTAATTAATGAGTTTTTATTTGTGATATGTAGAGTCTTGTTACATATCTATATCAGATTGTCTTTCCTTAGGGATTTTTAGGTTTACCACTTGAGGGAGAGGTAAATTTTATGATTGATCTAGTGTTAGGTATGAAATATATTTTAATACCACCATATAGGATATCGTAAATATGTTTATGGGAGTCAAAGAACTATATTTTGGGTTTAGATTCAAAGGGGTTTATGCAACCAATCACTTCACCTTTGGGTGACCCAATTTTATTCACTAGGAAGGGTTGTGGTTGTTAATGATTTTGTGTGGACTAAAAATGATAGACTAGGTGATAAAAATATACCAGTGTCATATTCATCACATTCAAAAATTATTTTATCAATGAATTTGCGACAAATAGTTCTCTAAAATAAATGTAATGTCATGGGTGATATTGGATGACGTACCACATAATTCTTTCAGGTGTAAGTATATGTTTTATGAGTTTCCTATGCTATCATTTTATTTCAAAAATTCATAGAAGGTATTTAAGGAATTAATTAATGGGATATTCCCCTTATATTGATTCCTTTATGGTGGTATTTATCATTGATATACTTGTATACTCCCAAACATAATTGGATCATGATAGGCCTAAGGATATGGGTGTGGGTACTTCTAGAAGACAATTAATTTTTTCCAAACTCTTAAAGTTTCATTTATGGATTAAAGACATGTGCTTCTTAGGGAATTTGGTATTAAAGTTTAGGATATCAATGGACCCTAAGAAGGTAAATATAGAAGTCTTTATGATTTATCTAATAACGTGTTCAAGATCTATACCTTCTTTGGTTTGTTGGGATACTACAAGAGATTTTGTAAAGACTTATCTCGATTAGAAGAATTAAAAATAGCCTATCAAATAAAATAGATATGTTTAAATGATCTGATGGATGTGAGAGATCTCTCTATTAGTTGAATGGTAGATAGATGATTGCTCTAATTTTTACCTCTGATGATCCCAATAACCTTTATACTGTTTCTTTTGAGGCTTGAGGACTTGATATTTGGGAAGTTTTTATATAGTATGGATGAGTAGTTATATATGGGTCTAGGTAGTTAAGAATTCATAATAACAAATATCCAACTCACATTATATATATTTGGTAGAAGTTTTATATTTATTAAATTATTACAACCATTATCTAATTTTTGATAGATTCTTAGTTTACATTGACTAAAAAATCTATAAATACATGTTCTCATGATGAAACCTAATCTTTTGGAAGATGATGTGGGTTTAGTACCTAATCTCTATTGACTTTGGGATATTTTACACTCCTATGAAGGGGGGTTTTATAGAGGATAATCTCAGTTGGATAACTTGGGTGTAGGTGGATCATAAGTCTAGTAACATGTGGCAGATAATGATCTAATTCACTAACTATATTTTCATATCCAAGGGTATCATGTAAGAAATAAAATGATATATATTAGGATCACCACATCACTTCTTAATAAGGAAAATTTAGATTTTAGACTTTTATTGTGGGGTGATGAGGGGATACATATATGTAAGGAATCCAGCACTAGACATGGCCTAATATTAGGATTTATTTTTATATATTAGAGGTAGATTTATAATTAGGATGATCTTTTGAGGGAATATGATATGGGATTAACACACATAAATCTTGAAGATTCAATAATAATTGAATTAGATGCACCATGAAATCCGAAGATAGTATTTTTGGATTAGTAAAAAGGGACATAGTAGTCTTCACATCAAAATACCTCACTTTTGAAGAGGTGATGGGTGAGAACCAGAGACCTATTATTCCCCTTCCATTGTTATGTATTCTAATTTTAATGTGGGAAGGTGTAGTAATATATTTTATGATAGAGTTACTATGATTTCCCTTTAGAAACAATAAAGTATGGTTTATTGTCGGTTTGATGACTAAGGAGATGTATTTCTTATTGATCATGGGAACACAGTCATTTGATAAGCTGGGAAAGTTATGTTTTTGGGGTTCAGTATAACTACATGATGTTCTAAGAAGTATTGTATCTAGAAAATATGTGAGATAAATATTCTATTTCTAGAAAGGGTTATAGTGAGCATCAGATACCCATGTGTAATTGATTATAGTATACCATTTTCAAACTAATGAGTGGTATAAGCACGTAATCAAAGTGTTCAGGGAAATACATCGATCATGTACCTTAAATTTTTGGGGAACTTCTGATAGTCATCATATGGTAAAATATGTCAACTATAACAATATTTATCAAGAGTATATTCATATGGAACCCTTCAAGAAACTGTATACATACAATTTCAAACTCTTTGATATTGGTTAAAGGTGGGAGATTAATCCATTTTTGGGTTGTGTGCTGTTCAATAGACCTTGTAGTATATTTTAATGATTAAAGGTAGTTGAAAACCATGTACAGTAGACAGTAAAGTCACATAGATTAGTAATACTATCCTCCAGAGTTCAAATATGGAGATTGAGTATTCTTCATTGTTTCACCTTGGTTGGGAAACATGCAATTACGAAGGTAGGGGATATTAGCACTATGTTTTGTATGTTCATTCAAAATTATTGAAATGATAGATATCATGGTATATTTATTATTAGTTATATAGTGATATACTCTAATAAGATATATATTCCATGCATCTAAGAAATTTTATCCCCCTCTATGTTTTAGAATATATATATATATATACATATATATATATATATATATTAAATAAATTTTATGTGCTCGATGTCTTATTATGCATGTAACACCGATCATGATTGAATAATACCTTAGTAAAAATTTAAAATGAATGAAATCAATATATAGTGAAATTAAATTCATAAAATTAATGTAATAAAATAAATTAATGACATTCATGAAATATTTCAGAAATTATAAGGAATGATATTATTGTAATTCATGGATAAATGTAAATGTTTTGTTCACAAACATTGTTTTCATTATAAATATTTTATTAAAAAGTAAATTTCATATTTTAGATTTTAAAAAAATGTAAAATGTTTTTTAAACATGTATAAAAATGATTAAACATGCATAAATGTATTTCAAAATGATTATAAATGAAGATAAAATCATTTTAAGGTAAAAATGGATATTTTTCGTAAAATTATTTTTATTATGTGTAATGTGTTTTACCATAATAAAATGAAGTAATCACTATCGATGAATGATTTTAATGAAATTTTTATACAATATATTAGATTAAATATATTAATATTCATTTAAATGTTTTTAACAGGCATGGAATTAGAATAAAATAATTTTATGGTTAATAATATTTTTTTTCTAAATATGATTTTTATGCATTTTGTGGCCGGATATTAGAATTAATTTTATATAAATTATGTAAATATATATTTTAAAATGAGTTAAATATTTTTAATTGTCATAAATACTATTTGGTAATAAGATCAACTTAATTGTTATCCATAATAAATTGTTACCATGGTAAAAATATTATTACCACGGTAAGGGATAAAAAGTTAAAAAGGGGGTTAACCTATGAGATAAAGTTAAAAATATATATATAATTGTATAAGTTTTATTTTTTATGATTTTATTGGGACCTTAAATTATATTATCTTATAAAAATAGAAATTCTTCCATTTTCACATGAAAATTACTTTATATTATTTTAATGTTAAGGGTATTTTCAAGGGTTCCACTATAAGGCCTCGACCTTAAACCTTACTTAATATTGAATTAAATGAATAATTCACATTGAGGATATTTTCAGGTTTAGAGTTTTAGAGAATTAAGATATAACTATTAAATCTCAAAATATTACAAAGTAGACACTTCTACTCAGTTTCCATAAAATAAAAACTCTTAAAAAAACATGTCTAGTTCCATGTTTTAGACAGGCTGACATTTCCTTGATCTCATCCTTGACCCTATTCAACTTTATGTCCTACGAAAAACATTTCAAAAAAAAACATAGGATGAGCATAAAAAGCTAAGTAAGGGATACACAAAGAAGGAAAACTGTTAGTTTTTTAAAACAATAAGTAAACCATGATTACTTTATCAAAGTAATATTTTTCTCCTTTATGAAGTAGTATAAACTCTTAAATGAATAAAAGATCATTACATACCCTTTTGAAACCAAAATATTACCATAAAAACCATATAAAGAACACATAACATATAAAGGTAAATGGGGACATAAACATACTTAAATGGAATAACCATACGGTCGACTTCCACGTATATCACTTAATGGAATAGCCATACGACCGACTTCCATACCCAATGCATTAGAGGTTATAAAGTAACTTCCCATCTTGGTATTCATGGAACCACCCGTCATATGGTTTATCACATAACCACCCGTCAAATGTCCAAGTACCATTATAAAATCATAAGATATAAAACAAATATAATTGAAAGAAAACATTTCCACATTTTGATCACAATATATCACTAAAATATATTGTCATAACAAATAAATTGTAAAAAAAATTCAATACCAAAATACATAAAAGAGTATATGGTTTTTATTTACTTTTAAAAACATTACGGCTTGTTGAGGATTCCAAAGTCCAAATAATACTCGTGGTGGTGGAATAGGTTGTTGTCACTGCGTACATTAAAAGAAACTTTTTTTTGTCATTTTTTAAAATGCTTCATAGAAAAAGATTCCTTTTGTATAAAATTAAAATTCAAAGGGTTTTATACACCGTATAAAATAATTTCATGTATTAGAACAATATATGCCTCAATGAAAGGAGATCGAGACGATGTCCCTTACAAAGACTATATCCTTGGATTAAGGATAAATCAATTACATAATTATGTGTGACAAAGGAATACACCAAATATAAGTAGATATTAAGTGTAAAACAATCAGAGGTCATTCACACATATTCATAGAATGACATATTCAAGGAGTACAAGTTTATCCCAAAGAATCAAAATTGGGTTAAGAAGTTCCCTTGCAAAAATTCGACAGCCTAACAGCGTCACTTCAAAATTTAGAAAATGAGTTGATGAGAGATAAAATGGGTATCTCATCACCTGGAAATAAAATTTACATCAATAAGGATATATAATAACATATCCCAACATTACAATATGTAAATTAAAAGACCCAACAAAAAGAAGTTTTTTAAAAACAGGTGGGTGAAAGGTTCCCTTACTGACTTGGGTATCCTTCGAAACATATATCCCATGAAAGAAGGACAATACAACATTGATGTAAATACTCATAAATGAACGTATATTACAAAAATAGTATAATAATGGGAAGTACATATGCCACTCAAAGGAAATGGTGGAAAATGTATCATAAATCTCACGGGAATAAAGGTGAGATGAAAAATACCTTACGAAAACTCGGCAGCCTAACGATGCCACTTAAAACTTCCAAAAATGGATTGATGAGATCAAATAGGGTATCTCATCATATTAACATAAAATTTACAGAAATAGTAATATAAAAGAACATCCCCCAACATAACAAAGAGGAGCTTAAAAGAAGTGACATAAAGGAGAGTACTTAAAAAGAAAGAGAGAGGTTGGATCTCTTACGAAAATTCGGCAGCCTAACGGCGCCACTCAAAACATCCAAAATGGTTTGGTGAGAGAAAATATGGTCTCTCATAATATTAACATAAAAACGTACAGTAATATTAATATAAAATAACATCCCAATCATATTAAAGATGATCTTAAAAGGAATGACATAAAAGAGTGTACTTAAAAATGAACTTGTTTGAAAATGATTGCCCATGTAGTTATAATTAAATCATTTTCAGAATATTATTAATTATTAAAATATAATATATATCCATTACATATTAATTTTATACTATTCCATAACATTTGGAGATAAAAAATGAAAATCACCGTTCATGTAGACGGTAGGCCGTACGTACACATGAACGCTACTTTCATTTTTTTTGTCATATTAATGGAATTAAAAATAAATGAGATATATATATATATTATAATTACAGTATAATATATATTTTATATAGGTCACGTATTTTCATTAATTTTATTCTTTATACATTCCATGTATTGCATGAACGAGTCACATCACTTGAGGGGGCGGTCATCCACACTTCCTCGTATGAAATTATCGCATTTGCATAACATTAAAAGCATAAAGGCATGTTTTAAATATAAAATTAAGAAGCATATAGAAAACATAAATACCATATATATCATATATAAAATATAGTGACATCATAATTGCCACCATGAAACGTGTTAAGAGAAGATTGAACAATCATCGTTTCGTGAGGCAGAAATTCGCCATCCACAGAAACAGTATGTTCTTTAACCATTAGACGAAGGTGTGTGTAAGTGTAACATGAATAATTCACATAAAAACATCCTATTATATTTAATATATTGGTTTTGTTACAAAATAAAGGAATAAAAAGATTTTAAACGGCTAGAGAAGCAAAATAAAACAAAAGAACACAAGGGAAGACATTACCTTTAAATCGGATAACTCCTTTTTATTTGAGCTCAAAGGCTTCCTTGGAAAGAATTCTGACCAAAGGTGAGGCTTCAATGATGAATATATGGATTTGAAGAGATGAAATGGGCATGGGTTGGCCGATCCAAAGGCTTGAGAGGTGTGGGTAAGGTGGTAGAGGTGGGGGCCTTTTATAAGAGGAGAGGAGGGGCACTCTTGGAAAGTTATAAAAGGTTACTTTATTTTCAAATGAGTTTCATATTTTAAAGGTCCCACATTGATTTATTTAGAGGATAAGGTGATAAGAGTTCTAAATAAACCCATTCAATAGGTTTTTAATATGTTTAGGTCTTATATTTTACATTATCTTTTCATTTTATTTAAATCGTTAAATAATGATGTAATCGCTCCATTATCATGATGTCATAAATAATTTAATTTATTAAATGTCTAAAAATTATAAACAAATACCATGATGTAGTAAATCTTTTTATCTTTCTAATTAATATTTATAGTCAAAAATATGACTTTGATAACCCCATTTAAAAATTGTTTTAGTAAAACAACACATGTTTGTGACATTTTTATTTTAACATTAAAAAAAAGTTTTTAATGTCATTTTCCTACCAATGTGACTCCATGGGGTCCCCAAGTTGACACATGGATTTTAATGGTCTTCCATGTCACATCCAATAAGGTTAGGACATGTTTCAAGGTCATTTAATATTATTAAAACATTATTTTTACCATAAATTACACTAATTACCTCTAATCGCGATTAAAAACATAAAAGTTACTATTCACAAAAAAATTATTTTAATCCCATTGAACCACATTTTACTTCTTAATTAAAACCATGTATTTCTGATTTTTGAAATTCAAAACACATAGGTGGTAAAATTTCATTTAAACGAAAAATTAGTTTTTTTAAGTATCACTTAGTGGTTTCACTATTCATCAAAATTGAAGTTTTTCAGAAAAATACCAAAAATTCACCCTAATCTATATTTGATATTATGAATTCATAAATGATGTCTATTTTACAAAATTCAAAACATATAAGTTACATTAATTAATTTAATATGTAATTCCCGCTGTCAGAACAAATAGCGTGTTTTTATGAAATAATATATATCAAAAGATTGACACTGGTTTAAGTCTAAGTTCAAAGTGAAATTAATTTCAATGACCACTATTGTATTAAATGGTAAAAATATATTCTAATTTAACTTTAAAACCAATTCAAAAGATAATCTAATCATATAAATAAATTATATTAAAAAGAAGATTTGAATTAAAATACAACATTTTTCACTATTCATTAAAAAATGAACTTTATCGGAAAAATGCCAAAAATTTACACAAAGTAAATTTTGATGTCCCGATTCTAAAGAAGAATTTTATTTTGTCAAATAAAACATATAAAATTGTCAAAAGTATATTTAAAAATGGTTCTCCATCAAAAGGCGGTTAATCGACCTTTTAAAGAATATTACAAGATTTATGCTTAAAATTGGATTCATTTTCATTTTTAATCCTCTAACATTTAATGTAAAAAGTAAAAATATTTGACAAACATATATAATAATTATTTAGTTAGTTCGGTTCATTCCCATCATTACAATGGCTAGGTGTTAACTACCATTTAAAATAAAATTAATTTATTATTAGAGTGCAACGTAAGATTTCAAAGGAACTCATTGTTGTGTATTGGGTAATCCATCAACCACAGCGTTCCCTTTAAAGTAATATTAATATTTTATTCACAAATATGGTTAAATATAAGAATGTCATATTCTTTATTTACCTGGGGTGTTACATCCACTCTCCTAACTTAGATAAGGAAATCATCTCTTATCACTTATCCACCCAAAATGAGCCCCTTATATCATCCAGTATCTACCCAAATAGCATAAATCATCCTTATCCATAAACTATATGTTTTTCCTTCTCAAAAGACCCATCCAATTATCCTTAAATGTTTTTTAATAGAGATTATCCATGGAAGGGATATCTATTCTTAGAGACTTCTATTAAAGTATCTTTCTTAATAAACGTCATAAAAAGGTTCTATAACCATATTAATATAATTGATAAATTGTATTTACTATACATAAATTTTTTTTATGTTTATGGTGCAACGATTTTTTATTTTATTTCATATAATGGAAAATGAAAACATCACTCATGTGTATGTATGAACTATCACCTATATGACTATAAGAGTGTATATAATAAATAAATATGATGTTTATTATATTATTAAGATCATTTATACGATGAAACCATTAAAATGTTTAAATTAATTGAATCACTAAATCGAAAAATGCATGGGAAACAGAACATTTAACACCCCTAATGATGATTTTAATGAATTATAATTGATAAATGTATAATTAAATAATATAGAAGAATTAAATATTTTAAAATATGTATGAATATTTTAATATTATATATGTATAATAAAACTAAAATTATTATAAAATAGGTTAGAGTGTGTATGAATCAATTTGGGACTTATAGAAAGGTTTTATGTTACAATCTAATTTTTTAACTAGATTGTTTACATTTCAATTTATATTCTGTGAAATTGTCAGATATTTCTATTATAAATTGTATACATTTTTTTATTATATTTACTTCTTGTATTTTCATGTATTTTTTTCATTTTCCTCTCTTTGGTACTCAAAATTATTGAAATGTTGTTTTTAACAAATGCTGACCTAATTTCTTTTATTTTGGTAATAATTATTTCACTTCCATATTAATGTTCTTGAAAGCTATTTTATAGAAGTTCTTATATAATTTTAAATGATTAAAAGGCATTTCTATACTATCTTTGAATTTATTTAAAAATTATTAAAATTAATATTTTCAATCATTTTTCATATGACTAACTTTTATCTTTTTACACAATTATGAAAATAATGTTTCCATTCTAATGTATATATATATATCATGAATGGATTTTCCCAATGTAATATCCTTTCTTAATCATGAATCTCCCTTGATAAGTTTTTTTTCAAGGTCTACTATATTCCCATTTTTGTGGTGTTTTTTATTTTTCAGAATTTATCTAAAGTAAATGATATTTTTTCTTATTTTTTAAAAATTATTTGGAATGATTTTATAAAATTATTTTTATTATATGTCAAAATAAATTAATTATTATTATAACTTGATGAGGATATCAACTAATGATACCATAAACCTTCTTAATTTTATGGATTATGATAATGCATTAAGAAATTTCTCATGAAACCTATTTCTTTCCACATGTTAATTAAGTGAGGATAGAATCAGTAATTTTATATTCTTATGGTACACATATGTATAGTTTATTATTCTATTATAGGTGCGTGTATTATAACCCTCCAATGTATTGGGTAGAGAAGTTAAATCTCATGATACTAATAATTAATGGAGGTAATAATACCTAATAAAATATAATAAGTTATATAGGTAATAATGTATTATCCATTATATTTGTAACATCCCAGGTAAATAATGAATATGAAATTTTAATATTTGTTAATAATTTTTAATTACATATTAATGTTACTTTAAATGGGATGATATGTTCTATGAAGTACCCAGCATACAACAGTGGTTTTCTCTGAAAATATCATGTTGCACATAAGGCTGAGTCATACTGAAAAATAATATTATTATATTATTTTAAATAGTAGTTAACACATTATCATTGTATTAGACTGAATGAATAGAACTAACTAAAATATGAATATACATTTGTATTAAATTTTTTGACATTTATCCAATAAAATTTAGAGGGTTAAATTGTGAATTAATCCAATTTTAAGCATAAATACACTAATATTCTTTAAAAGATCGATTTACCACCTTTTAATGGAGAACCTTTTTAAAATATAGTTTTTTTCAATTCTGTATGATCTATTTAAAATAATATTATTATTTTTTAGAATCCGGACATCAAAATTTACTTTGGATGAAATTTTCGTATTTTTCTGATAATGTTCATTTTTTAATAAATAGTGAAAAATACTAAATTTTAATTCAACACTACCTTTTAATCTAATTTATTTATATAGTTATATTGTTTATTTAATTGGTTTTAGATTTTAATTTTCTTATATTTATACCCTTTATTCTAATTTTGTTCATTGGAAGTAATTTCACTTATTATTTGTACATAAACAATGGTAAATCTTTGGATAGTTATTATTTCTTAAAAACACGCTTTTTTGTCTTGACAACGGGAATTAACTTTAAATTAATTTCTACCACTTAGGTGTTTTGAATTTGGAAAAATGGATTCCATATTTGGAATTATAAGGTCCAAATTGTATCAATTGGTAAATTTTATTTTTAGACATTATGAATATTTATTTTAGTAAATATTTTATTTACCATGGTTAAAGGTTAAATCCGGTAAATAAGGGATAAATATAATATTATAATAATAATAAATTACCCTTACACTTTTCCTAGCCCTATTAGAAGATACATTTCCGACCATGGTCATCCTTGGGTCGATTTGGGGACCCCATGGAGCCACTTGGGGGTTATAATGACACTTTATATTAATTAATTTAAAGTTAGGAAAAAAATTACATAAATATATATATTTTAGTAAAAAAAATTATATGGGTTATATAATTTATCTTTTTGACTAGAAATATCAATTGTAAATATATAAAATATTTCCTATATCATTGTATTTTATTTATAATTTTTATACAGTAGATAAATAAAATTAATTATGACACAACAGTGATGCGGTAATTGCTTCATTAATAAAGGATTCAAATAAATGATATTATAAATATTTAAATAAATTTATTTTGATTTTTTTATTCCATAAAATAATTTTAGGGATAATAATTTCTTCTTATATTTTAATTAATGATGTTTTTTTTGAAATAATCAAGTTGGTTTGGATTTTTAAAAAAGTTGTGATATGAATAGTATTAAAATTGGAATAAAAGAGTTTTTAAATCAATCAATATTTTATTAAATGATAAAATAGCCCTAAAAATCTAATATTCATCAATATGAAATTTATTATGTTAAAAATATCATTAATTATCCATTTTGGGTAACTTGGAATATTATAGTAAATATATTAACTATATAGTATGGATATGTAAGAGGACATGGAAAAAGTTAAATAAGTTAATGAAGTGTTAAATAAAACATATAAGGATTTCAAAATATCCAGAACCTATAAAATTATTAATGGATTATTTTATTTCAACTTATATACACCTTATCGTCAAATTAGATAAGTTTTGGATCTTTACAAACTGATAATAATTATATAATAAAATAATATTTTCAAACTTTCCTAAAGAGCCCCTCCTCCCCCTTTTAAAAATTCATCACCTATAACCCTTACTCACACCTCTCAAGCCACCTTGGCTCATCAAAAATATTCCCAAATAATCTCTCAAGATCCCTTTATTTCTCCTAGAAGCCTTATCTTATGCTGAAAGCACTTTAAGAAAGCCTTTTGCTTCAAACCAAAGGGAGTTACCAGATTTAAAGGTAATGTCTTCCCACAAGTTCTCTTGTTTTATTTTACTTATTCACTACCTATGCTCTTCTTATTCATTATTTACATTAAAACAATATTATACTCAATATCAAAAGTTTTTATTATGATAAGTATTCTAACTACACATCCACACACCTCCATCTAATGGATACGAACATACGATTTCTGTGGATGGTGAACTACTTCCTCACGAAACAATGATTCTTCAATATTATCCTATCACCTATTATGGTGGCCATTATGATATAACTATAATTAAAAATTATATATATTATATTTCCTTTATCTCTATGCTTCTGTCTTTTTCATTTACATCATACTTTTATGCTTTCTATAATGCGTAAATACGATAATTTCATTTGAGGAAGTGCGGACTACCGCCTAGTCAAAGTAATATGACTCATTCATGCTATACATGGAATGTATAAAGGATAGAATTTATGAACATATGTAACATATATAACATATATATTATACTGGAATTATATTATACCTATTTATCATTATTTTTTCATTCCATAGAATATGAAATTGAAATGAAATTAGCGTGCATGCGTATGTACGGCTTACCGTCTCCATTAACGTCGAATTTAATTTCTTATGTCCAAATTTTATGGACAGTTATAAATAAATATATACTGGATATATATAATATATATTATATATAAATCATGATTATAATTCTAGAGATAATTTAATTTTGACCACATGTACAATTTTTAATTAAAACAAGTTCATTTTTTACTCAAGTTCTGAACATTGGAAAAATGTCTAATATGAAATCAAAGAATTAATAATTGTTATATTAAGGTGATAAGTGATATTAATGGAATAATAAAAATGAAAATGGTTCTAAAACAAGTATAAATTAACTTAATTTTATTATTCATTAATAATAAGGAACAAACGAGTTGAGTCGGACACGAGGTAAGGGGACTTCTTCACCCAATTTTCATTCTTTGGGTTGAACTTATATTTCTTGATTATGTCATTTAATGAATATGTCTAAATTAACTCTCATTTTTTGACACATAATATCTACTTATACTGGGTCTTTTTATATTTTTCACAAAAAATTATTTAATTGGTTTATCCTTAATGTAATGATACGATCTTCATAAGGGAACCTTTCACCCTCATCTTTTAGTAAGAGAATTATTTTATGTTATGTCTTTTAATTTAAATTTCCATTGTTGGGATATGTACATATATATACTTATTGATGTACATTTTATGTGCATGTGATGATAGACGCTTTTTCTCTCATCAACTCATTTTCTGAATTTTAATGTGACATTGTTAGGCTGCAAAATTTTCATAAGGGACATCACCTCAATATGATTTCATTGAATAATATTTTTATGTATACACGAAATTCTTTTATACTGCATATACACACCATTTTAATTTTCATTTCATTATAATTAAATCTTTTTCTATATAGAGTTTGTACTAAATGAGAAAGGGAAAGTTTCTTTTTAACGTACGTGAGGATAATGACCTTTCCACCGCCACGGGCATTATTTGATATTTGGATTCCTTAACAAGCCGTAAAGTATTTAAAAGGAAAATAAATACCATATACCCTTTTTCATATTTGGAATTGAAAATGGTTTTGAGAAAGCATTGATTATTTAAATATCATTAAATGATATATTGTCATTGAAATGTGGAAATTTTATCTTTCCTTTATGCTTGTCTTATGTGTTATGAATATGTTATGGTTCATGGGAATTGTTTACATATATGGGTGGTTTCATGATAAACCTTGGGCGGGTGAGCCCGATATAGCTCTCTAATGCATTGGGTGAGGTGACAGAGGTAAAGGTTAATGTTTCTCCTAAGAAATTTAGGTAATATATTTTGATGGGTATTCCAAATGTAACTCCCTATGTAATTGTGAAAGCTACAATGTAAGTATGTTATTTATTCCATAAGATAAATTTATGATTTATGATTTTTATATGTTATTCATAAATCTTATGATTTCATGAGGTACATTAAAGAGCTTATGTTTTGTGTGTATTGTTCAACTAATGTTTTATTCCATTATTTTATAACCCTTACTCATCTTTTTATGCACATCCCAAGTTTTGAAATGTTATTCACAAGACATAGAGATGAATAGTATCAAGGATGGGATCAAGGAAAATTCATGACATCTAAAACATGGAACTAGACACGTTCTTTTTTTAAGAGTTTTTATTTTATGAAAAAAATGAAACTGGGTAGAAGTGTCTACATTGTAATTTTTAAAATGTAATGTAATAGTTATGGCCCAATTCTCAAAAAATCTAAACCTGAAAAGATCCTCAACGTGAATTCTTGAATTAACTCAAGATTATGTAATGTTTATGGTCGGGTCCTTATAGTTGGTATCAGAGGTCAATTTAGACAACATTAGGGATTATGAGTTTTCGTTAAACACAAGGTTAGTCCCTATGTCTATTATTTTAGTTAAATAAATATTTTATAACATTTCCAGATCAAGGAAATTTGGTTGCAAATGGAAGGAGAAGGATCTCAAACAACATTTATATCTCTTCTTGATGGAATACTTGCAATAATAATTGCAAAGTCATATTCAAATGATTTTGAAATGTTTTCTAACATACAACTCACTTGAAAAAAGTTGTTTGAGATATCAAACACCTATACTATTCCTCGATATCATCGTGGATCAGGGGTTGTATTTAATCAAATCCTATTTTTACAATATCCTCATAGTTTCAAGATAGGTAAATATTATCAAGGAATTTCCAAATATTTAACCTTATCAAAAGATTTTGAAGCATATTATAATTTCGAAAAAGGTGCTAAAGAAGGAGTCCCTTGCGCAACCAATTTATATTTGATTTTAAATTATAGTCTTTTAAAAAATACTTATGGTATTTTAAAAGGACAATTGATTCAATTTTTAAACTCAAACTCAGTACGATTTTTTTATAAAAATCATTTTTTATCAGATATTTTGGAATTATATATCATACATGATTATTTTCCAAAACAATTTTTGTTTGAACACCCATATGACCCAAGTTGTACAAGGTGTATTTAGATGAAGGAAGAAAATGATTTTGAAGGATCTCTAAATAATTTTTAAAAATCATGGACCTTCTACCTATGTGAACAAGATGATGATGAAACCATATGGGCACCATGATCAAGGTATGATGTTCTTTCTATGGTGAATAGTTTTATTTTGTCATATAGAGGTGAAAAAAATGAAAATATATAAGATGTTTAGGTATTAATGTATTTTGATGAAACTGAAAGGTATAGAGAAACATTTGAGGTTCAAACATGTTAAGTTTATTTTTGAGTTGTATAAAAAGTACAGCATGCATACCGTGTGAGAACCTGTCATGTCCGAAAAAGCTGCAGGAATCGAAATGACCACCAAAGCGTGATTAATATTTATCGCCTACCACTGGACTACATGATGTCCCTGGTGATTATGACTTATTCTTTTTAGTTAAATGATTTTATGGATCAAGAAAAATTTGATTTTAGGAATTTATGTTTTATCAAATGGATATCCTTAATATAGTAAAATGACTGGGTTATTAAGTTATAAAAGTTATTTTTGAAGACATTCTCCCTTTTGGAGAATATTATATGCTTAATGGTAATATAATACAATGGGATTTCATTTGTGGAGTAATGGTTGAAATTTTACTTTGGAAGAATCAATATTTTTATTGCGGACATATGGAGATTTGGGTTATTTATAGAAATGATTAGCCTATCATAGAGAATATGTTATTAGGTTATTTACTTTTCAGTATGATACTTTTAGAGTAACCGATTTTATTTGGAGAAAAATGTTAAGATTTTTGCGGATGACAATGTGATTAAATCCTTCTGAGTTTTGGGTTTCAATATTAGTTTGGAGTATTTTGAATAATTTTCAAGACAATTGTGTATTGAATGGTCTTTATTGATCTTTGGGTATTTTTTGTTGAATTTTGGAGATTAAGAGTATTATTTCATTTTATAAAGTATAAACCTTTTGGGGATTATCATATCTCATACTAACTATTTTGGTTTTGGTTTATGTCTAAAGACAATGGAAATATATAGTTCATATTTTTTAGATTATTTGATACTCTAGAAGTTTATTTTAGTGCTTTTTATGTGACCAAGTCAGTTTGAATACTCATCGTTTAGAGAAAATTTGAGTTTGTGTTTGGGATTTAGTAAAGGATAAAAGTCTCTATGACAAGTAAGTATGTTTCCTTATGTTTTTAGTTAATCTCATAAATAAATTCCAAAAAATTATAATAAGTAACTTAAAATAAAAACATTATCTGTTAACTTTTCATAATAGGGCATCAAATACCATTTAACCCATCACAAGTTTGTGATTTTCTGGTTGTTAACGTTCTCCTAATCATGTTTTCTATCACTCTCTATCAGAACATGACTCTTAGTTTCTCCTCTATATCCATGTTTTTTTACCTGGAATCCTAGTATGGGTTATCTTAGGTGACCATTGTACTACTATTTATTTCTTTTAAAGTGATAGTTTTATTGAATCTTTTTCTGATGGGTGGCTTTTAATTATGCTTTCAAGCCCACTTTTAAAATTACGAGGACGCAATTCCCAAAAGGGGGAAGGATGTAACATCCCAAGTAAATAAAGAATATGAAATTATCATATTTATTAATATTTGTGAATTAAATATTAAATTTAAATTAAAGGGGATTCTATATTTTATGGACTACCTGGCTTGCAACAATGGGTTTCTCCAAACATCTCATGTTGCACATAAGTCTATGTCATACAGAAAAATAATAATATAATATTATTCAAAATTGTATTTAATGACTCACCGTTTTATTAGAGGGAATGAATAGAACTAAATATAATATTATTATACAGATTTATTAAATGTTTTTACATTTATCCAATAAATGTTAGAGGCTTAAAATGTGAATGAATCAAATTTTAAACCAAATACTCTAATATTCATTAAAAGGTCGATTTATCTTCTTATGATGGGGAACCTTTTTAAAATATAGTTTTTTAACATTTATATGTTCTATTCAACAAAATAATATTATTCATTAGAATCATGACATAAAAATTTACTTTGGATGAAATTTTGTTATTTTTCTGATAATCTTCATTTTTTTAATGAATAGTTAAAAGTACTGCATTTTAATTCAAAACTGCCTTTTAATATAATTTATTTATATTGTTATATTGTTCATTTAATTGGTTTTAAAATTTTATTGGATTTTATTTATACAATTTAATACAATTTTGGTCATTGGAAGGAATTTCACTCTTAATTTGGACATAAACAAAGGTAAATATTGTGATGGTTATTATATCTTAAAAACACGCTTTTTGTTTTGACAACAGGAATTAATTTTAAATTAATTTTTTCCACTTCTGTATTTTGAATTTGTGAAAATGGATTATATAATTGTTATCAAGAGGTCCAAATTATGTAAATGGGTAACTTTTATTCTTATACATTATGAATATTTACTTTAGTAAATATTTTATTTAACATGGTTAAAGGGTAAATCTGGTAAATAAGAGTGAAAAATAATATTATAATAATATTAAATTTCCCTTAAACGTTTCCTAACCCTATTAGGTGATAAATATATGACCATGGGAATCCATGGGTCTATTTATGGACCCCATTAAGCCAATTGTAAGTGATAATGACACTTTATATTAATTATTTTAAAGGACAAAAATAATATAAAAAAATATATTTTAGTAAAACAATTATATGGGGTTATATAATTGATATCTTTGAATATAAATACTATTTATAAAGATAAAAATATTTCCTACATCATGATATTTTATTTATAATTTTTAGACATTAAATAAATAAAATTAATTATGACACAATGGAGATGAAGTAATTGCTTTATTAATAAAGGATTCAAATAAATGATATTAGAAATATTAAAATAAATTTATCTTGAGACTTTTTATGCCATAAAAGAATTTATGGATAATAATGACTCTTTATATTTGAATTAATTAAGGTTTTTAGAAAGAATAAAGTTGGTTTGGATTTTTTAAAAAAGTCATGATATGAATAGTTTTAAAATTGACAAAAAAGAGTTTTTATATCAATCAATATTTTATTAATTGATAAAATAGTCCTAGAAATCTATTATTCATCCAATGAAGTATAGGATGTCCTAAATGTCATTAAGGATCCATTTTTTTCCTTATCATTTTATATTAAATATATTAACCATATATTATGAATATATAAGAGGAAATGATAAAAGTTAAATAAGTTAACAAAGGGTTAAATTAAAAATACAAGGATTAAAAAATATCCAAAACATGTCTAATTATTATTGTATGATTTTATTGAGACTTATATACAACTTATATTCGGATAAAATAATTTTTGGACCTTTAGAAATTGAAAATCGTTATATAATTAAAAAAAATCAAACCTTCCTAAAGAGCCCCTCCTCCCCCTTATAAAATGCAATCACCTATGACCCCTATTCACACCTATGAATCCCCCTTGTCTCATAAAAACACTACAAAAAAAAGATATCAAGATTTCTATATTCCTCTTAGAATCCTTACCATAAGCATAAAGCACTTCAATAATTCCTTTTGGTTCAAACCAAAAGGAGTTACCCAATTTAAAGGTAACGTCTTACCACAAGTTCTCTTCTTTTATTTTACATCTTCAATCCCTATGATCTTCATATTATTTTTTTACATAAGAAAAATAGTATCATCAATATACTAGGTTATTTTTATGAGAATTATTAGGACTACACATCCACACACCTCTATCTAATGGATATGAACATAGTATTTCTATGGACGGAGAACTACTGCCTCACAACACAATGATTGTTAAATAATCTCATACCACCTCTTATGGTGATCATTATGATGGAACTGTAAGTATATATGATATTTATGATATTTATTTTATCTCTATTATTATATATTTCTCATTTACATCATACGTTTATGCTTTCCATAATGCGTAAATACGATAATTTCATTTGATAAAGTGCGGACTACCGCCCCCTCAAAGTGATATAACTCGTCAGTGTTATAATGGAACATATAAAGGATGTAATTTATAAAATTATGTAACATATATAACATATATATTATAATGGAATTATAATATACTTATGTATCATTAATTTTTCATTCCATTAGATATTAAATAGAAATGAAAGTAGTGTTCATGCGTACGGACGGCTTACCATCTCCATGAATGGTGCATTTCATTTCATATGTACAAATGTTATGGACTATTCTAAATCCATACATACTGGATATATATTATATATATTGTATCTAAATCATCAATATAATTCTGTACGTAATGTACTTTTGACCAAATGGGCAATTAGTAATTATAATAAGTTCATTTTTTTAGTCATGTTCTGAACATCGACAAAATGTTTGATATGAACTCAAATAATTAATAATTGTTATTTTAAGGTAATAAGTGATATAAAAGTAATAATATAATTAAAAAAGGTTCTGAAGCAATTAGAAATTAACTTATGTTTATTTTTCAGAATAAACAAGGAACAAATGATTTATGTCGGACACGAGGTAAGGGAACTTCTTCACCCAATTTCCATTCTTTTGGTTGAACATCTACTTCTTGATTATGTCATGATATGAATATGTGGGAATGACCTATTATTTTTTTTAAAATAATTTCTACTTATGTTGGGTGTATTTATATTTTTCACACATAATTATTTAATTGGTTTATCCTTAATATAATGATACGATCATTGTAAGGTAACCTTTCACCCTTATCTATTAGTAAAAGACTTATTTTATGTTTTGCCTTTTAATTTCAATTTCATATGATGGGATATGTTCCTCTATATACTAATTGATGTAAATTTTATTTCCATGTGATGAGATACCCTTTTCTCTCTCATCAACTAATTTTCTTAATTATAATGTGACGGCATTAGGCTGCCGATGTTTCGTAAGGGACTTCATCTCAATCTCAATTCATTGAGGCATATTTTGATTTATACATGACTTTATTTTATACTGTGTATAAAACCCTTTGAATTTTCATTTCATTCAAAGGGAATATTTTTTCTACATAGCATTTTTATTAAACAACAATGGGAATTTTTCTTTTTAACAAACATGGTAACAACGGCCTATCTACTGCTACATGCATTATTTGATATTTGGATTCCTTAACAAGCCGTAATGTTTTTAAGAGGAAAATAATTACCATATAACCTTTTACATCTTTTGGTATTAAGAATGTTATTTATAAAACATTTATTATTTCAATATCTTGAAATGGTATATTGTGATTCAAATGTGGAAATGATATCATTCCTTTAAACTTGTTTTAGTGTTATGAATATGTTATGGTTCTTGGGAATTGTTTATGTATATGGGTGGTTCTGTGATAAACCTAGGGCTGGTGAGCTGGAGATAGCTCTCCAATGCATTGGGTAACATGATGGAGGTAAATGTTAATGATTATCCTATGAGATTTTGGGAATATATTGTGATGGGTATTCCAAATGTGACACCCTACATAGCTGTGAAATCTACAACGTAAGTATGTTATGTATTTCATAAGATACAGTTATGATTTATGATTTCTATGTGTTATTACTAAATTATATGATTTCATGATCCATATTAAAGAGCATATTTTTTTATGTATTGATAAACTAATGTTTTAATTATTTGTTTTATAACCCTTACTGATATTTTTATGCTCATCCCATGTTCTGAAAATTTTTTCACGGGACCTTAAAATGAATAGGGTCAAGGATGGGATCAAGAAAAAATCATTTTGTTTAAAACATCGAACTAGATATGTTCTTTTTTTAAGAGTTCTTATTTTATGAAAAAATGTAAACTGAGTAGATGTGTCTACATTTTAATTTTTGAAATGTAATGTAATAGTTATGGACTAATTCTCTAAAACTCTAATCCTGAAAAGATTATCAATGTGAATTCTTGACTTAACTCTTGATCATGTAATATTTAGGGATGGGTACTTATAATATTAATATATTTTAGTGATAATTCATGAAACATGATGATATGTGATGTTGGTGGTAATTTTTGAACCATTATGTTATGGTATTATGGTTGTGATTCTTGATCCAAAATTTTAATATTTCCTATACTTGTGATTATTCCACATTCTTATGTTATAGAACATGTTTATGTTATGTTTTTCAGGGCTCAGGATAATGGTTTTGTTTCAATACCCATAATTATTATTAAAAATAAATTTATGCTAGTATCCATAAGTTAAAATCAATGTTCATTTGAGTATGATTCCCATTTGTTATATAGATCATTATCTTCTCATGCCCTTAAATGAATCTTATGATCACTCATGATCTTTGGATAATATCACTTTTGTTTACAATTTTTAAGCATCTAAGATCTCTTCTTTATTATGTTTCCATTTCCCTTGGTTATGAAGAATGGTTTTCGGTAAAATAGGTTTAAAAGTGTACCATACAAGAATAGTTTTTTGGGAGATGTTGATTGTAGTTTAGAAATCATTTTATTATTTATCTAGTCTCCAAATACACTAAAACTTTATGACTCTAGGGTTCGCATTACTATAAAAATTACTAAATATTCATTTAAAATGATGCAATAAGTATATATTTTATGCTTCAGCCATCTCAGTTGGTATCAGAGTAGGTTTTTGTTATTTTTATACATTAGTTTCAAAAAAATGTTTGAATAAAACCTATAAAAACAAATGTTAAATTAAATGTGATATATTATGAACCTAAATTGTCATGGGTTAAAGTGAAGGTGTCCTGATTTTGGATTTCTCATGATTGATTTTCTTATTATTTTACCACTATCTCTAATTAATGTTTCTCAAGTACTTATGTTAACAATTTTTTTAGTCAATGTATGGAAAAATATGGATGTAACACCCGAATACTTCATAGTACGTTATCTCTTTAATGTAATTCAATAGCTTGTATTACAAGAAACACTGAGTTCAAGCGCATCACAACCTATCAAACAAACTATTTAAAAAGTGGTTATGAATAGCATTTACCACATTTTGAATTTTATATATATATTATATAATTTTAAAATTCATATTTTTGGTTTCTTAGACATAATATAAGGACAAATTCAATTTTTCAGATAAAAGATGTATTTTTTCAAAAATGTAGTTTTTCCACCTTTTAATGGAGAACCCTTTTAAAATCTAATATTTTTCAGTTTTATATATTCAATTTAATTTGATTAAATTATCCTTTTTAATTGGGACATAAATATTTAGTCTCGATAAATTTTTGGTACTTTTCTGATAACTTCATTATTTTGATAAATAGTGAAAAATATTTTATTTTAATTAAAATAACTTTTTAAATCAAAATAATTTATAGTGTTAAATTATATATTTGAGTGTTTTTAAAGTATCATTAGATAATATTTTTTATCAATTAATATAATGTAGTTCATTGGATGTAATTTTACATTTAAATTGTACATAAACACATGTCAATATTTTTATAGTTTTTACTTTTAAAACCCCACTTTATGGTTTTGACAATGGGAATTAATTTTAAATTAATTATTGATACTTATATGTTTTTAAATTAGTAAAATTTATATCATTTTTTAATTTGGAATATCAAAATTATCTTTGGGTGAATTTTTTGTATTTTTCTAAAAACATTCAATTTTTTATAAATAGTGAAAAACACTACTTTGTAGATAAAAACTGTCTTTTTCATTTAAATAATTATTTTTAATTAAAAAATTATATTAAAGTAAAAATATATTCTTAATAAATTTATTAATCCAAATTAATTCATTGGTTTCATTTTATAATAATATTAGACATATAAAATTTTATTGAACTTTTTTAACGTCTTTAACCACCTTCTAGGCACATTTTCAAATTTCCATAGAATGTAGTTTTACCGCCTCATTGAATTGAGTTTCAAAAAACCAAGAGACATGGTTGACATTAGTATGTAAAATTTGTTTCAATAGGATAAAATTAATTTCTTTTTTAATAGTAACTGTTGAATTTTATTTACCACGGTTAAAATTAAAAGGGTAATTAATTGTAAAAGTGATATTATAATTAACCCAACACATTTCATAATTATATTGGATAAGTCTATTTCGACCAAAATCAATCTTAGGACAAAAATATGACCCGTGTTGATCCACTTGGATTATATTAGGACATTTATTATATTTTATTTAAAGAAGAGTTAAAAGTGTTAAATCCAAATTTTAATAACTAAAATATTTTTAATATAGGATTATACAAAAGAAAAATTCAAAAATAAATATTAATTAGAAATATAAATAGATTTCTTGCATCATGGTATTTTATTAATAATTTTTATACATTTAACAATTAAATTTATTCATGACACAATGATGATGCAGTAATTATTTTATTAATGAAAGATTAAAGTAATTGATATTATAAATATTAAAATAAATGTAAATTGAGACTTTTGATGCATTAAAATAATTTTATAGGTTAATATTACATGTTAGGGTTATCTAAATGTATTTTTTCAAAGAAATAAATTTTTTTTTACTTTCAAAAAAACCAGATACTAAATAGTGTCGAAATTGACATAAATGAGTTTTTAAAACAAATACTATTTTATTAAATTATATAATAGTCCTAAAAATATAAGGTTCGTCCAGAGGACTTGAATAATGTTATATATGTCACTAATGAACCACTTTATATTCTTTTTTCATTTTATAGTAACATTATTTACCATATAGAGTAAGAATACAAGAAGACATGGTAAGAGTTAAACTATTTAACTAAGGGTTAAATCTAAAAGATAAGGTTAACATGGTAACCTAAATTTGTCTAAAACATATTGGTTGATATGATTTATACCCATAACCACCTTATCCTAGAGATAAATATATTTTGAGATATTAGAATCCGAAAATTATTTTATAATAAATTAATATTTCTAGCTTTTCCTAAACTGCCCTTTAGCTCTCTTATAAATGGGTAATTTCCGTCACTTAAATTCACACCTCCAAAGCCATTTACCTTCACCAAAAACTTCTCAAATATCCTCAAACTTCACTCTCTTCTATGTAGAGGCCTTAATTTGATTAGAAGGCCAATCTAAGGAGCCATTTTGTTCAAATCAAAAGGAAGAACCCGAAGAAAAGGTAATTATTTCATCACCTCATTCAATGTTCTTTTCTTCTTCCACTTCCCTTTTCTTTTCTTTTTAAATACCAAAAAAAATAACTCATTTAACTTATAAATACTGAGATGTTATTATAAATATGGTACAACCATATTAATTATTATTTCTGTCCTATCAATGAAAAATTCATCGTCCGTGTGTACGTGCGGCTTAGAGTCTCCATATTGTGGTGTAGTCTGTTATCCAACACTTCATTATTTTGATGGGTATAATAATTAGTAAAATTGATGTAAATAATAAATATGACATTTTAATGATTATTTATACACAATATAATATCAAATTACATACTATTTCACCATCAATAGAATGATATTGTTACTCGTGCATATGAATTGCTTACCGTCTCCACGTCGCGATGATATTCATTTCCACGTTCACCATTTAACGATGATTATAAAAATATATATTATTAATAAGTATTTAATATATTACATAATAATGATATTGGAAATATATATATATATATATACTTATATATCTCATTCGCTTACTTTCATTCAATATTATATGAAAACAGAAAATGTTTATGCATACGTACGACCTACTGCCTCCATAAATAGTGTTTTTCATTTCACATATCTATATATTGTAAATATTTTTATTCTGAATATACGTGATATAAAAATAATAATTTATATTCTGGAGAAAATTAAATCCTGATATAAGTGATACGATCAAGAAGAACATGTGAAAACACATATGATAAAAAAAGAGATTATTAACAGAAATGCTATTTTAACAAGGAAATTATTTTTAAATTGGTAGTATAAAGTCATAAATGAATAAATTATGATATCATAAATATTAATATGGTTACCATATAGTTAAATAAAATAATATGGTCATTATACAAGAGGTTAAACTTACCCTTGACCAAAGTAAAGCACAAGGTAAGGGTTATTTCCTCAATCTCATTATTATCCGAGATTGTTTATATGTAAGTATCTAATGGAAAATATTTATCATATATTTCCATGTTTCATTAAAAATTTTAAAAAATTAATTTTTTAACGTTTTATGGAAGGCACTCTTTAACTAAATCATCATTTTAAATGTTTTTAATGATTTATTTTTCTAAATCATTTTAATTAATGCTGATATTTTCAAAATGATTGTAAGGATTTATGTATGTGGACAAGATTGTTTTAAAGTGTTAATTTATTTCAAAAGATTCAAATTGGTATGGAACACTTTCATTCAAAAATATCTTTTAAATGAATTCCTTTATAAATTTTGTTACTTTTAAATGATTTCATGAAAATGAGTATTTATCTCAAAGAGTTTTATTGATTATTTTTAATTATGTCGACATATTTTATTGGATATTATTATTGATTGTGGTTTATTTACTACAATAAAATATTTTATATTGTATTTAATGAGTTCTGATATGTTTGACTATGGATATGTTATTTCTACACCATTCAAGGTTTATGGTCAAAGTATTGAGATTGATTATGCTAGTTTTAGTATGAATGTTTATGATATGTTTCACCCTTTTTAATATGAGGAATGTGTTGGACTTAGTAAGTGATGGGTGGGGCCATCTATATTCCCTCTATGCATCGGTAGGTCTCATGAGACAAATTAGTGTCTTGGCACAAGGTCCTGACAAAATTGTTTTCTTTAGTCTTAGCACGAGGCCTTGACTATGCGGTTATGATGTTTGGAATTATGCATTCCCTCATTATGAAATTAGTTATTACATGTGATTAATCGACTAGTATAATATCCATGTGCATGTTAATATAGTAATTAATGATTTATTTTTTCCATATTTTGTTCATGTTTATGTTTAAAAAGGTTGTTGTTTTTATTACACATATTTCCTTAAAAGTTTATAGATTCTGCTAAATTATTTACCCTTACCAAGAATCTGAGATCACCAATTTCTTATGTTTTGTTTTCCTAGGATTTCAAGAAGTGTATTATGATTGATATGTAAGTTTATGCTTAGGGATTAATGGCTTTATCAAATTATTTTTTATGTTGTGTTTTGTGTTTGAAATTGTAATGTAATGTTCATTAAACTAATCTATTTTCCAAGACTGCTAAACTGATCGGTCCTTTGGGACAAGATTCCTTATAACCATGCGAATGTATTAAATTAATGCACTGGCTCTGCTTGACTGGTTTCGGGGCATTACTATGGAATTTTTCTAGAAATTAATTTGAAAGAAAATTTAATTATTTACCTAATGAGAAACCAAAGTTCATGGGAGATGGAATTTAAACCCTCGTGGAAATTATTACCAAAATATCTTAATTAATGAATAATATGTAATCCATGTTAAGATTTGGAATTTAATAAGGAATAAAAACAATTCCATTGAGTATTTTGTGTGGAAACACCCACATTTTTTTGGGGTCTCCCAATACAATAATTTCTCGTAGTGGATCAATGGAATATAAATAATAATTTTTATCATCAAGTTATCATATTAGGAGATGGACATTTATCCATAGATCAATTGGAAGGTGAGTCTAATAAATAGTGGACTCTTATCTATTACATAAGAAAATAAGAAGAAATACACTCCATAGAATGGGTGAAATTTAAGTGGGTATTCTACATAAGTATTTTCCTTATAATCTTTATACCAAAATGGAGAGTTAATTTCCAGAAACTCTCAATATTATCATGAGTTTGGTGATAATAAGAGAAATATGGAGTTTTCAATGGTTTTAAAATAAAAAATCACATGTATGAAATAAAACACAACACCATACATTCCAAAAGTGTGGAAACAGTAACTCCAAAAACGAAAAATGAAAAATATAGGAGAGGAAATTTGAAAGTAATGAAATTAATTATTTCATATGTAAGGAGTTGGGGAATTATTCAAATAATTACCTAATTCAGGGGATAATGAGGATAATTATCCTCAATAACCTCCTAAACTAAAGGATATTGTGAAATCCATTGTAATCACATCTGCTAAAGTGGGTCAAGAAAATTACATAGTGAAAAGTACATTTATCATCCACTCTAGAACTTAAAATGTATTATTTTATTTTTTTATACCACCTATTTTATATCTAACAAATTATATAAGGGTATCATGCCACCAGAAAATGGTTATTTTTTGATTTATTGGTGAATACTTCGAATGGAATGACGTTGTATCTCAATTCTATAACTCTTCATTAATAGAAATTTGTGAGACTATAATTCCTAAAAATATTTTTATTCTCCTCATAGTCAAAAATGAGGTTATTTTCGGAATTATTTGACCCTCTATATATTAATCCCATATCAATTTCTTATAAAGGTAAGTCAAATTTTTTATTCTGAATCAACCTATAATCATCTATTGATGCGAGGATAATTGTGAACATACAATATCAATTACTTACATAATATGGGTCTTAATAACTATACATGATGGATACTTATATCAAATAGTTGTAGTGTAACTTAATATTGAAGATATGCATGTTTTGCAAGAATATTTCATTGTATTTCCTTTAGAATCTCTTAGTCTTCCACCGGATCATGATGTTGAGTTTTTAATAGAACTTAAACCTAGTTCTATAAGAATTTCAAAGACTCCAAATAGAGTATACCTAATTGAGTTATATTAATTGAAGAAAAACTATAATTGAATCTTGATAAGGGATTCATATGCTCTAGTGAATCACTATGTGGTGCACTAGTTCTTTTGGTTTAGAAGAAAAATGGGTCAATGTGACTTTACATTTATTATTGAGAACTTAACAATATTACCATTAATAACATGTATGATCTACCCCAAATTGATGACTTGTTTGACCAATAATGTAGAGCTCAATACTTTTAAAAAATTTATCTTTGATATGGATATCATCAGGTGAGTGCTAAAAGAGAGGATATACCCAATACAACCTTCTATATGAGGTATGGACACTATGAATTTATAGTGGTGTCATTCAAACATAAAAATTCCCTCAACATATTCATGCATGGATCTAAGGAATATAGTCTTTATAGACTACCATAATCAATTTTTGGTAGCATTTATAAATGATATTATTATATATTCCAACATTAAATATGACAATGAATATTATTTAAATATTGTGTTAATGAACATGAGGACGGAGAAATTATGTGTCAAATTTAGAAAATGTGAATTTGGATATAGAAACTATTATTACAATGTCAAGTAATTACAAGTATAGGTATATCGATAAATCCTTTTAAGATTACATATATTTAGTAATGCACTAGACTAACCACAATGATTGAGATATTAATTTTTCTTGGATTAACTGGTTATTATCGTTTTCTATGAGGAATTTATGACAGATATAAAATTAGTTAACTAAATGAATTTTTAAGGGAATTAATATCCTTTGGATAGATAAATGAAACGAAAATTTCGAGGATATAAAGGGATGGTTGGTTTTTCACCTATTCTTAGACTAACTTATAGTAGAGAAGGGTATTTTATTTTTAGTGATGTATCAAATAAGGAAATTGGATTTTTCATGTATAATGGAATGGTATTGGAATATAAATCTTTAAAATTTAATATTCATGAGAAAAATTATCTAACTTATGATTTGGAGATGGCTGTAGTGATTTTTCATTTAAATTATAGAGGCATTTTTTTAATAAGAAAAAGCGATCCATTTTAATAAAAGTAATTTAAAAAGAAAAGGAGAAGATAGATGGGGTCATGTAAGCACTTATTCCCCCATGTTAATAAGTACCAAAAAAGAAACATAAAATATCATAATAAAACTTATTTGAAGTATTATAATCATCATACCAATTTTATTTTAAGTATAAGGGTCTATGAGACCTAATAACCTTGGTTAGAATCAGATATAAATATTGTTTCTTACAACTTTATTTCCTAGGAGGGATGGATTGGAATCCTTAATCATCTAAAAGTACTTTTTTTAATTAGACAATTCTTCAAAAGGTAATATTTTTTGGGGAATCATCTCATATATCATCCAAGTTCCCATCAATTCTCTTAATTTCCCTTAGTTTATTGATTTCCTTTTGTATTTTTTAGAACATATCATTATTACTCAGGTAGTAGTGATACTTAATTATGATAACTACAGCCTATAAACAATGATCCATTTACAAAGTCTCTCCTAGAGTAAATATTCACTCTTATAGATGAACCATTTTATTTAGACACTTACACTCCTAAATTTCATTACATGGTGGATTTTATTCATTATCCAAAGCCTCCTGATCCACTTGTTCGATATTTTTAGAAGAAAACTCAATCCTTCATGAACAAATAACATTCAAATACTTATTTCCTCAGTCAAGAGTGGTTTTCTTTTCAATAATAGAATCCACATTATTCTCCATTTTTTGTTTCCTCAATTTGAAACTATAAGAAATCTTATTATACACTTTTAATGAAAAAATGATGAAACCACATTCTTATGATTGATATCCTTAACATAACCAATAATTTTATAGACTTTCCATAAATGTTGTAGTCTTTCATAGTAAAATTTAAATAAATATCATCATCTAGTGCTGATAATATAATATTAATAACCAAGAAATATCTTATGTCTATCCCCACTATGGCCCTAGCATAATGATAAAATTTGGCTACCACATTTGTCTTATTCATTTTTATTGGAATTTCCAAATAATATGTTATATTGAAGAAAATATTAGGATTCCAGGTGATCTATTTAAGGCTAACAATTTTGATCTAGACAAGAGCTCTAGTATGTTTTATAGAAAATAGATTGAAACAAAAAATCTAAATCATTAAAGAAAATCACACCTGGATTTTATGAAATTGATCTAAAACTAGAATATATATTATTCAGATATTATGATGGTAAAATAATATCAAAGAAGACTTGATCCATTGGTACTCACTTCTAATAAAAACCCCCAATATAGAATAAATCTTCTGAACTAGATCATCAGTTTTAAAAATCATTCCAGCAGTAGATAGAATAAGCCTAGCAATGACAGAGTGTTCAAATATATTGAAACTATCAAGAATAGAATTCCTATTACAAATCAAATAGAAAATTTCACCTTCCTTCATGAATAGTTTCCCAAAAAAATCTTTTGGATATGAAAAATCCCTTCTATTGAATTATCGTTTAATTTCCTCAATACTAGTTAGGGAATTCACCACAGTTTTTAGATTACTATATTTCTTCACCTCGATGGAAACATTATGTTGCCTCGCTACTACCTCCTAAACTGAAACACTTGGTAGATGAAAATTTTATTCCTATACCACAAAATCTAACATTAATTGACATAATTTATTTGAAAATACATCAATATCCACTGTCTATTGAGCATCATTCACCGACACTGCTGCAGTTCAACATAGACCACTCCTATCTTCTGTCATCACTAGATATTGGTGATTTCTGTCCATCATGGATATGATATTTGCATATGATCGATGTTTTCCATCCACCTTGGATTCCATAAATAAATTATTATAAGAAATTAATGATTTATCCAAATCATCCATCGATCTAAAAGTTCTCACAAAAACCACACTATAACCAAACAAACATGATCCCCTAGTTCCCACCTCTCTTTGTTGAATTCCTTCATCACCCACACCTCTATCTAGAAGATTATATCCAAGAAAATTAGGGACCACCATGATTGATTTACCATAACTTTACAAAGCACTGTATTCATTATCACAATATAGCTTCAAAACACTCACTTTATTTTATGATCAATATTCATTTAATTATATATGAGTTAAAATAAAGGGTCAAGAAACATGTTTCTGGGTTAATCATGACTACCAGAATGGGTCCTATACCAATCCCAAATCATTTTGGTGATCTTTTTCATTTCAAGGAGGTGTATGGCTAAGTACACAAAACGAAGAAGAAATAGCAACTAAATTTACAACTACGCGGTGTGTACTTATATACACGCCGTGTACATTCCAGTTCAGACACAGGTTGACCAAGACAAATACATGTTCAAGTAACCAGAAGGAGGTACACATTGGGTTCACATTTCTACACGTTGTGTATGCATTTCAAGAGGAATTTGGTGGCTGAGAATAGTCTACACGCCCATGTGGCCAGCCGAAGTGGGCACGCAGTGGTCCACTAATACACGTTGTGTATACAATTATAGAAGTGGTTGGTTACCGAAATATGACACTACATGGCATGTATGGAGGCTATACATGCCATGTACATTCACCTACCAAGAGGCACCATGTTCCAAGTCAAAGATGGCGTGTTAGGCCACCTACCAGCAGATAAAACGAAGCCAAAAACGTGTTGACGAAAGTACACGGCGTGTACTTTTGATACACGTCGTGTACTTATTTATTCTATAAAAAAGAGGCCTTGGACTCCAAACCAAGGAGTGAATGTTGGATGTGTGTGTGAGAATATTGTGAGGAAGCTCTAAAGGAAATACGGTCTGCCGTCGTACTACCATCATTTCATCTACCGAAGAACCATTCCTTTTTCAAAGTTCCAAGCATGGTCTCATCTAGTATCAATAGTTTTGTGTTTATCATTTTCAATATGTGTAACTAAACACCCAGTGTGTTGGGGTTTTGGAAGATGATGAGTTGTAATTTGAATTAAGTTGCTCTGAATGTGTTTTTTTAATAATCTCTTCTTATTCTTCTTAAATCACTTTTTATCATCACTGGAAATCTTGTACCGGATCATAGGCATAATTTTTAGGGATTCAAAAGAAGAATAATGATGAACAACTCCATGACAATTGGAAGTATCCGTCAGCACAAAATGGACTAAACAAAATAAAGATCTGTTAAACACTAACTATCGGACCAAGGAGTTAGTTTCTTCAGCTCTAAATATAAAGTTTACAGGACCAAGGAAACTTTATTACAAATTAAATCCAGAGAGTTGGGTTATTGTGAACAACACAATCTCATAAGAAATTTGATTTAATAATCAACTTATCACAAATCCATAACCCCCACACATTTCTATCTTTATTTGAATCAAAATTAGATTTTCCTGTATTCACTTTCATTCTAGTAATTAATTTGTAAAAAGAAGCTTAAAAACCAATTGTTCTATTTTTACCCAAACAACCAACCAAAATCGACTCTAAATTCAGTAGACTTCACTAAAAACAAAAATACAAACTAAATTAAGCAAGATAAAATAACCTCATAGTTCCCTATGGATTGAACCCTTACTGGTGCTATACTTGTTAGGGAAAATATAATTTGGGACACTGAAAACATACCTTCGGTTAAATGACTCTCCAAATTTTGGCGTCGTTGTCGGGGATCTTAGAATTAATTTAATACTTGTTTTAATTAAAATTTGTATCAAAGTTTAGTGAAAATACAAATCATAAATTCAAAAAAATCTCTTTTATATTCTCATTTCTATTTCTTTTCCTTTTTCTTCATTTAATCTTGGTGTTTTGTTTGGTTTTGTGAAGTTCCTTAGGTGTATGAGTGGCCACCTCACACATTCCAAGAACGCTGAGTCATTGGGGTTTTTCCCAACTGACCCGGAGATCGAACATACATTTTTGAGGTACCAACGAGCACTAATGTCTGAACACAACCAAACCACTCCACTAGCGCAGAATGAGGAAGGTAATCCAGCTATTTTCCATGGAGGTGGACAGCAGTTAGCTCCGAATGAAAACCGGAACCAACAAGCTCCACTTGCTCCAGAATACCATGCGCAACAACTCCAACAATTCCAACTAGAGAGGATGTTGTATTTCAACCAAGGCCAAGGGTAGGTCTACATTCCCGGCAAATGGAACCAAAAAAAATTGAGATACATGGCATGAAGTCTAGATATAAATGTCATGTCCATCAGCTATATAAGCTGCGACCACCCGTCTTCAGGTCGTGTCACACGGAGCCCTTCTTCTTCCCATTTTATTCTTTCGTATGACACCCAAACACCCATTGTTCAAATTCGTCTATTTGGTTCGTTTCGGGTTCTGATTCTCCTTGAATTATGATCCTCAGTCTAGGTATGCCATTCTACACCCTCTATTTCATGTTATTAGACGTGGTTAGGGTGATTTCGAGATCATTCGACCGTTCGGCTTCTTCGATACACGACCATGAAATGAAGAACACACACTGTGTACTTTTGTACATGGCCACACAGAATATGCTTTGCAATATGAATATACACGGTGTGTATGTTTGGAACACACCATGTATCTTCCTCTATCTTTCCTGATTACCCTTTGTACACAACCTCACACACCATTTTCATGTACACAGTGTGTGTGTTCGTTACACGCCGTGTATATCATTTATTTTTGGCCCCTCCATGTGTAGCACTTGACTTGACCTTGCATGCCATGTTCCTTGAAACGGCGTGTGTGTCTGTTACACGGTGTGTATACCATATCTTTCGATCGGCCCGTGTCTAGACCCCACACGGCTATGTTCCTCTAATAAAGAACACGTCGTGTCTGCACCGTACATGGCGTGTCCTTTATTACTAGAACTGTAAACACACATGGTCGTGTCCTTACTCATACTTGACCATTTCTCCTTTCCTTGAACACGGTGTGTATACTTTGTACATGACATGTACCCTTACATGGTCTATCTTCTACTCACTTTCTGTGTTTATCCAGATAACACGCCATGTACATTCCCGTTCAAACACGGGTTGACCAGAACAAATACATGCACAAGTAACCAGAAGGCGGTACACGCCGTGTTGACATTTCTACACGACGTGTATGCATTTCTAGAAGAAGTTGGTGGACGAGAAGAGTCTACACAACCATGTGGCCGGCTGAAGTGGACACACTGTGTTCCACTAATACACGACATGTATACACTTCTAGAAGTGGTTGGTGGCCAGAATATGATACTACATGGTGTGTATAGCGGCGATACACGCCATGTACATTCACCGACTAGGCGGTGACTTGTTCCAAGTCCAAGACAGCATGTTAGGCCGCCTACCAGAAAATAAAATGAATCTAAAAATGCGTTGAAAAAATTACACGGTGTGTACTTTTGATACACACCATGTACTTATTTTTTCTATAAAAAGTGGCCTTGGACTCCGGAACAAGGAGTGAATTATGGAGGAGTTTGTAAGAATGTTGTGTGGAAGCTCAAAAGGAAAGGCGCCCTATCGTCGTACTACCGTCATTCCATCTATCAAAGAACCGTTACTTTTTCAAATTTCCAGGAATGATCTCATCAGGTATCAATAGTTTTTTGTTTATCATTTTACATATGTGTAACTAAACACCCAGTTTGTTGGGGTTTTGGAAGCTGATGAGTTTTAATTTGAATTAAGTTTCTCTAAATGTGTTTGTTTTAATAATATCTTCTTATTCTTCTTAAATCACTTTATATCATCACTGTAAATTCTGTACCGGATGAAGGGAATAATATTCAGGGATTCAAAAGAAGAATAACGACGAACAACTCCATGACCATAGAAAGTATATGTCGTCTCAAAATAGACTAAGCCAAATAAAGATCTATTAAACACTAACTACTGGACCAAGGACTTATTTTCTTCAGATCTGAATATAATTTTTACCAGACCAAGGAAACATTATTACAAATTAAACCCACAGAGTTGGGTTATTGTGAACAACACAACCTCATAAGAAATTTGATTTTATAATCAACTTATCACAAATCCATAACCCCAAGCATTTCTATCTTTATTTGCATCAAAATAATATTTTCCTATATTCACTTTCATTTTAGTAATTAATTTGTTAAAAGAATCTTAAAAACCAATTGTTCTTTTTGTACCCAAACAACCAACCAAAATCAACTCTAAATTCAGCAGACTTCCCTAAAAAAATTACAAACTAAATTAAGCAAGATAAAATAACCACATAGTTTCCTGTGGAACAACCACTTACTGGTGTTGTACTTGTTAGGCTAAATATAATTTGGGACACTAAAAACATACCTTCGATGAAACGACTCACCAATATTATTATGAGAATTATCGAATATTCCTCTAAAATTAGGTAATAAGTTTGTATGTTTTTCTCGGGGTGCCTGAACAAAAAATTTATCATTCAAACCCCTATCATGTGATACATGTAAATGATCTGGATTTATTTTATATTATGTAGTTCAAGTGGAAACCTATATGTATAGTGGACCAGAGATAGTAGATACTTCATTAGAATATATTATCCTCAGTTCATGTGTAGTGGTGACACGTACATATAATGGATTAGAATTGGGAGTGGTAGGTGGATATGTAATCTCAGTGGTTGGATATTTTCCCCAAGGAGGCTTAGGGATGCTTCTTAATGATAGGAAGAAATATGGTGTAGATGTTTTAATGAACTATGTATGTCAAGGTAAGGATTTTATTTAATTGGAATCATTTAATGTGTATTTAAGTTGGTTTTAGCTATAGTAGTGGTTATAAAAGTATAGGTAAAATTTTAATGGAAAGGTTTTGATGGTAGAAATTTGTAAAGGATTAAAAAATCTTCCAGGTAACTGGGGTCTAAGTTCTAGGAACCCAATGGTAAAATAATAGGGGTAGAATATCTATTTATAATATTGACTAGTCGGTGGTAAATAAATTGGTATCTAGTGGCCATGAGGTGCGCAGTAGGGTTGTAATGGGTATTCGGTGTCTTGATACTTTTTTTATTAAATTTTAAATTAAAATAAATATTTATAAAATAATTTATAACACACATCCTCCCACTCTCTAAAAAATAGAAGAACTGGACTCCCTCATTCCTATATTTTTTCTATAACAATCTGGATTTCTGCCTAGAATAACATTTGACAAAATTGTCTTTTATCCCATTGGATTGATAGTAGTAAGTACTGAAATCACTATATCTCTATTCAAGATTTCTCTCACAATTTAATTACTCATCACAAAAAAAATTTAAATTGTGAATTTTTTTCTAATTTTAGGGTTTTTAACAATTAAGGCCCTATCTACCCACAATATTCGGTGAGGATCTTTTAATTACTACGATGTAAGTGGACCCAATATTTTCTATTTGTTTTATATGAGTCATATAATAATTTTATATGTCTTTATTTTTATTTGAATATGTATTTCTTTAAATGGATTTTTAATTAGGTTAATTATGTGTTAAGAGTCATGTAGGATTGTTTGTTCCATGATAGATCTTACAAGTAGTACGCTTAAATCACATGGCCATCATTGATAATGATCATTATAGAAATTATAAAGTACCATTAAATTTTCCCACAAGATGCATCCGATTTTTTGATTCTGTGTGGTAGTGTTTGGGTGGTCTTAGTTTCGAGCCTCCCCACACGCACATAGGTAGATTTTGGTTTTTCATTCTCCCTCCCCATGTCAATGTAATAATGTAAAAGGAAATTAAATTGGAACCCATCAATTTTTTCATTATATATTAATTATGTTATTGGATTTTATCTTGTTCCTTGTACTTTTTTATAATGAAAATCTTGTATAAGTGATAAGATAGTGATATGTTTGTCTTATAGTGGATTTTGGGTTAGTTAGAGGATAACATAGCTTATTTTTAAAATTAGATGGGTGACAAGACATTCACCATAGAATAAGAAATTTATAGGTTGGCCATTTTATATTATGGATGTAACACCATGATATTTTTATGAAATATTTATTTTTAAATAATTTTATTTAACCAATAGTTTGCAATGAACGCAACACCGAGTTTAAATGAACCGCATAGCGTTATTAAAGTATTATGCATCCATTATCGCCTAGTCGTTGGATTGGAGGGTATGAATAGTAATAATTAAATTATGAAAAATATAAGCTATAAATATTAATAAAATTAATTTATTAGTTACTAAATTCTTATAATTAAAAACAAAAAATACATTAATATTAAAGTGATGTTTTTTCTGAATAATTATTTTTATCCGTGAAATAAATTTTTTATGTTAATAAATTTTTATAATTAATTTTGGTGAATAATTTTAATTAAATTTATATATTATTTACTTTATTCAATTTTTTAAATATTAGAAAAAATATTATTATTTAAGTAGGATAATAATATATATAGTTTTATATTTACGAATGTATTTTTTTCTAAAAAATAGTTTTTATCACATTTTTCGCCCTTAAATTAAAATTAGTTTCATATATTTATTGGTATTTAATTTGAAAAAATGAATTGAATATTTAGAATTAAGAGTTTAAAATCTGGTAAATAGTTTTCTTTTCAATATGAATAGTAACCATGGAAAGAATTATCACCCCTATAAAGGGTAAATTATGTTAATCTTGATTAAAAATAAGTGATAAGGCCATAATTTTTCATCCAAATTATTATTGGATGAAGTTAATTGGACCGTTATCACCTTAAAAATATAATTTACTATTTAATAGACACACTTCCATGAAAATGGCTTAAATATTTTTTAAATCAATGAAAATTACAAAATGGCACTCTCTTAGTTTCAAATATCCTTTAAGTTTTCACATAGGGACAAAAACTATTTCTAAATGAATATTAACAGTAATTTTGTGAATAATTAAATTATATTCATTAAGTTAATTTATTTATAAAATTTAGGTATTATATAATTACCATAAATTATTACACAAATCCAAAATAGTGTTTATTCAATTAATAAAAAATAAATTAATGATTTTGAAAATATTAAATGTGATATAATTTGATTAATTTATAGTGTCACATGAGTTTTATAGGTGGATATTACATATAATTGTTGTTTGAAAATATTAGACTCTAATTAAAAATATTTATTTTTTTATTTTTAGTCAAATAAAATTAATAGTGTTAAAATTAAAAATAATAATATTTTATCAAATTAATATTTAATTAAATTATTTTAAAAAAATTGAAATCTTGAAATAATTAATGGTGATATGATATTATTTAAAATTTAATTACATGGAAATTTTTTATCCAATTATCACTTTGTGGGAAAAAAATTACAACCCTTCAATATTTAAAATGTTTTAACCATCGTTAAAATTAAAATTAGTTAACTAAGTGTTAAACAAAATGATTAGGATTAAAATGAAATAAAAAAATGTCTAAATTCTATTGGATTATGAGATTATAAACTGATACTAATATATATTTTATTACCTATAAAGTTTGATTCATTTTTCCTGAGATTGAATTTATTAAAATTTATTCTTTTGAGACATTCCAAAAAGTTCCCATTGCCTCAATTATAAAAGGGAACCTCCTACCTTACTGGTTTACCAAATTTATCTTATATATTGAAAATACTATAAAAATTACCATTATAAAATTCTATATACACATTATAGAGGTTTTGGTATACTGAGAAGACCAACCCTAGACCCCTTTAGTGGAAATCTAATGGAGCCGTTTTAAAGAAGTTGTAATCTCCTCACCCGACCACTTTTTTTATACTCATATTTACCTTTTATAAATAATTTTTAGTCATCATAAAAAATAAATTAAGAAAAATAAAAAAAATAAACTTTATTATGATTATTAAAACTGCATTATAAACCCTTTCTCTCATCAAATAAGAAGTGAAGGTATCGCTCGTGCATACATATGGATTACTGTTTCCACATAATGATAAAATTTATTTTTATCACCAAAATTTATGGATTGGTATTATGATGAGTTTAATGATTATATATGATATTTATGAAATAATTATACTTATTAAATAATAATATCACATCTACCTTCTTACCTTCCAAAATATTGGAAAAAGATAACATTGCTCATGTGTATGTGTGTACTACCACCTCCACCAACCGATTTGATTAATTTTTTAATTTTGTTTTAATTCGATGGTAATAATGTAAAATCATGTTACTATTTTTACATATTCTTATACCCAAATTTTTAATTATGGTTTTTTTTTGGAATCAATGTGGGTTTCTTCGAATGAAATTTTGAAATTTTTGGAAGTTTTTGGGAAACTGCACGGTTAGGGCATGGTTTTCCAAAACTGTGTGCCCTCTCAAGCCAAATTGTAAAAAACATGGAAGTTTGTTTTTCAATATTGGCACAAGGTTTGGAAGATCATCTTCTCTATTAAGAGAAACTGTTTATTCCATTTAAAATAGGTGCACATTTAGACCGCATGTTTTGACAAACCATGCGAATATGCCCATGAAACCATGGATGAGATTTCTTTAATCCCAATATCCAACAAAAAAATCCTAAACACCGAATGTTTTTGTCATGGAGACATAGAATGAACCCATGAAATTTATACATCCTCATAACCACCCAAGTTATGTTCTTGTCTTCTCATATCCATCATAGAAACGTTTTGAAGATTGAGGAATGCACCTCAATCATCAATGGGTCAGTTTCCACACTCTGACCTCTATCTCCCGTGATCTCTATTTTCCTTCTTAAGGTTCCATGGTTTCCATGTTGATTTGTGGATATAATACCGTCTATTTTTTATTCTTAAACCTACATTTGATCCAAGTTACCTATATTTTGTGTCCATCATTCTTCATTGATGAATCCTAGTTAGGGTTTGGTGTTTCGAGATCCATTAATCTCGAGGTATGGGGTTCCTTCAACATGCCAAATTTTTGTTAACAACAAATTTAATTATTTAATTTCAACAATTTTAATTAAAATAAATTTTTGGTTTTAATTAAATGGATTTCAATTATTTGGTTGAAAAAACCCAAATCCATTTAATTAGGGTTTTAAAATGGGGGTTTGGCCTGAAATTGGGAAAATCCTCAATTCCATCGAATATGAGTGTATTTATGGAAATATGGTAAATTTGAATGGTTTAATTAAATTTATGGTTTTATGGAAAAGCTTTCAATTAAAATTTTTATGTTAATTTTGAAATTGATTTGATGGAAAAATTGATAAAAAAAACCTAATTCTAATGAATTGGTGGTTTATAATGAAATTGATGGAATTTTTTGAAAATTAAATTGTTAAATTTAATCATGAAAGTGAATTATGAAATTGAATTTTGAATTTATTTCAAATTCTTATATTGTGAAAATGTATTTAAATAGTTTTGACAAAAACCTTAGGGTTTAATCTTGGAAAGAAATTTTTTTGATAAAAAAAATTACATTTGGGGTTTTAAATGGAAAAGTGGAATATTTGAAATGGAGTATAGGATTAATTGTTTTTTTATAATTCTTAAAAAAATCACAACATCAATTTGTTATTATAAAACATGTAAGCCTTCGGTAGTTAGTGATTTATTGGAAAAAACACTTTGATTTAAAATATTTCAAAACATAAATGCAACACATCACATCCCTTAGAAGATGGTGGTGAGTCCTCTTTGACCTGATATGAAACAGACCTATGTACATATTCCCTTGTTTCCTTGAGTATAGATTCCCTTTTCCAAGAAATATCATACATTATTAGGAATATGACTATGTTTCTTACTTGTCTGTATTTTAAATGAATACATTCCACTGTTGTAAACTATTTTACATACCTTATGATTTATATAAACTGATTTATATAAAAAAAATTATTTAATACATTTTTCTATAGTTCCATTTGTTTAAATTATCTCCATCACTTCAAATATATTCCCGTCATTTGAAATGTAAATCATGATTTTTTGAAATGTGATCATTAAATACAAACATATTTATTAGAAAATTGAAAGAATTTATTTCATTAATTTGATGTTGGAATTGTGTTATGGAATCCTTGGTGAGTTGCTACTAGTATTTTAGCTCACAACTTACCTATTCCTTTGATTTTTTGTAGATTATATCCATCCAGGTTCGAGTAGGAGTAAAGTGCCACTTGGAGGTAGTTCAAGCTATTGATCAGTTGACTAGGTGAGTTGTGTTCATTCGAACTTGTGAGGTTTAACTTATTATTTAATTGGTAATTTTCTATAGTACATTGAGTAGTCTATACTTGTTTGGCATCTGGTACACTACTCCCATTGAAGTTTCTTTTGTATGCATACTTACTTGTTTCTCTATACTTCCACAATGATTTTGGTAAAACAAAATTCACTTTCATTTTGTATAATGAAAGGTGCTAGTCAAAAACTCATGGGGATCAGGAATTCCCTTCAGGCCATGTAAGGACTAGTTTAGTTATTAGGTTACAAGGGTACCTAGGTTGGTTCTTGATGAAGTGGTATCAAACACAGGTTGGATTTTTTATCATGAAGTTAGCATCAATTTTTGTAATATTTTCGGTATTTATAGGTATTTGTGATTTATTTCATGGTGATCTCTCACCGAAATGAACCTTAAGTCATTATGGGTGATTTGGGAAAATATGTCTTATGGGTTAGTTTTAGTCATTTCCTTGATTTTGATTTTGATAGACTGAAATATAAATTTTTTTTCAATATTTCAGGATTATTTTCCCTTGTCCCTATGTTTGAGTATAAATCTAATGTATTTTTTTTTCTGGTGATGTTGTGTGCCATCATGCCTCCGAGAATTTATACTAATAAGATCTTAGAGGATGCTATTGCTAATCCTCAGTGAGAAAATTCTCTTGTGGAACCGAACTTGGTCGAGGTGATTGTGCATACTATCCATGCTATGGGATAGGAACCACCACTAGTACCCATCTAGGATCACATTGTGAAACCTCAAGGGGATGTTATCTGGGAATATTCTGAAGAATTAATTATCTAGAATAAAACACCATTCAAAGGATAAAATAATCCTCAAGAGGCTGAGGATTGGTTGAGCATGATGAAATGTATGTTTGGGTTCTTGGAAACACCCAAAAAAATTAAGGTGATGTGCACCACCATTGTGATAGAAGGATTGAGCAGGAGATGGTGTGATATGATGGTGATGGTTAAGAAACACAAGGAATTAGAGTGTGAAGAATTAAAAGTTATTTTCAATTACCACTTCTATCCAGATTCGATTATATTGTTCATGGCCAATGAGTTTTTCAAACTCAAACAGGATAACAGAAACCAAAGAGAGTATACAAATATTTTTTTTGAGCTTGTGCAGTTTTCACCGAAGATAGTATCAAATGAGAATATGAAGTCTTGAAATTTTGAAATAGGACTTTGACGGGATATTCATTCAAGTTTTTTCAGGAAGAATCTTCATTCCAATGATGATATGTAGGATAGTGTTCTAATGCTGGATATGGACCTAGCTGTAAATTCATGGTTATCGATAGTTTTATTCACTCCTAGTAGTAGTGTGAATTATTATAAAGAAAAAATAAGTGTAATGATTGTCATGGTGGTTCTCAATAGTATTCTCATTCTATAACTCCTACAGTACCATGAAAATTTCCCCTGATTTTCTACCACTATGTAAATCTAGGGCATAGAAATAGGGGTTGCACTAAGGCACCTAAGAGTTTTCGCTTATGTGGACATTCAGGTAACTAATAGAAATTATTATATATCTTTTCCAGTCATTTTCATGGAACGAGATCATCATCACCTTCTAAAATTGAGGGTAAATTATATTCTTCAATGAAAAAAGTGTTCCAGCCATAGGTATTCGAAACAAATATTATTCACATAGTAGAAGAGTCTCTAGAGGGAGAAAATACATGTCTAGATACCGTGATAGGTTCCATCACTATAACTTCTACATTAGTGACTGATTTATTTTATACTGGTGCATCTTATTCATTTCATTAAACCCATGTTGTTAATCTTATAAATCTTCATACAAAGATCTTATCTTATGTAATGGATATTACTACTCCCCTTGGTATGAGGGAATTGTAGGGTCTTCATAGTCCGAGCTGTGTTTTATCTCTATCATATGTCAATATTACATGAAGTTTTCTAGTTCTCAACATGAAACTTCTTGAAGTCAAATTTTGGATGGGTTGGATCATTGACAATAAATCCTATATTTATTGTTATCTTTTAAAGTCATCCTTGACTACACCTGATGGTGCATGTCAGTATTCAAAGGATAATGGAAACCCATGTCAAGTAGACCCAAATCTTTTAATCTAGAGTTGGGGAAATTGATATAAGAATTTTCTTTTGATATGGATTACGAATCTTTGAGTGGTGACCTTCCTCCAGCTTTCATCGAGTTTTGTGATGTTTTTTCTTATGAATTCTCTAGTTTACTGCTAGTAAAAGAGGTGGAATTTGATATTGAATTAGTACCTAGTACTCTACTACTTTCTATACCTTATTACCACATAGAACAAAATGAACTGAAAGAGATGAAGACTCGATTGGATGAGTTTCTTGAGAAAAGATTTATATTCCCATGTTTTTCACCTTCGGTGGCACTAGTTCTCTTTACTAAGAAATATTATGGTTCACCCTGATTTTTTGTTTATTATCAAAAAATAAATTGAGTTACAATAAATAACATGATTCTATTAACATGGAATGATGATCTATTTGATAAGTTAAAATGGGAGAAATTTTTCTTGAAGATTGATCTTCTATATGGTTACCAAAAATTGAGGATAAAAGAATCTGAAATTCTAAAAAGATACCTTTTAGCGTTATGAGTACATTTTCTTTCCCTTTGTCATAAAAAAGTATCCTACTATTTTCATGGATTTAATGACTAGGGTTTTCCCACAGTATCCTGATACCTTCATGGAATTATTTTTGGAGGAAACCCTCGTTTACTCTAAGTATGAGGAGGATTATGTGGATCATATGAGAATACTTATCGAGTTTCTAATAATTCAATGACTTTATTCCATTCTTTTGACTTGTGATTTATGGATTCAATAAGTGATATTAATGGGACACGTGCTATCAGAACATGGAATATCATTTGATCTTGAGAATGTGAAGGTTTTTGTGTCAAGGGAGAAACTGTAAAATGTATTTGATATTCAGATATTCTTGGTCTTAGAAATATATTTTCATCAATTTGTAATGGAATAATCAAAGATGGATTATATGTTGACTAAACTCACTCAAAAGGTTACAATGTTTGGTTGGGATGAGAAATTTCAGAATTATTTTATTGAGAAAAAATTTCTTTTTACTACTACTCTGGTGTAGACTCTTCAAGAGGCAGGTTAGGGCTATTTGGCCTTTTCTGATGCATCGGGTTCTAGATTGGGCTATGATCATATGCAATGTGATCATGTTGTTTCTTATTAATATCATTATCTTAGGAAACATAAGAATAATTAACCAAACCATAAACTTGAACTTGTAGTTGTGATGAACGAACATAAGAGTTTGCGGCATTGCCTTTATGGAGAAATGTTACCATGTTTTCAGAGCATAATATCTGATTTATATATTTTCTCAAAAAAAATTGAACATTCACCAGAGGAATTGGGTGGAATACCAGCAGTCTTTTGACATTAAAATCACCTATACCTCAGGGAAATTTAATGTCATTTTATATTTTTTTAGTAGGAAACATCTAACCTAGGAAATGAATGAATCATCGAAAGAGTAAAATTTGATGGATCACTTTGTACAGTTACATAATGAAGTTTAGGAATTAGGTGAATAGGTTTCTTTGGAAAATGTTTAGTTGAAATATGTTCTTCTTGAGATTATTATTCAGGAGCAACAGCTCAATGACGATTTATATATCATTAAAGAGCCCCTTTATAGTGGGGAGAATATTGTTAAATGGTCATTATCCACAGAGGGATTTCTATGTTATCTGAATTTCTCTATTTTTCTATTACTAGCAAGGAAATCATTGATTTTTGGTTTTCATAATTACCAATGGGTTGTGCACCCAAGTACAAACAAGATGTTATATGACATACAATATCAATTATGGAGGCCAGGTATGAGACATGGAATTTCTGACTTAGTGTCTCATTGTTATATGTTCCATTAGGTTAAGTTCGGGCCCCAAAAGCCTTCGAGTTTGCTTAATCCACTTATAGTACCTACTTATAAGTTGTATGAGATATCTATGGGATTTGTGGTAGGTAATTCATGTACCCAATGAAATAATAATGTGATATTCATTGTGATCGATATGATGATGAAATCATCTCAATTTATATCCCTCGTGATACAACTAAAGTTGAGGAGTTAGGAAATATTTATGTGGAAGATATCTTTCTATTTTATGTAGTACCATCAATTATAGTCTTTGATAGTGATCCTTGATTCAATTATCATTTTTTGAGAGTCCTTCAAGAGGCACTAAGATCCCACGTTCATTTCAGTATGGCATACCATCTGCAATCGGATGTATATATAGAAAGGTATATACAGATTCTTGAGGATATGATCCAAACTTGTGTTCTCAAATTTGGTGAAGCATGGTATTATCTATTGGGTCTGGTTGAACTTTATTATAACAATAATTACCAGTCTGTGATGAAAATGGATTCATTTGGGACCTTGTATGTCTGTCCTTGCAGATCTCCATTATGTTGGTGGGGATTGGTGAAAGTTCATTGGTTGGACCGAGATTGGTCCAATAGATGACAGAAAATATTCAATTGATTATTTAAAAGATGTTTATGACATAGAAATGATATAAATCTTAATTTGATCATTTTTGTGGACCATTGGAATTTATTGTTGGTGATCAGGTATTTTGGAAAGTTTCTCCTAGTTTGGTTCGTCAATGGATTGGGAGGTAATTGAACCTTTATCCAGGTTTTTTGGGACTTTTAAATGTTGTTGAACATGTTGGGAATGTTTATTATTAGTTATAACTCCCACTATAGATGACATTTATACACAACATTTTTCATGTATCTCATATGCGAATGTATTTATCCAGTCCATCTCCTGTTATAAGATGGCATGATCTTATGGTTAAACTTGATTTATATATGACTGAACGGCCAGTCAAGATAGTTTATTATGAAACCATGGTACTTCATGGGAGGATGATACCTTTGGTTTGTGTTCTACGTAAGTGTGGTTCTTATTGTTTTGATACATAGGAGAGGGAACCACTAATGAGATAGTCATGTCCTTATGGTTTTGACATAGATACTTCTATGTAGGATTTCTGGAGACAAAAATTTCATATGATAGGGAGGTTGTAACATCCTATTGAAATTTTCATTTATTCATAAACCAATATTTTTAATCATGATTTGGTTGGGTGTCGTTTGGGGTTATTTCGGGTGAAATTTTGAAATTTTTGGATGTTTTTGGGCTAGTGTACGTTTACGCAAGGTATGACCAAAACATGATCCCTCTCAAGCCTAACCATAAAAACATGGGTAGTGGGTTTTTTAGGGTTGGTGCAGGGTTTGGAAGAACATTCCCCCTCTTAGGAGGAATTGTGAATCCCATTTAAAATAAGTGCACCTTTAGTCCACATGGTTTGTCAAACTGTGCAGCTCTACCTAGAAAATTGGGGATGGGATTTCTTTAATCCAAAAATCCTACATAAAAATATGAAACCCCCCATTTTTCATGTCAACCAGACCATTCCTGAACCATGAAATTTATTCTTCCTAAAAATCACCCAAGGAATGCTTTTTTCCCTTAGGTCTCTCCCAGAAGTGATTCAAATATTTGGAAATACCCTTTAATATTCTCCTAGTTAGCTTCCTCACCCTAATCACTATCTCCTACGACCTCTCTTCTCCACCCTAGGGTTCTGTGGATCCCCATGTTGATTTTTGGATCTAATACCCCATGTTTTTTAATCATAATCCATGGTTTGATCCTTATTTCATCTATTTCATGATCATCATTATTCGTTGACGAATCTCAGATAGCGTTAGTTATTTGAGATATGTGGATCCTAAGGTAGGTGGATTAGTCATGTTCCAAATTTTTGTTAAACCAAAATTGATTTATTTAATTAAAATTGATTGAATTGAATTAAATTTCTAGATTTTAATTAAATTTATTCCAACTGTTTTATTATAAAAACCCAATTTCATTTAATTGGGGTTTTAAAATGGGTTTTTGTAATGAAACTGGGAAAACCCCCAATTATATTGAATTAGGGTGTGTTTATGTAAATTGGTGACATTTAAATTGTTTAATTTAAATTGTGTATTTGATGGAAATTGTTTTAATTAAATTTTTTAATTTAATTGTGAAATGGATTTGATGGAAAAATGGTTGAAAACCTCAATTACATTGAATTGGAAATTTATTGTGAAATTTATGGAATTTATTAAAAATTAAATAATTTAATTTAATTGTGAAATTAAATTTTTAATTGATTTCAAATTATTATATTTTGAAAATATATTAAAATATTTTTGATAGAAATCATTGGGTTCTATCTTGGAAAAAGTTGTGTTTTTTTATTAAAAATCCAATTTTGTTTTCAAATGGAAAATTAGCATATTTGAAATGGATAATGATATATATTGAATTTTAATAATTCCTAAAATAAAGTTCACATCGTTTTTTTTGTTATATAACATGAACTACTTATGTGGTTAGTGAGTTATTTCATGGAACACTATGATTTACAATGTTCCAAAACATAAATATAGCATGTCACATCCCTTAGGTGATGGTGATGAGTCCTCTTTGACCTGATCTCAAAGGGACGTATGTACATATTGTCATGTCACCATGGGTGTAGAGTCATTTATCCTAGAACTTTCATACCTTATTAGGAATATGACCATGCTTCTTTCTTGTTTTTATTTCAAAGTAATATATTCCAATGTTTTAAAATATTTTACATTCAATCTGATTTATATAAATTGTTTTATATAAAAGTGTTTATCAAATTCTTTTGTGTAATGTTCCATTTTTATAAAGTATTTCAATCAATTGGAATGTATATCCATCATTTTAAATGTAAAGCATGATTTTTTGAAATATGATATTTAAATCTCAACCCTATTTATTTGAAAATTTAATGAACTTTGTTTGGTTAATTTGATATTGGAATCTTGTTATAGAATCCTTGGTGAGACCCTACTAGTATTTTTTCTCACACCCTACCTATTCCTTTATGAGTTTGTAAATTATATTCTTCTAGGTTTGAGTAGGGGTGGAATGCCACTTGTATTTGGCTCTTGATATTTATACATGGAATTTTTGAGTTGCATCCGTTGGGACTTGGGTTATTTATATTCTTGTTTTACTAGTACATTGTTGAAGTACAGTGAGTTGTTCATAACTATTTTTATTTTGGTAGACTACTCCCAATGGATTCTATTTTGTATTTATATAGACGTTTTATCTTTAAATCCATAATCCTTGTGGAAAAATCATTCCCACTTTCATTTTGTGTGAGGAAAAGTTCTAGTCACCAACCCAGGGGGACTAGGAAGGCCCTTCAAGATAAGGCAGGATCGGCTTGGTTATCAGGTTACCAAGGTACCAGGATAGGTTCATGACAAATCAAGATATAAATAATAAATATATATTATATATATGACATATATGGTATAAAAATATTTCTTTAAATAATATTTATTATTTATCTCTCCTTCATTTCGTCTATCGAAAAATAAAAACCACATTCATGCGTACATATGACCTACCATATTCCTGAATGGTGTAATTCATTTTTAAATCTCTTAATTTTATTTTTAACTCTAAATATGATTATAATGAATATATATTATATTTATATCATATTTAATATTCATTTTAATATGGAACCAAAGATAAATGTACAAGTTACGGAACTACTGAACTGAAATACTCATGAAAAATGAAACAGTTAACAACAAAAGATGATGATTTTAACATGGGATTATTTATAATAGGGAGTTATGAAATATTATAAAGGTATCATATATTATGTTAAAATTATGAGCATGAATATTCTGTAGAATTATAATAAATACAAACTTATTATATAAGAGGTTAGAGTGATTTTGAAGAAAGTAAAAATTGAGGTGAAGGTTTTATGTCACAATCTCACAGTTTGTTGTGATTAATTATAACTATGCCTCTGATGATAAAATATTATGATATAACTCATTAAAACTACTTTAATATGGTTATTTCATTAAAAAAAATTCCTATCATTTTCCTCGTCTTATGTACTCAATAGACATAAAATATGTTTTCAAAAAAATGACTTCATTTCTCTATTTAGTCAAAAAAACTTTTTATTCTATGTATAAGTTTTCTAAAAAAATTAAATAAGGTTTTTGATATTCTATTATGGTTTTTTAATGTTATTTTTACCCATGTCTAAATTTTTACCAAATGTTTTGAAATGAATCTTTTTTTCATTTTCAAAATGAGGTACTATGTGACTTTTATTAAAAAAATATAGAATGGATGTTCATAACTTATACATAATGAATGTATTTTCATACCATTATGGTTAATTTTTTATTTGATATTTCCTCTACATTTTTAAATTTTTCTTTTTGAAGAAATTTTTTTTCTTTTATATTTTCATAGATTTTAAAATAAGTGATTTCAAAATAGAATGTTTATTTCCTTCTAGGGGATTTTAATGATATTTTAAGGGTTTTTATATTCATCAAAGGAAACAACACATTATTTCAATTATTATTTATTAGTTATATGATACAAGGATATCATTTTTTTATTTAACAATATGTTCTATGAATATGATGAAATGGTTTTTATGAAACCCATTTCTTTTCCATGGGTTATGATGTGACGAAATGATGAAATGTTCCAAAAACCCATTTCTTTTCCATGGGTTATGATGTGGTGAAATCTTTATGAAACCCATTTATTTTCACGGGTTTTGCAATTATGAAATCTTTATAATCTTTTGGAACAAATATCTATGATTTTCATCATCTAAATGGTGGTACCTATATCTCCATCAAAAGCATCGAGTAAAGATAGATATCTCTTGAGATAAATAGTTTTGTAATGGGGAGTGAACCCAGTTACTTAAGGGATTGTTTCCACTATGATATTCTAGTGAGTGAACCTTAAATTCTATTATAGTTTGGTGGGAGAACCCAATCCACTATTATATCCTTTTAATGATCTATGACTACTATGGAAATAAATTTCTATGCTTATGTGTATTCCATAATTCCATGACTTATCTCATTGTTATAATCTCATGGATCATGTTCATTGATTATTTAATGATTCATGTCTTATGAACTACAAAAATTTATGTCATAAATAAATATTATAATCTATGTTATACATCGTATAATATTGAAATATTAATCTCATATTCTCATAACATTTTTCTCATTTTATGCTTATATTATTTTTTATATCTCTGTTGTTTATCCTTATTCAGCATCAGGGATAACCATTTCCTATGTTTCCTTTCCCATTTTATGAAGAAAGGTTTTATGAATGATATGTCTTTGAAGGAAAGTTTTTATGAATATATAAGTGACAAATAATTTATAACTATTTTAAATGAGTTTATTTTCCCATTTTTTAAAATATACTAAAACTAAATGATTCATTAGTTGACTAAAATATTATAAATATTAATCTGATAAGATGAAATATCTATGTATGAAAATTATGTGCCATTATAGTTGGTATTTGATTAAGTTTTAGTTAAACTTTGGAAACTAGGTTAATAAAACATTAGTAATAACCCTATGGATAAGTCTAAGTATAGGAAAAATCCTAATGTTTTCATAATTATCATGAATGATCATGGATTAACCTAAGGTTTCATATAAAAATATTTCATGATTTAAATATCTTGTAATTGATTTTTAATTATTATGTGGTTTCCCTCTATGATTATTTTTTCTCAAACTATTGTTTTTGGTTTTATTCAATGGATGGAACCTATAGGATTCATGATAATGTTGAATGCGACAGACAATGAGATGATTTTCCTCCCAAGAAACTGAATGTTATAGGATATAAAATTCAATATCTTATTGTTATGATCAAACAACTTTCATGACCTATGGATCACACAAATCTTATAAATGATCCAAGGGGGAATAAAATTCATTTTAAGTCCTTTATGAGGAAATATTTTCCTTCTTTTAGTGGTTCCACTGATCCTATTATCATTGAGTAAAGAATCAGTTCCATTGAGAAGACATTTTCCATTCATCAGTGTTTAGAACATGATAATTTCATTTTGCCCATTGATCATTTCAAAGTATAAGTATATCAGAGGTAAAAGTTTATAAAAAACATGAGAGAACAAGATGAAATTAAATCAATGGAGTAGGATTAATTTATAAACTTATTTTTCGACAAGAAATTTCCTCGTAATCATTGTATGAAAATGGAGAAGTAATTCCTTGAGTTTAAATAGGAGGATAATGAATCTGTTGGTACCTAACAGGAAAAATTTTCAAGACATTCGAGGTCTGGTTTTGATATTATCATCCAACTTGAAAATTAAGGTGGATCAGTTATTCTATTGTTTAAAACCAAATATCCCAAGTGTTTTATTCATAAGTAACTTCCATAGCTATAAAGAACTTTTTTGATGTTCTAATCTGGTGGATATGTAGATTAGAGTTACCCATCAATCATTAGGTTTGGTATGAAAAAAATGGAATTATAATGAAATTAAAAAAAACATATGGAGAAGAAGATGAGTGTTCCTTTATACTCAATATGTGGAAGGAAAGTGGTGGAAATTTTATTAACTAAATTGGTAAATGTTTAATGTGTGTAAGGGAAGGTCATTTGGAAATTGAATACCAAAGTGATAGAAAAGTTATCTTATAATGAAAATATAGAGAAAGATCCACATAATGAACCACCCACACTATAGTGTTTTAAATTAAATGAGTATTGAAATTTGTTTAACAAGTGACCAAATCCAAAGGTTGATAATGATAATTTTAACACATCAATATTTTTTAGAACTTTTTTTAATTAATTTAAACTTTTCATATTATTCATTTCACACATCACTGAAAATAGATTTTCACTAAGTCAAACATTACATTCACATAGAACTATCTTGGCATATGTTAAATGCAATCCCAACTTGGCATATGTTATATAGATCGTCAAGGTTAGTATAACTTACACGTAATATTTACCTTCCTACATGGCTTGGGTAACACGCAAGACCGAGTGTTACATATCTATAATATATTATTGAAAATATTATTATAATAAGATTTAACCTACCTATTAATTTGATGAAAATGAATAGTATTAAATAAATTATGAAAATATTTGGTTTACAAAAATGTATGATTAATTTATTGGTTACCATTTATTATAAATGAATATGAAAACTGATTGAATATAAAGGAAGATATTATTATAGTCACAAATCTATTTTAAATAAGTAAATTCAATTAATTACAATTTATAAGTGATATTAATTTAATACATATGTTATATATTCAATCAAATATTTTTTATATTCATCTAATAGATTCTATAGACATAAGATAAGAACAATCCCAATTTTATGTATAAAAACCTATTTTTTTATAAAGGTAGTTTTACAGCCTTTTAATGGAGAACTAATTTTAAATACAATTTTTTGAAGGTATATTTATTTAATATGTAAAAATAAACTTAATTTTTATAAGGGATACATAAAAATTAGTTTAGGATAAATTTTTGTTTTTTCTGTAAGGTTTCATTATTTAATGAATAGCTACAAATACTGGATTTTAATTCAAAATTTCTTTTTTATATAATTTATTTATATAGTTAAATTATATTTTCATTTTCATGAATAGTTTATTGAGATAATATTTTTACTAATTATTTTAATTTAGTTAATTGGAAGTAATTTCACATTGAAATTGGATATAAAACTTAGCAAACTTTTGGACGTTTTTACTTTAAAACCATGTAGTGTTGTCCGGTCAGTGGGATTAATTTTAAAATAATTTATTCCACTTCAATTATTGGAAGATTAATAAATGGATTTCATATTTAGAATAATAATATTTTATAATGTCTAATATGTTAAACATTGTTTTTTACCAAAAATATTAGTGAAGGTGATAAAAATATATTACATCGGTTAAGAGAAAAATTAGGTTAATATAGTAGTAATCTTTAAATATAAGACCCAAAACGACTTTGACACATGGAAAATAAACATTTTATGTCCATAGTTCGTCCATAAACATTCCATTCATGAGATTTTTTGGTTTTGTATGACTTTTTTCAGGTAAGAACTTGTGCACACCTAACTTATTTCTAAAAATTCAAAGTGAGTTTTTTTCCCTTCCATATAAAAGGCCACAACATGTACCCATTCCTCACACCTCTCAAATATAATAATATGGGAATATTACTTACCAATACACTTACCAAAAATAATAAATTTTACATTAAATCATTTAATTGGGTAGAATTCTTCTCGTGTAATACTTTTGGCACAAACCAGTATGAGTTACCTGATTAAGAGGTAATGTCTTTTGTAAACCTCCTCTCCCTTATTTTCCTTCTTCACCCATCAACACTCTTTATTACATTATTGTGTCAGAAAATAGTATCCTATATATACTAGGGAGTTTTTATAAAAAATTTATGATGTAAAATTACACACACCACCATATAATGGAGATTGAACCTACTGTTTCTGTGTACGATGAACTACTACCTCAGGAAACAATGATTCTTCATATTTACATTACCACCAATCATGGTGGAAATAATGATAGAAACTAAATTTATATAGCTCATATAATATATTTATTATTTATTCAATCTTATTTATTCCTTTTACAACACACATCTCTTTATATTTCATTTGGTGTCATTAAAATAATCTCGTTTGAGGAAGTGTGGACAACCACCCCCTCAAAGTGATGTGATTCCTTCAGACACCACATGGAATGTATTAAGGATGGGTTTAGTGAACTTATATTATACATATATATATTATAGTCATGATACTGTAATAATTATATACAAACATACATAATATATTGGTGTCATTTTCTTTCTTTATTTTAATACGATAATTAAGACGGAAACAACGTTCATGCACATGTAAGGATTACCATCTCCATGAACGGTGTATTCAAACTCATACTTAATTATTCCATAGATTATTATAATATAAATATAGTGGATATATATTATATTTATATCATGATATACATTCTGGAATCCTGATATAAGTATAATGACCAACCGTATAAAACATTAAGACACATGCAAAGAACATAGCAAATATTACCTGAAGTGAATCCATATACTAGGATTGATAACAAGAGGGTGTTATAAGTTTATAATCAGGCCATATATGGAATTATGTATAAGAATATTATTTTTTAATAATATTTATAATAAAATTATATTTATTATATAGGAATCCTGTATGAGTATGGAGAGAGTCAAGACACTAGGTAAGGGGATATCATCTCACTTTTATTTTCTGTGAGGTTCATGTTATGATCACCAATCATTAATTTTGTATGGTGTAATAACTTAAAATGATTGTATTATATGTATCTTTTACATAATTTTATGGGTATTCAAATCCAAATTTTATTATTCTTCTTTCATGGGGTTTAACTTTCAAAAATTACCAAATCAGTAAACTAGTTTTGTCTCAATTTTCCTTCTTTGAGACTTGTATCTTATTATTCACCTAAACTATTTTTCAAGGTTTATATAGTTCTATTTTACATGTTATATCATTAATATACTTATTTTCAGGATATCTTATGCTTTATGTAATTTTCTTTTCTTACATGGAGAGTATGATCCCAAGTTACTGAGTTATGAGAGTTTATTGAAACAGTATTATCACTTTCCATGATTGTTTATACTTATCCTTACCTTGATGAAATATTATGATACATATCTCAAGAATATTAATTAGTTTACTTATCCTCTGTTAATTAATGATATAACTTATTTTTTTACCATTTTTCACTCTTTGGTACTTAAGATAATGTTTTTTATGTAAAATATATTTGTCTCTCTCTTCGGTTGGAAATCTATTGTATTAAAAAACCATGTTTTCAAAAATGTTTTCAAAATTATTTCAATAGATCCTTGAAGATAATTTTCAATGAAAATGTATTTTAAAATTTTTTTATTGTTTTCAATTCATCCTTTATAAGTTTTCAAAGAAATTTTAAAAGAAAAATTTTGTCAAAAGGGTTTTATGTTATAAAAATAATTATTCAAATAAAAAAGGTTATTTTATAAATAAATATTTTTAAAAGATCGTTAAAAAATATTTCCCATCTAAGATAACATCCATTGGTGTAACTAATGCCTTTATTAGGAAATTGTTCCAAGTTTCAATTCATATTATTTCTTTTAATGGACTATTTTATTGATTTCATTATGCTTATAAAGCTTGTATCTCTTTCACAGGTTATATGCTTTTGAAACTCGCTTCTTTTCATGGGATGATCTTATTATAAAATGATTATGAAACATTTCACTTTCCATAAGTTATGATATATTTATATGGTTATGATACCCATTTCATTCCATAGGTTCTAATATTCTTATTTATGATCATGTGGCCCATGTAGGTACGATTTCCTTATCTAACAGGTGGGACCTATATCTCCCTACAATGCATTGGGTAAAGTTTTTTATCTGATTAGATAAAGTAATATGGTGTTGGGAGTGAATCATGACTACTATGTTGGCCATGGGAGTGAACCATGACTATTAATATGGTATTAGTTATGGAATCATGCTACTAATATGGCCATGGGAGTGAACCATGACTACTATGATGGTATTGGGAGTGAACCAATACTAGTAAGATGGTCTTGAAAGTTATTTCTTCCATACTATGGAAATAATTATATGATTATGTGTTTGAAACAATTACATTTCTTATTTCTATGGTATTATTTCTTAGCTTATTATCTTTATTTAATATGATTCATTTCTTATAAACTTCCAATATTTATTCCATGATTTTGTTTATGACCTTTCATATGCAGGTTATGATCTTCTATTTTCAAGATCACATTTTCATTCCCTTACACTCATGTTTATGCTCACATGTGTTTTTTTTACCCATACTAAGTATTTGTGCTCTCCCCTTTTATGTTTCCTTCCCCTCAAATTGTGATGATATGTACTATGTTTGATATGTCTAATAATGGTTCTAGTCAAGAAGAACCCAGTGAGAGATGTTTTATCTCACATATGTACTATTGTTTATGTTCATATGTTTCCTTAGGCACTATACCAACTATGGTCTTTGGGAGTCGGTTTTTATAATGTTTAAGTATTCCATAAAATTTATGTAATTTTAATGTTTGAAAAGAGAGGTTCACTATAATTGGTATCAGTGTAATGGTGTAGTTATACTTTAGAAAATAGGATGATAAAACCTTAGTGGGATCCCTAGGTATATTTCTAAGTATATGTTTAGGGGGTGTCTCTAATGATAAGTGTATGGCTGAGTTAATGTTTTTGAAAATGTCTATGAATTTTTTTGAAAAGGATAGAGTGATTGGTTTACAAGAAATACATCCTTGTTTGGATGCTGCAAGTGATGTGGGTCTATAATAGATACACGTAGGGGTAAAAATGTTGACAAGATGTTGTGGGCTTGACTCAGGGTAATATGGTACACGACAACGGGCCTTGCTGTATAACCAATTTTACACTCCCAAGGGATATGATTTGGGAATTCACAAACTCTTCACAAACCATCTTGAAGGATTTAGATATAAGTTATATATGAATTACCTAGGATAAACCCAATGTGTCATAGATTAAGTAACGTTTCATGATTTACATATTCTATAAGTAATTATTTTTATAACTATGTGGTTTTCTTCTATGTTAATCAATGATCACACTATGCTAATGGTTTTAGTCAATGGGGGGAACAATAAGTTACTGGATTAATGTTGAATGTGATGGAAGATTTACTAATGAACAGTCAAGTGGGATGATCACTATCAAGCCTGATCTGTTTTCATGGAACATGATTAATAATGTTTACCTTAACTAACTCTGAGACTCACCAGGGAAGATAAATAAGGAGTTCGCTAAGAGTTCAGGTAATGGAGACCATATAGGAGGGAAGATTAGGTTTCCTTTCTATCAAGAATGATGAAAGAATCAACTGATTGAATTTATTATAGGAACAAGAAGGTGTTTTGGCTATAAAAAAGAAGAAAACAAATAAAGTTACTGGAAGGTAAAAATTTAGAGTTCTGTTAAAGAAATGGATGGGAATTTTGGCCTCCCTAAGTTATCATCGAAGTTCAAATGTTATATGTGTGGAGAAAATGGTCATCATGAAACCCAATTTCACAAGAAGAATGTTCCTGAAGAGAATTATCAAGGTGGTGTGATTAATTGTTACATTGTGGATGATGATGAAACTACAAATGAAATTGGAAAGGAAAAAGGTATTACTGTTAATTTATTAAGGATGATGTAATTTAAGTATTTAGGTATTTCAATTTGAACATTATGAATGATGAAATATAAAAGGATTTTTTTTCTTGTGTTTTTTTTCAATCAGTATTAACAATTTTATGTTGGACTGATGATGTTTATAGTATTCTTGGATTTAAAGAATAGATCCAATACACTTTGGAATAAGGAATCATGTATGTTTTCCAAAAGGATTTATGGTAAATCAGTTTTTTACCATGTTTCAAGATAATATATTATGTGGGTATTAAATTTTTTGGAATATGAAAACCAAGGGATACATTTTGTTATACGGGGGAATCAATGTTAATCTGATTTCATGACTCTCTTCAAAATGTTTTGGATTTTTCATCATTGAGAATGGTTATATGGTTAACTATTCATGAAAAGTTTAAGTTAAACTTCAGAGGAAGTATTTGTGTACATAGTTTTTGTGGAAAACCATGGTTAAAATTTCAATCAGAGATTAACCTTATTTCAAGGAATTCCATATTATATATTATATTAGTGTGGTATAAAAAAAGGACATCATGTATGTTGGGTGTCCACCAATCAACACCTCCAAGTCTGTGGGTCTTGAACCCATGATCGAAGGACGATAAGGGTTTCAAACCTACCACTATCCTACGGGATTTCTTGATTAATTTATAATTATTTTGTTGAATAAATATTTATTATGAACCAATATTTTTACTTTTTATTTTTATATATTAAGGCACGTTGATTTTTTTAAGAGATAAATAGTTATACTTTTTATAATTTTATGAGCCTTAAGATCCATTAAAATCATATTTTATTTCTTTATTCATCAAATTTAATTTATGGAAATTCATTCCATAGAGTAATTGATGTATTAAAAAAAATTCAAATTACAACCCAAGAATGAAATTTTTTTTATATAAATTTATCAAGAATTTCTCAATGTTCTAAAAGTGATAAAAAATAGATTCCTTATACCTTAATTTTTATTGAGCTGGTAGCCTTTTAAATCATCCAAGATTTATGAATTTGAGGCCCTAAACTTTTAAGTTATCATTACATTATTTTTTATTGCTGACCTAAATCACTCCCTATAAATATTTACACTTTTCCTTCTTGTCCAATCTTCTCTCCCAAGCGATGTTCTCCTTTGTGGAAACCTAGTTATTTGTTACTTTGGCTAACTGTTATGGTTCCAAATTTCCCTTTTTAATGGAAGTTTTTGTATCCATTTTTATTATGTGGGTTTCCACTAATGAAACTTTCAATTATTAAACCACAGATAACCCAGAATAATTTTGAGGGAGAAATTCATTTTAAAGGGGGTAGAATGTAACACCCCGGGATTTTGGTGAATTTTTTTCGAATTAATTTAATCTTTTGATATTATTTATTTCACACAACATGGAAAATATATTTTGAATAAGTCAAACATTCCATTCACACAGAACTATCTTGGTATATGTTATATGTAATCCAAACATGGTGTATGTTACATGAAAAAACAAGGTTAGTGTACATTACATGAAAGATTGATGTTCCCCGATGGCTTGTGTAATGCGAAAAATCGAGTGTCACCTATCTATATATATTAATAAAAATATTATTATCATGAGATATCAAATAGTCTTTAAGTTGATGTATACGAATAGTATTATCTAAATTATAAAAAATTTGGTTAAAAAAATATAATATGAATTCATATATTATCATTAATTTGAAATGAAATTGAAAATTGATGGAATATAAAATAAGATATTATTATAGTCACAAATCTATTTTAACCATGTAAATTAAAATCATTACAATTGGTAAGTGATATTAATGTAAACGATATTTTATATATTCAATAAAATATTTTTAATATTCATCCAATTTATTCTATAAACATAAGATAATAACTAACCCAATTGTATGCATAGAAAGCTATTTTTTTAAGGTAGTATTACCGTATTTTAATGAAGAACCTATTTTAAATCCAATTTTTTGAATTTTTATAGATTTAATATGTCAAAATAAACATCATTTTATTATGGAGGGCATAAAAATTAGGTTATGATGAAATGTTTTTATTTTTTTGTAAGGTTTCATTTTTTTATTGAATAGTAAAAAATACTAGAGGTTAATTCAAACAATCATTTTCATATAATTTATTTATATTACTAAATTGTACTTTTAATTGATTAAATAGTTTAGTTTGAAAAAAAATTTACTAATTAATTCAATTTAGGTCATTGTAACCAAATAAAAATTGAAATGGGATATAAAAACAAAACAAAAGTTTGGATTTTTTTACTTAAAAAACCCGTAGTGTCGCTCCATCAATAGGATTTTTTTAAATTAATTTCTACCACTTCTATTATTATAATTTTGAAAAAATTATTCCATATTTGGAATAATCGTAATTCATAATTTTTAATAGGGTAAAAATTGTTTCTTCAAAAAGATATTATTGAAGGTTATTAAAATTGATTACATCTGTTAAGAGAAAATTAGGTTAATAAATTACCAAACATTAAATATAAAACCCCACACAACCAATAAACATGTCCAAAAACCCATTTTATGTCCATAGTTTGTCCATAAACCTTCCTTAAAATAATTTTTATTGACTTATTTAAAATAAAAGAAAACAAATTACAAGACACAACTGCTAGAGGAAAAGGACTCATGAAGGTCGATAGTAGTGAATACCGAGGGCATCAGCATGTACAAAGTGAACCCCATCGAAATGAAAAAAGTCGAGAATGGAAAAGATGGAGATCCGCTCACTAATAGTCGCCTTAGAAGCCAAGAAATCAGCAACAGAATTACCTTCATGCCAAGTTTGGAGAATGATAGTATGGTTTTTCACCAGTCTCTTACATCTCTTAATGTTGTATTCTATGGACCATGGGGTGTTTCCAATACCGAGAAACACATTATGAAGGATAAGTGAGTCATTCTCAACCTCCTTAAGGGGTAAATTCTTTTGGTCTCATAGCTGCATCCTGAAAGAGCGCTGTCGTGGGCGCCCTCAAATGATTAGTATGATTTTGGGGTACTTAGGTGCAGTAGAGTGGCTGACCAAGGTTGTCTCTCAAAGGAGGAAGTGAAATAAAACAATTTTTAGAGGTATTGTAGAAGTAAAATAAAAGTGAATAAAAACACTACTTGAAAGGATGGGGGTGTTTGTTTATAGTTTATGAATCTAGAAGAAGTTTGCTGGAAGAAGATTGTATTTTTTTTTGTTTTTATTTTTGAAATGAAGTTTGATTAAAATGACACAACAAAAAGATGTTTGTTTAGACAATATTTAAAAGACGTAATCGATATAACTCTACCGTTTCAATCATTTATTAATCACTATCATTTAAATTAATATTCACTTAATTATGATCCCTTAATTTGTTAAATCCCGAACCCTACGAGAATTAACTTTACCACGAATATTGAAGTGAATTTTAACCTTAGGCTAACTTCGGAACATGCAATCGCAACACCCTGCTTTGATTGATGTTCTAAAATTAGCTTATGGTCAGTGGTAAATTAAGCCACATAACCACTCTGGAAATGAGTATTAATTTAGTTTAGGGATTATATTTGAACTCTACAAATTTATCCCATGTGGTTTTGAATTACCAGTTAAGGTTGCGCTCTCACAGTTCACACAATTCCCGACCTCGCGTGTTTTGTGTTAACTATTCAATTGCTTGATTAGTTTAATTTAAATTAAAAACTCAATTAATAGATCATAATATGTTAATTATAGTAGCTCATTGATTCAAAATAAATGAATGAATAAGGATAGAGGTCGATCGATTACTAAAAAGAACTACTCTTCCATGGGTGGTGTAGTCATCGTGGAGACGTTTTGCATAAGCAACGGATTGAAAGCGTAGAACCCAATCTTGTCTCCACTCTTGATTCCAACCCAATTAAGAAGATTAAGATAAGAAGAAGAGGGATGAACACAGAATATTATTTGAATAAAAATTTAAGAAACAAACATGAATGAAAAGAAATACAAAGAAGAGGTGAGAGAGGAGAGCCTTTTTGGAAGAGAGGTTTGCACAAAGGCTTACTTCCTCCAAGAGTTGTGAGGGGCTCCCAAGAGACACCCTTTCGGCCAAATCTTCCCAAAGCCTCTACCAGCCCTCTCAAAGAGTTAAAACCCCCTTTAAATATAGTTTGTGAGGGCTAGGGATACATAACTTTTTAAGTGTGAAATGAAAAACTCGGCCAAATATTTTATTTCAACTTGTACCGCCAATTTGACCTCAAAAACGCGTGAATTGACCGTCCTTCCAGAAGGATTATTTGTGCCAAATCATGTCCCCGATCTTTCCTCAACAGTTGGGCTCAATCCAAGCCCGTATATAGAAGATATGGCCCAAATACAGAAATCATGTCCATTCTGCCGAGTCCAGCCCACCATTGGATTAATGGCTCATTTATTCCATCCAAAAGCACTCTTTAGCTCTAGTGTCCTGAATGAAAGTTGTATAAACTGAAGTTAGGAACACTGTTAAAAAATTTAAAATTCAAATAATAAATATAAAAATATTTATCTTCGAAATACTACAGTGCACTATTAAGGGTAAAACTGGAATTTTCACCAAATTTTCAAATGAATGATCAAATCCCAAATATTTTATCAATAAACATATTTAACACAATGTGAGGAAATTATATAATTTATTATCAATAAAATATTCAATAAAATAGTGTTTTATCAACTCCCCCATACTTACCCTTTTGCACACCTGGGCAAAACCTCATATCAAGTAAACATCAATATCAAATCAAAACCAATTTTAAAACACATATCCTTAAGATCAATCAATTTCACACCAAGAATCAAAAGATATCATGCCTCAGAAAAAACCTTATTTCATGTTCTCCATTTATATCATTCAATATATTTCCACTTCATTTATCCACCCATGCACAAAACACTTACCTCGCTTGAATTTTCTCTCATCACTCAAATATCAATTTTTTTTGCAATTTCTTTCTCATCCAAACTCATACAAGGGTCACCATAGGCTTGATAGATTCCTACATCGCTACCCGATGTGAGTCAAGGACATATGTTTATCATGAGGACTTTTCAGGGTTGTTCTTTGGCTTTCGGTTGGTAGGATTAAGATGTGAAAAACTTTGAGGCTGAATGAGGAGGGCTTGACTCTTTTGAAGCAAAATTGCATTAATCTAATTTTCACTTAAATATGGTCTTCTCTTCAATCCCCATAGTATCAATTCAGCTTCATCATCATGAAAAGTCATGAAAGGTTTACACCATTCATCATTTCAGAATATAAAATGTCAATCTTCTCAAACATGATTTTCTTGAAAGCTCCAGATGGGCATAGCTTTCCACCTCAATTAGAAGCTCCAGAAAAAGGCACAGCTTCACTTGTCATAAAAGCTCCAGAAAAGGCACAACTTTCAATATAATGACTTTCTTTAGCAGCAAACACATCTTTTCAGAATTTAATTTTCCACCCAAAGTATCACAGAATGTGGTGGCAAAACCCAAGACAACTTCCCCCACACTTAAGCTCAACTAGATTATGCAATTTCACTTCAAGAGTTGGTTGGATAGGGAAAATTGGCTTGTAATGTGGCTTAACCTAACAGGTTGTGCATGGCTTCTAAGGGCTACAAGGATTAAATATTCAAGGTAGGTCATTATAAAAAAGGATTCTTTGAAATAGGGGCTTTAATACCAAACAAATGCCTCAATCATTTAAACATATGTACCTCAAACCCTCAAGTTTTGACAGGAATAGATCAAATTCTGGTTAAATCAAGCATGGTTTGGTTCTCTCAAGAAGTGAGGTGAATGTAAAGAATATGAAAATAATGGTTTAGAAGCCTCACAGGAAAGTGATTTCAAATATAAAGACAGTGAGATTGGCATGGGATTCAAAATTCAGCGTACTTTTCATGAAATTACTAAATATTTGAACTTGAAACAAAGTCATTTCAGCATTCATTTAAGCTTAGTTTCAAGGGGTAAATTGTTTAACTTATTGATATGGATTTAAAAATGGTGATGAGAATCATTTTAGCTCAAAATGTTTCAAAAAACACATAAAATTGTAAAATAAACACACAAAATTTAAAAAACACACAATTTTTTTTTGTTTTTTTTTAACAGGAAAACAATTGAAATTACTAAACTAAAAGGTTCCCTCCCCCACACTTAAAATATTGCATTGTCCTCAATGTGAACCCATGAGATGATATATGCACATGAAATGCAGAATTTTTAAATAGGACAAATAATATAAAAGTGAAAGGGTTAGGAACAGCCTGATGTGATCAAGTGATGATGGGGTCATGCAGTGTGATAAAATCCACTGCATCAGTAGGATGTCCCTCAATGTATCTCTTAAAACGTTTCCCATTGACTGTAAAGCTCCTTCCAGTGTCCTCTTGTGTGATCTCCACGGCACCATAAGGAAAAACATTAGACACAATATAAGGACCTAACCATCTGGAACGCAACTTATCAGGCATCAACTTCAGTCGTGAACTATAGAGAAGGACTTTCTCTCCAACATGAAACTCCCTTTGTTGGATCATTTTGTCATGAGCTACTTTTGATCTTTCCTTGTAGATCCTTGAGTTCTCATATGATGATAGTCGAATCTCCTGAAGCTCTTGAATTTGCAACTTCCTTTGAATTCCAGCTTGGGCCAAATCCATGTTACATTTCTTTATAGCCCAATATGCCCGATGCTCAACTTCCACGGGGAGATGACACGCTTTCCCAAAAACAATCCGAAATGGGGACATACCAATGGGGGTCTTGAATGCTGTCCTATAAGCCCACAATGCATCATCCAAGCACTTGCTCCAATCCTTCCTATTTGGCTGCACGGTTTTCTCCAAGATTTGTTTCAACTCACGATTTGAAACCTCAGCCTGGCCATTTGTTTGGGGGTGGTATGGTGTTGATATTTTGTGTGTCACCCCATACTTTTGAAGGAGGGAAGAAAAATTCCTATTGCAAAAGTGTGTCCCTTGGTCACTGATGATGGCCTTTGGTACTCCAAACCTACAAAAAATCTGTGCTTTGACAAAGTCCACAACAACATGAGAATCGTCAGTCCTGGTGGCCTTGGCCTCCACCCATTTACTCACATAATCAACAGCAACCAAAATATACAAAAATCCAAATGAACTAAGAAAAGGACTCATAAAGTCGATTCCCCATACATCAAAAATCTCACAAAATAGTATGGGTTTTTGGGGAATCTCATGTCTCCTAGAAATGTTCCCAGTGTGTTGGCAACGAGAGCATGACTTACAAAACAAATGGGCATCATGGAACAAGATAGGCCAATATAATCCAAAGTCTAAAACCTTCCTAGCTGTCCGTTGGGGTCCAAAGTGTCCACCACATGCAAGTGTATGACAGAATTGCAAAACAGACTCAAACTCATGATCAGGAATACACCTCCTAATGACTTGGTCACTACACATGCGCCAGAGGTAAGGATCATCCCACACATAAAACCTAGACTCACTTTTTAATTTTTGGACTTGATGTTTCTTTAAATTTGCAGGGATTTCAGAAGCAACAAGGTAGTTAACTAAATCAGCATACCAAGGATGCGTACCTGAGATGGTATAGAGATGCTCATCAGGGAAAGTGTCCCGAAGTGGTACCTGGTCCAAGGTGTCACCCTCTAGTGTGTGAGTAAGCCTACTCATGTGGTATTCCACCAAATTCTCTGACCCCTTTTTGTCCTTTATCTCAAGGTCAAACTCTTGAAGAAGGAGCCTCCAACGGATAAGTCGTGTCTTTGCATCTGGCTTCTTTAGGAGGTACATCAAAGCTGCATGGTCAGAAAAAACAACTACTTTAGATCCCAATAAATATGAATGGAATTTATCTAAAGCAAATATGACAGCTAGAAACTCCTTTTCTGTGGTAGTGTAGTTTTATTGGGCTGAATCCAGTGTCCTTGATGCATAGGCAATCACATGTGAACGTCCTTCCACCCTCTGAGATAAGACAGCTCCAACCGCGAAGTTGGAGGCGTCACACATAAGCTCAAATGGAAGGTCCCACCGTGGGGGCTGTATGATTGGTGGAGTGGTCAGACACTTCTTCAGCTCATCAAATGATACCCTGCATGAATCATCAAAATTGAAGTCAATATCTTTTTGAAGCAATCGAGATAAGGGTAGAGCGATCTTACTAAAATCTCTGATGAAGCGTCGATAAAATCCAGCATGCCCAAGGAATGATCGAACATCACGCACACATGTAGGATATGGGAGGGATGAAATAATGTCTACCTTAGATTTATCAACTTCAATTCCATGTTGTGAGACTATATGACCTAAGACAATTCCCTTTTCGACCATGAAATGACATTTTTCAAAATTTAAGACCAGATTCTTCTCAATACAATGATGCAACACATCACCCAAACTAGAGAGACATTCATCAAATGAGGACCCATAAACTGTAAAATCATTCATAAATACCTCCATGCAGGTCTCAATGAAATCTGAGAAAAAACTCACCATGCATCTCTGGAAGGTACCTGGGGCATTGCAAAGTCCAAATGGAATCCTTCGGTAATAAAAGGTACTGAATGGGCAGGTGAATGTTGTCTTCTCCTGGTCCTCTGCTGCAATGGGAACCTAAAAATAGCCAGAAAATCCATCCAAGAAACAATAGTGTGTCTTCCCAGCTAGTCTCTCAAGCATCTGGTCAATGAATGGAAGTGGGAAATGGTCCTTATGAGTGGATTGATTTAGTTTCCTATAATTGATACACACTCGCCAACTGTTTTGTACTCTCACAGGAACTAACTCATCATTTTCATTTTTTATAACAGTGAAACCAGTTTTCTTTGGTACAACCTGAACAGGGGGAACCCATTGTGAGTCAGAAATAGGGTAAATGATACCCACCTCAAGTAATTTTTCAACTTCTTTATTAACAACTTCTAGGAGGGTGGGATTAAGTCTCCTTTGTGGCTGTCTCACCGGTTTAGCCCCATCCTCCAAGAGAATCCTATGCATGCAAATGGAGGGGCTAATACCTGATATGTCTACCAATGTCCAACCAATTTCCCTAATGTTATCTCTCAAAAGATTCAAAAGTTTTTCTTCATGTTCAAAAGAGATATTGTTAGCAATTATGACAGGTAATCTATCACCACTGAGCAAGTATGCATATTTGAGATTTGGGGGCAATGGCTTGAGTTCCAATGTAGGTGGGTGATGTATGGATGGAGAAATTGATGCAACAGAAATATCTGCACAATGAACATCAGTATCAGAATAAAAATCATCACAATCAGAGAATAAAGCACCAAATCCATCAGCATACTCAATAGCCATGTCATAATCAGAGTTCACATGATCAAAATCAGAATATGATTCCATTTCAAAATCAAATCTTAGAGAGTCTTGTTCCTTAAAAATGGGTGTAGAAGTATTCTTAGACATCAAACTAGAACCAATACTCATAATCTCCCTAAGTATAGGACAATCCAATTCCATGATGTTTTTACTTGGTGGTTCAAAATGGGAGATAACAAAAGCAGAATGGTCCTCTAAGGGGTACTTCATGGAATCCATAACATTAAATATCACAACTTCATCTCCAAACTCCATGGAAAGTGTACCCTCATTGACATTTATGATAGTTTTTGCAGTTTTTAGGAAGGGTCTACCTAAGATAATGGGGGCATGAGAACTTACCTGATCATCCTCCATGTTAAGCACATAGAAGTCTACTGGAAAGATCATGTCTCTTACCCGAACAAGTACATCCTCAAGAACTCCCGCTGGATATGCCGTTGCTCTATTCGCCAATTGAACCACTACTCTTGTTGGCTTCAACTCACCAACCTGTAAGGAAGAGAATACAGAGTGAGGCATCACATTTATTGAAGCTCCTAAATCACAAAGAGCATCATAGAAGTGCAACTCCCCTATGGTACATGGGATGGTGAATGTCCCAGGATCCTTGCACTTTGTTGGCATTGCTATAGTTGGTGCAATGAGTGACGAGATATTCCTTCCAAGGTTGATCCTCTCATTCCCCTTGATCCCTCTTCGATTGGTGCAGAGTTCTTTTAAGAATTTGGCATACCTTGGGATTTTCTTAATGGCTTCAAGTAGAGGAATGTTGATCTCCACACGCTTGAATGTGTCCAAAACCTCCTTTTTCATTGCTTCTTCAGCCATATTCTTGGTTTGAACAACCCTATTTGGAAAAGGAAGAGGTTTAGAAGGAACATCATCAATATTTTTCTTACCTTTATCTTTCTCCTTGGATTGCTCATCAGTTGGTATGGAATGCGGCTTCTCTGAAGTTGAGGTGAATCCCGGTGGAATGGTAGGTGCAGATGTATCAACTGTTTTCTTCCCACTTCTCAATGTGATGGCACTGACATTCCCCTTGGGATTGGGAGTAGGTTGGGAAGGAAGGGCTCCAGAGTTCTTACTTACCAGTTCGTGGAGGGCGGTGGAAATCTGGCTCATTTGTGTCTTCAACTCCCTCAACTCAGAACCTTAACTCTTCAGCTCATTTTGTTGATTAAGAACAATTTGTTTCAAAAGATCATCAGTATTAGAATCTACCTTTGGTTGAGAACTCCCATGTTGCTGACTTGTTGATGCTTGGGCCTCAAATATTCTTTGGGGTTGTTGGAAACCTTGTTGGTAAGGTGGAGGCTGTTGGAAGTTTTGTTGAAAGGGGGGCCTTTGTTGATGTCCAGAGCCAAAACTCATATCTGCTAGATCTTTCCACCCTCGGTTGTATGTTGGATCAAACTTCTTTTGGGGATATGGTTGTTGTTGTTGCTGCTGAAATGGTCTCCCAGGGAACACTGCTGCACAATCTTCTGTTTCTTGGAGTTGTGGGCAACAGTCAGTTGGGTGGCTTGTCTCAGTGCAAATACCACAAGGCCTTGAAGGAGGGGGTAGAGATGTATTTTGTGCCAATTCAATTTGCCTCACCATAGTTGTCAATTCTTCTAACTTAGTATCAATCAGATGACTTTCAAGAGTAGAAGGACTTACTTGATGTACTCCTCGAACATGTGGTGTACCTCTATCACCCAATTGTTGGGAGTTTTGGGCCATCTTGTCGATCAACGCACGTGCAGCTACTGGTGTCTTGTCCACAATGCTCCTCCAGCCGCAGCATCCACCATGCTTCTCTCCATAGGTGTGAGTCCTTCATATAAGTACTGAATGAGGAGTTTCTCACTGATTTGGTGATGTGGGCAGCTTGCACACAACTTCTTGAATCTCTCCCAGTACTCATACATTGACTCCCCTTGGGCTTGCTTGATCCCTGATATCTCCTTTCGAATGGATGTGGTCCTTGATGCTGGAAAAAATCTCTTCAAGAAAAGACGTTTCAAATCGTTCCAACAAGTTACATCTTCGGGTTGTAAATAATACATCCAATCTTTCGCAGCTCCATCAAGTGAGAATGGGAATTCTCTTAGTTTGATTTGATCTTCAGAGACATTTCTTTTTTTTAGGGTTGAGCAAACCACATTAAATTCTTTCAAATGTTTATTGGGATCCTCACCAGAGAGGCCATGATACTTTGGAAGTAAGTGAATTAACCCAGATTTCAATTCAAAGTCCGATTCGAGATTTGGGTATGCAATACAATTTGGTTGATAGTTAATATCAGGTGAAGCCAATTCTCGAATGGTTCTATTAAGTTCATTTCCATTATTTCCAGCCATTGGTTCCTCTTTTATGTTTGAATTTGAATTGCTTCCAATTTCAATGTTTCCAGAAGAGAGGAATTCACCAACTGGTTGAATATTGAAACTTCCCATAGATTGATAATGTATGATTCCTTCCCTAAGGCTACGTTCAATCTCAGTGTCAAGATCTAAGAGATCTTCGGGATTAGTTCGAGTCATATATCAAATAAAAATGGAAAGAAAGAAGGTGGACCATAGTAAAATAAAAATGAGATGTTTGAGTTGATGGTCCAAAGAGAAGTAGAAGAAATTAAAAGAAGAAGAAGAAAAATCAGATTGGGTAAAGAAGGAAGAAAGAAGAGAGGAAGAGAATAAAATGTAAGATAAAATAAATACCTCTAATTGGTTGAAATAATTACTTGCCTCCCCGGCAACGGCGCCAATTTGAAAGAGCGCTGTCGTGGGCACCCTCAAATGATTAGTATGATTTTGGGGTACTTAGGTGCAGTAGAGTGGCTGACCAAGGTCGTCTCTCAAAGGAGGAAGTAAATTAAAACAATTTTTAGAGGTATTGTAGAAGTAAAATAAAAGAGAATAAAAACACTACTTGAAAGGATGGGGTGGTTGTTTATAGTTTATGAATCTAGAAGAAGTTTTCGGAAGAAGATTGTATTTTTTTTGTTTTTACTTTTGAAATGAAGTTTGATTAAAATGACACAACAAAAAGATGTTTGTTTAGACAATATTTAAAAGACGTAATCGATCTAACTCTACCTCTTCAATCATTTATTAATCATTATCATTTAAATTAATATTCACTTAATTATGATCCCTTAATTTGTTAAATCCCGAACCCTATGAGAATTAACTTTACCACGAAGATTGAAGTGAATTTTAACCTTAGGCTAACTTCAGAACATGCAATCGCAACACCCTGCTTTGATTGATGTTCTAAAATTAGCTTATGGTCAGTGGTAAATTAAGGCACATAACCACTATGTAAATGAGTATTAATTGAGTTTAGGGATTATATTTGAACTCTACAAATTGATCCCATGTGGTTTTGAATTACCGGTTAAGGTTGCGCTCTCACAGTTCACACAATTCCCGACCTCGCGTGTTTTGTGTTAACTATTCAATTGCTTGCTTAGTTTCATTTAAATTAAAAACTCAATTAATAGATCATAATATGTTAATTACAGTAGCTCATTGATTCAAAATAAATGAATGAATAAGGATAGAGGTCGATCGATTACTAAAAAGAACTACTCTTCCATGGGTGGTGTAGTCATCGTGGAGACGTTTTTCATAAGCAACGGATTGAAAGGGTAGAACCCAATCTTGTCTCCACTATTGATTCCAACCCAATTAAGAAGATTAAGATAAGAAGAATAGGGATGAAAACAGAATATTATTTGAAGAAAAATTCAAGAAACAAACATGAAAGAAAAGAAATACAAAGAAGAGGTGAGAGAGGAGAGCCTTTTTGGAAGAGAGGTTTGTACAAAGGCTTACTTCCTCCAAGAGTTGTGAGGGGCTCCCAAGAGACACCCTTTCGGCCACACCTTCCCAAAGACTCTAACATCCCTCTCAAAGAGTTAAAACCCCCTTTAAATAGAGTCTGTGAGGGCTAGGGATATATAACTTTTTAAGTGTGAAATGAAAAACTCGGCCAAATATTTTATTCCAACTTGCACCGCCAATTTGACCTCCAAAACGCGTGAATTGACCGTCCTTCCAGAAGGATTATTTGTGCCAAATCATGTCCTCGAGCTTTCCTCAAAGGTTGGGCTCAATCCAAGCCCGTATGTAGAATATCTGGACCAAATACAGAACCCATGTCCATTCTGCCAAGTCCATCCCACCATTGGATTAATGGCTCATTTACTCCATTCAAATGCACTCTTTAGCTCTAGTGTCCTGAATTAAAGTTGTATAAAATGAAGTTAGGAACACTGTTAAAAAATTTCAAATTCAAATAATAAATATAAAAATATTTATCTTCGAAATACTACAGTGCACTATTAAGGGTAAAACTGGAATTTTCACCAAATTTTCAAATGAATGATCAAATCCCAAATATTTTATAAATAAACATATTTAACACAATGTGAGGAAATTATATAATTTATTATCAATAAAATATTCAATAAAATAGTGTTTTATCACATCCCCGTGAGCATAGCAAGTCCTTCGGCTTGGAGAGAGTTTCCCCCACCGTAAAATGATGAAAAACCCATAATAACATAACCCTGCTAGTCCCTGATCACCCCTCCACCATGCATGATCCCCATGATGTTGTACCCATCAGTGTTGAGCTTGAGCCATTGATGAGGAGGATACCATCTAAACCATTGACCCTACCCCACGGTGGAGGCCAAACACTGGATGGAAGATGAAGCCCAAAATGAACTGATGGATGAGGAATCCGTCCAACCCTTGTACACGCGATTCAGGTCCAGAAGAATGCTTTTAGTCTTGAGGATAATACTTGTGCAGGACGCCGTAAACTCTTTTTGTCTTGCATAGTTCCCGGTGGACCATAAACTCCAACAGCCTGATGCAAATAGTATGGATCTTGCCTTCCGCTCAGAACCTGAGCTACTTACCCCCTGAAACTAGTGATGAAGGAATATTTCGACCGAAACCTCCTGGTACATCCAACCCGTGAAACTCCCAAACTCGCCCTAGATTGCAGCCACCCAGTCGCTCCCAAAAAACATGTGTTCAATGGTCTCTATTTTCAGCTGCCTGCAACATTTTCATCTAGAGGATAAGATAATTCCCATCTGCTGGATGTTCACCTCGGTTGGCAGCGCCCTATTCCTAACCCTCCAAACTAGAAAATTGAATTTCAAAAGGACATCCTTGCACCACAGAAAATCCCCCCAAGCATCCACGTCATTCAGATCAGCCTAAAAAAGTGAAAGTCTCTCATAGAAAACACCCCTGAAGAGGAACCTATGAAAATGCATTTGTCCGGTTCATTTCCTAGCACGATACTATAAAAAACTCCCTTTTGGTACTCATACAACGTGGCTTGGATGATGTTTGGATGGCCACTAGCCTCCCTGAACATGATGTCAGGGGTGGGACATCATGTAAAACCAAGGATCTACCCATTCATCACACCTCTAAAACCTCTTATGTTCTAACAATACCTTCCCAATAAAAATCTCCAAAATCCTCCATTTTACCTTGAAGCCTCACTTTGGGAATAAATCCTCTCAAGTAATCCTTTTGGCACAAACCAAATGGTGTTACCCGATTAAGAGGTAACTTCTTCTCTCAAGCTCCTTTCTTTTCATTTAATTATTCACCCCCACCACTCTATTTATTCCATGATTGTGTGAAAAAAGAAGTTGTCCTACATATACTAGGATTTTTTTATGAAAATATTTCATCCTACGCTTACACACACCTCCTTCTAATGGATATCGAATAAATCGTTTCTATGCCCGGCGAACTACTGCCTCATGAAATGATAATTGTTCATAATTACTTTTCCACCAATCATGGTGTCCATTGTGATGAACACTATATTTTTATAGTTCTTATATTATATTTTTTATGTATTAATCTTAGGTATTTCTTTTAAAACACACATCTCTTTACTTTTCATTTTGTGTTAATACGATAATCTCATTTTAGGAAGTGTGGACTACCACCCCCTCAAAGCGATATGGTTCGTTCCCACAACACATGGAATGTATTAAGGAATTATTTAGTGAAATTATATTATATATATAATATATTAATTAAATTTTAACAATTATATGTGTGTGTTTGTAATTTTCTTTCTTTCTTTCAATATGATAATAAAGACAGAAACAACGTTCATGCGTACGTATGGCTTACCGTATCCATGAACGGGGTATTCAATTTCATACATTATTATTAAATATTTTTTAAAAAAATAAATATAATGTATATAAATGATATTTATATAATTATCTACATTCTATAACCATGATATATTTTTATGGACCAACGATATAACAAATTAAGATACATGCAAAGAACAAAGCGAATATCACATAAAGTGAAACCTTAAGGTAGTATTGTTAACAAGAGGGTAATATAAGGTCATTATAAAACCATATATGATATTATAAATAAGAGTATTATTATTTAAAATATTTATAATAAAATAATACTTATTATAAAATAATTTTTATGAGTACGGAGAGAGTTAAGACACAAGGTAAGTGGATTTCATCTAACTTCTAATTTTCGTGTAGTTCATGTTATGATCACCACTATTTCCTTTTCTATGTTGTATGTACAGACTATAATTATATTATATATATCATTTAATTAAATTTATGATTATGGAAATTCCCATATGATTATCTTTTTTTCATGTGGTGTTACATTCAAATGTTTCCAAATTGGTAAAATAGTTTTGTCCCAATTTTCCTTCTTGGAGAATCATGTTTTGTTATGAACCTAAACTCTTTTTCATGGTGTATATACTTCCATTTTACATGTTATATCATGAATATACTCCCTCTCATGATATATTAAGATTTATGTAATTTCCTTTTTCAACATGGAGATTATAATTGCATGTTTCTGAGTTATAAGTGTTTATTGAGATAATCGCATTACTTTCAGAGACTGTTTATGTTTATCCTTACCTTGATTAATGATTATGATCCATATATCATGAATAATAATGACTATCCTTATCCTTTGTTTATTCAAGATATCCTCTAGTGTTATTACCATTTTCCAACTCTATGTTACTTAAGATAATGTTTTTTTATGTAAAATATTACTGTCTCTCTCTTTGGTCAGAAATCTATTACATTCAAAAAACATGTTTTTTAAAATGTTTTCAAAATGATTTCAAAAGATCCATGAAAATAACATCCAATAAAAAATTATTTTAACAAAAATTATTGTTTTCAGATCTTCCATTATAATTTTTCAAAGTAATTTTCAAAGGAAAATTTTTTCAAATGGGTTTTATGTCATTAAAATATATTCTCAAATATGAAAGTTTATTTTGCTAATGAAATTTTTTTAAAAGTAAATTAAAAATTATTTCCCATATAACATAAAATACATTGGTGTTACTCATACCTTTTTGGGGAAATTTTTCAATGTTTCCATTCATGTTATTTATTTTAATGTATTATTTTTTTATGGCATGATGCATAGGAAGTCCATATCTCATTCATGGGATATATGCTTTTGAAACCAGATTATTTTCATGGGTTTTTATTATGATGAAATGATTATGAAAACTATATCTTTCCGTAGGTTATGATATGTATACATGTTTATGATACCCATTTCATTACATGGGTTCAGATATTATTATTTATGATCCTATGGCACATGTTTGTATGATTTCATTTTGTGACGGTTGGGACCTATATCTCCCTCCAATGAAATGGGTAATGTTTTATATCTCATGAGATAAACTAATATGGCATTATAAGTGAACCTTGACAACTATAATGTCCATGGGATTGAACCATGTATAATAATATGGTATGAAGAGTGAAATCATGCTACTATGATGGTCATGAGAGTGACCGATGACTACTATAATGTTATGAGGAGTGAACCCATACTACTAATATGGTCTCGGAAGTGATGCATTGGATACTATGGAACTCATTATATAATTTTGTGTTATCAATAATTCCATTTCTTATACCTATGATATGGTTTCATGTATTATTATATTTATTTTGTATCATTCATGTATTATTAAATTCCAATATTTATGTCATTATTTTGGTTATTATCTTTTATTTGTAGGGTATGATAAACTATTTTTAGGTTCACATTCTCATACCTTTATACTCATATTTATGATCACATGTCTTCCTTGTTTTCCCTTACTTAACATTTGAGCTCACCCCTTTTAATGTAAATATTTTAAAATCTTGGATCTCTATAATAATCAACATCAATTACCTCTTATTCCCACAGATAAAGTTAAATCTCATATGATCACCATTTTTATGAGGGGTATGATAACGATGTGGTAAAAGGTTCACTTTCCAGCCACTCTAAAATTGAAAATATATTATTTTATTCTAAATCTACCCACTCTTTTATATATAAATACCTTTCTAAGAGAATTAAAATACAAACTTAGAAATTAAATGTTGTGTTAGATGTAAAAACCCTTAATGGTATGATGACCACATCCCATGTTTATGATTCTTCTCTCATTGGGTTTTATGGGTATTGGTTTCTCCCAAAACATATTATTCTTCCTATATTTTAATTTGATGTTATTTTGGGCATGTATTGGATTTATTTACATAAATTACACATCAATATTTGAGGAATGGAAGTTACATTTTATATTCTGAACAAACATATGATCACTAATTAGTGAGATGAAAAAAATTAACTTCAAATAGAAATTACATCCATCTTATAAGTCATGATTCCTATTCCAAATCTTCGTCTATCTTGGATGGTTGGAGGGAGACACAACATCAATGATATTCCTATTTTTTAGGTGTTTATTGATGTCTTTAAACACTATTTTCATTATCTTCAACTGAGTCATGATGTTGAGTTATCAATAGAACTCATACGTGGTACAAACCCTATTTCTAAGACTCCATATAGAACATACCCAATTGATTTAAAATAATTAAATAAGTGACTCTAGCAGAATCCTTATAATGGAATAATTCATCCAATTAAATCGCATTGGGGTGAACATGTTCTATTTTTTAAGAATAAAGATGGATCAATGTGACTCCTCATTTATTATCAAGAACTTAACAAGATCACTATCAATAAAAAGTGTCAGCAACCCCATCTTGATGAATTTTTTGATCAACTGAATAAAGCTCAATAATTTTCAAAGACTGATCTTCGTTATGGATATCATCAATTATAGTTCACTAACGAAGTTATAACCAAGATATAATTTCATAAAAGGTATGGATATTATGAATTTATACTAATTCCAGTTGGTCTTACTAATTCCCCCTTTATCTTCATGTATTTAATGAATAGAGTATTTAGATATTACATTGATCAATTTTTAGTAACCTTTATAGAAAATATTATTATTTATTTTAGGATCAAGGAATATCATTAATATCACTTGATAACTATACTAAAGACCCCAACGAATGGGAATATTTATACAAAATTTACCAAGTTTGAATTATAGCTTTCAAAAGTTTTATTATTGAGTTATATAATCTTAAGTGATGGTATATCAATAGACCCTTCAAGACTAAATTTTTTAAACATTGCCCCATACCAAAAACTAATAATGAGATCCATTGTTTTCATGGATTTGATGGATATTATCTCTTCTTTGTAGGGAATTTTTCATGACTATTGAATTCACTCACCAAGTTAACACAGTAGGGAGACAAGTTCCTTTGGATAGATAAATGTGAGGAATGTTTTAACAAACTAAATAGAAGGATAATTGGTTCACATTTACCTAAACTTCCCTATATTGGGGAAGAGTTTTTAATATATAGTGAAGTATAAAAGAGAGGATCAAGATTCATCCTCATGAAAAACCAAATGGTGATAGCTTATGTATCTTAAAAATTGACGTTCCTTGAGGAAAATTATCAAACTCATGATTTAGAGAAAGCTATGGTAATTTTCTATTAAAAATATGGTGGAATTATCTCTATGGATAAATTTGTGACATATATACTAATCAAAATAGATTTAATTATATTTTCACCCAAAAAGAGTCGAACATATGCCAAGTAAGATGGTTTGATATGATTAAAAAATATTACTACTGAATACATTTTCACCTGGGGAAAGCGGGCTAGATGAAAGATTCTCTAATATGAAAGTTTCATGCTATCTTATCTATAATTATCATAAAAAAATACTATATTTTTTGTATTCAAAAATTATGGATTCTGAAAAATTGTATAAAGGGAGAAAATATTATCTTTCTCAAATTAGTGTTCAACCATCTAGCCAAGTGAAGATTAAATACGTGTAAAAGGAATATATTCAACAATAAAGAAGGTGATAAATTTTCCTATGTTTAGCCTTTATTATGATGGAATGATAATATTTAGAAACATTTATGTTTTCTTTTCAAATAATATTTGAAGAAGGATCTTGTAGATGATGTTAATATTCCATCATTCTCTATTTATCTTGGAAGAATAACAATGTATAGTGATTTGGAAAAGTATTTCTAGTGTGATGGTATAAATTGATATATTGAAATGTTTCTATCTTAGTGTTTGGTATATCATCAATTTACGGATGAGATACAAATGTATAAGGGTTTGTTAAAACCATTACCCATACTAGAATTGAAATGGGAAAACATCACCATGAATATTATTATCATAGTCCCCAAAACATCTAAAGGGAATAATTCTATTTGGTTTGTAATATAAAACCTTATGATGTCAGAAAACCTCATTTTAATTAGATAATATTTCTGTCTTAATCAACTTACTTGTATATAGTATAATTAAGTTGTAATATTTCATGGTGTATCACTATTTACTATAACTGATTTGGATATGAGGTTTATATCGATGTTTTCGAGAATTCTTCAGCAGGATCAAGATATTGAGTTAATTATCATAACTATTTATCATACTTAGATAGTTGGTTATTTGGGAAGGACTATTTAATATCTAGAATACAAGTTGAGATCTTTCTCTATAGATTTAAATGTTTGTTGGGATCATCACCATCCTTTGGTGCAATTTTCTTACAAAAATAGCTTTCACTCCAATATTCAGATAACTCTTTATGTATCTATCATTGGTAAGAAATATATAACTTGTTGAAGTGAAGTTGGAGAATTACAACTATTGGGACCTGATCTAGATGAGAAAATGGTAGAAATGGTTAGAACCAATCAATAGAATATAAGAGCATCTCAGAGTTGAAAAAAAATGTTATGCTGATAATCATTTGAAAGATCTATAGTTTGAAGTTATTGACAAAGTATTCCTATGAATATCTCTAGGAAGTGGGTGATGAGATTTGAAAAAAAGTAAAAGATAATCCCTAGGTATTTATGTCCTTTTGAAATTCTTGATCATATCAGGAGTTTAGCTTATCAATTTTCACTTCCACTAAATCTTTCTCAAATTCATGATGTGTTCCATGCATACCTCATAAGGAATTACATACATGATCCTTAACATGTACTAAAATCAAGGTTCATACCATTTATTCAATATATTTTTCATGAATAATAATTTTTGTAGATTTTTTATCAAATATAGAAAGTGTAATGAAATAATACCACTAACATTGTCATAGTTTGGTGGTGATACCCCAAAATTGAGGAAGCTATATAGGAACCGGAGGATGTAATGAGGCAGAAGTATCCTCATTAATTAGTATCAAATTGAATAATTTTTATGGATAATATAATTTTATGGGGGTTATAATTTAGAACCGTTATATATTTATGAAATATTTCTCATTAAATAATTTTATTTATTTGATAGCTTGTGTTACACACAACACAATGTTTAAATAAACTACGTAACATTATTAAAATATTATGGGTCCATTATCACTTAATAATGGGATTAGAAGGTAAGAATCATACAAACTGGATTATGAAAAAATTAAATTTTACATATTTATAAATATAATTCATTATTTACCTAATGTATATTGTTTAAAAAATATTGTAAAATAAAAGTGATGGTTTTTCTAAAAAATAATTTTTTTGCGTAATGTATTTTTTATATTAATTAATTAAATTAATCTATACTGTTGATTAATTTTAATTAAATATGTATATTATTTACTTGATATAATTTTTTAAATATTAGATACATATTTTTATTGTCATAAGATAAGAATAAATCCAATTTTATGCTCAAAATGTGTTTTTTCGAAAAGAAGTTTTTGTGTAATTTGGAACACTTACATTAAAATTAATTTCGAATATTTTTAGGTATTTGGTTATATAAAATTAATCACATATTTGTAATCAGGATTTTCAAACTTGGTAAATAAACCCCTTTTATTTTAGGTCAATATGAATAGAAATCGTGGTAAAAATTTATCACCTTGGTAATGGGTAAATCAGGTTGATCTAGATTAAAAAATAACTCATAAGGCCCTTATATTTTATATTAATTATTATTGGATAAATTTAATTACACCCTTATTACATTTTGATCCAAATTGAGTTTTTTAATGGACCCTTGTCCATGAAAATGACTTATATATTTTATAAATCAATTAAACTTACAAAATGTCACTCTCTTAGTTTTAAATATCCTTTATGTGTTCATATAAGGAAAAACACTAATTATGAGGTAATATTAATAGAAAATTTTTCATAACGAAATATTATTTATTATTATAGTTTATTTATAATTTTTAGCTATTATATAATTACTTAAAATGATTGCACAACTCCATGCGAGTATTTATTCAATTAAAAAAATGATTCTAAAAATATTTATAGTTATATAATTTGATTAAGTTATAGTTTTATATGAATTTTATAGGTGGATACGATATATTTTTGTTGTGTTATAGGATTGGATTCAAATTAATACTTTTTAATTATATATTTTATGTCAAATTAAATGAATAGTTTAAAAATTGATAGTAATTATAGTTTATCAAAATAATATTTTATTAAAATATTTAAAAAAATAAAAATATCTAAATAAGAAAAGGTGATATTTTATTCTATAAAATTAGATAATTTTTTCATTTATACTCCAATTATCACTTTATAAGTAAACATTTAAACCCGTTAATATTGAAAAAGTTGTTACTGTAGTTACAAATAAAATTGGGTAACTAAGGGTTATTCAAAATTATAAGGTTTAAAATGACAAAAAAAAACATTCCTAAATTATATTGTATAATGGGATTACAACCCTATACAACCTTATATTTTAAACCATTTAAATTTTGATTCCTTTTTCTTGATATTGGTATTATTATAATTTAATCTTTTGAGAAATTTTAAAATTACCCCCCGCATCAATTTTAAAGTGGAAACTCCTTCCTTAAATATTTAATCAAATTTGAGTCCTTCATATTGAAGAAATATTCAAATTAAGATTATTATATTTCCTATACACATTCAGGAGGTGATTTGTTTCCCAAAATACCATCCCTATATCCCTTTAGATGATATATAATGGCGTTATTTCAAAGAAGTGGTAATTGTTCTACCTGATCACATTCCATTCTACTCTTCTTTACATCCTATAAATCTTTGTTATTTATAATAAAATAATTAATCATTTATTAAAAATATTATTATTTGTTATTATTATAATAAAAACACTATTATACACCCTCCTTCCCATCAAACGAGAATTAAAATTACCTCTAATGTGTATGTACAACCTATCATCTCCACGTAGAGATACGATTCATTTTTCATAACCATATTTTATTGATGTGTATTATAATGGGTTTAATGATTATATATAATATTGTTTATATAATTATACTTATATAATTATAATATAACATCTATATTATAACCTTCCAAACCATTGGAAAATGTTAACGTTGTTCGTGCGGACGTATATACTACCACCTTCATCAAGTGATGTGATTCATTTTTTATTTATGATTTATATGGATGATAATAAGTATGAAATTAGTTATTTTTTATGATATATATATATATAAATATAAAAAAATTTGTAACACCCCAATATTTCACAATATGTTATTTTTTCAAAGTAATTCAATAACGTGCACTACAATCAACGCTGAGTTCAACCACACAACGACTTACCAAACTAGCCGTTAAAAAGAGGTTATGAATAGTATAAACTAAATTTTTAACTTTATAAAATCCTTATAATTTAATAATCTATATTATGAGTTTCTTAGACATAATCAAAAAAACAAATTCATTTTCCTCAGATAAAAGTAGTATTTTGAAAAAAAAAATGCAATTTTACTGCCTTTTAATGGTAAATTTTTTTTAAATCTAATATTTGAAACTTTTATATATTTAATTTGAAAAAATAAACTTCTTTTTTAGAATCGGGACATAAGAATTTTGTTTCAATAAATTTGTGGTGTTTTTCTGATAACTTTCATATTTGGGTGAATAGTGAAAAATACTATATTTTAACTGAAAACAACATATTTAATCAAAATAATTTGTACTGTTAAATTATACATTTTAATGGTCTAGAATTATAAATAGATTATATTTTTATGATAAAATCTAATGTTATTCATTGGAAATAATTTCACTTTGAAATTGAACATATATAAGTATCAATCTTTTATTAGTTATTATTTATTAAAACACACTTTTTGGTGTTGACAATGGGAATTAATTTTAAATTAATAAATGAAACTTATATGTTTTTAATTTTGTAAAATAGAATTAATTTTTTAATTTAGAATATCAAAATTACCTTAGGGTTAAATTTTGGTATTTTTCTGAAAACATTATATTTTTTATGAATAGTGAAAAACACTAAGTTATAGTTTAAAACCAAATTTTTATTTAAATAATTATTTATTTTATTTAAATTTATTTTAGATAAAAATAGATACATAATACCTATATAAGTTCAATGTAATTCATTGGAGTCAGTTTATAATAATTTTGGGTATATTAAAATTTTATTGAACTTTTTACCATTTTTTACTCACATCCTAAGAGAATTTGAAAATTTACATGAAACATAATTTTACTGATTCTGTGAGTTGAATTTCAAAAATCAGAGAGAAAATTTTGATATCCGTAAGAAAAATTTGGTTCAATAAGATGGAAATAATTTTTGGTGAATAGTAACTTTTTACTTTTATTTACCACGGTTAAAAATAAATAGGGTAATTAAAGGTAAAAATGATATTATTATTACCCTAAAAGATGTAATAATTCTATTGGATAAGTATAATTCGACCCAAAACAACCTTATTAATAAAATATGAACCTATTTGGTCCACTTTTATTAGATTAGGAAATTTGTTATTAATTTATTTAAAGAAGAGTTAAAAGCGTTAAAATCATAGTTTTATATCTAAAACATTTTTAATATAGGGTTATAAATAAGATAAATTCGACTATAAATATTCCATATAAAGATAATAATATTTCCTACATGATGGTACTTTATTTTTAATTTTTTGACATTAATTAATTAAATTTATTTATGACACAATGATGATGCAGTAATTATCGTACTAATGAAATATTAAAATAATTGATATTATAAATATACAAATAAATTTAATTTGAGACTTTTTCTGAATTAAAATAATTTTATTGGTTAATATGACTTGTTAGGGTTTGTTATAATAAATTTTTTAAATAATAATACTGTTATGATTATAGAAAAAACAAAATTACCAAATAGTGTCAAAATAGATATAAAAGAGTTCTTAAAACAAATATTATATATTTAATTGATTTTCTATTCCTAAAAATCTTAGGTTCATCCAAAAGAATTATATAATTATAGGTGTATCATTAATGAACTACTTGGGGTTCTCTTGGAAGTATATATAAAGTTTATTAAAAATTAATATAAAAATACAAAGAGACATGGTAAATGTCAAACTATTTAACTAAGAATTAAATCTGAAATATAAAGTTACTATCGTGACCCAAACCTGTCTAAAACCTATTAGTTGAGTGTTTTTCGACCCATCCCAACCATAGACTTTTTATAATTCATTTTTTATCCATTATAACCTGAAAATGATTTTATTATGAAATAATATTTCTAGCTTTTCTTAAGGTTACCCTCACCCCTCTTTTACAAGGGAACTTCCCCTTCACTCTAATTCACACCTTCAAAGCCATCTGGCTAGGACAACCCCTACCCAAATACCCTCTCAATTGTCTTCCCTTCATTATAGAGTCCTTCCTTTAGTCATAAATCCAACTAGGGAGCCTTTTTGATCCAACCAAAAGGAATAACCCGAAGAAGAGGTAAATATTTCATCACCTCTTTCAAGTTCATTTCTTCTTCCACTTCCTATTTCTTTCTTATTTCCATTATAAAATAATAACTCCACTATCTTATATATAATTTTATGCTATTGTAAATATGGTACAACATATTCATTATTCTATCCATCCTTTAAATGACATGCCCCTATGCGTGCGTACGTATGGCTGATCGTCTCCACGTCGTGGTGTAATTGTTATTTAATACATTATTATTTGGATGGGTATAATAATGATGTGTAATTTATTTAAATAATAAATATAACATGATAATTATTTTTTATATATTATATACCATCCAATTATATATTATTTTAATATCAAAATAATGATATTGTGGTTCATGCGTACGTACGAATTACCGTCTCCACGAACGCGATGAGATTCATTCCCCATCATATCCATTCAAAACTAAATTTCATTAGATGATAAAAATAATGTTCAAATACATAATATCATTATTAATATGAATAATATACATCCTATACACAAAAAAAAATATTACTTAATAAACAAATCATGTAAAGGAAAACCAATCAGTTAACACCTGAAACCACGAAAATACTAATATATTATTAACAAAGTAATGTTAAAAGATCATATATGATATCATATTAATGTATATGATTCATGTATAATTTAATAACAATTATTTCACCACTATATAGGATGTTAACTTACACTCGACCAAGGAAAAGTACAACTTAAGGGTTAATTTTACAATCTCTTCATTATCTGAGGTTGTTTATATGTAATTATCTACTAGGACCTCTTTATCATCAACATCCATACTTCATAAAAATTTATTTCAAAATATTTTTACTATTTACTAGAATATGGATAAAAGTCATTTATACCCTTATTTTACCTTATATGTTTTTAAAGGAATCTTTCTGTTGTTTTCCAAACAAGGTACTTTATGACCTTTTCGAAAAAATTAAGGTAAGAATGTTTTTTTAACTTATACGGTGAATGCAACTATTTTCTGCCATTATAACATCATCGAAGATTCCCTTACAATCTTATAAGAATATTTTCAAAATTAATTTTTTCTTAAATGATTTCAAAATAGAAATATATATTTCTCTAAAAAATGTTTTGATTTCATCTATGTCAACATACTTTGATAGATTTTAAGCTTATTTGAAGTAGATTTATTATGATACAAAACTTCCATATTGTATTGAAGGTTTTGTGATATGTTTGACTATGGATGTGTTATTTTTACACCATTCATGGTTTATGGATAAAGTATTGACATTTTATATGCTAGTTTAAATACGAATGTTTATGTTATGTTTAAACCTTTTAATATGAGGAATGCATTGGACTTAGTATGTGACGAGTGGAGCCCGCTATAGCACCTTGATGCATAGGTTGGTCCCATGAGACAAAATAGTGTCTTGGCGCAAGGTCTTGAGAAAATCTTATTTTTAGTCTCGGCACAAGGCCTTGACTATGTGGTTATGAAGTCTGGCATTATACATTACATTATTATGAAAAATTCTATTGATATTTCTTGTGATTATTCATCTAGTAGATAATCCATCTGAGTAAGTAAATAGAATTATTTTGATTTATATTTCCCATATTACGATTATGTTTATGTTGAAAAGGATTTTGTTTTAGTTTTTTTCATTTCCTTAAATGTTTATGCTTATTTATGAAAGCTTCTGCTATATTGTTATCCTTACTGAGCATCTGAGCTCACCACTTTCTATGTTTTATTTTTTCCAGGATGCGAAGAAGTATATTATGAATAACCTACAGGGATAGTCTATGGGATCTCAGTGTTTTATGTGGAAACAATGTTGTTTTATTTTTTCATTTTATGATGTAATGTAAACCTTATGAATGTATCTAGTGCTTCCAAGGCTATTAAACTAATTGGTATTTTGATACTTGATCTTTTGTGATCATGCTAATGATATGTAATAATGCACAGACTCTAACTGGGGTCGGGGAATTACAGTTGGTATCAGAGGAAGTTTAATACAAACCTTGGAATCTAGATTAAGATAAACTTTGATTAGAACACATTACCCTAAGATAGACTTTGAGGATTAGTGTAGAAGAACTTATTAGAATTTTGGTATTGTAGATATTTTGTGATTTTTCCAAGAAATACATCCTAGTATAGATATGAGAAGGTACAGGAGGCTCTGGCATAGATGTACCTAGGGGTGAAACCCAAAACCACCACTTTAGCTAGACTTGAAAGGGAACTGGTGCACGACAACAGGCTTTGCTGCACTCTTGGTTACGACACTCCCATGGGATATGCTTAGGATAATTATCATTTTCTTTACAAACCATTCTGAAGGGTTTATGATTATATACTTCCTCAAAGAAATTTTTTTATGATTATGGATTATATCCATAAACTGTTCAATTTATGTAAAGTGTTTTACAAGTTTGGATTTATGTATTGTGATTCATAAACTGACCTACTGTATGCCATTGTATAGAAATGGCACCCAGTAGAAGGAATGTGAATTCAAGAAATATGTATGATCCAAATAGTAAGAAGGATCATAACTTTCATGTTATTAATCCAACATTTAGAAAGGAAATAGTCTCCCATGTATTCTCAACATATGAAGAAATAGTATCATGTGTTAATAAGATAAGTAAAGAATTCTCTGAGTCTTATGACTTTGAAGGGAAGCAAGATAAGAAAAGGATGGAAGACAGAAATATTGATAAAGGGAAGAGGGAAAATAAGTATTTTCCTAAAATAAATTTATAATATATTAATATTTCAAGACTTTCTTAAAGTGTCACTCCTCCCTCATATAAAAGGCCACGAAATCTACTCACTTACTCACACCTTTAAAGACCTTTTTCTCATAAAAACCTACTCAAAAAAGCTCAAAAAATACTTAACTTTCTCTTATAGACCACAATTTAGGAATAATTCCATCCAATGGAGAACCATTGAGCAAATCAAAAGGAGACGCTCGAAAAAAGATGTACTTGTTTTATCACCTCTTTGAAAATTATTTTCTTCTTTTACATCCTCTTTTTATTGTTTTTCTATAATAAAGTAATAAATTAAGTATCATATACATTCTAATATTTTATTATAATCATGGTATAATCTTATACCTCCTTTTATTCATCCTAGGAATAATAATATCAACCAGTGTGCGTACATACGGCTTACCGTCTCCACGTTGTGGTAAAATTTTATATTAAAAAATATTAAATTTGGATGTATATAATGATGTGTATAATATATTTAAATAATTAATATAAGATGGTAATTATTCTACATAATTAATATATCATCCAATTCTATACAATTTAACCATTAAGTGAATGATAATATCGCTCATGCATACATGCGGTGTACCATCTCCACGACGTGATGAGATTCATTCTCCACGTTAACCATTCATGAATTATTATAAAGTATATATAATAAATAATCATTAAATATAGTTCATAATAATTCTAATTTAAATATTTATATATATATATATATCATTTACCTGCTTTCATTCAATTCAATAAGGAAATAGAAATAAGATTCATGCATACATTCGGCCTACTACCTCCATTAACAGTGTATTCTATTTAATTTATCTATCTATTATATATATTTATATACTGAATATTTATGATATATAAATATTTTTTTACATTATAGAAGTAATTAAATCATAATATAATTAATAATATCAAGAATAAAAAGTCAAAACAAGTATGTTGAATAAAATGATAGTTACCCAAAACATTGCTTTAACATGGAATTGATAAATAAACAGGTAATATATAGTCATAAGTTAATCATATATGATATCCTAAATATTATTATGGATATATTACAAGTTAATAATATTTTTAAACCCACAATACATATGTTTTGTACACATACGGAATAAAACATACCTAAGGTAAGGGATAATTCTACAATCTCATTTTTATCTGAGATTGTTTATATGTAAGTATTTATAGGAGATATATTTATAATCCATGTCAATGTTTTCTAAAAAAATAATAAAATTATTACTATTATTATATTCCTTTTTAAATTCATTTTTACCCATTTTTTAATTTTACTACATGGTACAGAACGAATCTTTCTTTTGTTTACCATACGATCTACTTTTTGACTTTTTTGGAAAAAGTATGAGGAGAATATTTTTTTAACTTATATGGAACGAACCAATTTTTACATATTCTTAACACATTATATCATTGTAGATTCCTCTACAGTTTTTCAAGTTTATTTTCAACTAATTTATTTTCTTTAAAAATTTCATGTCATTTTGAAAAAGGAAAACATTTTTTAAGAAGAAAGGATATTTTCATCAATAATTAAGTTCAAGTGTTTAATCAAAATTATTTTCAATCTAAGATGATTCTATTTAAATAGAGTTATGTTTCTATCCATTTTATTAATATTATTTGATTTTTTTAATTATGGAATGATATTTTATAAGGATTATGTTATGATGGAATGATTTTCCAGAAACCCATTTTATTTCTTGGGTTATGTTATGATGAATGATTAATGTTTTTGTGGAAAATGGTCAAACTGTTTCATTATGAGATGGGTGGGGCCTATATCTACCTCTAATGCTTTGGATAAAGATTTATATCTCGTGAGATAGACATAAATAAAACAAAAACTAAATCTTTTTTAGTAATATAAAGTTGGAATAGAAAGTAAATCTGGTTCAGTAATACATGGATCGAACAGAAACTAAACCAGGTTCAGTAATAGACTTTGTCAACTATGATGGTATTGGAAGAAATGACTTGGGTATTGTGGAAATCATATTATCTGCTTATTTTTTACATAATTCCATGTTTTATGACAATTCTATTTACACATTTTTCATGATTCCATTATGATTTATTCCTTATGAACTACCAATATTTATTTCGTGACCAAAGAATTTTGTATAAGTTAAATGTGGTATGTTTTTTTCAAAGGTTATGTTTATTTTTTTTAAGATTTTTTCCATGATTTCCCTTACTGAGCATTTGATCTCACACCTTTTAATATTTCTTTTCTCCCATGATTTGAAGAAGGGTATTAAGTAAGGTCTGCCAAAAATGGGTTCTAGATATGAATGATAAAACAGAAGGTGATGTATATGTTTTATAAAATAGTTTTTTATGTTTTCTAGTTTCCAAAGGCACAAAACTAATATGGTATTTGGGTGTCTGTTTGCATCATATATAAATTATTCCTCAAAAGAAATGTAATTTCCATGTACATCAAGATTAGTTTATTAGATAGGGTTAAGGTGTTGTTTTTCTTTCGTTATTTTCTTTGAATTAGGAACCAGTGGATATTAGATAGGGTCCTTTGATAGTAAAATGTGTTATGGTGGTTACTTATAACTTTGATAGTATGCTATTTGATACTAATGTTTTTTATTCATTTATTTATTTGTGTTTTGTATTTTTTTGGGATTTGATGTTTATTTTTTATCTAAATATTTTACTATAAATACTTCCATTTGAAGGAGATAGGTGACCATTAGAAGATTATGAGATATTTTCATTGTTATTAGAATATGTATACATCTTTGGGATGTCTTAATTTGGGAGATGAATGATTTAGTGTATTATTAGTATAAAACCCCTAAATCTAGTTTCCCAAAGCCGATATCTTGTTTATTAAATTCTCATGGATACAATTTTTATAATTCTGATGGACTGTAAGGATTATTATTCTTAGAGAACCAGATAAATACCTAATACCCATTTTATATTGGGAATATAATATAAAACAAAACAAAAGAAAATGCTCAGTATCCTTGAAACTCATTCATAGAATTCATTTTCCTATCCTAAGTAAAGGAAAGAAAATAACTGTGGGATCAAATTATCAGTAATGGTAATGTTCGATGGAATATATCGTGATTATATATGTTATAATCAATATGGTAAGGTAAATAACTCAAAATACATTCCATTTCATTAATAACCTTAGGATTAAATGCATCCATGGATAATATCAATGCAATAGTATCATGGATAATACTAATTTAGTTATAAATGAGATAAATGATTAATATCAGACTTGATGATATTATACATTATGATATATATACCTTCAATACATTTATTCAATATAGTTTAATTAATTGGTAGGTGTAAACCCAAAAACCCATTTAATTTTACTAATTGATTCATCTCATGAGACTATCAATGCATTGAGGGGATATCTATAACTAGGCCCCAACTATTGCTGAATTTCTAATGAATTACACATATAATGAATGATAAATTAAATTTATCAAAAAAATATTCATTATCAATAAATATTCATATTGACTAAAAGGTAATGGATTTATCAAGATTTCCCCCAGTCAATCCAGTAACATTCATAATAAATCATCGTATGAAAAAATGGTATACAGTTTAGGAAATTGTCATATCCATGATAAAAATAATTTTGATATTTAAGGTGAATTCAATGTCTATTGGTCATAATAAATTGAATGTTTCAACATGAAGTTAACGACCACACAATTAATAGGAGTTAAGATATGACCATCAGTTCATTGGGAGTATAGATTTCATAAAAAACAATCCCTTTAGAATAATGAAGGGAATAGAATAAAAATATTAGAATAATCTATAATTTAATAAATTTTTTGGAAAACCAGTTAAATTATTTATAGTAAGATAAATTTTTTAAAATGTTTATAGTGGCAGGTAATTTCATTAATGTCGTATACGTTCAAAAAAATTCATTTTGACTTTTTTTAGTGAAAGTTGAAAGTGTCCCATTCGTAAAGCATTAGAAATATAACTTTAACACCTTTTTAAAAGTAAAAGGCTACAAAAAAATTCATTATTAAATTATTTTAGTAATAAAAAGTACATTTTTGGTTAAAATTTTAAAATATGAATATGGTTGAAGAATATACCCGATTAGGAGAGAAATAAAATAGGTTTTTATTTTAAATAATTATTTGATTGATTAGAGAGGAAAAGAGATGAAACTTTGAAATAAAATATGGAAAAAACCTTAAATATAAATAGGATATTAAAATTATTGGATCTTATGAAGGATAAATGATAATATTTATTCAATGTAAAAATAAGAAATCCTAAAAGAAAGTGAGATTGTAAAAAATCCATACCCCATTAAAAATTCGTAATTTTAATCCCATGATAAAATGAAGGTTAATTAAACCATTAATAATCATTAATAAATAGTTATTCATGTTTAATTTATCAATGTTTCAACATATTCCCCACATAAAAATGAATAGGTTTAAAATATCAAATATGACTCAATGGAATGGAAATTGAGGAAAAATCTGTTACTTTGTGCTTCCATTTAGTTGAATGTGATTTAGTATTTTATATAATAGTTTTATACAAGTTATTTATTTATAATATAACCATATTTATATTTACAATATCATATATGATCCTATAATAACATCGTATCACTCATTTGTTAATAATATTTCATTATTATCATTGTTTTGGGTGTTACTAAATCATTTTATCCTGATTATTTTTTCATGGAAGTTTCATTTATTGTGTATAGGATATTGTTACATAATATACAGAATTATATTAATGTTTTAAATAAAATATTTACTATATAGATACAATTTTAGATACATTCATAAAAATTTGTCATGAAAAATGAATAGCATCACTTCGTGGAAACAGTATGTCATACATCTACAGAATAGACAATATCATTTCTTTAATGGGTGAAAGGGTAAAAAGGTGGACGATATACTAAATTTAAAGAATAAATATCATTTCATATTTATCACTCATATTCATTATTTATATCATTATTATTATCCATGAGATTTGGTGATGGAAAAAAAATACATCAATTCGTGAGGCGGTAGTATGTCAAACATATGAGCGATGGTTTTGTTTCCCATTTGATCGATAAGGAGACGGAAAAATATTTGGACATAAATATAATATCATATTATTATATGGGCGATAATAGTGTTATAATGTTGTAATTTTTAAGACATAATTTAATGTGATAAAATAATAAGTAAAAAATGAATTATCTTGGTGAAGATAAATAACTTTTCTTAAAAGAACCTCTTTTTGATATATTATTAAAGACACTAGGGTTGGTATTTTTGGAAGAAGTTAGACTCCATAATGTGGATAAGAATTTTGGAGAGATATTTTGGAAGGATTTGGTTGATCTGAATGGCTTGATAGGTGTAAATGATTGAGGGTAGTGGTTCTATTTTATAATTGAGTCGAGTGGCACACTAGTAATTATAAAAAATATTTCCATAATATAATGTCACTTTCATAGAAATATAGATCCAAAATTTCACATATCATAAGGGTAATAGGATAATGTATAATTCAAACTAAAAAATGTGGTTTTAGATATTTTTTGTTCATTTTTACTATTATCTTTATAGGTTAACCCCACTATGAACTCATTTTTACTATAACCATGATAATTAATTTTTACAATTTTTATTATTCATTATGGTCAAAATTTTAGTTAAAATTGTTACATAATATTAATTTTTATAATTCAACGTATGGTATCCATTTTATCTAATTCAATTCATATAATATTTTGGATTTAATTTAAAAATAAACTCACAAAATGTGCTGACAATTATTTTTCAAGAAATGCATTTTCAAGAATATAATGATATTATATTAACTATAAACTGGTAATAAAAACTAGATGGACTTAAATTCATATTTTTACATATAAAATATATATATATATATATTTAACTTAAATAATTCATCATTAAATAGTATTATAATTAATAAAAATAGGTAAACATTATTCCTTTTTAAACAAATATGGTTTTTTGAAAAAATGGTTTTTTGAAAAATAAATATTTTACCTTGAAATAATATCATCTTTATTTCTAAAAAATTTATAGTTGATATTTTTTTATTAATTATATTATAAGATATTATAATAAATATATGTAGTATTAGTTAAATAATATATTTTAAATTATTCATAGATGATTATTTGTAATGGAAATTTTCAAAAATTCAATCTAGGCTTATTTGGAAAAAGTTAGTTTGAAATTGATACTCATCCAATAAAATTAGAATTTTTGTGTCCTGAAATTTTAAAATTTTAATTATGTTATAGTTTTATTAAAATATATTTTTCACTTTCTATAATTTAAGTTTATGGGTTACATTCTTCTCTCTTACAAAAATTATTTCCAAAAACTTTTTATGCATATTACCTTCTAAAAAAATGTGAGTCATTCTGGTTCATGTCATCCGTTGATTACCATGATGATTATATATTTTAGGATTTATCCTATGAAACATTACCAATTAAGTCATCTAATTCATCGATACTTTCTATATATTGTACATAATTTGAATGGTCTCTTCATAGTAAGTTAGATTGGGTTCTAATTCTATTTCTTTAGATGTGAGAACATGTGTTTGTTCTGTAATTTACTTCCTTAACAATGATATGTGAAACACATCATGTACTTTAGAGAGTCTTTGATATATTTCTAATACATAATACATAACTCCAATTCTTTCTTGAATTTAAAGTTGCTTGATTTAACTATGGATCAGTTTCAATTTCTTACCAAACCTTATAACACCCTTATATAGTTATACTAACAAGAAAACATGATCTCCTACTTGAAATTACAAATATTTACTCTCCTTATTCATATAACTATTTTTTCTACTTTGAGATACTTTAATATTAGTATGAATATTTTTGACTTTTTTCATTATCTCCTCAATAAATTCTTGTTCAACAAGTTTCTTTTCCAAAAATTCATATCAAAAAGTTGGAGTATGAAATATCTTTCCATATAATGCTTCATATGATGTAATTTGAATACATGAATCGAAACTATTGTTATAGGAAAAATATAACAAAGTTAAATAATTATCACACAAACCTCTAAATTCATGTGATCTTGACCTCAACATGTCATCTGAAATTTTAATATTCCTTTCAGACTTTCCAATAGTTTGAAGATGGTAGATGGTGCTCAAATGAATATTGGTATCAAGGGACTTCTAAAGACTCTTCCAAAATTTTGATGTAAATTATATATCATGATAAGACACAATAAAAAAAGGTTCAGCGTGAAACATACAACTTCATTAATAGAGATCCATGCAAGGTTCTCAAGAGGTAAATCTTCTCTTATAATAATGAAATGTGCATATTTGGTTAGGTGATCAAAAATGGCCCATATTACATCATTCCATCAAGGAGGATTGGGTAATATAGTAGAAACATACATTATAATTCCTTCCCATTTAAACATAATAATAGGTATTGGTTTCATGAATTCTATAAGATGATTTCCCTCAGCCTTCTCCTATTGAAATACTAATCATTTAAATACATAATTATCAATTTCCAGCTTCATGATATCACACTGAGAATGTTCCCTCAAATACATATACATCTTAGTTCTCACATGGTTTATTGATAAATTTGAGCTTATGAACATCATATAACAAATCCATTTTCTGATCAATTCTAGAAAAAACACATAACCTCTTTCCGAATTTTAGGATACCATCTTCAAAAATGAATACTATAAATTTTACATCGCTCAGAGATTTATTTTTCATATATAAATTATCAATATCAGAGAAGAAAATGTTTATATTTTACAATAAATATTTCTTAGAAGTAATATTAGAAATGAATGTTATCTACCCTTTCATAATAATTCCTATATCCATATTTAAAAGACCCATCAACATAGGATCTCTATCAATCTTCATTTAGTCCAGAACTCAATGATTTTTGATAATCAATACAACTAATACATTATTTTTGTTCCCTCGGTGGTAGTGTATTGATAAATCATAACCACTGAGTAGATTGTGACATCATCTTTGCCTCATATTGTGCTATTATGGGAACTTTGTTTCTGCGTATATCTCACATCTTTCACTAAAGATAAAATTTATTCATATATTTAAAGAAAATATTATAGTTCTCAAAAAAAGACAATTGGTTGGATAGTTTTTTTCATGAGTCTTTAACTACCTTGATGTATAGGCCATAACATTATCATTCTATATAATAACCCAACCAAGTTAATTCTTCGATGCTTCGCTATATATCACAAATCCATCATTTCCTGATGGTAGAGTCAAAATTTGAGCATCGACCAATCTCTTTTTCAATTATTCAAAACATTCTTTACATTAATTTGACAATACAAACATAACCCCTTTATGTGTACTCTTGGATAATGGTTTAGTAAATCTAGAAATAATTTGAATAAATCACTGATAGTAACCTGCCCAACCAATGATATTACATACCTCGGTTATGTTTTTTGGTTTAGTACATCATTTTACTTCCTTTGTCTTTGTAGGATCAACTAAGATTATATCCTTAGAGACAATATGTCCAAGAAAAGAATATTCTTATAACCATTATTCACACTTTTTAAATTTATCATATAACTATTTTCCTCTAAGATTCTCAAGAATAATCTGTAAGTGATTTTCACAACACTCAAAGATTTTATAATACACCAAGATATAATCAATAAATACCACAGTGAAATTACCAAGATATTTATTGAATACTATATTCATTAAATATAAAAAAATGGTACAACAGTCAATCCAAATGGAATTACTGTAAACTTGTAATTTTTATACCTCATTCGAAATATGGTCTTTGTAATATCTTCATTATTTACTCACAATTGATAATACCCATTGAAAAGTTAAATCTTTAAAAAAATATTAATATATTTAAAGTTAATTGAAAATTCATTACTTTGAGGAAGAGGATACTTTTTCTTCATCATAATAACATTTATTTTCCTATAATGAATGAATTTCCTCATGGATATATGTTTCTTCTTAATAAAAAGAATAGGGTATCCCCAAGGTGAAACACCAAGGGGAATAAATACCTTATCACAAAAATCTTATATTGTTTATTTAACTCCACTAATTCCATAGTGGCCATTAAGTAGTGGTTCATTAATATAGGTATTTCATCAGGGATTAAATCAACGGAGTATTCAACTTCAAACTTCTAGTGGATATATAGGTAATTCTTTCGGAAATACATCAATATATTGTTGAACAATACGTAAATCCTCAATCTGAATATTAAATTTTCCATCTTAAAAATGTTTTTTCTTATTTTTTCATAGAATTTCATTTTGAATAGCTACAATGGGTGGATATTGACATTACCCAGATGATAAATTCATCACTCTAAATATATGTAATTTCACACATTGATAATGAATCATAATTTCCTTCTCCTTATAATAATTATTTTCATAATATTTTTAATTCCATTCCATACTATGGATTATATCGAAGTAAATCAAAAGTATGATAATAAATTCAGAAAATATAGTATGTTTATGATTCTTAATAGGAACTATCTAACACATCCTTGTGGTATTGAAATTTATACAAGAATTTTTTACTAAAAACTCTCATCACAATTTGATAGTAAAATATCTAATTTTCATTGAAGAGAAGGAATATATAATTGAGTGAGAGGATCCATAATCAGATAAATCATTAAACAAATTTGAAGATATGATTAAAGTACCCTCTACCACATCTTTGGGAACTTCTACCTCATCTATAGTGATTGAAAAATCTTAGTCTTCTTCCCTGTCCTCTTATGTGGTATGTTACCCTGATGGTTGGGATGTTGGTTTGAATAATTCACTATTTTTTACTTCATGTATTGGATAACAGTGGAATATTTTTTCCCTTACATTCATGATTTAGATGACCCTTATTACCATAATTGTAATAAACGCTCAATACCTTCAAGAATTTGCTAGGATATTTCTTTCCAAATTTTTCTCATAATGGAAATTAATTCATTTTAATCTACTTTTTCAAGGTCTTAAATTTTTAATGGTGTTTACATGACCTATTATTCTCTTGATTCTCCATTAATATAATTGATTTAGGAAATAACTTCTCGATTTTGATGGCGCATAAAATTATTTCATCATATTAATATAATATATAGTAAACAAATGTATTTTAAATACTTTAATTAATACCTTAAAATATATTATCAATATTTTATTCCATGATTCATATGTAATCCATATAAAATATGGTAAGTTTTGTAAAGCTATCCTCATACTCTGTAACACTTCCTTCTTCCTTTCTATTAAATATGGGGAACTTTCTCATCATTTCAATATATTTACCATGAGGGAAATATTTTCTAATGATTGTTTTTTAAAAATATATCCATTACATGTTTCTTTTTCATCTCCCACCCTTGTATTTTGGCTCAATGACCCCCATTGATCAAAATTCCCCATTTGATAATATAAATCTAGTATAACATTTTCCTTTTAATCATATACAAAGGCCAAAAATATCTTCTATAAGGACTTAATCCAATGTTCATCTATGAATAGATTAGTAGTCCCACTAAATAATTGGAGTTTCCATCACAAGAAGCTATCCAATATAGAATAATCGTGATATGGAACAATATGTCTCTAAATTAGAGAAATATTATTATCCATAACCTTGGTCAACTACTCTAATATGGCTATGGTCTACTCAGTTCCAACACTAGTTGTATTGGTATGTTAAATAGGAAAATTTATATATTGTCCATGAGTGTTGATACCATTCTTTCTTCCAAGATCCATTTTTAAAAAATGGTATAAACTATACTTTCTCATAAAATTATGAATTTTAAATCATAAAATCTGAATCTAAATATGATGTAATACTTAACATAAATTGAAAATTATTGAATTTTTAATCTGAGAACCAAAAGCCTGGTTTCTTTGGGAATATAAAATTATTTTCAAATACATCAAAATGGTATGTAAATAAAATTTTAATAAAACAAATAATATTCCCTAGGGGTTTCCAACCAAGTGAAATTTAATTCTTTTATTCAAGAACCAAGTCATAATTGAGTAAAATTCCAATGTTCCAATTTCATATTTATTAACCTGAGGTGTAACTGTGCCAGAACTAGATACACATGTAGTATCTAAACAGGAATGTACTGCTATAAAAACCACATATTCTATAACTTTACAAAAATATAATACCCTGACCCCAGTTACCCAAAGTCGGTGAATTATTACATTAAATTGGCATGATATAAGGAATCATGTCCCAAAAGATCGATTAGTTTAGTATCCTTGGAAAAAATATACATACATAAGTTCAACATTACAACTTGAAAAGAAATACAACACTAATTTATTCCATTAGTAACATCTAAGCCTCCTAGATTATGCATTTAAGTCACTCATAACTAACTTCTTCACATCTTGGGAAAATAAAACATAAGAAAGAGGTGATCTCAAATACTTAGTAAGGGTAATAAATACATCAAAAGATAACATAAACATTAGGCATTGGGAATAATTAAAAACACATGCCTTTACAATTAATACACATGAACACTTTATGGAAGGAATATGGGATGAGTAAATAATGCCATAATAAAACATAGTCATGGGTATTATACTAGTAGAATAACCTCCTAAACCATCATTATTATTTTCATAATGAGGTAATGTATAATGTCAGACATTCTAAAACATTTTATCAGGGCCTCGGCCAAGACGTCTAAAAATTATTAAGGCCTCGGCTAAAACCATATATCAAATTGGAAAAATCCTCAGCTAATTCCACATCTAATTATCTCATGATACCTATCGATGCATCGAGGAGCTATAGTGGGCTCCACCCCTCACATACTAAGTACAATACATTTCTCATACGAAATGGTTGAAACATAACATAAACATTTGTAATAAAACTAGTATAAGAAATGTCAATACTTTAACCATAAACAATAAATGATATAAAAATAACACATCCACAATCAAAAATATCTCAAAACCTTCAATACAATATATAAGATTTGTATCATAATCAATCAATATCAAACAAGTTTAAAATCCATCAAAGGATATTGACATGGATGAAATGAAAACTATTTTAATGAAATACCTCTTTCTATTTTGAAACCATTTAAGTGTCAAATAATTATAAAATAAAACATTTATTTTGAAAATATTCTTATAATATTGTAAGGGAATCTTTGACGATGTTATAATGGTGGAAAATAGCGACATCTTCCGTATAAGTTAAAAAACATTCTTACCTTAATTTTATTAAAAAGGTCATAATGTACCTTATTTGGAAACCGATGGAAATATTCCTTTCAAAACATATATGGTCAAATTAAGGTATAAATTACTTTAACCCATTGTATAGTAAATAGTCAAAATGTTTTGAATAAAATTTTTAAGAAAACACAGATGTGGATGATAAAGAGGTCCCAGCAGATACTTACGTAAAAACAACCTCGGATAATAAAGAAATTGTGAAATTAAACCTTACTTAGTAATTTTATTCGGTAAAGGGTAAATTTTCCTCCTATATAATAGTTAAATAATTGTTATTAAATTATACAATAACTATATACATAAAAATGATATCATATATGATCCTTTAATATTTCTTTGTTAACAATATTTCAGTAGTGTCATCATTTCGGGTGTTAACTGATTCATTTTATTTTATATGCTTGGTTATGTTAGCCATGTTTTTTATGGATTGGATGTATTTTATTCATATACAGAATTATATTATGTTTATAAAAATAATTTTGAATCATAAAATGAAAATTATTCCTTAATGATTACAATGGGGAATGAATCTCATCGCGTTCTTGGAGACGGTAATCCGTACATATGCACGAGCGACAATATCATTATATTGATGGAAAAATTGTATGTAATTCGATGGTATATGATATATAAAGAATAATTAACATGTTATATTTATTATTTACATTATTTATACTCATTATTATACCCATCCAAATAATGAAGTATTTGAATAACAAACTACACCACGACATGGAGACTATTAGTCGTATGTACGCACGTATGGTGACTTTATCATTCATATGATGTATAGAATAATTAATATGGTTATACCATTTTTTATAATAACATCACAGTATATAGAAGATACTGGATTTATTATTTTATAATGCAAACAACAAAGAAAGGGGAAGAGGAAGAAGAAAAGAACTTGAAAGTGGTGGTGAAATATTTATCTCTTCTTTGGGTTTTTCCTTTGGATTTGATCAAAAGGGATCCTTAAGTTGGCATTAAGACCAAAGGTATTCATCTATGATGAAGGTAGGATAGTTGGGAGGATATTTGGGTAGGGTTTGGCCGAGCCAAAAGGCTTTGGAGGTGTGAAATTAAGAGAATGGGAAGTGCTCTTTTATAATAGAGGTGAGGGTCGCTTTAGGAGAAGCTTGAAATATTATTTTATAATAAATTTTTTTTCAATTTATAAGGACTAAAAAATGAATTTTTTCGAGGATAAGATGAGTATGGGAAAAAAACTACTCAATAAATAGGTTTTGGAGAGGTTTATTTCATCATATTAACCTTATCTTTTAGATTTAACTCTTAGTTAAATAGTTTTACATTTACTACGTCTCTTTGTATTTTTATATTATATGGTTAATAAACTTACTATAAACTGCCATGAGAACCCCAAGTGGTTCATTATTAATATATATAACCTTATATAAGTCATTGTTAAAAACATTAGATTTCTATGAATATTATATCAATTAATAATATAATATTTGTTTTAAAAACTCTTTTATGTCAATTTTAACACTATTTAGTATTTGGTTTTTGTGAAAGTCATCACAACTTTATTACTTCAAAAAAATAAATTGAATAAATAATAAAATGTAATATTATTTTATAAAATTCGTGTATGTCATAAAAACTTTTAAATTATATTTTTCTAAATATATATAATACCATTTATTTGATTCTTTCATTAATTAGGTAATTACTGCATCATCATTGTGTCATTAATAAATTTATTTATTTAGTGCCTAAAATATATAAATAAAAATAATTATGTAGGAAATATATTTATATTTATAATTAATATTTATAGTCCAAAATATAACTTATATAACACCTTGTAAAAAAAATTCACTAAAAGATATATGTTTATGTCATTTTTGACTTTACTTTAAATTAATTAATATAAAGTGTCATTATCACTCTTAAGTGGCTCCGAGTGGTCCCAAAATCAACCCAAGGACGACCATCATCGAAAATGTTTCAAAAAATAAGAATATGATACATTTTAGGGTAATTTAATATTATTATAATATTATTTAGTTACCCATATTTACCGGATTTACCCTTTAACCCGAGTATATAAAATATTTACTGAAGTAATTTTTAATGATGTCTAGAAATAAAAGTTACCTATTTAAAAAATTTGGACCTCCTGATTCCAAATATGTAATCCACTTTTCAAAATTCAAAACACAAAATTGGTGAAAATTAATTTAAAATTAATTCCCTGTTGTCAAAACCAAAAATGTGGTTTTAAGAAATAATATCTATCAAACGATTGACACTTGTTTTGTCCAGTTTAAATGTGTAATTACATATAATGACCTAAATTATATTAAATTATATGAAAAATAATCTAATGATACTTTAAAACTACTCAAATTTATAATTTAACACTATAAATTATTTTGATTAAAAAAGTTGTCTTCAATTAAAATTTAGTATTTTTCACTATTCATCAAAAATTGAAAGTTTTCATAAAAGTCCCAAAAATTAACCCTAAGATGATTTCAATATTATGAATTCAAAAATGAAATCCATTTTTAAAAATAAAATTTAAAATGTTTCAAGAAGTGGGTATTACAATTCATAAAGGCTCGATTGATAGGTCGTCGTGTGTTAGAAACTCAAAGTTGCGTACAATGCAAGCTATTGAATTATTCAAAGGGAAATATTCCATGAAATCTTGGGGTGTTACATTCTTCCCTCCTTAAAATAATTTTTTTCTCAAAATTTCTAGAATACTACCGTACAAAAAGATTCAGGTGGTTCTTCATCATAAGTTCCTTGGGTTTCCACATTGCCTCTTCCATCTTATGGTTTCTCCATAGAACATTTACCAGACAACTCATTCGGTTTCTCAACACTTGTTCTCTGGTATCAAGAATCTTTATAGGATCTTCACAATAAGATATATCAGGTTCCATTTCAATTTCCTCATAAGTGAGTACATGCGTTGGGTCAGGCATGTATTTTCTCAACAGCGATATGTGGAACACATCTTGAACATTGGAGAAACTTGGAGGCATTTCCAAACAGTAAGTTACAGCCCCAATTCGTTCTAGAATTTGTAAAGGTCCAATGTACATAGGACTTAATTTACCCTTGTTTATGAAACGTATAACACCCTTCCATGGAGATACCTTCAAGAAAACATGATATCCTACCTGAAATTTCAAATCCATCATTCAGTTATCAACATAGATCTTCTTCCTACTTTGAGATGCTTTGATGGGGGTTTGGATAACCTTCACCTTTTCCATCATTTCCTCAACAAGTTTAGGGCCTACGAGTTTTGTTTCACCAACATCATCCCAAAAAGTTGGTGTACGACATCTCTTTCTGTATAACGCTTCATATGGTTCTATCTAAATACTTTAATGAAAGCTATTGTTATAAGAAAATTCTACCATAGGTAAACTTTGATCTCACATACCTTCAAAGTCATGTGAAAAAGATCTCAAAATTTCTTCTAAGGTTTGAATAGTCTATTCTAATTTTCCATCAGTTTGAGGGTGGTAGACAGTTCTCAAATGAAGTTCAGTATCCAGATATTTCTGAAGACTTTTCTAGAATCTTGATGTAAAATGGGGATCATGATCAGAAACAATCGATAGCGGTACTCCATGAAGTCTTAAAACTTCATTAATATATAGTCTTTCTAGATGTTGAAGTGGTAAATCTTATCTTATAGTAAGAAAATGTGTTGAATTGGTAAGACGATCAACAATGACCCTTATTACATAATTCTTTCTAGTAGTCTTTGGTAGCCCCAGGACAAATTACATCGTAATATTATGCCATTTCCACTTAGGTATGGAAAGAGGTTGCATGATTCATCAAGGATTTTGTCTTCTAGCTATCACTTGTTGGAAAACCATACATCTCGACCCAAAATCAACAATCTCTCACCACATGTTGTCCCACCAAAAATGTTCTTTCAAATCTCTATACATCTTAGTGATACCAGGATGTATAGAGAAATTATAGCTATGAGCATCATCCAATAATTACCACTTCAGATTAGTTATATTGGTAACACAAAGTCTCTTCCCAAATTTCAAAATCACATATTCATATACAAAGTCGATCAATCTCCCATTATTCACAACATTAATTTTCTTTTTAAATTCCTCATTATCAGTCTAAGAACTTTTTATCCTTTCTAGTAAAGATGGTTTGAAAACCATTTGGAAAAGCATTTATGTTTCACCTTCAATGGTTATTCACATATCCATAATTGCTAGATCCATGAAAATAGGATACCTTTCAACTCTCATCTTGTTCAAAAATCCATGATCCTTTCTACTCAAATCATATTCCACCTTATTTGCCTTCCCCGGGTGGTAGTGTATAGTGAAACCATAATCCTTGAGTAGTTCAACCCATCACCCTTGCCTCATGTTGAGTTATTTTTGTGATAAAATATAATTCAAACACTTGTGATCAGTATAAATCTCACATTTTTTTCACCATATAGATAGTGTCTCCATATATTTAGAGCAAAGATTATAGTTGCTAACTCAAGATCATGTCTGGGATAGTTTTGTTCATGAATTTTTAGCTGTCGTGATGCATAGGCAATAACTATATCATTCTGCATAAGGACACAACCAAGTCATTTCTTTGAAACATCGCTATAAATAACAAACCCCTCATTCCCCGATGGTAGAGTCAATATATAAGCATTGACTAATCTTCTATTTAGTTATTCAAAACATTCACACACTCTTTTGTCCAAACAAATATAACCCCTTTACGTGTGATCTTGGTTAATAAGTTAGCCAATCGGGCAAAATTCTCGACAAAATGCCGATAATAACCTATTAAACTAATAATACTACGAACCTCAGTTATACTTATTGGTGATGGACATTCTTGTATTACCTTTTTATTTGAAGGATCTATAGAGATTCCATCCTTAGAGAAAATATGGCCAAGAAAAGAAATCTCCTGAAGCCTGAATTCACACTTTATAAACTTCCCATGTAATTCATTTCTTCTAAGAGTCCTTAGGATAATTAACAAGTCATTTTCATGATCTTCATAGCTATTGGAGTATACTAAGACATCATCAGTAAATACCACTACAATGTCATCAAGATATTCCTTGAAAACACTTTTCATTAAATCCATGAAAACAGAGGGTGCATTTGTCAGCCCAAAAGGAATTATTGTAAACTCATAATACCCGTACCTGGTTCAAAATTATGTCTTCAAAATTTCATCCTTCTTCATGCACAACAGATGGTATCCATATCAAAGGTCAATCTATGAAAAATATTGAGCTCCATGAAGTTGATCAAATAAATCATCAATGCGAGGTGGGGGATACTTGTTCTTTTTTTTATAACATTGATCTCTCTCTAGTCAATGCACAAACTCATAGATCCATCTTTCTTATTGACAAAATAGATAGGGGATCCCCATAGAGAAACACTAGGATGAATAAATCCCTTATTACTCAATTTTGTTAGTAGTTTCTTTAGTTCCACTAATTCCACAATGTCCATTCTATAAGGGGTCTTCTATAAGGGCCTTCAACTAGGAATTAAATCAATGGAAAACCCAATTTCTCATTCTGGAGGATGTCCAGGTAAATCCTCTGGAAACACATCAACATATTCTTGCACAATAGGTACATCCTCTATTTGAACATTCTTTTCCCCACCCACAGTTATTTCATTCACTTCCTCCAAGATAATTTAATTTAGTTGAGAAATTTTGGGTGGATCTAGATATGAATCAGGTGGTGACGTTTATTCTCTAAAGATAAGGTGTTCTTTATCATCGTCATCAAAATTCATAACCTCTTTCTTCTTACAATAAATTACTTCATCACGGTCTGAAAGCCATTCCATACTGATAATTATATCAAATTCAATCATGGGTGTGATGATGAGATCAGCATAAAAATAACATTTATGTCCTTCAATGGGAATTCATTCAAAAAACTTTGTTATAATGATACTTCCCTTAGGTGTTTTGACTAGCAACTCTCCTGTTAAATCAAATTGGAAATATCTAATTTTCTTAACAAACTGGGAAGATATTAAACAATGAAATGAACTAGAATCAAATAATTCATTGGATAAACATGAAGAAACCATTAAATTACTTTACACCATGTATTTCAGAGCTTCAATCTCAGCAGTAGTGATCGCATAGGCTTGACCTTGATCCCTTGGCCTTTTCTGAGGTAAGTTTCCCTGATGTTTAGGACATTCATTTGCATAATGTAACATCTCCCTACAATTGTAGCATTGAACATTGGAAGATTATATCTTCCCATTCAAATCACTAGCAAGATGGCCTTTCTATCCACATTTGTAGCATACTCATTTTCCTTTTAGGCGGGGACTGGTGTCCTTCCTTCCACAATTATCATAGGGTATAAATTCACCTCTTCCCTTCTTCCCTGTTTCCATATTGATAATGTCTAAAAAAAATTTACCTATTTACACAATTTATACCTCTTGATTCCAAATATGGAATCCATTTTTTCAAATTCAAAACACATAAGTAGCATAAATTAATTTAAAATGAATTCCCGTTATCAAAACAAAAAGTGTGTTTTTTAGAAATAATAACTATCAAAAGATTGACAGTTGTTTATGTCCAGTTTAAATGTGAAATTACATAAAATGACCTAAATTATATTAAATAATAAAAATATAATCTAATTATACTTTAAAACCACTCAAATGTATAATTCACACTCTATATATTTTGATTAAAAAAGTTGTTTTTAATTAAAATTTAGTATTTTTCAATATTCATCAAAAATTGAAAGTTTTCATAGAAGTACCAAAAAATAACCCTAATATAATTTCGATGTTACAAATTCAAAAATTAAGTCCATTTCGAAAAATATAATTTATAGAGTTTCAAAAAGTGGGTATTACTATTCATAAAGGCTAGTTTGATTGGTCGTGGTGTGTTAGAACCTCAAATTTGCGTACAATGCAAGCTATAACATTATTCCAAGTGAAACATACCATGGAAGATTAGGGTGTTACAAAAAAATTAGTATTTTATTCCCTAATTAGAAATATCCTCAAAGTCTTCAATAGTTTATGTTTCATATTCTATTTTTTTCTGAAACCTAGTTCTCATGATTTCTAATAAACTTTCTTTAATACCAACTTTAACAAACCCAACTCCAGTAACCCGAAGTCGGTGTCTATTTAATTACATTGGAAAAGAAACAGGTTTTATAATATCAATGAACTAATTATCTTTTTATTATTAGATAACCAAATTCATACACGATTCCCATTTTACATTTGGAATAGAATATAAAACATAACAAAAGAAAATAATCAGAATCCCTAAAAATAATTCATAGAATTAATCTTCATATATCGGGGAAAGGATATAGAATAAGGGTATTCTAAAATTCTAATTAATGGTTAAATATAGTATAATATATCCTGAGTTGATAAGTCACAATCAATATGGCAGTGTAAATAACTGAAAACACGTTCCATTCGTCTTCAAATGCTAGTGTTTGATTGTAACTTATCTACTCGTTTCCATAATGGGTGAAATGCTAATTAATTGGATAATATATTAAATTTAAATAATAAATATCATGTCATAATTATCATATATATTCATTATTTCTATCATTAAAACTATCCATGTGAGTCAGTGATGGAAAACAAATTATATTGGTTCACATGGAGGTAGTCCACTATACTCACAAGTGATGGTTTTGTTTCCTAATGGATGAATAATGATATGAATAAATATTATTAAAAAAAAATATCATGTAAGTATATTTAAGATACTTGGGTTATTATATTGGAATTTTTAATACATAATTGATGGTGGTAAAGAATAAGAAAAAAAGAAATATCGCAGTGAATATAATTACCTTTGCTTAAAATAACTCCTTTTTATATACTATTAAGAACCCTAGGGTTGGTATTTTCAGAATTCCAACACATATACAATGTTTATAAGGATTTTGGGGAGAGATATTGGTATGTTTTTTGAGATAAATGTCAGTATAAGTGTTAATAAGTGAGGGTAGGGGTTTCCTTTTATAATTGAGGTGATTGGAACACTTTTAATTCTTCAAATATTTTCAATAATATCATGTCACTTTCTTGGATATATGGATCCAAAATGGATCATATTATAATAAGGAAATTATAATGTCAAAATAAAACAAAAAAAATTGTTTTATAATGTGTTAGGTCATATGGAACCTTATATTTATATATTACTGTGATTACAAATATTTAATCAATTTTATAAAATAAAATTCATATAGATGATAAATATTAATTTAAAAATAAACCCACAAAACATGTCGAAAAATAATTTTTCAATAAATGCCTTTTTCAAGGATCAGATGATCTTATTCTTACTATATAGATAATAATAATCATTAAAAGGATTTAAATTAATATAGATATATATATAATATATACATTTAATTGAAATCATTAATAATTAAATATTATTATAATAAATTTAATGGATAGACATTATGACTTTTTAAACAAAAATAGTTTTCTAAAAAAATTATGGCAAATATCCCTTTAACATTCAAATGATCTTATCTTTATTTCTATAAAATTGATATATAGAAAAATATTAATTATTAATATTATATCCTATTATTATAGATGAAATTATGAATAGTTAAATACTAAATTTTTAAATTATTCATAAAACCTTATTTTAAGAGATATTTTTAAAAAATAATTCTTGGTTAATTTTTACCAAGTTCATAATAGATATTCATCCTATCAAATTAGTTTTTTTCATGAAATATTATAATTTTAATTATATTATATTTTTTAAAAAAATTAATTTTTACATGCTATAATTGAATCTCAGGTGTTGCAAATATAATTGATTGGCTGGAACATTTTTAGGTACAAATAAATTTCTACTAGAGATGAGTTTTATTATTTTCATCTTGTATTGAATCTTATATTTTTTGGGAGAGTTAGACTATCATTAAAATTGGGTTGGATATGATATTTGGTAGTTGAGTATTATAACATATCATATAGAATAGATAGTCCTTGGATCAGTTGAGGGTGTTGATAGTGTCGATTTTCTTGCTATGGTAAATAGAAATCAGAATGTGTTTCATGAGAGTTTCTTAGTGTTTTTTATAAAAATTGAGTTAGTTTTTGGGACTAAATTGTTACCCAATACCAATTCTATCAATATACCTCTTTATCAGATAGCTCCAATGAATCTCATATAATTAAAAACTATATTGGAAGATCTAGAATCTAAGGGATTCATTAAGTAAAGTGTTTCTCCATAGGGTTCCCTCTTAATTTTTCTAAGAATGTAAATGAGAGATTTAATTAGTGTATATATTATGATAAATTGACTTAGATTGCATTTAAGAACTGTTACTCAATTTTATAGATCAATATCAATAGTTTTTGTAAGTTTAATCTTCGATTAGGTTACCACCAGCTAAGAATGAATGTTTAAGATATACTAAAGACTTATTTTTGAACTAGATATCAACATTTAAATTATTAAGTGATGTAATTTGGGGTGGAAAACATAAGATATATTTTTATATCCTTGATAAATTAGGTTTTTCATTTTTATCTAAATTCATTTGTAATAATCTTCATTGATGTTATATTTATATGCTCATTATGAAGAGAGTTGGAAACAATTGAATATTATTATATTGAAATTAAATTATACACAAATATATGTTTATATGTATAAATTCAATCTTTGAATATTCTAGATAAATTTCTTGTAAAAGTTTTCTCTAAAACTATAATATCTATGGATCATAAGAAGGTAGTGGTTATGATTTTTTGGGAGATATATAAGAATGATTTTGAAATCCGATGTTTTTTAGTTATTTATATCTATTTCCATAATTTCAATAAAACTTTTTCTCACTCAGTTTCATTAAATATAACATTAACTAAGAAGGGTTTGAAGTTTCAGTAGGTTGAAATTTGTGGGGATTCATTTCAAGAGTTTAATAGGAGGTTGAAATAAATACTTATTCACATTCATCCAAATATTGGGAAGTGATATAAGGCATATTATGATATCTTTAGTGTGTCTTTATTGTGTGTGTTATAGTTGGATGTATGGGTGGTGGCATAAGGTTTTTAGAAGCTTAAGATACACAAAAACAATTACCTTACTCATGACCATGGGTTTTTGGAATTTGTTCATTCTCTTAAGAGATTGTAAAATTATTTGTTTGGTGAGAATATTTTAATATAAATAAATTAAAAAATATTAGATAATATATATATTCACAGTAGTATTTTAATCATTAATATAGGATATCAATAAAATATATTCAGTTTTTTTAATTTTTTGATGATATATACTTCATGGAAAGGGAATGTTATTGATGATTATTCGAGTAGGAAATTTCTTATGGGTATATTTCATGAATCAAAAGATGTGTAAAAACTTATATCACTTCACATTGAGTTTAATATTGATATATCTATGGAAGTATTTTATATAGTTTTTGTGCCTTCAACTATATCTTCACACTTTATATATTGAGTGAAAGAGGGATCTATTTTGGATTGTGTATGTTGTGTTTTTAATGATATTTTATATGGGGGGGTAAGGTACACTAGTAGAATCTTTAGGTTTATTCAATTTTATATATTCATGGAATGATTTTTGTTCCATTAGACAAATGATACAAAGTAATGAGTTTTTTACATATTTATCAATGAGATGTTTTTTCCAATTTTAACTAAGATTTATTATGGTTTTTGATGATGATTTTAGTGGGTATAAATTAAATAAGATATTTCTGGATTTATTATGAGTTTCTTTACCTGTCAGTGTATAAATATTTAATATCCGATACTAGTTGGTATGATTTGTACATTACATATTTTTTTAGTGTAAATAGTATGATGTAACCATATATTTTGTGACTAATTTCCTAAGATCACTAAACAGTATATAAGAATTTGGGTTGTTATTTATATGTACAATAAAGTGGTACATTATCATCCAATCAAAGAGACTCAAAAAATCGATAACCTTTGGAAGCGTAATATCTAAGAGATTGTGAGAATTTATGTGATACCCAATATAATTATATCAAATCATGATTTGGGGTTTACATATAGATTCTAAAAATCTGTGTACAAGGATTTGGGAACTCAAGTAAATTATGGTATGGCTTATCATCAACAAAATGATATCCAAACTGAGCACACTATATATATTCTTATGGATAATATTTATGCATGTATATTAAAATTTGGTAGTGTGTGTAAAGACCATATATATTTAGAATACTTTTTGACAATAGGCATCATACAACAATTAAAATTGCTTCATTTGAGGCATTATATGGGAGGTTTTATTTACTTCCTTTATATTGGATTGGAACAAGTGAGGAAAATTTATTTGGGCCTAAAGTGGTTCAAGAGACATATGGTTAAGTATAGATGATCAAGAAGTGGTTATTAAAGTCTTAGAGTATTAAGGATTCATATGTTGATTGAATACATAAATTTATTGAGTTTTTTATTGGAATTTATTTTTTCGTCATGCCTCACATTGGTTTGGACTTGGTGACTGGGAAAATATTGGAAACTGGATCCCTGATTTTTTTCAGATAATTTGATATTTTTGAGAGGATTGGGAAGTTTTATTATCAATTGGTGTCACGTAAAAAATATACAGGGATTCATGATGTATTTCACGTATAGAAATTTATGAAATATGAACAAGATATATCTCATATTCTTTAGTGTGATGAGTTGGAATATTAATTAAATGCATATTATTTTGGAAAAAAGACCATATTTTGGATAGTTGTGTGAATATTTTATGATGGAAGTTTAGGCCACCTGTATATATTCCATAGAATCATGAACTAGTATGGGAGGAGACATAGAAAATAGAAGCAGATATTGGATTTCAACAAAAAAATTTATTCATCGGTATTTCACAATGATGCTTCATGGGGATGAAAATCTTTTTGGTTGAGAGTTTTTATTAAAAATGTGTCTTTTCATCCTTTTTTTATCTTTGATTGAATTTATGTTAATATTGATTTATTTAGGGATGTATTCTAGTATTTTGGGGGGAAATAATAAGAGAGAGGATAATTAATTATGTTTTTACTAGAAATATAAAGTAAATTTCACTAGGTACTTGATGCTAATATACATGTGAGGTAAAGGGCCTTCAATGTTTGGAATCGCCATAAAATGGTTTCATGGATCACATAGGGTGGATGATTACCACTAGGTTGCTAATGGTTGGGCACCAGGTACCTGATCGGCTCCCAAGTGGTTTATTAACTATGGGAATTTTTTTAATTATATAATAATGTTATTTAGAACTTTTAGAGAAATTTCATATCCATTGATCTATAAATACATGCATTCATCTCTCTAAACTCTAAACCTTGACCTATTTAATCCTTTGATAATTTCTCCTTTTATTCTAATAAAAAATATAATTTTTGGGGGGAGATGTATTTTCAATGATAAGAGCTTCAAAAATATGTTAAACTTTTGCAATGTTATTTTGGTTTGTTTTTTGATTTTTTCTAATATTATTATATCCATCCAGTTTAGTGTGATTGTTTATTTCTTATACCTGAGGAGTAATTAATCTTTCATACTTAGTGTGATTTGTTTTTATATTTTAGAGGTCAGTTAAGTATCTCATTATTTGAAATTTAACTGAGTGTCTATATAAAAATTATGCATAACTATTATGATTCAATGTTGTGTCTAAGATTAGTATTGTGAGAATTAATTTTGATTAAATAAGATTGATTTTAGATGAATTTTTATGTGTTTAACACATATTTTAATTGTGATTAATGGTTGAAAATGATGATTATAATTGTTTATATGTTATATAAAATTTATATTAGGTGAATTTTATTGTTAATTCGATTTTATCAATATTGAAATATTACTAGTGATATTTGGGGAATAAAAATTAGTGTTTTGGGGTTGAATTTTGACTATAAGGTGTAAATTATGATGTTATAAATTCACAATATTAATGTGTGAACTTGTGTAAATTAAAACTAATTATTTGGTTGAGTATTACATAATTAATATTATAAATAAAATATGGAATAATTATTCCATACTTGAAAGAATATTATATATAGGTTAAAACTCATAGAAATTCATTAAGAAATTTTTATTGGTTATGGTGACTAAATAATGAAGTTTATAAGTTATGAAATGATTTTTAATTTATGTAATTTATTATCTAATAAATATAAATGATTAATACAACAATAGATATTTAGTTATGTCGTATTAAAGTAGAAGATATGAAATTAAGGGTTTAAAATGAGGTTTTCCTGAGAAATATAATTGATGGAATTTTTTATTTAAGTGCTAATAAAGTGAATAATAATTTTTTTATTTACAGGGATTGTAGAAAATTAAATTTAATTATTCTAATGGGAAAAAATAGGTAAAAATATGGAGTTATTGTATTGGAATTGAAGATAAAGTTTTTTATATTATGATGTAACTCTTTTATTCAATGAATTTCCTGAGATTAGTTCACTTGCATGGAGCCTTGGGTTAGGTTATGAGATTATAATATGATATATCTTCCATGGTTTTGGTTGGGACTTTATTTAGGACCAATATTATTTTTTATTTTATGTGTTTGAAACAATTCAAGATAATCCATGTGTCCGGATACTATATTCTTAATTAATGTTCAAAGTTTCCATCATCATGGGTTAAAAAGGTATATAAATTTATATAGTGTCTTAATTATAACCTAATTATTTTAAATCTATATTTTAAATCATATGATTAAAACATTTAATAGATTTATGTTATTTATATGTAATAACATTAAAATCCAAGGTATATTTTGGGTTGTACTGGTTTCTACTGAGAACTATATCTCACTCCCTATATGTACACAACTCATGTGCACCTATATTATAATCATGATGTTATATGTAAAGGAAAATGTTCTATGTATGTAGGAGATAATTTCAGACAACATCAGAACATTGATTTTTTATTCTTATGGATTCATGTATAGGGGTTACCCAAATCTTATTTCTTTAGTTATATCATATGTATTGTTCGTCACATGATTCTTATAATCTATTTTTATATCCTTTTTAGATCTATTCTTCATATGGGAATAAATGGAACTCAATTTTAGACTTTATTATTAATGTTATCATTTATTTCCACTATATATAGTAATTTTTTTATTTCCCTCTAATATTTTTATCGTGATAAATAATTAGAGGGTTAATTTCTCCCTACGAGATATTTAAAGACCCTCAGTTCTAGTCACCATCCTTTAGTGATCGAGGAGTACACTTGAGGGTATGTGATGTTTTATCTTAGAATAATAGACATACTATGGTCTTACATTACATTTATACTTTCAACTAAATTATTAAATTTGAAAAAAAAAATTGTTTGTTTTCAAAAACTCAATATAAGTAATCTTTGCTTATTTAAGACACACTAAATGTCTATATTTAAATTAATTATCTTCCAAAAAAACTAAAAAAACTAAATCTAAAACAATCCAAAGAAAAGAATATTTTTTAATAAATGGAGTTCATCAACAATACTATATTGAATATTATAAAAAATGGAATTTTGCATGTTCTTAAATTATATAAAAAAATGATTTTCACTACAATTATAAAGTTATTTTTATTCATTGGTTATTAAGAATTTTTTTATTAAAGTTCACATAATATATAAGGGATTTATTTTATTACGTCAATTTCCTTTAATTTATTTTCATACATAACCAATTTCCTAATAAAAAAATAATATTCACATTGATGATTAATATTATAATGATTAAATCAAATATTAAAACACAAGATCAAAATCCAAATGTAGAAAAATAAATTTTCATAAAAAATTGAAAAATAATTATCATGATATTAATTTAACATATTGTCGATTTTAAATTAAATTAATATTAAAATATAAAACATAATAAAATAATTCATAATAACAAACATAACATATTGTGACAGAGAATATTTAAAGAGAGATAGGTGAAGTCTTGATAAAGAATATCTTAGTAGAGAGAAGTTATAGTGCAATGAAGATGAATTAATCCAATGGTGTATTTACTAATCATGATTTATTTTATATAAGTATAGATAGTTTTATAATGATGGATAATTATAATAAAGAAGAATGTGATAAGACTTGATCTTAGGTTTGGGGTGTGTTGTGAAAAGTATCAAGGTTGAGCATGGGTAAAAGTATTCTATGGTGGATTTTGATATTGGAATTAGTGTATTGAGGTCCTTTTAATGGTTCCTCTAATTCACAATAAGTTTTTCACCTATGAAATAACAAGGTAATTTTATAATATAAACGTATTAATAGAGTATTGAGTGCCTTTTCAACTAGAATATCCTCTAAATTCATTACAATCTATGGATACAACTTTAAAGCGATGGTCATATATGATCTATTATCATGGATAAAAAAACCAAGGGAATAGGCCTTCATATATTTAAAATTTAATTATAATTATAGAAAAAAATTAAAATTTTGGTTTTATATATTACCACTTCCATATTTATAGAATCATGCTTGTAATCATTTCGATGGTAATGATTACGAAAAATTATTGCAATAGATGTGTTGTATCCATGGTATATATAAAATTTTGGTTATAAATTTCATATATAACCCAAGTTTTTAAAATAATCTATATAACCTACTATTTTCATTCTTTAAAGACCATGAAAATTTAACAGAAATTTTAGTATTATATCCCCCTCATTCCAGCATGAACTAATCCCATTTTATATATTTTTACTCATTTTTTTCTATTATTTTCCCTCTTAATATATTATATCTCTCAATATTTTAATGATTTTCTTAATCTATATTAATGAATGTGATACTTAGGTAATCCCTAATTCTATTCCTTTTTTTCATGCATTTGGGTGGTGTGGTGGATAAAGAACTAGATTAATCTCGTTTTTATTTGTTTTAGAGAAATATCACTTCTAGATTATCATAACTCACAATATTCTATGTGATATATTGATTCAATATTTTGTTTATGTCATCTTGAATTTCTTATTTTTTTTATGCATTATTGTGTGTGTTTGTATGAGAGTTTAGGTGGTCACTCGATGCAAGTTTCCCTATGTAGGGACCTACATATCCCTGAATAAAATATAAATTTAAGAATAAGTTTATATGATTTTATTTAATATTTTAGATTAGGTATAATTATTTTAAAATATATAATTTAATTTCATTCATATAATTTTGGTTATATAAAAGTAAAAATATAGATATTTTAGACTATTGATATGAATTAATCCATAGTTGTAGTTATAAAATTTTTGATTTATCATGTTTTGAAGGATTATTTTAATTTAGTATTGACTTGATTATGTTTATTTATTATTAATTTAACATGGATATAGTCTCTTATTGTGATATGATGATCAATCCCAGATTTTTTGCCTGATTGTTTAAGATATGTTTTAATTTTTGGTCTATATAAAGAATATATTATAATATATGGTTATCGAGTTATGGGTGGAAAATTCTATGATGTGGATATGGTACATAACTGAACCCGACAGAGTTCCCTCTAGGATGCGCTATCGGGTATAATCTTCTAGGCTCATGTTGTTTCCTCTATGATCAACCCAGGGGGATTCACCCACTAAAATTGTCCCCACCTAGCATAGCTGGTGTGGATTCTCTCGCAACTTTAAACAAGTGAATTTTTCCCCTTTTATGGATAATTAGAGTTCTCCCATCACTTTATTCCCACTGAGATTAGTAAATGAGGATGATCCCATTGACATTATTATCCTGAGAAAGTCTTGAAGCATGTAAATATATGCCTTATAGTGGCTAGGTTAGAATATGGGGTTTGGTATTTTATATTCTTATATATACTTACTATTGAATTTTTATGATTTAAATTTAAAATTTATTCATTCATAATTATTACTTCAAGTTTGAATTGGGGAATGTAAATTCATTGTGGCACAAGAACATGGATACATGAGTGAACCACAATATATGTTCAAGTTCATTTGGTGATATCCCATTGAGTGTTATAAACTCACACACAACATGTTCACTATATATGTGTATACATATACATTTTATTTCAAGATACATTTAAGGGGAAAATCCCAATGATTAATGAGTGAGGTATTTAATTGTATGTTTGGGGTTATGGATTATATTAGTGATGGTGATATTGACTATTATTTTTTATAACTCACGGTTTCCATTTTTGTTAAAAAAATTACCCTGTTTTTTATATATGTTTAACATTAGTAATATCTGAATATATTCATTTACAGGTCAATTTATATAGGACATGTACAATTTTTTAAAAACATTTTTATTTATTTTTTAGCATTTGGATCATTTATATATTACCTTGAGAATTGTTATATGTTATTTATTTAAATCATGACTTATATTATCATGAGTTAAATCTCTCTATGATGATTGATTAATAACCAATTTTTCTAGTTATGTAATCAGAGGAGTTTGAATTAGGTTATGTGTAGCATCCCTGATCTAGTTCACCTCTCTCATGACTGAACATGCCACATACCTTAAATGTATCTCTCTGTAAACGAGAGGCTATTAACCAGTGAAAATCATCTATGTTTAAAGTATGGAGACTATATCCTATTTGGTACCAAAATCTATAAATTATTGTCGAAAAAATAATAATCAATTGTCATCACAATATAAAACACGCAAAATTCAACATCATTGTTACATGTCATCAGTCAGAAAATAACACTCTCATGCTACAATAAAGTTAGTAATAGTGATGTCATGTATTCATATAGATATAAAAAGGTTATCATATAAGTGTATCATATTCAAAAAGTCCCAAAGAATAATAAAAGTAATATTTATTATACAAAAATGGACATGATTTAATTCTTGGTCTAGTCTTTCATCTTCTACCAAGATTTATAGCTCATCTCATCAATAGAAGGTACATTTTCCCTTCCTATATGATTAATAATAAATTCTTCTTGGGGACTAGGGTACCTAATCAGGGTTTTCTGAAACTTAGTAGGATTCCATCATTGGTGTCCCTAAACATATCCAGTAAATACAAGTGAATGAATAATGTAATATGCTCATAAATAAATAACAATCAATGGAAAAAATAAAGAATAAGTTACCCCCATGAGTACAATAAAACTGCGTAAGTGTGATCATAATTTATCTAACTAGAGTTGAGATGTATATAAACATATCACTAAATCATCAACATTGAATCATTCCCTAATTCATACTTATTATGAATAAAATTCCATTACATCATAATGTCCAACATATTGGAAGTGTGTCCTGATAATATAGTCAAATTTGTGGGACTTACATCCCCAAGATATAATAACAATAAATACATTAGTAGTATGTTCTAATAATAATGTCCAAACCCTTGTTATAACATCCCTAACTAATCATATACAAGTGGGAAACAAATATTTACTACATCACCATGAGAGGACATAGCGTCCCTAGCCAAAAGTATAGTAAAAAGAGGGAAATGTATACCAAGTCTTGGGTGACATAATGAGAGGGAATCACATCCCATAATGTTCATTATCATATTGAAAAAATAATCCCCTTCCTTAGAAGCATCACGTCATGGGATGTATGTCACATTTCCAAAGGGAAAATTTGTTGGACTTTACATCCCATTCCATCACCATTTAGACCATGTGGGAATTATGTTCCTTATATGGGTATGAATCACATCACATTTCCATGGGAATAGAGTCTCGATAATGAACATTCAATATAAATTTCATAGCCATAAACATTACAACATGAAACGAACTTCTTGAAAACCATATCAATCAATATAAAAAAGAGAATTTTATCCTAAACATGTAGCTAAAATCACCTACTGGAATAGATAAAATTTTAACATCATAACATAAAAAATTATCTTTAAGGTTTTCATACCATCCAATATACTTTTAATTATTTTTAGGTTCGTCCCCACATCCCCAAGAAATATTCGTACACATAAGAAAAGTATAACCTACCCAATTTCGACACATTATAGTAGAAAAGGCACATTCACCACATACCCTATCCATAAGAGTAAAAATTAAATTTAGGGAAACTTTAATGTCTCTAAAAGTCGAGACTCAAACAGACCTCCTTCAAAACCATACCTCTCTTAAGTCCGTGGAGGCTAAAGAAACCAATTTTGGTCCAACATTTCATCACATAACTCATGAAATCCTAAAATATGGTCTTGGGTATAAGGTTCAAAGAAAATTAATTCAGGATCATGGCCATCAGGGGGTATAACCTAATGGTATAGTAGTTCTAAGGTCCATCATGCCATAAATATCCTAACCCTACTCAATCAGGGTTAGAGGATTAGGTTTCAATTTAATTTTAGGTTAATCAAACATGGAATGTGGGACCATATATCACATGTCACATGAATAGTGAAAGAATCATTAGGATTAGTGAGGGACCACCTATCTGTGACTAGAGGAGTCTCTCTTTTCATATAACCTTAGCAGATTCATCTTTTAGTTGAAGAGATTAAGAAACCTAAAAACCCTAATTTGGTTATAACCATTAATTCATGATGTAACGGTGAAGAAGGAATTAATTGAATAAAGTGGATTCTTAAACTTTCCCTTATCACTCTCAGGAAAAAAATGACACTCATATATAATCCCAAACAATGAAGATCCAATATTGAAGAAGAATAATGATAGGAAACATAGGTGAAGAGATGGGAAAACTTTTAATTGATTAAAATGGGTGGAAACCTAATTTTAATAAATCTTAAACACATTTAAATAATTAAATTAAAATTTTTAAAAAACATGTCTTGGCACAAATGGGACTCTGCTGGGAACCAACCAGAACTCTTTTGTTCCCATCAGGGTTATAATACACACCGAAAATTCCATCACTAGTAGTTGAAGTAACTTTTACATCCTCAAATGGAATATTATGGGTTACCACTAGACTTTCAATTGGGAATATTTTATTGAGTATGATTCTCCATCACCACATCACCCCTTCAGGTTTCAATCTTAAGTCTTCTTCAACCCCTCCAACATCCAAAATAAACCAAAATGTACAATTTTTAGAGGTAAATAAATCAAATTCATACATTTAATAGGTATGAGTGTTACAATAATCCCTCCATATAACATCCCATCCCTAATATTCACCATTGATCATCACTGAGCATCATCTATAAACAACTTTAGCACTTGTTCCCATATATTAGTTTTTTACTCCCATGTTTCCTCTTTGTTGTTATGATGCTTCCATTGAACCCATACTAGTGGGATTATCTTCCTATTAAAATTATTGTCACTCAAAAACACTATTTGAATTGATTTCTCCTTGAATTAGGCATCTATTTCTAGCTCACCCGCATTAATTTTGATCATATGAGAGGGTTTGGGATGGTATCTCTAAATATGATATACAAAAAACTAGAATTACCAAAATTAATTATTGAATGATTTTATTTTTTTTTTGTTTAGACCATGTGTAAGAATCATTGAAACCTATTGATAAAGACTTTGAAAATTTTTATAATGTTTTTGAAGTGATTTGAGGAGTGTGTTTCAGTTTTGATAAGTCTAGAGTAAAGTTATGGAATTTCTGATTAATTGAAATATTCTCAAGAATGTGTTATGTAAGGGGATACTCAGAGATTGGAATCTGAAAAATATAGTTGGAAATAATCTTATTTGAATATGTATAATATTATCTAGTTCATATGAAAGATTTTTCTTGAGTTAATTCTTGTGATTTGACCAAGGAATTGTATAAGTAATATATTCTTGAGAAGTACAGAATAGGAAAAGGTAGAGAATATGTAATATGGTTATATGATACATAATAATTGTTTTCAATTAATGGGGAAATTGTGGAAAAGTAATGGTTGATACATAATACGTTTATTGTCACAAAAGATGTTAACTTCATACATAAGAGGTTTTTGAGGCATACAGAATATGTGTTGTGAGATATGTAAGAAGTTATACAGAGATATAGTAAATTATCTAAAGTAAATTATCTTATTTTCATATATAATATGTTTAGGTTCTTACATAAGATGTTTATGTTTTGTACTAATTAATTTGGAAAGGTTAAAAATATTATTTCATATGTAATATGTTCATTATAGTATGTAAGATTATTTTCCTCGCAAATTGATACATAAGAAATAATATTTATTTCATATGATTCAATAAATTGAAAAATGAGGAGATTTGGGAGATTTTTGAAAAGAGATGATGTAATATTGTAAAGCTCAAAAAGTCACAAAATAAGGATTAACTATGATTCAATCAATGTATGAATAATGTAACACTATAATGATATGTGTTATTCAACAAAGAAAATTGGGGGAGATTCCATCCAAAGCTAGATTAGTGAAATGATGAGAGGATATCTCTACTCAAACATTCTAGAATTATCAAATGAAATTATTTTTCAATTATTTTATTAGTGATCAATAATGAATAAATAACCGAGTATTTCATTTATCAAACATAATTTTGAAGAATGTTGGTTATATAATTGAGTTGAGGATTGTGGGGGACAAACCCATGTTAAATGTTATTTGAGGAAATACATGCACTACTGGAATGCTGGTCTTTCCCCACAGTTACATACCAACGGTTTCATAGAACCGTTGGTGAAGGAGGTTTTTCCCAATGGTTCATTAGAACCGTTGGCATAGATGTTTCCTGGGTGGTTTTCTCCCAATGGTTCATGAGAACCGTTGGGATAGATGTCTTTGGGGAGGTTTTTGCCAACGGTTCATCAGAACCGTTGGGATAGATAGCTTTTCCCAACGGTTCTCATGAACCGTTGGGATAGGTGTATGCTTTGGGGAGGTTTTTCCCAATGGTTCTATAGAACCATTGGGATAGATATACATATGCCAACGGTTTTTAAGAACCGTTGGCAAAGGTTCTCCCCAAATTCCCAGCCGCCTGTTCTCTCCCCCATTCGCGATACACAACCCTAAAACGGGAGCAACATCCGATTTTGGCAATTTTGGAGGTACTGCCGGCCGGACCTTGAATCTTCCAGCTCTTCTTCAGGTTATTCTTCTTCTTTATCTGAAAACGTATTCAAATGTTTGGATAGTATTTAAACCTATTTTCATTTTTCCCATCAGTTTAGGTGATTTTGGAGCTACTACCGGCCGGACCAGCCTAAGTGTGAGTTTTCTTGAAAATTCCTTTTTGGATTTTACCCCTTGAACATGGGATGTCATTTGTGAAAGGTTATATAAATCGAATTGATTGTTCTATTTCTGAATTGAATTGTAAATTAAATTAATTAAGGGTATTTTATGGTTTTCATTCCCCTTTTAACACATGAATGCCAATTATTTTTTAACACATGTTTTAATTGTATTGCCTTGCCAATGTGAGTAAAGTAGAGACTATGCTATGAATCTATGAAATTGGATTGAATTTATCTTATATTTTATGTTACCATGTTAGATATATTATAACTAATGCATGTGATATCTTTATAGTCTTGTTAGGAGTGTTCTATTAAAAATTACCATGTGAGTGCTTGAATTTTCATTGAATTGCTAGCCATTATGAGTTATGTTGAGACCATGATATGGAATTGATTGATTAAGAAAGGGAATCTCATTATCTTGTCATTACAACATGAGTAAATGAAGCTTCATTCTTTTTAGGTTCTTATTTGATTGAGTCGCCATTTTGAGGTGAGTTGTATTAAATACCTTTTTTTGACCTTGGTATGTTTAATGAATTGTTTAAATGAAATGGAATTCATTAAATGATTAATAGTAAATAGTGATACATGGATTCTATTAGGATGCCAGGTATATAATCTTGTTTCTATTAACTTATACGCTTTATGTGATAAATGGATTCAAAGTGGAATTCCACGGATAGACTCATTTCTTTGAATATTGATTAAGCCATTGGTGATACATGGATCCAAGGGAGGGATTCCATAGATAGACTTATTGAATGTAGAATTATATTCCAATTGATACATGGATTCTTATGATAATTCCATAGATAGACTTATTGAATGTAGAATTATATTCCAATTGATACATGGATTCTTATGATAATTCCATAGATAGACTTATTGAATGTAGAATTATATTCCAATGCTATGCGTCTTGTGTGGTGGTGGTGTGATTTATGTGTTTTATGGTAGTAGTGAAGTGTGTGATTATGTAGTTAATTTGAACCCATAGGTTGAGTATTTTGTGCTATCTATATATCATGTATTTTTATGTTATTTCTACACATTCCCAACCAGAGTTGGATAATCTTACCAACGATCAGAGGTTTTGAGTTATGAGTATTTTTTCTAATATCTAGGATGGTGGTTATATGTTTGGATAGCTACCATGTCTTCCCTACTCTTCCTTCAAAAGTGATTGACCATGTGTTTTTAGGCAAGATGCGATGTGATTGTCCATGTGTCTTCAGGTGAGATGTACTATGATTTCCCTAGTGTTTTTCGGTGAGGTGTGATGTGATAAGGCTATAATAAGATGTGGCATGTGGTTGGGGTCATGTAGGGTAGGAGGATGGCACAAGGTTGATGTTATTCATGTTCATGATACCCTACTAATATGGTTATGGGATGAGTCATGCTGTTATGTGATATAAAACATTAAGTTCTTGTTGGTTTTACATTTTTTCAATAACACATTTGTATGTTTTTTTGACATGTGTAGTTGATACCTTGATTATTTTCTTCCTTTATCGTTTACTTAAATGTATTTTCTATTATAGTTAATGCCTATTGAATTGTTTATGACACCAGAACTGCGTTGTCGGTCACCGCGGGCACACGGCACGTCCGAATGACGTGCCGTCTACTCGACCACTTCATAAACCAGTCACCCGTATTTGTCGTCTGATTTCAGGCCATTCTTAAATCGTTCGGCCCGTTTGGACCCCCCTCACGCGCGTTTACGAAGCGTGAGCATCACTTAAAACACGAATATTGAGCCGTACCGCACAAACCACATGTCCGATTGACATTCCGTCTACGCGTACACGTCACTAATAATAATTAGAATTTTTCCCGGTGGTTTCAGGTCAATCTGAGGTCGGTCGCTATGAATTTGACCATTGGACGCCCGTTTTGGCCGTTTATGACACCAAAACTGCGTTGTCGGTCACCGCGGGCACACGGCACGTCCGATTGATGCGCCGTCTGCTCGAACACTTCATAAATCATTGTCCCGTATTTTTTGTCTGATTTCAGGTCATTCCGACTTCGTTCGGCCCGTTTGGACCCCCCTCACGCGCGTTTACGAAGCGCGCGCATCACTTAAAACACGAATATTGAGCTGTACCGCGCAAACCGCACGTCCGATTGACGTTCCGTCTGCGCGTACACATCACGAATAATAATTAGAATGTTTCTCGGTGGTTTCAGCTCAATCCAAGGTCGTCCGCTATGAATTTGACCGTTGGACGCCCGTTTTGGCCGTTTATGACACCAGAACTGCGTTGTCGGTCACCGCGGGCACACGGCACGTCCGATTGATGTGCCGTCTGCTCGAACACTTCAGAAATAAGTGTCCCATATTTGTCGTCTGATTTCAGGCCATTCCGACTTCGTTCGGCCGGTTTGGACCCCCCTCACGCGCGTTTACGAAGCACGCGCATCACTTAAAACACGAATATTGAGCCGTACCGCGCAAACCGCACGTCCGATTGATGTGCCGTCTGTTCGTACACTTCACGAATAATAATTAGAATGTTTCCCGGTGGTTTCAGCTCAATCCGGAGACGCGGTGTGGCTGGCACCACTCAAAATGTCCGTCTTTTGTTTCAAAAGGACGTCATCTTAAGTGAAAAGCATCAACTGGCATACGGAAAACCGACCAAACGCATTCCGAATCTGTTGATAATTTATCCCAACAATCCATGGGTCATATGTGACGTATACGAGCCAATCCGGGATGAATCCGAGTCGCGGTGTGGTCGGGATAAGTCTAAGTGGCTCTCTTTTGTTTAAAATGAACACCATTTTAAGTACATACGGAAAAATGACCAAACGGATTCGGTTTCCGTTGAAACTTTAGGAAAACGATCCATGGGTCATATGTGACGTGTACGAATCAACCCCGCCACAATCGGAGACGCGGTGTGGCCGACACCACTCAAAGCGTCGGTCTTTTGTTTCAAAAAGACGTCATTTTAAGTGAAAATCATCAAGTGACATACGAAAAACCGACCAAAGGCATTCAGACTGTGTCGATACTTTAGCACAAGGATCCATGGGTCGTATGTGACGTGTACGAGTCAATCCCGCCTCAATCCGAGGAGCGGTGTGGCCGAAACCATTCTAACTGTGTATCTTTTGTTTAAAATGGACAGGATTATAAGTGAAAAGAACAACTGACATACGCAAAACCGACCAAACGCATTACGAATCTGTTGATAATTTATCACAATGATCCATCAGTCATATGTGACATGTACGAGCCCACTCGGGCTCAATCCGAGTCACGGTGTGGCCGGGATCAGTCTAACTGGCTCTCTTTTTATTAAAATGGACATCATTTTAAGTACATACGGAAAACCGACCAAACGCCTTCGGTTTCCGTTGAAACTTTAGAAGAACGATCCATGGGTCATATGTGAGGTGTAAAAATCATCCCCGCCTCAATCCGTGGCGCGGTGTGGCCAACACCGCTCTAACTGTGTCTGTTTTGTTTAAAATGGGTAGGATTATAAGTGAAAAGAACTGGTATACGCAAAACCGACCAAACGCATTCAGTTTCCATTGAAACTTTAGGATAACGATCCATGGGTCATATGTGACGTGTACGAGTCATCCCCGCCTCAATCTGAGGCACGGTGTGGTCGGAACAACTCAAAGTGTATGTCTTTTGTTTCAAAAAGACGTCATTTTAGGTGAAAAACATCAACTGGCATACGGAAAACCGACCAAACGCATTCCGAATCTGTAGATAATTTATCCCAACAATCCATGGGTCATATGTGACGTATACGAGCCAACCTGGGATGAATCCGAGTCGCGGTGTGGCCGGGATAAGTCTAAGTGGCTCTCTTTTGTTTAAAATGAACACCATTTTAAGTACATACGGAAAAACGACCAAACGGATTCAGTTTCCGTTGAAACTTTATGAGAACGATCCATGGGTCATATGTGACGTGTACGAATCAACCCCGCCACAATCGGAGACACGGTGTGGCCGAAACCCCTCAAAGCGTCGGTCTTTTGTTTCAAAAAGACGTCATTTTAAGTGAAAATCATCAAGTGACATACGAAAAACCGACCAAAGGCATTCAGACTATGTCGATACTTTAGCACAAGGATCCATGGGTCGTATGTGACGTGTACGAGTAAATCCCGCCTCAATCCGAGGAGCGGTGTGGCCTACACCGTTCTAACTGTGTATCTTTTGTTTAAAATGGACAGGATTATAAGTGAAAAGAACAACTGACATACGCAAAACCGACCAAACGCATTCCGAATCTGTTGATAATTTATCACAACGATCCATCAGTCATATGTGACATGTACGAGCCCACTCGGGCTCAATCCGAGTCGCGGTGTGGCCGGGATCAGTCTATGTGGCTCTCTTTTGATTAAAATGGACATCATTTTAAGTACATACGGAAAACCAACCAAACGCATTCGGTTTCCGTTGAAACTTTAGAAGAACGATCCATGGGTCATATGTGAGGTGTACGAATCATCCCCGCCCCAATACGAGGTGCGGTGTGGCCAACACCGCTCTAACTGTGTCTGTTTTGTTCAAAATGGGTAGGATTATAAGTGAAAAGAACTGGCATACGCAAAACCGACCAAACGCATTCGGATTCCATTGAAACTTTAGGAGAACGATCCATGGGTCATATGTGACGTGTACGAGTCATCCCCGCCTCAATCCGAGGCGCGGTGTGGTCGGAACAACTCAAAGTGTATGTCTTTTGTTTCAAAAAGACGTCATTTTAAGTGAAAAACATCAACTGGCATACGGAAAACCAGCCAAACGCATTCGGATTGTGTTGATACTTTAAGACAACGATCCATGGGTCATTTGAGACGTGTAGGAGTCAACCCCACCTCAATCTGAGGCCGTCCGCTATGAATTTGACCGTTTGACGCCCGTTTTGGCCGTTTATGACACCAGAACTGCGTTGTCGGTCACCGCGCGCACACGGCACGTCCGATTGACGTTTCGTCTACTCGACCACTTCATAAAGAACTCACCCATATTTGTCATCTGATTTCAGGACATTCTGAAATCGTTCGGCCCGTTTGGACCCCCCTCACGCGCGTTTACGAAGCGCGCGCATCACTTAAAACACGAATATTGAGCCGTACCGCGCAAACCGCATGTCCGATTGACGTTCCGTCTGCGCGTACACGTCACGAATAATAATTAGAATGTTTCCTGGTGGTTTCAGGTCAATCCAAGGTCGGTCGCTATGAATTTGAACGTTGGACGCCCGTTTTGGCCGTTTATGACACCAGAACAGCGTTGTCGGTCACCGCGGGCACACGACACGTCCGATTGATGCGCCATCTACTCAAACACTTCAGAAATCACTGTCCCGTATTTGTCTTCTGATTTCAGGCCATTCCGACTTCGTTCGGCCCGTTTGGACCCCCCTCACGCGCGTTTACGAAGCGCGCGCATCACTTAAAACACGAATATTGAGTCGTACCGTGCAAACCGCACGTCCGATTGATGTGCCGTCTACGCGTAAACATCACGAATAATAATTAGAATGTTTCTCGGTGGTTTCAGCTCAATCCGAGGTCGTCCGCTATGAATTTGACTGTTGGACGCTCGTTTTGGCCGTTTATGACACCAGAACTGCGTTGTCGGTCACCGCGGGCACACGACACGTCCGATTGATGCGCCGTCTACTCGAACACTTCAGAAATCACTGTCCCGTATTTTTCGTCTGATTTCAGGCCATTCCGACTTCGTTCGTCCCGTTTGGACCCACCTCACGCGCGTTTACGAAGCGCGCGCATCAAACACGAATATTGAGCCATACCGCGCAAACCGCACGTCTGATTGATGTGTCGTCTGCGCGTACACGTCACGAATAATAATTAGAATGTTTCTCGGTGGTTTCAGCTCAATCCTGAGACGCGGTGTGGCCGGCACCACTCAAAGTGTCCATCTTTTGTTTCAAAAGGACGTCATTTTAAGTGAAAAGAATCAACTGGCATATGGAAAACCGACCAAACGCATTCCGAATCTGTTGATAATTTATCCCAACAATATATGGGTCATATGTGACGTATACGAGCCAACCCGGGATGAATCTGAGTCGCGGTGTGGCCGGGATAAGTCTATGTGGCTCGCTTTTGTTTAAAATGAACACCATTTTAAGTACATACGGAAAAACGACCAAACGGATTCGGTTTCTGTTGAAACTTTAGGAGAACGATCCATGGGTCATATGTGACGTGTACAAATCAACCCCGCCACAATCGGAGATGTGGTGTGGCCGACACCACTCAAAGCGTCGGTCTTTTGTTTCAAAAAGACGTCATTTTAAGTGAAAATCATCAAGTGACATACGAAAAACCGACCAAAGGCATTCGGACTGTGTCGATACTTTAGCACAAGGATCCATGGGTCGTATGTGACGTGTACAAGTCAATCTCGCCTCAATCCGAGGGGCGGTGTGGCCGACACCGTTCGAACTGTGTATCTTTTGTTTAAAATGGACAGGATTATAAGTGAAAAGAACAACTGACATACGCAAAACCGACCAAACGCATTCCGAATCTGTTGAAAATTTATCACAACGATCCATCAGTCATATGTGACATGTACGAGCCCACTCGGGCTCAATCCGAGTCGCGGTGTGGCCGGGATCAGTCTAAGTGGCTCTCTTTTGATTAAAATGGACATCATTTTAAGTACATACGGAAAACCGACCAAACGCATTCGGTTTCCGTTGAAACTTTAGAAGAATGATCCATGGTTCATATATGAGGTGTACGAATCATCCCCGCCTCAATACGATGCGTGGTGTGGCCAACACCGCTCTAACTGTGTCTGTTTTGTTTAAAATGGGTAGGATTATAAGTGAAAAGAACTGGCATACGCAAAACCGACCAAACGCATTCGGTTTCCATTGAAACTTTAGGAGAATGATCCTTGGGTCATATGTGACGTGTACGAGTCATCCCCGCCTCAATCCGAGGCGCGGTGTGGTCGGAACAACTCAAAGTGTATGTATTTTGTTTCAAAAAGACGTCATTTTAAGTGAAAAACATCAACTGGCATACGGAAAACCGGCCAAACGTATTCGGATTGTGTTGATACTTTAAGACAACGATCCATGGGTCATTTGAGACGTGTACGAGTCAACCCCACCTCAATCCAAGGTCGTCCTCTATGAATTTGACCGTTTGACGCCCGTTTTGGCCGTTTATGACACCAGAACTGCGTTGTCGGTCACCACGCGCACAAGGCACGTCCGATTGACGTGTCGTCTGCTCGACCACTTCATAAAGCACTCACCCGTATTTTTCGTCTGATTTCAGGCCATTCTGAAATCGTTCGGCCCGTTTGGACCCCCCTCACGCGCGTTTACGAAGCGTGCGCATCACTTAAAACACGAATATTGAGCCGTACCGCGCAAACCGCACGTCCGATTGACATGCCGTCTGCGCGTACACGTCACGAATATTAATTAGAATGTTTTCCGGTGGTTTCAGGTCAATCCAAGGTCGGCCGCTATGAATTTGACCGTTGGACGCCCGTTTTGGCCGTTTATGACACCAGAACTGCGTTGTCGGTCACCGCGGGCACACAACACGTCCGATTGATGCGCCGTCTGCTCGAACACTTCAGAAATCACTGTCCCGTATTTGTCGTCTGATTTCAGGCCATTCCGACTTCGTTCGGCCCATTTGGACCCCCCTCACGCGTGTTTACGAAGCGCGCGCATCACTTAAAACACGAATATTGAGCCGTACCGCGCAAACCGCACATCCTATTGATGTGCTGTCTGTGAGTACATGTCACGAATAATAATTAGAATGTTTCTCGGTGGTTTCAGCTCAATCTGAGGTCGTCCGCTATGAATTTGACCGTTGGACGCTCGTTTGCCCGTTTATGACACCAGAACTGCGTTGGCGGTCACCGCGGGCACACGACACGTCCGATTGATGCACCGTCTGCTCGAACACTTCAAAAATCACTGTCCCGTATTTTTCGTCTGATTTCAGGCCATTCCGACTTTGTTCGTCCCGTTTGGATCCACCTCACGCGCGTTTACGAAGCGCGCGCATCAAACACGAATATTGAGCCGTACCGCGCAAACTGCACGTCCGATTGATGTGCCGTCTGTGCATACACATCACGAATAATAATTAGAATGTTTCTCGGTGGTTTCAGCTCAATCTGGAGATGCGGTGTTGCCGGCACCACTCAAAGTGTCCGTCTTTTGTTTCAAAAGGACGTCATTTTAAGTGAAAAGCATCAACTGGCATACGGAAAACCGACCAAACGCATTCCGAATCTGTTGATAATTTATCCCAACAATCCATGGGTCATATGTGACGTATACGAGCCAACCCGGGATGAATCCGAGTCGCGTTGTGGCCGGGATAATTCTAAGTGGCTCTCTTTTGTTTAAAATGAACACCATTTTAAGTACATACGGAAAAACGACCAAACGGATTCGGTTTCCGTTGAAACTTTAGGAGAACGATCCATGGGTCATATGTGACGTGTACGAATCAACCCCGCCACAATCGGAGACGCAGTGTGGCCGACACCACTCAAAGCGTCGGTCTTTTGTTTCAAAAAGACGTCATTTTAAGTGAAAATCATCAAGTGACATACGAAAAACCGACCAAAGGCATTCGGACTGTGTCGATACTTTAGCACAAGGATCCATGGGTTGTATGTGACGTGTACGAGTCAATCCCGCCTCAATCCAAGGAGCGGTGTGGCCGACACCATTCTAACTGTGTATCTTTTGTTTAAAATGGACAGGATTATAAGTGAAAAGAACAACTGACATACGCAAAACCGACCAAACGCATTCCGAATCTGTTGATAATTTATCACAACGATCCATCAGTCATATGTGACATGTACGAGCCCAATCGGGCTCAATCCGAGTCGCGGTGTGGCCGGGATCAGTCTAAGTGGCTCTCTTTTGATTAAAATGGACATCATTTTAAGTACATACGGAAAACCGACCAAACGCATTCGGTTTCCATTGAAACTTTAGAAGAACGATCCATGGGTCATATGTGAGGTGTAAGAATCATCCCCGCCTCAATCCGAGGCGCGGTGTGGCCAACACCGCTCTAACTGTGTCTGTTTTGTTTAAAATGGGTAGGATTATAAGTGAAAAGAACTGGCATACGCAAAACCGACCAAACGCATTCGGTTTCCATTGAAACTTTAGGAGAACGATCCATGGGTCATATGTGACGTGTACCAATCATCCCCGTCTCAATCGGATTCCACATATAATTGTCATCTAAATTTTAAATTGAATTCTATATGAATTATGTATGTTTATGAATTGTAATTTAATTATGGATGTGTATAGTTTCAGGAACCATTATATGTTAAATGTGTATGAATTTGTTCGTAATTGTATATGTATGTTTTATTTTATTACAGGTACAATAGTTGGATCTAAAATGAGGTGAAAATGAGGCGTGATGAGATGATAGGTGCCTGATGTACAGAGGAGAGGGGCTGCCAAATTGCAGGGAGAGGGGCTGCCAAATTGCAGGGAGAGGGGCTGCCAAATTGCAGGGTGCTGCAATTTGCAGCATAGGGTATGCCAACGGTTTTAAACTGTTGGCATATAATTCTAAATAATTTTTTACCAACGGTTCATTGAACCGTTGGTAAAGATCTCTTTTCCCAACGGTTTAGAACCGTTGGGAAAGAGTTCACCCATGGAAAACTATCCCAACGGTTTATTTGGTTTTTCCCAACGATTTGGAAGAAATCGTTGGGAAAAACTATCCCAACGGTTCACCCAAACCGTTGGGATAGAGTGCCTTCTGTCAGCCTACCCCAACGGTTTCCAGTAAACCGTTGGGAAAGGTTTTCCCCACGGCCTACTTCCCCATGGTTGAGAGAACCGTTGGTATATTATATACCAACGGTTTGAGGGGCTTTCCCAAACGGTTCACAACCGTTGGGAAATAGTGTATTTCCAGTAGTGATGGGTGATGAGGTTGTACAAATTTATTATGATAATATTATAAATTTTTATATTGCATAGAATTTCGAGAATTTAATTATTCTATATTATTTAGATATTCCCAATAAAGGTTTGTTGGTTAGAGTAGATTACTCATGAGGGGAGGGGTGAATTGAGTAACTATAAAAATTTCTGTAAAAAGTATTTTCCCCAAAAATTAGATAAAACTCGGTTAATTGGGGTTATACTGTTATAAGAGATTGATTGTTTAAAAAACTTCTCAGAAGATTGATTAATTCTCATCAATCTTAATGTTAGTTATTAAAGTTACTTTTGAAGCTATTCTACTAAGAAAATATAGTTATAAATTATTTCCAAGACTAACTATCAAAGTGAATTGAATGGTATCTAAGTTATATAGAAAAGGAGTAAAACAGAGAAAACTAAAGTAAGCAACACAACGAATATGAAACAAGTGGCTTAGTCTCAATCCAAGACCTAATCCACTTCACTTGGTGATCACCTGCCACCAAGCAGTTTATATAGATAAACTTTGATCCACAAACTGGATCAAAGTTAAAAATAGTATACAGTACTATCCAGGCCACATAGGGACCTCTTCCACAGTTCTTCGTGAGTACAGACGACCAGGCCACACAGGGACCTCTTCCACACTTATCTGTGGGTATAAACATGAGTAAAACAAAGTTTGAGTAAGGATAACTTGTATCCTTTAGTTTGATGTAGGATAAAAATTGTGTTATTATACAGATACACACTCTTCTCGAAAGTTAATAAAAAGATACACAACAGAGCAGAAGGGTTGAGATAGGTTTAGAAGTGCTCTGAGTGTTAGTCTATGTAGCTCTAGACTTATCAAATGAAGCAGATGCAGAACTTGAGTCCTCATCCGGAAAATAGTGTGTCGTAAGACAGGGAGATTGGCATTTGTTCTTCATGATGTTATATAGTGCGAAGATGTTCTTGGGATTCCAGTATGCTTTGTGTAATCGAGTTGAATTAAATAATCCTTTCTTTCATAAAATTTATCTAAGTGTGTTCTTCATTGTCGTGATCTTCCTACAAGCTTTTTCTCTATTGCGTCAATTGCTTCTAGGTCGCACTACTCTTTTGTCTTGGAGTGCATGTGTTGTGGCCGACAGGTTTCATGTATTCTACACCTCGTACCTCATGTTGTTCGATGATATGTCTACAAAGAAACATTAATTATTTCAGTGCATTAAAATCTTAAAATATGACCGTTATAGATTAAATTAAACTACAACAAAAAAATATTAGGAAATGATGTCACAGTATGTCATAGAAACGGTGTCTCCTTCACAGGGTGTCTGGATTGGTCACGGTATCTGAATGTCATGGTTTCTCATGGTCATGGTGTCTTGAGATCATGGTGTCTCATTCACGGTGTCTTGTACAAGGTGTCTTGTTCACAGTATCTTCTTGTTCATGGTGTATACTTGTTCACGGTGATTCTTGTTCACGGTGTCTGCTCGTTCATGGTGTCTGCTTGTTCACAGTGTCTTCTTTTCTTTTCCAGAAAGACATAACTACCGGTAGACTCACGGTGTCTCGGAATTTTCAAAATATCTATATTCAGTCTTAAGCAATGATGATCATAGAATGGATTAGACTTAATCATTTTTTAAAGAAGATATTATAAAAGTAAATCAAGGATAGTATAATGTAATTAAACTGAATGTAGAGAAATTAAGATCCTGAATGGATCTTCATAAATCATGAGAATACTTTATACAATAATACACATAATTTGATATAATTTACATGATTAACCAGGTTGAATAGTATTTTTTATCATTAAAACATGATTAGTGCATGAGGAGTCCAACAATATCCCCCTTTTTGATGATCACAAATCATGTAGATTTAAAGTGTATATTTTATTCAACTATATCTATAGAGAAAAATATCTAACATATAGATAATTATTCCCCTTTTGGGATTATCAAAATGATGTAATAAGAGAAATCATGAAATGTGAAAATTTCAGTACGGAAAATAAGATCCAGTACAAACAGAAAGGATAAAAACAAAAGCATCATCATTCCTATCAATAACGAGTAATCATTTTTCTTCTTTAGGGGTTGGCCTTATCATTGCCTTTATCCTCACCAGAAAAAGAGGAATCTAGAGGATCTAATGTGGAGGTATAAGAAGGGAGTGATCTGGTCAATAGAGAATGTAAAGGAAGGCCTTCAGAAACAGATGGAGCCAGAGTAGGAGTAGTAGAAAATCGAGGTAGGTGTTGATCAAAGATCACATGCCTGATCCGACTCAGGTCTTGGTTGACTTACATAGTAGTGGAGGATAGGGCATAAGTGAAAGTAGGAAAACTAGGCCTTAGAGGTGCAGCCTCAGGAGAAACAATGGTTGTACTCTGTACATGAAGGTAAGGCCTCAGAAGTTTGATGAAATCCGCAATGACCTCTCAACCATACTGCATGGCTTTCTCAAAATCATCATTGTTCTCTATAATTATGTCCATCAATCGAGTAAACTTGTTGAGATTTTGGATTTGGGTCTTGAAAGCTTGAGTAATAGGATGAATCCTCAAATTTTCCACAAGATACATGAAATGATTTGTCATATTAGTCTTGGAGAAGATTATGTTGCAGTAGAAGTCCACTTTCATGGAAATCTATTGGTGAGCATCATTATCAATTTTAGAATGGATTTTGACTAGGTCAAGAACTATGTCACTATTCTTGATAACTTCATGTAGAGAATATTTATTGAGTCCACTAAGCACAGTCTAAATTTCTTCTTTGACCACTGTTTTGAGCATGTCATTGTCTAAAGTGGGTTGAGAGTATTGAATAGAGGCTTTAGAAGCATTGATAGTGGTGGTGAGGAATTTTTTTTGATTCATCACAATTTGAAGACACCGCGTATACTCATCAGTGAGTTTGTTAGATTAACCACAAGCTCTTGCATTTCTTTCACAAGACACTTATTCCTTCCCATGACTTTTCATCTAAAGAAGATAAGTGTGGCTGAATCTCAGAGACAACATTCTGTGGGGTTTGAGGAACAATAGGTTCCACAGGATGAGAAACAAGCCCTGATCTTGAATGCATCTCTTTCAGCATGTCTTCAATCATACCTTTTAGGGTCTTCACTTCATCACTAAGCAGTATGTTCTCAACTCTTACTTCATGAATCTCATGAAGCATTTCGTTTTCCATTTTCCAAATAACTTTCTCCCATAATAATGAGTCATCATTCTCACTTAGATGTGTAACAAGAGCAGTTTGATAATTCAGAACTTTTTCAACACCAGAAAAAATTGTAGCACCAAATTCCTTTAGATCATAATTACTCACAAAGGATGGTTGTACTAATGAAGGTTCAGAAAAAGGGATTGATACAGGATCAGGTTCCTTCTCAAGAGAAAGATTAGAGACAAATTTCAGTTGGAACATAGTAGAAAGGTCAATTATTTTTACTGAAACTTGCTGAGAGTCATCCACATCATAGAAACTGGTGAACTTATACCGAGTGTCTACAGGACTTGAAATAGTTGGGTTTGGTTCTTTAGTAGATTCCAGATTCTAGGTTTTCTCCCCCTCAATAGATTCATCCTTCTTAGGACTAAGAAGCTTAGGATTTTGATCTATTTCCACAAATTCATCTCATAGTTCTTCTTTCATTTCTTGCCTAGCCAGCTGAAAAGCCAGCTCCATACTTTCCTCAGCTGAAGGAATGACTTCAGGAACAGATTTTTCCAGTAGGAGTTCCTCAAGATTAGACTCTTCATAACAAGTAATTCTTCCTCTATAGGTTCTTCTACAGCATTATTCTTGGTTTCTTGGATAGCAGATATTGTTTCACCCTCGGGTTGAGCATCCATAGTAACAACTTCTGTAGATGTTGGGAATTCTTTTTCAATAACTTCATGAGGAACAAGAGTATTGTCTTCCTCAACAAAAACAGTTTCCCTGGGAGGCACAAAAACCTCTTCTTCCTATTTAGAAGAATATTCAACAACCTCATATGGTTCCAAACATGGATCAGAAATATCTCTTGGTCTTGAGGGATGCTCCACAGGATTGAATTTTTAATAGAGTCTATCATTTTCTTCTACCAATGCCTTTTTCTAAGGGTTCGAATTTATCTCCATCCTCTTGATAGTGACTTTTTAAAGGAAGTACTCACAATACTTTATAACTTCCTCATTAGGTCCAACCATACCTTTGGCAAGAAGCAAGGCTGAGATAAGCTGAGAGTAAAACAGGGATGTTGACTTGGATGTGGATTTGATCAGTTCACACATGTGGTGAATGATATACTTTCAATGGTGGATATTATGAACATTTTTCATTATCTTAATCATAAAAACATCATGATATTTTTGTACAGAAAAATCACCCTTTCTTGTGCTAACCAGATTCTGAATAAACATGAATAGAAGTCTTCATTCTCTATCTAGTTCAGAAGCAATGTCTATCCTATTGGTTCCATTTCCAGTTAAGGATTTCAAATCATTCTCCAGATCAATGAATTCTGTTGAAGGTGGAGGTCCTCTCTAATAATACTCATAGATTCCTTCATGAGGTATCCTAAGGAATGAATACCATAACCTCGAAGATAATGAGCATTTTTTCCTATTGATCCAGCTTCTCACAACATATCCATCATCAAACTCAAAGGAAAACTAAACATATTGATAAAACTGAGCCACTAACTTTGGATAGATAGGTCTATCATCCTTCCAAAACTACTCTAACCATCCTTTCTCTCTTAAAACATTCAGAACCAGAGACTTACTAGACATAATCCATTTGGGGAAAACCTTTTTCATAGGTATGAAAACTTAGTTTACTACATTAGGGTTTAGAGGTCCTTCAGGTGCTATCTTAGGGGCAATCTTCTTCTTCTTTGTGCTACATTTCTCAGGAGTCAACGATGAACGGTGTTTCATCCTGGGCATCCACCAAAGGTTTGAGAGAGGGAGAAAAGGTTGGCATGGTTGAAGAAGGATTCAAAATTAGTGAATATAAGAAAGACTGAGTGAAGAATCAAGTGATATTTTCTTTATTTTATCATTTTTGAATACCAAACATCACAAAAGTAAAAGTGTGGGAAAACAAAAAAGGTTAAAAGGATAATTACCATGATACGGTTTTTAATTAAAATATAAAAAACACAAATAATCTTTACGGTGAGAACATATTTAATCATTACGGTGAGACAGAGAATGAATGTTATGATGAGACGGTAACACGGTGAGATTGTAAACATGAACTTCACTGTGAGACAGTAAACATGAACATTATAGTGAGACAGTAAGACAGTTATCATTAAGAACTAATTGTGAGACTATAATTATGAAACAATAAGATATAAAATAGTAAGACATTTACATAAGATTTATCATTCTTAAATCATGTATGATGTAGTCTATTCTCTAAGAATTTAATGGTTTATTGAATATATCAGCATGATGATATTCTGTACCAATGACTTCCAAAGTGATATCACCTTTTTTATAGTGATCTCTTAAAAAGTGAGGTCTTAAATCAATATGATTTTTCCTAGAAAGTGAAACTGGATTTTTTATGATGTTAATAGAACTTGTGTTGTCACATTTTATAGGTACATGCCTGAATTGATATCCATAATATAGTAATTTATGTTTCATCCCCAAAATTATTTTACAGCAACTTCCAGCAGCTATCTATTTAGCTTCTATATCATATAAAGCAATAAAATTTTGTTTCTTACTACACCATGATACTAGTGACTTGCCTAAAAAGTGACATGTTCCATAGGTTCTTTTTCTATCTAACTTACAGCCACCGAAGCCAACATTAGAATAGCTCACTAATTCAAATGATTGTCCTCTAGGATAGAACAATCCTAGATTGGGTGTATGCTTGACATATTTGAAAATTATCTTTAAAACATTTAAATGAGATTCCTTAGGATTTTATTGAAAATGAGCACACATACACACACTAAACATAAATTCAGGTCGACTAGAAGTCAAGTAGAGTAAACTTCCAATCATTCTTCTATAAGTGTTCTGATCAACAGATTTTCAATCTTCATCGTGATCCAACTTACTAGTGGTACTCATGGGAGTGTTACTACTTTTAGTGTTATCCAATCCAAAACGTTTTAGAAGATCTCTAGTATATTTACTTTCTGTTAAAATAATTCCATCATTATTTTTCATGACTTGAAATCCAAGAAAGAATTTTAGTTCACCCATTAAACTCATTTCAAATTTGTTTTGAATCATTTCAGAAAAATCAACACATAAATAATTTTTTGAAGATCAAAAAATAATGACATCTACATAGATTTGATCAAATAAAACATCATTAGAAATTAATTTTATAAAAAGCGTAAGATCATAAATTTCATTTGTAAAACCTTTTTAAATAAGAAAAGTACTTAATCTATCATATCAGGCTCTTAGAGCTTATTTTAAACCATATAAAGCCTTGGATAATTTAAAAATATGATTTGGAAAATGAGGGTTTGTAAATCCAGGGGTTGTTCAACAAATACATCCTCAGCAATATACCCATTTAATAATGCACTCTTAACATCCATTTGATATAGTTTGGAATTCAGATGTGCAACATAAGCAATCATGATTCTGATGGCTTCAAGTCTAGCTACTAGTGAAAAAGTCTCCTCATAGTCAATTCCTACTTATTCACTATAGCCTTATGTAACCAATCTAGCCTTATTTCTAATATGTGTCCAGCTTCATCTACCTTATTTCTAAACACCTATTTAGTTCCTATGGTGAATATGTGCTTAGGTCTTTCAAAAGTTTCCAAACTTTGATCCTTTCAAACTAATTAAGTTATTCTTGCATAGCCATCACCCAAAATTCATCATTGATAGCATCATTAATGTTTTTTGGATCATATTGTGAAAAGAAGACTTGATGTTCAACCTGATTTCTAAGTGAAGCTCTAGTTTGAGTTCATTTGTCTAGGTCTCCTACAATAGCATCTAAAGGATGGTTCTTAAGATTTCAAATAGTTCTAGAAAAGAAGGGACTAGTAATTTTAGTTTCATCGATAGGTCTGGTTTCATTGTGACTAGATTTTAGGGAATTTGAAGAACTATAAGTTTTCACATATTCATTCACAGTAGTGTTTGAGGATTTCGAATTGATGTTCAGATTTGATACATCATCCTCCAGGTTTTCTAGAGAGGTTTTAGGCTCATGTGGATCTGTTTCATCAAATTTGACATGGAAAAATTATTCCACACATTTAGTTCTTTTATTGAACACTCTATATGCTTTACTAGACATGGAATATCCTAAAAAGATAACTGCATCACTCTTTGATGAATGTTTTTCAAGATTGTCCTTATTATTATGAATATAGACTTTACAGCCAAAAACATTGAAGTAGTTAACTTTGGGTTTTCTATTGTTCCATAACTCATAAGGAGTCCTCTTATGAATGGTTCTAATTAACACTCTATTGATTATGTAGCATGTTGTATTGATAGATTCAGCCGAAAAATAAATAAGTAGGTCATATTTACTAAGCATTTTTCTAGCTATCTCTTGCAGGGTTCTATTTCTTCTTTCTTCAACTCCATTTTGTTGAGGTGTTCTAGGGGAAGAGAAATTGTGATTATAACCATTTTGTGAGAAAAAGGATTCAAACTCCTGATTTTCAAACTCATGGCCATGACCACTTCTTAAGTATTTAATTCTAAGTCCACTAATATTTCTTATAGACTTGGCATATTTAGTGAAATAAGAGCAGTATTTGCTTTTGTGAGCCAGAAAGAATGTCCAAGTATATATAGAAAACTCATCTATAAGAACATAAACATAGTGCTTCCCATTTAAGCTAGAAACTATAGATGGTCCAAATAAATCCATGTGAACCAGTTCGGGAGGTTGAGAAGTTGACACTTCTTTCTTTGGTTTGAAGGAAACTTTGTGTTGTTTTCCCTTTTGACAGGGATTACACACTTTTTCATTTGGAAACTCAAGTTTGGGTAATTCTTTAACTAAGATTTTCTAGTTATCTTTCCAAGGGAGTGAATATTACAGTTTCCTAGTCTCCTATGACAGATCCTAGACTCTTTATGAAATACACATTAACATGAAGAATTTTGAGAAGCTAAGAAATCTATGTTAAAAGAGTAATCATTTTAATTTCTTAAAGGAGAAAACACTAATGTATCTTTAGAATTAATGATAATTCAAGCATCATTTTCAAATCTAACATGAAATCCATAATCACATTATTGTGAGATACAATGAAAATTATATTTTAATCCATCATAAAATAGTACTTTATAAATTAAAACTGAGTTGGAGTTTCCGATTTGGAAGAGGCCAATAATCTTTCCTTTGGCATTGTCACCAAACGTGACATGTCCTCCATCGATTTTTATTAGATTCTTGAAGCATGAGTAGTCTCATGTCATGTCCCATGAACATCCACTGTCCAAGTACCATACACTTTTACAGGAACTCTTTAAGTAGCTTTCCTACAAAAAGATTAAGCAAAAACAGATTTTGGTACCCAAACTTGTTTGGGTTCAGTAATATTAGTAATAAGTTCTTTGGGAACCCATATTTGCCTCATAGGTTTCCTATAAGAATTAAGTAAATTATTTTAAAAAAACTCTATTCGGTCCAAAAAAAACTTGAAACAGTATAATATGTATCATTAGTCGATATGTGTCTAAAAATGGGAGTAAAACTATATGTCCTAGATCTTGAAACAAAATTTGTTCTACCAAGATTTCTTTTGTCAGTGTTGTATTTAGGGTAAAAAATTTTTCCTATAATTTGAGTAAGGTTATTCTTCTCATTGGTAAAATTTTCAAGGTCATTATTCAATTTCTCATTAGATATTTTTAATTCATTGTTTTCTTTGAGAAGTTGAGCATTTTTCTCTTTTTCAGTTATGAGTTTGGATTTAGCAGTCGCAATGAGAGCATGTTGTTTATTCAATGATTTATATTTTTCTTATAGTTCATTGCATGTTTCCTCAAGAATGATACAGTATTCAAACATATCTCCATTAGTTATATTTCCAGAGTCACACTCATCTCTAGAACAGTATGAATTGCGTACAGGTAAATCCAGTGTTACCTGAGATGTGTTTGTCATAAAACACATATTGGCTTTGTTTTCCTGTTCATCATGTGATGTTTCTGAGTCGCTTAAACTACCCTCAGAAGCACTCCAGGTTGATTTCATGGCCTTTTTATACTTCTTGTCCTTATCCTCGTATCTCTTTTTGTACTTGAGCATTGGATATTCATCCTTGATATGTCCTTTCTTCTTATATTCATAGCAGACAATTTCATCATCCTTGTCACTTCTTTTCCAATCCTTCTTACAATTTTTGTTTTGGTCATATTTTCCCTTGAAGTCAGGTTTTCTGAAAAAGTTACTCTTCTTGTAAAATCTTTTAAATCTTCTGACTAATTGAGCTATCTCCACGTCACTGTCAGATGATGATTGTTCACTGGTGGAGCTTTCTACATAAGCTTCCAGTTTCCCTTTGTCTTTGTGTTTATAGGTGGTGGTCTTGAATGCAATAGATTTTCCCTTTGGTTCATCCTACTCTTCCTTGTTGACTTTCGGTTCTTCTTCATACATAATCAATTTCACAATGATTACTTTTATAGGTAGCCTATTGATGTCGCATGATTCTCTAATAGAGACAGAGGTTCCCCTCCATCTGTCAGGTAGAAATCTGAGGATTCTCATGATTTGTTCCTTGGTAGTGACTTCTCTTCCAAGCGAGAACATTATGTTGAAAATCTCATTGTACCTAATATACATGTAAGAAATAGTCTCATTAGGTTTTATTTTGAAATTATAATATTTGATAGTATAAGTATTAAGTCTCATTTACTTTACACTAGATGTTCTTTCATTTGAGACAGACAGGGTATCCCAAATTTCATGGGCAGTTTAGAAATTCTATTAAATTTCTCATTTCCAAAAGAGCAGTATAAAGAATTCATAGCTTTGAAATTATTTTTGTTGGTAGTTTTGGTAGGTTTATCCCATGTGATTCTATCAGTATCAGAAATATTATATTCATCTATAATGGAAGACCAAATTTAAAAACTCATACTCTCTAACTTCATTTTTATTTTAAATTTCAATTGAGCATAGTTGGTTCTATTAAATAATGGAGGTATGTTGGTTGAATCACCTTCGAATATGTTATCCATAATAAATTATTACTTTAAAAGAGATAGAAACTTATAATTAACAGAAATTTACATGTCTTTAAGGTTCAACTACAATCACAGTTTAATAAGATTAAACAGAGTCCTAATAAACAACCTCTAATACCAAATGTTGGTCGGAGAAGATTACTTAATAGGGGAGGGGTGAATTAAGTAACTATAAAAATTTCTATAAAAAAGTATTTTCCCCAAAAATTAGATACAGCCCAGTTAATCAAGGTTATACTGTTATAAGAGATTGACAATTTAAATAACTTATCATAAGATTTATTAATTCTTAGTAATCTTAATGTTAGTTATTAAAGTTACTTTTGAATTTATTCTACTTACACAAGACAATAATAACTTATTTCCAAGACTAACTATAAAAGTGAATTTAGTGATTTCTAAGTTATATATAAAATCATTAAAATATAGAAAACTAAAGTAAGTGGCACAACAGATATGAAACAAGTTGTTCAGTCTCTAGCTAAGACCTAATCCACTGCACTTGGTGATCACCTGCCACCAAGCAGTTTATATAAATAAACTTTGATCCACACCCTGGATCAGGGTTACCAATAGTACACAATACTGTCTAGGACAAACAGGGACCTCTTCCATAGTTCTTCGTGGGTATAGATGACTCGGCCACACAGGGACATCTTCTACACTTATCTATGGGTATACACAAGAGTAAAAGATAGTTTGAGTAAGGATATGTTGTATCCTTCAGTTTGATGCAAGAGACAGAGTGTATTATTATATAGATACTCACTTTGCTCGAAATTTATTAAAAAGATATACAACAGATCAGAAGTATTGAGATAGGTTTAGAAGTGCTCTAAGTGTTAGTCTCTACAGCTCTGGACTTCTGATAAGAAGTAGATGTAGAACTTGAGTCCTCATCTGGAAAATAGAGTTTCATAAGACAACAAGATTGGCATGTGTTCTTCACGATTTTAGACAGTGAATGATGTTCTTGGGATTATAATATGCTTCATGTAATTGAGTTGTATGAAATAATCTTTTCTTCAAAAAATTTCTCTAAGTTTGTTCTTCGTTGTTGTTCTCTTCCTACAAGATTTTTCACTCTCGCGTAACTTGTTTTTGGGCCGCACTACTCTTTTATCATGGAGTGCATGTGTTGGGGCTGACAGGTTGCATGTGTTCTGCACCTCATACCTCATATTGTTCGATGATATGGCTACAAAGAAACATTAATTATGTCAGTGCATTAAAATCTTCAAATATGACCATTAGAGATTAAATTGAAATAAGATAAAAAAAATATTTGGAAACAGTGTCACATTATGTCATTGAAATGGTGTCTCCTTCACACGGTGTCTGGATTGGTCACGGTTTCTGAATGTCATGATGTCTCTCTGTCACGGTGTCTCGCGATCACGGTGTCTCGTTCACAGTGTCTTGTTCACGGTGTCTTGTTCAAGGTATCTGCTTGTTCATGGTGTCTGCATGTTTATTGTGTCTTCTTGTTCACAGTGTTTTCCTGTTCACGGTGTATGCTTGTTTATAGTGTCTGCTTGTTAATGGTGTCTTCTTGTTCATGGTGTCTTCTTGTTCACGATGTCTGCTTTACTTTTCCAGAAAGACATAACTACTGGCAGACTCATGGTGTCTCAGACTTTTCAAAATAGTTGTATTCAGACTTAAGTAATGAAGATCATAAAATGGATTAGACTTAATCATTTGTCAAAGTAGATATTATAAAAGTAGATCAAGGATGGTATAAATTAATTAAACATAACGTAGATCAATTAAGATTGTGAATGGCTCTTTTTAATTAATGAGAATACTTTAAACAATAATACACATGATTTTATATAATTTATAGGCTTTAACCAGGTTGAATAGGATTTGTGATCATTAAAACATGATTAGTACATGAGGAGTCCAACAAGGGATTTTTATTGAATAGAACTGTGTGTGTGATATGATCTATAAATATGGAGAAACTAAAATGAATAGAAAATAGATACTAAAATATCTATTTCTGAAGAGAGAATAGAACTAACAATTATCAAGTATTAAGTTATCTAAGTTTGATAATTAGTTCATTTTATATATGTTAGTAGTGAGCATGGTCGACCAATATTATTTTAGTTTTGAATATTAGATGTTAAAGATCTTGAATATTTGAACATATTCTATTTCGATCATATGGAAGGAAAAAAAGATGAATATCAGCATCATTTGTGTTTAAAGTAATCAATGTTATTTTTTCATCATTCTCACCCTGTTATTAAACTCTTGTAACTAGTATTGAGACATTATATAGTATTGTGTTATTCTATGAAGTGTGTGATACAATTTCAAATCTATATGATACGCATTATAACCACTTGCATTATACAATGTAAAATTTAGGACTCAGGGTGAATAACGGATCACAACAATTGGTATGTACACACCTAAGGACAAAAACATATAATAATTGATTTTCCCTTATTTTATTTTCTTCTAAATTTAAATCATGTAAGTCCATGAGTGATACTTTATTTTATTAGATTAAAATATATCATAGTGTTTTATTTTATTAGAATAAATTATAAATAAATAAAAATAAGACCACATATTCAAACCCCCCCCCCCCCTCTATAAGGAAACCCATTCCTATGGAACTTTAACTGGTATTAGAGTTTTTTTCCTCTATAATATCAATAAGTTTATTGAAATGGATAATATTGATTATATCAATAATATGGTTTTCCACACTTTCAATTGAAAAAAATATCACAATTAAGAGAATAAGTTTTGGCATTAACTTTTATCTCCTTTTCTATAAGTTAAAGATGCAACAACAATGGCATTTCAACCCATTTAAATAAAAAATATATTTATTTTATTGATAATAGAAATTATTTAGTTAATATAAAATCCTATAATTTTATTCATGTGTATTTATTATAAAAGGTTTAAATAAAAATTTGGGGTTTTAAAATAGCTAAATAAATCTCAGAAAAAATTTTAAGTAGTTATGAAGTAAATGTGAAATTTAAAGAAGCTGATTTGTAATTATAGATAAGTGGATTTAATGATGTGATGATGACTAATAAAGAAAAAAATCATTGACAGCATTATAATAGTTAATTTTTTTCTTAGAAATATCAAAGGCTTTATAGAAAATTTGTATTACTCCAAAATTGATAAAATGTTGACATGATTTTTTTTTCTAGATGGATTTGATCCTAAAATATCCATATTAGAAGATATAGAGGTTTTTTCCCTTGATGAATTTCACAAAATTCTCATTAATTATGAAATGAGAATGATTCATTTATTTAAACATAAAAAAATGAGGAAGTTTATTTTGAGGCCATGATAAATACCAAATTTGAAGATGGAGGATCTTATGATTCAGGTGAATCTAAAAATTAGAAATAAAATGAAGACTACAAGATTGTTATGGATATTATGTCTAAGACATTTTGGAAACAAAAGTACAAATATAAATTCAATATCCCGCCTAAATGATTGAAATGTGGTTTCATGTGGAACTATGTAATCAATTACCAAAATAAGAAAATTATTAAATATATTTCTAATGAAAAATATGAGATACCTAAGAAAAATAATTTGTATTTATGTTCAAGATAAGTGAATAAATTTAGTGGAATAAAGAACAAGTTTTCAGGGAGTAAAATAAGATTTTTAATGACAAAATAAGAATAAGATGGGTCTTTATCAAGTAGTTAACCAAACAATATGCTAGAAAAGAATTCACAAACACAATGGATCATATTGAAAAACATGAAGAATCCTCAAGTGGTGAAGCGGAATAAGGTGAGATCACACATTGAAGTCTAATCATGAAGGATGTCTTGAGAGGAACACTAAACTGAAGAATTAAAAAAAAAATATTAAATAAAGAAGATGGTTAGAACAATTAAAATTTTTAATAACTTCTCAAAAGTTAAATTTAATTCATTAATGATATAGAAAAATCAAGTAAAAATATTATGATAATGAAAAAATCCAAAAATATCTAGATGAGAAATTGAATTTTAAGGATGAAGTGCTAAGAAATACACAATAAAATTATCAAGATGTTTATAATACAATGAATAAGATAATATAATACTTTAACAAAGCTTTTTAAATCCTATTATAATTATCAAATGTTTTCAAAATAGTGAGATCAAAATAGTATGTTAAAAGTTTTCCTACTAAATCTAAAAATAAACTTGTTGTTACTAACAGTGCATGTTCAAATTTAAAATCAAAACATGTTGGGACCAAGAATACTTATGACAAACCCTTTTCAATAAAAAATAGATAAGATTATCTTTAACAATCCATCTTCCAAAACTCAAATTCATGCATAGTATATAAAATATAATCTACAATAATATTCCTAATATAATTATTATTTATATGAAAAATATATATTTTATGGTTACATATGATTTTGTGGAAATTTTAGGCAAAATATTATTTAGGTTGGTATAATATGTCCCTACCTTAGAGTAGGCACGAATCAAGGGGGAGTTACACCATGCAGCTCTATATAGGGAAATTATAGCTGATCAACCATTTGAGTTGTAGAGATAGGTGCTATTAATGAAGTAGATACTGGGGAAGGATAATTTCTAGTTGTAGTTGGGTTTTTTACCATTTGGTTAATGTACTAGTCTTTATTCATCTAGATTTTCGGGTTATGTAATTATATAGGCCTTTAGGTTATGTAACTTTTCACTCTCAACCCATGTTTAAAATATGTATTATTAGAAAATAAAAATATGAAAGTTTCTATTAAGGGAAAGTTACACTAAACAAAGAAGAATCAATTCAAATAATATGAGAGACAGTTCAGGTAATGAGAAATATATAAAGAAGATTCTATCAAATATATCCACTAAGAATATGTTTGACAACATAGAAAACATATGTGGTGGGTTTCTAAAATAGGGTCGTTTTTTCTAAAAAAATTCTAACCATTCTTCATAAAAACACATCATGATTTTATAAATTAAAGGAAATTTAGAAAAATAAATATGAATACTAATCATCATTGTTGAATTTGCGTTGAATATTTCAATATAAATAAGTCATGAATTCTGGATGGTGTGGTTCCTCACATATGATTGGTGACATAAAAATACTGAATAATATCGAAGATCATGATGGGGGAGAAGTAACTTTTGTAAATTACGGTTCTCTGAAAAAAGGGAGTGGGTTCTACTTTGATTGATACCCAAAAGATTAAATCCAAATATATACTATTTTTTAGGGGATTTAAAATAATATTTTAAGTCTGATGTAAGTTTTTGGTGATGTAAATGATGTTATATTAGAGAAATAATCATATTCTATCACAATTATGAAGGATAGTTGGAGAATCACTCAAGGTAAAAGAATAAGTGGAAATATGTTTCAAAATAGTATTCTTATTATTTCATGTTATTTGAGTGCCCAAGATGGAAACAAATTTCTTCATATAAGGCTTTTCCATATTGGTAAAATAATCATGATCAAAATAGTAAAGTATGATGTGGTTAGAGACCTTCCCCAGTTGAAAAGAGAGAGAGATATTGTATGTGAATATTGTCATAAGTAGAAAATGGTTCAAAAACTCAAAAAGGGTAGAGACATTGTCAAATGGGAAAATATATTTCATTCATTCAGATATTCATGGTCTAATTAGACATCATTATTCCAAAATTGAATTTTCTTTCCTTGATTTTATTTATGATTAAAATATAATAACTAATTTCATGTTTATAAAACATTATTCAACATTTTTTCAGATCTTCAAAATCAATAAAAGGCATGTTGTAAAATAACTGTGATTCTATATCAAGATTATGATATTAGATAATGGGAAAAAATAACTCTTATAATTAATTTGGAAAATATCTTCTAAATCACTGAATTAAATACCAATATAGTGAATTACATGCTACCCCAGAAAAAAAAAATTAGAAAAAAGAAAAATTGGGAGTGTTGGTAAGATGGGTAGAACAATGATAGCAAAACACAAGCTCTCTAAATTTATCTGGAGGAAAGATAAATATATTAATGGAAACATAAAGAATTTTTTTTGACTAATTCCTAAGAAAAATACAATACCATATTAAATTTGTTAAAAATAAATCTGATTATTAAATGATTTAAAGTATTTGGAAGTCCTTTTTACATGAAAATAAAAAGCACCAATTTTAGAAAGTTTAAATTGAAATAGAAGTAGGGATATTCATGAGATTATTTTAAAATATTAAAGGCTATAAGTGAAGGAATAAGTGTTAAAAATTGTCCATTACTTTTATGAAAAGATTATTGAGAATCTATGTGAATCGAATTCGAAAAATAAAAAAAATTAAAAAAATTGAGTAGAAAACATGAATATTTCAAGAAAATAAAATGGATAAGAATGTAATAAAGAGTATAATTATGATTATGTTAACTATTATCAAACCAATGATGGATATGAATCTATTAAAAATGATAATATTGGGCATCATATATTGAAGAAGCATGTTGATTCAAAAAATATCATTATAAATCAAGAAGCTTCAGTGTAGAAAAAACGAAGATAAAGTCTTGAAAATCATACTACACTCAGTTCATATATTGAACCAAAAACTATAGTGGGAGAAAAAAACTGTGTGTAATGTATTACTAAAATTTATGAATAATTGAACCATATTGAGAAGAATTAAACTTTAAAACATAAACCAATACCTGAAGGAAAACAATTTGATTCATACTAAATGGATATTTAGAAACAAGTTAAATTATAAATGTGTGGTGTTAAGAAAAAATTTCATATTATTAATCAGATATTATTTATATATTAAAGGCATCAATTTTGGATAGACATTTTCACCAGTGAAAATACTATAGGATATCCTGATATTTCTTACAGTGGAAGAACATGGACACTGCGATGTATATCAAATTGATGTGAAGTATAAATTTTTTAATAGTAATCTATAAGAAGTCGTTTTAATTAAAAAACCTAAAGGATGTAATGTATCCAGATATGTTATCATGGTATGTAGGCTAAAGAATAATTTTTATGGTTTCAAACCTATCCCTAGATCCTGCTACTCTAAATTGGATTGTTTCTTGAAAAAAATGATGTTTATTAAAGGGAAGTTAGATGGTAATAATTATGTACTTTAATTATAATTTTTTATTTGAATGATATTATATTTTTGGGTGATAAAAAATAATCCTCTGAGGAATGTTTAAATGAAATGAAAATTCACTTTGATATGTCAATTTTTGGGTAGTTTGATCTACTTTTTGGGGTTGCAGTTTAGAAAAAGAGATTACCACATCTTCGTATCCCACAAAAATATTCAAGATAATTTTTTAAGATATTAAGTATGGAAGATTCTAAATAAGATTCAACGCCCATATAAATTGGAACTAAACTAAGACAACATGAAACTATAAGTAGTTTAAATGAAAAATATTTTGGAAAGATCATTCCAAGAATATTTTTCCAATGGTGTCAAGGATAGATGTAGTGTTTGTAGTGATTGTTTGTGTAAGTTATTATAGTGATCTTAATGAGTCTTATAGGCTATCATATAAAAGGATTCTAAAATATTTATAATTCACATTGAATCATGGTCTATTATACATATTAATGGAAAAAATTAATCTATTCGGTTTCAGAGATGTGGACTGTCTATTAGACCACACGAATAGATAATACACCTAAAGTGGAACCTTTTTTTAGGTGAATGTTTTATAAGATAAAATATCAATAAGCATACTTCAGTTTATTTGAACATAGCTTATAGTGGAATATATTTTATAAACTCATGCTTGAACACAGATGTTTTGAATGAGAGTTCAATTATAATTTCTAAAAGTAGAAGTTAAAAATCCACCAAGTAAATGTAAGGATAATCATAATAAAATTGATCTATCCGAAAATTTGTTTCGGCGCTCAAGATCAAAAAAGATTGATATAATATATCAATTCATCAATGAAAGAGTGGAAAATTGAGACATAAAATTGGAATATGTTTCCACCAAAGATGAAATTGAAAATGTATTCAGAAAATAAGCTTTAAAAGAGTGGTTTTATGAATTATGGATGAAACTTATTGTTTATCCTTACCCTCCCACTTGTGGATGTGTGGGATGTGAACCCCCACAATGCTTTGGATTATTTTTTCAAAAGGGGATATATTTTTTGATCTTATTCTTCAAGAGTGATACATAAAATATTTTATTTATATATTAATCTAGTTCTGTAGATATTGAAAACAGGGGGAAATCGAAGAATGAATTGTGAGGTATAACATTGAAGTCACTCATCCAAATTATATTTTCACTATGAGATAATGTTCTCTCAAAAAAATCTTTATGTGATAGTGTTACTCTTTTCACTTGAGAAGGATTATTATTTGATGATTTCATTTTAGTATTTTCATTTCATAAAAAGAGTTGAGTGGAGTTAAGAAACCTAAATTGATTTGGCAATAAATCCAAGGGGGATTAAAATACCCAAAAGAATTGATGAATGATTTTATTTATTGTCAACCAAGTGTACTAATCATTGAAATATTGGGATAATTTCTTGGAATTTTTTTATAAATCATTTTAAGTGAAATGAGGTGGTTAATGTAGTTATTTGAATGTTGGAGTTAAGTTTTATAATTTTATGTTGTTTGAAATCTACCTCATTATTTATTACATAATAGGTTTCTTATAGAATTGTAGCTAAAAATGTAAAAGTAAATGATCTTCCATATATATGTATGATCTTATCTAGATCATATGTATGTTTTTTCTAGGGTAAAGTTTGATGTTTTTAGAAATGAATTTGATAAGTAATATATACTTGAGAATTGGAGAATTGGAAAAGGTATAAAATTTGTGACTAGATTCGATGATGCATTAAAAGTGGTTTCGGAGATAAGGAAGAATATTTAAAATGCATGGATGATACATTAGATGGATATTGATATGGAAGATGTTGAGATATTTTATCAATTGTTTTGGAGTGATATGGAATATTTTTTATGAGATGTTTAAAATTGTTACCATAGGATGATAAAATGTAGCAAAGAAAAGTATCATGTGATCATATATAAGATGTTTGGGTTTATATGTAAGATGTTAATGTTTTTTCTTATATAATTTAGAAAACTAATAAATCATATACTAAAAATAATATGTTCATTATGGTATATTAAAAAAATTTCCTTTCAATATAATAGATAAGAAATAGCATTTATTATATATAATCTAATACTTCAAAAAAATTAAAGGCTTTTAGATATTTTAAATGGGATGATGCTGTGTTTTTTATTAAGATCAAAATTCAGATATTGTTGGTTATGTTGTAATTCAGTCGATGTATGAAAAATGATATCTTTTGATGACATGTGTCATGACACAAATTGAATTGATTGAGATACCAGTCGAAGGTGGATCAGATAAATGATGGATGGAAATATCTACTCAAACATTAAAGAATTATCAAATGTAATTATTTGTAAACTACTTTTTTAGTGATTAATACTGAAGAAAAAATATAATATTTCATTTATCAGTTGAAATTTAGAAGAAGGGTAATTATTGAATTGAGAATAAGAGTAGGGGGACAGACCCACATGAATCATTATTTAAGTAAATGTGTAGAGGATCGTGTTGCACAAATCTATTTATATAATATTATAGAATGTGTGATTATAATGAATTTTATGAATTTAATTATTCTAGTTTTATTCATATATGACTAATTAATGGTGAAAAATGAAAATAACTATGTATACACCAAGACTAAGAAATATTAACTAATTAATAATAGTATAAAATAGAGACTCAAGTCGGGATTTCTAATGTGTATAGAGAACTTGTAGATCTTGAGTATTTCATTATCTAAGTTTGATATGCATATCACTATAGATATAATGGTAATGTGTAAGTCCATTTGATCTGATTTCAACATTGATTATAATATATTTAATATCTTGAAGATTTGAGCATATTTTATTCTGATAATATTTAAATATTAAATAAGAAGAACATAATCATCTATTATTCGAGAAATAAATTATTTGTGTGATCTTTCGCACCCTATTCTGAAACTCTTGTAACTTGTATCGATATTTTTTAAAGAACAGTGGATGTTGTGTGTGTGTGATGCATTATGGGATTGAGAGGATACACATTGTAACCACTTGTGTTATATAGTGGAAAATATTTTACTTTAGTTGAATAACTAATCATAGAAAAGAGTAGGTACTCACCTTGGGACCAAACCAGGTAAAAATTTATTATACCCTAAGTTATTTTCATTTAAATATAAATTGAGTAAGGATGTGAGTTTTACTTGATTGGATAAGATTATAATGGATCATAGAGGTTTATTTTGAAAGTAGAAATTGTAAAAAAACATTATTGATTCAACCCCCCTTCTCAGTGGTAAAACTCATTTATGGTGAAACTCAAAACACATTGTATATGGAATTGTATCTCTATAGAAGAACTAACTAATATTACATGGTACTAATCCTCAAAAACATCAAATATCCCCAAGAACCTAGGTTCCAAATTTCCTTTCCTCAGAATATAATGTCTCCCAAATGTGTAAACACTTGTAAGAAAATCGATACTGCTACCTTGAACTCAAGGGGATGAAAACACCATTTTCCATATGAACATTTCTTGCTCTAAGTAGTCAAAACCCTCTTCTAGATCAACTATATATACTCTGATAACTTCTGAATAAGACACATTTCTATAATCTCTAACTCCCCTAACTTTATCTTGTATAAAGGTGGGTAACATAACTTACTATGAAAGGGATCAAAATGTGACAAATGAATTCCCACATGATAAATATTGTTATAGGTGAACTTGAATTAGAAGATATAGTCTCCCATGAACCATATAAATCTAGGACACATTCTCATAGAAGGTCCTATAGAATCCAGATATTATGATCAGACATCCTATGGGTGTAAGGATAGAATGTTGTGTTTTAATGAACCTAAATATAATGTTCTTTCTATAATTCCTTCTAGAAGTGAAACATAAATCAAGTGTCCCAATTAAAAAACAATAATACTTAACACATTGTGAATATATATTATCTCCTAGACATATACCCGAACATAATCAGCAACAGAGTGTATCTCCCTGGTTGGTGGTATGTGTACAACCTTGTTCAACTGATCCACAATCAACGATACTACATCGCTTCTATAAGATAACCTCAATAGCCTGATCACAAAACCCATTGCCAAATATTATCATTTCCACACAAGAATAAGTGATTACTAAGGAATACTAATAGGTCAGTGGTTCTAAAACATCACTTACAGACAAATAGAGAATCGTATGAAAAACCACGCTATGTATTAATTCATATTAGGCCACCAATACTATCCTTAAATGTCATGAAACATATTAGTAGCTCTTAGGTGAAGAATCCATCTCGTGGAATGTGAATCCTACAACATATCTGCATGAATTCTCACCATAAATACCAAAAAAAACGTGAACATAAGAGATCTTATCAATATTAAGGGACCAATTATGTAGAGGATCCCCATAAAATATGTTGTCCCTCATCACCAAGAAATATGATCCAAATAAATTACTCTCATTCAAACTCTATAAGAGTGAGGATATAAAATCCATGGAATAAGGGTAATTTTTCCATTATATTCATAAAATTGGGATGCATCTTCAGGAATAGGCTCATTCACTGTCACTCATTACAAGTCTCATGCAATGCTTGTGCCTAAGTCTATATACTAATGGAATCATCCATAATATTCCCTTTTCAAGGGGTATATTACATATTTTGTTCAAATGAATACAAATACTTGACCCAATTTCTTTTTAAAAGTTGTATATCACACTAAGAAAATATATATTTTGGGATATGTGGTCAGTATAAAACACAAAACTCTCAACCAAAAGGAAGAGACACTGATATCTCAATCTGTGCACTCATACAACAAAATCTAAATCTTGAGTTTGATAATTCTACTTCTTCATACTCAAATTCCAAGATCCATATTGAAAAAAATGATCATATTATATTATCTTGGATCCTATATCAATACTTGACTCATCAGAATAAAGGGTATTCTACTTACCTAGCTTGTGTAAGGTCAAAATCAGCATAGATAATAATCATCCCTTCAGTTCCTGGAAGTATCTATCAAACTAATAAAACCACATAAACTTCACCCCCTTATTTTTTAGGATAAATCCTCATAAAAATATAGGTGAACCATAAAAGAGTGGGAAACAAGTTTTATTAGGGAGATCAAGGGGTTTAGAAGGACCTGTTATACGAAGAAGGAAAACGAAAGGGGTTCCCCTGTTAATCCAGCAATCCCAATATTAGGATGATAGCGATGGTTTTTACTAATATTTTATAATATATTGGACACTATAAAATAGTGGAAAGGGTTCATTGATAGTTTAAGGAACTTATGGAATTATGTTTTCTCATGTTCCTTATATTGTATAAGTGTTTAACACTTGTTTATTTTTTACATGTCTGATATATAAATTAGTGTTAATTGTGGAGAGATCTATAGATATATTGAACATAAATATATATTTGGGGAATCATAATGGTCCAAAAACGCAGTGCACAACATATACTATCATATTGGGAATTCAAAGGAATATATAGTGCTTATTATTTTATATCAACCTTTAATATGATCCTTGATATAAATTAGCTCATTTAGTTTCAAGTGCATATCTATTTTTATCAGTAGTGGGTAACATTCATCTCCCCCATGGGTGTATCATTTATATTTATTGAGGAATGGGATCTATAAAAATAAATATAGGGGGAATATAGAATAGATTGAGTCCATTACTACCAATATGTATATTTTAATTTGAAGTTTCATTAGAGTGACATAAAAATAGTTTACCCTTAGTCATAGACTACTTATAAGAAATTTTTATAATGATTTTTTTGAGATCAAATATTATTAAATAAATTTATTTCATAATTAGTATCTTACTAAGGATGGATCCAATTTATATCACCCTATAAAATTTATTTTTTTAGATAATTGAAATTTAAAAATACAATTATATGAAATTGAAGTAAGTGGAACCACATGGCCAAGTACTTTTCTATGAGATGATTTAGTTTAATTTGATTTTTTTTAACTAAATTTTTTATTATGAATTTCATACCAGAAGTTGAATCAAAATATATAGAAAAAAATATAATTTTTTTAAATGATGGCTTGTTTTATCAAATACAGGGATACAATTGTTTTTATAGATAAAATGATTCTTGAGCTACCAACAATTGATAGTGTGAGTAGATTATGATCTAAAGATGGGTTTCTATATTTCATATGGTTAATTTAAAATTTTATTGATGTATCTTGGGTTGATGAACACATTAATGGTATTTATGGATATGATGATATAAATTTTCAACTAATTCTTGGATTTATTTTCCATGGTTTTCATTGATGACATTATCAAATATGTTTAAACATAATAATAGTATGAGGATTACTTAGAAAAAGTTATTCATATGTTTCAAGATAACTATATTTATGTAAATCTCTCTAATTAACATTTATTAATATCATAGGTAAAGTTATCAGGACTTGTGGTTTAAAAAATGGTATCTCAAAGTATCTAACGATACTAGAGTTGGTGATTTCATGGGAAATTTCTAAGAATGATTTTGAGATTTAATTATTCTTAGGTATTTTAAGATTTTATTAACACTTTAATTAAAGAATTTTTATGTTTATCCGAAATTATAACTACATTGACATGAAAAGGGTATTTTTTGTAGGTTGACCAGTATGTGGTAGTGTTTGAAGAGTTGAATAAAATAATCACTATGAAATTGATCCTAAGGTTTATTGAACCATGAAAGAGTTATGTAGTTTATTTTAATTACTTGGGTATTGATTTTGGACACACTATAATCATGGATGAATGATTAGTGGTTTATGGGTTTTGATAGTTAAGGTACCATGAGAATAATTACTCAACCTATAATATTATGTTGGAGGTGAACAGGTATAAATTAAAGTTTTTCCACCAGAACCTAATTGTAGGAAAACAATTTGTGCATTCGGAAAATAAAATCCTTTTTTATATATTTTGAAAATTATAATTAAACTTTTAGTAAAGGAGATATATTGGGTATATAAAATAATTTTATTCCAATTCTACCAATTTTTCAGGGGAGGGTAACAAAATGGAATATGAACTTAGTAAAATATCAAGTTCACTTATAGTTAATGAATCAAAGGATCAATGGATTTGATGTGTTAATTATATAAGACACATTTAAAACTAATTATGGGTCATATAAGGATGTTATTATCATATATGACAATTAAATATTCTCTTATAAGGATGGTAAGGGATGATAATATCTATGATTGTGATTATATGGTTATTCAAAAGTTAATTGACGGTGGATAACATATAGAAGGATTGAAATGGGATTAAAACTCATTTATTTACATTATATAATTTTATTTATTTAAATCCACATATTACAAGTCTTCAAGGGGTACTACCACTCCTCTAGATGATTAATTCACCGTAATAGCACTATGATATATTATTATATTTGATACCAATTATATTTTTTAGGAATGAAGTGTGCTATGGAAGGGTTGGTATTATGATTTTTAACTTGTTATTAAATAATGAATGTTCACTAGATACTTTCATGGTTTTTTAGAGTAATGCCCCTTTTTAGAATTATGTTGGTTTTAATTTTAATACATAAATTGAAGATTATTAGGTGAGTTTGGGAGGGATTTATTATCATTTGGTTTTAAGTAGTTGGATTTTCATTTAGATTTATTTTAGAGTTTATAAATTCCTAAAATGATATTGATGGTTGATTTTTTATAATAATAAAGTTTTGTTGAAGTTGAGAGGTGAAATTATATAGAAAATGATGGTTTTGGTAGTTAAAATTTTAGAAAAATTTTTTTTGTTAACCATTCCTACTAAATTTAATAATCTTAAATAATTGGGTAAAAATCATACATAATTATTAAAAATAGTTTGTAAATCATGCTATAAATCCATGTGATCATTAGAACCACTTTTTTATATCATTATTTTCTCCCCTCTATCTTTTTTTTCTTTGTCCTTATTCTCCCATGGGTATGTGTAACCCCTATCTCTACTTTCATTATATTTGTATCCATAAGAGGATAGATATTGAGCATTATTTTTATGAATATAAGCTATGTTCTTCAATTTATTAATCTATACTCTTCAACTTCCTTGTACATTATTTGGTTTTTATGATTTAGTGATTCTTATGAATTTCACTAAAGGGTTTCATTGAAGTATAATAAAATCCTTCTTATTCATAGGATTTTTTTCTCAGGATGGTAAGAGAATGATATAACAAGGTGAACACACATTGTTTTTTATCTTTTCGGGAATATTCACACTACTGGATAAATATTTCATTTATTTAAGTTTGTTTGAGATTTTTTTTTAAATTATTGTTTATGGTTTTGGGTATTTTTGTATAGGTGATGTTGTATGTTTATTTTTAATTTTTTTAATGTCTGTATATGATTTCAGGATAAGGTTTGATGTTGGTGAACTTACTCTAATTAAGTTTTTTTGATAAATATGAGACAAAAGGGTTTTTTTACTTATTAAAATATTATTATTAAATTATATCAATATTTCCCGTGTTTCATTTTAGAGTTCCATGAAATGAAAGGTGCCAAATATAAATAAAATTTAATTAATTTATCATAAAAAAGTTAAATAATTGATTTTGGGGATCAATTAATTGACCAATTATTCCCAGATATTAATTTTGAATTATATGATTTATCTTATGAGATAGTCTGTTATTATTTTAATGTATAAATTAAATTGATACTTTATAAATGGTTTTAGATGTGTATTTTCCAAATGGTTTAAAAGGTAATTTTGGTGGTTTGGTTCAGAATTCTTAAATAATTTTATGTTTGGATTTACATTTAAGTTATTTGAATTGTTTTGTTAAAATATAGTTTCATTGTTTTCCAATTGGGTTGATTTTATAAATTATAGTTTAAAAAAATAGTTTGATAAAAAAATAATAAATAAATATTAAATTTAATTTAATTTAAGGAATTTATAAGTTTAAAATTTTCAACCATTATTTTTTTTAAACTAGTAAATTTCATAATGATTAGATAAAATCTTTGGTTTCTTAGTGGATTTAAAAAATTGATTTCAACGTCTATTAGGTGAGTTAGTTTTACTAATTTCATTTAATTGAGAAATTATTATTATGAAAGGTTTTAAAATATTATAATTTAATGAAACGGAAATGTTCATTTTTCTTTAAAAGAGATTGTGAATTTAGTTTAGTTTTTTTAATTGTAAAGTGGAGATTGTGGTTCTAAAAGTCGATCATTTTTTTCTTAAAAGTGAATTTTCCATAAGAACATTATTGGTTTGAACTCACTTGGGAGTTATAATGTTTTTTAATTTTGGTTTTTTGGAAGCTTATATTTTTTAAAAGTTATATACTTGTTTAATTTAAGTGTATTGAGGAGTTAGAAGGTTGTAAAAGAAGTTTCGTAAAATAACTACGAAAATTATCCATTTTATAAGAATTTAAATCATGGAATAGTTTTTAGAGTAATTGGAAAGTTTAGTTCCATGGTTCTTAGAAACCTTGTAGGTTTTAAATTTTTTTACCAATGATATCTAATAGTTTTGTATCATGATTTGAAAACCATGATACTGATTATCAAGCACCCTATTTTCTTGTTTTTTGGATTATTTATATTCCTATACTCTTGGATATTTATAATCTACTTCCCTAGGATTTTGAGAGAATTTATAAAGGTAATGTTATTTCATTGGTAAATTTTTAAATCGTAGGTTTTCTTATTCTTGGGTAGAGCCCATTTAGGATCTTGGATTTAAGAATCATGTGTGATATAGGTTAGTCCTATGTTTTAAAGAGAAATTCCATTGGTTATGACGAAAGTAATGTTTTTCCTTAACGAGGTGACTAAATATATTATGTTTAAACTAATTCAAATCCATTAATTTAATTGGTGGATTTTATCTTGTATACAATTGGTTTCCCAAGATAGTTTAGCATGGGTTAATAAGAGAGTTACTCAGTTATATGATTATGGAATTTATCACATAAGATTTTTGGTGACCCCATAGAGAATAAGTGGGAGGTTAATGATATCATCATGTTATTTACCTATTTTATTTCATGTGTCTTTGTAGATAATAAATGAGAGTCTGGTGATATGGTTTTATCCCCCATGTTAATTTTTTTTATTGAGAGCCAATTTTATGGAAAAATTGAGAAACTAACAAGTCAACAACACATCATGAAAAAAGTTAGAATACATAACTATTGATGATCAACTTGAAAATATTGGATGTGATTACCCTTGATAATTTCCAAGATAAGTCATTTACCTTTTTATCTGGATCATCATTGATGATCACTTCGAAATGAGAGGACAACTTTTCCAAAGCTTGTAAGAACTCCTCCACAATAATTATCCTTTAATTGAATTATATGGTCAAAATTAAGTATTTTTTGTTGAACCAAGTTGCCTGATCTATGCTTACATCCACTTGAATAGGTATTACATCCATCTTATCCACATCCTCATATGAGGCCAGAATGATTAGAACCATGTCCATCATCTCTTCCTCAGAGTAAATAACAAGGTTCCATGAATTTTATACAGCCTCTTCAACTACAAAATCCTCCCCTCCTACTACTAAAAGCTTTCCCTTCCTGATCGCCTAAGGGTCCAACAATCCACTCTCCTGCTTCTCTACTTCATAAGTATAATATTGACTAACCTCTTAAGTAGTCCATATAGGGGTCTTACCAGAAACTGATTCCCCTTCCTTTTTCAAGGAAGGAACCCCCGAAATAGCCTCTATGTCATTTCACTTATCCTTGATTTCCAATCTAGTTACTATAGTCTTTGGAGTTCCTGAATTGTCTTTGAACGGTCTTAACTCCCCCTAGGAGCCAAAAAGTTTTTGGTTTGTAGGTTTCCTTGTTTCCCTTTCCTTGAATCGGATCGAACCAGTGCCTCTTTCTCATAGTCTTCACTAGTCCGAGAGACCCCATCTTGATCACTTGAGACCCCACATTGTTCACTCGATTCCTACTCTTTTGAGTGTCTAATCTAGGCCTGCATACGTTTCCAGCTAGGAATGACAGTATTCCATTCTTTTGTGATCCTCATTTTCTTTACATGTCTTATCCAACAATGAGAATTGATTGTGCACGACAATCATCTTTGTACCCATGTGAATATGGGGCACCTGTCGGCTCAGGGACATTGGTTCATTCACATTAGGGACCTAATACTATTTTATCACCCAAATATTGGTCTGAGAATCAGCACCTCCATGTTACGAGGGTTGATCAATCACTTGGCCACCCCTTCCAACCTTAACTGACTCATAAAAAGATGAAGAAGACAAATGACATCCACCTATCTGAACTGATAATCATTTACCACAACCAACACCTCCTTCTGCCAAATATTCCTTAATAGATTATACCTACAAATCCAAAATCAGCAAAGATGCATCATGAAGCTTCCCTATATCCTCTTTTCCACATGAAGGAGTAAAATTTGAATCCGCAACAGGTTATTTCACCTCATATCCAATTTAAGATCATGCTTCAGCCTAGAAAACAGTTCACTGACCTTCGGTTCAGGAGGTGGCATGCATACAAGTTTCTATAGAACTGGTTCACCATTGGAAGGAACAGATTATGTGATATTCTCCTTCATACCATAGGGCCTCCCATTCTTATCGTGATGACAAAGAGAATCCCCATAACCCAACCGATGACACACCGAGGAGTGATTAACCCAGGATTCAAAAACAATAGCTTGCATGCATCAACACTCCTCACCAACTCTGTTCCAAACCGACTCAATTGGTGGATTTGAGACATCCACCTCAAAACAGATCCTTGGTTTAATTGTGTGGCACACTGAAGAAGTTTGGTTATAAAAATAGGGATATAAACCCACCATATTTCCCAACATTCGAATAATGGCATAGTTTTGAAAAGTAAAGAGAAGCTGAGGGAAAAATACCCATGTCACTATAAGGGATGAATCACAGTTCATATTGAGATCATAAGACTGGAAGAAGAGGACAAATTTACATCTGATGTGCCTATGAGGAGCCCTAGACCACAATCAAATGAGGTCCTCTTCTAAATAAAATATAATCATTAGGTGATATTTATCATGGAGACCCACAACCAAGTGGTCCCATATAATCCCCAATTATCTAATACAAATCAAGAAAAAACATCAACCAAGGATACTCGATGATTAAAACAAGCCAAAAGGTTCTGATTCAGGAGACTCGATGCTCCAGAGAAATCTTAGGTAGAAATCAAGAGCTGAGGATCACCAAAACGCAGAACAAGAACTTTCAGACTTTTAGAGATTTCCAGGAAATCAAGTACGTGATTAGGGTTGGAAAAAGGGGTACAGGGTTTCATCAGATCTAGAGGTGGAAGAGCCAGGACATCCTACCCCCCTTCCACCTCCTGGAAGAGGGTAGTCTTCATCATTCGTCAGCACCGACCAGGGAGGTCATCATCTTCAACCATCATTAGAGATCTCCCACTCCCAAAGCCTACAACTTATGGATCTCAGTGTGATGATTTTATTATATACCACTCTTAAAATTAGTATCCCCATATATAATAATTTTAAGTTTGGTGTCTATGTTTCCTTACATGTTTTTTTATCTTTTTATAAAAAATAGATTGTATTTTATGATGATTTCAACCTCAATATCTCTTAGTGCTTGTATTCTCATTAATAAGAAGTGAGGTTCAAATGGTTATACCTCATTTAGTGTTGGTTTCTTTATAAATTAAAAGTTAAGTAAAGTTGAATTTATGATCCATATATGTGATGAATTGAGGCCATGAAAGGTTTTACTCTATATTACTTTTCCCTCTCTATAAAACATAACATGATCCATCTTTTCTTAATAAGGATTCCATGAATAGAGGTTTTGGTTATCATGTTGGGTAATTGGATGCTTTGGGATTTTTATTTTTCAAAGTTACCTCTATTATTGGTTGTATGCTTAAGCCTGGTGTTTGGGATAAGTGGGAGATATTATATGACAATCCTTGTGTAATATTCTCAATTTATGGTTCAGTATGTGTCCATTAGGGTAGATAAATTTCGTTTACCTTGGAATTTACTTCATTGATGAGGGTGAGCTGGTTATAGAGCATGAAACGGTTTTGAAGGTGTGTGAGTACACATTGGTTTTTTATTATTATTCACACTTATATTTTTATTCAGTTAAATTATTTTACTATTATTATGATTATGATTTGATGTGGGTTCAGTGTTACCCATAGATATTAAACATGAAACCACATTTAACACACCCACTCAAGTGAGATATAAATAAAGGGGAAATCATACTATGTTTATTATGCTCACCCACTACCCATACACATGTTATGGTTTTGGGTGTTCAAGGGTAGACCCTGTTTATTGTGAAGGTGTATGTTGGGGATATTTTTTTGAGTTCTATCCTGGGATGATCAGTTTCATGGTTATAGAAGTATAGCATAAAATTATTGTTTTATTGATTGTTCATGTATTTAATTTTATTTTTCTTATGTAACGACCAATGTGGAATTATTTATTTATTATTATTTTTTTGTAATTACCTATATTTTGTATAAATATATTTATTAATTTACATTTTTTTATCATTTTTTTTATTTTATAATGATACTGTGGGATTCTAACTGGTGGATATCAATTTTATTTATTTTTAGGGTTGTATATCTGATATACAAATAGTCAATATCATATTTTTGAAAAATATCAACATTAATATTTTTAGAATGATTATATATTTCATAGTCTCTACAAGGTATAATTTTAATCCCCTGTCACTTTTTGTGAGTTTTGGTATACAGGAAGGTGTGATTGAGGTCTATGAAGTCTCTGACTCAAGAAAGGTAATTTTTTTCCAGGGAATTAAAAAAATGTATTAGAGTGGTGTTTGGGATTTTGGGATGAGTCAATTAGATGTGGATATAGGTTTTCAAATTATGTAAGGTACATAATTTACATGATTGGACAAAATAGTCGTAATAGAAACCCAAGTTACCATGATCTTACAATATCAAGAGTAGGCACTCAAGGCTGAGTGAGGTGTTGTGCTTTAAATATAAAATATGGTATGTACTTGGACTGAAGTGTCAAGTCATAGGGATTGGGAATAGATATGGTTTCTAAATTGATTAATGAGTCATTTTATTATCATATAAGAGTATATGGATTATGAATATTTGGTTATGGTTTCTTTTTCATGTTAAAAAATGGGACTTCAATCTTGAGGAATTTTGATTTTGTGTTTTGGTTTTGGAAAAAACTTTTTGGGAATAAATTATTTAAGATATTGTATAATTAAAGAAATTTTAAATTTATTTTCTAAGATTCATTCTCTTAAAATGGTAATTAATGTTTGGAAATTTGGTGATTTTTAATAGGATAAAATTTTCTATAATTGAGGAGTTTTCAAAAACCCTAGGAAAATGGATTTCAGGTTTTTGTAATATGAGTAAATGGTGTATTTTAGTTTATAAATTACTGGGGGATTTAATTATAAAATTCTCATGGGATACCCAGATTTTATAAAATTCCCCTATGGTGATTTTGGTTGTGCAAAATATTTTGAAACTTATCTCAAAATGTGAACACTGGATTTTAATTGGAATGTTACTTTTTCAATTTGGTCACATAATAAACCTTTTTAAAGGTTTTTATTTTTTTATTAAGGCTTAGGAATCTATGTTTGAAATTAAATGGGTTTTATTTAGTAGGATATATAATCAATAATTTATACTAAGTGGGTAATTCTATTTGGGATGAGTTATGTAAGGAATCATTAAATGTGTTATTCAATGTAGAATTATATGAGAGGGATAATGGCTTGAAAATTAGGCAAGTTTTGATTTTGGAAGAATTTTTGAACTATTAAGTTATAAATTCATAATAAATTGATACAATCTAATAGGGAGTGAGATTGAGTATAGGATCATATATGGTTGGGTTATCAGTTATAATTTCCATGGATTATCTTTTTTAGAGTGAATATCATTTATGGTGGGGATATTTTAACAACCATTATTTTTTAATTATATTGAATTTAATTTTTGTGTCCAAATAAAATATTAAACAATGGATTTGAGAAAGACTTTTTTTACTTTAAAAATGGTGAACTACCAATTAAACTGATTTTGAAGTCTAGATAATATAATAATAACCTTAATAATAAATTTTTTAGAAGGAAGTTTTCAATGAAATTGAGAGGAAAAAAGAAGTAAAAAATATATTTTATCTACATGGTTGTTAAGTAGTGTCATCCAAATATTGTATAGTCTTAGAAATGGGAATTTATATTACATGATTTGGTAGTCTATTTTTTACATCTTGTTATCATTATTTTTTCTCTTTATTTCATGATATAACCTTCCCCTATTTTATTTTATTCCCCTTATTTCTCACCTATAAAATGTGTTGTTCCTCCCTATACAATCCTTCCATTTATATCTATTGGAGGGGGAATATTTATTATTCTTTCTATGGATCTAAATTTAGTGCTTCAATTTCTTATTTTCTTCACTTCTACTTTATTGTTCTTGGTTTTAGAGTAATTGTTTATTGATTTTTGTGTATTTTATTGAGGGTTTCATCAAATCATAGTGAAAAACTTATGATTACTTGGTTTTTTTCTTGGGATGGATAGAGGGGACCTAGAATGATAGACGTATTCCATTTCTATCTTTTTGGATTTGATAAACATCCTAGGGAGTGGTTAATTTATTTAATCCATTTAAGGTGATTTTCTAGAAATTTTTGTTATAAAATTTAGGTCTTACGGAATATTTTATGTCATATGTCAATTTTTATGGTTGGGACACATGTATATAGATAATGGATGAGTTTTAAGGTACATTTTATTTACTATACTTTAGATTTTTTTTATAAATGTATGATGAATGGACTTTCTTATTGATTAAACTAATGTTCTTAAATTATATCATATTATTCTTGTATCATGTTAGGGTATCATGAAGTTACTTTGATTCTATCCAATTAAAATATTTTGAACTCAAAATAATGAAAATTAAAAAGTTTGATTTTTCATGAAAAAATAATTGATCAGATGTTCACAAAGATTGATACATTTTAGTGTGATTTATCTTATAAGATGTATTTTTATTATTAGTGTGAGAGGTAAATGGGTTCTTTATAAATTATTTATGAAGTTTATTTTCAAAAATGATTTAAAAGGGTATTTAGGGGATTTGTTTTAGAATTATTAACTGAAATGGATTTTAAGGAATTACTCAATTTTATAGTATTTAATCATGATTTCTTTTAAACTTGTAAATGTGTTGGATGAATGATTTGGTTTCATAAAATATTTCATAAGGGAATTCACCATAGGTTTAGTGGGTTGATTATAAAAATTTCATTAAATTTAGTAATGATTTTTATGAATGATTCTATAAGTTTTTATATAAATAGGTAACAAAGTTTATTTTCATTTAAAGTAGATTTTTAATATAATATTTTATTTTAAAGGAAATTATTTTTAAGTGGTTTTAAAAGTAAAATATTTATTTTTTCTTAAAATATGGTGTGGCATGTGTGTTTTTATGGTTAAAACTCATTTGGGAATTGTCTTATGTTTTTATTTTGGTATTTAGGAGTATTAGATTATTTTTGTGTAGTAAATAATGTAATTTTTGTGTATATTAAGCTGTTAGAAGGTTTTTAGATTAATTTTGGAATAGAATTAGTAAAATCAAGCATTTGATGATGTTTTAGTTATAGAACAATTTTCGAAGGGATTTTATACTTAAGTAGAATGGTTTAGAGAAATCCCCATTGATTTGGGTTTTTGTATAGTGTTGGGAAATATTTAAGAAACATAGATTGAAAATTGTGCAAAATAATTATGAAAATACCTATTTACATGTTTTTAGATTATTTTTATTACCAACTTCATGAATATTTGTTATGTATTTTTATATCATTTTAAGTGAATATATGTGTTAGGAATTAGAGTGTGAGAGGGTGATAAGTGAGAGGAAGAAACTAATTCACTATATAGATTCACTAGAACTTTAAAGTGAATTATATAATAGTAGAAAAATAAGAAGACAGAGGAAGAGAAATCTCTGAAAGTAGTGGTCAGACCTCCCAATGTTATAATCCTTACAGTTTCTGGTTTGATTACCAAATGATATGGTTCCCCTTCCCAATAATATCTCCAATACTTATTAGTCCCAACTAATTACCAATAACCCCTAACCTATATCAATAAAAAATGATTAGATTCTATTAATAGATAATATCCCCTCTCAGTAACAGAATATCCCACTCCCCCAGCACATGGATATATCCAACCACTAGTTAGTAGACCCACCTTCCTAACATTTATCCCACACTAAAAAAATCATGTTTCCCTCATGGTGAAAAGATACTAAAATTTACATAATAACATGGTGTTGTGATCCATGTGACATTTTTTCCAACCCCTCTACTTGGAAGAAAATGAATGGTGTCATTTATAGAAACATAGTTGGCCTATGTCACATTTATTGTCATGATGAAAATTTTGATTGATCTTTAAAACATAAAGAGAAAAATTGAACTGTTGAACCATCATCACATCCCCTATAACCGCCATCATTTATTATTTATTAAAATTGAATAAATACATGGACACAGTTATACAAAAATGATTCCAAAATTCATGGTAAGCCCATTTACAGAAAAATCATGTGAAATGTTCCTTTAATGCTTATAATTCAAGGGTTCACTATTACCTCCTCTAGAATTTTGAATCAACTTCCTCTTCCCAACATGGTTCATGTATACTAACCAACACCATACTCGACTCATGCATGTCTAGTCTTGCTTCATGACCATACCGTAATATAATATGAATATAATTATTAAAAATCAAATATGTTCTCCTTTTTTAGTGACGACAGCATAAAATATTCTCTTATTAAATCCAAATCAATCCCAAAAACCTTTCCTTCGACTACTAAATTTATATATACTCCATTAAAAAAATTAATTGATGATATTAACAGTACTTCTAGCTGTATTTTAAATTAGTTCAAAAAGTATGTAACATCTTGACTTACCCTTAGTAATGATCCCTCTAGAATGGTTTTTACCACTTTCATAAGTTTTGGATCTTATAAAAAGTTTTTGAGAATGAGGAATTCAGTGTTTGGAGGAGTTTGAATTAATATTGGACTAATTGATGCCTACATGAGGCCACTGGCTAGCAATTTCATATTTCATGAGGGTCTGAAATTTTCCATACCTTTTTGATAAATCATTGGGTATCACCAGGACAATTGGTGGAAATTTAAGTGTGTAACAACCTCTTCCAATTCCATCTACTATCGAGTGATTTCGTAGGATATATGTAATATAAAGTTATGATTATTATTTTTATTTATTTAAAGAATTATTTATCCACTATTATCACCCCCTTCAACCCTAACATTCATTTAATGAATCTATGTGCTCTTCAGGGTTGTCTTAGGATCTCTCAATAAGTGATGTAAGGTATCTTGATCTTCATTCGACTGACTATTTCCTCTTTAGTTTGTTTAATCTTATCCCTCTTTTTTTCTTCATTAATCTTGGAAATGGAAGCCATTATTGGTTGTGTTCATGGAATATATTTATTTTTTTATGACGTCTCTCAATATCATATAGATTATTCATGTTTTTATCTCTTGGATTTTGGTTTTCTTGCTGATTGTGGTGTGGCATGTGTGACCTTGGAGGTATGTGTTGATCTATCCTATATGTCATCATTATGCATATGGAAACTAAATTATAAGATGTGGGAATCAATTTTTAAGGAATAATCTCAATTTATATAGTGATACCTTTCTTTTTTGTGTGTTGGTTCTATTTTGGTTTGTGTGTTACCCAAGTTTGAGGTAGGTGGTTCCGTCTGTGTCCTTTTTTGTTGAATAAAAAGTTACCTTGTTTTTAAAAATGGTTTTCTATTGATGATTAGAATGATATTTGATATTTTTTATATGTATTCATAAATTGTTTTTGATAAAATATGTATTTTACCATATTTTGGTAAAGGAAATATGGTTTTCAAAGAACATTGAAATTATTTTTGAAATTATTTTTCAACTCATGATTTAGATTAAAAGGGTTGTTTGGAAATTTTTTATTAAATGTGAAAACACCTTAGAAATGAAATGTGATTTGACATAAACCATAAATGGGACTCATGGTTATAGAGGAGAGGGTTTTTATTATTAGTTTTCATTTTTTTCATAGGGGCTTCACTCATGTTTTGTTCTCATCCTCCTCGAGCCCTGATGCAATAGATACATGGCTCTCTAACACAATATGAGGTCCATCCATGGGGTTTTCCCTTATTCATCATTCCCTACTATTATATGGAATTTTTTATTGCACACTAATTTGATTTTATTATTGAGGTATGAGTGACATAGCTACCGAGAACCCATGTTATCCCGAATTTGATCCCCATTATTATTTGGATTTGTATTGTTTTTATTGATATGATATATGATGCATGCTTTGATAAATTTAAAATGCTTAATTTGAAATTTTCTCTAAAACTCTATTATCTTGATTTAGGTTTTAAAACTGTGAAAAAATATTTTACCATGATTTGACATAAATGTAAAAACTGATTTACCATGCTATGTTTTTCATATATTGAGCATATTAGGATTATTTGATAGATATTTTTGATAAGTAACACTTTAGTGGGATCCTACTTATCCTATTAAGCTCACGCTCTTCACACTCCCATAGGGGGGTGTCTACCATGTATTGCCTATTGTTGGAAATGTAAAGGTTTTGAAGTGACACGATGAAGTTTATGTCATCTGAGTTTGAGTAGTAGGTGGTGATATGATGGTTTGTTTTCCATGTATCACACGAAGTAGATTTTGATAGTTTAGGTTGTCACATTGGTTTTCTTTGTACATGTACCTTGATTTTGTCTTGTTACCTTGGTTGCATCAATATGGATATTGGTTTATTTTATTTTAGTATATCTCTTTTCTAGTTTTCTACCTCTACTAATGTGTCATGTATCTTGTTTCAGGTTGGTAAAATCATTATTTCTGGTCATTTTTGGATGTCCAAGTGTTGGTCATCATCCCATTATGATTGAAAATTACCTTCAGGCCTTTTGATAGTTGGGTTTGAAGCCTGGTTGGATGGGTTCTATGGTTGGGTCTTGAAATTTTTTTATCAGAGCCCAAGTGGTGCTCAGAGTCTTCCAGTCTTGGGAAGTTGATAAACATGTGATAGGATTATCAGGATATATGGGATATGTTGAGAGTGAGTGTTTGGATAGCTCTCATCATACTTAGTCTTAAGTCACTAGAGGATGTTGAGATATGTGTCTCATGTGTTGGGTTTTAATCTAGACCTTAGTTCCTACTTAGTTCTATTGAGTTTATGCTGGAATTTTTCAATTATCTTATCGTTTCCTTTTATTTTTTGTATGTAGAATCATGCCTCTAAGAAAACTTACATGGGTTACTTGGGTGGGTGTAGTGGGAAATTTTTCTCAAGTTAATCCTCCTTTTGATAAAATCCTCATCAATTGAATAGTGTGGGTAGTTGATATCCTGGATCAAAATGTTCTACTAGTTCAAAACTAGGATAAAGAGATGAAACCATCAGAAAATGATCAAATGTAAGAGTTTATATTCAAGAATCTCCCATCAAGGGTACAAATAAACATCTAGAGGTAGAGGAATTGATATAAATAAATTGATTTGGACTTTTAATTGTTAGAGACACCTGAATATTTCAAAGTGAAGTGTGTGATGTTTAAGCTTGAGGTTCCTAGAAAGAGGTGGTTGGACTCTATGGTTTAGGTGAACCATATTGTGGTCTTGGATTTAAAGAACTTAAAGACCATTTTATTTCAAATATTATTCCCAGAATCCTTGATATATTAAAAATTTATTGATTTTATATCCATTCATCAGGGAGATCATTCGGTGATGGATTTTATTAACCGTTTTGTCGAGTTTCATCATTATTATCCTACGGTGGTGATGAATCATAAGTTACATGCTCATAAATAACTTCAAGTCTTAAAAATAAAATCAAATAATAGGTATATATATTGAATCACGCCACCAATGAAAAAATGGTCAATAGTTATATGATTTCAGAGATTGATATAGTGGGAAGGACAATCTTGTTTCGATTTCCCCTTCCACCTAATGGCACAAATGGTAAGAAGAGGGAATGGACTGATAGTGACAATGGTGGTGAAGGTAATTCTAAACATTTGGCCATTTCTGTTCCATCAACATTAGATAGAAGTGAACCTTTTACTCGATAATGGTGTGGCAACGTAGGACTCACCCGATGATCTTTCCATGAACCTCTAAAGACATGCAGTGCTTGTGGTCATTGAGGATATTTTCAAAGATTCTATTAGGATATATCTTTTATTAGTTATTGTTAGGGATTGTCATCTTCAAATGTAATTATTACATGGTCAAAATTTGAAAATTAAATAGTACTCTAGTCACAACACTCTAGATTGAAATGGTTTTACATAATGGAGAGGATACTGGTGGAGGTTTATGTGACCCGTACTATAGTGAGAGGTACCATTTTTGTTGCATCTTCTTCATAAACTTCTTTATTGAATATTTTTGTCTCATACTATTTAATATTTTCCCATTTTGTGTATTTTTTAAAACTTATGGGAAATCTCATGTCTTATGTGATGGATTTGGAGGCACATATTTACAAGAGAAAAGTGTTGGGGTTTTTTCCTTCATGTTCCCTCTTGATAACAGATGTTCTGGTATTCTGGGACATTCTAGTTTTTAAGATGGATATTTTCAACAACATCATCTGGATGGATTGGATGATTTATCCCATATGTGAGATTGATTGTTATCATCAAAAGGTTTCATTAATTATTGTTTATGGGAGCTGAAAGGTGTTCTATGGAGAGTGGTATATAAGGTATAGTCAGGCAGAACCCTCTCACCTATAGCTTAAGAATTGTTTTCTTCTAATGTGGTTGATTATGATGATGTATCTTTTCATTATTATCTTACCTTGGTTTTTTGGGATTTTCTTGAGGTTTTCCCATGTTAATTTTTTGGTTCTTCCTCTAAAAATGGAGGTAGATTTATCTATTGAACATATGGAATCCTTCCTTTCTATTACATAACTTTTCTTTACATTTTACAAGTAGATTTTCTTTTAATGTTTAGTGTCATGGGAAAAAGGTACATAATACATTGAAACATTAAATATTATTCTATTATACTTGAAATTATTATTCATGGTTTATCCTAAGTAATGTTATTAGATATCACAACATGGGTATATACATCAATGAAAAGGGTGAGAAAAAGGCCTAGCAGGGAAAGTAAAAAAAACTGTTTACATCTGATTATGAGAATTATCAATAAGAACTTAAGGAATATCATAAAGGAATGAGAAATGGTAAAAGAGTCATATAATAATGAAAATAAAATGATTCATAACAAATAAACGCAGCTAAAAAATTTAATTTAGTAATTCATAAGTATATCACCAAGGTTTATCACTAACGTGTCATAAAAATTACCAAGGTTATTCACCAAGGTAACATAAAACATGTTATCTCTAGATATTAAATTCTTTAACTAATTCATTGGATCTCTATAAAGGTTCACCTTTCATATGTATTAATTAATTTGAGTCACATGGATCATAATAAAACATTTCATAAATAACCCATGGAGAATAAAATAAATGGGTTTCATATCTAAATCCTGACGTTTTTAAGAAGTTCTTAAAGACAAGTTCATTATGTCTTTTTAAACCCCTATAAAAATAATGTAGGATTCATGTATATTAATCACATAATGAAATAGATCATTTTTAAATCTATGTTAATAACCTTGGAGAATAAATAGATCTATGAATTCACAAAATGAAATTGTTTTTGGATAAAAAGATAGATTTTGAGAAGTAAAATTAGTAGCATAACGGGTAGGAAACATGGTTTTAAAATACATAAAAATATAGGGGGAAAGGGTATCCCATTAATAAAATAATATTAATATAGTAAATGTATAGAATAGAATGGATTGAAAAAAAAAATATTATTGAAATTTTAAATACATAAAATATAAATAAGTGAACTTGAAAGGAATAGAGAAGTTGAGATTTCCCTTACCTAGAAGAGTGACTCTTAAAACTCAAAGATCTGGACTTTGGGGGCTAGAGGACACCATAGGAGGACTCATAGGGTGGTATTACTCTCAGATATTTATATAGGATTAATTTTTAATGAAATTAAATAATGAAATGGGTGGGTATTTATTGAAAAAGTAAGGGAGTTATTTATTAATTTCCATGGACACCTCAGAAGTGGTATTTGCAAAACCATGGGATTTCCCATGGTATTTTCCCATTGTATTGGAAACTTTGGACAACTATTACATTTTTTTAATCCAAAATATTTTGGACCAAAATTTTATATTACTTATTAAATCATTAAACATACTGAAAACTGAAAACTGTATTTTTACTATTCACCAAAAAAAATATTTTATAAAATTCACATAAATTCACCATAACCTAATATAGATGTTATAATTTCAAAAATGAAATTTATTTTATCATAATAATTCTCTAAATATGGAAATTTTAACTTTTAACTATAAAAATACTTATTTATTAAAAATAATTGCAGACAGAAAATGTATAGTAAAATGCAGAGTAAAATTTAAGAAACTTGAAAAACATAAAATTATTTTTTAATTTGTAATTAAATAAGAGTGTTTTTATAATACTATTTCAGTATAATTAACATTAATAAAAGATTAATTTAATATTTTAGTTTATATCTCTCTGAAAAGTAAAATTACTAATTGAGAAATGAATTTATCAAATTTCATCTCAATTTTTAAGCAAAACTATTATTAAAATAGAAATGATGGAATAATAATTTTATTCAAAAAAAGTATTTCACATTAAGTGACAAAGGCCTCTACACATAGCCCCTTATAAAACCAACATACGACCTAAGGGTAATGTGTGAAATTGTGAAAAAATCTTGTGTTTCCTCGGATAACATCGTCTAAGTGGTAATCTCTACTAACTTGAAATTCCCCCATAGGTTATTTCATTCAAGCATAACATGTTTAATCTCGCCTTGGGATTGATCAAGATAGAAGCCCAAATATTCTCCCCCCCCCCCCCCCGCCGCCCCATGAAGTTCTAACAAGATGGATTCTTATGGGACGACTCTATTGGATGAGGTCATCGACTATTCTTTCTGAATTAATTAATTGTTGTCATTTCTATTTATTAAGAATAATCATAATGTTAAGAGTATAGTTTCTGAGGGTCATTTTGACCAACAATAATATTGTAAAATTATCGGAAGTTACCAACGATCATAATTTACCAACAATCATAATTGACCAATGGTTATATAACAGTTGAAACTCATTGGTCACATTAAAATAAACTTACTTCATTATTAATGAGATATAGTTTTGTTGTGTATGGTAATAAAATACAGAATTTTAGAAAATATTTATTATTAAATATCTCAGGTTGTTGAATTCTTCCACCTTTACGAGATTTCATCCTCAAAATTTCAACTCATTCTCTCAATTGAGAATAGATGTGGGTACTTCTACCTCATTTTTTCCTCTGGTACACACATCACTTATTCATATTTTTGGTTCATTCACAACACTTTAATGACCTTAGTAGTCTTACTTTGTAGAGCCTTGTCACTATGGTCTAATATCTTCACCATATTCTCCTCATAAGAGAGGTCATGTTCTAGGTGTAACACTTCTGGACTTAGTACATATGAAGGTTCAAGTATGTACTTCTTTAAGAGATATACATGGAATACATCATGAACATGAGATAGATTTTGAGGAATTGAAATCTGATATTCCACTTCTCTTATGCAATCAAGGATTTAATAGGGTCTGGTGTACTTGGGTCTGAGCTTCCATTTCTTTCCAAACCTCATTACTCTCTTCCAAGGTCAAATTAGAAGGAATATTTTGTCGCTAACATCAAACTCCCAGTCCCTTTGACAGTTGCCAGCATATCTATTCTACCGAATCAAATTTGAATTTATGTATTGATGGATGACATGAACATTTTCTACCATCTCTTGCACAAGATCAATCCCAATAATATTTCTATCACTATCTTCATCCCAGCAAGTAGGAGTTCTACATCACTTTCCATATAGACCTTTATAGGGTTCTATTTGAATGGTCTAATGGAAGATATTGTAGTAAGAGGACTCAACTAATGGGATATGTTGATCCCATCCACATTGAAATTTCATTGAGCATGTTCTTAGCGTGTCCTTGAGTGTCTAAATAGTCCATTCAGTTTTTCTATCATTTTGGGGATGATAGGTCATACAGAAATTTAATTCGGTACTCAGAGCATGTTGAAAACTTTTCTATAATTTTAATGTGAACCATTGATCATGATCAAATATGCTGGAAGGTGGAACTTCATGTAGCCTTAATAGTTCATTCATGTATATCTTGGAGAGTTTTTCAAAAGATAAATCTTCCCAAATAGTGAAAAGGGGCAGTCTTGGTGAGATGATCCACTATAACCCATATCACATGATTTCCTTTGGCCATTTTCAGAAGACCGGTGACAAAGTGTAAAATGATAGTGTCCCACTTTCAAACTAGTATGGGTAGTGGTTGTAATACCCATTTAGAAACATTTCACTATGCCTGAACTTGTTGACACATCAGGCCCCTTATATTGTAGTCAACAATTTCCCTTTTCATGTTATCTCGCCAATAATGATAACGACAGTCCCCATACATTTTTTTACTTCCATGATGTATAAAGAAAATAGAGTTATGAGCTTTATCCAATATATCCTTATTTATTTCCATAATATATGGAAAACAAAGAATTGTATGAAATTTAAGTACACCTTATGGATCAATATTAAACTCAGGATATTTATCATTCTTCACAGCCTCTAACATCTTATACAACAAATGATATTCTCTTTAATATTTATTGATCATCTCTAGTAGTGATAGTTGAGAAATCATTTGGGGTGGGGTTGATGATGTCACTTTCTTTACAATTCCCATGTCTAGTTTTCCTGGGTCTTTGATCAAAGGATATCCTTGAATCCTCATCATTTCCAGCACAACAGTGTCTCTCCAACTTAATGCAGTAGCGAATTTGTTTTCTCTTCTAGGGTTATAATAAATTGAACAATCATAGTATTTAGGAAGTTCCCACTATCTCCTCTATCTCATGTCCACTTCCTTTTGTGTGAAAATATACTTCAATAATTGGTTGTCTGTGTATATATCGCATTTCCCCACATAAAGATAGTTCCTCCACATCTTCATAACAAGAACAACCACTGCTAGCTCCGTATCATGTGTAGAGTAGTTCTGATCTTGAGGTTTCAACTGTTGAGATGCATAATCAATCACATTCTCATTTTCCTTGAGTACACGCCCAATCCATTTCAGATACGCATTGTTAAAACTAATTAATCCTTCTCCGATAGAGGGTAGAGTTAACACGGGTTCAGTAAAAAATCTCATTTTCAGCTATAGGAAACGTTATTCACAATCCTATATCCACATCAACATAACCCCTTTTTGAGTTAACATTCTTAGTGAATTAGAAAGTCTTGAATTTTTTTTCACAAACCTCCTATAATATCTTACTAAAATAAGGAAACTAATAATCTCATTTACTATTGTAGGATGAGGCCACTCCTCCACAACCTTTTTCCTTATAGGGTCAACTGAGATTCCGTCTTTGGTTATAATTTTCCCCAAGATAGAAACTTTTTCTAATAGAAATTTACATTTTATAATCGTTCCAAATAGCATATCCTTCCTCAATGTTTTAAATATAATCCTTATATAATCCTCATTCTCCCCAAGACTTTTTCAATATATCATAATATCATCAATAAAAACTAACACAAATTTATAAAGGTAGTCCTTAAAGACTCTATTCATCAAATATATAAAAATACCAGGAGCATTAGTGAATCCAAAGGGAGTAAAAAACTCATAATTCCCATATATTGGTCAAAAGGAGGTCTTTGGAATATCTTCATTTTTCACCCTCAATTGATGATAACTACATCAAAACATCAATCTTGGAGAAGAATTGATCCCCTGCAAATCTGGTCAAATAAATCATCAATTATTGGAATAGGCTACTTATTCTTCATTTTGATCCCGTTAAGTTATCTATAATCAATGCGTAACTACATTGATCCATCCTTCTTCATCAAAAAGAGAATAGGTTCTTCCCAAGTATACACACTTGTCCAGATAAACCCCTTCACCAAAAGCACTTGGATTTAAATCTTTAATTCCTCCAACTCCACATTTTCTTTTATATATGGTGTCTTTGAAATCATATTGAACCAAGTAATAAGTTCAATGGATAACTATACCTCTCTTACTAGGGTAGGCCTAGGAAAATCCTCATTAAATACATCAATGTATTCTTGAACGATGTGGAAAATATTTAGTTTTATACATTAATTTCCTTATTCATCTTCAGATGTAATTTTCATAAAAAAAAAGGTTACTTGTTTTTCTTCTTGACAAAGATTAGGTCAATATATCTATCCTTTGTAAACAAATTTCAATTTTCCATTCAATACTACTGATAATTCTATAGTTTATCTTAGTTTTATACTTTAAGATCCAATCCATCCCTAGTATAATGTCGAATTCTAGAATTGGATTGAATACTAGACTTTTGCGGATATTATGCTCACTAAAGTAAATACTACAGTTTCTGGTGCTTAGATAATCCATCTAGTAGTATTTAATGATAACTCTACTTATATAACTTCAGGTATTGATTCTATATTATTTTTAAGCATGGAGTAAATAAAGGAATGCATAGAACCAAAATCAAATAAGGTACTTCCTAGATTTTAGAGAAAAACGAGATTACCTTCCCCACATCATTTGGAGATTCAACTTTATCCATCATGATTTCAAAAGGATGACATTTCTCCCTTGTCCTACGTTAAGGTTGATGGTGATTCCCCTCCACTACCCTCATAAATGGACACTGATTGGAAAAGTGTCCATGTTTTCCACACTTGAATCATTGGACTTTAGTCAAAGATTGCACCATCTTCCATTTATCTTCTATATTGAGAAATTGAGGCCTCACTTCACTATGATAGTTCCAAAAAATATGGCCTTCTCTTCCACACTTGTCACATTTCTCGATCACAAGCAGGCAGTTCCCTGAATAATTCTTCTCACATTTGTTGCATGTGGAATGTCTCACTTGCTTTCCTCCTCTTCCTTGGTCAAAGATACTCACTATGTTTGGATCCAAATACCTCTTCTATTCATTTGATTTGTGAGACCATTGTTTCTCACTGAACTCCAGTTCAACTTTAAAAGCACTCCTCACGATCTCCTCATAGTTTTCATAGTCTAGGTTGGTAATACTCTTCTATAGATGCGGTCATAGTCCACCAAAAAATCTATCAACATTCCCACTAGTGTCGTGAACCCCTCCTTCCAAATATGCCCCTCATGAGAAGGAAATTAAGGAAGAGAGATAATGACCCTTGAGTCCCACCTCTAGTAGGCCTTGGGATGCCGACTAGCACCAAGGGTAAAAATATCTCACAATATGGGAGGAATTACACTTTATAAGAAAACAAGATCGGGAGATAATATGGTTCATCCCAAAATAACATCAAGACATGATATGTATAAAAGAAATCCAAAACCATCCCACATGAATGTTTAAAACAAAATTGTTACAAATACAATAAAACTCCAAAGTACCAAAAGTAAAACTAAGTGGAGACACAATATTTGTCACAAAATTTCAAGCTAGAAAGGATCATCATGATCCAAGTAATCCTCTTAGAAACCTAAATGTAGTTTATATACATAGTTAGAGCATACAAGTATACATAGTAGTAAAACTGAAGTCTCTCTTTCACAAGTGAGAGAAGCATACTAATACTCCCATGAAGAAACAACAGAACCAATAGCACCTAACAAGGAATACTAAATATCCCCAACTCACCAAGTCACACTCACCAAATAATGAATGTCAACTATGTAATATAGTAATAAAATCAATGATAGGGTACCTTGCACCACTTTCCCATTGATTAGTCTCTCTCACACCCTAACAAAAAATGTCCTGGTGATCCAACCTCTTCCAAACACACCACACCCCAACCTGCTCACACACACCTGGTCCTCACAGCTAATCCCATCACCTAAGAAAATAAATCTCATCACAATGTGCCCGCACACATTTGGGCCTCACAACCACATAAAATCCCGCCTGTAGACACCTGGTCCACAAACCACACATTATCCTGAAGATAGCTAGGAAAGAACAACGCATCCCATATCGAAGACACATGGAAAAAACACATCTCACATACACACAACTAGGACCCAGAAACCACAACCTGCTTGAAGAATCGTAGACTTTCACTTCCTAGAAGAGGGAGTAGGGAAGAGAATGTGGCCATTCATCCATCCACCCACTGGGATATTTGGGAAAGAAACCCTCCCCTAAGACGTTGGGGTGTTTTGTTCCTAGTTCTCAAATAGGGTGGGGTGCATATGTAAATCACAATGAAAATACAAGTAGTACATATATGATACCAAAAAATCAAGCCCAACATATGGGTTTTCAACCAACAACCATCTCACAAAAACCATATTTGGTACTACCTCTAAATGTACAACCACATTATAAGACACAAACTCAAAGAATACCTATATCCAATTAAATAAACAAAATCTAATTATATATTAAACAAATCATTTATTCATTCCATATATATTTGGGAAACTTTTAGGCACAACACAGAACCATCCACATAGAAACATTCACACAGGGGAAAAATATCCTTGGTAAATTATCCCACTTCAAATTCCTCTCCATTTAACACCCACTCCAACCACTACCATCATCATTTTTAAAGGTCATCCAGCCCATTATATCCTCTCAATAGAGTAATCCCCCAAAATCACAGTCACACCCAACAACACATAACTATACAATCTAGTCACAATCTTATTGTGAAACACTTCGCATCCATTCCACATCCAAACCCCTTTACAGACACATCCAGGTTCCCAAAAAAACAAACTCTCAAACGGAGATTACTTCCCACATTCTAAAACACCCCACAAAACAAAAACATCTTCACAACCGTATCACGACAAAAACCCAAGGCAAAAAATATTTAGATTTATAAAATCATTCTTTCTTTAATTCCCATTTGTTATTTTAGGGTTCACCATAGAAACAGTAAGATTTAGGGGCATCCATTTATTATCCAGATATGTGTGGTTATCAATTTTTCATTTAATTGTGTTAAAGAAAAAAACAACATGTATTAAGTAACTATCTCATGCACAAAAAAATACCCCCAATATCCATGATTTTCAGTAAGAATATATCCCATACAATTTACAACATTTATAAAAAAATAAATCCGCACTATCATACATCACTTTCCACAACCACTGTTTATTGATTTTAAACTGATTTTCATATCTTTAATGAATTTGGGTTCAACTATATTCACAATGAGACATTCTTATACACACCCCACATGATACATAAATAATAAATACTAAAGATATCCTACTTGGATAAATATGTGATCAGTACACCCTAATTACTCCAAGGCATGGGGTGCACATGTAGTAGGAAACTCCAAGGAAAAAACAAGAAACTAGTGAAGAAAAATGGAATGAATCTACGGAAATAAAGGTTATGGGAATCTCATACAAGATATAAAAACCAGTAAAAACAAGTAATAAGTTTGTTACATCCTTCGGAAAATCAAAAACAGGGCCTTGGTTCAGATAAATATTTAATTTTCTCTTAAAGTTTAAACTTGTTAAGGTTATGTGATTTGACTAATTAAAACTCTTGAGACTCTTATTAATTTAGATATACGAGTCATAGCCCTTGAAATATCATAAAAACCACTTAAATATGGTATTAAAATCATGATATGTCAAATAAAACATCAAAAATGAATATTTGGAAAATCTGGGAAAAACTTGAAAATTAAACAAACTACTGGAAATGACTTTCTATTGTGACTCGTTGTCATGACATCTTGTGGTGACCTTATATGGTGAATTCCTGTTGCAACCTTCTTTTGTGACCTACTTTTGTGACCTACAATTGCGACCTATTTTTGTGACATGCTGTTGCGACCTGCTGTTGCGACCTCTTGTTCTGACCTGTTGTGGCGACCTACTATGGAGGCCTGCTATTGTGACCTGCTATCGCAAACCATTGTGAAGACCTCATGTTGTGACTCACTATTATGACTTGCTGTTGTGACCTACTATTATGACCCACTGTCATGACCTGCTATTGCAACCCACTATTGTGACTCACTGTGGAGGTTATCTACTATTTGAAAATTAGAATTTTAAAAAACTCTTCAAATGAATCACCGTGACCTCCCAACACACTTCAACCACTGTAATTTCACAAATTAATGGTCCAAAGAGGTCCATGTAGTTACATAAAATACCTCTAAAACAATTATTTCCCTCGATAATTCCAAACTATGTCCAGAAGAAAGAGGAGTCTGAATAACCACCCTACCAGATACCACTCAAGGATCTCGCTACACTTAAAACACCACTAATAAACAAACACAAAAACATCCAATGAATAACCACCTACAATGTTTGAAAGATAGAGTGGAAACCTCCACAACAAAGAACACCTCCTCTAACATCTGCTAACCCAAACAACCACAAAGCACACCACACAAGCCCAATAACCACACTCTATGAACACATAAACCAAAGAATTTCATCCTCTATGTGAAGATACTATCTGCTATGGGTGGCACGGACTCATCCTAATGGGTTTAATCGCATTTCAATTAATATTTCCAGACTAGGAATTGAGTCCTCCCCTATTCATGCATCATGAAATTATCACACATTACAGACTATGGAAACAACTCATCTCATAACAAACAAGGTTAAAACATTACATTTAAAAACAAAATAGAACAAGGAAAAACTGAAAACAAATCTGGGTACTAGAAACACATCTGTGTTTCTTACTCCCAAGTACTCTCCTCTAGGACACCATGCCTCCACAACACAAGAACCAACGGAATGGTCCATCCACGCAGAACATTCTCCTGATGATCCAGGATATCTATCGGTCACTCCATGTATGTCGTTTCATATTCAATATCAAACTCTCCCCATCAAGGACATGGGAGTCATCATGAAGATATAAAAGAAGTTGATAGATGTGTAAGATTTCATGGATCCACTCCATCTATTCTGGAAACTCCAACTGGTATTCCACTTCGCCAACTCATCCCAACACCTCAAAGGGTCCAACGAACCTGGGAGAAATCTTTCTCCCTCTACCAAACTGCCACTACCAACGTCAAGGGGAAACAATTAAGAATGCATGGTCCCCATCCTCGAACTCTAAGGGAATCCTCCTACGATTTACATACAACTTGTGTTAGTCTTGTTCTACCTTCATCCTCTCATGAACAAGATGAACCTTCTCAATCATTCCCTACAACACATTTGGACCAAGAACAACTATCTCCCTAACCTCTATCCAGCACAAAGGTGAATGACACGATATCTTTTAGAATGATTCATCAAATACATTCCAATGGAGTAGTGATATCTATTATTATAAGTGAAATATACCAAGGGGAGGTGTTGTACTCATGATCCACCAAATTCAAAGACATATTCCCAAAACATATCCTTCAACTTGACTACCCTATCTGTCCATCTATTTTTGGGTGGAAAGCAGTGTTGAGGCATAACCAGGTGCCAAAAGTATGATGTAATCCCCTCCAGATTTATGAGGTAAACCATGTGTCCCGGTCTAATACAGTGGATCTCGGAAATCCATGCAGTTGTGCCACCTCATACATATACCTTTTTATTAAGGCATCCAGTGTGCCCGACTCCTTAATTGCTAAAAAGTGAGTTGATTTCTCCAAAATATCCACTACTACCCAAATAGAATCACAACATCCTTGAGATCTAGGTAACCCTATGATGAAATCCATCGATATTTTATCCTAGTTCAACTCGAGAACATCCAAGGGTTACAAAAAAACTAGGAACATGGTGCTCAGCCTTTACTTCCTGGTAGACCAAGCTCTTCTCCACGAACTACACCACTTCGTACTTTATTCTGAGAACCTAAAATTGCATCTTTAAGGCATGATATATCTTAGAAACACTTGGGTGTACCACTAAAGGTGATCTATGAAACTCACTGAGGAATCCCTCATGCATTACCACCTGATGGAATAACTTCCCATGAAACAACATATGATTATAACTGTCCTCCAACCATCCATCTAGAGAATCACCATGGCTAACAAAATTGCACAACACCTCTGCCTCCGAGTCTCCCCATTGATACTCCTCCACCCACTACATCATAGAATACTACACTCTCATATGGAACAAAAATCCTCTATCTCCATCCATTCCTTCATCTAGGTGAAAGGATGCCAACTCCTCCATCACTTCCCAAGCATCTGGAAATTCCCAAAAAACCTCCCTCTCATACAATTATATCACAGCCCCTCCCTCCAAAGAAGCCCCTCCTAAGCTGGCATTGAAGGAAGAGAGATAATGACCCCCGAGTCCCACCTCCAGTAGGCCCTGGGGTGGCATCTAGCACCAAGGGTTAAAATATGTCACAATATGTGAATCATTTACTTATATAAGGAAAAATATTGTGATATTAGAGGTTTGTTCCAAAAATAACTCCAATACATAATATGTATAAAATAAATTGAAAACCATCCCACATGCATGTTCAAAAAAAAACTGTTACAAATACAATAAAACATCAAAGTACCCAATGTAAAACTAATTAGCGACACAGCTACCATCCCAAAATACTAAGCTATTGAGTTCCAACATGTTCCAAGTAATTATCTTGGAAACCTAAAAGAAGTTTATAAACATAGTGTGAGCACACAATTATGCTCAGTAGGAAAACAAATGTCTATCATGAAAAAATTAGGGAAGAAAAAAAATGCTCCAAATAGAAAATAGAAGAACCAACAACACCTAAAAATTAATACTAACCATCCCCACCTAACCATGGCATGATCACCAAATAAAGCAATTCATATAAATTTAAATAGTAATAAAATTGATGATTGGGTACCCCGCACAAATTTACCACTAATAAGCATCTCTCATACCCTAATGGAAAACATCATGTTGATCCCACCTCTTCTAAAAACACCACACCAAAACTCGCCCACACACACCTAGGCCTCATAGATAGTCCCGTCACCTAGGAAACTGAAGCTCATCGCATGCTACCTACACACACCTGGGCCTGACAACCACATAACATCCCATCCACAGATATTTATTCCACAAACCACACCTCATTACAAATACATCTAGGAAAGCACCACACATATCATCCTAAGACACCTGAGAAAAACATAGCTCTCCTACACACACCTCGATGCCACAAACCACAACCTGCCTAAAGAATCTTAGAATATCACTGTCTATAAGTGGGAGCAGGTAAGAGTGGGTGGTCATCCATCCATCCTCCCACTTGGATGTTTTGGAAAGACACCCCTCCCCCATGACGTTGGGGTTGTTCAGAACATAGCGATTAACTAAGGTGGGGTGTGTATAGAAATCACAAGGAAAATACAAGTAGTATATATATGATGCCAAACATTCAATCTCAACCCATGGGTCTTCAACCAACAACCAACTAGTGAATACTTCCTTTGCTGCTACCTCTAAATGAACAAGAACATAACAAGACACACACTCAAATCATACCCCAAACCAATTCAATTAATAAACTCTAATTCTTTATTAAAAAATTCATTTATTCATTCCATCTCTATTGGGGAAACTACTAGGCACAACGCACAACAAGCCACACTAAAAAAAGTCACACAGAGGAAGAAGAACCCTGGTAAATTAACCCAATTCACATTCCTCTCCATTTAACACCCACGTCAACCATTAAAATCATAATTATTCAAGGTCATCCTACCCAATAAATTCCGCATTCACACCCCTTTATGGCCACATCAAAGTTCACAAACAATATATCAACTTGATATTACTTCACACCTTCCAAAACACCCCCATAATATACAACTGTTCTCACAACCATATCACCACACAATCCTAGGGCACAACATATTCATATTTAAAAAATCATCCATTATTTAAATCCAATTTGTTATTTCAGGGGTTACCATGTATATCTAGAAAATAAATTGATTCTCCTGGATCACATTGTTTCTATGGTAACCCCTGAAATAAAAAAGTCGAATTAAATAATTGAAGATTTGTTAAATTTGAATATGTTGTGCCATTTGTTTGTGTGGTGATACAGTTGTGAGCACAGTTGTGTGGTTTGTGGTGTTTTGGAAGGTGTGAAGGAATCTCATATCTAGATTTTGTATGTTTTTGAACCTGTATGTGGCTATAAAGGGTTGTGGATGTGTAATGGATTGTGTGAGATGACCTTGAAGAATGATGATGGCAGTGGTTGGTGTGGGTGTTAAAATGACAGGAATGTGAAGTGGATTAATTTAATAGGTTTATTATTCCTATGTGAGACTTTTTCTATAAGGCTTGTTGTGTGTTGCGCCTAGTAGTTTCCTGAATATAATTGGAATGAATAAATTCTTTTTTAAATAAATAATGATAGTTGGTTAATTGAATTGGTTGGGGGTATGATTTGAGTTTGTGTATTGTTATGTGGTTGTGAATTTAGAGGTAGTAGTAAAGGTGTTTTTTATTATTTGTTTGTTGGTTTGAAAACCCATATGTTGGGATTGAGTGTTTGGTATCATATGTGTACTACTTGTAAATTACTTGTGATTTATATATTCACCCCACCCCAGTATAACACTATGTGATGAACACCCCCAATGTCATTGGGGAGGGTGTCTTTCCCAAATATCCCAGTTGGAGGATGGATGGCTGGCCACCCACTCTTCCCCGATCCCTATTCTTTTGGTGATATCCCAAGATTCTTCAACATGGTTGTGTTTTGTAGGGCCCAAGTATGTGTGGGTGAGCTGTGTCTTTCCAAGGTGTCTTCGGGAAGAGATGCTTTTTGCTTTCCCAAGTGTCTTTGTGGTACCATGTGGTTTATAGACCAGGTGTCTATGACAGGGATGTAATGTAGTTGTGAGTCCCTAGTGTGTGCTGGAGGGATGTCATGAGATTTGTTTCCCATGTGACATGACTATTTTTCAGGCCCAGGCGTGTGTGGGTGGGTTATGGTGTGGTGTGTATGGAAGAGGTGGGAGCGCCAGGACGTTTTATGTTAGGGTGTGAGAGCAGCTAATCAGTGGGAAAGTTGTGTAGGGTACCTAATAATAAAATTGATTACTATATTACTTTACTTGACTTGCATTATTTGGTGAGCATGCCTTTGTGAGGTCAGGATGGTTAGTATGCCTTGCTAGGTGTTTTGGTTCTTTTGTTTTCTCATGGGAGCATTAGTATGCTTCTCTCACTTTTCCATGAGAGACTTTGGTTTTCCTAATAAGTATACTTTTATTCTCATCCTATGTATATAAAATGATTTTAGGTTTCCTGGTGTATTACTTGGACTGTAAAGGACCCCACTATATCAGACTTTTTTGGATGGTTTTTGTGTCACTGTTTGGTTTTACTTTTGGTACATTGAAGTATTATATTATTTCTAACAGTTTTTTTTTTGAAAATGCATGTGGGGGGGAGTTGTCTTTCTTATATATATATTTATATATTATTTCTTCAATTTTTTTTGGGATTAACCATCTTATCTCCCAGTATTTGTTTCTTATAAAGGGTAATGCCTCCCATATTGTGATATCTTTTTACCCTTGCTGTTAGTCACCCCCTTCGGGCCTACTGGAGGGGAGTCTCAGGGGATATTATCTCTCTTCCTTCATTTCTAACTCTATAGGGGTCGCTTCATATATATATATATATATATATAACCATATATATATATACATATAACCATATATATATACTCTCATAAAAGTTATGGAAACAAAGTTAAGTTGAGAGAATGTGTGTTTTAATTTAGTCAAAAATTAAATGAGAATAATGATAAGAGGGAGAGGTGGATAATGATAATAATAATGATAATAATAACTAATGGAAGAATAATGATGGTTGATTGTAGAGAGGTTATAAGTGGATAAGGGGTGGCGTATGAGAAGAGGGGGAGGCGCACCATGGGGTGTGTTTGGACTAAACCTTAAAAAAATATAATATAAATATATTTAAAAACAATAATAATAATAATAATAATAATAATAAAATTGGGTAATTGAAATAATTATAATAATAAAAATGGGGGTAAATAAATGTATTTTATATTATTTAAATAATAATTAATTAGTGAAAGTCAACATCTAAATATGGGTTATATACTATAATATAAAAACCATCTAATTTAATTAAATTGTGTATTGAATATTTTATTAAATGTACGGCTTAAATTATTATTTTAAAATGAGAAATAAAAGATACATTAAAATTAAATAATATATTATTTAATATATTTTAAATTAAATGAACTTAATAAATTAGTGAATTAAATGCATGAATTAAATGAAAAACACATTTTTATAATTAAAATCGGATAAATAAATACCCTATATATATCCAACCTCTTTATGCCATATCTCCCACTATACTAATCGGATTTCCACATCGTCTGTTCTATTGGATTAGTACTTAGAAGTATGAGGTGATCATGTAGATTGTTTTTATATACATAATGTCATAATTTCCAGATTTAATTAAAACCAAATTTCATATATTTAAATTATCCAAGATGGAGAATCAGACGACTATACCTTTACGTTGGACCTTGCAGGCATTGTTGCTAATCCTTGTCGGGTATGAAAATCGAGGTAGGGGATCTCTCATCTCCCTTATTTGTGCATCAAGTGGGAGGGGTTTACTCAAGTTATGCCTTGGGAATATAGTATGCATGACCATTATAATGATAATTAATTGATCAGTTAAAATTGATGGGGAATGAATAGATATCACTTGTATTTTATATGTATTCTTCATGTTGTTGATAATTATCCATATAAAATATTATCTCATGAATAGAGTATAATCATCTTTGTTATCTGATGTTGTATTAATTTAAATGGTTGAAATCTTATCCTGGAGAGATAAAGTGATATCACATTAAGTAAATTATTATTATCCTCCACAAAATAAATATTTCACATGTTTTTCTTATGTTATAATATTGTTGAAAGTATTATACATATGTGATTCCTCACTATTCTTGAAAGTATTTATTTGTGATAATTTGATATGTATTGTGAAATCTTGATTGGTGTGATTATTTGACATCACTTTAAACAAAATTGTTTGATCACTTATATTTGGTTAATAAAATGGTTTCTTTGTAATTTATGGTATGTGTGATAATATCCATAAATAGAGAAGTAGAATGTGGTCAAAATTACCCTTTTTCAAAATTTGAAAATTTTGTATTTGTGATATGAGGTGGATGTGATGATAATGGGTTATGTTGTGATAGACTACTAGGAAATAGTGATATTAAAAGATAATGTTACATTATAACCGCATGTGTTAGAGTGGATAATGAATGGTTGAAATGATAATGGAATGTTTGGTTAATATGGTTTTTGATAAATGTAAAATGAATGTTTTTTTGTTTGGAACTGGCTGGTAAATAGAAATCTTGGAAATTTCTCTATTTTGATAAAGTAAAGGGTTGATTAAGATATGTGGATTTTAAGTTTTTGTGTGGAATTGTGAATTTAGAAGTGGAAGATGATGTTTTGGAGGTTTTAAGGAGATGTTGTGACATTGTGATATAACCCATAGGATTGGGATTAAGTGTTTGATATTATTTATATACTTGTATTTTCCATGTGATTTCTAAATTCACCCCACCCAAGTTGTGTACTATGTGTTGAACACCCTCATCCTCATGGGGGAGGGTGTCTTTCCCAATATTCTATGAGGAGTACAGGTGGATGGGTACCTTCTCCTTTTCTCTCTCTCTTCCAGGAGAGGTAGGTATAACACATGATGGGATGGTTAGATGTCTGTTAGTGCTTTAGATGGAGGTTTTGATAGCTCAGGTGTTTGCAAGAGAGGTGTTTTTTGGCCCAAGTGTCTTTGGGCGAGATGTTATAGACCAGGTGTTTATTATTGAGGTGGTTTGTTATCAGGTGTCTTCGGTATGAGTTGTGATGTAATTTCTCAGGTGTCTTTGAGATAAGATGTGATGTGATGTGTTTTGAAACCTAGGTGTGTGTGAGAAGATGTGGTGTGAGGACCTGGTGTGTGTGGGTGAGATGTTTTGTGAGGCCCATGTATGTGCGGGCGGGATGTGATGTTGTGTACGGAAGGGATGTGAGAACTATGACATACGATGTTGGGTGAGAGAGACATACTAGTGGGAAAGTGGTGCAGGGTACCCTATCATTGATGTGCTTTACTTTATATTATATTACTTGACTTTAGTTGCTTGGTAAGCATTTCTTGGTGAGGTTGGGTTATTTAGTATACCTGTATAGGTGTTGTTTGGTTCTACTATTTTCTCATGGGTTCATTAGTATTCTCATTTCACATGTGCATGAGAGACTTCAGTTTTCATACTGTGTATACCAGTCTACTCACCCTACGTATGAAAAAACTATTTTCAGGTTTCTATAAGGATTTCATAGACCGTGCTGAGCATTTCTAGTTCGGACCTTTGGAGTTATTTTTCTGTTGCTTCCTTATCATTTATTCTTTTGGAATTTTCTCTTAGAGACATTATATGTATCAGTTTTGATTTATACTTTCAATGTGGGATGGTTTAGATTTATTTCATAATATCCCATAGAGTCAATTGTTGTTGATATATCCTGTCTCCCAATCTTGTTTTCTTAAAAAAGTTAATTCCTCCCATATTGTGACATTTGTATAGCCTTGGTGCTACTTACCAACTTAGGGCATACTTGAGGTAGGACTCAGGGGTCATTATCTCTATTTCTCTATTTTCAACCCATGAAGGGTATCTTTAGAGGGAGGGGTTGTGAAAGAGTGGTATTAGAGGGTGGTTATTTCAATACTTAAAAATTATTATCATTACTATGATAAAAATTTTAATCATTTAAATAGTTTTAAGTCTCAACAAGTTACCACAGACCATGCTTATCATTTTCCAAAATTTAGAAATAAATGTCATAAGAATTTCTTCCTAGCATATGCTTACAACATATGGTTATATCTATAGTATAAAACTACAATCAAGAGAAAATAAGGATAAAGTTATTTTTTTTCTTGGTATCCAAATTAAAAGGAATTATGAGTAATCAAGATGGTCATTTTCATAAATTTCATAATTTAATTGTTAAAACCATGTTTTACAATAGTTCCATAGCACAATCTCATGAAAATTTACAAATGGAAATAAAAACAAGACATATTAAATCACATTTAATATAGATTACATATAAGAATGATTTGAAATTAATTTATTTTATTTTGATAGTGGGAAATCTACTTCGATCTTACATGTTTCATAAGGGTTTTCAAAATTAAACAATTGAATGAAACAAAATATTGAAAAATTGCTTCTTTAACAATTTCAATCATCAGAAAAACTATAAGGAATGTTAAATAATTCTAACAAATGAATAAAAATTCAATTAATTAATAATCATTCTTTAAATAGAAAAGAACAAACACATTCAATACTCAATAAGGTTTCAAAAAAACTATTCATTTCAGTTACCCATCATATTAATCATTCATTTTGGTTATATAATTAAATTAGTAAACAATAACAATTTATCATCAATAATATCTAGGGAAAATGCTAGATAAACACCTATAAAATATCATGATTTATTTAATTCATTTTAAAAACCCAAGATCACCCAATTAAAATAAGAACATAAGTCATCATGATTCATGTACTTACCATAGGTATCTACCCTGTAAGTGGTGCTGCCTCACTTGGTCATTCGGTAGGCTCAAAGTACATGATTTTAATCATGGGGGTGCTAAAATCCCATGTCTTAGTCAGTCTTCACTATCCTATGTCATGCACTGAGGTCACCTGACACTGTTTCCCTACCAACCCATCTAATCCTCATTGTGCTTAACTAAGAACTACTTCTTATCACTCAACTGTCTCCTCGGATACCATTATGTCATGACCCCCTCCCTCCAAAGATACCCCTCCTAGGATGGAAATGAAGAAAGGGAGATAATGACCACTAAGTTTCACCTCCAGTAGGTGTCGGGTTGTCAACTAGAACCAAGGGTGTAGAAATCTCACTATATGGTAGGCATTACCCTTTATAAGAAAACACAATTGGAAGATATGATGTATCAACCATAATCAACTCCAGGAAATATTATGAAATAAATCAAAACCATCCTATAATACATTTAGAAATTAAAACTGATATATATGATGTATCCAAGAGAAAATCCAAAAAGAATTAAAGTTAAGGCAGCAACACAACAATAGCTCCAAAGGTCTGAACTAGAAATATACAAGACGGTCCACGAAATCCTCCGGGGAACCTAAAATAAATTTTTTATACTTATGTTGAGCATACAATTATACTCAGTAAGAAAACCAAAGTCTCTCATGAACATGTTAAAAGAGCATACTAATGCACCTCTGAGAAAATAGTAGAACCAAAAAAACCTCTACATGTATAATAACCAAAACCAACCTCACCAAGGTGTTCTCTCCATGTAATTAAATTCAAGTAATATAATATAAAGTAAATCACGTCAATGATATGGTTCCCCGCACCACTTTGCCACTGGTGTTCCATTCTCACCCAACATTATATGTCCTAGCACTCTCATCCCTTCTGTATACCACATCACATCCCACCCTCACACACGTGGGCCTCACAACAAATCCCACCCACGCACACTTGGTTCTCACAACACATCCATCCCACACACACCTAGTCCTCACAATACATCCCACCAGCACACACATGGGTCTCACAACCCATCACATCACATCTAATCCCAAATATAGTCGGGAAATCACATCACAACTAACCCCAAAGACACTTGGGAAACAAACCACCTCATCTGTAAACACTTGAGCTATCACATCTCACTATAAGACACCTAGTCCAAAAACTACCTTTCCCGAAAACACATAATCTATCACAACCACCATATAAATTACTAAAATACCTTCAACCATCGCAGACCATGCCATACCTACCTCACCTGTAAGAGAGAGAAAAAAGAGTGAGTACCCAGGTATCCATACTTGTCATTGAATGTTGGGAAATACACCCGCCCCCATGAAATAGGCTATGTAAGACTAGCTATGACATGGGATTTTGGGGTCCCCTTTGATTAGATGAAAGGACTATGAGCCTAACGAACAACATAGTGAGGCTATACCATTTGAAGTGTAAATAACGTAGGAAAGGTACATGCATCATATTGAATATTTTTATTGATTAAAAGGGGTTTTGAAATTTTGAAATGAACAATGAGTTAAATGAGTTAAATTGAATTTTAATAAAATCCCATAATATTCAGGCCTAGTAATTTCTTGTTTAATTTTTTTTTGGTATGGAACATGGTCGTCGTCCATGTGTGGCTCAAGAGTTTGAGGCTCAACAGGCTGATCCGGTTGATCAAAATAGGGTTGATCCAATGGACGAGGGAATCCAATGGCGGTGAAAGTTACTTGTATTCCAAAGGTAGACCTTGGGAAAGTATAAGGGTAGTGTTTTGGACATAGAGATGGAGAGAGGCTCGAGGAGATTGATATAACCTTTAGTTTGATCTGGGCCCCGATGGAATACTAAGTCCCTTTGGTGGTCAGTCAGATGTGAGGAGCTGCGCGTCAGTGGTGGACATTGTCTCTGGGGGAGTGGAGAGAGGCAGAGGTGTTATGAGTTGACTTCTATAATGAATTCCAAGCAGAGTTACTTTTATTGATTATAAAGGCTAATAAAAAGTAAAATCTACACTCCCTTTAGCGTGGGAGTATATCAGTGTAGGAACTTGGGATAAAGTTCAAGTATCTTCTTCTCTTTTCCCCAAATATCTTTACAGATGTGGAGTCTCATGCATGATTGATTGAGGAGGCCCTCCACACTTTTCTCCAGTATGTTGTGAATCCTTTTACATAACCAACATATCTCAAGGTTCCTAAGAAGGTAGATGTAATTGAACAATTTCACTCATGAGGAGGCGTACAACGAGAGGGAAGTTGATAGAGTCCTTTGAGTGGAAGGTCTATCAGTGGTAGATCTCAAGCACTGTGACCTTCAACGTTCCGACCAGTAGGGAGGTGACCTCAACAGTTTCATTTCTAGCCTTCTAGTGTTGGTGTTCTTTGTTCATTTCCTGCTTTAGTCGCAGTTTCCAGTTAGGAAGTTCCAACTGTAGGTACAAAATGGTTTTTCTCTACCAAGGGGAGGTGGAGTAAGTAGGGGATAACCATAGGGTGTTCCTCAAGTACCTAGACCTGAGAATGGTCATGGAGGCGGTCATCAATAGAAGATAAGATGAGTTGGGTGTGGTCAGTTTCACATACCAGAGGCAGCGACTCCAGCGGGACCATAGATTGTTAGCGGTACGATCATATTTTTTAGTACCCTTTCCTATGATTTGTTTTATTGAATAGAATCATAATACTTTGTTATAACCACTCTATAACAAGATTTGGATCTAGAAGAAGCGGGGCTTCTCATTACCCTGGTGTTTATTACGCCATTCAGAGGTCAAACCATCTTGTTTGATGTGTGTCGGGATGTAGACTGATGATGGAATCGCATCAATCCCATGGGGATCTTTTTGTGCTAAAGATTCATCCATATGACTTCATTATCAGCATTGAGAAGTTGTATTACATGCATTCCATTATCGATTTCTTTTGGAGGAGAGTCGTGTTTTTAGATATGTATGGTTAGTATGCAGATTTCATTAGTGAGCGGAGCTGTCAGGTTGGAAATTAGAATGTGGATCCTCTTCTTTCCTTTTTGGATGAGCTGTTAGTGGAAGTAGTGTACACTGAAGTCCCTATAGTTGTTCATGATTTATTGGTTGTTTTTCTTGAGGAGGTTGTGACTCTACCCCCTTAACATGATGTCGAGTTCGGGATAGACCTACATCCTGATGTTTCTCTGATTTCAATGGATCCTTATCATATATGACCTTTTAAGTTGCATGATTTAAGGATTCAGATTTAAGATATAATGAAAAAAAAGGTTTTATCTAACCGAGTGTGTCATTTTGGGGTGCTCCAGTCTTGTTTGTGAAGATGGTGGATGATGGTCTGAGGTTCATCATATACTACTGAAGGTTGAATCAATTATGGTCAAGAACTGTTACCCTCCCCCAAGGACAGACGATCTTTTTAAAAAATTGAGATGGGTGTGTTGGTTTTCTAATATTTTTCTATGGTATAGATATCACCAATTGTGGGTTATGTCGGGTGATATCACAAAGACATATTTCATATGTAAGTATGGGAACTTAAAGTTTGTAGTCATGCATTTTGGTGTTAGAACACACTAGTCGTATTCATGGAACTCATGAACTCTTTATTTTGTTAGTCCTTGGATCAATTTGTCTATTTATTCATCAATTATATCTTGATTTATTTGATGTTAGGGGAGGATCATGTTGAGCATCTCAAAACCATCCTACAGGTGCTTCGAAACCACTATCTCTATAGAAAGTTGTCCAATTGAAAGTTCTGGACATGAGAGGTTCAATTGTTTAGGCATGTGGTACCTCAGTAGGGTTTGGTATTTTACCCATAAATGGTTGAAGTATTTATTTCTAGTGAAACTCCTAAGAATGTGGTAGAAGTTCACAATTTTCTTAGTCTAATAGGCTATTACCAAATTTTTGTACCCGTTTTCTCTCGATTTGCAGCTTCATTGACATCTTTGACTAGGAAAGTCCTGGCTTTTTGTGGAGCAAGTAGTTCTAGGTAGCATTTGGCTATCTCAAGGGGAGTTGTTCAGTGCTCTATTTCTTCATATTTTAGAGGAATGGGGGATGTTTGAGGTGTTCTTTGATGCTTACCATCTGGTCTTGGGATGTGTCTTGAAGCAGTAGTGGTCAGTGATCTCTTATGGGACTAGGATTCTACGTCCCCATGAATGTAACTATTACATCCATGATTTATGTAGAGACCTGAAGCTTGATGTACATGGACATTACATTACTTTTGCAGAATACTTAATACATAACAAAAACAGACACACAAGTATCGTAACAGTTTAGTGTCTTTGGAAACATGGAATATAAACTTCTAATCATGTTGAAAGATCTTCAACAACTCCCATAATGATCTTCCCCTTTTTGTTTCCTTACCTAAAACCTTTCTTTCTTTCCTGGGGAAAATAAAACATAAAAAGGGTGATCTCAAATGCTCAGTAAGGGTAAGCATGGATAAAATAAAACAAATCATATACATTTGATCTTAAAATCATGAACATAATGTTTAAACATCAAAATATTGGGAAATGACATAAAACATGGAAGTACATAAGGAATAGATCATAAAGAAAAAATAATCATGATAAAATAGCATGGTAATAAAACATGTAATTGTGGTAAACCATTAATCACATGATATGATTTCCATAGTAGCCAAAGAATTTCTTCCAATACCATCTTAGTGGAAAAATTCCCTTTCTGAATCGAGATCAATCCTCGTTCCAGTTCTGTATTACTGAACCGGTTTAACTTGTTGTTCCAGCCATGTCTATCTCATGAGATATAAATCTTTACCCAATGCATTGGAGGGAGATATAGGTCCCACCCATCTCATAATGAAATCAATCTTACTTGTGCCAGAAAATAAACATACATCATTCATAATAACCCAATAAATAAAATGGGTATCATAAACATCATCCCATCATCATATAATCTATATAAAAGAAATGGATATAATTTCATAATAATAAAAGTTAAACCATGTAAATCACATAGACATGATACTTGAAACATACACATATGAAATAATGTCATCTTAATTAGATGAAAAATGGTTTTGATAAAACACTTGAAATTAATTCTTGAGGAAAATATCATTTCTTCTTCAAAATCATTCTCTTTCCACAAAATGTCATGCAATTTTAAACGAAAAGGATTTTTTTGAAAATATTCATGAAATATTTTGGAGGAAGCTTCAGGAAAATAATGCTTTATAAAACCGTAAAAATCCTCTCATTCCGTATAAGTTAAAAAAATATTCTTCTCGTACTTTTGCCTGAAAAGTAAAAAAGTACCTCGTAAAAGAAAGACTCCATACATACCATGTATTAAAAGTCAAAAAATGGGTAAAAAGGACATTAAACATACATGAAAACATTTTTAGAAACAAGGACATGGATGATAAATATAACCCCAGTAAATACTTACGTATAAGCAATCTCGGATAGAAAACAATTGTGATTGCAAAATTTTCCCTTACCTTAGGTCCGATATTCTTCATAAGTATCTGAACCTCATGTATATTGATTTAAATAATGTCATTGACTTATTACATAATCATATTCATTGTTATGATATCATATACGGTTCACTTATGATTTTATATTACCCGTTCTTTTGTAAATTCCATGTTAAAGAGCATTTTGGGTAAAATCGTTTCATTTGTCGTCCGTGTTTTGAATTTTAATTATTCATATGATTACTTATATCATGATTTCTTAATTATAGAATATTAAACATGATTTATATATAATATATATTCAAAATATAAATATATATAATAGATCGATAAATGGAATGAAATACACCATTCATGGAGACGTTAGGCCTTGTGTACACATGAACGTTGTTTTCGTTTCCTTATTGAATTGAATGGAATTAAGTATATGACATACATATATATATATACATAAATCCAGTAGAATTATTATGACATATATTTCATGATTACTTATTATATATACTTTATAATCATTCTTGAATTGTTAACATGGAAAATGAATCTCATCGCGTCGTGGAGACTGTAATCCGTACGTATGCACGAGCGATGATATCGTTCCCATATTTATTGAATAGAATTGGAGTTAATGATATAATATCTTAGAATAAGTATGATTTTATAATAATCATATGTATTTATTATTTACACCATTATACCCATCCAAGTAAGGTGGTGGTGGAAAAACAGATTACACCACGGCGTGGAGACGGTATTCCGTACATACGCGCGTGCGGTGATTTTGTTTTCCTTAGGATGGATAGAAGGTAAAATGGGTTTGTTTCATATTTATAATAACATATTAGTATATTAGTGATATTTAGGTTATTACAATATAATTAAACAACTAAATAAGATGAGGTAGAATAAGAAATAAATATGAAAGAATCGGTAACAGATATTACCTTTTCTTCGATACGCCTCTTTGAAACCTCCTCTTAGGGAACTAATATTGGTCTTTGAAGTAGACCAGGACCTCTAGGATGTTTGTAGGGAAGTGGATAAGATAAATTGGCAGGGTTTGGCTGAGCATGAAGGCTCAAAGTGGTGTGAGGAGGGGAGGGAGGAGGTGCCCTTTTATAAGGGAGGAGAGGGGCACCTTTGGAATAACTAAAAATATTATTTTATTATAAAGTCATATTCGGTTTTTAATAGCTTCAAATTGATTTATTTAGAAACTAAGGTGGGCCTGGGTCGAAATCCTCTCATCCAATATAATTTGGACAAGTTTAGGTATCTATTTTAAACTTATCATTTAGATTTAACTTTAAGTTAGATAATTTAACTTTTACCGTGTCTTCTTGTTTTCTTACACTATAAGGTTAATAAACTTACTATAACAAGCCAAACGAACCCCAAGTTGTTTATTATTAATATATATAACCTTATATAAGTCATTTAGCCAAACCTTATATTTTTAGGAATAAAAAAACAATTAATAATATAATATTTGTTTTAAAAACTATTTTATGTCAATTTTGACACTATTTGGTAATTGATTTTTTGTGAAAATCCTAACAGAAAGATTAGTTCAAAAAAAGTTAATTAAATCAATACTAACATGTCATATTAACATATAAAATAATTTTAATTCATAAAAAGTCGAAAATTACCTTTATATGGGTATTTATAACATCAATTATGTCAATATTCCATTAATAATATAATTACTGCATCATCATTGTGTCATAAATAAATTAACTTATTTAAAGTATAAAAATTTAAAATAAAATACCATTATGTAGGAAATAGTTTTGGATTTCTAATTAATATTTATAGTTGAATTTATCTTATGTATAACCCTATATTAAAAATGATTTAGTTATTAAACTTTGATTTTAACTATTTTAACCCTTCTTTAAATAAATTAATATTAAATGTCCTAATCTAAACCAAGTGGGCCTAAATGGTCATATTTTATTCCTAAGGTTATTTTTGGTCGAATTACACTTATCCAATAGAATTAGGACATGTTTTAGGGTAATAATAATATCATTTTTACCCTTAATTACCCTATTTACTGTTAACTGTGGTAAATAAAAGTAAAAAGTTACTATTCACCAAAAATTATTTTCATCTCATTGAATCACATTTTACTTACTGAAATCAAACTTTTCTCTCGATTTTTTGAAATTCCATTCACAAAAGCGGTAAAATTAAGTTTCATGTAAATTTGCAAATTCTCCTAGGATGTGGGTAAAAGACGGTCAAAAGTTCAATAAAATTTTTATATATCTAAAATTATTATAAAATGACTCCAATTAATTACATTGAACTTATATAGGTATTATGTATTAATTTTCACCTAAAATAAATTTAAATAAAATAAATAATTATTTAAATAAAAATTCGGTTTTTGAATAGTATCCCAGTGTTTTCACTATTCATCAAAAATTGAAAGTTTTCAGAAAAATACAAAAAACTCTCCCCAGGCTAATTTCGATATTCTGAATCCAAAAATGAAGTCCATTATGAAATATAAAATTTATAAAATTTCAAAAAGTGGGTATTACTATTCATAACAGCTAGTTTATACAACATATCGTTGTTTAGTGAAAATCGGTATTGTATACAACACACGCTATCGTGGAAGGTCGCGATTGCGTGTAATGCAAGCCAAGATAGGGATTCATGTTGTGAAAGATCCTTTTGGTGTAGCATACAACACAAGATATTAATGAAATTAAAAATAATATTTTTCATAAAATCTCAGGGTGTTACATTCTACCCCCCTTAAAATGAATTTGTCCCTCAAAATTCATCAGGGTTATAAATGGTTTACTACTCTAAAGTTTCTTTAATAGAAACCCACATCATGAAACGGAATACCAAATCTTGGATTTAAAAACTAAAGTATAAAACGTAACAGTTACCCAAATTAACTAATCACTGGGTTTCCACATAGGAGAACATAGGTGAAAATATGGATATGGAAGAAAAATCTAACCATCAAGTTCTGATGGAGAGTGGTAGAGAACATGGCTATGAAAAATCCAATAATCACAAAGCCATAGATTTGTGATTATCTAAGGTACCATCTGATTCATCAGATATGAGGGAACTATGACAACATTTCTAGTTTTGAAGATCATTTCCCTAAATTTGATGAATTAAAAGAAATACTTACATGATTTTGGTTCAATCCCACTATAGTTCATGCCTTGAACAATTTCCACTTCCTCTCTTAAAGAAATTAAGTTGAATTTTTTATTCATGAATTGTTAGCAGATCATGTGATAGAATAACGGGTTATTCCATCTGTCTCGAACAAAAGGTTAGCAAAAGTTATTAAATAAACATAAGTCGATTAATAGTATATGGTTCCTAAAATGGACTTATACTTCATATCTCATACCACTTAAAAAAAATTAAACTAATTTATACTAACCAGGGACATCCTGTAGGCCAGTGGTAGGCGATAAAGGCATGTCGCACATCGGTTGTGGGTTCGATTCCCAGAGCCTTATCCGACGCGATGGGTTGTCGTCCGTCCTGCAGGTTGTCCTTTTTCGTAAACTACATTACTATAACATCCCAACAATAATATCGAAAAAAGTTCTATCCTTAAACAATACTAACTTATGTCCAAAATAATCCATTCCAATCTTTAGGCATATCTAAAATACTTCAGTCCATGCTCATAGTATAAAGAAAACAATTACTAGAAAGGTTATCTACCAAGAATGTGAATACAAGAATTTATCCCAAATATATCATAAGATATATCTTGTTGGTTGCATTCCAAACACATTAATACCTTAGTTATATATTCTCTTGAAAAATAAATTACTATAGAACCTTAGTGAAAACATGAATGCAGTTAAAAGTTAACACTTTCCACATACCAAAATCCTCAAAATTCTATATACTCAAACCATGATATCACTTAGTCCTTATATCAATCATGAGGTCATGAATACTATCAAACATTTCATTTTCTCCTTATCCCTTCATTATGTGCATATCATCTGCTTTCCTAAATATTTGAATCACTTTTCATGGTTACTGGTACCATAAAATTATTGAAAACCACAATAGACCAATACATAAATATTCCAATATTCCACGATACTATATACAACATTATTTTGGAATCCCATTACATAAACACTTAATCATTACACAAATTCATTTTCATACTCAACATCACAAATAGTGATTGCATGAGACTTCCCTTTATCCTTTACTTAAGAGGTTTCTCACGTTGATCATCATTAACTCGTGGATTAGGGCATTTATTAGGATAATTCCCCATTTCCTTGCACTTGAAGCACTGAAGTGTTGGTGTTGCGATCTCTGCAGTCTTTCCATTATTCACATCATTAGCAACCCTTTTTCCATTACTTCGACACTCAGCTGCTCGATGGCCTTCTTTTCCACACTTAAAACATTTTCTAGTCTATTTAAGACAATCTCCACCATGCTTCTTTCCACACTTTGAGCATAAGGAAACATTCATCTTCTTTTCACAATTATTCTGAGATTTCTCCTTGAACTCCATCTTTCGTTTCTTGTCAAAACCATGAGATGGATAAGTAACACCAACTTCCATTTCTACCTTGATAGCACAACGCACAATTTCTTCATAGCTACTGAAGTCTCTTATAGCTAATGCCCTTAGAAGACTTGGTTTTAAGCCACTACAAAATCGATCAACTTTACTTTCATGTTAGATGATAAAGCCAGATGCATACCTTGCAAGTCTTGTAAAATTCTATTCGTATATACCAAAAGATTCAACATCCTTCTGCATAAGCTCAATAAACTCCTTATCCATCTTTTTTCGAAGAATATGAGGGAAGTACTTATTGAAAAATAATTTCTTGAACTTGTCCCATTCCATGGACTCAATTTCATCTCTTGGCCTCGTATTCTTGATAAGATTCCACCATTGATCAGCTTCACCTTCCAAACGATATTCTGTTAAGATGACTTTATCATGTTCAGAACATTGATGAACTGAAAATATCTTTTCAGTCGTACTGATCCATTGTTCAGTAACAAGTGGATCAGAATACCCACTGAAAGAATGTAGACGTTTCTTCATGAAGTACTCAATAGAATATTGTTCCCTTTTCTGCTCATTTGAAGTCCAGAATGATTCATAGCTTGTGTAAGTATAGAAATAAGATTTTTCACTCCATCTCCCATAACATTTGTTTGTTCAGGAGGAAAATCATTGCATTGTCCATTACCTTGATCAACACGGTTCCTTCGGGTTCCAGCCATCGTCTAAAACCCAAAAAGAATAGTGTGAGAGGCAAAAATCATGATAGGGAAAACAACATAATAAAGGGGGAGTACCTTCAATATCTAACATCTTAGGTTTAATTCTAAGATCATTACCGTAATTCTAGGACTATAACCTATACTTATACTGAACCTTAGGGACATCCCTAGACATACCATAGAAATATCTCTAAGGATCTGACTAATGTTTTCTCATTCTAGTTTCCAAAGGTTGACTAAACCTTTCCTCTAATACCCACTGTAGAGACCCGAAGCTTGACGTACATGGACATTACATTACTTTTGCAGAATACTTAATACATAACAAAAATAGACACACAAGGATCGTAATAGTTTAGTGTCTTTGGAAACTTGGAATATAAACTTCTAATCATGTTGAAAGATCTTCAACAACTCCCATAATGATCTTCCACTTTTTGTTTCCTTACCTAAAACCTTTCTTTATTTCCAGGGGAAAATAAAACATAAAAAGGGTGAGCTCAAATGCTCAGTAAGGGTAAGCATGGATAAAATAAAACAAATCATATACATTTGAACTTAAAAACATGAACATAATGTTTAAACATCAAAATCTTGGGCAACGACATAAAACATGGCAGTGCATAAGGCATAGATAATAAAGAAACATTAATCATGATAAAATAGCATGGGAATAAAACTTGCAATTATGGAAAACCATTAAGCACATGATATAATTTCCATAGTAGCCAAGGCATTTCTGCAAAGACCATCTTAGTGGACAAAGTCCCTTTCTGAATCGAGATCACTCCTCCTTCCAGTCCTGTATTACTGAATCAGTTTAACTTGCCATTCCATCCATGTTTATCTGATGAGATATAAATCTTTACCCAATGCATTTGAGGTAGATATATGTCCCACCCATCTCATAATGAAATCATTCTTACTTGTTCCACAAACTAAACATACATCATTCATAATAACCCAATAAATAAAATGGGTTTCATAAACATCATCCCATCATCACACAATCCATATAAAAGAAATGGATATCATTTTATAATAAGAAAAGTGAAACCATGTAAATCATAGATACATGATACTTGAAACATACACATATGAAATAATGTCATCTTAGATGAAAATTGGTTTTGATAAAATACTTGAAATGAATTCTTGAGGAAAACATCCTTTCTTATTAAAAATCATTCTCTTTCCAAAAAATGTCATGAAATTTTAAAAGAAAAGGATTTTGTTGAAAATAGTCATGAAATATTTTGGAGGAAGCTTCATGAAAATAAGGCTTTATAAAACTTTAAAAATCAGTTCGTGCCGTATAAGTTAAAAAACATTCTTCTCGTACTTTTTCCAGAAAAGTCAAAAAGTACCTCGTAAAAGAAAGTTTCTATACATACCATGTAGTAAAAGTCAAAAATTGGTAAAAAGGACATTATACATACATGAAAAAAAATTTAGAAACAAGGACATGGATGAAAAATATAACCCTAGTAAATACTTACGTATTAGTAATCTCGGATATAAAACAATTGAGATTGAAACATTATCCCATACCTTAGGACTGATATGCTTCGTACGTATCCGAACCTCCTGTATAATGATTTAAATAATTTCATTGAATTATTACAGAATCATATTCATTGTTATGATATCATATATGGTTCACTTATGACTTTATATTACCCGTTCTTTTGTAAATTCCATGTTAAAGAGCGTTTTGGGTAAAATCGTTTCATTTGTCGTCCGTGTTTTGAATTGTAATTATTCATATGATTACTTAGTTAATTATTGCTTAATTCCAGAATATAAAACATGATTTATATATAATATATATTCAAAATATACATATATATAATAGATCGATAAATGGAACGAAATACACCATTCATGGAGACGGTAGTCCTTGTGTACACATGAACGCTGTTTTCGTTTCCTTATTGAATTGAATGGAATTAAGTATATGACATAAATATATATATATACATAAATCCAGTAGAATTATTATGTCATATATTTCATGATTACTTATTATATATACTTTATAATCATTCTTGAATTGTTAACATGGAAAATGAATCTCATCGCGTCGTGGAGACTGTAATCCGTACGTACGCACGAGCGACGATATCGTTCCCATATTTATTGAATAGAATTGGAGTTAATGATATAATATATTAGAATTAGTATGATTTTATAATAATCATATGTATTTATTATTTACACCATTATACCCATCCAAGTAAGGTGGTGGTGGAAAAACAGATTACACCACGGCGTTGAGACGGTATTCCATACGTACGCGCGTGCGGTGATTTCGTTTTCCTTAGGTTGGATAGAAGGTAAAATGGGTTTGTTTCATATTTATATTAACATATTAGTATATTAGTGATATTTATGTTATTACAATATAATGAAACAACTAAATAAGAGGAGGTAGAAGAAGAAATAAATATGAAAGAATCGGTAACGGATATTACCTTTTCTTTGATCCGCCTCTTTGAAACCTCCTCTTGGGGAACTAATATTGGTCTTTGAAGTAGACCAGGACCTCTAAGATGTTTTTAGGTAAGTGGATAAGATAAATTGGCAGGGTTTGGCCGAGCATGAAGGCTCAAAGTGGTGTGAGGAGGAGAGGGAGGAGGTGCCCTTTTATAAGGGAGGAGAGGGGCACCTTTGGAATAACTAAAAAAATTATTTTATTATAAAGTCATATTCGGTTTTTAATAGCTTCAAATTGATTCATTTCGAAACTAAGGTGGGTCTGGGTCGAAATCCTCTCATAAAATAGAATTTGGACAAGTTAAGGTATCTATTTTAACCTTATCATTTAGATTTAACTTTAAGTTAGATAATTTAACTTTTACCGTGTCTTCTTGTTTTCTTACACTATAAGGTTAATAAACTTACTATAACAAGCCAAACGAACCCCAAGTTGTTTATTATTAATATATATAACCTTATATAAGTCATTTAGACAAACCTTATATTTTTAGGAATAAAAAAACAATTAATAATATAATATTTGTTTTAAAAACTATTTTATGTCAATTTTGACACTATTTGGTAATTGATTTTTGTGAAACTCCTAACAGAAAGATTAGTTCAAAAAAAGTTAATTAAATCAATACTAACATGCCATATTAACATATAAAATTATTTTAATTCATAAAAAGTCTCAAATTACCTTTATTTGGGTATTTATAACATCAATTATGTCAATATTTCATTAATAATATAATTAATGCATCATCATTGTGTCATAAATAAATTAACTTATTTAAAGTCTAAAAATTAAAAATAAAATACCATTATGTAGGAAATCGTTTTTATTTCTAATTAATATTTATAGTTGAATTTATCATTTGTATAACCCTATATTAAAAATGATTTAGTTATTAAACTTTGATTTTAACTATTTTAACCCTTCTTTAAATAAATTAGTATTAAATGTCCTAATCTAATCCAAGTGGGCCTAAATGGTCATATTTTATTCCTAAGGTTGTTTTTGGTCTAATTACACTTATCCAATAGAATTAGGACATGTTTTAGGGTAATAATAATATCATTTTTACCCTTAATTACCCTATTTACTGTTAACCGTGGTAAATAAAAGTAAAAAGTTACTTTTCAGCAAAAATTATTTTCATCTCATTGAATCACATTTTACTTACTGACATCAAACGTGTGTCTCGATTTTTTGAAATTCCATTCACAAAAGCGGTAAAATTAAGTTTTATGTAAATTTGCAAATTCTCCTAGGAGGTGGGTAAAAGACGGTCAAAAGTTCAATAAAATTTTTATATATCTTAAATTATTATAAAATGACTCCAATTAATTACATTGAAATTATATAGGTATTATGTATTAATTTTCACCTAAAATAAATTTAAATAAAATAAATAATTATTTAAATAAAAAGTCGGTTTTTGAATAGTAACCCAGTGTTTTCACTATTCATCAAAAATTGAAAGTTTTTAGAAAAATACCAAAACTTCACCCCAGGCTAATTTCGATATTCTGAATCCAAAAATGAAGTCCTTATGAAATATAAATTTTATAAAATTTCAAAAATTGGGTATTACTATTCATAACGGCTAGTTTATACAACATATCATTGTTTAGCGAAAATCGGTATTGTATACAACACACGCTATCGTGGAAGGTCGCGATTGCGTGTAATGCAAGCCAAGTTAGGGATGCATGTTGTGAAAGATCCTTTTGGTATATCATAAAACACAAGATATTAATGAAATTCAAAATAATATTTTTCATAAAATCTCAGGGTGTTACATTCTACCCCCCTTAAAATGAATTTCGCCCTCAAAATTCGTCAGGGTTATAAATGGTTTACTACTTGAATGTTTATTTAATAGAAACCCACATCATAAAAAGGAATACCAAAGCTCAGCTTTAAAAACTAAAGTATAAAACGTAACAGTTACCCAAATTAACTAATCACTGGGTTTCCACATAGGAGAACATAGGTGAAAATATGGATACGGAAGAAAAATCTAACCATCAAGTTCTGATGGAGAGTGGTAGAGAACATGGCTATGAAAAATCCAATAATCACAAAGCCATAGATTTGTGATTATCTAAGGTACCATCTGATTCATCAGATATGAGGGAACTATGACAACATTTCTGGTTTTGAAGATCATTTCCCGAAATTTGATGAATTAAAAGAAATACTTACATGATTTTGGTTCAATCTCACTATTGTTCATGCCTTGAACAATTTCCACTTCCTCTCTTAAAGAAATGAAGTTGAATTTGTTATTCGTGAATTGTTAGCAGATCATGTGATAGAATAACGGGTTATTCCATCTCTCTCAAACAAAAAGATAGCAAAAGTTATTAAATATACATAAGTCGATTAATAGTATATGGTTCCTAAAATGGACTTATACTTCATATCTCATACCACTTAAAAAAAATTAAAACTAATTTATACTAACCAGGGACATCCTGTAGGCCAGTGGTAGGCGATAAAGGCATGTCGCACATCGGTTGTGGGTTCGATTCCCACAGCCTTGTCCGACGCGATGGGTTGTCGCACGTCCTGCAGGTTGTCCTTTTTCAAAAACTACATTACTATAACATCCCATCAATAATATCGAAAAAAGTTCTATCCTTAAACAATACTAACTTATGTCTAACATAATCCATTCCAATATTTAGGCATATCTAAAATACTTCAGTCCAAGCTCATAGTATAAAGAAAACAATTACTAGAAAGGTTATCTACCAAGAATGTGAATACAAGCATTTATCCCACATATATCATAAGATATATCTTGTTGGTTGCATTCCAAACACAAGAATACCTTAGTTATATATTCTCTTGAAACATAAATTACTATATAACCTTAGTGAAAACATGAATGCAGTTAAAAGTTAACACTTTCCATGTAACAGCCCGAGATTTTATGAAAAATATTCTGTTTAATTTTATTAATGTCTTGTGTTGTATGCTACACCAAAAGGAGCTTTCACAACACACATCTTTGACTTGCCTTGCATTACACGCAATCGCAACCTTCCTCGATAGTGTGTGTAGTACGCAATACTGAGTTTCACGAAACAACGATATGCTATTAAAATATTATTAAAACTAGCCGTTATGAATAGTAATAACCACTTTTTAAATTTCAGAAATTTTATCTCTCAAAATGGACTTCATTTTTGGATTCGGAGTATCGAATTTAGCCTAAGGTGAAATTTTGGTACTTTTCGGATAACTTTCATATTCTGATGAATAGTGAAAATTACTAAATTATAATTAAAAACAACTTTTTAAATCAAAATAATTAATAGTGATAAATTATTAATTTGAGTGGTTTTAAAGTATATTTAGAATATATTTTTACAATTTAATACAATGTTGGTCATTGAATGTAATTTCACATTTAAACCAGACATAATCAAGTGTCAATCTTTTGATAGATATTGTTTCTTAAAAACACGCTATTTGTTTTAACAGCGTGATTTAATTATAAAATTAATTAATGCAACTTCTATGTTATGAATTTGGTAAAATAGATTTCATTTTTGAATTCGGAATGTGAAATATAGCTTAGGATGAAATTTTGGCATTGTTCTGAAAAATATCAATTTTTGATGAATAGTGAAACTACTAAGTGGGAGTTAAAAAACTGAATTTTTCATAAAACTTAATTTTACCGCTTCTGTTAGTGGAATTTCAAAAATCCGAGAGACACGGTTGATGTCAGTAAGTAAAATGTGGTTTAATGAGATGAAAATAATTTTTGGTGAATAGTAACTTTTTACTTTTATTTACCACGGTTAAAAGTAAATAGGGTAATTAAGGGTAAGAATGATTTTGATATTACCCTAACACATGTCCTAATTCTATTGGACAAGTGTATCTCGACCAAAAACAACCTTAAGTGTAAAATATGACCATTTAGGCCCACTTGGATTAGATTAGGACATTTATTATTAATTTATTTAAAGAAGGGTTAAAAGAGTTAAAATCAAAGTTTATTTACTAAAACATTTTTACTATAGGGTTATACATAATATAAATTCGATTGTAAATATTCATTGGAAAGATAAAACGATTTCCTACATAATGGTATTTTATTTGTAATTTTTAGACATCAAATAATTTAATTTATTTATGACACAAAGATGATGCAGTAATTATCTTATTAATAAAATATTGACATAATTGATGTTATAAATACCAAAATAAATGTAATTTAGGACATTTTATGAATTCCACTAATTTTCTAGGTTAATATGATATATTAGTGTTGATTTAATCAACTTGGTTCCAACATATAATTCTTTTATGACTTTCACAAAAATCATATATCAAATAGTTTCAAAATTGACACAAAATAGTTTTTAAATCTAATATTATATTATTAATTGTTATTTTATTCTTAAAAATCTAAGGTTCGGCCAACTGAGTTAGATAAGGATATATATATTAATAATAAACAATTTGGGGTTCGTTTGTCATGTTATAGTAAGTGTATTAACCATATAGTGTAAGAAAACAAAAAGACACGGAAAATGTTAAATTATTTAACTTAGAGTTAAATCTAATTGATAAGGTTAAAATAATAACCTAAACTTGTCTAAATCCTATTGGTTTGTAGTATTTCGACCCATCCCCACTTTAGCTTCGAAATAAAACCCTTTGGAACCATTATAAACCGATTTTGACTTTAATATAAAATAATATTTTGAGATATTCCTAAGGTGCCCCTCTCCTCCCTTATAAAAGGGCACCTCCTCCCCCTCCTCCTCACACCAATTTGAGCACTCAAGCTCGGACAACCCCTGCCATTTTCTCCTCTCCACTTCCCTAGAATAATCCTAGAGGTCCTGGTCTTCTTCAAAGACCAATCTTAGTTCCCTAAGTGGAGGATTCAAAGAGGCGGTCCAAAGAAGTGGTAATATCCATTACCGATCTTTTCAATTTCTTTCTTCTTCAACTTCTTCTTATTTTGTTGTTTCATGATAAAGTAATAACATCAGTATTTTTTATATACTTATATGTTATTATAAATATGAAACAACTCTAATTAACCTTCTATCCATCCTACGGAGAAAGGAAATCACCGCGCGTGCGTACGTACGGAATACCGTCTCCACGCCGTGGTGTAATCTATTTTCCGTCACCACCTTAATTGGATGGGTATAATGATGTAATGAGTAACTATACATGATTATTATAAAGTTATATTGATACTGAAATAGTATACATTCACTTCAACACAATTCCACGACCATAGGAACGATATCATCGCTCGTGCGTACGTACGGACTACCGTCTCCACGACGCGATGAGATTCATTCTCCATGTTAACCATTTAAGAATGATTACAAAGTATATATAAGAAATAATAATGAAATACATGACATTATAAAGCTAATGGATTTATTTATATATATATATATATATATATGTATTTCATCTACTTACTTCCATTCAAGACAATAAGGAAAGGAAAACAGCTTTCATGCGTACGTACGGACTACCGTCTCCATGAACGGTGTGTTTCATTTCATTTATCTATCTATTATATATATATATATAATGAATATATATGATATAAAAATCATAATTTATATTCTGGAAGTAAGTAAATCATGATATAAGTAATAATAATGTCAAGAACAACAAGTCCAAACACCTACGATAAATGAAACAATTTTACCCAAAACGCATCTTTAACATGAATTTACAAAAGAACGGGTAATATAAAGTCATAAGGGGACCATATATGATATAATAACAATGAATATGATTCTGGAATAAGTCAGTAACATGATTTAAATCATTATACAGGAGGTTTGGACACGTACAAAGCAAGTCGGACCTAAGGTAATGGGAAAATATCACAATCTCATTTTATCCGAGATTGTTTTTACTTTGGCATTTACTGGGGTGTATTTTATCATCCACATCCATGTTCCATCAATATGTAATATTGTTTCCATCCACTTACAATAGTTTAAATCCAATTTTACCCTTCGGTGAGTTTTTAGTAAAGAATATGAAAGGAATCTTTTGTCGTTTTTCGTACGAGGTACTTTTTGACTTTTCCGACAAAAGTACGAAGAATGTTTTTTTAACTTATACGGCATGAATGTATTTTTAAAACATTATTTCCAAGAAGCTTCCTTTACAAGTTTTCAAGTTTATTTTTAATCAACTTCTTTTATTTTAAATTCTTATGACATGTTATGAAAGGAAAAATGTTTTTGAAGTAGAAAGGATATTTTCCTCAAGAATGAAGTTCAAGTGTTTTATCAAAATTATTTTCCATCTAAGATAATAAAGGGTTATGTTTTTATCCCTATTATTAAATTGATTTGATTATGTTGTGATGGAATTATTTTTATGAATTCCTTTATCATATATGAATTGTTTTATGATGTCATGATGTTTAAGATTCCCATTTGTATTACATGGGTTATGCAATGATGTATGATTTATGATTTTGTGGCACACCTAAGAATGGTATCATTATGAGATGGGTGGGACCTATATCTCCCTCCAATGCATTGGGTAATGATTTTATATCTCATGAGATAGACATGGATGAAATGGTAGGTTATACAGGTTCAGTGAAAGAGGACTGAAACGAGGGTTACTCGATTCAGAAAGGGACTTTGTCCACTAAGATAGTCTTGGCAATGAGTCTTGACTAACAAGAAATGATTATCTATGATTATGTTTGTATTCCACAATGGTTCATGTTTTAAGTTATGATTATTGGGATTTCATTTCACTACTATTATTTATCCCATTTTATGAAATTATGGTCTCTTTTGCAGGTTAGGATTTCCAAAAGTTATGTTATTATGAATATGATGTGATTGATTTTTCTTTTGTTTACCCTTACTGAGCATTTGAGCTCACCCTTTTATGTTTTCTTTTCCCCCGGATAAAAAGAAAGGTTTTAGGTTAAAAAAAAGGAAGATCTCTGTGGGAGATATTGAAGATCTTTCACCACGATTAGAAGATTACGTTCCGAGTTTCCAAAGACACTAAACTATTACGGTCCTTGTGTGTGTCTTTTTTGTTATGTACTAAGTATTCCGAAAATGTAATGTAATGTCAATGTACGTCAGGCTTCGGGTCTCTACAGTTGGTATCAGAGGAAAGGTTTAGTCAACCTTTGGAAACTAGGATGCGAGAACTTTAGTGAGATCGCTAGAGATATTTCTAAGGTATGTCTAGGGATGTCCCTAAGGTTAAGTATACGTATAGGTTATAGTACTAGAATTACGCTAACGATCATAGAATTAAACCTAATATGCTAGATATTGAAGGTACTCCCCCTTTATTATGTTGTTTTCCCTAAGCATGATTTTTGCCTCTCACACTATTCCTTTTGGGTTTTAGACGATGGCTGGAACCCGAAGGAACCGTGTTGATCAATGCAATGGACAATGCAATGATTGTCCTCCTGAACAAACAAATGTTATGGGAGATGGAGTGAAAAATATTATTACTATCCTTACACAAGCTATGAATCATTCTAGACTTCCAAATGAGCATAGAAAGGAACAGTATTCTATTGAGTCCTTCATGAGGCAACGTCCACCTTCTTTCAGTGGGACTTCCGATCCACTTGTTGCTGAACAATGGATCAGTACCACTGAAAAGATATTTTCAGTTCTTCAATGTTCTGAACATGATAAAGTCATCTTAGCAGTATATCGTTTGGAAGGTGAAGCTGATCAATGGTGGAATCTTATCAAGAATACGAGGCCAAGAGATGAAATTGAGTCCATGGAATGGGACGAGTTCAAGAACTTGTTTTTCAGTAAGTACTTCCCTCGTATTCTTCAAACAAAGATGGAGAAGGAGTTTCTTGAACTAAAGCAAAAGGATGATGAATCTGTTGGTATATACAAAGCGAATTTTACAAGACTTGTAAGGTATGCATCTGGCATTATCATCCAACCTGAAAGTAAAGTTGATCGATTTTTCAGTGGCTTAAAACCAAGTCTTCGAAGGGCATTATCTATAAGAGACTTCAGTAGCTATGAAGAAATTGTGCGTTGTGCTATCAAGGTAGAAATGGAAGTTGGTGTTACATATCCATCTTATGGTTTTGAAAAGAAACGAAATATGGAGTTCAAGGAGAAATCTCAGAATAATGGTGAAAAGAAAATGAATTTTTCCTTATGCTCAAAGTGTGGAAAAAGCATGGTGTAGATTGTCTTAAAGGGACTAGAAAATGTTTTAAGTGTGGAAAAGAAGGTCATCGAGTAGCTGAGTGTCGAAGTAATGGAAAAAGGGTTTCTAATGATGTGAACAAAGAAAACACTGCAGAGAACGCACCACCAACACTTCAATGCTTCAAGTGCAAGGAAATGGGGCATTATGCTAATAAATTCCCTAATCCAAGGGTTAGTGATGATCAACATGAGCAACCACTGAAGGCAAAGGAAAAAGGGAAGTCACATGCGATCACTATTGGTGATGTTGAATATGACAATGATGTGGTGGAATGATTAAGTGTTTATGTAATGGGATTCCAAAATAATATTGTATCATGGAGTATTGGAATATTTATGTATTGGTCTAATGTTGTATTCAAAGTGATTGAGATATTTTTGGAAATAAGATGATATGCGCATAATGAATGGAAAACGAGAAAACGAAATGTTTAACAGTATTCATGAGCTCATGATTGATATAAGGACTAAGTGATATCATGGTTTGATTATATAGAATTTTGAGGATTTTGGTATGTGAAAAGTGTTAACTTTTAACTGCATTCATGTTTTCACTAAGGTTCGATGGGTATTCAAGAGAATACATGATTAAGGCCTTTGAATGTTTGGAATGTGACCAACATAACATATCTTATGATATATGGGGATCAACGATGGTATTAAATCTCTGGTAATCGTTTCCACTATGTTATGAGAGTGGACTGCAGTATTATGGATAAGCCTAAAGATTGGAATGGATTATGTTGGACATAAGTTAGTATTGTTTAAGGATAGAAGTTTTTTTTCATATTATTGATGGGATGTTATAGTAATATAGTTTTAGAAAAAGGAAAACCTGCAGAACGGGCGACAACCCATCGCGTCGTACAAGGCTGTGGGAATCGAACCCACAACCGAAGTGCGACTGTCCTTTATCGCCTACCACTGGCCTACAGGAAGTCCCTGTTTAGTAGAAACTAGTTTTATTATATTAAGCAGTATGATATATGAAGTATAATCCCATTTTAGGAACCATATATGATTAATCCTACTATAGATCGACTTATGTATATAAATTTTTCTAACCTTTTGAGACAGATGGAATGACCCGTCATTCTATCACATGATCTGCTAACACTTCACGAATAACAAATTCAACTTCATTTATTTAAGAGATGAAGTGGAAATTGTTAAAGGCATGAACAACAGTGAGGCTGTACCAACATAAAGTAAGTATTTATTCTAATTCAAATTCTTTAACTTTAGGGAAACGATCTTGAAAACCAAAAATGTTGTCCTAGTGATCTTATATCTGATGAATCAGATGGTACCTTAGATCGTCACAAATTTATGTCTTTGTGATTACTGGCTTTTCCATAGCCATGTTCTCTACCACTCTCCATTAGAACATGATGGTTAGATTTCTCTTCCATATCCATATTTTCACCTATGTGGAAACCCAGTGATTAGTTTATTTGGGTAACTGTTACGTTTCATACTTTTGTTTTTAAAGATTGGTTTTGATATTCCTTTTTACGATGTGGGTTTCTATTAAATAAACTTTCGAATAGTAAACCATTTATAACCCCGACGAATTTCGAGGGCGAAATTCATTTTAAGGGGGGTAGAATGTAACAGCCCGAGATTTTATGAAAAATATTCTGTTTAATTTCATTAATGTCTTGTGTTGTACACTACACCAAAAGGAGCTTTCACAACACACATCTTTGACTTGCCTTGCATTACACGCAATCGCAACCTTCCTCGATAGCGTGTGTAGTACGCAATACTGAGTTTCACGAAACAACGATATGCTATTAAAATATTATTAAAACTAGCCGTTATGAATAGTAATAACCACTTTTTAAATTTTAGAAATTTTATCTCTCAAAATGGACTTCATTTTTGGATTCGGAGTATCGAATTTAGCCTAAGGTGAAATTTTGGTACTTTTCGGATAACTTTCATATTCTGATGAATAGTGAAAATTACTAAATTATAATTAAAAACAACTTTTTTAATCAAAATAATTAATAGTGATAAATTATTAATTTGAGTGGTTTTAAAGTATATTTATAATATATTTTTACAATTTAATACAATGTTGGTCATTGAATGTAATTTCACATTTAAACCAGACATAATCAAGTGTCAATCTTTTGATAGATATTGTTTCTTAAAAACACGCTATTTGTTTTAACAGCGGGATTTAATTATAAAATTAATTAATGCAACTTCTATTTTATGAATTTGGTAAAATAGATTTAATTTTTGAATTCGGAATATGAAATGTATCTTAGGATGAAATTTTGGCATTGTTCTGAAAAACATCAATTTTTGATGAATAGTGAAACTACTAAGTGGTAGTTAAAAAACTGAATTTTTCATAAAACATAATTTTACCGCTTCTGTGAGTGGAATTTCAAAAATTAGAGAGACAAGGTTGATGTCAGTAAGTAAAATGTGGTTCAATGAGATGAAAATAATTTTTGGTGAATAGTAACTTTTTACTTTTATTTACCACGGTTAAAAGTAAATAGGGTAATTAAGGGTAAGAATGATATTGATATTACCCTAACACATGTACTAATTCTATTGTACAAGTTTATCTCGACCAAAAACAACCTTAAGTGTAAAATATGACCATTTAGGCCCACTTGGATTAGATTAGGACATTTATTATTAATTTATTTAAAGAAGGGTTAAAAGAGTTAAAATCAAAGTTTATTTACTAAAACATTTTTAATATAGGGTTATAAATAAGATAAATTCGATTGTAAATATTCTTTGGAAAGATAAAAAGATTTCCTACATAATTGTAGTTTATTTGTAATTTTTAGACATCGAATAATTTAATTTATTTATGACACAAAGATGATGCAGTAATTATCTTATTAATAAAATATTGACATAATTGATGTTATAAATACCAAAATAAATGTAATTTAGGACTTTTTATGAATTACAATAATTTTCTAGGTTAATATGATATATTAGTGTTGATTTAATAAACTTGGTTCAAACATATAATTCTTTTATGACTTTCACAAAAATAATATATCAAATAGTGTCAAAATTGACACAAAATAGTTTTTAAATCTAATATTATATTATTAATTGTTATTTTATTCCTAAAAATCTATGGTTCGGCCAAATGACTTAGATAAGGATATATATATTAATAATAAACAATTTGGGGTTCGTTTGTCATGTTATAGTAAGTGTATTAACCATATAGTGTAAGAAAACAAAAAGACACGGTAAATGTTAAATTATTTAACTTAGAGTTAAATCTAATTGATAAGGTTAAAATAATAACCTAAACTTGTCTAAATCCTATTGGTTGGTAGGATTTCGACCCATCCCCACTTTATCTTCTAAATAACACCATTTGGAACCATTATAAACCGATTTTGACTTTAATATAAAATAATATTTTGAGATATTCCTAAGGTGCCCCTCTCCTCCCTTATAAAAGGGCACCTCCTCCCCCTCCTCCTCACACCAATTTGAGCACTCAAGCTCAGCCAACCCCTGAAATATTCTCCTCTCCACTTCCCTAGAATAATCCTAGAGGTCCTTGTCTTCTTCAAAGACCAATCTTAGTTCCCTAAGTGGAGGATTCAAAGAGGCGGTCCAAAGAAGAGGTAATATCCATTACCGATCTTTTCAATTTCTTTCTTCTTCAACTTCTTCTTATTTAGTTGTTTCCTGATAAAGTAATAACATCAGTATTTTTTATATACTGATATGTTATTATAAATATGAAACAACTCTAATTAACCTTCTATCCATCCTACAGAGAAAGGAAATCACCGCGCGTGCGTACGTACGGAATACCGTCTCCACGCCGTGGTGTAATCTATTTTCCGTCACCACCTTAATTGGATGGGTATAATGATGTAATGAGTAACTATACATGATTATTATAAAGTTATATTGATACTGAAATAGTATACATTCACTTCAACGCAATTCCACGACCATGGGAACGATATCATCGCTCGTGCGTACGTACGGACTACCGTCTCCACGACGCGATGAGATTCATTCTCCATGTTAACCATTTAAGAATGATTACAAAGTATATATAAGAAATAATAATGTAATACATGACATTATAAAGCTACTGGATTTATGTATATATATATGTATGTCATCTACTTACTTCCATTCAAGACAATAAGGAAAGGAAAACAGCGTTCATGCGTACGTACGGACTACCATCTCCATGAACGGTGTGTTTCATTTCATTTATCTATCTATTATATATATATAATGAATATATATGATATATAAATCATACTTTATATTCTGTAAGTAAGTAAATCATGATATAAGTAATAATAATGTCAAGAACAACAAGTCCAAACACCTACGATAAATGAAACAATTTTACCAAAAACGCTTCTTTAACATGAATTTACAAAAGAACGGGTAATATAAAGTCATAAGGGGACCATATATGATATAATAACAATGAATATGATTCTGGAATAAGTCAGTAACATGATTTAAATCATTATACAGGAGGTTCGGACACGTACAAAGCAAGTCGGACCTAAGGTAAGGGAAAATATCACAATCTCATTTTATCCGAGATTGTTTTTACTTTGGCATTTACTGGGGTGTATTTTATCATCCACATCCATGTTCCATCAATATGTAATATTGTTTCCATCCACTTACAATAGTTTAAATCCAATTTTACCCTTCGGTGAGTTTTTAGTAAAGAATATGAAAGGAATCTTTTGTCGTTTTTCGTACGAGGTACTTTTTGACTTTTCCGATAAAAGTACGAAGAATGTGTTTTTTAACTTATACGGCATGAATGTATTTTTAAAACATTATTTCCAAGAAGCTTCCTTTACAAGTTTTCAAGTTTATTTTTAATCAACTTCTTTTATTTTAAATTCTTATGACATGTTATGAAAGGAAAAATGTTTTTGAAGTAGAAAGGATATTTTCCTCAAGAATGAAGTTCAAGTGTTTTATCAAAATTATTTTCCATCTAAGATAATAAAGGGTTCTGTTTTTATCCCTATTATTAAATTGATTTGATTATGTTGTGATGGAATTATTTTTATGAATTCCTTTATCTTATATGAATTGTTTTATGATGTCATGATGTTTAAGATTCCCATTTGTATTACATGGGTTATGCAATGATGTATGATTTATGATTTTGTGGCACACATAAGAATGGTATCATTATGAGATGGGTGGGACCTATATCTCCCTCCAATGCATTGGCTAAAGATTTTATATCTCATGAGATAGACATGGCTGAAATGGTAGGTTATACCGGTTTAGTGAAAGAGGACTGAAACGAGGGTTACTCGATTCAGAAAGGGACTTTGTCCACTAAGATAGTCTTGGCAATGAGTCTTGACTAACAAGAAATGATTATCTATGATTATGTTTGTATGCCACAAAGTTTCATGTTTTAAGTTATGATTATTGGGATTTCATTTCACTACTATGATTTATCCCATGTTATGAAATTATGCTCTCTTTTGCAGGTTAAGATTTCCAAAAGTTATGTTCATATGAATATGATGTGATTTATTTTTCTTTTGTTTACCCTTACTGAGCATTTGAGCTCACCCTTTTATGGTTTCTTTTCCCCAGGATAAAAAGAAAGGTTTTAGGTAAAAAAAAGGGAAGATCTTTGTGGGAGATATTGAAGATCTTTCACCACGATTAGAAGATTACGTTCCATGTTTCCAAAGACACTAAACTATTACGGTCCTTGTGTGTGTGTTTTTGTTATGTACTAAGTATTCCGCAAATGTAATGTAATTTCAATGTACGTTAGGCTTCGGGTCTCTACATTCCACATACCAAAATCCTAAAAATTCTATATACTCAAACCATGATATCACTTAGTCCTTATATCAATCATGAGATCATGAATACTGTCAAACATTTCAATTTCTCTTTATCCCTTCATTATGCGCATATCATCTGCTTCCCTAAATATTTGAATCACTTTTCATGGTTACTGGTACCATAAAATTATTGAAAACCACAATAGACCAATACATAAATATTCCAATATTCCACGATACTATATACAACATTATTTTGGAATCCCATTAAATAAACACTTAATCATTACACAAATTCATTTTCATACTCAACATCACAAATATTGATTGCATGAGACTTCCCTTTATCCTTTTACTTAAGAGGTTTCTCACGTTGATCATCATTAACTCGTGGATTAGGGCATTTATTAGCATAATTCCCCATTTCCTTGCACTTGAAGCACTGAAGTGTTGGTGGTGCAATCTCTGCAGTCTTTCCAATATTCACATAATTAGCAACCCTTTTTCGATTACTTCGACACTCATCTGCTCGATGGCCTTCTTTTCCACACTTAAAACATTTTCTAGTCCCTTTAAGACAATCTCCACCATGCTTATTTCCACACTTTGAGCATAAGGAAACATTCATCTTCTTTTCACCATTATTCTGAGATTTCTCGTTGAACTCCATCTCTCGTTTCTTGTCAAAACCATGAGATGGATAAGTAACACCAACTTCCATTTCTACCTTGATAGCACAACACACAATTTCTTCATAGCTACTGAAGCCTCTTATAGCTAATGCCCTTCGAAGAATTGGTTTTAAGCCACTAAAAAATCGATCAACTTTACTTTCAGGTTGGATGATAAAGCCAGATGAATACCTTGAAAGTCTTGTAAAATTCTCTTCGTATATACCAAAAGATTCAACATCCTTCTGCTTAAGCTCAATAAACTCCTTATCCATATTTTTTCGAAGAATACGAGGGAAGTACTTATTGAAAAATAAGTTCTTGAACTTTTCCTATTCCATGGACTCAATTACATCTATTCGCCTCGTATTCTTGATAAGATTCCACCATTGATCAGCTTCACCTTCCAAACGATATACCGCTAAGATGACTTTATCATGTTCAGAACATTGAAGAACTGAAAATATCTTTTCAGTCGTACTGATCCATTGTTCAGCAACAAGTGGATCAGAAGACCCACTGAAAGAATGTTGATGTTGGTTCATGAAGGACTCAATAGAATATTGTTCCCTTTTCTGCTCATTTGAAGTCCAGAATGATTCATAGATTGTGTATGTAGAGAAATAAGATTTTTCACTCCATCTCCCATAACATTTGTTTGTTCAGGAGGACAATCATTGCATTGTCCATTACCTTGATCAACACGGTTCCTTCGGGTTCCATCCATCGTCTAAAACCCAAAAAGAATAGTGTGAGAGGAAAAAATCATGATAGGGAAAACAACATAATAAATGGGGAGTACCTTCAATATCTAACATCTTAGGTTTAATTCTAAGATCATTACCGTAATTCTAGGACTATAACCTATACTTATACTGAACCTTAGGGACATCCCTACACATACCATATAAATATCTCTAAGGATCTGACTAATGTTTTCTCATCCTAGTTTCCAAAGGTTGACTAAACCTTTCCTCTGATACCCACTGTAGAGACCCGAAGCTTGACGTACATGGACATTACATTACTTTTGCAGAATACTTAATACATAACAAAAATAGACACACAAGGATCGTAATAGTTTAGTGTCTTTGGAAACTTGGAATATAAACTTCTAATCATGTTGAAAGATCTTCAACAACTCCCATAACGATCTTCCACTTTTTGTTTCCTTACCTAAAACCTTTCTTTATTTCCTGGGGAAAATAAAACATAAAAAGGGTGAGATCAAATGCTCAGTAAGGGTAAGCATGGATAAAATAAAACAAATCATATACATTTGAACTTAAAAACATGAACATAATGTTTAAACATCAAAATCTTGGGCAATGACATAAAACATGGCAGTGCATAAGGCATAGATAATAATGAAACATTAATCATGATAAAATAGCATGGGAATAAAACATGCAATTGTGGAAAACGATTAAGCACATGATATAATTTCCATAATAGCCAAGGCATTGCTGCCAAGACCATCTTAGTGGACAAAGTCCCTTTCTGAATCGAGATCACTCCTCATTCCAGTCCTGTATTACTGAATCAGTTTAACTTTCCATTCCAGCCATGTCTATCTGATGAGATATAAATCTTTACCCAATGCATTTGAGGTAGATATAGGTCCCACCCATCTCATAATGAAATCATTCTTACTTGTGCCACAAAATAAACATACATCATTTATAATAACCCAATAAATAAAATGGGTTTCATAAACATCATCCCATCATCACATAATCCATATAAAAGAAATGGATATCATTTTATAATAAGAAAGTGAAACCATGTAAATCATAGATACATGATACTTGAAACATACACATATGAAATAATGTCATCTTAGATGAAAATTGGTTTTGATAAAACACTTGAAATGAATTTTTGAGTAAAACATCCTTTCTTCTTAAAAATCATTCTCTTTCCACAAAATGTCATGCAATTTTAAAAGAAAAGGATTTTGTTGAAAATAGTCATGAAATATTTTGGAGGAAGCTTCATGAAAATAAGGCTTTATAAAACTGTAAAAAACAGTTCGTGCCGTATAAGTTAAAAAACATTCTTCTCGTACTTTTTCCGGAAAAGCCAAAAAGTACCTCGTAAAAGAATGTTTCTATACATACCATGTAGTAAAAGTAAAAAACGGTTAAAAAGGACATTAGACATACATGAAAACATTTTTAGAAACAAGGACATGGATGATAAATATAACCCCAGTAAATACTTACGTATAAGTAATCTCGGAAAGAAAACAATTGAGATTGAGACATTATCCCATACCTTAGGTCCGATATGCTTCGTACGTATCCAAACCTCCGGTATAATGATTTAAATAATGTCATTGACTTATTACAGAATCATATTCATTGTTATGTTATCATATATGGTTCACTTATGACTTTATATTACCCGTTCTTTTGTAAATTCCATGTTAAAGAGCGTTTTGGGTAAAATCGTTTCATTTGTCGTCCGTGTTTTGAATTGTAATTATTCATGTGATTAATTAGTTCATTATTGCTTAATTACAGAATATAAAACATGATTTATATATAATATATATTCATAATATACATATAAATAATAGATCGATAAATGGAAAGAAATACACCGTTCATGGAGACGGTAGGTCGTACGTACGCATGAATGCTATTTTCGTTTCCTTATTGAATTGAATGGAATTAAGTATATGACATACATATATATATACATAAATATAGTAGAATTATTATGTCATATATTTCATGATTACTTATTATATATACTTTATAATCATTCTTGAATTTTTAACATGGAAAATGAATCTCATCGCGTCGTAGAGACGGTAATCCATACGTACGCATGAGCGATGATATCGTTCCCATATTTATTGAATAGAATTGGAGTGAATGATCTAATATCTTAGAATCTATATGATGTTATAATAATCATATTTATTTATTATTTACACCATTATACCTATCCAAGTAATGTCGTGGTGGAAAAGTAGATTACACCACGGCGTGGAGACGGTATTCTGTACGTACGCACGTGTGGTGATTTCGTTTTCCTTAGGATGGATAGAAGGTGAAATGGGGTTGTTTCATATTTATAATAACATATCAGTATATTATTTATACTTATTTTATTACAATATAATGAAACAACTAAATAAGGGGAGATAGAAGAAGAAATAAATTTGAAAGAATCAGTAACAGATATTACCTCTTCTTTGATACGCCTCTTTGAAACCTCCTCTTAGGTCACTAAGATTGGTCTTTAAAGTAGACCATGACCTCTAGGATGTTTCCAGGGAAGTGGAGAAGATAAATATTCATGGTTTGGCTGAGCTTGAAGGCTAAAAGTGGTGTGAGGAGGAGAGGTAGGAGGTGCCCTTTTATAAGGGAGGAGAGGGGCACCTTTGGAATAACTAAAAATATTATTTTATTATAAAGTCATATTTGGTTTTTAATAGCTCCAAATTGAGGTATTTAGAATCTAAGGTGGGGATGGGTCGAAATCATATCATCCAATAGAATTTGGAAAAGTTTAGGTATCTATTTTAACCTTATCATTTAGATTTAACTTTAAGTTAGATAATTTAACTTTTACTGTGTCTTCTTGTTTTCTTACACTATAAGGTTAATAAACTTTCTATAACAAGCCACACGAACACCAAGTTGTTTATTATTAATATATATAACCTTATCTAAGTCATCTGTCCAAACCATAGATTTTTATGAATATAATAACAATTAATAATATAATACTTGTTTTAAAAACTATTTTATGTCAATTTTGACACTATTTGGTAATTGATTTTTGTAAAAATTATAACAGAACTATTTGTTCGAAAAAAGTTATTTAAATCAATACTAACATGTCATATTAACATAGAAAATTATTTGAATTTATAAAAAGTATAAAATTACATTTATTTGTGGATTTATAACATCAATTATTTCAATATTTCATTAATAATATAATTACGGCATCATCATTGTGTCATAAATAAATTAAATTATATAAAGTATAAAAATTAAAAATAAAATACCATTATTTAGGGAATTGTTTTATCTTTATAATTAATATTTATAGTCGAATTTATCTTATGTATAACCCTATATTAGAAATTATTTAGTTATTTAACTTTGATTTTAACTCTTTTAACCCTTCATTAAATAAATTAATATTAAATGTCCTAATCAAATCCAAATGGGCCTAAATGGTCATATTTTATTCCTAAGGTTATTTTTGGCCTAATTACACCTATCCAATAGAATTAGGACATGTGTTAGGGTAATAATAATATCATTTTTACAATTAATTACCCTATTAACTTTTAACTGTGGTAAATAAAAGTAAAAAGTTATTATTCACAAAAAATTATTTTCATCTCATTGAACCACATTTTACGTACAGACATCAACAATGTGTCTCTAATTTTTGAAATTCCATTCACAAAATTGGTAAAATTAAGTTTTATGTAAATTTGCAAATTCTCCTAGGAGGTGGGTAAAAGACGGTCAAAAGTTCAATAAAATTTTTATATCTAAAATTATTATAAAATGACTCCAATGAATTACATTGAACTTATATAGGTATTATGTATCAATTTTGACTTAAAATAAATTTAAATAAAATAAATAATTATTTAAATAAAATAAATAATTATTTAAATAAAAAGTCGGTTTTTGAATAGTAACCCAGTGTTTTCACTATTCATCAAAAATTGAAATTTTTCAAAAAAATAAAAAAAAATCACCCTAGGATAATTTAGATATTCTGAATCCAAAAATGAGGTCCATTTTGAAAGATAAAATTTATAAAATTTCAAAAATTGGGTATTACTATTCATAACGGCTAGTTTATACAACATATCGTTGTTTAGCAAAACTCGGTATTGCGTACAACACACGCTATTGTGGAAGGTCGTGATTGCGTGTAATGCAAGCCAAGTCAGGGATTCATGTTGTGCAAGCTCCTTTTGGTGTATCGTACAACACAAGATATTAATGAAATTAAAAAGAATATTTTAATCTCGGGGTGTTATATTTTTTGATCTATTACTTTTCATGTTTGTGATGGATTTTTAGAGACAATACCTCATTGGGGAGTGCATTGTGGTCTTCATAGATCATAAGAGTTTGAGGTACATCTTTTCCAAGTGAGATCTGAACTTGAAATAGTGGAGGTGGATGGATTTTCCTCAAGACTATGATTTTGAGATCTCCTACACCTTATTAAGGGGTGACTTTTTGGCTTATTCTTTGAGTATAAATTCTTAGAATTAGGTTGTTCAAAAATATACAGATGCTTGGAAATTGATAGAGGAGCAAGAATCCTTTCACATAGATGCAATAAGATATGGCGATATAGGCTATTTGTTGCAGATGATAGTGTAGTATTCTCTTATGCAGTATGTGGAATATTCTTAGTGGGGAGACTCAAATGTATAGGTGATGTGCGATCTCATTGGCCATGGTGATGCTTTGGAAGTATGGTTGGAGGATGGTCAAAACCAGAAGTTATTTTAAGGAAATTGTTTTGTTCATGTGGTGATGTGTGAGGAAGTACTCTATGAGATTCATATATCAACCTTTATGGTACATCTATGGATTTATAAGATATATCATGTATCTAAGATTACATTTTGGTGGCTTGGGTTGAATTGGGTAGTGGCGGAGTTTGTGGTGAAGTGCTTAGTATTCCAGTAGGTGAAGGATGACCACCGTGTTTCGGGCGGTTTGTTTCAGCCCTTAGCTGTCGCAGAGTGGAAGTGGGATAACATCTTGATGTATTTCATCCTAGGTTTACCCAAAGCTCTGGGAGGATATGATGCTATCTCGGTAGTAGTGGATTGGGTGATGAATTAATCTCACTTCTTAGTGATTAAGGAGTCGGGGGCAGTGGATGCCTTATCCAAGAGGTATGTAAATGAGTTGGTATGGTTGCATGGAGTTCTGAGGTCCATTATCTCAGACTAGGACATGTATTTTACGACATGATTCTAGAGAGTATTACATTATGATTTTGGAATTGGGTTACGCCTCATGCTATTTTCCATCCACAAACAGATGAGAACACAAAGTGGACAATCCATACATTGGAGGATATGTTGCAGGCATGAGTCTTAGACATTGGAAGATCTTGGTTACAACACCTACCATTGGTAGAGTTCACTTATAATAATAGCTATCAAACTTCCATTGGAATGGATCCATTTGAATCATTGTATGGGAGACCGTGTTGTTCACCTTTGTGCTAGATAGAGGTTGGGGAGACTGTTGTTCTTAGTCCGAATGTGGGGCAGGGAATGACCGAGAAGGTTCAGCTTGTTCATTAGAGAATTAAGTTAGGGAATGACTAGAAGAAATCATATTTCGATTGTAGGAGGATTACCTTGGAGTTTCAGGTTGTGGAAAATATATTCTTGATGGTTTCCCTTCGACGTGGGCATCGAAGGTTTTGTCGAGGGAGCAAGCTTTCTCCTAGGTTCCTTGGACCCTTCAAGGTATTGGGATGAGTTGATGAAGTGGAATAAAAGTTATCATTTCCACTACAGATGGAGAGGATCCATTATTTTTTCAACATATCTCAACTTCTTCGGTATCTTCATGATAACTTACATGTCCTTGAATGAGGATAGATGGATATCGGAGATGTCCCAACATATGTGGAGCAGCCGATAGAGATCAAGGATCATCAAGAGAAGGTGGTTCGTGGACAGACCATTACTTTGTTTCATGTGTGGTGGAGGCATGGTGGCTGGTATGAGAGTAATTGGGAGAGATAAACACAGATGTGTACCCAGTACATGGAGTTTTTTTTAATTTTTCCATGTTTTTTTTAAATGTAATGTTTGAACCTTGTTTGTTATGAGATGAGTTATTTTCATGGTTCATAATGTGTGATAAAGTCCTTATGTGTGAAGAGTATAGGAATTGTTCCTAATCAATATACATTAATTATAGTGTGATTAAACCCATGTGTGTCTGTTAGTGTCACCAAGAGTGGATAGTATCATGATATGGAGGATGTAATTTTTTGGTTTACATGTTCAGATAGTGTTCTTTTTGTGCTTCTGTGGTGTATCTTTAGTCATTTGGGATTAGATGATTCCGGGGAGGTGTTCTTGGATGCCTAGGTCTCACTTCATATTTAAAACAACACGGGGTGGTTTATACTAAATCTTGATGTGTTTGGTTAATTGTGGTATTTAATGTTTGGTGGAATCCTTAAGAGGTATCTCACGGGGTGGTTGTTCGGAACCCTCATTCTTCTAGGATTAGTTTTAGATTCTATAGGGATGTAATAGTTTTAGAGGTATCTGATGTAATGGCCCAGACCTAACCGGTCCATTAATTTTTGAAAGTCTGGTGTTTAGGGTGTTATGGGAGACTAAGGTAACTTATTCCAACACTTTTCATTTTTTTTCTAGTTTCCCAATGGTAGGATGTGACGGTGAGTTGTAATGGTGACTAGCATCGGTAGGTTTCAATGGTGAGTCACAACGGGGACTAGCACCTATAAGTTGTGATGGTGAGTCACAATGGTGACTCGCATTGGTAGGTCTCTGACGGCAAGTCATGGTGGTGAGTCAAACCAATGACTCACACCAGTGAGTCGGGACCAGTGAGTCGCAACAGTAACAAGCGATGGTAGCTCGCATTAGTAGCTCTCCAAATGGGGCCTCACACCAGTAGGTCACAATGGTATCTCACACTGATGACCCGCACCGGTGACTCACCTAACAGTGTGTCATTTCTAAAAATTTCGCATTTTATCTAGTTTTTCAGTTTCCTACAGTTTCCCCCCATTAATATTTTCATTGACATAAAATGTTTTTAATACCGTATTTAATTGTTTTTGGAGACATTTCGAATCATATATATCATCTAAAAACCTAAAACATTATTTGACATCCAAAATACGTGGTCTTCATCGAGATCCACCTTTAATGGATTTTAAAAACTGTTTCTCCCATTTATTTAGGATCTATCCTTTCTAAAGTTGATATCTTCTCTTCCTTACGTGCTTCCCTTTCTCTTAGTGAAAGACACCCATAACCTTTCTTCCCTGAGGAATCATGCATTTGTGCTCTATCCTTTGGATCACGTTTCCCCTTGTGGATTTTTCCTATCTACATTCATTCCCCCTGCTTTGGCACAATAAGTTCTTATCATTTCTTCTTCCATGGTAGGGATCCCTTCATCTCTCTTTAATTTGTGTATCATGTGGGGTGGGTGTATGAATGTATCCTTTGTGAGGATAGAAGAATAAAAAATTAATTAAGATAATTGAATTGGTTTAAGATCAATATACGAGGTTGGAGAATAGTGATGTATGATCTACTTTTTATTTACTTTTTATTAATATTTTGAATTATACAGGCTAAACTCCTAATGAAAATCATGCATTTTGGTGGTCCTTGGATTCACATGGGATAGTTATAGAATGTATGTTGATTCATTCCATGAACAAAATTATTTATGAAAATTTTTAACGATGTATACCCAGAAAATAATTGGATTCCCAATGATCAAACCTTTTATGATAACCCTGAAATTAACAATCAAAATTAAATAATGGATTCTTTATTAAATCTATAAATTGTTCCTTGTTTGCTTTGTGTGGTGTTGTGGTTGGGAGAAAGACTATGTATGGTTGTTTAAAAAGGTTTTTTTGGAATCATAGGTTGATAGATTGATCAATTGTGGAATGGATGAGTAAGTTATGCAGCAGGGCTACAGGAAATGGTTGGGATGAGATGTGTTTCTGGGTAGGGATATGCATTGGGGGTTTTCTCTGTTGAGAGGATGGACTAGGAAGAATGAAAATGAAGAATGATGATGGTAGTTGGTGGTATGGGTATTTCATCCAAAGTTTCTCCATGTGTAGTATGCATAAATCTTCACCCTATGTTTCGGGATTGATGTATGTTATGTTATGAATGGGTTTTAAATGGAGAGGAATGTGAAGTGGGTTAATTTTCTGTGGTTCTCCTTCCTTTGTGTGATTTTTGTTGTGCTTCTTATTGTGTTCTGTGTTACCTAGTTTCCTAGGTCTCTCCTTCCCTTGTTCGTTACACCAGTAATTTTCGCTCCTAGGGCCCTTCATCCACTACGATGCCTAGTACATGGGTAAGATGGAACCCTCCCTCTCGTGGGATCAAACTCAACACTGATGGTACTTATGGCCAGAGGGTATGAGGGGAGGAGGAGATGTTCGGGAAACTTTTGGTTAAGTTGTCTTTACTTCCAATGCCTATTATGGGGCTGGTGACTCTCATGTGGCGGAGGCCAAGGCTATGAACAACATCTTAGAGCTTTGTTACTTAAGTGATCTCCCCTTATCTATGGTGGAGAAGGATTCTAAAATCATTTGGAGCTACCGTAATGGGGACATCCCTCCTCCAGGGAAGATTACCTATCTCATCAAAAATTGGAGGTCTATTATTTCCCATGAAACTGATATTCTTCACACGTGGCATGAAGGTAACCATCTTTCTGACTTCTTGGACTCTAGGGAGACCCTTGACCCTCCTATTTTTAAGTTCAATTCCCTTGGATCCCTTCCCCCGAGCGGTGTGTACATTGCTATCGGGGATGCTATTGGTCTTCACTATTTCAATCATCCTTGAATTTCCTTTCTGGCTTATGATTTTGGTTTTTGGGTTTCTCAGTTCTTGTAATTTCTATTCAAATAAATAAAAAGTACATTTTCTTTTAAAAAAATAATGGGTGTTGAGAAAAAGATCATGGTGAAGCTTCTTTAATTTATCAACTTTTGAAGTGACTATTGCTGATACTAATTGAGGTAGTAGGTGTTTTGAATCCCATAGGATGGGGTTGAGTGGTTGATACTATATATATATATATATATATATATACATACACTATATGTTCTTGTTATTTCCATATGCACCCCACCCTAGTTGAGAACCTTGTTCCGAACACCCCCATTGTCACGGTGGAGGGTGTCTTTCCCAAACATCCTAGTGGGAGGATGGATGGATTGCCACCTGCTCTTCCATGCTCCCTCTTCTATGTGGAATAACCCAAAATTCTTCAGGTAGGTTGTGGTTCGTGAGGCCCAAGTGTGGGTGGGGATGTTTTGTTTCCCAGGTGTCTTCTGAATGACATGTAGTTGTTGCCCAAGTGTCTATGGGTGGAAGGTATTGTGGTTGTGGTCCAGGTTTCTATGAGTGGGATTTGTTGTGGTATAAGACCAGGTGTTTGTGGTTGGGGTATGTTCTGGTTGGCATGCCTAGGTGTGTGCGGGGATGATGTGTTTTGTTTTGTTTGGGAGAGGTGTGAGTTCCAAGACATTTGTTGTTAGTGTGTGAGAGTGGCTAATCAGTGGGATAATGGTGTGGGGTATCCTATCATCGTTGTGTGTTTTGGTATAATACTTTACTTGAGTTATTTGGTGAGTGCGTCTTGGTGAGGTTGGGGTGGTTAGTATACCTACTTAGGTTTTATTTTGGATCTTCTTTTTCCTTTTTTTCTCAGAGGAGAATTAGTATGACTCCTTCGCATGTGCATGATAGACTAAGGTTTTCTCTTCTGAGTATACTTGTATGCTCACCCTACAAATATAAAACTTCTTTCAGGTTTCTAGGAAGACCATAGGGATCATGTTAGGTGATACTAGATTGTAAATTGGGACAGTTATTGTGTCACTACATAGCCTTACTTTTGGTACTTACCTTGGAGTTTTATTTCATTTTTAACAGTTTAATTTTTAAACATACATGTGCGATGAATTTTAGATTTCTTTTATATATGTATATCCTGAAGTTTTTTTGGGGTGAAAAATATTATTGAAAGTATGGATGATTGTCACCTATCGACCGTTCAAGGTTCTACTGCTCTGCTAATGTGTATAGCAGCACTCAGGTTTAATCCTCGGTGATTATACTTTTTAATAGTCGGTTGTTTTTAGTTGATTGTATTTTCATTGGGGGTTTTTTTTGAAGATCTTAATTGAAATGATTGATTGATTAATATTTATTTAACAATATGATAATTATTGGGGTGAGGTCTTCATTAGTTAGATAATCTTTTGATATCCTTGAGCCTTGCTTAATATTGCATTAAATTAACACTCATGTCACAAGTTGATGTTGATTGGAATTCTTAAGTGTTAAGGCTTTAATAAAATCCTTAACATAACTAGGATTCTAATATTAATCAGTACTTGATTGTGGTAGTGTACATATGGTTCCAATAATCCATGTAATGCATAAGTTAAAAAAAAATATGTCATTAATCCATGACATGTTAAGTCCAAGATACACAATGTTAAATTAAAGAATACCCATCGAGCAAATACTCTCAATCACTTAACATCCCTAAATTTTGACTCACCCCAATGGTAGAATTACTCATCCATTAATATTATTATTAATCTATTTTATTATATTTATGATGATTAATTATAAAAATAATTATAATAATGGGATAAGAAAATAGTTTTGTGTCAAACACACACACACGAACAGTGGTGATAATTAAAAACGGACATTTGATTGAATGAGGAATCAAAATAAGGGAGGTGGATTCAACTGTTTGTAAAAAAATTTAGACCACTAATATTATTTAATATAATTTGGATGAGAATAATAGATTAATAAGAAGAAACATGCCTTAAAATTCTATTGAAATGAAAACAGACTTACACGATTACAAATAAGAAGAACACAAAAGGACATGAAAAAAAGAGGAGGAAGGTTATCTCAAATGAAAACATGAGTATGGAAGGTCCTCCGAAGAATTTATAAAGGCATTGGTCATGCCAATATATTCTCCTCTCTTCTGAAATTCCAACCACATTCAAGGATAAGAGGGGGTTGTATTTATAGCCCCATTAGGTGGACAGTTTGCATTCCAAATCTTCCCTTCCACTTTCATCGCCATTTTGGACATCTAGAAAGATGAATATCGAGATGATATCATCTTAAAAGTTGTATATATTTATTTTTAATATCATCCCTAAAATTTTGGTGGCCATATTAATTCTGTAGGCCAAGTTATTTTGGTTTTAATAAAAAAATTCAAACTGTCCATTTCTATCCATGCTTTTTCGATGGATGAAATATGAATAGATTTTTGAATAGGAAGATGCCTTCAAATAAAAAAAATTTATTCTAAAAAGTTTTACACAAATGTCCTAGATTTCAAACTAAAACATACTAGCCATATATGATTATTAAACCAGGAGAAAATGCAGGAACAATGTCTGGATTTTAATTCCCAGCCAGAATGGTGGGCTGCACATCAATGCTTCATTTGGGCCCCTTGTTTTTGGATTTGGGCCTTGAAATTTTTATTAATGACTCCATGAATTGTTATCCTAATGTTTGAGGAGAAGGAATGAATTTTCACATCTTAATTGATCCCAGTAATTCAATCTTCATTGATGGTCCTGTTTCTTCACAGATTCTGTGGGATTTCGTGTGTGGTCCATATGACCCTTCAAATGGCAGAATTGGCTAATGATTCTTTATAATGATATAGGTAACTTGAATATGGAATAATAAAAAATTAGAACCACTAAATATAGATAATTAGGGTGATATTTATTATTAAACTAGTAAACTGACTTGAATCTGGATGAATTCAAATAGTGCTCAAAAATTATAATTAACATTTAATAATTAAATTTTCACACAAATTATGCATATTTCATATAAAATTAGTAAACGGGGTATATAAATTTTTTGAAAATAATAATATCATCAACTCCCCACACTTAGTCTTGTGCATGTACTCATGTGAAACAAATATAAAAACATGGAAAAATCATTTTAACTTACCAACAAATATTAAAATTTTATTTTCCACAATCAGAGGAGGTTTTGACAATTTCACTCATCCATATTGAATTACAAAAAAACCTTTTACATAAACAATTTTCTAGAAATAATTCCTTTTTTCATGCTCAAATTTAGAAATTGAAAAAGTTGGTACACAAAACTTACTCCCCTCAAGATGATAAAATTAATTTACGGAGCTTCACTCATTCACCAACCAAAATTAAAAATCTTAGAGTTTGTAAGAGATCTCAACTCCCACTCCCTATCATAATGTTCTAAATAATTTAGAGGTCTTTTTAGGGGGTTTTATGTGGATATGGGACGGTAGGAAGATGATATCCAAAAGATAGGAAAAAGGGGGTAAAACACCAACATTGAAAAAGCAATGCACATTTTTTTCGAATGAGACATGAAAGGAAATGGAAACACATATTTACGTGGGAATGAAAATGTGAAATAAGACACAAAATAGGAAATAAATTTTAAGTGGATGATAAGATTAAATATATACAAACCATAAAACTTCTCCCAATTACATAAGTGTTCATTTTTCCTTTTTATTTTTTTTCTTTTTTAGAAATTTGAACTTGAAATAGATCTCACACTCATCTCCCAACCCAAGTTTGATCGCCTCATGACACTAATTCTAATAGTTATAACAAGATAAAAGGTTTAGGAAGAGTGATTTTTGACCCACCCAATACACAACCCATTTTTATTTTCATTTTTTTGTTTGTCTTTTTATTATTTTTTGAACACTTTTTAATATCATTTGTACAAGAAAAAAATATATACATTCCCAAACCCCAATGAAGGACAACCTCTCCCCCACAATTAAATTGATGTTTGTCCTCAAGTATTTGATAACATGGTGAAAATCAATAAAAGGGTACCCAAAATTAAATCAATTCCCCCCACACATAAATTTCAGAAAATTATGCAATGAAAATCCATGTTGATATTGGGTGGGATAAGGGATTGGGCTTATAATGTTCCTAACAAACAAAAGTTTTTCATAGGCACAAAGGGGATTTCAAAAGGAGGATTAATGTATGGTTAATGGGAGGCTATTTACCTATTATAATTCTCATGGGGTTCAGAAAATTCCTCTATCATATTAATGCACACGAAATTTGGAAATTCATCTCAAAGGCCCACAAACTCAAGACTCAAAAATGGGGGTAAAACACACATTTTGAAAATATGGACACATGTGGACTTGGCATGAAAGAAAATGTTGTTCCTCACGGGTGGGGAAAATCATTTTCCAAATCAAAAATTGATCATCAATTTTTTTTTTTGTTTTGAAAAATTATTATTTTTCCAAATTTATGATGAAACCACAAAAATTTTGAGATGAATCCATGTCTTTTGACTCCCCAAAATTGTTGGACAAAATTTAAAAATTTGAAGGTGAGTAAGAACGACTCTTGATTTTTTATATTGTTTTTAAATTTTTATTTTTTGTTTTTTAGTTTATTTAGGTTTTTTTAGTTTTTAATAAAGGCACACCTACACAAAAGATGAAGAGTAAATAAAAAAAATTGATGAGGAAAATGGTTAAAAAATGAGAATTATGGAGGAAGAATAAGAAAGAGAGAGGGGGGGAGGGAGAATAGAAGTTAAAGGGAAAAAGGTGCCCTGGTTTTGATTTGAAGGGTTTCCATCTCCATCCAGTGGTGGGTCAAGTGCAGAAGTTAGGGATCTGATGGAAGTCAATGTGGTTCTAGGATTGTGTGCCCTCTCATGGTGATGCTTTAACTGATGTCCATTAACTGTGAAGGTCCTTTTTCAATAGGGGTCTTATACTTTCACTTCTCCAAATGGGTAAACATTAGTAATAACAAAACGACCTTCTCAAAGAGAATTAAGCTTACCTGGGTGAAGCTGAAATTGAGAATTGAAGAGAATTACCTTTTTATCTTCATGAAATACCTTTCTCAGGATGTTTTTATCATAGAGTACATTATCTTTTTCTTTATACATATTTGAATTCTCATATTAATCAAGTCGAAGTTCCACTAGTTCAGTCAACTGCAACAATCTCTCTTCACCATATTTTTCACAATCAAAATTACAGGTTTTCACAGCCCAAAAATACTTATGTTAGATTTCAACTGGTAAATGACATGCTTTACCAAAAAGTATCATAAAAGGATACATCCCAATGGGTGTTTTATAGGAAGTCAAATAAGGCCAAAGTGCTTCACCAAGTCTTTCAGGATAGTATTTTCTAGTGGGTTTTACAATTCTCTCATGAACTCTTTTCACTTATCTATTAGAGAGTTCATCCATGCCATTTGATTGGGTGTGATATTCATTTGAAGTTGTATGTAAAAAACCATTCTTTTTCAAAAATTATTCCATTGTTTTATTACAAAAATGGGTTCCTAAGTTACTTATCAAGACATGTGGTGTGCCAAATCGGTGGAAGATGCGTGTCTTTAAGAACTCACTAACAGTATGTGAATCATCCTTTCTAGTGGATTTGGCCTTGACCCACCTAGAAACATAATCGAGCACAAGAAGGATGTATGAAAATTTATTGGAAGGGGGAAATGGTCCCATGAAATCGATGCCCCGAAAATCGAAGATCTCACTGAATATTAATGGGTTTTGGGGAATTTTATTTCATTTGTAAATTGTGCCAAACTTTTGGCAAGTAGGGCATGATTGACAGAAGTCATGTGAGTCCTTGAAGAGTGAATTCCAGAAGAATCCAGAGTCTAGGACCTTTCAGGAGGTCCTTTTTGGTCCAAAGTGGCTACCTCTAAGAGTGAAAAAAATCTAAGATGGAATAATGCTCATTTTCATCAACGCATATCCAAATTACCATGTCATCCCCAGTTTTACAAAGTTTATTTTCTTCCAAAAAATATTATTTTAAATCAATTTTCAACATAATTTTTTGTTCTTTTAAAAAAAATTCAGTAAAAACACCAGAAACCTAGTAATTTACAATTGGGGCATACCATGGTATTTTTGGAGTGAGAGATGAAAGGTGCTCAGTTGGAAATTCTGGATTAATTATTTCAGAATGAGAAGAATTAGAAATTATATTTAGGTGATCAGCCATAGGGTTTTCTTTTCCTAGTCTATCTTTGATTTCAAGGTCAAACTCTTGGAGAATTATGACCCATGTTATTTGCCTCAGTTTGGAATCACTTTTCTTTACTAAGAACTTTATCATATAATGATCTATAAAGATTATGATTTTGGCACCTGAGATATAGGGAAAAATTTATCTAAAGTTAAAACAACTACTAAAATTTCTTTTTCAGTGACAGTGTAGTGAGATTGAGTTTCATCCAATTTTTTTAGGCATAATAGATTACATGAGGAATCTTTCCTCATATTTTACCAAGAACATCCCCAACAACTTTATCAGAAGCATCACACATCAACTCAAAGGGTAAGGGCTAATTTGGGGGTTGGATTATCGTGGTAGATGTAAGATCATTTTTGAGTTCAATGAAGGATATCTTCCAAACCTCATTGAAATGGAAAGTGGCATCATTTTGAAGCAAGCGAGTGAGTGGGAGGGAAATTATACTAATGTTATGGATGAATCGCCGATAGAAATTGGCATGACTGGGGAATAAATGGATATCTCAAATAGTGGTGGGTTCATGAAGTGATTGGATCACTTCAATTTTGGCAACATCAACTTCAATACCCTATTTTGAAACTATGTGCCCTATAACAATCCCATTTTCATCCATGAAGTGGAATTTTTCAAAATTTAACACAAGGCTACACTTGACACACTTTTTAAGGACTATAGAGAGTGAATACAAGAATGATTCAAATGACTCACCATAAATGGTAAAGTCATATCTAAAGACGTCCATCCATTGTTTAATGAATTCAGAAAAGATACTCATCACACACCTCTGGAATGTTGCAGGAGCATTGAAAATGACAAAATGCATGCTTCTATATGCATATGTTTCAAAGGGGAAGGTGAAATTAGTCCTTTTGTGGTCCTAAGGTGCGATTGGGATTAGGAAGTAGCCGGTGTATCCATAAAGAAAGAAATAGAGTGACTTTCCAGCTAATATTTCTAGAATTTGATCAATTAATTGAAGAGGGTAGTGATCTTTTCATGTTTCAACATTCAATTTTCAGTAATCAATTCACACACGTCATTTGTTCTTCACTCGATTTGTGACTACCTCCCCATGTTCATTTTTGACAATAGTTATCCCACCATTTTTAGGTACAACTTGAATTAGACTAACCCATTCACTTTTGGAAATTGGGTAGATAATACCAGCTTGAATAAGCTTGGTGATCTCTTCCCTAACTACCTCAGGTATGAGTGGATTGAGTCTTCTTTATGGTTGTATAATTTGTTTGGATGATTCATCAAGATGGATGTGATTCATACAAAGGGTTGTGTTTATTCCTAGTATGTCATCTAGGGTCCAACCTAAGGCCTTTTTATTTTCCTCTAACACCTGAACAATATTGGACTCCCCGTATTCCATAAGTGAAGCAAAGATAATGATAGGATAAGAGTGATCATTGAAAATAAATGCATATTTCAGGTTTCTAAGAAGAGTTTTTAGATCAGTATCATCTTTCATTTGTGGGCTAGACAACTCAAAAATGGAAGAAAGGCTTTCAGTTTCTTCATATTCATTTTCCTTAACATTTTACAAGGTGGAGCAGTAGAGATCAGAGTTTATGTGGGATTCAAGATAGTTTTCAAGTTTCACTAGATTGATGAAGTATATGAATGAGAGGTCAACATAAACATCACCATTTATAACTTGGTTAATCATGGTGCTGATTTCATGAGATCATTTCTCATTAGAACATGATGAACATGACAGAATGGGGTTCAATTTTCTCTCAGAAGTGTCCTTAAAATCTTGGATTGAGAATACATAGTGAATATCATATGGGTATCACATGCTTGGAAAATGTTGAACTTGACCAGTTGGTCACCAAATTCCATGGATAAGATGCATGAATGGACATAAATCTTGGTTCTAGAAGTCATGAGGAATGTTATTCCAAGAATTATGGGAGATTGACAAGAGTTCGTCTCAAATTCCATGTCAAGGACATAGAAATCAGCATGGAAGATAAGATCATTCACATGAACAAGGACATCCTCAATTATTCCCTTAGTACTGGATGTGCTTCGATTGGCTAACTAAATGAAAACACCTGTTGGATGTAAGGGGCCTAGACCAAGGATGGAGAATATGTATTTGGACATGACATTAATTGAGGGTCCTAGGTCTATGAGTGCATCATAGAAGTTGGAACTTCCAATTTGCCATGGAACTGTAAAGGTCCATGGATCTTTACACTTTATGGGAATATAATGCTGGGTGGAAACATTTTTTAAGGTCCTGATCTTCCTCTTATGCATTCTCAATTCCTTAAGAAACTTGTTATACTTAGGGACTTGTTTTATAGAATCTAAGAGTGGAATGTGGACTTCAACACATCTAAACATGTCGAGCATTTCAGGATTGGGTTCAAAGAGATTCTTGGGATTCAAAATGACTTGAGGAAGAGGAATTGGGTTCCTAAGTGGAATGGAAGGAGGTGAAGGAATGCATTCAGATTCCTTTTTAATGTTATTTTTCTTTTCATTTTCTAGGTCAAGATTTAAAGGGGTTTGGAGGACTTATCATGAGGTATAGTAATTTTTTCCCCGATCTAAGTGCAATTGCACTTAAATTACCCTTGGGGTTAGGTAATGGTTGAGATGGGAGTTGGGAAGAATTTTATTATTGTTGTTGGATCGGATGGGATGCAAGTTGACCAATTTGTGTTTCAATGTTTTTAAGGCTGGAACAGGTGAAGGAGGCAAGATCTTACACTACACTTTCCCATGGTTTTTGGAAGAAGTGGCTTGTCCCGAATTGGGATTACCTTGATTTTGGTTCATGGGAAAGTGATTTTATTAGTTTGGGAATTGAGAAGGCTAACTAGGATAGTGGAATCTAGGAGAAGGAAGAGGAGGATGGTCTTTTAAGGTTGAGTAACAAAAGGGTAAGGTTTTTAGAAGTTACCAACACCTTGACCATATCAGAACTGGTTTGGGAATTGATGAGGGTATTTATGGGGATGAAAAATGGGATTCCTATATCTCAAGTTAGGGTTATATTTAGAAGATAAGGGATGAGAATTGGTTTGGTTGAATTTTCTAAAAAACTGACCTGATTGTTGACGGTTGGGGTTCCGCTGAGCATATGATGCATTGAGCTCCATTGGTCTGGATGAATCGGATTGATCCTCGTGAAGTTGTGGACATGTGTTAGTTGGATGAGATGGGGAGATGAAGATTTCACAATTCTTTATAGGTCTAGAGAACATAGACTATGGATAATATGAGGTTGGGTCATTGGTAGCCCAAGCTAGTTATCACACAAGACTTGTAAGTTCACTCATCCACTCGGTCATCTTATCCGGCTCTATAGATTGACCAACATGGGCTTGTTTGAGTTGAGAATGTGCTTGAGTATGGAATTTTTTTTCTTTTAAAAATGGGAATTCCAATGTGTGGCCTTTTCGAACCCTCAACTCATAGTAACCCCCCCCCCCCATGAAAAGGTCACTACCCCGAGGTAGAGCCCTAGCCGGGGAAGGAGTTGTTGTCAGCTGATATGGCAGAGTGTCCCGGAGGGTGACAGCCTGATCAGCAATGGTTCGTCAAATAAATTTGTTAGCACATTGGTCCATGCATCATTTTTCCCACCCAGTTGAGACAGAGTGACCCAGCAAGATGGGTGGATCCTGGGGGAGAGGCTCTCCCCAAAAGCAGACTCTAAGGATTCAAACCCTGAACCTCCCAAAGAACGACATTGTTGTACCACTCTCCTTCACCACCACTCCACCACCAAAGTGGAAAAAGTACACTAGGTTTTCAGGACCAAGGGGTTACATGGTATAGGTGGGACGTTACCCACCACTGAGCAACTTTATGTACTTCCCTAGCAGCAGTCCAAGGTGTAACTGCACCTGGGATTTCAAGGCAGTTCCACACAGGGTAGAGGGGACCAGGAGAGGTGATAAATGCATATTGTGTGTGTTGCCTTGTGAGGACTCGAACCCGGAACCTCAGGGTTAGGATGCCACCGCTGCTCACCAACTCACCCATTCCCCATGGGTTTCCCAAGTATGGAATTTTTGTGTGTTTTCATCCATGTTTCTTATGAGATCTTTTGCTATTACAAGAGTTTTATCAACAGGAGCACCGCCAAGTGCGGTATAAATGAGAGTTATCTCCATAGCCAATAACCCATCATAGAATTATTTGATCAAGAGTTGGTTAGGGATTTGGTGGTGTGGACAGGTTGAAACATGATTTTTGAACCTCTCTCAATATTCATAGAGTGATTCATTTGAGAATTTATGAATACCACTTATTTCCTTTCAGATATAAGCAGTACGAGAAGTAGAAAATAATTTCTCTAAGAAGAGTCTCTTCATGTAATTCCATGTGTTTATGGAACCATGAGGGAGGTAGTAAATCCATGACTTATTGGAGTTATCTAGGGAGAAAGGGAATTCTCGAAGTTTTATTTGTTCCACAAAAACCCCTAGAGGCTTCATGGTATTGCACACAACTTGGAACTCTTTAAGGTGGAGATGGGGATCCTCACCGGCTAGCTCTTGGAAATGAAGGAGAAGATGAATCAAACCCGATTTGAGTTCTAATTCAAACTCTATGTTTTGATATTCAATACGAAGTGTTTGGTAATTCATATCAAGGGAAACAAGTTATTTAAGTGTTTGTTCCCTAGGATTGGCCATATTTAATTCAATTGGTTGGACAAGGACTGGTTCTTGAATTATTTGATTCTCCCTAATATTCCTCCAAAGTTAGAGAAGTGTTTGCTCAATTTCAGGGTCAAAAAAATCCGAGGGACTGATTGGGAGGATACAGGGAATTCAGATATATTTTTAAAGAAATGTGAAGACGGTTTTTTCTTTGTGTTTTCTTTTCATTTATGATTTTTATGAGAAGGCGGGTTTTTCTTTGTGTTTTTTTAATTTTGTTTCTTTTACAAGAACCAGAAACTAACGAATACTTAATTACACCATCTCCATAACCTCTTCCATTTGAAATCATGGCCTATTATCACTTATCAACCGTTCAAGGTTCCGGTGCTCTGCTAATGTGTATAGTAGTACTCGAGTCGAATCCTTGACGATGATACTTTTTAATAGTTTATTGTTTTTAGTTGATTGTATTTTGATTGGGGGGTTTCTTCGAAGAGATTAATTGAAATGATTGATTGGTTAATATTGATTAAACAATTTTATAGTGATTAAGTTGATGTCATCATTAGGTATTTAATCTTGTGATATCCTTGATCCTTGCTTTAAATTTCATTAAATTAACACCCATGTCACAAGTTGATGTTGATTGGAATTACTAAGTGTTAAGGATTTAATCCAAGACTTAACATAACTAGAGTTTTAATATCAATCATTAATTGATTGTGAAATTTTACTTATGGTTCCTATAATCCATTTAATCGTTAATTTAAACAAAAAAAAAAGTCATTAATCCCTTCAAGATACACAATGTTAAATTAAAGAATACTCCTCAAGTAAATACTCTCAATAACTTAACATACCTAAATTATTATTCACCCAAATGGTATATTTACATAGCCATTAAAATTATTATTAATATGGTTTATTATATTTATGATTATTAATTATAAAAATAATGAAAATAAAGGGATAAGAAAATAGTTGTGCATCGAACACACACACATGAACAATGATGAGAATTAAAAATGGACATTCGATTAAATGAGGATGCAAAAGAAGGGAAGGGGATTCAAATATATTCAAACAAATTTAATACCATTAATATTATTTAACATAATTTGTATGAGAATAATATATGAAGAAGAATAAACATGCATTAAAATTCTATTGAATCAAAAATAGACATACATGATTATTAATAAAAAGAACACAAAAGGACAAGAAAACAAAGAGAGAAGGAAGGGTATATAAAGTGAAAACATGAGTATGGAAGTTCCTCCCAATACTTTTATCAGGATTAGGTCATTAAAATATATGCTTCTATCTTTTGAAATTCCAACCACATGCAAGGAGAAGATGGGGTTGTATTTATAGCCCAAGGAGGTGAACCGTTTGTATTCCAAATCCGCCCCTCCACTTGCATCACCAATTTGGCCATCCATACAGCTGAATCTTGAGATTAACTCTTCTTCCAAGTTGAATATATTGATGTGTACTATTATCCCTCAAAATTTGTGTCCACTATACTTCTTTATCCAAAGTTATCGCAGTTTTAATAAATAATGTCAAACTATCCATTTTTATCCATGCTTTTTCGATGGCTGAAATGTGAATGGATTTTTCAAAGCAATATGCCTTCAAATAAAAATAATTTATTCTAAAAAGTTTTCCACCCATATTTTATATTTCACACTAAAAAATTCAATCCTTATTTGATGATTAAAGCAAGAGAAAATGTAGGAATAATGTCCTGATTGTGATTCCAGGCCAGAATGGTGGGATGGATTTCAAAGCTTCATTTGGGCCCCTTGTTATTGGATTTGGTATTTGAAATATTTATTTATTACTCCTTTAATTGTTATCCAAATTTTTTAGTAGAATGATAGAATTATCACTTCTGTATTGAGCCCAGTAATCCAATCTTCATGGATGGTCTAGTTTCTTCACAAATTCTGTTGGCCTTCTTGTGTCATCCATATGACCCTTCAAATGGAAATAAATGGACAATTATTCCTTATAATGATATGTGTAAAATTTAATAAGAAATCCTAAAAAACAAGAAAAACACAATTTGGATCAGTAGGGTGATAGGTATTATTAAACTTGAAAACTGAATTGAATCTGGATGAATTCAAATAGCTCTCAAAAATTATAATTAATATTTAAACATTAATATTTCACCCAAATTATGCACATTTCATATAAAATAAGTAAAGGTATTATATAAAAATTTTGGAAAATACTATTAACTTCAATTGTATCTCAATATTTTTTACTATAAAAAGGGTAATCCCTCTCATTTTTTGAGATTTTTATACCCTTGGTGATGTTCGCCACCATAGGGCCTACTAGAGGCGGGACTCAGGGGGTTATTATCTCCCTTTCTTCATTTCCAAATTATTAGATGAATATTTGGAAATATGGGGTTTTCAAAAACTTTAGATTTTTATTCTGGGACTTTTCTTAGTGATTCCGAGGATCAGGCATTTTTTTGAAAATTTTAAAACAGTTTAAAATGGGTTTTTGATAATTTATTAATATTAATTTCTCAATTTGAAATTTATTTTGGATGTTCTTAAAATTATTTGATTTATAAAGACTAATTTTGTTATAATAAATTAAATATAATTTAATTTAAATATTTTTTTTAATTATGTGTGATATATTAAATATTCTACAACATATTATACACCTGTTTCAATCTGTATATTTACACGATTCATGCTGTAATTAAATGTTTCAAAAATTATTTATGTTACGAAATGATATAGATATATATATATACCTATATGTGTTTGTATATTTACATTTATGTATAATTATATATTATATTTCCGTATATATATATATATATATATATATATATATATTGGTATGTAATATATATGTATGTATTGTTTTATATATGTTTATGGGGTAAACAAATGGTGTATATTAAATGAATTTAATAATAATAATAATATAATAATAATTTGTGTAATATGTGTGGTGTAATAATGATAAACGTGATTATTTGAATTAAATAGAGGAGATAGAAATTGTAAATTAAATGTGATTCATGAATGGTGGGTGTATGTGGGGGTGATGATTTCTAATGGGAGAAAAATATTGGAATAAATTAGTTGAAGATGGAGAATCATTAAAAATAGAGGGATTCATCTAATTAATAATATAATAAATATTAACATTGTTACACACAAAATTATTTATTAAATATTTTAAGGATTTTTTGTTTAATATAATTTTAAAATATATTATACATAAAATGAAGACTTTGCATGAAGGGTTTTGAAAAAGATGGGAAAACATCTTGTTAATAAAATAGTCACACGACATGTAACATGTTATTTATGTGTGTAAATATAAATTTTAACATTAGTGATGTTAATATTAAGTGTTGAAAAAATGTTTGGGTTGTGAAATGTTTTATGTATATATATACACACACAAAAATATATATTTGCATGTATGTATAAAACTATTTATATGTCACATTGTTTTGTATATATATATATATATATATATTTTTATATACATATAATTAAATTTTGTTTAAAAGTAAAAAAAAAGGAAAACGTTATATATATATATATATATATATAACGTTTATATATATATATGAGGTCATGTTATATATACAAAAATAATAATAAAATTTGGAATGATTTTAAAAAAAAGAGAGTGGCATCAGATGAGATGGTTGAGAGATATGATAGAGTTTTGAGTTAGGCATAGTGAATATGGAATGGGTTGGTAGGGAAACAGTGCTAGGTGACCTCGGTGTGTGACATAGGCCAAGGAATATCGTCTAGGACACAAGATTTTAGGGCCTCGTGTGATCTGATTCAAGGACTCTGATCTTACAAAAAGACTATATGAGGCTACACTGTTTGTAGGGTAGATACCCTTCAAAAGGTTCATTCATCATAATGACCTGTGTTTTTGTTTGAATTAGGTTTTTTGGGGGAATTTGAAATGGATAACGAAATGAGTTAAATGAGTTAAAATAAATTTTAAATAAAATTCAGTACTACATTGTCTTAGGAATTCCTTTTTTAACATTTCAATTATGGCTCATAGTCTTTATCCATGTGTGGATCGAGAAAATGAGGCTCAGTAGGCCGATCCAGTTGATAGATGGACGGTTGGTCCAGTGTCGTTGGACGACCAGTGGCAGAGAATGTTACATGATTTACAGCGGTAGGTATTGGGAATCTATGAGCGTAGTGTTTCTAATATAGAGATATAGAGTTGGGGATTAATTTAAAAGATATCCTTCTTTTATCAGATCACTTTCTGGATGAGGAGTCTCATGCAATACGCCTATATGAGGAACTTCATAATTCTATCCAGTACGTAGTTACTCCCTTTATGTTGTAGATATACTTGGAGGTCTATAAGAAGGGAGAAGTGGTTGAGAGTACGCACTCACAAGGAGGTCCACCATGAGAGGGGATTCATCAGGGTTCTTCAAGAGGAAAGGTTACCAGTTGTAGGTATCAAGTGCTAGGGCCTCTAAGGATGCAACCAGTGGGGATTTGACCTTAGCAGTTCCCATTTCGACCTTCTCATCCGCGTTCATTTTCTGTGGGGTTGGGTCTGATTTTTTTCCTTTGTGGTGTTCACATCAATCTTCAGAACTAGTTCACAATAGCCATTTGATCTCAGTATGGTGGAGGTGGAAAGGTCCATGCCAACCTCAGTAGAAATTTCCATCTAGGCCATTTCAGTAGTAGGGATAGCAGGATTATGCTCTACTGGGGGGAGATGGAGCAGGTAGAGGCCAATAGTAGGGTGTTCCTTAGGGACCTTGACCCAAGAATTGGTGTGGATGAGTTCATCAGCAGAGCGACAGAGGAGTTAGGTGAGGTCAGTTGCACGCAGTAGAGGTATCAGTTCTAGCAGGACCAGAGATCATTAGAAGTACAATCATCTTGTTTGGTACCCTTTCTTGTTCTTTGTTTGATTTAGGTGGTTCGAACTCCTTTGTTGCATCCAGTCTATCCCATTCCCTGAGACTAGACGTATAGAGGATTTCCATTCCCTTGGTGTTGATTATTTGAGTAATAGATCAAACCAGCTTATTTAATGTGTGTCGGGGATATAGATTGATTATGGGACCACATTCTTCCCATAGTGACCTCTTCTTTCTATAGATGAAACCATACGATGTCATTCTTGGCATTGACTGGTTTTATTCCATATACATTGTTATTGACTATTTCTAAAGAAGAGTTTTGTTTTTAGACGTAGATGGTGAGCGTGTGGCTTTCATTAGAGAGCATATTTTTCAAGTGGGAAGTCGGCATGTAGAGCCTCTTCTTTTCTTGTTCGCTGAGCTATAAGTATAATCCATAGATATTGGGATAGTGGAAGTTCCAGGAGTCATTTAGGAGTTCTTGGAATTTTTCTCTGTGGAGGTTGTAATGCTACCCCCTCTACGTGATGTTGAGTTTGGGATAGACATGTATCCCAGTGCTTCTCTGATTTCAATTTCACCTTATCGGATAGCACCATCTGAGTTACAGGAGTTGAGGATCCAGATAAATGACCAAATGAAGGAGTATTTTATCTGGCCTAGTGTGTCATCATAGGGTGCTCTAGTATAGTTCACAAAGAATGAGGACGATGTTCTGAGGTTGTTCATAAACTACAAGAGGCTGAATCAGGTGACTGGCAAGATCGATTACCCTCTCCTAAGGATCTATGATCTTTTCAATAATCTCATAGGGAAGAGTTGGTTATCTAAGATCAATCTATGGTTTGGATATCACCATTTTAGGATAACGGAGGGTGATATTCCAAAGACAGCTTTCATATGCAGGTATGGGAAATTCGAGTTCATAGTCATTCTATTCAGTGTTATTAATGCACCAGCTATGTTCATGGGGCTTATGAACTATGTCTTTCATGATTTTATTTATTATTTATTCATTTTATTCTTTAATGATATCCTAATCTACCAAAAGTCATAGGAGGAGCATGCCGAGTATCTTATGACCATCATGTAGGTTCTTCGACGCCACCATCTCTATGGAATGTTGTCCAAGTGAATGATCTGGGCATGAGAGGTGAATTTTCTTATGCATGTGGTGTCTTAGTAGGGTGTAGTAGTAGACCTGTTAAAGGTTAAAGCAGTTGTTTCTTGGTAAGAACCCAAGAATGTGGAGGAGGTTCCCAGTTTTCTTGTTCTTGTGGGATATTACTAGAGGTTTGTACCCAATTTCTCTTGAGTGGTAGCACCATTGACTTCTTTGACTATAAAGGACCAATATTTTGGGTGGAGCGAGCAATGCTAGGCAACATTCAGCTATCTAAAGGGGAGGCTGGTCACTTCTCCAGTTCTCTGATTTCCATAGGTAGGTGTAATGTTTGAGGTGATTTGTGACACTTTCTATCTGGGATTGCGATTCATCTTGAGGCGAAAATGGGAAGTGATCTCATATGGGTCTATGCAGTTACATAACCATGAACATAACTATTCCACCCATGACCTAGAGCTATCAGTGGTCATGTTTATGTGGAAGTTGTGGTTTCATTACCTCATTGGGGAGCACTTTATGTTCTTCTATAATCACTAGAGTTTGAGGTATATATTTTCCCAATGATATATGAACTTGTGAGAGCTTTTTATGGATGGAATTTATTCAGGACAATGATATTGAGATCTTCTACACCTCAAAAAATGGGAATGTTGTGGTCGATTACATGATTAGGAAGTCACATAAGGAGGTAGTTCGGGAATCTAGGGACTATTGGAAGGCAGTGGAGGAGTTGGAAACCTTGAACTTGGATATAGGGGTGTACCAGGGTATAGGATATTTGTTTCAATTATTTATTCTCGGATTTAGTTGGTGTAGGAGTCTTAATGGGGGAGACTCTGAGGTTAAAGTGTTGTGCAGTCTTGTAACCCATGTTGATGATCTAGACAGATAGTCAAAGGATAGTCAAAATCAAATTTTTTTCTGTGGAAAACTATTTGTTCCAGTGGAAATGTGTGAGTAAGTCTTCCATGAGTTTCATAACTCACCCCTAGTGGTAAAAAAAATTATGATATATCAGGGCTTGGGGATGTAGTTTTGGTGTCCAAGGATAAAGCGGGCAGTGGTACGATTTATAGCGATGTGCTCAGTGTGCCAGCAAGTGAAGGCTAAGAACTGTTTTCCTAGTGGTTTGTTGCAGTCGTTAGATGTCCCTGAGTGGATGTGGGATTAAATATCGATTTATTTCATCATAATGTTACCCAAGTATTAGGGAGGCTATGATACAATATTGGTAGTAGTGGATCAGCATATGAAATCAGCTCACTTCTTATCAATCAAGTAGTTGGGAGAAGTGGATGACTTGGAAAATAGGTATGCGTTGAGGTGGTATAGTTGGAAAGGGCTCTGAGATCCTTGTCTTGGATCAAGACACATGTTTTACCTCATGAGTTTTTAGGTGATTGTAGAATGATTTTGGAACCCAGTTATGGCTCATCACTACCATCCACCCTCATACAGATTGGAAAGTAGAGCATACTATCCAAATGTTGGAGGACATGTTGTGAGTATGAATCTTGGAATTCAATGGATCTTGGGTAAAAAACCTCCCCTTGGTAGAGTTTTCTTATAATAATATTTATCACTCTTCTATTGGTATGGTTCTATTTTAAATCTTGTATGGAATACCTTTTTTCCACCTTTGTGCTGAGCATAGGTTGGGGAGACAACTGTTCTTAGACCGGACGTGGTATAGAACATGACCGAGAAGATTCATCTTGTTCGTGAGAGGTTGAAGTTAGTGCAGGACTATAAGAAGTCATAAATAGATCACATGAGGTGTCCTTGGAGTTGGAGGTTGGGGACCACATATTCTTGAAGGTTTCCCCTCGACATGGGATGCATAGGTTGGTAGAGTGAGCTAGCTTCCTCCTAGTTTCTTTTACCCTTCATGGTGATGGGAAAAGTTGTCTAAGTGGTATACCAGTTGGCACTACCACTGTAGATGGAGAGGATCCATGAATTCTTCTACACCTCTCAACTTATTTGGTATCTTCACAATTAATCCCATGTACTTGAATGGGGAGAGTTGGATATCGATGAAGACACAATATATGTGGAGAGACCGATACAGATCCAGGACCTTCAGGAGAAGGTGCTGCATGGACAGACCATTCCTTTGGTTTGTGTGTTGTGGAGGCATGATGGCCTGGTGGAGAGTATTTCTGGGTGAGAAAGGCAGATCTATGCCCAATACCCAGAGTTGTTTTGAGTTTTTTTCTTATTCTATTATTTTTTGAAATGTAATGTTTGAACCTTGTTTGTTATGAGATGATTTGTTTCCATGGTCTGTAATGTGTGATAAAGTACGGACACATGAATAGGGGAGTACCCATTTCCAAATCAAGAATAATTAATTACTATGTAATTAAACTCGTACATATGAGTTAGTGCCTCCCAGAGTGGATAGTATCTAAACATAGAGGATGGAGTTCATTGATTCATGTGTTTGAGATGGCGTGGTCATTGAGATTATGTGATGTTCCTTCTAGTTAGTTGGGATTAACTGATGTTGGAGGAGGTGTTCTTGGATGCTAAGGTTTCACTCTATATTTCGAAAAAATTGCGGTGGTTTATCATGAATGATGATGTGTATGGTTTATAGAGGTGTTTCAGGTGTAGCAGAATCATTAAGAGGTATCTTATGGGGTGGTTTTTTGTACCCATCTTTCTTCTGGTCTTAGTTTTGGATTATTGAGGGAGAGAATAGTCTGAGAGGTATTTGATGTAATGTAATGGACCTCACCAGTCCATTACTTTTTGAATGTCTAGTTTTTGAGGTGTTCTGGGAGATAAAGGTGACTTATTCCATAACATTTCAATTTTTACAGTTTCCAATGGTAGGTTCCAATAGTGAGTCACAATGGTGACATTCACTAGTATGTCATGATGGTGAATCACAATGGTGACTCGCATCAGTAGGTCGCGACGACGAGTTGCAACGGTGACTCAAACTAGTAGGTCTCTGACAGTAAGTCACGATGGTGAGTCGCAATAGTGACTTGCACCGGTGAGTCAAGATCGTTGGGTCAGGACTAGTGAGTAGCGAAGGTAGTTCATGATGGTAGCTCACACCGGTAGCTCATAGAATAGTGACTCACAATAGTTTCTCGCACTGATAGCTCTCACCAATAGATTGTACCAGTGGCTCGCAAAAATATCTCACATCAGTGGATCGCACAGGTGACTCACCTAATAGCGAGTAATTTCCAATAGTTTTCCGTTTTTCTAGTTTTTCCAGTTTCCTGTAGTTTTTCCACTTTATCATTTTCTTTGATGTAAAATGTTTTTAATACCATATTTAATGGTTTTTGGAGACGTTTCAAATCATATCAATGTTCTAAAAACCTAAAACATGATTTTTCTTCCAAACCACATCATCATGGTTTATATCTACCTTTAATGGATTTTAAAAACATTTTCTCTTATTGATTTAGGATCTAGCCTTTTTAAAGTCATGATTTTCTCATCCGTGGTCACTTCCCTTTATCTTGGTGCAAGATGCCCCAAATCTTTGTTCCCTAAAAACTCATGCATTTTTTACAGACTTAGTATCATGTTTCCCCTAGAGTCTTTTCCCTTGAAACATGTACACCCCCTACTTTGGTGAAATAAGGAATTGGTGATTGTTTCCTCTTCTAGGGTAGGTATCCCTTTGTCTCTCTTTTATTATTGTATCATATAGAGTGGGTGTATGAATGACTCATTTTTAAAGACATAATAATACCAAATTAATTAACATAATTGAATCATATTAAGATCAATATGTGGGGACAGGGAAAAGTGATTCATGATCTTTTTGTTATTTGTTTTGGATTGCTTTTGTAAACTATATGTGAAAACACCCCATAAAAAATCGTGGTCATTAGTGGTCTTTGGTTGCACATGGTACATTTATGGAATGTATATTGTTTCTTTCCTTGATCATAATTATTTATGAAAATTGTTAATGACATGCACCCACCTAATAATTGGATGCCCCGGGATCAAACCTTCTATGATAAACCTGGAATTAACAATCAGAATTATATAAGTGATTTATTATTAAATCTATAAATTATGCCATGTGTGGTTTGTGTGGTGTTGTGGTTGGGAGCATGACTGTGTATGGGTGGTTTGGAAGGTTTTTTTGGAATCACAATTTGAGATATTAATCGATTGTGGAATGGATTAGCAGTGTTATGTAGTAGGGATATCGAAAATGGTTGTGATGAGATATGTTGTTGGTTATGACTGTGATTTGAGGGCTTTCTCTATTAAGACGATAGATTGGGTGGAATGACTTTGAAAAATGATGATGTAAGTGGTTGGTATAGGTAATTCCTCTCGAGTTTATCCATGTGTAGTATACAGAAAGATTCACCCCATGTCTCGGGATTGATGTATGTTATGTTATAAATATTTGTTAAGTGTACAGGAATGTGAAGTGGATTAATTTACCATGGTTCTCCTTCCTTTTGGGACATTAATTGTGATGCTTGTTGTGGTCTGTGTTACTTAGTTTCCAAGGTTGTGATGGAGAAAATAAGTACTTAATGATGTTTAGATATAATGAGTTTGTTTGTTAAATGGGGAGGAGTTTGTCAATGAAAATTTAAACAATGTGCTGTAAGGTTAACAATCGATATAGCTAAATAATCAAATGAATGGGTGTTTAGAAAAAGATCTTTGTGAAGCTGCTTTAATTTATCAACTTTAAAAGTGAACGTCGATGATACTAATTGAGGTGACAGTTGTTGTGAATCCCATAGGTTGGGATTGAGAGCTTGATACTATATATATATATGTGTATATATATATATATATATTAATACACTATATGTTCTTGTTATTTCTATATACACCCCACCCTAGTTTAGAACCATTTGTCGAACACCCCCATTGTCACGAGGGAGGGTTTCTATCCCAAAACTCCTAGTGGGATGATTGATGGATAGCCCCTACTCTTCCCTAATCGCTCTTCAAGGTGGAATATCCCATGTTTATATGCGAAGGTTGTGGTTCATGATGCCCAAGTGTGTGCAGGTGAGTTTTATTTCCCAGGTGTCTTTGGTATGAGATGTTGTTATAGGCCAGGTGTTTGTGGGTAGGATGTGTTGTGGTTATGGCATAGGTGTCTGTGGGCGGGATTTATTTTGGTAGTGGAACAAGTTTCTACAGGTGGGATGTGTTGTGGTTGTGAGGCCCATGTGTGCACGGGTGAGATGTGGTTTGTTTTGTTCGAGTGATGTGGGAGTGTCATGAAGTTTTCCATTAAGTTGTGAGATCAAAAAATAAGAAGGAAAGTGTTGCATGTACCCTATCATTGATGTTATTTTTGTTATACTACTTGACATGAATTATTTGGTGAGTGTTCCTTGGTGAGGTTTGGGGGGCTAGTATACCTATTTTGGTTCTATTTTGTCTCTGTTTTTTCTTTTTTTATCACAAGAGAATTAGTATTCCTCCATTACATGTGCATGATAGTCTTATTTTTTTTCTATTGAGTAAACATATATGATCACCCTACATATATAAAATTACTTTCAGGTTTCCATGAGGACCATAAGAACTCTGTTGGGTGATACTATCTCGGACTTTGGGAGAGTTCTTGTGTCGCTGCTTAGCTATACTTTTGGTACATACCTTGGAGTTTTATTTCATTTATAACAGTTTTATTTTTAAAAATGAATGTAGGATGGATTTTGGATTTCTTTTATTTATATATATCCTAGAGTTAGTTTGGGGTGACAAATATTTTATCCTGAACTAGTTTACTAAAAAATGGTAATGCCTCCCATTTGGTGGGATTTGTATACCCTTGGTGTTGATCCCCACATCAAGGCCTACTAGAGGTGGTACTCGAGGGTCATTATCTCCCTTTCATCATTATCAGCCCAGGAGGGGTATCTTTGGATGGAGGGGGTCATGAAAAAAACTTTTATCAGAGGGAGGCTGTTGAAGAAACTAAGGATTCTTGGAAGGTGATAGAGGAGTTGGTATCTTTCTGCTTGGATGCACAAGTGGATAGCAGTAGAGGATGTTTGATTTAGGTGATGGTGTAGTCTTATTTGATGCATCTAGTGGAGGACTCTCATCAGGGAGACTCTGAGGTAGAAGTGTTTTGTGATTTTTTTGACCATATTGATGCTCCAAATGGATGGTCGAAGGATGGTCAGAATTGGACGGTGTTCTATGGAATGTTGTTTTTTACAGTAGAAATGCACGAGGAATTCCTCCGTGAGTTTCATAACTCACATGTATCAGTACACCCAGAAATTTATAAGATGTAAAATAGCTTGGGATGTAGTTTTGGTGGCCTAGGATAAATAAGGAAGTGTAAGAGTTTGTGGCAAAGTGCTCAGTGTTCCAGTAGGTGAAGGTTGAGCACCATTTCCCATTGGTTTGTTGCAGCCATTAAAATTCAATGAGTGTAAGTGGGATGACATCTTGATGGATTTCATCACAGGGTTACCTAGGGATCTAGGAGGCTACAAGGAAATATGGGACGTACTGGATTGGATGTAAAAATCACCTCACTTATTAGCGATCAAGGAGTAGAACATAGTATATTCCATGGCACATAAGTATGTGGACTAAGTGGTACAGTTTCCTGGACTTCCAATTTCCATTGTCTTAGATTTGGATAAACATTTTACCCAACTAGCCTAGAGGGGGTTTCATAATGATTTTGGAACCAAGTTATGCCTCGTCACTGTATTCCACCCTCAGACATATGGGCATATTGAGTGGACTACCTGGATGCTGGTGGATATATTGCAATAATGCGCCTTGAATTTTGGAAGATATTGGGTATGACCCCTACCCTTGGTAGAGTTTTCTCATAATAATATCTATTACTCTTCCATTGGTATCACTCTATTTGAATCCTTGTATGGAAGACCTTTTCATTCACCTTTGTGTTGGAAACAGGTTAGGGAGACAACTATTCTTTGACATGATGTAGTGCAGAACACGACCGAGAAGGTTTATCTTGTTCCTGATATGATGAAGGAAGTTTAGGACCAGCATAAGTCTTATACTAATCACAGGAATTTTCCCTTGGATTTCGTGGTGGGGGACCACATATTCTTGAAGTATTCCCCTTGATGTGGGTAGTGGAGGATTGGTAGAGGGAGCAAGATTTCTCCTAGGTCTATTGGACCCTTCTAGGTGTTGGGATGAGTTGGAGAATTAGAATACTAGTTGGTGTTTCCACCACAGATGGAGAGGATCCAGGATGTCTTCCATGTCTCTCAACTTCATTAGTATCTTCATGATGACTCCCATGGACTTAGCTTGGGAGAGATAGATATAAAAGATGACACTATGTGCATGGAGAAACTGATATAGGTCCAATATCATTGGGAGAAGGTATTAAATAGATAGACCATAACTTTGGTTTTTGTGTTGTGAAGGCCCGATGGAATGGAGGAGAGTACTTGGGATCTAAAACCTAGATACTTGCCCAGTACCCAGATTTTTTTTGAGTTTTTCCTTGTTCTATTTTGTTTTCAAATGTAATGATTGAACTTTGTTTTTTATGAGTTGAGTTGTTTCCTTGGTCTTTAATGTGCGATAATGTAAAAATATGTGAAAATGGGAAGACCATATTCCTAATTGAGATGCATTAACTGCAATGTGATGAAGACCATGTGGAAGACTCAGTTCCACCCAAAGTTGATAGTATATTGACATGGAGGATGGGGTTCTATTATTCTTTTGTTTGAGATGGCGTGGTCTTTGCGCTCGTGTGGTGTTTCATCTAGTTGTTTGGGATTATATGATGTCATACGTGGTTTTCATGGATGCATAGTTTTCACTCCAGCTTTCAAACAACACAGGGTGATTTATAATTGGTTGTTTTTTTTTTGTTTGGATGTTAAGAGTGTTTCAAGTGTAGCTGGATCCTTGAGAGGCATCTCGTGGGGGTGGGGGGTTACTCGGACCCCCCCCCCTTTCTTCTATTATTAGTTTGGAATTATCGAGGGCGATAATAGTATGAGAGGTATATGATATAAGGGTACGGACCTATCTGGTCCATTAATTTGTGAAAATCTAGTGGTTGATGTGTTTTGGGAGGTCATGGTTACTCATTTCAAGAGCTTTCCAAAATTCCTATTTTCCAAATATACCTCATCCCAACAGTGGGTCGCGATAACGGGTCATGATAACTGGTTGGGATAGTGGGTTTCTATAGCAGTTCAAAAGAGTAGGTCGCCACAAAAGGTCACAATATCATGGCACAATAGCAGGTCACAACATCGCCTTGCGACAATGTGTCGCAACAGTAGGTCGCAACAGAAAGTCACCACAACAGGTCTCCACAACAGGTCGTAATAGAATGTCCCAATAGAAAGTCGTAAAAGTGGTTTGTGACAGTAGGTCGCAACAACCGGTCATAATAGGAGGTCGCAACAGGAGGTAGCCAATGCGAGTCATGAGAGCGTACCTTGGGGATCACATGAAAAAAAGGATGACTTAAAATCCCAGTAAGGGAATAACTATAAGAACGAAGCATTAGCACATGGGAAAGAAGGGATGGAAAGATGATATTAAAAAATTAATGTAACATATGGAATCATAACCAATAAACACGGGGTCATGTAAACAAGGAATCATATAAATGTGGCAGCAACATAAAACATGACTATAATACGAGTAAAGGCTAACCGCCAAGATCATTTCACAAAGTATAACAAGCCAAGGCTAACCGCCTAGATCATTGCACATAACATCTTATTAGAATTAACTATACCCAATGAATTGGAGAAATATCTAGGTGCACCCATCTTAACTTTTCAATAATATGTTTTCCACATAATGATTCACACACAATAAATCTTACATAAACATAAGGATTACCCATGGAAGGAATTGTGCATTATAACCATGGCACAATGAATAAAATATGGGTGTAACACAAAAGTGTCCATGAAATAAGGGAACTAGAGTATGCATGGACATTCATAGGGTAAAATAGATATGTATCATGGTGATTTATGTCATGTAGAAGTGGCCACATGTAATAAAATTATTTTAGAAATTTTAGCATAAAAACCTTTTTGAGCTGTTTTAAGAAAAATACTATAGAGACTTTAAAATTAAAAAGGGAAAATTACTTTATAAAAAACCAAAGGTGATCCAAGAAGGTTTTAACAATGAAATAATAATTTTAAAAATACAGTGGTGTATTAAAACAGAAGATATAGTGCACATGAAATTGGGTAAGAATTCGGGAAGCGCCCTCAAAACAGGTTTTTCTTATCAGGAAGTATTATGGAGGGAATCACTTAAAAACATGTATATAGTCAAAAGATAATGATCAATGGAACTTGATACATGATTTTGAAACATTAACATATAATTTAAAAGATTAAAAAAATAATAATAGATAACCTCATTTTGGAAAAAAGAAAGATAATGAAACCCAAGGAAATAAAGGGGGTTCGGGTTGAATCCCTTGCGGAATATTGACATGGTATCATGTGTACTTAAGAGGGATTAACGAGAGAGAAAGGGGTTTCTCATCATTTAAAATTTATGAATACAGTATGGGGGAGGTGAATAATCATACCCCATCACTAAAAATTATATATAAAAGGGTATAACATAGTGGACAATCTTGAATAAAAGTGAAATGGAGAGGATCCCTTACCTTAAGTATGACTGTGTTATTTACTTGATATTAATGAAATAAATAATAAAATTAGGTTCATTAATTAGTAATTAAAAAACCTCTTCTATAATTAAATGATTTAGTATAACCTTTTTTATTCATTCATAATATTTTTAATTGGTTAGGAGGTTCAATTTCATTGTTTGGGTTTGTCTGTTTTCATGGTTTTTATAACCGGCTTACTTATTTTTATGAACGGATAAACATGTAACTTGAAAGTGGTTATAAAGAATTGAATTTATATGAAATTAGTGAACATATAGAATATTAAAAGGTTTAAAATTTAATTTGGTTACTTTGAGTGAAGATTAATCATTATATAAAACAATAGTGACAACCTTTTGGGTTAATTGGCATTTTTGGTCACAAAGAACATGTTTTGTTTTATAAATCCAAAACATGTGAACAAAAGGATTAAAAAACCATATATGAGACATAATACATATATTATGGTCTGGTTAAACTAGGAAAATGGTTTCATTACCAGAATTGAAAATGGTAATGGAAAATGAAAACCCATCGTCCTTGAATGTGGTAATTTAACACATCTCGGATGAGGTCTTTACTACTAGAATAAAAGAAGGGTAATGGAGAGATTATAATAAATTATTACATTATCATAAAAGAATTATATTACATGTAAGGTACTATAGTTTTCATAACATTTGGATTAGTAGAGGTAAGGATATAAAAGTAACCAAAAGAACTTGAAAAGAAAGTAAAAGAATTGAAGAGGAATTAACCTCTTGAATCATCCTTCATTGAGAGCCTCTTAAGGGGAGAGTATTTGGTCTTTTTAGGAGACTAAGGGCTGTTGGAGGTGGGGAGGGAGCTTGGGAATAGATTTGGGAAAACATTAGGGAATTCATAAGGATTGAGAGGAGTGAAGAGATGAGGGTGCCAGAGGTGATATTTATAGTGGAGAGGAGGAGATTTTTCATAATATTTAATTCCTTACTTTATTATTTTCCCTCAAGACCAGAAATAGTGATGATTACATAACCAAAAACTATAATTTGTGCATTTTAGTTTTAGATAATGGTCTTAAATCATCCATACAGCAGTTGATGACATCTTAATTCATGTATTTAGCATTTATCCTAAATTATCATGTTTTACTGTTCACCAAAAATTCAAGTATTTTAGAAAAAACCAAAAATTCACCCTAATCATTTTTTGATGCATAGAAACCAAAAATGAACTCCATTTTTCAAAAATAATTTTTTAAATATTATTAATTTAATATTTAATTAAAATAATAATTTATTCAAAAAATAACAATTTTAAAACATTTATTTTTTTCCTAGATATGGGTATATCGTACTTCCACTTGAATCTTATTTATATACTATCATAGATAAGGCTACTATTAATTAGGGTATGTCACTATTCCTAAAGGTAACATTACTATTCATAAGGGTATGTTACTATTCACCAAAAATTAAGTTGGTCATATTAGACTCCAAATAACTTACTGATCGCAACCATGTATATCAGATTTTAGAAATTCAAATAACAGAAGTGACTAACTTATGTTTAATGGTCACGTAGTACTTAGTAGTTCATTGTGTTGTGATTTCATATGATTATATGACATAATTATAAGAAGGTAATTTCCATTGATAAAACATTGGGTCATTAAATTATCCCTCCCTTATGAAATTTCACCCTAAAATTTTTTTTTTACATTATAATCCATAAATAGGTGTGGGTAATTTTCCTCCATTACCTTCTCTAGTTCTGATGTTTTCTCTTCGTACGTGTGGTTCTATCACAATACTTTGACTAGGTTAGTAGTCTTGTTACATAGAACTTTATCTCTACGATCCAAGATCTTCACTGGATACTCCTCATAAGAAAGATCATTCTCTAGATATACCACCTCTGAAGAGAATACATGTGAAGGATCTGGTATGTACTTCCTTAAGAGGGATACAAAGAAGAAATCGTGTACTTTAGACAAGGTAGGTGGAAGTTCCAGTTAATATTCCACAACCCCAACATGATCAATAATCTTGAAGGGCCGATGTACCTAGGGATTAGCTTTCCATTCTTCTCGAATCTTAAGACCTTCTTCCGTAGAGATATACGTAGAAATAGAATATCTCCAAATTTAAACTCAAGGTATCTTCGACGATTGTACTTATAACTCTTCTATCGATTTTGGGAAGCCTTGATGTGATGTTGAATGGTTTTCACCTTCTCCACTATTTCTTCAACTTTTTCAGGTACTAGAAGCTTACACTCACCGACTTCACCCTAAAACGCTGGTGTTCTTCACCTTTTCCCCTAAAGGGCTTTGTATGGTGCCATTCCGATGCTCAAGCGGAAACTATTGTTTTATAAGAACTCAACTAGTGGAAGATGCTGGTCCAATCCTCCTTTTATGTCCATAAAACATTTTCTGAACATATCTTTTAGTGTATAAATAGTTCTCTCAGATTTTCTATCAGTTTGAGGATGATATTTCGTACTAAAGTTTAGTTTAGTGATTAGAGCTTGTTAGAGACTTTTATAAAACTTCAAGGTAAATCTCAGATCTCGATCGGATACAATAGATAGTAGTAATCCATGAAACCTTACCACTTCTTTGATATATATCCATGAAATTTTATCAAATGTGAAGTCATCTTGAATCATGATAATGTGGTATATCTTTTTAAGATGATCATCAATGACCCCTATAGAATTTTTTCCTCTGGATGTCCTTGGATATCCAGTGACAAAGTCTATAGTGACGTTCTCCCATTTCCATGTTTTTATGGGTAGTGGATTAATCATCCCCTTAGACATCTATCTTTCATCCTTCACTTGTAGACATATTAGGAACTTTCTTGTATATTCAGGAATCTCCCTTTTCTAATTGTCCCACCAAAAGTTTTCTTGGAGATCTCGATACATCTTTGTGATCCCTAGGTGAATAGAGAATGCCAAGCTATGTGTGTCATTAAAAATATCCTTATTTATCTTTTGATCAGATGGTACACATAATCGTGACCCAAATCTTACAACTGCTTCCCCATCAATCATGAACTCTGAGGATTCCCTGTTTCTGATAGCTTCCACCCTTTTTAGAATTTCCACATCTTTTCTTTTAGAATCCTAAATTTTCTCCATAAGGTATGGTTGAGAAATCATTTGAGAAAGGATTTATGATGTTCCCACCTTAATGATTTTCATTTCCATCCTCCACTAAGCTAAAAAGATCATATCCTTTTCAATTATCATCATTAATAAATATCCAAGATCCTTTCTACTTAGAGAACCCTCCACGTGTTCGCCTAATCAGGATGGTAGTAGATTGAGTAGACATAATCCTTGTTGAGATATATCCATCTTCATTAGAGCATATTATTCTTTTTTTGTGAATATATATTTGAAACTCTTGTGATCAGTATAAATCTCACACTTCTCCCCATAGAGATAATGCCTCTACATTTTTAACGAAAAGATCGTAACCACCAACTCTAGATCATGTGTAGGATAGTTTTGATCATCGATTTTCATCTACCTTGAGGCATAAGCTATCACTTAATCATTTTTCATCAACACATAGCCTAATCCATTATTTGAAGCATCATTGTACACCACAAATATTTCTCCACTTGTTGGGAGTGTGAGTACTAGCGTAGTGATAAGCCTCTTTTTCAAATCCTTGAAATAGTATTCACATTCATGAATCTAGACAAAATATACCCCCTTCTGTGTCATCTTGGTCATTTGGTTTGAAAATTTTGAAAAGTTCTTCAAAAATCATCAACAATACCCAGCTAGACCCAAAAAGTTGCGGATGTCTATTACATGTGTTTTCCTGGGCCACTCTTTAATTTCCTTTGTCTTAGAAGGGTCCACAGATATCCCTTTGTTGGTGATAACATTCCCCAATAATGATATATCCTCTATCCAGAACTCACATCTATTATACTTTTCATACATCTTCTCCCATCACAATTTCTTTAGAACAATATTAAAATGATCCTCATGTTCCTCCTTGCTCTTGGATTATATCATAATATAATCAATAAAGACTACCTCAATTTGTTGAGGTAATATCTAAATACTCTATTCATTAAATACATGAAAATTTATGGAGCATTAGTGAGTCTGAAGGTCATCACTATGAACTCATAGTGTTCATACATTATTCTAAAGGTAGTCTTGGGAATATATTCCCTCTTCACCTTTAATTGGCAATATCCCAACCAATGTTCCACCTTAGAGAAATAACTAGCCTCACGAAGCTGATTGAACAAGTAATCTATCTGAGGGATGGGATACTTGTAATTTATTGTGATTTTATTGATCTCACAATAATCAATCCATATGTGCATTGATCTATCCTTCTTCTTGATGAATAGAACTGGTGCACCCCATGGTGAACCACTCGGGCGTATAAAACCTATATCCATATTCTCATGTAACTACTTATTTAGATCTTCTAGTTGTACGGTGGCCATTCTATAAGGTGTATTTGATATAGGAAAAGATACAAGAATATGTTCATTTGAGAACTCAACCTCTCGGTCAAGAGGAAGACTGGGAAACTCTTCAGGGAATACATCAGTCTAATCCCTCACGATGAGCCTTATCCAAGTTGGTGAGGACTCCTTAAGTGCATCCAAGAGACCCATAATCAAATCTAGGTGAAGGCTAATTTCTGGGTACTCTAGTAGGTACTGTAGCAGCTACTGTAGCAGAAACTGTAAAGAAATGTAGTAGGAACTGTGCAGAAATGTTGCAGGTACTGTAGTGGGAATTGTAGCAGGCACTGTTTGGCACTTTAGCAGCCGGGAATATTCCCCCATTTGGGCCTTCGGGCCACCGATTTGGTCCCTGAGTCCTATAAGGCCTTCAGGATACCCAGGCCTTTGAGTCAGTAAGGCCTTCAGGCCACCTCAAGGCCTTCAGGCCACCTTAAGTGCAGATTCAAACTAGACAACCTACAAGGAACAAACTTTAGAAGGAAGCGGGAGAAAATATCTTTCACCATAGAATAATCTAAATGGATTTCAATATTGAGAGGGTATGGAATCTTCTATCAGGACAATCCAGTTAATGAACAGGAAAGCCTAGCCGAACAGCCATGCGAAGGTGGAGAGTAGATTTCATGATGAAGATGATGGGGAGGAGCAGTTCCAAGTAGCTAGTCTGGGTTGTATGTAATGTTTGAAGCCTACGGGAAATGAATTCCTATAAGGCCTGTGAGATATGTAATACTTACACTTACAGGCCTTGTATGGATTCCACCTCACCCCTTGAAAGGTGTATTATCAAAAATCAATAAAAAAATGAAGGCCTTCGGGCCGTTTGAGGTAATCCCTCATGATGGGAATATCTTCGAGTGTGATCTTCTCCATTGTCTCATTCATTTGAGCGAGATATACTTTCTCATAAAGAATTAATATCCACACTTGAGAAAATTATTTTAAAGTATATTCATATTATTCCATACACTTGTAATGAATTGCAGGATACTTCAGGATGTGAATATTTATCTCCCTTTCCTGACAGTTGATGTTGGCTTTGTATAAAGATAGTAAATCTATGCCCAAGATAGCATCAAACTACTCTAAGGGAATTATAAAATTATTTTACTATTTGTTTATTCCACAAACATTAACTGGGGATATTTACAAACCATAGACAAAATAATTTCCCCATTCACTGTTCTCACATATAAATTTTCCTCCAAATTTTTAGGCGGTGCTTGAATAGTTATACTAAACTTGCAAGATATGAAAGAATTCGTTGAACCAGAATCAAATACTAAGTTCACCATTCTTGAATGAATAACTAGTTAACCTATAACCATATAGTTCTCTGGCTCCTCTTCAGTAGTAGTGATAGCATAAGACCTTCCTTGTTTCCTTGGAGGTTGTTGTTGATTTCCTCTAACAACCCTCATCTTAGGGAAATTGTTCACATAATTTCCATGCTTCTTACAGTTGTAAAACTGCACTACAGACTGAGTATTGATATGAACCTTCTTTTAGTCTTCCACATTAATAGGATTCTTCATATCCTATTGGCATTTTTTAGCTAGATGTCCTGACTTTCCACATTTGAAGCAATTCTTGGTTCGCTTTAGACAGCTCCCAAGATTCTTCTTCCCAAAAATTTTACAAGTGGGATAGTTAGGCTTCTTTCCATCATGGGATTTGTTTGTTGAACCATCCATGTTGTTCTACATTTTACGATTCTTATCACTAGGCCCCCGAGACAACTGAAATTCTCCAATCTCCATTTCAACCTTGAGGGCACAATGGACAGTCTCCCCATAACTGTCAAAGTCTTGAATCGCCAATAATTTTCATGGACATAGCTTTAGTCCACTAAAGAAGAGATCCACCTTGATTTTAGAGTTCCAGATAAAGCCATAGGCTTTCCTTGAATCCAAATATGGCTACGCACCATCTTGAACTACCCGAAGAGCATTAGGGATTCAAGAAGGAGGCCAGGAGAATGCACCCCTCTCATTTTAAAAAAGTGGATGTGAATGTAGAAAATTTGATCAAAGATAATTTTTTACAAGAAATGAAATAAGCGAAATGGATTTCCAACATCATCGCCATCAAGAAAAAGAATAAACAGATTAGGTTTGCATTGATTTCAGAAACCTTAATCAGTATTCCCTGAAGGATGATTTCCCATTTCTGATCACAGAACTCTTGATCGATGCGACTACTAGTTTCCAAGACCTTTCCTTTATGGATGGGTATTCGGGGTACAATCAGATAGAGATGGCCCCCGATGATGAATAATCTCTCGCCTTCAGGGTGCCCTAGGGGATCTTCTTCTACTTGGTCATGCACTTCGGATTAAAAAATAGTGGCTCCACATATCAGTGCATCATGAATCGCATCATTAATCCATTATTGGGAAGGGTAGCTGAGTGTTATTTTGATGACTGAGACATAAAATATCAACAAAAATGTGATCACATCACAGATCTATGAGAAATATTCAACACACTAAGATAGTATAATCTGGTGATGAATTTTCTAAAGTGTGCTTTGGGGTAACATCAGGAAAATTTCATGGTTTTTTGGTACACCATCATGGTATTATGGTTGACCCCAAGAAGACTAGTGATATCCTAGCAATGTCTTCTCCTCGGAATCTGAAATAATAAGGGAACTCTAAGGGAACCTCACCTACATTGGGTGATTCACAACCAACTTTCCCAGTAAATCTCTCCCATTTACAAGGCTAATGAAGAAGGGAGTCACCTACCAATTTAACGATGAGTGTAAAAAATCCTTCAAAACCCTCAAGCAATTCCTACTTCACCCACCAGTTTTGATGCCTCCAGTGGAATGGAATCCACTCGTATTATATGTGGTCTCCATGGAACACTCACTGGACACCCTCCTCATGCATAAGAATGATGCAGGGAGTGAGAATAGTCTTTATTACCTCATCAAGACTATGCTAGGTGTCATGGATGGATATTATGATGATGAGAATAACTACCTCAAGCTCGTATTCATAGTGAAAAAGTGGAGTCATTACATACAATACCACAAAATCTACCTAGTTTTTAGTATTAACACTCTCAAGTGAATCCTTGTCTGCCCTATGTTGACTAGGTTTATGGATCAATGGGTGGTCATTCTATAGTAGTATGAAATCCATTTCATATCCAAGAAGTCAGTAAAAGGATAAGCTCTCGCTGAATTCCTGGAAGCACATCCCTCTCTGAAAAATACACCATAGGACAGTGAGATCCCTGATAAAGGGGTTTTATATGCCCACAACACTCCTCAGACATGGGAGATGTTTTTTGATAGTTCCTCCTAGAGTCTTATCGGCACAACAATGGAAAATCCTAAGATCAATCGGGTTGGTTTGGGGATTATATTTGTCTCTCCACACAATGCAGTTCTTCCCTACTCTTTATCACTATCCAAAGGTTGCATTAATAATGAGGCCAAGTATCAAGCCCTCATTGCGGGGTTAGAACTTACTGTACAGCTGCACATAGCCTACCGAAACATCAAAGGGGATTCAGAGATAGTGATAAATCATATCATAGATGAATATTCCATAATGAAGGAATAATTGGACCCCTTCAATAGATATGTGAGGGTACTAATGGAAGAGTTCCCCTTTGATCCCACACTACATCATATCCCCTGATCACAAAATTCCCGTGTCGATTCCATGGCTAACACAACTGTCGTCTTGGATGACCCTATCATGAGGAGGCAACCTTCTGTATAACACATCCAAGAATTTTCTCATCAATCATCACATGTGGTATGAAGGAGATCGATTAGTTCATCTCCTCCATAGAGATAGAAAAACTGGTGACCACCCCATATGGATGGAGATTTTTATCAGGTATCTTAAGATGGGTTTCTCCAGAAGGATCACACTGGATAGGAACAGATTCGGCACCAGGACATAAACTTCACCTTGTAGGATCTCTCAAATGATCATAAAATCCTATACAAGTGTGGCTTCAATGGAATTCTCCTTAGGATCATAATAGAGGGATAAGTTATCACTGTCATGGAAGAAGTCCATGTAGGCTCATGTGGTTCCCACCAATCTAGGATCAAGCTCTCCCACCAGATCAGAAGGTTGGGATATTACTAGAATACCATGATATAGGACTGAGTGGAATTAACAAAGAAATTTCATGTGTTCCATATTCATGAAAACATCATCCACCAGCCCCAGAATTACTGCATACAACTAGATATTCTAGGCCATTTTCTGTTTGGGGATGAATGTTGTGGGACCACATTCCCCGGCCACTACCAAGCAGTTCAAGTACATCCTTTATGCTACCAACTTATCTTCCAAATGGGATGATGCAATACCCCTAAATAAAGTTGGAATGAAGAATATCATAAAATTCATAAAATCTCATATCATCACCAGGTTTGGAGTCCCTTTCATGATATTGATGGACAACGGAACCCACTTCTATTCTGTGGAGTTGATAAAGATATACCAGGAGAATAAAATCGAATAAAATCAGTCATATCACTCTCATGAGGAAAACAATGGATAGATATAGGCCTTAAATAAGAACCTATCAAAAATAATCTAGAATATGGTTAACAAGGATAAGAAATCATGGCAAAAAAGACTCATCTATGCTCTATGGGCCTACAATACCACCACATGTACTTCTACACAAGAAACGCAATAATCACTATTGTACGGGACTGATTTATTATTACCCATATAGGTCCATCCACCCTCACTCTAAATAGACATATTTTAGAAACTCTTTGATGATGAACAAGCACAGAAGTAGCTGGATTATTTGGAGCGACTGGATGAGAAGAGGTTGCACACACTTCAAAACCTAGAGATCCACCAAAACCAGATTTTATAGGCCTTAAATAAAAAGTTTCTCCTTCATTCATTCCTCTAAGGATAATTGATACTATCTCTAATAATCCTAGTGATATCGGGGAGGAATCCCCTGAAAATGGAACTCAGCCCTAGGTACCACAAGTCATGCCTTATTTCTTTCCTCATGGCCTGGGACCCTTTTAGAAATTCATGGTGTTATGTGGATATATTTGGTCCTCATTCATGCCAGGTTTTCTTTATCATGCCACGGACATCCCCTTCAGGACCACATTCTCCCACCTTCATCCTTTTCGTATGACGTTAAAGTACATGGAAGTATGTCCTTACCACATGACATTAAACTGCGTGGAAATATTTCCTTGTTACATGAAGTTAAATTGAACGGGACTTCTAAAAATATAGGTTGTTTAACTCTCATCCTCATGAGATACGTAGTGATGCCAAAAACTATACTATTGGGCCCAACCACAATATCCCCATTAATTCATGTTGGTCCACCATTTTCATTACCATGCGACATTAAACTACATGGAAATACATCATGAATGCATGAAGTTAAAATGCACAGAACTTGCAAAAATACGTGTGGCTTTATTTTAATCCTCATGAGATACGTAGTTATTCCAAGACATTTATTCTTCAGGACCAACCATGGTTATATCCTCTTATGGAACCTTGGAAGGAGTTTTCTGGGAAAGGTGCATGGTGTGGTCTATACCTCTTTGGTTATCATTCATGTCATGTTACTCCATAGAACCACACCACGCATCCCCACATTATGTACTTTACCTTATGGTCAGAATCATATGACCCTAAACTATACACATATATCCCTACAACACGACATTAAACTATGCCACATCGTCCTCACCTTATGAAATTAAACTATATATAATTAATCTCATACCGCATGATGTTAAACTACATGGAAGTACGTCCTCACCACATAATGTTAAACTGCATGAAATTACATCCTTAACACATGAATTTAAACTGAACAGAAGAATGTCCACACTACATGATGATAAACTATGTAGGTTATCATCCATCAGCCTTTATTATCAAAGGAATACAAGAGCCTTACCCCGGCCAACCATGGAATTTCGTGCTTCCATTATCTTTTTGAGAACCTCAATCCATACTTCACACATTATATATCAAGCATTTCGGGTCATCGCAAATATTTCATTTCCTATGAATAGAAAAATAAATCCCTTTGTTTGGTCATGCTATTGACATGAGGTCTTATACCCACCCACCAAAGAAATCTTTGCCTGGTATAAAGGGATTTCTTGTTCTTGTGAGACTAATGTCACTAAGGTGGAGACCACCACCCCATTGTGTTATAGTTTATCCCCATAATGATTTTGCCATATCATCACTCTTGACTTGATACCCTTGATTCATGATTTAAGAAATATCCACCACCCACTCAGAGGGATGTTAGAGTACTCTTGACCTTGGGTATCCAAATTATCCTCTTGTGTAACATCCCAATTCAAGGTCCAAGTGGAATGACCTTAAAAAATCACACCTCATTCAAAGATTTATGACCATAAACTCTAATACATAATGGTACAAATTGCAAGACCCTAAATTTCTAAATAAAGAGACACAGAACTCATCAGGTCCAAAACCTGGAAAGGGTGACTAGAGAAAACGTTGAGAAATCACCTGCTAAACTCACCATCACCATAGTATAATAAAAATTTAGGGAATAAGTAAATAAGTCATAAATCTCATAGGGTCTATTCCATATCCCCAATAAAAGTCAATCTATGATCACTGGACCCCCTGGTCAAGGAAAAAATTAGTGCAATGATTCATCACATCTCCTCACCATGAGAATATGTTTGACAAGTGGTGGAGAAACTTTTAGTGTGCTCTAAACCTTATTGGATCATAAAATTTTCATATACCCCACTTCATCATCTAAAGCATCTCAGGTCTTTAAAAATCTTCCATTTCCCCTAAAGAGGAGTGTAGATATGTCTGTTTGGCCATGCTATTGAGGTGAGGGCTCATACCCACCAAGAAGAGAAATATTGGCCCAAAATAAATGGATTTAAAATTATCTTTAGAATAACATCACCAATGAGGAACTAAGCACCCCATTATGTTATGGGTATCCCCAGACTAACTATCCCATGCCTTCCTCATAACCTAATCACTTTGTACTATGATTTATGGTCTCCATATCAGGCTATCCAAGTGGATCCAATATCCTAAATGTTTCATCACCATGTTTTGTACCCATTCTCAAATCTGAAATGATACCCATCATTCTTTAAACTTTTGATAGATCACACCACTTGATTTGAAACCATAAAGTATAGGTCTCGAGCTGTTCAATTAAGAGCTAAGTTTCCATAGGGTGCCATAACCCTTCCTGGATAGCCACCCTTTCATACCCAACATCATAATCTTGATGTTTGATCCTTCATAAATATTTTATATCCCCTAGAAAGTAAAAGATATCTCTCCACATAGCCATGATACCAATGAAAAAGGTATTAGACCAACCAACTAGGGACATCTTGGACCAACATAAAGGGTATCCTAATCCTTGTGAGTCTTAATAGCCCCTTGGTGGAACCTAACACCTCATTGGTTCAAGGGACAAACCTGGAATGTCTACCCCATTCCATATCACTTGGCTCGAGATTCTAGGTTTTGATTTACATCACCCACGTACCAACTATCCGGGTGGACCTAGCTTCTATATCATTTCACCATCAACATTATTCACCCAACATATCTTTCATAGCCCTTAGAAAAGAGTGAAGATCGGGTTTTCTTGCAAATGATACTAATGCATAAGGGACTTAACCCGCCAGTTAAAGGAATCTATCACATTTCATATAAGTAACTCTGATCCTCATGAGCCCTATCAACACCACAATGGAACTCATCACCCCATAGTGTTTTGATTCATCTCTATTATATAATCCCCATTTTCCATAAAGATTCGAGATAAATACCCTGAACTAAAGAAACAGATGATTTGAGCTAAATAACCTAAAATAAAGCAACATATGGTCAGAGATAAAGACCATAAACTAAAGAAGTAGATGGTCCGACATAAAGACCCTAAACTAAAGAAACATATAGTCCAAGATATAGACCCTAAACTAAATCATGTGATAGATGTCATGAGGCCTTATTGATATGACCCAACTGAATGATGGTAGGATGGTTCCACGATCACCACCATAGATTCCTAGAGAGAAATCGAAAATCTTGCCTCCCTTTTTGAAGTCTTTTGTGATGATTTATGGGATCTAGAATCCATATAAAAAAAAGTAATTGGAACATGCCAGATGAGGAATATAAAGTCTGGACAAGGAAAATGGCATGAAAAGGCCCCAATGGAATCATGTTCATCGCATGGCCAGCCAAGGGTTCGTAATCCACATCAATAGGTTCGGGAACCACTTGGTCTCTAGAAGACTCGCACATCACATAACTCCTAAGAGGACCTAATCACGTCACATGATCTCTTTAGAGGCTTGTGGTTGTGTGACATGGACATGGCCACACGAATTAATTGAGAGGCTAAGCCAGTGGAACTCAAAAAGTCCTCATGAAAACCACCTAAGTTTAAGGAATTGTTAGTGCTTAGTTTTCGGTCGAAACATATGAGTGTCTAAGTAGGAAGAAACCTTGCACAATATCAAGGCTTGCAATCAGGACACGCAATGAAGACTCACTGACAAGGCTCGCGATTAGGGTTCTTGGAAAGGCCTTGTGATAGGACAGTAGTGGGAGCACTCTGGAGAAGGAGGCGGCTAGTGGAAAGAAATTCCCCCCCCCATATATATATAGGTGTTTCAAAGAATACCAAAGTAGACCATTTGACCAAACATCGTCTGAGAGCATGGTTTCACGACACCACCAAGGACTTTAGAGAGCATTTAGTTGTCCTCAGAACTGAGTCCTTGTCCCCTCAGATGTTGCTCTTAAGGGGATAGTTTTTTGACACCTTCTAGAAACACATCAGTAGAATCACATGGGAAGAAACCCCCCAAAACGGGCATTATATTTCCCATGAGATCAAGGAATAGGATGAAAATAAAAGTCTTGAGAAACCTCTAAAAGACTCATGATTGTGTTCCCATATCAAAGTTACACAAATTCTCCATGCATGGTGCCTAACCCATTGAAAGTCTCGTGGAACCCTCCTCAATGAGCACCCTTTATCAATAGTGGTTGAATGGTGTTAGTCGAATTGACACCTCCTAGGTAACATGGTTTTTAATTGTCAAGTGCCTAAAAACCACCTTTATTCCCTCAAAAATAAAAGGGATCGAAATTCAAAGGTAGATACCCTCAGTGGTCATAGAGATAAAGTGACAAGTCATCATTGGAAAGAATAAAATCCCTAGATGACACCCAATCCATCTCACAAGATCTCTAAACCTTCATCACAATGAATGAAAGAGATAGATATGGGAAGGTGAGAGGGGTATGCAGTCACTATAAGACATGCGACATTCCCCTTAAGACATACAATGCACTACAACATGTCTGGTGTATCTCGAAAACCCCTTCAGCTCATCAGCCACTCTATATGGAAGCATGCGAGCATGTTTTGAAAACTCTGTGGTGCTCTAAAGATAGACACATGGTTTTTTCCACAATATAATTACTCAATATCATATGATCCATATTAATCACGTGAGACAAAACTATAAAACCAAGTAAAAATACTAAATATTACTCGAGAAGACTCACATACCTCCCAAATATTTTCGCATAAAACAAATGGAATCAAAATAGATGAGGTGAGTAGTGTTCGAGTTTTCTTAAAGACATGAGACACATGCCCCGAGCGACACGCGAGGAACCAAAAGTCCCTGACAACCTATCTAGTGCATCTCACAAGGTCCATTTTTCTTGTCAGCCTCACTAAACGGAAGGCCTTACGCATTTATAGGAAAATTCGCAACACTCTAAGGACAAATGGATAGATTTTACCATGTAATGTTCATGCACCACCATGAAACCCATATTTTTCATGTGAAGTATCTCCAAAAAATAGAGGAAATACCCTCAATTCCATACATGAAATCTCACATGACTCCCCACCTTCATCATATAAAGTGAATGAGATAGGAAAGTAGGAGGTGAGTAGGTTTCATGATCACTTAATGGAATGTGATGAGCCCAGCGCACCCTTGGCGTGGTCATACAAGACCCCAAGATAAGACATCCAAGTACTCGCAAATTACTTCTCACAATCATTTATATCTCGCGAAGCCCCTTATAATTTTCTCCATACAGAAATGGAAGTCCTTTGAAGAAAAAGTCATCAACAGTAAGAAATAATCAGATAAATGATGGGTGGACTTATAAATATGGAAAATCAGGTGGTGCCATTGACACGGTCCAACCTAGAGACTCGTGAAATTGTGTAACGCCAGACCCCACATCGACTCCATCCAGGACTCACACCAGATTCCCCATACAAATTGATGAGTACATAGATGGATATGCCTATAAATTCTCCCCTCCAAATTAAATAAAAGGTAGGTTGGTTGGAAACTAGAAGGTTAGACCCATGACACTTCTACACACATCGGTGTTCAGACTCCAGGCTTTTTCACACCACCAATCATGTTACTAGTTGACTTTACACTAGGTAATACACTTTTGGACCTCTAGAGTAGTTGTGCACCAAGAATAAATCCATTCATGTGATCGATCAAAGGTCATGTGAAGGACTTATGGCAAGACATACGAAGGCCATATTTCATGTCTCCTAGATCATGTGAGACTGAAAGAGGCTGACATTAAACCAAGCCAAGGAACTCACAATATAAGGAAACAATTTAGGATTCAAAGCAGAATAATCAAGTGGAAGTCATGATCATGGACCCCCATATGATTTGCGGGTGTCACTCAATGATACTCGACAGTACTAAGTCACATCACCCAAATCTCATGACAGCCCTTTGAAATGTCATTAGGGACATGCGGACCACTCCGGAAATATCAGGGTAAGTCTTGCAAACCTCTCGCAAGCACCACTTGGATCTCGTGAACCCTATGGGTGTCCCCCCCCCCCCCCGGACTCACAATGTACTTTGGATATATCTCTTGACCCATATAATGGTACCTGATTGTGTTAGTCAAGTCTCGCCAACACATGTAGACATGACAACCCTACTTTTGTGACACCCCACGGACAATTCACCTGAGACCCACGGCATCCCCTGGACATGTCATCCTGCTCTCACGATGTCTCTTAGAGGTGTTGTCCAAGACATGTGAAACCCCTTGGACCATGCCACCATGGCTCCCACAACATCATCCACATGTGTCTAACCAAGTCACGCGATGACTTTCGGTGCATGCTAGTTGGGTCATGTGACATCTTCCAAGTAAGAAGGTCCATTTATCATGGAATCCTCGGTGTGTATTCCCCAACACAAAAAGAACTTTGAGAACTCTAATTACTACCATAACTAGGATATGTAGGATGCCTCCTTAAAGGCCCGAGCTCTATATCAAACACCCTAGGACTGCACCAATATGTAGGTATCATAACCATATCTGATGAGGTTAATCATGTACTCCCCCTCATTTATCACAACGAGCATGGTTCATGTGGGATTAGGGGTATGAAAAGAAAACATCATCATGCATTAGATCCCCACTCATCAGGGAAACCTCATTTTGTAATCCCCAACACAAAAAGAACTATGATGAATCTGATTCCTTCCACAATCAGGATACGTAGGATACCTCTCCTTGAGATTTTAGCTCCATATTAACTACCCAAGGAAATCACTATATCTAAGACCCCCTCTCCTATACAAAAAGAAATGGTAGTTATAAAGTGCTACCTCTTGTTTCTCACAACGATCATGGCTCACATGGTCTTAGCGATTCGCAATGGTCAGGACATTTTCACCATTTACCCAGGGTTTCAAGGGTGGCTTCAGAATACAAGCCCCGATATGAATGGACTATGATGACTCTGATTCCTACCACAAACAAGATACCTAGGACGTCTCCTCAAGACTCAAGATCAAATACATGGTGTCTCAGTACCCAAACATAGTCTTCTATGAATGGAATTAAACTGTGTGAGACTAAAAACTAATTGGGTTTTGATTCCTTCAATAACCAAGATATGTAGGACTCCTCATAATGGATCAATCCCATCATTGATATATTTTTAGCCTCCATATATGAGATAATATCCTGAAACACTTTTTCATGTGATTTGAACATATTATTAACCGCTCGTTGCTAGAAAATTATGAATAACCTCAGACATATACAGATGGATTCCCCAAATTAATCACATTATGTTGCCTACAAAATAGAATTAACCCACAATTGTTTTTTTAGGGTAACTGGTCATACACCAAGATTAGTAAGAGATTCATGAACATTTCAAAAATATATAATAGAGTCCTAGAGTCAATAAAAATCCCCCCAAAGGGTGAAATGATTCCGCCCTCCCATCCTCTCAAACAATGTGATCCCCCAAGAGTCGATGGGCCTGAAAACCCAAATGAACCTTGGACATTGGAAAGTAGGTCCATACTCAACTATGGATAAGGGAAGAATTTGGATTTTATGGGTTATATGAGATAGATGGTGAAATCGGAGCATGTGATTGAGTGAGGCCTTAAAATAATCCTTAGTTAAACCATCGAGGGGGAAACCATTCCACATCCCTTCCAAATTCTTACGAAACAAACTCTAATACATAATATATGTAAAAAACATCTCACATAAATGTTTGAAACAAAACTATAATAAAACTAAAATTTAAGAACCCAAAGTAAAACAAAGCAGTGACACAACAACCACTCCACAAGTATGAGCTAGTGTGGTCCAACACGGTTCAAGTAATCCTCCAAGAAATCTAAAAGAAGTTTATATACATAGGGTGAGGATAAAATTATACTCAGTAGGAAAACCAAAGTCTCTCATCCACAAATGAGAGAAGCATACTAATGCCCCCATCAGAAAATAGTAGAACCAACAACACCTAACAGGGCATAATAACCATACCCACCTCACCAAGGCACACTCACCAAATAATTAAAGTCAAGTAGATTAATATAGTAATCACATCGATGATAGGGTACCCCACACCACTTTCTTGTTGATTAGATGCTCTCACACACTAACAGAAAAAGGTGTGGTGCTCACACCTCTTCCAAACACACCACACCACAACCCTCCCACACACACCTGGGCCTCCCTGCTAGTTTTGTCACCTAGGAAAATTAATATCAACAAATCCCACCCACACACACATGGGCCTCAAAACCACATCATGCCCCTCTCGTAGATTCCTAGGCCACAAATCACACCTCATCCCAAAGACACATGGGAAAGAACAACACATCTCATTCCGAAGACAGCCGGAAAAAACACAGCTCACCCACACACACCTGATCCCCACAAACCACAACCTTCCCAACGAATATTGGGATATCACCACCTATAAGAGGGAGTGGGGGAAAGTGGTTGTCCTTCCACCCATCCTCCCATTGAGATGTTTGGGAAAGAAACCCTCCCTTGTGACATTAGGGGTTTTCGACACATGGTGCTCAACTATGGTTGGGTGCGTATAGAAATCAGAAAGAAAATAAAAGTAGTACATATATGATACCAAATACTCAATCCCAACCTATGGGGTTTCAACTAACAGCCAAGTCACAAAAACCTTCTTTGTTTCTACCTTTAAATTCACAACCATATAACAAGCCACAAAATCAAATTGGACCCCCAACCAATTCAATTAACCAACTATAATTATTTATTAAAAAATAATTTATTCATTCCAGATCTATTTGGGAAACTAGTAGGAACATAAAACACAAGACACAAAGAAAAATACACATAGAGGAAGAAGAACCTTGGTAAATTAACCTGTTTTACATTCCGCTCCATTTTACACCCATGCCAACCACTACCATCATCCATCTTCATGTTCATCCCACCCAATCCATCATCTCAACATAGAAAGCCCCCAAAATCACAACCACATCCAACAACACATAACCACACAACCCGATAAAACACCTATTTTACAACACTTGCCATCCATTCCACATCCACACCCCTTTATGGCCACATACGGGTTCACAAACAAGAAAACTCTAAGCATGGAATTCGTTCACACCTTCCAAAACAACCCATAATACACAACCATTATTAAGAACATATCACCACAAAAACCCAGGGTAATACATATTCAGATTTAACAAATTATCCATTATTTAATTCCATTTTGTTATTTTATGGTTTACCACAGAAACAGTATCATCTAGGGGTGTCCATTTTTTATCTAGATATATGTGGTTAACAATTTTTCATATAAACATGTTCGAAGAAAAAAATAAATATGTATTCATTAACTATATCACGTGAAATAAATTACCCCTAATTAAAATGATTTTCAGTAGGTGTATATCATATATGATCGATCAAACATTTATTTTTATTTCAATATTAAAAGTCATCAAATACAATCAAGGGGACCTAAAAAGATGAATCCCTAGTGCATCCCAAAGTATCACACCAATATATTCATGGGGTATAGTACCCACTCTTGTAAAGACCACCAAGAGATCATTAATTCTACTCCCCCAAGAAAGAGCATTCATGGAAAAATTGGACTCCCTGGGAATATAGCCTATACAATTCACAACATTGACAACAAATCAATAAAGCAGTATAATCATACATCACTTTCCCCAACCCTCATTTTTTGATTATAAACCAATTTTCATATCTTTATTGAATTTGGGTTCAACTATGTTCACAAGGATACAATAATATACCCACCCCACATGATACACAAATAAGAAATATGAAGGGAATCCCACTTGGGAAAAGAGGTGATTAAAACTTCTTGATTGATCCAAGACAGGGGTTGTACATGAAGTGGGAAACTCCAAGGGAAACATGAAAAACCGGTGAAACATAATGGAATGAATCCTCAAGGAATAAATTTTATGGGTTTTTTTACCAAGAGATAACAAGGATAAAAAACAAGGAATAAGGGATGTTCGGCCTTTGGAAGATCTAAAAGTGGGTCATAGTACAGATACATATTTATTTTGCCGTTAAAGTTGAATATGGTCAAGGTTACATGATTTGAATAATTAAAACCTTGAGGACACTAATTAATTTATATATATGATTAATATCACTTGAAATGGCTTTAAAATCACTAAAATATGGTATTAAAATAATTTCATGTTAAAGAAAACTTCAAAAGGGAAAATTTGGAAAAACTGGGAAAAACATGAAAATTTAACAAACTACTGGAAATGACTCAATGTTAGGACTCACTATTATGAATTATTGTCATGAATATATATAATTGACTACTATGGTGACCTCTTATTGTTACCTACTATTGCGACCTACTATTTTGAACTGCTATTGAGACCTACTGTTGCGACCTGCGGCTACGACCTGCTGTCGCGACTCACTGTGGCGACCAGCTATTATGACCTGTTGTTGCAACCTACTGTAGAAACCTACTATTGTGACCTTATTTCATAACCTAAATTTGTTACCTGATGTCGCGACCCACTTTCACGACTCGTAGTTATGATGAGCCACTGTTGGAAAACTAGAATTTTGGAAAACTCTTGAAATGAGTCACTGTCACCTCCCAAAACACTTCAACCATAAATTTTCGCAAAATAATGTACCAAAGAGGTCTAAGAAATTACAACTAGGATCCATTACAAAGTTATAGGTGTAACAGGAAAGTCTTGTGAAGTTCATCTCATATATTCCCATAGATTCATTTTCCTTCAGTTTTAGCTCTTGCAATTCATTCTCTATTTTTATTTACATTGAATGGGGGAAATATTTTTTGAAAAATGTACCCCTGAACATGTCTCACTCCATAGATTTAATCTCCCTTATTTTCTTCATTATTTTAACTAATTTCCACCACTAATAATATTCTCCCTCTATGTGGTACACATCCAAGGTGACATTATCTTGTTTTGAACAATGGAGAACAGAAAATATCTTTTCTATTAATATTTATCCACTGTTCAACACTCAATGGGTGAATAGATCCACTAATATTTGGTGGTCATTGATGCATAAAGGATTCAACAAAAATTTGTTACCTTCGAGGTGAATTAGAACTCTCAGCATAATTAAATTTATTACTCATAACTCGAGATAGATGATTCATCATTCTCATGATATTTTCCCTTCCAACTTCCATCAGAATTTCATCAGTGCCTAGTCCATTATGCTCACTATTTACACAGTTTCTCCTATTTCCCTCCATTTTCTAAAAGAAGAAAACCTTAGTGAGAAAAATTTTTCATTTAATAATCTTATAATTATAATGTAATTTCATGTCTCAAAACATCATTCTTAAATATGTTATTATTTAACAACAATTACATTTTCTATAAATCCTTCAAAATAATCCCTAAAAAACTTGTGATTAACTAAGCATATCCCCCAAGAGTATCAAACCAGGAGTGTAGAAAGGCCCATTTTCATACACCAATTATCATTTTATTCTAGATCAAAGTGGTGTTTTTGGTTTTGACCCCTAGATACATATGTGTTAAAGCCACATCCACTTGTTCCTATCCAGATAGAGATTTATTTTTTTGAAAACCACTTAATTAATATTTCACCGAAATACAATGAAATTTTCCAATATTGAAACTTTTTTCTAGGTTTCTTCTTAAAGTTTTCAATTCCTAATTTTCAAATTTAACTAAATCATCCTTTGATACAAACTATGGCATACCACTTATTACATAACCTTTCATTAAATTTTACAAATATAGGATCTTTTAAAGTTTAGTGTCGTAGAAAAAAGGTAAATAATACATGAAAACATTAAACATTATTATATTCAACTTGAATGGATTCTTCAAGGTTCATCCTAATTAAATTTATTGCATCTCATAATATTGTGACATAAATTAAGGGAAATGGTGAGCAGATTTCCCACTAAGAAAAATAAGGGGAAATAGTTTGCATGTGATTATGAATATTACTGATAAAAACATAAGTAATATCATAAAGGAATGAGAAATGGTAGAATAAGAATCTCATAATTAAAATAAAATTATTCATAACATAGAAATTTGGATACAGTATTTAATTTACTCATTCATAATCATATCATGATGGTTTATCCCTGAGGTGTCAAAAACATTACCAAACTTATACACCAAGTTATTGTAAAACATGTCATCTATAGAGATTAAATTATTTACCCAATACACTAGATAACTATCAAGTATCACCCTTCATATGTATTAATTAATTTTATCCACATATATCATAATAATATATTTCCTAAATAACCCATTTAGAATAAAATAAACAGGTTTCATATCAAAATCATGAAGTTTTAAAGAAGTTCTTAAAGACAAGTTCAATATGACTTCTTAAAACCTATGGAAAAGGAAGGAGGGTTTCATGTATGTTCATACTATAATTAAATAGATCATTTTTACATATATGTTAATACCACTGTAGAAGATAGAGGTCTGGTCATTCACAAAATAAAAAAATCTTGGTTAAATGATAGATTTTTAGAAGTAAAATAAGCAAAAAAATAGGTATGAAAAATGGTTTTAGAAAACCACAAAAAGATTAGGGATAAGCATATAAAATTCATAAAATAATCTTAATATAGTAAATGGATTGAATAAATTCTATATAAGAACATAGTACGTAAATGTTAAAGACATACCACACAAAAAGTGAGCTTGAAAGAAAAAAGAGAAGTTGAGATTTCCCTAACATTGTAGAGTGACTCCTGAAACTAGAAGATTGAGACCTTGATGGATTGGAGACACCTTGGGAGGACTCCATGGGTGGTAATAATATCTTATATTCATGGATTATTACTTTCAAATTAAATTAAATGATGAAATGGATGAGTGTTTATAGTAAAAGTGAGGGAGTTTTTATAAATTTTCTTGGACACCTCAATAGTGTTATTAGCAAAACCATGGGCTTTTTCGTGGTATTTTCCCATGGTATTGGCCAAATGAGACACCTATTAATTTATTTTAATCCAAAAAAGTCAACCATAATTTTATATTAATTATTACATCATTATGATTTAATCCAACATACTGAAAACATAAAACTGTATTTTTACTATTCACTAAAAAGTAAAATATTTTATAAAATTATCATAAATTCATTTTCACAAAATATCAACATTATAATTTCAAAAATTTAATTTATTTAATCATAATAATTCTCTAAAAATAAAAAATTTAATTTCTAACTATAAAAATACTTATTTATTAAAAATAATTACAGATTCAAAATGCATAGTAAAATGTATAATAAAATTTTTGACAATTGAAAAAACAAATTATCATTTGTAATTAAATAAGAGTGTTTTAATAATACCATTTAATTATAAAAAATATTATTTCAACCTTAGTTTAATATAATATATTATATATTTCTGAGAATTATAATTTTTACCTGAAAAATGAATTTTTAAAATTCCATCTCAATTTTTAAGAAAAACTATTCTTAAAATAGAAATGATGGAAGAACACATTTATTTAAGAAAAACTATCACGCATTAAGTGACTATGTCCTTGAAAAATAACACCTTATAACACCCACATAGAACCTATGGGTAAGGTGTTCGACGGTGATAGACTCTTGGGGTGGCTCTAATAACATCACCCAAGTAGTAATCTCTGCTAACTTGAACTTCTCTGATAGGCGCTTTCATTCAAGTATAACATATTTAAGCTCGTATTGGGATTGGTCAAGAGAAAATCCCAAAGGCACTACCTCCCTATTAATTTCTAACAAATGGGATTCATATGACATGACTCTACTTGATGAGTTCATCGACTCTTCTTTTTGAATTAATTAATCATTATAAATTATATTTATAAACAATAATCATAATGTTAAATGTATAGTTTCAAATGGTCATATTATCCAATGGTCATATTTACCAATGGAAATATTGACCAACACTTATATTGACCAAAGGTCATATTGACCAACGGTCATATTGACCAACGGTCATATTGACCAACAGTCATATTTACCAACGGTCATATTGACCAACGGTCATATTGACCAACGATCATATTAACCAACAGTCATATTGACCAATGATCATAATTGACTGATGGTCATATAACAGTTGAAACATAATGTTCACATTAAAATATACTAACTTAATTATTAGTGAGATATAGTTTTGTTGTGTAAGATAATATAATACACATTTTCAAGATAGGATTATTATTAAAAATTTCGGGTCGTTGCAGAAAAGGTTCCTAGTGCGTGACTGATTTCTTTACAATTTTATCATATGGAACATACTGATTTGAAAGATTTCAAGATCCAATTATTTGACCTATTAAATAATGATTTTTTTCATCCAAGTGTTTAATTGTAGGCGTTCCCTTCTGCTATTCTCCAAGAAGGCCATTGGTTCCCTTCATCTCTCCAAATATTATCTGAATCTAAATCAGGTAAAAATTAATAATTAATATAATTTTACTTATATTGAAGACTTTTTTGATCATCTAAAGAGGGAAAAATTGTTTTCAAAAAACAATATTCATTTGGGTAATCATCAACTCGAGGTTAAGGAGTCGGACATCCGAAATACTAATTTTAGGATAAATTATGTCCACTATGAATAGCTTATTATATCAGTTTTTCCTAACCAACACTCCTATGGTTTTATGGATTTGATAAACCAAATATTCAACTAGTATCTCGATACATTTGTTTTGGTATTCATGGATGATATCCTTGTCTATTCAAGAACCGAGCAAGAGCATGATTACCATTGGAATGCAGTTTTTGGAATCTTGAGGAATCTTCACCTTTATGAAAAGTTATCAAAATTTAATTTCTATATCTAATAGGTAAATTTTTTGTGGAATGTTATTTCAAAACATGGCCTATTAATTAATCACATGACATTTAATTTTTTCGTTTCATGGGAAAACCCATGTGATGTCTTCAAGACACAGAGATTCCTTGGCCTAATTGGGTACTATCAGTGATTCAAAAAATATTTCGCAAATATCGAATCACTATTGACTTATATTACCATGAAAAGGGTGAAATTATATTACGATGTTAAGTATCATACCTATTTTAATTAGTTGAAATGGCATCTAACATAAAATAATATCCAAATATTACTGAAACCTACTGTGTGGTATATAGTTTATTGTGATGCCTATGATGTTGATCTGGGATGTGTGTGTATGCAGTATTATCATTTTGTGGAGTGTAGTACTCATAATCATTGGCCACATGAGAAAAATTATCACACTCATGACTTGGAGATCATTGTTTTTATGCATGCTCCTAAGTGTTGGTGACACAATATTTTTGTGTATAGGTTCACAGTTTATCCTGAACATAAGATATTAATTTATATTATCTTCAAGAAGGAACTAAACATCAAGAATATGTGATGGGTGGAGTATATCCAAATGTTTAAATTTGACATCTCTTATACCCCTATTAAGGGGAAAGTTTTTTTAATGCTCTCAGAATGAAATTACATTCTCAGGTCATCCTAGAGGTGAAAGAGGGGTGGAATATTATGGTTCTTTTTGATTAATTTCAAATGGATACATAAGAGGATGGTTTAGTTATGGTTTTGGTATGTTTTTCAGTAGTAATATTATCTCCTCGAGTTGATTCTTCTAGACCGATAGCATGATGATGAGCTCATAGAGGTCATGGAATCCTTATATAGTGGTGATACTATTCATAGTTGGTCTCTCCCCTCTGATGGAAATCTATAATTTAGTAATTGGTTGGTCATTTCATCATCAATCATGAATTCAGTGATGCATGATTATTATACTTCATTATGGTTTATTCATCCTAACACCACAAAGATGTATTATGACAGGAGATAGTGATTCTGGTGGTTGGGATTAAAGCAATATATTTTTTATTATGTTCTTCACTACTACACCTACAAACATATTAATATAGACCACTAAAATATTTATTTTTTACATCCTCATCTTCTAGAATTTGTGTGGAAATGGAACGTGGTAACCATTGTAATTATAGTTGTATTTTCATGGACTCTGTGAGGAAATAATTATATCTGGGTGGTGATATATTGACTGATGAAATTATATCATTTCATTCTAAATGAGTACACTTTCAATGTTGAATATCTAGGTACATTTTATGTATAAAAAATTATAATGTTTTAAGTTCCCCCTATGTCATTTTCTCTAAAAGGGATCACAAGTTTACCTCTCTACTTCAAAAAAAGCCTCCAAGAGGTGATGGGGACTCAAGTTAGATTGATAATATCTTATCATTTGTAGATGGATGGTTATGAAAAGTGTGATATTCGTATTTTAGAGGATATGCTTCAGGCCTTTGTCTTTGATTGTGAAGGATTTTGGGATGGTCATCTGAGGATGGTTGATTTTTCTTATAATAACAGTTATAAATTTTCAATCAAAATGAATACCTTTGATGATTTTTATGATCACCCATTCTGGTCACCTCTTCATTGTTTATAGGTGGGTGAGTCCTCTCTCGTGGGATCAAGTGTTGTTCTATAGAAGTTGGAGAGGATTCATAAAATACACTAATGATTGGTTACATCTCAGAGTCGATAGAAATCTTATATGGATCATTGATGTCATCCTTTGGAGTTTTATATCGGTGATCATGTTTTTTAAAATTTTATCCTTAGTTGTGCCACCATATTCTTAGGAAACAAGGTATGTTTTCTCCAATATATGTCAAACCATTTGATATCACTAAGAAGATTAGGAAAATGTCTTATCGATTAGCATTACAGGTTAATTTTATGGGTATTAATGATGTTTTACACATATATTAGCTCAAAAAAATTAATCCCAACACTTACAGTGTTTTTAATTGGGAATAAGTATAGTTGGAACAAGAAATGTCAGTTATTCTAAAAGTGGGTTTCCTAGACCCAACTATAAAAGTACTTTTCAATTGTTATATCATGCATATAGTGAATAGTGAATGGTGTATTCTTACTATAGTAGTATTGAGATTTATATTTCCACTATTTATCTTGTAATTTTCATATATTATCTTTCATATCAACCTTTTATAGAAATTATCAACTATAATAAAAACCTTGAGATACTTTGACAGTAATCTTAAACATATGTCATATGGTATGAATACATCATTATGATTGTACAAAGATGATGTTAGACCATTAGGTGTTGAGGCTCATAAGCACTGAGACATATTCTCATGAAGTTCTCAATTTTTTATGTTGATTATAGGATATCAAGATAACTAACCCTCCAATAAGAACACCACATGTTTTGGGTGTCATTGGTTTTTCCTAACTACGAGCATGTATATTGGTCTATTGACTTGAAATCATTATCAATGTTTTCCATTTGATCATGTACTTTTATTCAAGAAGAAAACCATAGATTTTAAATCATGATTATGTAATATGAATTGGTTTCATCATTAGTGGTATGAAATTAGTTGAATAGTTAAGATAGAATTTTTTTTCTGAAATGAATTGATATCTGAATCCTAGTTGATCAAGATGATAATACTTTTTTCTAAATACATTCCCATGGCAGAATAAGGTAACTCTATATTGTATGTTCAATGAACAATAAATTAATAAATGATAATTACATGAATTGTACATCCTGCTATATGATACATCACAATGCAAAGAGATTATATTACATGTTGTGTGTTCATAGGAGGTTTTCATTGTTATGAGTATACCTTATCTCCTTAGGGGCATTGATGGGTTATTAGACCCTATTCCAAGAAAATGAGAATTAATCACTACTATCAAGATTAGGAATAGAGGTTCACACAAAAAATGTATTCATAATTTTGGAAGAATTTATTGAATTGGAGTTTTAGGTCATTGTGGGCCCCACCATGTGGTCCGAGTAATGTATGAGTTGAAATGATTGCATGGATGTAAATAAATTAAATATTATTCAAGTTTTGAATAATATATATTGAATTTATTTACATATTATATTAATGAGATATTTAGTGAAAATTAATGAAAATATTTTTTGAATGAATATTAAATATTTAATATTTGAGGTTCAATAATTATTTATGGGAGTGAAATGAGTTGAGTTAATTACTCCGATTTTATCACATAATAATATTTTAGTGTTACAAGTGTGTGAAAATTTGTTTTGGACCTTTTCAACAAGTTATATAGGTTATAATTATTTTTGGGGTATATTTAAAAGGATAAAATTATTAATGGGTTAATGTGAACATTTTAATATGTTTAACCTACCTATATAAGCCCCAAAATTCCAAAATCTGTTATTACTACTACTCCCAATAATTTTAGAGCATTTATCTCCATTACCTCAAGTTATAGAGATAGAAATGAAAGGTTAAAGCACTCTGATCAATGTTCTCTATTTGATATCAAATAATTAATTATCTAGAGATCATATCGATGTTTAAAGTGATTCATCTCTCTGTACTATAACTCAAATATCAGTGATCAGTGGCCAATAAAGCTACTGATATGTGTCTAGATGATATAAAGGGATAGGGATTTAGTTCCTTTGAATGATGATCAGTGATGATGAGAGAAACACAATTTTAATTTAAATATGAATTGGTACAATTTTGATATAATTTTTTGTGATTAAATTAAATTAAATGGGATCCTCGAGTTATAATGGGGTAGAAGTTATGATAATTAAGACATAGTTATATCTATTATAGTATAAAAAATTTGGATTCTTGAATTTTCAGGCTTTCATTGCAAGATCAGTAACTACAATTAGTATCATAGAGACCACATATTTTTTAATACTATTAAATTAAATTAACATTAAATTTTCATAGAGGGGGTCATAATATTCATGTTGTAAAAAACCAAAATTAGATACAATCTTATATAATGAAGTTACAGTCATCCAAAGTTTTAAATTGGATTGAAATCAGTGTTTGTTGGTTAAAATTTTTACTACATGTGTGTGTGTGTGTGTGTCTTGGTGTGTGTTATAATCTTTCCAGTAGTGGTTGTTTGCAGGGTTTTAGTTGGATTCTTGTGGATGGAAAAGGACCCCAATGGGGGTAAAATAAATATAACATAATTGAGAAATTTAAAAAGAAAAGAAATTAAATTTCTTATATACTGTAATAGACCGTTTTGAAAATCCAAAAGCGGGTGTAAGGGGAATATCATTGTTGTAGTAAATATAAAGAAAAAATATGGGGTTACAGTGAACCAGAAAAAAAATATAATAAAATGGAGATGTAACAACCCTAACCCCAGTATCCCAAATCTGGTTCCTTGATTTACTACATTTTCATAGATACAAGATTTAAATCCCAAAGTACTGAACTATTTAGTAGTTTTTTTAAACTAGATTGCATACATGATACCCATATTATATTGTAAAATGAATATAAATCATATCAAAAGTAAAACCTCAACATCCTTGAAACACATTCTAGGAATTCACCTTTATATCATAGGGAAAATAAATAAAATTAGGATGATCTCAAATTCTTAGTAATGGTTAATTATAGTAGAATAAATCAATAATCAATATGAATAAACAACATAGTGACATAAATAACTGAAAACGGATTTCATTTTAATAACATGACTTCTTGAAAATATAAGGAAGAATCAATATGGAACGTAAAATTACAAAAAACACAAGGAATTTAATCAATAAAATGATTATGAAATATATATCTAGAGATCCAAACTAAATTACATATGGTCTTGCAAACAATGGGATAAATAGAGAGAGCGATATTTTTGTTGATGTTTTATCGGATAATCATACCCCCATTATCAAAGGGATTTTTGTAAAATTATGCACTTTCATTTGATGTTACATTGTGTCTTTATAATGAAAGATTCTTATCCCATTGGGAATGTTATCACCCTTTCATCAAAAAAAATATTCATCATCCTCAAATATTCATATTGAGTAAATGATACTAATTTATTAATATTTCTCTAGTCAATCAAAGAATATTCAAAGCAAAAAAATATGTGAAAATGGTATAGGGTTTAGGAAACAAGAATCTCCATATCACAAGAATATGGATATTTAATAAAAATTTAATTTAAAATTAAAAATTATTATAATAAAGTGATAATTTAATTAGAAAGTTAACAATAACAAAAGAAAGTGATATTGCATGATAACTTTTACCATTTGATAATTTTTAATTAAAACACCCTTATATGAAATAATTAAAATTAAAATATAAATTTCCATGAATGATGAAGTATTAATGATATTAAATTTCAAATGGGAAGTATATAAACCACATAAAAGTCAATAAGTTCATAATAACAAATAATTCTCAACGGAATGTAAATTGCGATGAAATCCCTTCCCTCACACTTCCTTTTATTTGAACTTTATTTAAACTCATGTATAATAGTTTTAACCATGTAAATAACTTAAATAAAAACATATTAATATTTATGATATCATATATGATTATTTTATGAAATTTTATCAACCTTTCATTAATAATCATTCTTTATTTTCATTATTTCACGTGTTAATTTCCTTGTTTTATTAAGTGTATTTTCTCATTGAAGATCTGGTTTTTACACATATTAGAGTTTCATAATCTCCAGAATAATAATCATGAAATAATTATCATATTAAAAAATTAATTATATTTTAAAACCAATCATGAATTATGGTCATGAAAAACGAAGTACATTATGATCATGAAGACAGTATGTCATACGTACGCATGTGTAACATTTAAATTTTCACGGATAATTATGGAAAAAAAGAAAGTTATATTTTGATATTCTAGAATTATAATAATATAATTAATATCATATTATATACTTATATATTTTTACCATGTTGTTTGGTGATGAAAAAAGATTCAGGTTGCTTTGTGGAGGTGGTAGTCCACACGTACACAAATGACTTTATCATCTTTACGTGAGTGTAAAAATGTTATAAATATCATGTATAAAATTTATATCCATCTCCATTACCAACCTTGAGATGTGGTAATGGAAAAATGAAAAACATTAGTTCATGAGGTGGTAGTCTACGGTACAAACGAACGATGATTTATGGATCCATTTAGTGGAAGTGGAGATTTTTTAGGTCATTAACTTATTATAAAAAACCAAGTATATTTAAGATACTTTATTTAATATATCATCATCATTTAATAAAAATTGAAAATGTTGAGAAAGAAGTAAAATAAAGAGGCTCGTTGGAGAAGGTTACCTCTTCTTCCAGAATTTTCCTTTGGTTTGCACTAAACCCTTCCGAGGAAAGATTTATTCCAAAAATAAGTATTCTAGGATGATTTTAGGGAATTTTTAAAGTGATTTTGTTAGGTTTTGGATGAGAAAAATGGCTTGAGATATGTGTATAAGTGAGGGGAGTGAGGGCCCTTTTAATGTTGGGGAGGAGTGGCATTCCTGTAGACACTCAAATTTATTCACAATTGGAAGATCCATATTACCTAAAGTGACTCAAAATTTGATAATTAATTGTTTATAGGGGTTATATTATCATTAAACACCTCCAACGTACTATTAAACACATTTTTTAATCATTTTTCCTGTATCTTCTAAGTTTCCCTATTTTTACCATTTTGGGTCTTCAGTATGATAATAAATTTTCTAACCTAATTAATTTTATCCTTTAAGAATAAATTAAAGTAATAATTATTATATAATTTGGACCTAATGATTCTAAATATTAAAAATAATTTATCAAATAAAAATATTATGTGTGTTGAAAATTAATTTTCATACAAGTGCATGTAACATGAAAAAACATCAGTTCAAACTTAACTATGCAAACAGAGTTTTTACTAATTAGGGGTCAATATATTCATTATAAAAGAAACACTTGTCCACTAATAGACCATAATATTTATTAAACTATAAAAATCACTTTTTATAATATAGGATTTTTATAAATTTTAAATTATTTAATAAAATATAATTTATCATAAAATAATGTTAATGTAGATTTTCACATTATTCATTTAAATTGGATTTAAAAAAATCAATACAATGATGTCATTCCAATATAATTTGTTAACACATATGTAACATGATATATTAATCTTAAAAAACAATTTAACATAATAATACATTCATTTTACTTCACTTTGAATATTTTTAGTATCACTTATTTAATTAGATTATTGACTAAATAATATTCATGTCATCGTTTCATAAGAATTTAATGTAATTATTTCATTTCTAAAAATTGAAAATATTTTATCATTAAAAATAAAATTAATTTATATTTAAAAATAGTATTTATAACCTAAAATTTGATGTTTTTTTCTATCCCAATTCTTTATATATATTAAAAGTGAGAAAAGTATTTTTTTTGTCTTTTTCTTTAATTAACTTATTATATGGATCATATTCAAAATAAAGTGGAAAATGAATTTCCATATTACATATAATTTTATGTAAAAGTTTTAAATAAAATCCTTCAATAAAATTAAGATAATATTTTAGGTCATTTCTAGTCTTATTATTATAATTTAAGCCATAGTAAATCAATTTTTACCTTAACCACATTAATTAATTTTTAAAACATTCACTATTCATTTTGGTAAAAAATTAATTTGACCTTATTAGATATTATAAATTTTTATGATTAAAAATATGGAATCCATTTTTTCATATTCAATTCATATAAGTGAAAAAATAATTTAAAATTATTCTCGCATATGTGTTGAGAAGGTAGGTTCTTAAAGTGAAAATGTTCAAAAGTTTACAAAGTTTTTATAATTTAATTTAATATTAAAATGATTTAAATGACCTAAAATGGATTAATATAGGTTAAATATAAATAATTTTACATTAAAACCAGTTAAAAATATAATTTAACATTATAAATTATATAAATGAAAAAGTGGATTTTAATTAAAATTTAATATTTTCACTATTCCTCAAAAAATGGAACTTTTCCGGAAAATCCCAAATATTTAACCTATGATAATTTTGATGTTAATATTTAAAAAACATATATGTCTTTTTTCATATAAATTTTCTAAAATTGATAAAAATTATTTTTAAATTATGTTTGAAAAGTGAAACTAATCCGTCTTATAGAAATATACAGTTTTTTAGAGAACGTTTAATTTATATTTTAAATTATAATTATTATTATTTAAAATCAATATATAAAAAATAAATGTGTGTAAAATATAAATTTTCCTATGTTATATAATCCTTTTCATACCCACCATTCCAATGGCTATGTGATAACAATCATATTAAATAATAATATTAATAGTATATTGTGGTACGGTAAAACTCTATCTTTCATGTAATAAAATCTATCAAAAAAATTAGTTGTTGTGTATAATGAAAGATAAATTATTATTTCATGTAACATATGCTATCTAATAAAATTTTATTCCTTTATAATTTTTACAGTGTTATATTCTCCACACCATAAATAAGTTTTTTCCTTGCAATTTAAACTTGATTTCAGTAATAAAGGGTTTGATATTTGAAAATTTATTTGTCAAAAAATGCACATCATAAACAAGTTAAAGAAATATCCTCTTAATAACATAAAAAGAGAAGGGAAAAGGTTATATGTAATAATCAAATAATTAGGTTTCTGTGTATGAGAAGATAGTTGAGAAATGAAAACATGGACAAGAAAGGGAAAACTAACACCAAAAATTTGAGAACGAGTGATAGAGACAAGAAAGTGGGTGATCTTGAGAAGGTTAGAAACCATAAAACCATAAAAAATAATTTTTAAAAGGGTCATTTAAATCATAAAAATTATGGTAATAGAATAACATTTCATTTTAAGTTCCATTTTTCTAATGTTGATGAAATTTCACAATAAGACATTCTTACTTGATTTCATTGCATTTAATAAGAATAATATCATATTTTTGTTATGCCTTGATATATTTTTAATTCATCCTTTACTCTAGTAAATAAATATCCAAAAATAAATTTTAAATTATTGAAGCATTAAAAATCACTTTTAACGGATTTTAAGACACTTAAAAGAGTGACAAGTCTTCTCATTTATCTCAAACTATTTTCTAAAAAAAATATTTTGGGAACAAGTTATCCAATATGTTTTACATTAATCTCTAAAATCTCATCCAAATTTCAACATAAACAATTTCATAAATGGGTAACAATATAACTTTTTCCAAATAGAAATATCCAAAACTTTAGAAATAAGTTCACTGAATTTCAAAAATAAACTTACCATTAATCATCCAATTAATATCAAGTATCACTTAATTGTAAAATATATAACATGTGAATACCTTGGTCATGTAATCTCTTGAAACATGGTGATAAATTTAATTACCACAAAACTTTTTTTTAAACCTTCATGCTTCATTATTCCTAAAATAAAACACATGTTATTAGATATATTCTGTAAATCCAAAAAATGTTGTAGACACCATCAATGATAGGATGGCCCACTTTGTCAATAAATCATCAATCAGTTCCAAGATAGTTAGTAGTATCCAATTTACATTATCCATAACAATCATCTCTTTATCCCAGGATCATTATCTCAATATTAGAAACATTTTAAGGGTTATATTTCCCTCAATCATGTGCATTACAAGATGTTCAAATTTTCACTGAATCATTTTTCTTAGTACCATTAAATACGTGCATTCATATGATTTAAGAAATAGTAATGTAGTACAATAATTATACATTTCCTAATTCTTATAACCATAATATCAGTAATAAAATACTTTTAAAACGTATGTTGAAGATCCAAATACAAAAAAACATTAATCATTCCACATTGTTTTTATCAGTATAAAAAGCTTGACCTCGATCCCTTAACTTATTCTAAGTTATATTTTCTTGATTCTTGGGGAATTTATTTTTTTAGTTTCCCATATCCTAATAGATAAAACACTTAATAGTAGTTTTTTTATTCCCTTTTCATTCTTTTTCTTGGTGAAACTTTTCAATGCACTTATATCAAACTATCAATCTCTTCAAGCATTTCCCAAGGTGATTCTTTCCATAGTATTGGAAAATAATTCCTTCATTTCTTTCCTTTATCCATTATTTTATATTCCATACTATTATTCTCGTACATCCATTTAAAACTATAAGTCTTGGAGAAATTTTTCTTTTTCTTGATGGCACATAAAATGATTTCACCATATAAAGAAAAAGTTTGAAATACTAGTGCCCTTCCTAGAACCAACTTATTTCCATTAAATTAATTTTCAATATTTCATTTCATGTTACATATATACCCTATAGCATGCATTTATAAACTTTTAAAGGTATTTTTAAATTTTTTTTAAACTAAGGAAATTTATCTTCATCTTAATTTGTTTCTCACAAGGGAAATATTTTTCAAATAATTTCTCCTTAAAAAATTTCCATTCCATGAATTATATTTCCTATTCCTCCCTAGTATTATAGATCAATGAACACTATTTATCAACATATCCATTGAGACAATATAATGAATGTGTAACTTTTTCCTTTTCACCACATGCCATTTACACAAATATCTTCTCCAAATAGTGAATTAATTACTCAGTGAAAACTTGACCAATAGTCCCACTAAATAATGGGGGCCTCTATCGTATAAAGAGATCCAGTATTAGTGAATCTGAATGTGTAACATGTTTCTCTATCGATGTAAGGTTATGTGTCATAACCTGATTAATTTGTCCTAATATATCCATAACATTCTCCATTCTAATACTAGCTATATAGGCTTCCATAGCTATTAAACATCTACATTTTCCATGACTATTGATTCCTTTCTTTCATCCAGGTGTAATATCTAAATAATGGAATATATTGGATTAACTCTTCTATAATTCCAAATATGATATAATACATATCATAAATTAAAATTTATGCATTATTAATCTAAAAAACTTAAACTTGGTACCTTTGGGTATTTCTTGGTATTCAAATCCATTTTAATGGTTTGTAAATAAAATGTGAATTATCCTCATAATATCTTCACGAAGTTCCAAACTAGGTACATTTTAAGGCCCATTTTCATGTACTATGTAATGCTCGAGTCAAGCCTGACACTCCTTTTTCAGATTTATTAAACCTCGGTACCTCTTTACCAGAACCACATCCACTTTTAGTATTCATACAAGGATTTGTTTTCAAGAAAATCCACATATTCTCAACCATACCAAAACATTAGGATGTTATTCTATACTTATCCTCAAATTTTATCATATATTTTTGTTCCCTAATGTATATTTTCCTAAATATATTTTCCAAGGTTCCTAGTAAACTTTATTTGAAACCAAATATAATTATCCCACCCCCAGTATCCCTTTGTTGATGCCTTGCTATACTAAATTGTCTTAGATATAAGGTTCAAATCCTAAATTACTAAACAGTTTAGCTATTTTGTAAAACCATATTACATAAATGATACCCATATTATAATGGGAAAATAAAATAGGTTTTTATAAAAGTAAAATCTCAGCATCCTTGAAACTCATTCTAAGAATTCATATTCATATCCTAGGGAAAGGAAAAAATCTAGGATGAGATCAAATGCTCTGTTATGGTTATATATAATGGGATAAATCATGAATCAATAAGAATAAATAATATGTAATGGTAAATAACTGAGCAGACGTTTCATTTAAATAATTTGACTACTTGAAAAGATAATATAGAATTAATATGGAATGGTTAATCACTAAAAACACATGTAATTTAATCAATAAACATAGAATGAAATAAATACATAGATAATATCATAGTGAAAATATCATGGATAATAATGATTGAATTCTCGATGAAGGAAATGCTTCATTATTGGACGTCATGTATCAAGAACATGAAAACCTCTAATATAAAGATCTATCCCCTAAGAAGTTTAAAAATATAGGTAGAAACCCATTTAATTTGGTTTACTGATTTGTCTCATGATACCTATCAATGAATTTAGGGGCTATGTAAAATCTGGGACCACACATCAATTCATATACAAATCATTCCTCATATATAAAATAATTTATTTACACTACTAGAATTTTAACCAATCCCAACAGTTTGAAACCATTGGAATTGCCTCAGAAACCACTAGGATAGCCTATCCAAATGGTTTCAACAACCATTTGTGTATGGTCCATCAAAATATCCCTATACCAATGGTTTATAGTAAACCTTTGGGATAGGGTGGGAAAGATTTCAATTTACCAACGATTCCATCTGAACCATTGGAATAGGTTTATATCGATGATTATGAACCATTGGTAAGTACTATACCAACGATTCAAACCGTTGGTATATTTCTATGCCAATAGTTCATATGGAACTGTTGGTATAAGGTGCTACAATTTTATTTTACCAACGGTTCAAACTAAACGATTGTAATTGATAGATACCGATGGTTTTTGAAGCATTGGTATAGACCCCTCTAACTCAACCACAATCAGCATCCCCCCTTCCTACACCTGAAACATTAGAATTGAATCACCTAATACCCCATTGCATCCCCCATTCCCAACACTTGAAACTTTATAATTGAATCACTTAATACCCCACTGCATCCAACACAAAAGATATATATCAATCAGAATTCCAGGATCCCCCACTACATATTCATCCCCCACTACCAACTCACTGCATATGAATCCAACACATAGAATAGATCATATACATCCCCTATTCCATAATTCTTCTGTTTAGTTGTAGAAGTTCATGAATTTTGAGTGAAGTTAGAAATCATACGTAATATATATTTTTCGTGTCATAAAATTTTCAAAGTGTTCATGCTCACTAAGATATGAAATATTCTTAGGATTGTTATCAAAATGTTTTAACGAATTAGAAAACTACCTAAATGGTTAAACAATGATACATATCATATTTTCTATGGTATATATGGTTCATTATGTTATGTGATGTATTTCAGTTCATAGAGAAGATATATAAAGGATGTGTAACTTTAATGTAGTAAAAGAAGAAACCACACACTGATACAAAATATGTAAAAGATGGTATTTAATACTCTATCATAGTGATAATTAGAAAACTTTTAGAGTTCACAACTGATACATATGATATTGTGGTTGATTTGTAATATATTTCGGATAATTTTTAACATATTTCAATTTATAAATAATATATTCTATAGGTATGTAATATTTCATTAGTTAATTTGGAAAAGGTTTGAACCAAATTTATAATTAATAGTGAATGTCATAGAGAAGTATATTTATAACGGTTGATTAGAAATTCAACATGATACAAAATGGTTAATTTAAGGATAAATATTATCTAAGACTCTACCAGCTATGAGATATGTAAATATATATGTGCTTGTAGAAGTAGTATTGGTATTTGGAGCAAAACAGGTTAATGCCAGATCTGAAGTAGAGAGAAATTTGGTTCTTGCATTTAATCTACTTGGAGCAAGAATGATAGGTTCAAGGATATTCCCCTGTCTACGAAACTTCATGATAACAAAAGGGATGAAATTTTCCTATTGAATAATAACCATTATACACCAGGGTCATAGTATTCCATATATGATGTGAACCCTATAATCAAATCATATAATTCCTTATTGTTTTACAATCCTACTAATATTATTTGAATGAAAAACAAAGGCAAGGAGAGGTTGTGACACTCAATATTTGAATAGGTTGTGATGTGGAATAAAGGTTTCAATTAATGATAAGTGAACACACTTACCCACCCACATATTCTTGGGGATATAATAATCCTTGTGGGAAAATGCATCTAAATTTTTAATATTGATTGTATGAGTTAGTAGAGACTATTTTCTTTTCCTATGTTATTATTTTGGGAAATGAGGTCTCTAAAAGATCACTATAGTGAACCCATATAGAGAACGAGAGGCTCTCTTTCTATAGGTAGTATCAAAATAGGAAGGTGTGAGATATATTTGTTGAAGATATTGAATTTTCTCTATAAATCATCATTACACTATAATGTTATTCATTTTCTCATTAATTTCATGAATTAAATACACTTCTAAATGTCTTCCAAGTGGTTAGAAAAACTTTTTTGGTTGAGAAAATTATTTGGTACCATAATTCTCATATATTATAGAATAACTAATGAATTTGGTTCTTTTTATAGGTAGATTGAATATTTTATTTCTCAATCCTGATATATTTTTATGTTTACATAGAAATTCATATATTTGTATACTCAAGAAAATAAGATATCAAACCGATGAAATAATTTTGAAACATATGTCACTGTATCAAAGGTGGTAGAATAATTATTCTTGGGATGGGTACACCATTATGTTAGACAAGTGACAAAATCTTCTATCTAGACTCGACTAACCTCTATATTTCTGATTATGTAAATCATAATGGTGGGGAGAATGTGACACCCTTGATTTTTGATGTCCCTACGATTATATTGTATTTAAATAAGAGTACTCGAAGTGTAGTTGGAGAAGAGAGTTTTAGGGTCATTGTGGTTCAATATGATATGGTGAAGACCATAGTGTAGGTCATGGTTTTGTACACAGGGTTGCTGTGGATATGGATAAGAAATTGTTCAAATGTAACGGTGGATTCCTATGGTGGTTGTTCATTCTTGGCCTCATGGGGTTTATTCAAAACTCCTAGGGAGAATACACCGTATTAAGGTCCATTGAATGGTTCTAGACTTTTTTTAAATAGTATAATCATCCACTGTATATTGGGGGGACTTTTGAACATTGAGGGATTCCATGTGTCATTATATTGGAGAATCATGACATGGTTTTCACTTAGTTACTAAAATGGTTTCTTCTAGTTTATTTTTAATACAATTTTTCTATCTTCTTTATATAAAATGTTGATATCTTGTTATTGTTAAAGTGGTGTGTGTGGGAAGTAGTTGGTGGGGTCATATCATGAATTTGGGTATATCTCTTTTTTGTATTCCACCTTGTATTCATATTTTATTCCTAGTTATTTGATGGTTCAAAAGGATTTATGGTGTTTTTGATATTGGGTGGACCTAAACACGTAGCTAAAAATGCTACAAGTGGTTCACCAAGTTACTATTCAGTACCATCATCCATCAGGCTAGCTTGGCAGTGGCTACACCAATTCTATAATAGCCATCAGACTATTGGAGGGTCTCTATCGTCCAGATAGTGTTCTCGGAAGTAAAAAAATTACAACTTTTTTCTACCATTGAGATTGTGGGTCGCCCCTTCCATCCCCTAGGTCAACCAAGACCGATGGATGGTCTACCAGCTAGTTAGTGGAGGCCTCTAGCAGGATGATGAAAACTCGAGACTAGAATTTAGAAATTGGATTATATTAATTTTTTTACCAGAAACCCCATTTTATTATATTTTCTCCCACATCCTAAAATCATTTTGTAAAAAAACTAGGGGACTTTATATGACATTTTCCCCTCTCAAAACTTGAATCTTTAGTGGATCAGAGTTCTAATTAAAGATGTGGCACTAATTGATTATTTCCAACTCAATTTTGGTCTTGGATCTTCTAATTATTGATCTTCCTCTTCCCAAGGTCTTTAACAACCATGGAAATTCCTTGGATTCATGTTACTAATTGGTTATGGTGGTTCTAGGGCCCTCATTGTTTATTTTCCAAGCCTCCCTTCTCTCTAGAGTGTGGATCCCTTCCGATGGTTGAAATTATAAATGTTTTGTGTTAGGTTCGATGGGGGGGTAATTTCTTATACATTCCTAGGTATATATACCCATTAGAAAATGGAATTTAGAACCACTGAATTTTATGGTATAGGTATACCTACCCATTGGTATTTCATTTCGATCAAGTAAGACCAATAAATTTGATGGAGAAAAAATAAAATTGGTCACTTGAAGTAAATTTTCAAAATGGGTGTTCGCAAAACCTAAAACCCATAATTCCCATCCCAAAATATCCAAGAATACAAGAAGAAATGGAGATTAAGAGATGACAAAAATCACACCTAAAAAGTCATTAAGTTTATACACACATGAATTTAGATACATTAAACAAATATGAGTAAATATTTAAAAACAGTAAACACTTTCTATGAACATATAATTAAACTAAAAAATGATAAATTTCATCAACTAACATTTAGAATTTCAATATATAAAAAAAATAAAATTAACCTTGAAAAGTTATATTTATTAAATTTTATGTTCAAAAAAAGATATAGCAAATTAATATAAATTGTAAGTAGTTATACAATGAGTGATTATGCTTGAATTTTTCGAACAAGGAAGCCACTAAAAAAGAAATAAAATGAAAAAAAATTCATATAGGCTAAAAAATAAGACAAAATACAGATTGTAAATAAATAAAAGTAATTATGAAAAGAAAAAAAAATACATTCAAGACATTATTGTCAATATTGTCATAATGAACATATATAAATAATAATAATGAATGGTTCTCAATAAAAAAGAAAGAAATAAACATAAAATCTAAATATGGAATTTAAATTAATAGTGTACTTATTATGGGTTATCCACATAATCTTTTGGAGAGGTGAGTTTCTTAAGATCATATGTCAATCAAGGGCAGTGACCAAACATCAAAACCTTAGTAGTATAAATACTATAGTGCTAGAAATGACATATTTAGAAAAGATAATAGATGATTATGTCCAAATGAAACATATATTGAAACACCTCATGATGATATATTGGTAGTAATTCTAAATAGTATAGGTGAACATGTTGTTTGGAGTGTTTTAAGATCTATAGTATGTTATTGGAAAATGCATTACATGTAAGGGTTGAAATACATTGAATTATATCAAAATCTTAAAAAATGTGGGGAATGATTATTTAAGTTTTTTAAATAGTGCATGATCATATAAATAAAGATTCAAAGGATCTCTCATTTTTCTAACAAAAAAAATTATGGGAAACAATACATGCATATAAAAGCTAGTAACATACAAACCCTTAGGAATCTATATCAACCCAAAAAATAGATAGAAAACCTGAAGGTGCATATTTCTTCCTAGTCATAATTATCCAACAATCACCTTGCATAATTCTGATTTCATATTTCATTTTTATAAAAATTAAAACCATTTATCCTAACAACCTATACATTAATAAAATACAATAATTTTAAAATGGGTGTTCTCCGCTTGATAAAATTAATGAACCAGTAATGGTACCTGGGATGATATTTTTAATTTAAATGAGAAAAATGTTTGGATCATTCAACCCTAAAAACCCATTGAATAGTAACATGAATACTATTATAGGTAAATTGATAAATAATATAAAATAGGGATAAATGAAATCATAATAAATTTATTATGGGATTAATAAAAAATAATGTCTAAAATATCATGTATCTTCTTTGAGATGGGAAGAGGGGAGAGGTGAGAAGTGAGTGGCACTACTAGGTCTTAGGATGGGAAGAGGGGAGAATTGAGGGGAGTGGCGAGCGGCTGTGAGTGACGAGGTGTGGAAAGAGGTGGAAAACAAAACTGCTCAGGCTCAGGAGGGGTAGAGGGGAACATAGAATGGCGCTTCTATGGCTTGTTATGGGTATAGGGGAGTGTCTAGGGATCAAGATGGGTGGATAGGATCAATAAACGGTGTCTAATGGTGTTTCTAAGGTTCAAAATGAGTGTAGGGTAGCGGCGAGCGGTGGAGAACAATGCTGCTAGGGCTTGGGATGGGAGAAGGGGAGGAGGGGAGGAGGGGAGCGACACTGCCAGGATATGATAAGGGAGTCTGAGGGGGGTTGGGATGGGGGAATTGGAGTGAATGGGGGATCAATTATTTTAGACTAATTTGGTATGACCTATTTCAAATTTTTTTTAAAACCATTGGAACAGGCATGGTTATCGCAATGGTTTTTAGACCACTGTTGGGATAGCCTTCAGTATAATTCTTTATCCTAATGATTTGGGAATACCATTGGGATACGGGTGTGGGTATAGACCATGTTTATGGTTTTTTGTTAATTTATGAACAATATGGTTCATCATTAAATATTATTATTGAGTAAATGATACTAATTTATCAATATGTTCCAAGTTAATCAAATAACTTTCAAAGTAATCGTCATATGTGAAAATGGTATTTGATTTAGGAAATAATCATATCCATCACCCAATAATAATTTTATTTTAGAGAAAATTAATTTCTAATGAAAAATGGTTATAATAATGTGATAGTTTCAAGAGAAACATAACAATCATAAAAGAAAGTGAGATTCCACAATAACAATTACCATTTGGTAATTGTAAATTCAAATCCCCTTGGATGAAATAATTAAAATTGAAACTTAAATACCATTAATAATGAATTATTGATGATATTACATGTTAAAGGGGTAGTATACACACCACATTAACGTTAATTGGTTCATAATAACAAATAAGTCTCAATGGAATGTAAATTGAGATGGAATCCCATAACATTACGCTTCTTTTTGGTTGAACGTGATTTAACCTCTAGTATAGAGGTTTTAAACATGTCATTAACGTAAAAAAAACCTTATTAATATTTATAATATCATATAGCATCTTTTTATAACATTTTATTTACCTTTAATTAATAATATTTCGTTATTTTCATTTTTTATAGTGTTAATTGCCTTGTTTTATTATGCGTGTTTTATCATTAAAGATCTCTTTATTGAACATATCATAGAGTTTCATCATCTCCAAAATAATATTCATGACATAATAATAATATTAATACATTAATTATACTTTTAAATCTAATCATTAATTATGGCCCTGAAAAATGAAGTATGTTGTGATCATGGAGGTGGTAGGTTGTACGTACACATGTGTAACATTTATATTTTTCACCGATCATTATTGAAATATGGGTAGTAATATTTTACAATTAAAGAGTGATAATAATATAATTAATCCCATATCATATACTTATATATTTCACCCATGTGGAGTAGTGATGAAAATATAGTCCCATCGCTTAATGGAGATGGTAGTCCACACGTACATAAACAATGTTATCATCTATACATGTGAGAAAATGAAAGAAATAAAATGATATATATATATATATATATATATTATCTTTAAAAAATGATAATATGTCATTAATATCATAATTATTTCATGTATATCACATATAATAATTTAACTTTATTTTTTTCACCTTCCACGTGAAGTGTTAATGAAAGACGAATCACGTCGCTTAGTAAGGTGGTATTCCACCATAAAAATGAGCGACATTATTTTATCTCATATGGAATATAAGGTAAAAATTATATATGTGATATAATTAATAAATAGGTATAAATATGTTATAAATATCAGTTATAAAATTTATATCCATCATCATGACCAACCTTGAGAAGTGGTAATGGAAAAACAAATGACATCGGTTCGTGAGGTGGTAGTCTGCGGTACACACGCATGATGATTTCATAACATATATAATATAATTAGAGGTGGTTTTAGGTAATTAACATAGTATAAAAACAATCCATAATATGGAAGATATTTAGGTTATTATATCATAATGTTTTAATAAAAATTGAAGGAGGTGCAGAAATAAGAAAAATAAATACACTCGTTGGAGAATATTACATCTTTTTTCAGTATCATCCTTTTTTTCATTAATAATTTCATTGAATGGATTTATTTCAAAAATTAGTATTCTAGGATGAGGGGAGGGAATTTCTGGAGTTATTTTGTTAGTTTTTTATGAACCAAATGGCTTGAGATGTGTATAGAAGTGAGGGGAGTGAGTGGCCTTTTATAATTAAGGAGGAGTGTCATTCTTGTAGATACTCAAATGTATTCACTATTGAGAGGTAAATATTACCTAGAGTGACTAAAATATTTATAATTACAGTTGGTAGGGATGATTTGGTTGATACAATACTCTACCACACAATGAAACACATGTTTTCATCCTTTGATTCCTTAACTTCTATGTTTTCATATTTTTACCATTTTGTGTTTTCACTACGATAACTAATATTCTGACCTAATTAACTTATACATTAAGTATATATTACATTAATCCTTATAATATAATTTTGAATTAATAATTATAAATAGTAAATCTAATTTATCAAATAAAAAACATATTTATGTTGAAAATTAATTTTAATAAAAGCTGATGTTACGTGAAAAAACACTACTTCAAAATTACCTCTGCTAATATAGTTTTTACTAATTAGTGGTCAGTATAATCATTAGAAAATAAATATTGTTACATGAATGGACCGTATAATATATGTATTAAACTATACGAACCACTTCACTGAATATATAATTTTTAGTAATTTTAAATTCATTAACAATATTTAATTTATCATAAAATGACATTAACATCAGTTTTGACATTTTTTATTTAAATTGAATTTACAAATATCAATAAAATGATGAAATTAGAATATATTTTGTTCAAAAATATGTTACATGATATATTAATATTAAAAAATAATTGAACACAATAATTCATTTATTTTAATTAACTTTTAATATTTTTAGTATCATTTATTTAATTAAATTATTAGATAAATAATCCTTGCTTCAATATTTATTTTGAATTTGAAGTAATTATTTCATATCTTATAAATTATAATAAATTATAATGACAAATAAAACTAATTTTACATAAAAATAGTATTTATAACTGAACAAATGATGTTTTTTCAATCCCAATGCTTTATGCATATTAATTTTAAGAAAAGTGCCTTTTTCATTTTTATTACTTAACCTATTATAAGGGTCATATTCAATGGAAAGTGGATAGGAATTTCCATATTTCATATAATATCGTGTATGAGGTAAAAATAAAAAAATTAAATAAAATTAAGACAATTTTTTTGGTCATTATCACACGTACCATTATACATTAACCCCCTAGTAAATCAATTTTTACATTAACCACATAAATTATTTTTCACTGCATTCACTCTTCATTTTACAAAAAAATAAGTTGGAATTATTAGAAATTAGAAATTATTATTATTCAAAATTTCAAATCCATTTTTCCAAATTTAATTCAGAAAATTGTAAAAAATCATTTTAAAATTAGTCTCGTAGATGTGGTGAGAATGCGGGTTTTTAAAGTGAAAGTGTTCTAATGTTTAAAAAAGATTTAATATCTAAATTTAATGGTAAAATGATAAAAATGAACTAAATTGGATTAATATATGTTAAATTGAAATAATTTTACTTTAAAACAAATTAAAAAAATTAGCATTATATATTTTTAAACGAAAATGTAGTTTTCAATTAAAATTATGTATTTTTCACTATTCCTAAAAAATGAAACTTTTCAAAAAATTCACAAAATTTAAACCTATGATAATTTATATATTATGATTAAAAAAATTAATTTTATTTTATAATATAAAGTTTATAAATTTCATAAAAATTAGTTTTAAATTATGTGTGAAATGCACTACTAATGTGACTTTTAGAAAATTTATAGTTTTTCAAAAAACACATATTTTTTATTTTCAATGATACTTATTTTTATTTAAAATAAATTGATAAAAAATAAATTTGTGTAAAATATTAATTTTAATAATTTAGTTATTCCTATTCATAAGCTTCATTCCAACAGCTTGGTGATAACTATCATATAAAATAATAATATTAATAGTATATTATTGTTTGGTAAAACTCGATCATGTGTATAATGAAAGCCATTGAAGAAATTTATTTTTTCATATAATTAAAGATAAATTATTATTTTTTATAACATACACTATCCAATAAAATTCTATTCTTTTATAATTTTTGGGTTTCTATAGGGGTAGCTTAGCTACCCTCTGTGATCTCTCTAGACCCAATATTTTTTGTGGTATGTGGTAATTTTAAAAAAAACATTGAGTGGCATAGTCGTCCCTCACCCTTTTCACCAGTTAGACCCACATAAGTTCCCCTACACACTCTAACCTAACCAGTTAATAGGTCTATCCTAGAAAAGGACCGAAACCCATTTTTAGATGTTTTGAGGCCACATGGGTCCGGAATGCTTTTTTAAAAAAAATAAAAAAAATAAGGAACATTTTTTGGAATATGTTTAGATTTATTTTTGGAATTTTGTTACATACATTTTTTTAATTAAAATTAATTACATTTACTTTAATTAATTTAAAATTCTCTCAAATAAAATATATTATGAATTCAATTTTTTATGCATTTATTTTTCATATTGTTAGGTCTTGAGCATCCACCGACCAATGTTTGTTTAAAATTTATTTTATTTAATTATATATTGAAATTTTGTGCAATGATTGTAATTATTTATTTTTAAATGTTGTTTTGGGTATCTTATATTCCCACTTTATATTTATAAGGGTATGTGTGTCAATGAGTGTTTTCTTACATGTGTATTTTGCATCTCCGAGATCCTATCACCTACACGTGAGTATTTTTTTATAATGATGATGATTAAAAAAGATATGGACCATGAAAAGACTAGGTGATGTCCCAAAAGAGTTGAATAAACATTGGACAGGGGTAAGCATTGTGGCATGAGTCAGACGTGACACCATTTTCGACCCCTATAATCATGATTGATCCATTTACACTCAATGGATCAACCAATATAAAATGCTCAATATCAATCACATTATTTATATATTTATACATAGTTTATTATTATTTTTTGAATATGTATATTTACATGATAAGATAGAATAAAAAATGAATATGAATATATAAAATAAATTAAGACGTGATGAATTTTTTCTATTTGAGGAATTATTAAGTTGTGAGAGATATCACATACTATGAGAATGTTAAATAGAAAATGATTTTATTCTTTAAAAATCTCAAAGAAATATAAAGTCATAATTCCTTTCACTGCTTGGATTTCAAAAACAAACTGGGTGTATGAGGTGCTCATAATCCCTTGTTGAGGGTTTCTCCTACTACTGAGGAGTTATTATGAGAATTCTGGGTCGACTTAACTAAAGTTGGAAACAAAGTAATAATCATAGATTACTTAGTGGAACTTTAGAAAGAAACATTGAGCATTAAAAGTTTATACTTTAAAGGATATATGAGTTCACTCAACAGTTTAAGGACTCATAAGTTAATAAATTTAGCTAGTCAAAATTCTACCTTGATACTCTTTGAGTAGTGGTGTTTCCATATCTTAGAATATGGGGATATGTTTAAATTTTATTTTCCACTAGATTACTCTAGAGACTATGTATTTTGAATCTATTGATGAGGGATAATAGGGATCGATAAAATAGTGAGATGCATTTAAGATAATAAATCTATAATATTTAATAACTGGTAATCAAGATAAAAGTATTAATCTATTTGTTTTTTATTTAAAAAAATATATAAAGTAAAACCATAGACAACGAACAATCCCTCACCAACAAAACTTTCCATGAGTATTATAGGTGCTTATGCACAGTACCATAATCTAAAAGTAAATTCTATATATTGGTTCCCTATTACCTGATTATCCTCCTTAGAAAGTAGGTGATAATGAGAAAGATTCTTATAAGAGACTAATAAATGACAGATTTGATTTTAATATCATAATGATATCATTAATGTTCAAATATTTCAATATTCATCATGAAAACATGGATGGTTATACTATGTTGTCTCATATCTAAGAAGTTTTCAAAGAGAAATTGAAGTGAGAAATCCATGAGATTATGATCACACTGATCATGTATACACTCAAAGATGAAACTCAAGCTGGTTCTCATTTACTCGAGATTATAGAGTACATTGATAGACTAAAATAACTAGTATTCAAGATGAAATAAGATTTTTATTTCATCTAATTATCTCATATTTACCATCCAGTTTATCTAGTTTCATTAAAAGTTATGAAATAAATAGTTTTGAAAAACTACATTGACATATTTTTGGATAGGTTCTTCAAGAAGATGGGAATTTAAAGAAAGTTAGATATTTAATTCTTAATGTTAATAATAACAAAGATAAGGGAAAAATTTCCAACTACAAGTACACTGATAAAGGAACCTTCACATTGCATTTCTTAGAAACCAAGGATAAAGTGGATGAGAATTGAATTTGAGGATATTTTCTTTTCATGTGGCAATATAGGTCATTGGAAGATAAACGTCAATGAAATAAAGAAGAATAAAGAATGAGTTTCTAATATAGGAATATTCATCATGAAAATTAAAATTTCATATATATATATATATATATATATATATTAATATGGTATTAGATAGAATATATTACTTACATTTTATTCTAAATATAGGAACCAATGAAGCCGAGAAACGTAACTACAAGTCAAGGTGAATTCTCTAAGCATTTGATAAAGGATGATAACTATATTGGTAGAGAGAAGCATACAACTTTTATTTCCAAGTTTATGGTTCTTGTGAATCGATAATTTTTAATTGAATGCTATCAAAAGATTTAGGAATGAATGTTGTTTATGACATTTCATACACAACTAATAGTTTGTTAATATATAAATCATTTAAAACACATGATAAATATAAATTGTAGGACTCCAATACCATTTTGTGGTAAAAAAATCATTATATAGTAAAAATAAAAAGAGTATTAAAGGATATACATAGTATGGTATTTATACTCTTTAGATATAAAATACTTAATTATTATCGGCACATTTACTTATCTAGTTTTGGAAAAATAAACCTTTAGAAATAAAGGTAATACCAAAAATTTCATAATTAAGTTAGCCAGAGAGCATGAACTATTCCATGGAGAAGACAAAGTTAAATCTATATACTTCATGAGATTACTTTAAGATTTTTAAAGAATGTAAAAGTAAAGTGAGGAACATGCATGTTTAGAAGATATGATTTTCCTTATGCCTGTGAACCAAAGAGTATCTCAACCATGAATTCATCATTCATTATAAATTTAGAGTGGATTTATTCCTAAAATCACATTTACTTATACAAATAAAAGTTATTATGTTAGTAAATAGGATTAATGATAAGTCATACAAGAAAACATTAATCATTAAAATTTAGTTTGGGTGAATTTATAAATGCACAATTCCTTATACTCATATGTGTATTGATGTTAGTAAAATGAACACTAATGTGACACTGATTTGCATTGAAAAATATTTCATTATCATTTTCAGACATGTATTATAAATAGTGGTGTTATCACATAACCATATTCCAAAAATAATTAAAAATGTATATCATATGAGTTGTAGTATGAAATAAATAAATTATGTCATAATAAAGTGTGTTTATATGCAGTGAGTTTGTTTAGGATAAGTCAACAGAAAAACTTGCATCAAGAAAACACAATGTGCATAAAAATTAATTATCCTAAATGTTTCTATGGATATTAAAAAAATAACTTAAATAAAAATTTTTAGTCAAGATCTAGAATATATATCAATAAAAGGGTGCACATATCTATTTGAGATAGTGGGAGAAAAACTACCTTGGGTTAAGTCAAGGATGGAGATGTAAAAGTAGTTGGCATAGGAACAAGATTCATATAATCTTGTGGATGGGGAATATTTAATATATTCATACTACATGGAAATTTTAAAACCATCATAGTGGTTTTATATTCACCACGGTAGGTGATATATTATTCGATAAGAATAATGGATCTTATAAGAAGTAAATAAATAGAAATTAGTTATGATTCACAAGTTTATTGAAATTCAATAATGGATTCCCTGTACCAAATTTAATGTGCATGGTATTTTTAATGTTTCATGTATTCATATTTTGGTGGGTATTCAAGAGAAATAATACATAGATGGTTAATTTTAGACTAATGAGGCATGATTAATAGTTAAATGGTTTAAGGAGCAATGTCTAGATATAGTCTAATATAAAACCTTTTCACTAAACATCATGATAAATACCATTGAATTATAATCTACATATCTTATTTAAATGATCATTTTCTAAAGAATTAGAAATCAAGGTCATTTTGATTAGAATGTGTCTATCAGATGAAAACAGAAAAGGTTGGTGACACTAAATCATGAAAACAATAAAAAAAGTGATAGAGTTCCATTTATGGATTAATTCAAGAATTGTGATCATGGAATATTCATTTGGAATGGAATTATGCCACATGTCAACAAGAGGTTAGTGGGAGAACTACTATTTTTCAAGTAAAATACATTAATAAAATATGGAAAATATTTGTTTTATCTTACAGTTAGTTAATACTATAAATAAAGTAACTCTCCAAAGATTGACTTGACGTATAAACCTTGGTTCTAAGAAAAATAATCTATTGATGTTGATCAAAAGTTTACTTAGACCAATAGAAAGTGTATAAACTGACATGGTATTGAAAAATACAAAATGGAAAAATTTGAGAGATATCCATTACCAATGCCACATGGAATAAATCTCCCCAATAAGACATATATGAGACATAAGAGGAGTTTAAAATGGTTAATAGAATTCCATAATCTCCAGTAATGGATCTATCACATATGTAATGCTATATATGAGGTGTGATATTTCTAATATATACATTATGGATGGAAAATATCAGAAAAATCCAAGATAACTACACTAGAAGAAATCATAACTATCCAAGTGTACTTGGGTGTGTACAAGGGATATATTCTTGATACTTGGAGAGGAAGGGACACTAGTTATAAGGGAAGACAAACTAGTTATCCTATGAATGAATATGATATAATATAATTGTTAGGATAATAAAATAAACAATAAATTCTCATTCAAGACAATGGTAGTCATATCTACAAATACCAAGTACATTATGGCTTCTAATACAGCTAAGGAAGATGTGTAAGAATTCAAAATTATTTCTTCTGGTTCTTCGAATAACACCTTATAATTAAGGTATTATCATAATATAAACTATGTATATCTTTCTATAATGTCACTTTCCAAGATTTCAAGCTTAAAAAGTGTAAAAAAATAAATATAATTTAGGATATCATCACTTGAAGAGTATTACTCATGTAGGTGAAGTAACCAATATCATAGTAGTCATGCAGTGGAAACATAGAAGGATCAATGACTAGATTCACAACTCATTAGTAGTGTGATATCATCATGTGAGATAATAAAAGGATAGTTATAAATTTGTATCTAGTGAAAGTGGGAGTGTTGTAAAATTGGGTTCCCTAAACCCAACCTGAGCAGTACTATTCTATTATAATATAATGTATATAGTGAATAGATCATTTTGTATTATTACCATAATTGTCTTGATATTTTTTAATCCACTATTTACATGATAATTTCCATTGGTTATTTGTTGTATAAATAGTTTATAGATGTTCCTAGCTATAATGAGAACATAGATATATTATGCCAATAATCTTAAAAATGTGTCTTATGTTCTGCATACATTATAGTGACTGGATACATATGATGTCTGACCAACAAGTATTGTAAGATCATAGAATTGATACATCTTCTCATGAATATTTCACTTGGTGATATTGACTATAAGAGATCAGTAGGACTAACCCTCCAATAGAAACACCACATGTTTTTGGTGTCTGTGGTTTTTCCTAACTATGAGTTTATATATTTTTATCTTGACTCGAGAGCATTATCAATGTATATCATTTGATCATAAAATTTTATTCAAGAAAAAAACATGAAATTTAGTTCAGGGTGTCGTATCTTGTGTTGGGTGTGTCATTAGTGATATAAAATCAATTTAATGGTCAAGATAGATTTTTTACTTCCAATAAGAGGTGATACCTCAGACTCGGTTGATTAGGATAATAGTAACATTTACTAAATTCATGGTGTTGGTAGAAGAAGATAATTTTTTCCATTAAGGTCAATGAATAAAGAAATAATGGATGATGGAAAGAAGTGTACATGTTTCTTTCTGGGATATCACAATACAAAGAGATTATATTACACGTTGTGTGTTCATAGAAGGTTTTCATTACTATGATTATACCTTATTTCCTTAAGGGTCTTAATGTTTTACTATACCCTTCTCCTGGTCTGTGAGTAGTAATCACTACTATAAAGATAAGGACCTTGAGGGTTACACACAAATCATATTCAAAACCTTATCCAATTATATTGAATTGGAGTTTTAGGTCATTGTGGTCCATGTGGCATGGGTTGGGTAATGTCCAAGTTTAAACAATCACATGGAAATAAATAAATTCAATATTATTTATGTTTGGAATAATATATATTGAATTTAATTACATATTATATTCATGAGTTATTTAGTGAATATTGAGAAAAATATTTTTTGGAAATAATAGTTAATATTTAATATTTTAGGTTCATTAAAAATTTATGTTGGTGAAATGAGTTGAGTTAATGACTCATATTTTATTTCATAACATTATTTTAGTGTTCCAGGTATGTGATAATTTATTCATGACCATTGCGACATGTTTTCTAGATTATAAGTATTATTTTAGGTATATTAAAAAGGTTAAACATATTAATGAGTTAAATTGAAAATATTAACAAGCTTAACCTACCTATATAAGCCTAGAAATTCTCAAATTAATTGGTATTATTTCTCCCATGAATTGGAGAGTATTTTTATCCTCTCTCTTAACATATGGAGATAGATAGGGGATATTAAGGCCCTCTAATCCAAGTTCTCCCACTTAGATTGAAGAATTAACACTCTCATGATCATATCGACATTGAAATTAATTATTATCTCCGTGATATCACCCAGAGATTGAATTTTGATAGTAGAGAAATCTTTGGATATGTTTTTACATGATCTAGAGGGATCTGACTTAGGTTTCATTGAGTGACGACCACTGAAAGGAGTTAAATATAATTCCACTCAAAATTCAAGGAGTTTTAGTTTTGATTTATGTTTCTGTGCATAAATTAAATTACATGGAATAATTAGGATAAAATCGGGTTTAAATTATGTTAGTGACGACATCAAACCATCAATTATAGTGTAAAAATTTTAAATTCCATTTTTTGGGATTCCATTATGTTACCAACACCAACATCGGTTGTGGAATATCCAGTGGAGACAATTTACTTTTAGATGAAATTTTTGCAAGGGAATTTTATACCAATTGTTAATGTGAATTTATGGCATGAATCATATTATCATAAAACATGGGAGTATGAATCATTGATGAGGGATTAGTGGCCTCACCTTTTTTCAGGGCATCCTTCTTCAATGTATATTTCATAAGACATTAAATTCCTATGGCGGGGAGACTTATAACATCCTACTATACCCTCAAGTATGATACCTTTAGAATTTTTTTACCCCATTCCCATTTTTTGAATCTTATACAGAGTTTTGAGAATGAGGTGTTAGTTGTTTGAATTAGGGGGAATTAAAGATAGAGTAATTTGTGGATATAGGAGGCCACAAGCTATTTGATGGATGTTGGTAGTGGATCTATAATTATTTAAACCCCACCAGAAAACTAGTGGACATAGAAGAGGTACAAAAGCCTCTTCCAAGTCCATTATCTATCCAGTGGTGTCTTAGTAAATAAGAAAAATTATGTGTTAATTAGTCTTTTTACCACCAGAATCCCTTTATTATCCACATTAACAACCCTCATTGACCATAATGTTTCTTGAAAAAATTTAGAGGCTTCATAGGGTTGGTTTGGTATATCTTTATCATTGTTCTGAGTAATATTGATCTTCACATGATCTATTTTCCACTATTTTATATGTTTGATCATATCCTCCTTATTTAATCCTTTTCTCTTGGAATTAGCATACATTCTAGGCTGTGTTTATGGAATCTATCGATCATTTTTTGACCTCTCATGATACCGTATATTTATTTAATTTTTTTATTACCATAGGTTTGTTCTCTTATTGATTAAGTTGAACATGATTCTAATATATAGGAATCAATGTTTAGATAATCCTCTCAGTTTATCTACTGTTCCCTTTCTTTTTGGTGTGTGTATTATGTTGTGTTTGGCATGCAACCCAAGTTTGAAGTAATTGGTTCTGTCTCTTGCCTTTGTTTGGTGAAATTGAAATTCCCTTGGTTTCTTAAAAGGGTTTTAAAGATGATAGTAATTATATGTTATATTATTTATATACATACATTAGTTTTTGTTAATAAAATTTAGTTTTCCCCTTATATTGGTAAATTAAATATGGTTTAAAATAACTGTGAAATGGTTTTTGAAATTGGTTTTCAAATCATTGTTTTGATTAAAAGGTCTGTTTGGAAATTTATTATAAAATGTGATAAGCCCTTGAAAATGAAAACTGATTTGGAATATGATTTATATGGGATCCTTGGGTACTTGGGGTTATTATTGTGTCTTTTCCTTGTTTCTATAGGGGTCACTCATGGGTTTTCCCTTATTCCTTGGGATTTGATGTTCTATAGAATCCACTCTTTGACACTATAGGGGGTTTTCTGTAGGGGGTTACTCTATTACCTAGTACCATCTATTCTTGAGAATTGTTTATTGCATACTAGTCTAATTTGATTATTGAGGAATGAGTAAACACTAGGCCAAGACTATGTTATCTTATGGGTGATCTCCATTATTATTTTTATTTTCATTATTTTGGATATGATATGATATACTATGAATTATTTAATAAATTTAAAATGGTTTTTTTAAAATTCACTTTCAAATTGTATTATCTAGATTTTGGTATTAGAACTGTGAAAAGGGGAAACATTTTTTCATGATTTTAACAAAAATATGATAACTATTTTATCATGTCATTTTTTAATATATTTCACATATTTGGATTATTTGAAATTTTTATTTTATGTAACACTTCAATGGGATCCCATTGATCCTATTTATCTCACACTATGAACACTATGTTGGGGGTGTGTAGACCTTGTTTTGTCAGATACTAGAAATGGTAAGGCACCACAATGATGAAATGATCTTTATGTCAACCATTCTTAGATAGTTAGTATTGTGATGATACGGAGTTTCAAATGTATTACATGGAGTGTCTTTTTATAGTTTGGGTTGTCACTTTATTTTTTTTGACATGTACCATGGTTTTGGTTTTTTACCTTGGTAATATATCTACTCCTATTGGTTTCTTTTATTATGTAATATCTCATTTCTCATTATATTTCTCTAATTTCATGTCATTTATCTTTTTTCACATTGGGAAAATAATTCCCCATGGTCATTGGATTCATGGGTGCTAGTCTCCATCATGTGGGGATTGGGAATACCCTTTGGGTCTTATCTTCATATGGTTTAGAGCATAGATTGATGAGTTATTTAGCTCTGGACATGAAAAATAATCCATTTATGAATCCCATCTTGAACTACTAAGTAAAAATTCTTTCCATTACATCCATCAACACATACTTTCACACTACACACTTCAACCAGCACAAAATAAGAGATTTAATCCAATCTAATAGGCCTTAGTTTTATTGTACACCTAGTGTATTGTACTCTCTCCCTAACCACAATTATTGGAGTGTGATGGAACTATTTGTGTTATGGTGGTTCTTTATCACTGTGGTCCTCAATTAGGCCCCCAAAAACCCATACAACACCAAATCACATCAATAAAACCACAAATTTGATGATTAACCTTTAAATTTTCGTAGGTTCTTTAGTTTCAAACATGGAGGTGGAAATGAAATCATTTATTATAATATCCTCATGCAAGGATTAAACATCATCGGTGCTCTCTCTAGCATCAGCAAAAACTTTCCCACTCATTCTCAAATTCAACATGATTTTGGGATGAGTTGCTTTCCTATATATATAATCATAATATTGGATTAGTATGTTTTACACTGAAGTTGTAGGTGATATGTGAAGCATAAGTGACTAATTTTTACTAACACCCTTATTGACACATTTCTCTACCATTTTGGAAACTAATAGCTCTGAAGTATGTCCATCTTCACAACTAAAACAGCTCCCAACACTCTACTTTCTCAAATCATTAATCCTTTAGCTAGGATTAGGGATACAATTTTCAATTTTAGAAAACAAAAAATCGACATATCGATGATCATTAGCACCAATTTAATAATACTTATAATAAATATTTTATTACATGATATTATCATCCTTAACTTTATAATCTTCTATGGAATCACTATTAGATTCCATAACATTAGACAATCCAAATTCATCACGCACACCCCCTCCACCTTGAAAACAAGTTCCAATTTTTTCTGAACATTCTATACATGATTCAGTCTCCTATAATGACTCAGTCCTGGAATCTAGCACCAATAGATGTTTTTAAAAGGCCAACGGTAGAAGCCATGTGTTTATAAAAACACTACATGAACAACCTTTTTCACATGACACATTTTGTACAAAAAAAATTTGAGATTCTAGAGCATGTTTTCATGTTATTCTTCCTTCCACTCTTACACAGTTCGAAGAATACTCAAGATTTCAACTTCCTCGGTCAGCAGTTTTGAACACCAACCTGGTTTAAACTCCCCCTTGGAATCTTCTAGTAATTATGTGAAATGTATAATCTCAAATAGATGGTGAAAAAACTAAATTCTTTCATTATCAATTATATATTTCTCTATTAATTCTATCTTAAATGGTTTCTAATTCACATCAGGATTTCCACTCAACCATTGTAGAAACCAGAGAAAAAATGTATGATCCATACAAATATGTGAATAATACACTTTCATGTCCTCATTTGTTTAGATATTATAGGAAATGAATTTATACTATTTTGATCCTTCCAAATGGATCATACATTATAAAAATTTTTAATTCAACCACATTAACCACAATACCTATACTGTATTCCTTTTTAAATTCATTCCCCTTAACATTTTCTATCATTTTTTTCTTTTAAAGCATAAATATGAACTGTTTCCTATTGGTAGTTGTACAATCCTCAAACTAGATCATTAAAACTTTCCTTCTCAATCAACATCATCTGCTCTTCATGAAAATCCTTTCCATACAACATAGACAATAGAACCTGCTCTTTCTTTTCAAAAATCTAGAATAGACTCTCCAATATCACTTCAATAGTTGGGAACCAACTCTACATTCTTTTTAGTACATTCCAACATATAAGATGAAATAACTAAAAATAAGAATGTATAACATGTCGAGAGCCTAAACTCTATCTTCAAGACTATAACTGAGAAAAATTTATGAACAGCCTTCATCAAACATGTCAATGTCCAATACAACAACTCACAACTATCATCCGCCTATATTCATCCTACAACAATTTCATTTTTTTTTGAAAATAGAAACTATCACTAGATCTAATGACTCCTTTTAGATCAGTAACCTATCAAAATCATTTTCATCTTGCAACAACCACTTTATGACCACATCAGAATATCACTTTCATTTTCCCAGTAGTGATTGAAAACTCTCAATGATCAGTCTTTCCCTTAAGTTATACTCTTAATGAAAGTGACACTTTTTTAGGACTTTGAGTGAGAGAGAGGGATAAGAGAGATTAAAATACTGATTCACTATATTTATTCATAAATTTTTTGAATGTAATTAGAAAAAAGTGGTAAAATAAAAAGATAGAGGAATATGTTGCTCATAAAGAAGAAAAATATCCAGAATCCCTAGTCTGACCTCCCAAGGTCAGACCCCTTACTACTGTCAAACTGTGTTCCAAATGATGTTGTGCCTCCATCCCAACAATCACTCCACCTACTTATTAGGTCAAACTAATTTCATAAAATCCTCAACCTAATGTAATAAAAAAATACTTTCATACCCCTAACATCTAATATCCACAATCAATCACAGAAAATCCCACTCCCCCACCACACAAACATCCCCATCCGTAGATAGTGGACCCACCTTACTTAAATTATAAGTGTGATCACCTGGACTTGGTATTGTTATAAACCTTTGGAATGAATTATTCTTATATATAGATTATATGGGATCCCGAGTATATAAATATTTTGTAATGTGGGTTATATCTATTTTTTAAAGATGCATCCTTTTTTCAAGATATTAAGTAGGTTTGGTGAGGTGATTAGATCCCATCTGTTGTGATTAGTTAATCTTAGGTTATTTAATGGGAATATTATGTCATGTTTTGAGGATTAGGTTATCCAATTTTGTTTTCTAGGTCGGTTAACCTACATAAATGAGTGGGTTATTTTGGTATATCATTATATCTTATTCCGATTAGAAGTTTTGATAATCCCATAGATGATAATTATGATGACAGTGATATGTCCATGATCTATACTTCTCTAAGTATAGGTATCCTTATGAATTAAACGTTGAAGTATAATGGGAAAATTACAGCCTATACCACTCTTGGTGTCAGTAGTTCCATGGAAAAGAAGTGAGATTTTAATGGAATTCATCAATGAGTTTTGGTTGATCCATATATAAGAAGTGGATGGTAGAGTATGATGATTAAAGACTCAACATTTTTTAGTGTTGAATGGATCTAAGTGGGGGAATGGATATACTAACTTGAGTGTTACATATATGATAATTTATTGTGGATTTTTTTATATTCATTCCAGATAATGAATCAGGTTAGTCTTGGTTCTACTCTATGTCACTTTTCTCTCTTGGGAAGAGTTAAAATGACCTGCCTATCTCTAATATAGATTCCATCCATACAATTTATTGGTAGAATGATAGGAAAGTTTATTTTTAGGAAAAATAATTTGTATGAGCTACCTTTGGGTATGTTTTTTGATTGATCCTAGGGTTTCATAAATATGATAAAACTTATATAAATTTCCATATATAGGAGATATAGGGAAACCTTTTTGAAGGACCACCTAACACTTTGCAATTTTAAAAACACCCATGGTGAATCATAGGGGATGATCTTAGAGATTATTCACTCAAGAATACTGGTATCTTCTATGATGTTCAACTCCATTATTTTATTTTTATTAATTTAAATTATTTTTAAACTAATGATAAACTTTAATAAATATTATTAAAATAAAATAAAATTATAGGAAGTGGAGGAGGAATAAAATGTGGTGTTAGAAGGAACTAATATAGTCTCAAAGAAGTTCATTAGATAGTTGGTTCATCCTTTCTATTATATTAATTATTAATGACATAAAAACTAATTTAATTGATTGATTGAAGTATTACATAAAACAACATATTCATCCTATATATTTTTGACCTCTACTTATTTGAATGTCTTCTATCTTAAAGATATCTATTTCTATAAGTGTTGTGGAATCTCCTAGATGTCTCTGTGAAGTAACACATAACTTATTCAGTTTACAACTCACTATTTAAAGCAAGGATGGTAGTCAAGGAATGGAAATAAATAAAAAATAATTAGAAATCAATGAGTTGGGATTAATGAGCTATTTTCTCACACCTCTAACCAACCACTGAAAACATAGAATAAACATGAAAGACAGAAAGTTAAACTTAGATTCAAACTCAAACCTCTTTCTTAACTTCCTTACCTTTAACAAGAGAAGATGATTAGATCTATATAAATGGGGATGAGGGATCACAACACTTAGGGATAAGAAAAGAAGAATAAACAACACATGAACAAAGAAAATACATTTCATAAGGAAAGATTAAAAAATATTACTCATTGACACATATAAACATGAATAAAAATTAAAATAGAATTGACACCATGAAGAAATAAGATGATATCATACTAATAGGGTGAAGAAAAATTAAATTCAAAAGAAAAAAAGTCACAAAAGATAGAGAATAAGAATACAATATGGGGGAAGAATATCATAGCATAAACACTTAACAAATTGATGTTAGCATAGAATTGTTAATAAAAATAAAAACCAAAATGAAATAAAATTAATCCCATATAAGGGGGATATGTATTCAAAATAAATTAAATAATAAAACCCTGATGATCTATAGAGTGGGGTTCTTTTTTAAAAGAGTGAACTACACCCAATAAATAAGAATGAAAAGAGAATCATTTTGATACCTGATATCTAGGAGTAACCATCTTGTTGGGTATCCTACAACATCTTAAGAAAGAAATTTCACTCAATTTCTATCCCTTTGTTTGAAAATTAAAGGTTCCATCATCTTAGAAGTTAGTTGAATCGATTTAGATTTATTTATGTGGGGTTGACTTGGAAATTTTAGTGGGATATATTAGCTTAGTTGATCATGAACTTACAGGTCCTTTGAAAATTGAGAGGTTGAAATTTTATTTTGGCATAAAGTAGTGTGGTGGGGTATTCCATGATTTTATTCTCCTTATAATTTCATCAAATGAGTAGTATTAATCAAGAAAACATTGTGGAAGTGAGATATATGGGCAAAACCAAACAAGATCCATCATCCACCATGTCGAACAATTATAGAAAAATACCTTTCACAAACCTGCTAAAATGGAAGACTTAAACATCCTAGATTCACATAAGTCAAAGAATAGATGAAAAGAATATATTTCATCATCGTGTTTTTGGTAGAAGTAGTGACTGAACCCCATCTCCAGGTTGTTTCAAATAAGAAAAAGAGGCCCTTTATCACGCAGTTATAGTAGTGTGATGGAATTGCAGTAACAGTGTACCCAACCCAAAAAACACCACCTTTCTATGAATACTAACCATTTTTTAAAGTGAAATTATATAAATTTAAACTATGGGAAATTTAATTTAAATATAATGATGGTTTTTGCATTAGGGAAGAGTGGATACCAAGGTATTATAGGGGACTCTTATATAGCTGTAATGGACCACTACACAACAATAGGGGTGTTTCTATCCTAGTGGGGTGAGTAATAACTACCAGGGGAAGTTTATTAATATATAATAGGAAGTGGATGGGGTTTTGTGTTGTTTTTAAGTGGTTGGGGATTATTTATTGGGAATGGTATCAATTGGGTAAGGGGGTATGATTTGTTTTTGTTGCTTCTAGTAGAAGCTGCTGGAATGGTTAGGCCTTAGCCTAGGTTATAACATCTCCTAGGTGATTATTCTTCCTATTATCCATTTCTTCTTATTAATTATACTTTATTCATTATAAATCTTGTACTTTCCTCCTATAATTTATGTAACTTGTTGGTGTTTTTAAAATTAGAAACCACTAATTAATCTCTCCTTTTCACCACATTCTTGTCAACTAGCTCTTTCATTGAGACATCACCAAGGAAGAGGATAATGATATTACAGAAAGAGGAATTCAAGAAATATAATATTGTTCTTAAATTTGAGGAGATTTTATAATTTCTTTCCCACATGCATGGAGATTAATATATCTACTCTGGAGGAATCTATCATAGAGGTAAAATCAAAAATACATTGATGGGAGGTAGTCCAACAATTCTTGGGGAGCCTAATATAGGAGATCTATGATTCCTTTTCATAGCAAGTATGAACTTCAAGAAACAAAATTAGATGGAAATATGTCAAAGGGAATTTAATAATTTTATATTAAGGGAAGGCATATGGAAAATAGTCACTAGAGACAGTGAAAATGAAATTGGAGTGGTGGTGAATGGAATGGCGATGAGGTATTCTATTTGAGAGTAACGGTTAGAGATCCCTAGGAAAGTGATGATGTTAGTTTTTTCTAGAGAAGATCGTGGGAAATTGATCCTAGAAGATAAGGTTTATTTTTAGATCTTCTTAATGGGGGAAGAGATAAAGGTACTAATTGTAATAGTTGGTGTCCTAGAACCAACTGGATGTACTTTGATTACATGGATATTTAATGTATTTTAATATCAAACTTCTTATTACATATTGTTCATTGTTCTCCATGATTATGATGTAATAATGTCCTAGAGTATTTGTTGCGTTGATAAGGTCATTAAAGTTCCCCGTTATGATGAGAACCTTAAAATTATATAACAGTATTCTTAAATATAGATCTACAACTGGATTACATACTATGATGGGACACATAGCATGTAGACCATCAGGTGTGAGTACTCATAAGAAGATGAGACTTATTCTCATGAAGTTCGCACTTGGTAATCTCCAAGATAGAGGATTATGAGAATAGACCCACCAGTAGGAATTTTATACATTTTTTTGTCATCAGATATTTCTATCTCCAAGTTTGTGTAATGATCCTTAGACATTAATATTATCATTAATACAAGTCACGACTCGTTCACTTTGATTTACTGATGAAAACGGTCATACAGACTGTTGGCAGGAAGTAGGGTACGTTGGGTGCATCATGAGTGGCTTTTTATAAATAGATAGGTCTAGGAAGTATTTTTCCTTCCATTATGGAAGTTGATATCTCGAACCTTTAATTGAAATAGAACTGTCACATGAAATTCCATGGCCATGGTGTAACAACGAGATAATTTTAGGTTTTCAAAGAATGATGTATGAAGCATAAATATTTATGACACTATCATGAAACCTTCTTTATGAGATATTGTGACAAAGGGTTTATATTACACAGTGAGATTTCATATGTGGATGTCATTGTTGCAACTTTAAGTTCTTTCTCTTGGGTGCCTTGACCCATTACTAGATAGTACTCTTGGACTTTAGGAAATCCCACCTAATTCCAAAGAGAAATAATCCTAGAGGGTCACACAATAAGTGTTTTTGGTGGGATCTGTTAAATTCTATTTGAATTTAATGAATAAATATTGTTCTCAAAACAGTGTAATAATTTTATTTAATTTAAAATGATTTCAAAAATTAAATAAATATTTATTCAACGAATTGTGGGTAAAATTTATTTATTTATTTTATTGAACATTTAATAAATATTTATTTAATAGTTTTTAAATAAAATATTTATTTAGGAGAATAAATTATTTATTTATTTATTCAAGTGTTCAATAAATAGAAGTGGAGTTCTAGTAGACCAAGGCTGGTCTGGTAGTAAAATAATTATTTGTAAGACGATAAATAATTATTTAACTAGTTGGAATAAATAAATATAATGTTGCTATTATTTTGTGATGTGGAATTTTATTTATAATTTCGTTTTGCGCAAGTTAGCACACTATAAATAATAAAGAAATATTATTATTAATATCTTGGGTTTTCTCTAAAGTTATGAATTTATTTAATTTATGTTACCCAATTAAATATTGTAACTGAATCCCCGTGTCAATAAATAGGCATGTACATCTATTGTTCCATTAACCAGACTGTACACACAGTGGATTGAGAAGTGTTGAGCTAAACAATTTATCTCTCAAATCATTTGACCACCCCTATCAATTATGAGATACGTTCTTTAAGGCCAAATAACAACTGATCAAGAATGACCGACACAAGACACTCGATTCGCCGCGCTAGCACTTGGAGAATGAGTTGTGTCAATCGGAGGCCATAGAAGCACATGTGTATCACCTATAGAGTTAATCTAGTTTGGATCCTTGCAAGCACAACAAGATAATCCAGAAGGGTCATTTTTAATGATCAACATCATCAACAAAGAAGATACCAAAGATCTGAGTATTATTTTCTTTATGAAATTAATTAAATTGATTATAAACATAATGTGCTAGATCATTTATAAATGTTTCGGACCTCTTAATTATTTATCTAAATCTTTGATTCTATTCTGTGGAGACTAGTGTTAACTATCGTATTGATCCCAAAATAATCATTGATCGCAGAAAAAATTAAAGTTGGGTGTCGGACCAACCATGCTTATGCTATGCCCGGAACCTTCAAGTGGTATCAGAGAGGTTACATTATAGTTCATAATTATTTAAATATTTCTTTGATGATTTACACATTTAATAATTTAGTTGTTTCAATTCAAGTTAATCATTCTGCAAATCTGAGTCTTGAGATATGTTCCTCCTTTTTTGTTTCTCGTTCACCTTTCAAAAATGATCTTTTCTTTTAATTTTGATTAAAATAAAACATAGGATCTCATTCAAAGGTGCCAAAGGTTCCTGGCCGTACAACAATAGAACACATGGTGTGTATTCAGCAGTACACGTTGTGTAGTCAAGGTTCAATGCATCGGGTCTGGTCCACCAAACCAAGTCATGTCATTGGAGTTCATCTAAGTATTAATAACTCCATGTGTTGACCAGAAATAAGTGGCATCTAGTTTCTTAATTACACATCATGTAGCCCACTGGAAATGGTGTGTTGTCCATTTAGGTTAGGTTTGGACTACACGGCTTTCCCAGATGGAGACTGTGTAACTCGGATACGACACGGCGTGTGGCCCACTGGACACATCGTGTACTCTGAATATTTCTAAAGTACACTCACACACCATATCCCGGGCGTGTACTTCAGATGGATGACAAAAAATTGTACACACCATGTAGTTAGAACTACACATTGTGTACTCATCCAAATTATGCAGATTTATTAAAATTTATTATATTATACAAACCCTTGATACGTGTAACATGGCGTTGGCATAAATCCGGCTTAAAACATGTGATAGGTGTTTTATATATATGTGTTTAATTTAACATCTTTGTAATGTTCATTTCTACTCAATGGGTAGTTATGAACAGGAATTCACTGGGTTTCCTCCAATGTACATGTTACGTACAAATATAATTTTAAATGAATTTATTTGCTTAAAATTATGGTGGATGAGAATATCAAGGAAATTTAGAAAGGGTTTAAGATAAAAGGATTAATTAATTAAATATGGTAATTAATTGATTTGAGCATGATTTATCTTAAACAAGAACGATTAAAGAATTCATTCTAGTTTTATTTATACATAAATATCATTGCATGTATGGATGATCATGAGCTAGACCACGACCTTTTTATCTGGATGGTTTCTTTTATTTTATTTATTTAAATTAAATTTTTTGTAATGTGGGCCTTCTTCTCATTAATATGTAGGACCTATGTGCCCATGGTTTATTATATGTAAGACCCCATTTTACCCCCCACCTGTGTGTGAGTTTAAAATCATGTGTAATGGATGGAAATCCCAAGCTAGTGGAGGTGGTTACAGCTAGAACTAAGACGAAACTAATCCTAGGAGATACAGAGGTGGATATGTGGAAAGATGTAACCACAAACCTAAAAGGTTCAAGGTGTTTATCCCCTAGGCCAGAGTTAGTTTATCAACCACTAAATAAAATTACCATTAGAAAATATCATGATCATTCCATTTTCTTTATTTTACTTCTATCAGTTGAATGGTTTATGTTTATGGATGTTTTATCGTGATCACATAATTAATGAATTAAACAAGCATGCAAGATGGAACTAAAATAACCCAGGACTTATGCGTAAATATTATCAAGACATGGTTAATCACTTAAGTAAGTTCCACTTAATATTAACAAGAATTTTATAATGATAATAATAAATTCACGTATAAAATATAAAAATACCTCAAATAAAATATTAAGTCAGACCAAGCATTCCATTACATGATTAAGGGAAAAACTCAATATAACTATGTGTTTGACCAACCCTTATTGGGACACTTACTTTTATTCAAGAATCCCTTATGAAAGGTTTCGGGTTTACATGACCATATTACATCAAGAAGAGTAGAACTTACTATACTTGGTGTAATATTGGAGGCAAGAGTTGAGGAAATCCAAATTCAGGATTTCAAGATTGGAGAATCCACTCAAGATATCAAGAAACTGCAAGACAAAAGTTGTCAAAGACCTTCCCACCTAAATACCTTCAAATATCTTGACCAACCCTTGTTGGGGTTATTTTAAGGGGAATATGAATCATTGCCACTAAAATGTCATGAAAATTGGACATTCCGATTTCAATGGTGAGGGCCATTGGGACATGATAAAATAGTGGGAGACTTAATAAAATTAATTTATTATTTCTCATAAAATGTAATCAAGAATGTTCTAATGATCTGATCTTTAAATTGTAGAATAAAAATGACAAGCTCGTCAACCACAATATCCTTGTGATCAATTCTGGATAAATACAACATCCTCACCTACAATAAATTTAAGGAATGGTTTATATTCCTATGGTTATCCTACGCCATGAACAGAAGTATTACGTGTTGGAGTCAGCATTACCAGATCCACCTGCCAAAGAGTCAAGTGATGAGGATTTCCTAGTCTATGAGAAATATATGAATAATTCAGTCGACGTTCAATGATTGATGATATCATCAATGTCTAGTGATCTCATGAAGTCTCATGAAAATGCTTATAGTATTCTTGAGAACCTCCATGGTCTTTAACATGAGATAGAAAGACACGAAAGATTTGAGATCTCTAAGGCACTCTTTCAAAGTGATCTTAGAGAGGGTTCTGTAGCTGGGCCTCATGTAGTCAAGATTATTGGCTACATTGAGTGCCTGGAGGTTCTAGGTTTTAAACTCCCTGAATAATAGGGCACTGATCTCATTCTTTCATCACTCCCTCAGAGCTTCTCCAACTTTGTTGTCAATTTAAATATGAACAACATTGAAAATTATCTTTCTGATCTTCTTATCCTCATTCGAAAAGTGGAAAAAGATATGAAGCTCAAAAATACTTCTATACTTATGGTGAATAAGAGGAAAGGGAAGGAGAAGTGATTTAATCCCAAAGCTTCTTCATGACCTTCCAAGAAAATGAATATTAAAGGGGAGGCAAGGGAATAATAGGCTATTTGTTTCACATGTGGAAAGAAAGGCCACTAGAAAAAGAACTACACACATCCTAATAAAGAAGGGGAAGCTTTAGGTGAATTTGTTATCAAATGAAATATATATGTTTCTAAAAAAAAGTATTATATACATCTTGTGGTTCTCACATATGTATCCAAATACAAGAACCAAGTATATTCAAGAAGATTGAACAAGGGTAGGTAGATCTGCGAGCATCCAACAGAGCCAGACTTGTTGCTATAGCTATCGAGGACTACCACGTCACATTTCCAATAGGGATGATCTTGGTGTTAAAGAGTTGTTATTATGTGTTGTATGTTACAAAAAACATTATTTCTATATCCAGATTAGAAACCTATGGATTTTTTTTCTTGTTTGGAAATGAATATTTCTTCTTTTACAAAGATATCTTTTTCTTTGGTAGGTCACATTTATACAGTGGTCTTTATGTGTTGGATTACACAAACCAAGTAATGTAAGTTGATAACCAAGAAACATCGCATGACTCATACCACACCCAACTTTGGTATCATCGGATAGGTCATGTAAATGAGAAACTCTGGACAAAGTTACATCAAGATGAATATTTAGATTTTTTCAAACTAAAACCACTTGGTGTATGTCATGTATGTTTACAAGGAAACAGACCAAATCCCCATTTAGAGGGAAAGGTGAAAGGGCTAAATAACTTATTGAATTGGTTCATACTGATGTGTGTGGAACAATTTCAATTGAAGCAAGGGGAGAGTACTCATACTTCATAACTTTTAATGATGATTTTAGTAGATATGGATATATCTACTTAAGGAGGTATGAGTCAGATTATTTTGATAAGTTCAATGAATATAAGAATGAAGTCAAGAACCATCTTGGTAAGAAGATTATGAAACTGTGCTCAAACCGAGGTGGAGAATATCGTAATCAATACTTCATTGATTACTTACAAGATTTTGGGATCCTATTTCAACTCACTCATCTTTACAATCCCTAGTAGAATGGTGTGAGAAAAATGAGGAACCGCACCCTATTGGACATGGTGAGATCAATGATGAGTCATGTGAGTCTTCCATTATCCTTTTGGGGATATGCGTTACAAACAACGGTTCACATACTAAACCATGTACCAACTAAATTGGTAAATAGTATTACATATGAGTTATTGAGTGGAAATAAAGCCATATTATCCCATTTACATGTGTGGGGAAGCAATTCATTTGTTAAGGACTCTTTAGGTAACAAACTTGCACCCCGAGGCACAAAGTGTACCTTTATTGGATACCCCAAGGAAACAAGGGGATATTACCTATACAAACCATCATACAAAAATTTTATAGTGGTTAAACACGCCATATTCCTTGAGAGGGAGCACATCTCCAAAAGAGTTAGTGGGAGCAAGATAGACTATGATGAAGTTAAGGCTCAAGGTACATAATATTTGGTATAAGAACAAATTCAACAAAGCCCCATGGAAGAAATAACTTTTCTAGAGACACAAGAACTATGTAGGAGTACAAGAGAGGATAGAGAACCAGAACGGTACGGTTTTCTAGTTATCGAGGAAGGTGGCTCAATATTAGTTGATATTAATGATCCTCTAACCTAAAACGAAGAATTAAGTGGCACAGATGTTTCCAAGTGGCAAGAAGCCATGAATTCTGAAATGGGTTCAATGTACCAAAATCAATTCTAGATTTTGGTATATCCTACAATTGATATAAAACATGTTGGTTGAAAATGGGTATTCAAGAATAAAATGGACATGGAAGGAAAATTCAGTACCTATAAGGCACAACTGGATTCAAAAGGGTTCAAGCAACGTCAGGGCATTGACTATAAATAAACCTTTTCACCAGTTTCCATGTTGAGATCCATCATAATTTTTTTGGCCATTGCTTCTTACCATGACTATGAGATTTGGTAAATGGATTTCAAAACGTCCTTCTTTAATGGGAACCTTCAGGAATATTTTTACATGACACAACCTGAAGGGTTTATGGATCTAAAGGATTCTAATAAGGTATACAAGTTGAAAAATCCATTTATGGATTAAAGCCAGAATCCAGGTCATGGAACATTTGTTTTGATGAAGCCATAAAGAATTTTGTCTTTATAAAGAATGAATGTGAATCCTGTGTTTACAAATGGTTTAGTGGGAGTTTATTCTTTTTCTTAATATTATATGTTGATGACATATTACTTATTGGAAATGAGATACCAGTCTTACATCCTGTTAAGAAAAGTTTGAATCAATGCTTTTCCATGAAGGACATGGGTGTGGGAGAATATATTCTTGGGATCAAGATCCATCGGGATATAACCAATAGATTTTTGGGCCTAATTCAAAGTACATTCATTGATAATATTCTGAAGAGATTAATTATGAAATAATACAAAGGGGATTGCTGCCATCATCATAAGGAATTCATATTTCCAAGAAAATGTTTCCTTAGACACATGAGGAAATAAAGATAATAGAAAGGACTCCATACACATAAAAGATTGGGTCAGTTATGTATTTCATTATATGTACTAGGTTGGATGTCACCTATGCATTGAGTGCGGTAGGCAGATATGAAGCTGACCCAGGTGACTGTCATTGGATGGCAGTAAAGACTGTCCTAAAGTATCTGAGGCATACTAAGGATATGTTCCTAGTTTATGGAGGAGATGAGGAAATATTCATCAGAGGATATGTAGATGCTAGTTTCTATATTGATGAAGATGACATGAAGTCGCAAATGGGATACATATTCACATTTAATAGAGGTGTAGTGAGCTAGAAGATCTCAAAGTAGAGTGTAGTCGTAGATTCTACAGCAGAGTCTGATTATATTGCAGCTTTTGAGGCATATAAAGAAGCAGTTTAGATGTGAAGCTTCATCTAGAAGATTGATTTAATACCTAGAAGTAAATATCCCATCACATTGTACTATGATAATATTGTAGTGGTGGCTCTCAAAAAAGATCCAAGGTCACATTAGCGGACAAAACACATACTTCAGAAGTATAATCTCTTGAGGGACTTTTCTCAGAGAGGTGAAGTTGTATTGAGTAGTATTTCCATGAAATACAATGTGGTGGACCCCTTGAAAAAATCCTTGAGTCATCAAAAACATGATCATCATGTGAGGTCTAGAAGACTGAAAGTCATAGTCAGTTCGCTCTAATCCAAGTGGGAGTTTGTAAGAGTTGGTTTCCTAGAACCAACTGGTTGTACTTTGATAAAATGGATATTTAATGTATTTAAATATTAAACATATTATTACTTATTGTTCATCGTTCTTCATGAATATGATGTAATAATGTCCTAGAGTATTTGTTGTATTGATAAGGTCATGGCAGTTCCCCGAAATGATAAGAACCTTGAAATGATATAAAAATATTCTTAAATATAGTTCTACAGTTGGATAACATACTAAGATGGGACACATAGAAGGCAGACCATCGGGTGTGAGTACTCATAAGTAGATGAGTCTTCCTCTCATGAGGTTCTCACTTGGTAATCTCCAAGTTAGGAAATTACGAGAAAAGACCCACCAGTAGAAATTTTTCATGTTTTTGTGTCATAGGTTATTTTTATTTGCGATCATGTGTAATTATCCTTAGACGTTAAGGTTGTCATTAATACATGTCACGACTCTCACCCTTTAATTTACTGATGAAAACTTCCATGTAGAAAGTTGGCGGTAAGTAGGGTATGTTGGGTGTGTCATGAGTGGAACGTTATTAATGGAAAATTTTAAGAAGGATTTTTACCTTCCTTTTATGGAAGTTGACATCTCGGCCCTTTGATTTAAATAAAACTATTACATGAAATTCCATGTCCATGTTGTAATGATGAGTTTATTTCAGGTAGTCAAATAATGACATATCAAACATAAAAGTTGATGACCCTATCATTAATCCTACTTGATGAGATATTGTGACAAAGGGATTATATTACACAGTGAGTGTTCGTATATGGATGTCTTTGTTGTGACTTTAAGTTCCTTCTCTTTCTTCCTTGACCTGTTTCTAGATAGTACTCTTTGACTTTAGGCAAGCCTGCCTAATTCCAATGAGAAGTAATCCTAGAGGGTCGCACACTAAGTATTTTTGGTGGTCTCGGTTAAATTCAATTTTAATTTAATAAATAAATATTATTCTCAAGATAGTGAAATAATTTTATTCAATTTAAAATGATTGTGTAAATTAAATAAATATTTATTCACTGAATTGTGGGTAAAATATATTTATTTATTTTATTGAACATTAATAAATATTTATTTACTAGTTTGTTAATAAAGTAGTTATTGAAGAGAATAAATTATTTATTTATTTATTCTCGTGTTCAATAAATGGAAGTGGAATTCGAGCGGAGCAAGGCAAGTTCGGTAAAAAAATAATTATTTGCAAGATGATAAAAAATTATTTAACTAGTTGGGACAAATTAAAATAACACTGCTATTATTTTGTGACATGGGATTTTATTTATAATTCAATTTTGTGCAAGTGGGCACACCATAAATAATGAAGCAGTATTATTATTAATATCATGTATTTTCTCTAAGGTTATGAATGTATTTAAATTTTGTTATCCAATTAAATAGTGTAACCTAATCCCCATGTTAATAAATATACTTGTACGTCTATTGTTCCATGAACTGAACTATACACCTGGTGAATTGATAATTATTTAGCTAAACAATTTCTCTCTCGAATCCTCTTCATACCCCTCTCAAGAATGAGAGACTTTCCTCAAGGTCGAAGAAAAAGCAATGAAGAACGACTGACACAAAACACTCGCTTCTCCGCACTAGCACATGGAGAATGAGTGGTGTAATTCAGAGTCCATCGTAGCGTGTGTGGATCACAGCTAGAGGGATTATAGTTTGGATCCTTGCAAGTGAATAAGATAATCTGGAAGAGTCATTCTGAATGATAATCATCATCAATGAATAAAATATCAAAGATCCAGGTATTATTTTCTTTATGAAATTAATCAAATTAATTATAAACATGATGTTCAAGATACTATATAAAGGTTTTGGGCAACTTCATTATTTATCTAAATCATTGATTCTATTTCATGGAGACTAGAGTTTATCATCGTATTGATCCTGGAATAATCATTGATTTTGGTAAAAATTAAAGTTGGGTGTCGGCCCAACCGCACTTCCGTTGTGCTTAGAACGTTCACTGATGGCATGACTAAGTATGTCCGGTATGTTTCAAATTTATCTTTTATAGTTAATAGTATCTATATATGGACTCAAATAGCTATATAAAACTCAAAAAAGAGTTGTTATTGAGTTAGGGAAGTTAATAAGAGGAGAAAATGGAGGTTGTGACTACTCAATCTAGGAATAATATCTCCAAACTCCTGGCATGTAATATCTCAACCTCTTCAGAGATATATCATCCTCTTTCTCAAGTATTAGTTTTCCCAGGTTTTGATCATATCTTCTTTTGGTTTTACTTTGCGGTTATTTTGGGTGAATTTGGAGAAATTTGGAAGACCATGGGGCTATGAACAATTTCCTCATGGTTAGGGAAAACTATGTGGTTTTCCCTATGAAATTGTGCACCCCTTTTTTGGATCCATGGGAGGTGGCACATAGTTTGACCAAACCGTTCGACCTCTCTACCCAAACCGTGCACCTACGGACATAGGGGGTTTTCTCAGTTGCAGCATATTTTTTCAAACTATTCACCAACCTATGAGTAACCATACACTCCTAAGTAGAGGTGAGTGGTTTGGATAATTCTGTTCCCTACCCAAGAAACTATGCACCCTACAAATTAAACTCCCTAAATTTTATTTTAAAATTGTAAAACACTCGATATTTATCCATAATAACCTTGAATAAACCTAATATGATTTACATTGGTATTTTGGTCTTATAGGATGATTCCATGGATCCACAAACCTCTTTCTAGGTGAATCAAATATCTGGACAAAGGATTCTACCCCTCTTCCAGTATGTGATCTCTTCTCTTTTATTTTCCTCTCTATCTCTTGTTTTTCTCTCTTATTTTGGAAGGGTGATTTCCACCATTGAAATTGAGTTTTGGTATAGGTTTCAATGGATGTGTTTAATTTGATATTGGTTATATGATTTGATTCTATATCTCCACTGTCATTGTGAAATTGAGCATTCAACATCAAATTAAGTGTTGTGGTTTGGTGAATGTTCATCAATGATCTTTAGTCAGGTGGTCTAACTGTTAATTAACATAGCCTTGATTATGATTTCATGTATTTAATTATGATATTGAAGTTCCACATTGGGAAATTTAATTTTAAATTAAAATTTTGAATTTAAATATTTGAAATTGGGGGAACCCTTCAGGAATCCCATTGGACCCATTGGAGAATGATGATATCATCTTGATGGAAACACATGGGGTGTGCCAACATTCCTTGAATGGAAATTATGAAATGTGAAAGGTAAATAATGGGTGTATGAATTTTAAATTAAATCCTTATGAAATGTTTGATAATAGGATTTAAATGGGTGAATTGGTTTAACCTTTATGGGTTAATGAGATATGAATAATTGTTGATAAATAGTTTAATAACTAATTGTTTATGTTATTCCTTTGAAATAAAGTAAAGAAACATGATTTATATTGAGAATTGAAATGGTTCACCATGATAAGAATGATTTAATAAAAGTTTAACGATTTTTATCCTTGATATGATTGTGGTATATGTTATATCTGTGATGGATTGATAAATAAGGTGTGGGATAGGGACTGATGCTCCAAATACCCATGGGGTTCTAGACTGATGTTCTAGGACCCTAACGAATTTATTTTAATAATGAATTATGGGTTAGGTAATGATGATCCAAATACCTATAGGGTGTGGGATAGGGATTGATTCCCCAAATACCCATGGGGTTCCAAACTGATTCTCTAGGCCCCCAACATATTGCCATTGGCTTGATGTTTTAAGTAACCTAGATATTGGTACTTGGATTGATGTACAAGATACCAGATATGGAGTTGGAGTTAAATGAATAATGCAATCCCATTATATAATGAACTATTATATCTCTATGATGTATGGTTTAAAATTTTGCATGTTTCAAAGAAGGTATGATGTGGTTGGTTAAATAATAATTAAATGTAAAACTTTTTTATTTTATCTTTTTATCTTTATTCTTTATACAACCATATACACTATTATAGATTGGATAATAATTTAGATTATAATGGTGATTCCTTAATAATTTGTACTCACACTCTACTCGGGCTGCCTGAACAACACCTGAATATACTTCCTGTTTGTCGAATAGGATAAGGTCAAGACACCTATGTAATATAGCTAAGTTGGGAATCGAGATGGAGCATGGATACGGGAACCCGACATGATTTAAAGAATTCTTGGGAGTTGTTACTGTGTCTTATTTTGTATTTTCTTTATACACTTCACACTGATATGACATAACATAATACTACATTGGTTTTGGATATTTTTTTCCCTATTTTGGATTTATCATGTGATGTTGGACTTTATTGATTATGGTATTCTCTTGGTTACTCTTTATTATCATTTGGATGTTGTTTATATATTTTCATTTTTTTATACTTTGATAAAGAGATTATAATCTCCCCACATTTCATATTATATCCTTGTTGAAAATCGATGACCTCTAGCATATGGGGAGGCACACCTGAGTTCAAATAACTAAGAATCTCAGGGCACCAGTGTGTTGGCACCCGGGTTGGGATGTTACAAATTTGTATCAAAATGAGTTTTATTTTCTTTTCTAATGTCATAGTATTTGGTAAAGGTAGATATGAGAATAGGATGATTTGAACCTTAGTCACAAGATCATGCATGGGAGTATATAACCAATGTGTGGGGGGAAACCCAGGTACCTAGGGTGGGATTGTTGTTTTTCATGTTTGTTGTTATAGTTAAATATTATTTCACCTTGAGTGATGCACTTTTTGTGAGATGTTGTTATTTTTATGATATTTTTCTTCATGGAACAGTATGGAAGTATAGTTTTTTTATAAATTAATCATTCTATGAAATTAGTATTTATTGTGACATGCATCATTTTAGGCATGAATAGAAAAGAAATTTCTCAGTGAATTATGGTAATGAACATTCATTTATTTGTTTCTGTAACTTAAAATAAAAAGTGCCTAATTATGAGTTTATAAATGATAAAATATGTTAAATGTGGTGTTTTTATATGGATAAATTGGGTTTATAATGTAAAACTATGAAATATGAAAGTGATTTACCCTATGTTAGCCACACCCCATGAGAGGGATGGTAGAGGGTAGTGATAGTGCTTTGGTTTTGACCAAGTGGTAGAGTATGGGGGATGAATTATTATAGAATTATGTGAATCCCATTTATTTAAATGAGATAATTATGTGTTATGAATCCTCAAATGTGTGTTTGGAATTGTAGAGACATGCATCCTTGATGATGATTGTTGATAGGACGAATAAAGGATATGGCTGGAAAAGATCCTCTAGAAATGGAACCAGAAGCCCTGATAGTTCTTGGTGAAGGGTAAGGAAAGAAGTTACATGATAAATTTTCCCTATTAATATAGTTTATGGAGACATAAACATGGAGGTATATGCAGAAAATGTCTGATCTACCATGATATTTTCAGTTGCATCACCCTTCAACCTTCACGTTAGAGGGTGGACGTGAGGCAGATGAGTTCTGGATCAAGTATATCCAGATGATCCTTGAGCATTTGGATAATACTAAAGATAAAATAATATAGTTGGATGCTTATATTATATGTGGTCAATAGAAACTTTTGTGGCATATTCAGGCTTGAGATGAGCAGCTAGAGGGAATGGTATGGAAGGACATCTAAAAGAATTTCTTATTGAACTTTTACCCAAAGATGCTCAGAAAGGAGAGATCAGATGAGTTTATGAGGTTGAACTAGGGGAGTATTTTTTTTATGGACTATGTTGGTATCTTCATCTAATTTTAGTGGTTTATTCTAACATTGGAAGGATATGAGGCAATTATGGAAAAACGTTTTTAGGATGGAATTAAATGTGAGATTATATCCCAAGTTAATATCTTTTGATTGAAGAAGTTTTATGTGGTGGTGAATTAGGATATCATTTATGAGGGAACTTAAAGTAGGACTCCATTTTATTTCAGGTGGTTTCTATTGGGTTGTTAGGAGGTACATACTCCTATAGTTGGAAGCATCGTTATGAGAATGTCCCCCAAAACAATGGTAAGCAGAGTGTCTGGGGGGAAGGATCCGCTACTCAAGGTGATACTTTAGTACCTTCCCATAAGTGTGGTAGGTCAGTTCACTATTTAACCAGTGTACCTTACCACTAGTAGATTGTCGATCTTTTGGAAGTATGGTCCATCTACAATGGTTCTTTAGGAACACATAATAGATCATTGGTGATAGGGGAGCTAGACAAGACAGGAGTACATGAAATGGGTATTCTACATTGTACTAGTATAGAAGATGGATTACTACTATACATGGTAGTCTATGTGGTACTTCAGGGAATGATCACTCATGTAAGAAAAGTATTTCAGTATAAGGGTCTCAGATTGCATCACATGGAAGAGTGATTTAACAGTTGTATGTAGTTCAGCCAACACTTCAAGATAGCAAGGTTGGACCATCGATAGTCAGAGGTACTATTCTTGTATCTTCTACACCTTCTAGTGATTTACTTGATATATGATCCTATAATTCCTTTATATCTTCCCAACTTTTTAATGGTTTTCTTCTGATGGTGGAATTTGTGAGTGGGGTTATAACGATCGGCACACCATTGGGAGTGTGGTCGAAGGACATCTCTTTATGTAAGGGGTTTTCTCTTGAGGGTGGTGTGTATCGCTTCCTTTAGGATCATATATACTTGATATGTTCAATTTTGAATTTATATTGGGTATAGACTTGTTGGTATTGTACCGAGACCACATATTTTTTTACCATAATAGGGAGGCATATACATCTCTTAAGGGTGATAGTTATGTTTATCTTGGAGAATGTGATAACGAGGTAGGCCATGCAGGGAAAGTTCATTACCAACTAGGGGAGCTCACTGCCCAAGTTTCAAGTCTTTTACTAGATAATGGGGGTGTGACACCATGTTATTTTCCACTCATAGTGGACCAGTTTCATGATGTATTTTTTAGGTACTTCTATGGGATTCCACCTGAGAGGGATGTTGAGTTCACAATTGAGCTCATGTCGAGAGTTGATCCAGTTTCTTTCTACCTTACTAAATGGAACCAAAATTGATTCAAGAGATTCAAGAAATGAATAAATAACTGTAATAGTTGATGGATATTGGATTTATACATATGAGTACGTCACCTTAGGGTTATTTGGTTTTGTTTCTTAGAAGGTTAATGGGACATTGTGTTTGTGTGTTGATTAATAAAAAACATGATGAAAATGAAGAACTGATATCCACTTCAACATATTGATTATCTATTTTAATAATTGGTAGAATCTTGTGTATTTTCCAAGATTGACTCTAGTTTGGGGTATCATCAGTTGAGAGTTAGACCTTCTGATATACCATAGACTACCTTCATAAGTAGGTATGGACTATATGAGTTCTCTGAGAAGATATTCAGGTTGACGAATGATCATGTTGTGTTTATGGCCTTGATGAAATGATTCTTTCACCCTCACCTATATAAAATTGTGGTAGTATTTTGGGATGACATCTTGTTGTACTCCAAGACACATGAAGATGATTCCCAACATCTTGACATCATCTTGAGTACACGAGGAGAGAATCATATATATATTCCAAGCTATTTAAGTGTAAATTATAGATCAATAAGATACATTTCATAGGTCACATCATCTCTAAGGAAGGAGTTTTAATGGACCCAGACAAAGTTCAAGAAGTTATTTCTTACAAGATTCCCAAAAATGTTTTTGAAATCTACATCTTTTTGGGTTTAGAAGACTATTATCAGAGGTTTATCCAGGACATTTTCTTCTTAGAAGAACTACTTTCATGATTTAACAAGAAGTAGATCATGTTTTAATGGTCTAGATCAAGTTATAATTATTTCCAAGATTTGAAGAAGCATTTATCTAAAGCATCAATTTTGATACTATCTGAGATGGGTGACGAGTATATCATTTTTTTGAGATGTTTCCAAAATCATACATAGAGAAGTGTTGAGGTGTGTATATTTATTTGTAGCATATGTTTCATGATAGTTGAGTCCACATGAATGAAATTACCCTACACATGATCTCAAGTGAGCTGAGGTGGGTTAATATTTAATCTGTTGGCGTAATTACTTTTTGGGAAAACAGTTTACCATGTATACCAATAACTAAATCTTAAATTAAAAATTTTTTCAACGAGAAATTAATATATAGATGTATAGGTTCATTGAGTATATATATTATTTTAACTTTGTGTTAACATATATACTTAGGAAGGGTAACAATGTTTTTGACACTTTAAGTAAGAAAACACAAACTCAGGCAGTTCAACAGACCAATTATAAGTAGAACGTAATAACCTTACTGGATGAGATGTATATTGAGGTTTAGGTGGGCCCGAAGAAAATGGCCCTTGTATCCTTATCAATTGAGTCCATACTTTTGAGTTGGATCAAAGAGTGGAAGCATGAGGATCAAGAGTGTTTTTACTTGAGGGAAATACATGAAGGTACGGAGTCACCTACCAATTGGACTATAAATGAGTATGAGATTATCCATTTCTGGAACTATGTTTTTGTACCTACATGTTTGCGTGAGGAGATAATACCTAAGTTTCATGCCTCTAAGTAGGCAATGAAACCTAATTTTTCCAAAATATACCTTAACATACATTGATAGTATTGGTTTCCTAGCATGAAAATAGATATTTCAGGTTTTGTGAAATGTTATTACACCTATCAAAAGGTTAAGGTTGAGCATCAATGACCAGATGGTTTAATACAGCCATTTCCTATTCTATAATGGAAGTGGGATGATGCTACCATGGATGACATGGTGGGTTTTCTAAGGAAAACTTATAATAATGGTGCAATATGGGTGATTGTAGACTATTTAACAAAGATATCCCATTTATTACATATCATGGAGAATTTTACCATGGATTAGTTGGGTGAGATGTACATTCAAGAGATAGTATATTTTAACAAGAAATGGGTTTATATATAGGTTTTTATGGATTTGTTCCATTGGATCATGGTCACAGGTTTTGATTCTAGATATCTTCCATCATTGTAAAATTGACCATCCAATATCAAATTGAGGGTTGTAGTTTGGTAAAAATTCATCCATGATGTTGGATAGGTGATCTAATTGTTAATTCATATAGTATTGATTTTTATTTCATGTATTTAACTTTTATATTGGGATTCTATGTTGGGAAAATTCTTTTTAAATTAAAGAGGTTAATTTAATTATCTGAAATTGGGAAAACCCTTAAGGGATCCTATTGGACCCATTGGAGAATGATGAGACCCGCTTGATGTTAACCCATGGGGTGTTTCAATTATCTTTAAATGATAATTATGAAATGTTAAAGGGAAATAATAGGTGTACTAATTTTGAATCAAATCCTTATGACATGCTTGATAATGGGATTTAAATGGATGAATTGGTTTAACTATGATGAGTTAATGGGATATGAATAATTGTTGATAAATAGTTTAATGTTGACTTGTTTATGTTTTTCATTGGGAATAATGTAAATAACCGTGGTTATGATTGTGAATTAAAATGGTTTACCATGATGAGAGATATTGAATAAAATTTTACGGAATTTGAAACTTGATATGATTTTGGTATATGTGATATTAGTGATTGACTAGTAAATGAGGTGTGGGATGGGGATTGATACTCCAAATTCCCATGGAGTGCTATACTAATTCTCTAATCCCCTAATTTATGCATGTTAATAATAAATTATGGGATACGTACTAATGATCCAAATACCCATGAGGTTTGATACAAGGCCTAGTGCTCTAAACACCTACAGGGGTTCTAGACCGATGCTCTAGGGCCCCAACATATTTGATTTAGACTGGTGTTCCAAGTGACCAAGATATTTGTACTTTGATTGATGTCCAAGATAACATATATGAATTTGGAGTTAAATGAATTATGTAATCCCATGATATAATTAATTTTTATATCCTTATGACGTATGGTTTAGACTCTATAATGTGTTAGAGTTGGTATGATGTGTTCTGTTAAAAGATAATTAAATGTCAAACCTACTTATTTTATCTTTTTAAATTTATTCTTTATAAAACTTCATACACTGTTATAGAATGGATATTATTTTAGATGATGTTGGTGTTCATCTACTAAGTTGTACTCACACCCTACTAGGGATACCTGCTCGGTAACAGAATAGAATTTATGTTCTTAAGATGATATAAGGGTAAGGTGAGTTGGGCTTCAGGATGGATCATGGATAAGGGAACTATAAAGGATGTCAGGACTCACTAAGAGTTTTATGTGTTTCTTATATTGGGTTTTCTTTAAACTCATGAAACAGATATGAAATTATATATTATATCTTTGGTTTTGGAAATTGTTTTTTATTTTTTGGATTCATCATGTGATTTTGGTTGTTATTGATTATGTTATTCACTTGGTTATTGTATATTATCATTTGGAAATTTTTGACTAATTTCATTTATTGTGTTTCTTTTATAAAGAGGGTATAGTCTCCCCAAATTACATATTAGACTCTTACTTCTAGTTAGAAGCCTCTATCATACAGGAAGCCACACCTGAGGTCACATAACTAATAGTATCGGGTCATTAGTGTGTGGACCCTAGGTTGGTACATTACAAGGTGAAAGCTATATTGTTTTCATGTTCTATGGATAATTAGGTAGTCACTATTCCAATATATATATGACATGATAAGTTCAATAGTTTCTTGGCATAAGCACCAAATCCTAGAGAATTATCTATTTGAAAATGTATGTTTGAGTTTTTGAAACCTCTATCAATAAAAGATAAGCCACTGAGGGTTCCAATAGCTACTCCAAGAATTTCCTTTCATCTATAGCCTCCTGGATTTTTGAAACTCTTAAAAGAAATTTCAAAATTTAGGTGGTAGTGTGTGGTAAAAAATATGTTATAATGGGATGTGTTGGATCCTTTATGGTATTTTTCTATTCATAGTTCTCTATAATGAATTTTTATTACATTGAAACCTCTATCTCTAGAATTTACACTGGATAAGTTGATTACAGTGAAGGATGGGTAGGAAAGTTAATGAACTTGTGAAGTAAACTTCAAAGTTATACAAATTTGGGAAAAACATGCGTGACATGGGGAAACATGATTTCAAACCAAAATAGTATGATGAGGTAAATTCAATTTCTTCATTTTCTCTAGCAGTGGTTGTGCTATGTGTATGAGTTAAAACTACCTCATGAGTATGGTGGGGAATAGAAAAATAATGTTTCAATAATTTAAAGATCCATCCATTTAGTATATCTAGAGAATCTTGAGGATATTCCTCAGTTTTTTCAACTTTATTCCAACCTCTAGAAGAACTCATGGTTCATAGTAAGGTGACCTCTAGTGCCAGTACTAAATTTTTTGGTAGCTACGGGTACTCTGAATAATCCAACTATAGTGGATTGTGATGTTGGTTTTTTATGGTCAAGAGTTATCCTTCCTAATAAAATCATGATTTATAAATAATTCAAAGAGGATCAAGAGCCTTCACATCAAAAGGAACATCACAAAATTTTTAATACTAATATTGTGGTGGTAGTGAGGGTTGTTATTGTTATATAAGAGGTCAATAATAGTATGGATGAAGAAAGTTTTTCTTTCTAAAAGGTTATACTAAAATATAATTTATTTGGTTCTAAAATTATCCTTTGTAATAAATTAGTTATGGAGAGAAAACACTTCCAAAGAGCGGTAGTGTTTGATGAATTCAACAAGTTAAGTGATCCTTGGGAACTATGATGGATAAATCCATTTTTTGGAACCCTAATGCTTAGATCAAGAGGCCTCCTTATGATTTGACCACTAGGTCAACCAAAATGGCACATTTGGACTTCCTATGTAACAATTCCAAGGATCCAATAAATTTAGCACACCTTTGGATCCTCATAAAGAAATAGGGATATACATTTTTTCATGTTATTTGGGGTCGAGGTATTCTTACTATTTTTGTCCCCTAACTTTGATGATGATGATAATCTATGTCTTGGATCATTATTTCATGTAGTAAATGGTTTCATGGAAATTAAAAAGTCTCAAACTAAATATTATTTGAATTAAGCTTCAGGGAAGAGTGTTAGGTACTTATAATCCAACTGGGGGTAGTGAGTATTAAATATTTGGGTAAGCTTAGTAAACTATTACAGGGAGTGGATGGGTTTGTTGGGTTACTGAGAGGTGGGTTGGGAGTATCAATTGGGAACTTTAGTACCTAGGGAAGAAGATTACAATTATTTTGGTGTTACTTCCAATAGAATCTACTAAGAGGGTTAGGTCTTAGTCTAGAGTGCAACATCTCCCAGGGAATTATTCTTCCTATTATCCATTTTTTTCTTCTTACTTATTCCTTATAACTATTTTATGAAACTAAATTTATTTTTATACCTTAGCATTGTCGTGAATAATAGAATCCACTGATTATTCCCTACCTTTCTCCATATTCCAATTATAAAACATAAACCGACAAGATTTCATCAAATATTGGGTATCTCCTCTTCCAAAGTGATTAATAGTGAACACCATTCTAGACCGGCCATCTTAGAAACCTTGGATCAGTTGCAAATGGTGTCCAAAACATCATCATTTCTTCCTTCAAATATCTCAACTAGAAATAGATCTGAGATGTGACCAAGCATCCATCTTATTGTATCAGTACTCACAAACACTGGCATGGGAAACGAACATCATCCATATTGAACCCACATATTTAAACAAACCAGTGAACTAAGGGTCTCCCTTGATTGTAGTGGAAGTAAAAAGATTAGGGTTTTATTTGAGAAAAAAATAAGGAAGGAATAACATTTTCCCCGGAGATATGTCAATGGGCTTCATTCAAAAAAAATAAATGAATTGTCTAGACTTCATTTATATTCTTTTCAATAAAATATATTGATTCATCCACCATTTAAAAGGGATAAAAAATTTAAATTCACTATCATAATAATTTTTTAACGTGTTTAGTAAATATATAAATTCTTGAATTTTTAGGTTTAAAAATCCAAAAAAAATCAAATAATAAAATTTAATTTTCCAGTATTTAAATTTCCTCACACATTTTAAGAAAAAAATTAAAAATGTATTTTATTTCACATTTTCACCATCCATGTGCATTTTTATAAATTTCCTCACACATTTTTGTGGGTTTATTGGAAATAAAATGTTGTCAAAGGGTTTGAGAGTATGAATATAAAAACAAAGTTCAATAAATTGAGGGTTTGAATTATAATAAAATGCATTATTAATTATATAAAACTCAATGAAAAGTACCTCACTAAAATCAACCTTCAAAAAAATCCATTGTAATGCCTCTTATTTATTATTATATCATGATTTATAACATGATTCTTTTGAAAATGTATATATTATTATCTTTTTCTCCCTTTCAAATTTTTTCATTTCATTTTTTACATAGTTTTATTTCTTCATATTTACACATTTTTATTATCTTTCTAGAATGTTAGGATTCCAAATGAAATTTTAGGAATAATGAATCATATCCATTTATTTTAAAGTTCCCCAAAATTATGACACCTATATAAGTTTTCCACAATAATTTAATTCCTCTCAAAATTAACTCATGAATACCCTTCCCCCACTCAAATAATTAAAATATACATGAAAAATATTTAAATGTTATTTAAGTATAAAATCATCTTGTAAATAGGCTTAATCTAATATGGGTGTTCATGGAAACTAATGACTTATCAAGGATTGATGTTACAATGATCTAAAAGTGGATACTAAAATATTTTCAAAAATATACCTTAATCATATTAATATGATACTTAATTATCAAAATTCCTTTAAGGATAAAATCGTCTTGTTTTTGTTAACCAAACATCCCCCGAATTCACTCAAGAAAAGGGGAGGGGGTACTATACTGAGTATTTTAAAATGTTTTATAGTTCCTCATGGGATAATAAAATTATTTGGATAGTCACTAATGATCATTGATTTCCAAAATAATTTAAGCTCATAAAAATGTTTTAAAATAAAATTTAATAGAAAGAGAAAGCATATCTATAATCTTTTGGAACCATTTCTTAAATATTCAAGGAAATCCCTCAAAAATGATTCAAGTATAGAAAAAAATTAATTATATTTTATTTCCAATAAACCCACAAAAAACTAAAAAATTTGAATAACAAAAAACATTATTCTAATAAATCACTAGTAGTCTCCCCCACACATATTCCCTTTATTGCCCTCAGTGTACTCAAAAAAACTATTTCTAGTTCAACACTTAACAAAATATAAGGCAATAATAAAGAATGTTATTAAAAAATATAACCTTAATTTATTTTCAAAGAAGTAGGGATAATATCTTATATTAGTATTCCTTTTGTATACACAACTACCCTCTTAATCCACCTATAAATAAGAACAATGATAATAATAAAAATAATAAAAATAAGAAAAACACTACCTGGATTCTTATGTAAGAAGAGGATAGAAAAAAGTTTTTTCTTTACAAATCATGTGAAGTTTTCCTACGTTAATCCTATATATAAAGTCAGGTAAATCAATTATTAAATGAAATCTAAACCAAATAAAATTAAAACTAACTCAAAGGGGAAATAATTTTGGTTTGACACCCCCCCCCCCCGAAAAAAGGGGTTGTATCTAAATTATCCATAGCTATATGATTCTGATATTTTAACCCCAATATAATGGAATGATTTGTTTTTTGCGATAAGAACCATGAAATTATTTAATTTATATGTTCCAAGATACAAAATAAAGGACATAACATTTTTTCTCTACATTGAGGAATCTTTGAATAGTAAAACTAGTATCCCACACCCTCTTTTTATTATCCATTAATAAAGTTGGGTTTGTTGGAGTGGGAACCACATGGAAGGAATATCGGCCAATTCCTCCTCATAATATCCCTTGAAAATAAATTTAAGGAGCTCAATGTATGCCTAAATTGGTTCATCAAAACTTATAAGGCCCACTTGGTCCTCTTCTGTGGATTCTTCCACAAACACATTCTCCAAGATCATTCATTACCTAATTAAATATACAAAATCCACATAAGTAGAAGTGTTATTAATTTCTACCTCAACAAATTTTAATTGATACAATTAAAAAATTAATCAACACCATATTTAATTTCATCTTAATGTTCCCCTTGTATTCTTTATACTCTTAGAAGAAATTCTTCATCGAGATATTGGAAATCATCCTCCTCAAACTTCTCTTTTAATCACACATCCACTAGTGTGAAATTGATAATGGAAAAGGTGATAAATATTTACTTGAATTAACCTATTCATAAAAACTAAAATCAAACTTTAGTTCGGGATAATTAAAATCGATTTAGTGGTCATTGAAAACTTTATAATCTCTAAACATATTTTTAGATTGAAAATATTTATCAATTTCCTTATCTTGTCAAATTGTGGAGGCATCTAAGAGATGTTATTCATATAATTACAACTCGACCTCAACTTACTCATAAAAATAAAAAGAATAGTTAGAACAAAATCATCCTCAACAAAAGACTTCTATTATAGTTTTTTTAACTATTATTTTTCTAATTTTTCTTATTCTTTAAAATTTTTACCCAACTCCATATTTTGATTTTTTATCTTTTGAATGCGAGTTTGAGTTTTATTTTTATCCACTAGAGGAATATTTTTTCTATTTGGATAGTTTGTTCTATCCTTGATATAATTTCTAAGATAAAAATATTTCTTACAAGACTTATATGGTGAAAAAAAAGAATATGTTATTATTTAAAATACCTAAAAAAATATGGGATAATATTGGTCTCAGAATAATGGAAGACAAAAAATATTCCACCCCCTCAGCTTACTCCTTACTGAAGAACTTAATACTGGAGAAATTCCACCACTCTAGAACAATTTTTACAACATCATTGTCTCCTAACCTGAAGAAAAATCAATAATTCCCATCCAAACCCTCTAACTAGATTTTATAGCCACATGTAACTAAAAGCTAAAAAAACTAACAAACTCTAACCAACAAATCACCCACTTCCCCATATTTTATAATTATTCCCAATGGGGTTCATGTAATAACAATTCCACCCTCCTAAAATTCCTCCCTGTCCCTACGGTGGAAATTAGAAAATTGTTTCAAAATAAACTAGGAATACTCCAAAGTGGATTAACAATAGAAACCCCATTATATTTAAAAAACCATTGGTCTTAATTACCATTTTAAAACATTTAAATAATTAATAATGTCTTATAGTTTATTGACGAAACCCCCACCACTATACAAACATGTTGGAAGTTTAGTTTGTTCTATAAAATCTCTTTTAGAATACTTTAATTAAGAAACATGGAAAATGTGTAGCAATGAATATTTATATGGAAAATAAATTTTATAGGAAGAAACAACTAAACATTACAATACATGAAAAAGATTATATTATCAAGAATCAATATTAGGATTTAGCTTCTTATATTTCAGAATCTGTATATTAGGTTGGATCTTAAAAACCATCTTCTGAACTTCAAACTGCATGTCTTTTTTATGGCGATTAGAAAATTTTATCATGATTTTATAATAACATATAAGGCTTTACCACAAGATATCCAATATTTAATTATATTCTAGAAGAAAATATTCCACTTAATCCACCTAATTTTCCACTTTTTACTGAGAATAAAGTTGTTTGAGTTCATTGGCCATGAACCACCTTAAATAGTGTAATTTTTTCAAGGGAAGAACTGATCCCAAAAAATAGGTTGTTTCCAAGAAAAATAGTGTAAATATGTTTCTAGAATTTGGTTCATGACTTTAGTTTATTTATATTTTATAGATGATAAGAAGAATTCAGTCAAAGTGTGATTTCCTCCAACCAGAACAATTATTTCCAAAAGTTAGTAAGGAATAATTTATCTTGGTTTGTAATGCCCTGACCCCGGTTACCTAGAGTCGGTGGATTATTACATAACATTGGCATGATCACAAGAAAGATCAAATCTCGAAAGACCGATTGGTTTAGTATCCTTGGAAACACTAGATATATTCATAAAGTTTTACATTACATTATAAAGTGAAAAAATACTAAACAACATAGTCTCCATATCCCACACTCATATCCCCACATACTATCCCTGCAGGTCATTCATAAATTACTTCTTCACATCTTGGGAAAAATAAAACATAGAAAATGGGTGAGCTCAAATGCCCAGGAAGGATAACAATATAGCAGAAACTTTCATAAATAAGTATAAACATTTAATGCAGTGTATAACTAAAACAAAAGCCTTTAAAACATGAACTTCAACATAGTATGGAAAAAATAAAATTAAATAATTCCATTTACTTATTCACATGGATATTCTACTAATCGAATAATCACATGCAATATCAATAACCTCTTTCACAATGATGGAATGCATAATGTCAGACTATCATAACCACATAGCCAAGGTCTCATGCCAAGACTACAGATAAGATTTTGTCAAGGCCTTATGCCAAGACACTAGTTTGTCTCATGAGACCTACCGATGCATCGAGGAGCTATAGCGGGCTCCACCCGTCACATATTAAGTCCAATGTATTCCCATATGAAAAGTTTTAAACCTAAGATAAACATTCGTATTAAAACTAGCATAAAAAATGTAAATACTTTCACCATAAACCATGAATGGTATAAAAATATCACATCTAAAGTCAAACATATCACAAAACCTTCAATACAATATAGAAGTTTTGTATCATAATAAATCAACTTCAAATAAGCGTGAAATCCATCAAAGGATTTTGACATAGATGAAATAAAAACTCTTTTTAGAGAAATATCTCTTTTTATTTTGAAATCATTTAAGGGTCATATATTTATGAAATGAAACATTTTCTTTGAAAAAATTCTTATAAGCTTGTAAGGGAAGCTTCGACGATTTTATAACGATGGAATAATGAAGAGATTGTGAAATAAACCCTTACCTTGCATTTTTCCTTGGTTGAGGGTAGGTTAACCTCCTATATAATGGTGAAATAATTGTTATTAAATTATACAAGAATCATATATATTAATATGATATCATATATGATCTTTTAACATAGATTTGTTAATAATATCTTAGTATTATCGTTGTTTCGGGTGTTAACTTACTCGTTTTCTTTTATATTTTTTGTTACGTAAGCCATATTTTTCATGGATAGGTTGTATATTATTCAAATCCAGAATGATATAAAGTCCTTAAATACTATTATTAATCATCAAATGAGAATTATACTTGAATGGATACGATAGAGAATGAATCTCATCGCGTTCGTGGAGACGGTAGTCCGTACGTACGCACGAGCGACAATTTCATTATTTTAATATTAAAATAATATATAATTGAATGGTATATCATATATACAGAATCATTATCATATTACATTTATTATTTACATGAATTACACATCATTATTATACCCATCCAAATAATAATTTATTGAATAACAATTACACCACGACGTGGAGACTGTAAGCCGTACGTACGCACGTATGGTGACATGTTATTCAAAGGATGGATAGAATACTGAATATGGTTGTACCATATTTATAATAACATCACAATATATATTTGATACTGTAGTTATTATTTTAGAATGGTAACAACAAAGGAAGAATAAGTGGAAGAAGAAAGGAACTTGGAAAAGGGTGGTGAAATCATTACCTCTTCTTCGGGTTCTTCCTTTTGATTTGATCAAAAGAGCTCTTAGGTTGGGTTTCTGACTAAAGTAAGGCCTCTAGAATGAAGTGAGGGAAGTTGAGAGAGTATTTAGTCAGATTTTGGGCGAACCAAAAGGCTTTTAAGGTGTGAAGTAATGAGAAGGGGGAGTTCCCTTTTATAAGAGGGGTGAAAGGCACCTTTGGAAAAGCTAGAAATATTAATTTATAATAAATTCATATTCGGTTTCTAATGGCTCAAAAGTTGATTATTTAAATTTTAAGGTGGGTATGGGTCTAAAGACAATAATCCAAAAGAATTTAGACAGGTTTGGGTTACTATATTAACCTTATCTTTAAGTATTAACTCTTAGTTAATTAGTTTGACATTTACCATGTCACTTTGTATTTTTATATTATATAGTTAATAAACGTACTATATATATCCAACCGACCCCCAAGTGGTCCATTAATGATACACCTATAATGATATAAGTCTCTTGGCCAAACCTTAGATTTTTAGGAATTTAATATCAATTAATAATATAATATTTGTTTTAAAAACTCTTTTATGTCAATTTTGACACTATTCAATAGTTGATTTTTGTGAAACTCATAACAGAATTATTACTTCGAACAAAGTCAATTAAATCAATCCTAATATGTCATAGTATCCTATAAAATTAGTTTAATTTATTAAAAGTCTCAAATTATATTTATTTGGATATTTATAATATCAATTATTTTAATTTTTCACTATTATGGTAATTACTGCATCATCATTGTGTCATATATAAATTAAATTATTTAAGGTCTAAAAATTATAAATAAAATATCATTATGTAGGAAATATTATTATATTTCTAATTAATATTTACAATCTAATTTATCTTATGTATAACCCTATATTAAAAATGTTTTAGTAAATAATCTTTGATTTTAACTCTTTTAACTCTTCTTTGAGTTAAATAATAATAAATGTCCTAATCTAATAAAATTGGACCTAAATGATAATATTTATTCCTAATGTTGTTTTTGGTCGAGATACACATGTCCAATAGAATTAGGACATGTGTTAGGGTAATATTAATATCATTTTTACCCTTAATTACCCTATTTACTTTTAACCGTGGTAAATAAAAGTAAAAAGTTACTATTCACCAAAAATTATTTTCATCTCATTGAACCACATTTTACTTCTTGATATTAATCGTGTCTCTCGGATTTTCAAAATTCCATTCACAGAAGCGGTAAAATTAAGTTTTATGAAAAAATTCAGTTTTTTAACTACCACTTAGTAGTTTCACTATTCATCAAAAATTGAAGTTTTTCAGAACAATGCCAAAATTTCACCCTAAGCTATAATTGATATTCCTAATTCAAAAATGATGTCTATTTAACAAAATTACCAACATATAAGTTGAATTAATTAATTTTATGATTAATTCCTAATGTCACAACAAATAGCGTGTTTTTAAGAAACAATATATATCAAAAGATTGACAATTGTTTAGGTCCAATTTCAAAGTGAAATTAATTATAATGGACACCATTGGATAAAATGGTAAAAATATATTCTAATTATACTTTAAAACCACTCAATAATATAATTTATCTCTATAAATTATTTTTATTAAAAAATTTGTTTTTAAGTATTTTTCACTATTCATAAAAATTGGAAGTTCTCGGAAAAATACCAAAAATTCATCTTAGGATAATTTCGATATTCCGAATCCAAAAATGAAGTCCATTTTGAAATATAAAATATATATAATTTCAAAATGTAGGTATTACTATTCATAACGGCTATTTTGATTGGTTGTGGTGTGTTAGAACTCGATGTTGCATACAACACATGCTATCGCATTATTCAAAGAGAAATGTACCGTAGAAGATTGGGGTGTTACATTCTCCCCTCCTTCAAATAATTTCGTCCTTGAAATTTCTAGAATATTATCACATGAAAATACTCGGGTGGTTCTTCATCATAAGTTCCTCGGGTTCCCACGTTGCCTCTTCCATCTTATGGTTTCTCCACAAAACTTTTACCAGACGCGTCGTTCGGTTTCTCAGTACTTGTTCTCTCGTATCAAGAATCATGACGGGCTCTTCGCAATAAGACAGATTGGGTTCCAGTTCTAATTCCTCATAGGTGAGTACATGGATTGGGTCAGGCATGTATTTCCTCAATAGAGATATGTGGAACACATCGTGAACTTTGAAGAGACTTGGCAGCATTGCCAATCGGTAAGCTACAGCCCCAATTCGTTCTAGAATTTTGAAAGGTCCGATGTACCTGGGACTCAATTTAAATTTCTTACCAAAACGTATGACTCCCTTCCATGGAGATACCTTCAGGAAAACATGATCACCGACTTGAAATTCCAAATCCTTCCTTCGATTATCGGCATAGCTCTTCTGCCTACTTTGATATGCTTTGATGTGACTTTGGATTACCTTCACCTTTTCCATCATTTCCTCCACCAGTTCTAGGCCTACAAGTTTTATTTCACCAACATCATCCCAACAGGTTGGTGTACAATATCTCTTTCTGTATAATGCTTCATATGGTTCCATCTGAATACTCGAATGGAAGCTATTGTTATAGGAAAATTCTACCAGAGGTAAATATTGATCACACATACCCTGAAAGTCAAGTGAGCAGGATCTCAACATATCTTCTAAGGTTTGAATAGTTCTTTCTGATTGTCCATCTGTCTGAGGGTGGTAAGCAGTGCTCAAATGAAGTTCAGTATCCAGGGATTTCTGAAGACTTTTCCAGAATCTTGAAGTAAAACGTGGATCACGATCAGAAATAATCGATAGGGGTACTCCATGAAGTCTCACAACTTCATTAATATATAGTCTTGCTAGACGTTCTAGGGGTAGATTTTCTCTTATAGCAAGAAAATGTGCTGACTTGGTAAGACGATCAACAATAACCAATATTGCATCATTCCTTCTAGGAGTCTTTGGTAGTCCCATGAAAAAGTCCATCGTAATATTGTCCCATTTTCACTCCGGTATGGGAAGAGGTTGGATGAATCCTCCATTCTGTTGCCTTCCAGCTTTCACTTGTTGAAAAACCATACATCTTGACACTAAATCAGCAATCTCCCTCTTCATGTTGTCCCGCCAAAAATGTTCCTTCAAATCTCTATACATTTTGGTGCTCCCAGGGTGTATAGAGAAATTGGAACTATGAGCATCATCCAGCAATTCCCTTTTTAGATCAGGTATATCGGGAACACAAAGTCTCTTCCCGAATTTCAAAATTCCTTCTTCATACACAAGGTCTCTCAATATCCCATCATTCACAGCTTTAATCTTCTTTTGAAATTCTTCATCATCGGTCTGAGAACTCTTAATCCTTTCTAGTAAAGATGGTTTGTCAACCATTTGAAAAAGCATTGATGTTTCACCTTCCCTGGTTATTCCCATGTCCATCTTCACTAGATCCATGAAAATTGGATCCCTTTCAATTCTCATCATGTTCCAAACTCCATGGTCTTTTCTGCTCATAGAATCTACCACCTTGTTTACTTTCCCCGAGTGGTAGTGTATCGTACCATCATAATCCTTGAGCAATTTTAGCCATCTCCTTTGCCTCATGTTGAGTTCTTTTTGTGAGAAAATATACTTCAAACTCTTGTGATCAGTATAAATCTCACATTTTTCACCATAGAGGTAGTGCCTCCATATCTTCAAAGTAAAGATCACAGCTGCTAACTCGAGATCATGAGTAGGATATTTTTGTTCATGAATTTTCAACTGTCGTGATGCATAGCCAATAACTCTATCATTCTGCATAAGGACACAACCAAGTCCTTTCTTCGATGCATCACTATAAATAACGAACCCATCATTCCCCGATGGTAGAGTCAATATAGGATCATTGACTAATCTTCTCTTCAGTTCTTCGAAAAATTCTTCACACTATTTTGTCCAAACAAATTTAAGCCCTTTACGTGTGAGCTTCATTAATGGGTTGGCCAATCAGGAAAAATTCTGGACGAAACGTCGATAATAACCTTCCAAACCAATAAAACTACGTACCTCAGTTATACTCGTAGGTTCTGGCCATTCATGGATTTCCTTGGTCTTAGAAGGATCAACAGAGATTCCATCTTTAGATACAATATGTCCAAGAAAAGAAATCTCCTGAAGCCAGAATTCAAACTTTCTAAACTTCCCATATAATTCATGTCTTCTCAGAGTCTTCTGGATAATGCGCAAGTGATTTTCATGATCTTCGTAGCTTTTGGATTATACCAAGAAATCATCAATAAATACCACCACAAATTCATTGAGATACTCCTTGAAAACTCTATTCATTAGATACATGAATACAGAGGGTGCATTAGTCAATCCAAAAGGCATTATAGTAAACTCGTAATGCCCGTACCTGGTTCAAAATGTTGTCTTCGGAATGTCTTCCTTCTCCACACACAACTGATGGTATCCGGATCGAAGTTATATCTTTGAAAATTATTGAGCTCCATGCAGTTGGTCAAATAAATCATCAATTCGAGGTAGGGGATACTTGTTCTTTAGTGTTATAGCATTTATCTCCCTGTAGTCGATACATAACCTCATAGATCCATCTTTCTTTTTAACAAAAAGAACAGGGGCTCCCCATGGAGAAACACTAGGGCAAATAAATCCCTTATTACTCAATTCCTCTAGTTGTTTCTTTAGTTCAACTAATTCTACAGTGGCCATTCTATAAGGGGTCTTCGATATAGGCCTTGATCCAGGAATTAAATAAATGGAAAACTCAACTTCTCGTTCTGGAGGATGTCCAGGTAAATCTTCCGAAAATACATCTACATATTCTTTCACAACAGGTACATGCTCTATTTGAACATTCCTTTCCTCACCCATAGTTATTTCATTCTCTTCCTCCCCAATAATTGAATTTAGTTGATCTACTAGGGGTGGATCTAGATAAGAATTAGGTGGTGATGATTCTGCTCTAAAGATAAGGTGTTCCTTATCATCATCATCAAAAATCGTAACCTCTTTCTTCTTACAATAAATCTTCGCATCATAGTCCGAAATCCAGTCCATACCGAGGATTATATCAAACTCAATCATAGGTATGACGATGAGATCAGCAGATAAAGAACATTTATGTGCTCTAATGGGGATTGATTCACAAAACATTGTTGCAATGATACTTCCCTTAGGAGTTTTAACTGACAACTCCCTTGTTAAATCAAATTGGAAATATCTAATTTTCTTAGCAAACTGGGAAGATATGAAACAATGTGATGATCCAGAATCAAATAATTCATTTGCTAAACTTGAGGAAACCATTAAATTACCTGCCACCACGTCTTTCGTAGCTTCTACCTTAGCAGTAGTGATAGCATAAGCTTGGCCTTGATCCCTTGTCCTTTTCTGAGGTAAGTTCTCCTGACGCTTAGTACATTCATTTTCATAATGCCCCATCTCCCTGCAATTGTAGCACTGAACATTGGTGGCTTCCTTCTTCCCCTTGCAATCACGAGATTGGTGGCCTTTTTCACCACAATTGTAGCAGACTCTCATTCCCTTCAAGCAAGTACCGGGGTATTTCTTCCCACATTTACCATAGGATGGATATTCAACCTTTCCCTTCTTCCCCTTATTTCCATTCCCAGATTGATCAGCAGGTCTCTTCTTCTCTTTCTTTTCTTTAAAGTCATAAGACTTAGAGAATTCCTTTTTGGTCTTGATAACACATGAGACAATGTCTTCGTATGACGAGAAGGATTGTGAGACTAATGCTCGATGGAGAAATGGTTTTAACCCATCAAAGAAACGATCAATCTTACTTATTGGGTGACATATATAATCTCCAACATACCTTTCTAACCTTGTAAAGTTAGCCTCATACTTTGTGACATTCTCATCCTCCTTTTGTCTCAGACTCAGAAATTGCCTTTCCATATCTGCTCGATGGTCGCGAGGAAAGTATTTTTCTAAAAAAATATTTTTGAACTCCCTCCATTACATGTTTAATACTTCATCATCTTCCTTCGTGTTTTGAAATAATGAACACCATTGATCAGCATCTCTAGTGAGTCGGTAAACTGCCATGATAACTTTTTCCCTTTTACTACTCCCCAAAGCCTGAAATATTTTCTCTAGGGAATTTATCCATTTCTCAGCTACTAAGGGATTTTTACTCCCATTGAACATTGGTGGTTTTTTCCTCATGAATCGATCTAACATTGATCCTCCACGCTGCGGATCAGGGTGCTCCATATGGGTAAGGTTATTATTCATAACCTGAGTGAGTTGTCCCAGTATAGTGATTAGCTGATTGGAACTAGTTGCATCACCATCTCCACTATAATTATCTTGAGCAGGAGGGCAATCCCTACATGGAGTGTGTGCATTGATACAGTTTCCATTTCTTCCACTAGGCACTATTTCTAAACAATGGCATAAACTAGATCAGTTTATGAATCAAAATACATAATCCCATACTTATAAAACACTTAACATAAATTGAACTATTTATAGATATAATCCATAATCATAAAAAAAATTCTTTGAGGAAGTATATACTCATAAACCCTTCATAATGATTTGTAAAGAAAATTAGAGTTATCCTAAGCATATCCCCTGGGAGTGTCGTAACCAAGAGTGCAGCAAGGCCCGTTGTCGTGCACCAGTTCACGTTCGAGTCTAGCTCAAAGCGGTATTTTCAGGTTTTACCCCTAGGTACATCTGTGCCAGAGCTGCCTCTACCTGCTCGTATCTAGACGGGGATGTATTGCTCGGAAAACTCACAAAATCTCTACAATACCAAAATTCTAGGAAGTTCTTCTATACTAATCCTCAAAGTGCATCTTAGGTCTACATGCTCTAATCAGAGTTTATCTAAATCTATCTTCCAATGTTTGTACTAAACATCCTTTGATACCAACTGTAACGCCCCGACCCCAATTACCTAGAGTCGGTGCATTATTACATAACATTGGCATGATCACAAGAAAGATCAAATCTCGAAAGACTGATTGGTTTAGTAGCCTTGGAAACACTAGATATATTCATAAAGTTTTAAATTACATCATAAAGTGAAAAACTACTACAAAAACATAGTCTCCATATCCCACACTCATATCCCCACATACTATCCATACAGGTCATTCATAAATTACTTCTTCACATCCTGGGAAAAATAAAACATAGAGAAGGGGTGAGCTCAAATGCCCAAAAAGGATAACAATATAGCGGAAACTTTAATAAATAATTATAAACATTTAAGGAAGTATATAACTAAAAAAATCCTTTTAAACATGAACTTCAACATAGTATGGCAAAAATAAAATGAAATAATGTCATTTACATATTCACATGGATATTCTACTAATCGAATAATCACATGCAATATCAATAACCACTTTTATAATGATGGAATGCATAATGCCAGACTATCATAACCACATAGCCAAGGCCTCATGCCAAGACTACAGATAAGATTTTGTCAAGGCCTTGTGCCAAGACACTAGTTTGTATCATGAGACCTACCGATGCATCGAGGAGCTATAGCGGGCTCCACCCGTCAAATATTAATTCCAATGCATTCCCATATGAAAAGGTTTAAACATAACATAAACATTCGTATTAAAACTAGCATACGAAATGTCAATACTTTCACCATAAATCATGAATGGTATAAAAATAGCACATCCACAGTCAAACATATCACAAAACCTTCAATACAATATAGAAGTTTTGTATCATAATAAATCAACTTCAAATAAGCGTGAAATCCATCAAAGGATGTTGACATAGATGAAATCAAAACTCTTTTTAGAGAAATATATCTTTCTATTTTGAAATCATTTTAGAGTCATATATTTATGAAATAAAACATTTTCTTTGAAAATATTCTTATAATCTTGTAATGGAAGCTTCGACGATTTTATAACGGTGGAAAATATCTGGACCCGCCGTATAAGTTAAAAAAACATTCTTACCTTAATTCTGTCGAAAAGGTTAAAAGCGCCTTGTTTGGAAAACGGTGGAAAGATTCCTTTATAAACCACTTATAAAAAGTGAAAAAAAAGGTATAAACAACTTTAAGCCATATTCTTGTAAATAGTAAAAATGTTTTGAAATACATTTTTAAGAAACATGTATGTGGATGATAAAGAGATCCCAGTAGATTATTACGTATAAACAACCTCGGATAATAAAGAGATTGTGAAATAAACCCTTACCTTGCACTTTTCCTTGGTTGAGGGTAGGTTAACCTCCTGTATAATGGTGAAATAATTTTTATTAAATTATACAAGAATCATATATATTAATATGATATCATATATGATCTTTTAACATTGATTTGTTAATAATATCTTAGTATTATCGTTGTTTCGGGTGTTAACTTACTCGTTCTCTTTTATATGTTTTGTTACGTAAGCCATGTTTTTCATGGATAGGTTGTATCTTATTCAAATACAGAATTATATAAAGTCCTTTAATACTATTATTAATCATCAAATGAGAATTATACTTGAATGGATACGATAGAGAATGAATCTCATCGCGTTCGTGGAGACGGTAGTCCGTACGTACGCAGGAGCGACAATTTCATTATTTTAATATTAAAATAATATATAATTGAATGGTATATCATATATACAGAATCATTATAATGTTACATTTATTATTTACATGAATTAAACATCATTATTATACCCATCCAAATAATAATTTATTGAATAACAATTACACCACAACGTGGAGACGGTAAGCCGTATGTACGCACGTATGGTGACATGTTATTCAAAGGATGGATAGAATACTGAATATGGTTGTACCATATTTATAATAACATCACAGTATATATATGATACTGGAGTTATTATTTTATAATTCTAACAACAAAGGAAGAAGAAGTGGAAGAAGAAAGGAACTTGGAAAAAGGTGGTGAAATCATTACCTCTTCTTCGGCTTCTTCCTTTTGATTTGATAAAAAGGGCTCTTAGGTTGTCTTTATGACTAAAGAAAGGCCTCTAGGATGAAGTTAGGGAAGTTGAGAGAGTATTTGGGCAGATTTTGGCCAAAACAAAAGGCTTTGAAGGTGTGAAGTAATGAGAAGGGGGAGCGCCTTTTTATAAGAGGGGTGAGGGGCACCTTTGGAAAAGCTAGAAATATTAATTTATAATAAATTCATATTTGGTTTCAAATGGATCCAAAGTTTATTTATTAAAAGTTAAGGTGGGTATGGGTTGAAAGACAATCAACCAATAGAATTTAGACAGGTTTGGGTTACTATATTAACCTTATCTTTAAGTATTAACTCTTAGTTAATTAGTTTGACATTTACCATGTCACTTTGTATTTTTATATTATATAGTTAATAAACTTACTATATACATCCAACCGACCCCCAAGTGGTCCATTAATGATACACCTATCATGATATAAGTCTCTTGGACGAACCTTAGATTTTTAGAAATTTAATATCAATTAATAATATAATATTTTTTTAAAAAACTCTTTAATGTCAATTTTGACGCTATTGAATAGTTGATTTTTGTGAAACTCATAACAGAATTATTACTTCGAAAAAATTAAATTAAATAAATCCTAATATGTCATATTATACTATAAAATTATTTTAATTCATTAAAAGTCTGAAATTATATTTATTTGGGTATTTATAATATAAATTATTTTAATTTTTCACTATTATGATAATTACTACATCATCATTGTGTCATAAATAAATTAAATTATTTAATTTCTAAAAATTATAAATAAAATATAATTATTTATGAAATCTTATTATCTTTCTAATGAATATTTACAATTTAATTTATCTTATGTATAACCCTATATTAAAAATGGTTTATTAAATAAAGTTTGATTTTAACTCTTTTAACTCTTCTTTGAAGTAAATAATAATAAATGTCCTAATCTAATCCAAGTGGACCTAAATGATAATATTTTATTCCTAAGGTTGTTTTTGTTCGAGATACACTTTTCCAATAGAATTAGTACATGTGTTAGGGTAATATTAATATCATTTTTACCCTTAATTACCCTATTTACTTTTAACCGTGGTAAATAAAAGTAAAAAGTTACTATTCACCAAAAATTATTTTCATCTCATTGAACCACATATTACTTCTTTATATTAACTGTGTGTCTCAGATTTTCAAAATTCCATTCACAGAAGCGGTAAAATTAAGTTTTATGAAAAAATTCAGTTTTTTAACTACCACTTAGTAGTATCACTATTCATCAAAAATTGAAGTTTTTCAGAACAATGCCAAAATTTCACCCTAGGCTATAATTGATATTCCGAATTCAAAAATGATGTCTATTTTACAAAATTCCAAACATATAAGTTGCATTAATTAATTTTATGATTAATTCCCGATGTCACAACAAATAGCGTGTTTTTAAGAAACAATATATATCAAAAGATTGACAATTGTTTAGGTCCAATTTCAAAGTGAAATTAATTATAATGGACACCATTGACCAATAAATAATATAATTTATCACTATAAATTATTTTGATTAAAAAAGTTGTTTTTAAGTATTTTTCACTATTCATAAAAATTGGAAGTTCTCAGTAAAATACCAAAAATTCATCTTAGGATAATTTCGATATTCTGGATCCAAAAATGAAGTCCATTTTGAAATATAAAGTATATATAATTTCTAAAAGTAGGTATTACTATTCATAACGGCTATTTTGATTGGTTGTGGTGTGTTAGAACTCGATGCTGAGTACAACAAACGCTATTGCATTATTCAAAGAGAAATGTACCGTAGAAGATTAGGATGTTACATGGTTACTTAAATTTGATCGAAGAATCCCATGTAACAAAACAACCTCCTTGATAAAAACCTTAGTAATACCCTTGGATATAAATGGATCTCGTAGCAACACAAAGTGTACATATTTGGAAAACCAGTCAACAAATACCAAAATTACGTCATAACCATGGGACATGGGAACTCTTAAAATAAAATCCATAAAAATTTCTTCCCAAACCAATTTAGGTATTGGTAGTTGCTGCAACATCCCAGCCTCAAACACGGCCGGATATTTGTGTCATTGAAAAATATTACATTATTATACAAACTTCATAGCTTCTTGATTCATTCATGTCCAATATAAACTAGCTTCAATGTGATTTCAAGTATTATATAATCTATTATAAACTCCCATGGATGAAGAATGATGATAATGTAAGAATTTTGAAAGTAAGACTAAATGTTTGGATGATAACATTTTGTTTTTATAGAAGAGAAACCCATCATTGAACTGATACCCAGGATAGGAATCCTCCTACTAATGAATAACTATAACAACTTTCATAAGTTCTATATCATGTAGCATTCCCTCCTCCACCATATCATGTTCTAACCAAAATGGTTCAGAAACTACTGAACAATTTGTAATTGTTTTGGTGTTTGGTGGATATTACTCTTATTCCAACATGGATAGATTAACTACTTGAATAGTTCTTATTGGGGTATAAATCACCTCAAAATCAAGGAAAATATTTTGGTTGGAAAACTGTAGCATCTCGGACCCCATTCACTCCTATATAACTAAACCCAATTATCCACATGGCCTCAAGCATGACTCCACATATGTCAGAGGCTTCTGACTAGTAGTGATGGACTAGGGTGTGTTTATGGGGAGACTATTCACTCTGTTCATAGTGGAGAACAATAGTTAATAAAGGATAAAATCAAAAGAATAAGTGTAAAAATAAAATGAATCAGTGGAAGCTATAATAATCCATCTAGAAAAATATCACCAATTTCATATACAAATATTTCATGTCATGATACTATATAAAAATAAAGGTTAATAATCAAGATATAGATTAGGATGCATATACAACATTCTATACAAAAAATGAGAAAAATACTAAAATATATATCCAATATTATCACAGGCATAAGCTCAATCCTATGATCTTGTACTTCATCCTAGTGTAGACAATCAAGAATCCAGAGCTGTAACCTTTTCTTTATCCATACCTACAACAAAAAGGTCAGTTCGGGAACCAATAGGCAACCCAAATAGGGTGTGAGATATACTCAGTAATCCCCCATTGAAGACATCTAGTATAATTCAGCAAGTGAATATAAAATGAAAGTGTGAAGATATAACCAATTTGAAGTAGTGATGTAAGATATAAATGAGTCGTCTCTGGTTTATAAAGGACACTAGGCCGACACTATCTACTTCGGCCTAATTCGGGATACCTTTAGACATGAGTTACCTTATATACATAAGTATATGTATATATATATGTGTGTGTGTGTATATATATATGTGTATATATATGAACTATATACATATTAACATATATAGAGATATATAGATACATTGTATTATCTAGGACCCAAGGTGTAACTCTAGCATCCTTTCATAGTTATAAGAGTCTCATGTTGTATATATGGGTACTAGACCAAGTATTATTTTAGGGATACAGAAGTCACATATCCATCAACCCAAAAAGAAAAGTGAGACATCATGTCCAAAAATCTCCATGAGAATTTGAAAACGTATTTACAGAATTCAACAAACAATATGAGATGACATTCCTGACATCACACATCAAGGGAGCATGAAGCATCAGGTCCAACACTAGCCTTAACCATGTATCAACATCCATTATACATGGTAGAGTTATAATAATAATATTCCATCAGGTATGTATTTTTTTAACATAATCCAATAGATATTTTCAATCTATTTAACATTTAATTATCCAAGGGATTAATCCATAATTTATATAAAGGGTATGTGACATAGGCATACCCTCCACTTTAATTTAATTTAATCAAGGAATTCCAATTTTTTATCAGTATAACCCCACATAAAATTTTTTTTGGTCACATTAGAGTTTATAAGTTCAAAGGCATCCCATAAGAGCACCTCAAGTGGTGTCACAAGTTGAATGGGATGTCATCTGATGATAACAAGAGTGTAATGGTGCATTACCAGCATATCAAACAATTTAATTAATAACAGTATATTTTTTCATGTAAACTTGTAGAAGGTATAGCGTTGAAGCATCATAGAACATTATATATATATATATCAATTAAAAATAAGATATAAATGTTATACCACCAAATTTATGGTGGTAGACGACTCCTCTTCAGATATCAACATCATATCTTAGCTATAATGGAAGGAATCAGCAAAATATACAAATTCCCTAAAAATATCTCATATTCTATTTACTAAAATTAGAATTAATATAGGATAGATAAATGAGATAAGTAAGGGAGAGTATCTAATATCTTACCAGTTTGCTTCTAATGAAACAATTAGTGAGTGATTCTGAGTCCGGATAAAGAACCTACCTCAAATCCAAGGTGATGGCCTTGGGAGAGATTCTAACAGAGGAGGAGAGGTGTTATGTGATTTGGGGGGGGAATAGGATGTGAGTCTTAATGTAAGGAAGTAAATAATTGATATTTCACCCCTTTTAGAAGGTTCCATAGTTTGGATGCATATTTTTTCAAACCAGGAGCCTAAACCATGTGGGCTCACTGCCTAAGTAGTACTAACAGTGTGGGAAAGGCACACATGTTTAGCAGACAGTGCCCATCCCATGTGGTCCTTCAATAAAAAATTGAATAATTCACCTATGATCATTCATATACCTTATATGGTTTTCCAAAACAATCTATCACCCCTCATGTCTCACATGGTTGAGGTCCACGATTAACATTAACTATGCATTAACTATGTTCCTCAAACTATCATTCCAATATACAGAGTTTCGGTCTTTGAACAAGAGCTAGAAACTTCCAAACTTCTCCTAAATCACTTAATAACATCCATAAGGATAAAACAATAGGTTTGTGCAGTAACATAAAGTATTCATACCTCTTAAAAAATTCAGGAAGATAAAACCACCCCTCCTTAAAACAACTCATCCCCAAGTTTCCTTTGTGAGGGTGATAAAGCATTGTCAGAGAATAGTTTTGGCCACTGAGAATGTGAATCAGTATCCCACTATTAGGTCTCATCCAATACACAATAATACTTCTATATCACCTGAACTATAGGAATTAACATATAGGAAACAGGGTTTTCATATGAAGTATGGATCCCTTCTTTTTCAGATTTAATGTTTAAATATGGCCTAATTTGAATTCCATTTGATGTCATAGAGGTATCAGAGGTGTCTCTGGATTGTTTAGATCCTGGAATCCAGATTTTTGGTTGAAATGGAATGGAACATGATTAGAATAAACCGTGTGGGGAAGACCACAAGGTTAGATAAAACTGTACATGGCTAGACAAAGGGAAGTTATGGGGAACACGGTTATATCAAACCATATGATTTTGGGTGCACGACCATGTGTTCATATCTTTAATTTTCATAGTTGGTTTTTTCATAGTTTTTGCATGGTTATTCAAAATGTGTGCAGAAACCATGTAGGTTCCCATTCCCTATAGCATACCGTGCATGGTTGGTTCATAGTTTTTCAAACCATGTGCTCAAACCATCTGACTCGTTTATTTTGGTTGATCTTATAATTTTAAATCAAATTAAATTCTATTTTAAGAATATTTTCACTTTTACTCTCCCACACAACAAACTCAAATTTGGAGAGATCCCTTGGGTGTCTACTCCTAAATTTGAGGTAACTTCTCCTTATGATCTCTGATTCGATCACCACTCATCTCATTGGATCTACATCAGTGAGTAGTGGATTACTTTTTAGCTGTTATTTATTTGTCTTGGTATAAACAACTCTATTTAGGTGTAAGATGATTTTCACTAATTTCAGTTTCTTCATTCATTATTCATTTTTTTCCTGAGATGAGTCAAATCAGGAGTTAATATAGGACTATACCTCTACTACCAAGCTATGTAGGTGGTCTGTAATTTTTTTTGTTGGTTTTGGTTCTTTATTAGGCCTATTGTCATTGTGTTTCCCATCAGACATCCCAAAGTGACCCCAAAATTGAGTTGACTAATTGGATTAAATGGAATTGGACCTATTGGGATTCTATTAGGTTTCTTTCTGTTGAGATGGGTGGATTTTTCCTAACCAAGGCCAGACATGGGGTGTGCCTTATGAAATTTTCTTGTTTACGCCCTACTAGACCACCTATGGGGAGATTTGATGATTTCCTTGTTAAAGTAGTCTTATTAGTAAATGAATTTATTTTAATGAGATGATTAGAATATGGTTTTTATCCTTTTTCCATGTGATAAAATGTTTATTCTTTTGATTAAATTATTATATGGAACTTTTATTACTTGAATGGATTTGTTAGAAAATGTATTAATGAGTGGGTATACTCACTGGTTGCATTTAAATGTGAAATGTGGTTAATGAGTGGGTATACTAATTGTTTGTATTTGTATGTAAATGTTTATATGAGTGGGTAGACTCATATGGAAGGAAATGAAAAAGGGTATTAAATGATATGGTATAAAATGATAAATGGTATGAAATAGTGAATGAATGAATAGATGCCTTAGAAGATTCTCCTTTTACCTTGAATGTGGTGTTGGAAACCTTGGATAGAGTATGCTCATTGGGTCTTGATTCCATGGGATTCATTGGTCTTTACTACCCCTTGGATCCAACTTGTTGGGACTCACGTAGTACATGTTTGGTAGACCTGCTCCTAGGACTCTAACCAGTGCCTAATTAACATTCCATTGAGATGCTCCAAAGACTCAAGGAGGATGCCTTGTACTTCTAAAACTTTGATCTATCCCTTTATAGTCTGACACTTCTATTATAAAATGTGGCTATTGTAAATGTGACATGTTTGGTTATATCACTTGGTCGTGGATTTTCTAACTCTTCTAGTTATACAACACGTTCTAGGTAGATATGGTTTTATGGTTGGTATGGTGAGGTCATGTAGCTTACTCTATTTTACTTGTAGTTTACTTGTATAGGAGATTGGCCATATTTTGTAGGGAGCTTTGACAGGCTATTCGGGATTTCTGGTTTAGTAGTTTTCATACCATGGGCATCTTTACTTTTATTTAATTCTTACCTATTTACATGCACACTATTTAGCTAGTTAGATTGCACATCCTGGATTGTATAGACCTTTGGGTGGTTTCCTACTCTGATTATTTATCACACCCTATTTGGGATAACATTGGGTACCCAAATAGACAAAATTATATAGGAATGGATAAATTAAAGTGTCTTACTATAGGTTCTTGATTGCTGTTTAGAAGCAGGAGAGCATGAGACTGAGCTGAGGCTCATGATGCTAGCTAGACACTATTTGGTATTTTTGTAATTTTTTCTATGATTTATACACCTTACTTATATAAATTGTTTGGTTATTTTGTAGATACATATGACATGGATCATCATCATTATATATGAGACTAAATTTGGCTTATTTCATATTCATGTCTTGTTATTATTCATCTATTGATTATTTTCTGATTTCTTTACTTGTATGTTATTAATATTCCAGTGTTACACTCTAGTGATGGGGGAATAGTCTTCCCATAGACACACCTAGTCCCTCACTACTATTTGGAAGCCTCTGGTGTTTGGGGAGATGTTATTGAGGCCATGTGACCAATAGGGATCGGGGAACTATTAAGTGGAATCCGGGAACGAAATGTTACAAAGTGATATCAGATCATGTTTCTTTTCTAGTTTGATTTATTATTTGAGGAAAATATACATTTATAGTAAGGTATTAGAGTTTTTTAATGAGTTTTTCCAAGGTGTTTCTAACCCATGTATAAGAAAAATCCAAATTTCTAGAAATTAAATTGTTGTTTTCGTGATTTTGACTGTTACAGTTGACATGATTCCACCATTGAGTGATGAAATTGAATTGCAATGTTATTCTTTGTATGATTGTGGGTTCCATTTTGTTTCAACTCAATAATATAAGGGTATACCATTTAATGAATCATATAGTAAATTGTTATATTTCACATTCCATGCATTAGTCTATTCCATTTAGGATGCATTACTTATTGCATGTTGTTTTGATAGGTGTCATGATACATCTACCAATTACTGTGATAGATTTTTAGTAATGTGTTATGGTGTGAATTATGTGGATTCCATGATTTGGTTCGCGCAGAGTATGGACCCTCATGGATCATAATTTATCAAACCATATGGTTTAACCTTGCAATTAAATAGTGATATAATGGAAATGAATGTAAAATGAATTTAAATGGAAAATTTATCTTACAAACATAGAACTTACTTTGACCTGACTTCTGAGTGGGAAAGATGAAATGTAAATAGTGGTGTTTATGACTGGTTCTTTTATAGTCCTAGATTTAGGAGTGGGATGTGTGTTTTGGCCTGTTTTAGGAGGTTTTTAACTTTTCCTATGATTTTGAGCTATGAAATTGATATCATACTTTTCTAAGGTGTGTTTTTGGAATTATAGAGGGATTCCACCACAATGAACTCTAGTTGTACGCCAGGAGGTTGGAGAAAACCATGATTCAGAGGAAGTGGTCCATGGGATACTGGTGGATCCTCCTCTATTTCCAGCAGTGGCACTAACTAATATTATGGACACATGTGCAGAGGTATAGTTCTTCGAGGGATTATATTGCTTCATGCATACTTTTCTGGGAGCATTGCAGCCTACTTGTCCTATGACTGAGATGACACATGTGTTCTATTAGTATAATTCTCCCACATTTTTAGGGGATAGTGTTCCATAGGCAGTTGATCTGTGTCTTGGTACTATGCTGGTGATCTTTGAGCATCTGGAGACACCTCCTGAAAGAAGATTGAAACTCATGAAATATATGCTTCTTGGGGTATAAAAGCACTGGTAGGATGTTATGAACCAGGATAACAAGTTGGGAGACATGGTTTAGCCTGATTTCCAAACCATGTTCTATGACTAATTTTCTCCTAAGACTATATGGTTAGGGTGGGCTAGTGGGTTCAAATGTCTAGAGCAGGGTGTTATGACAGTTATGGAGCACTCAACATGCTTTACATAGTTGAATCATTTTACACCGACGTACCTTATTGATGAACTATCGAGAGTGAGATTCTCTAAGTAAGGTCTTAGAATTTCTATCAGATCATATTTTAACATGTTCATATTGACCTATATTACTGAAATTATAAATTAGGCGCTGATTACAGAGCGGACCCTGGTAGAAACTGGGGGTATAGAGTAGGGAAGTGTTGTTTCTTGACCTAGTAGTTTGTCTTCTAGTTCAAGTAAACTATGTTTTGAGGTTTTATGAGAGATGATCTCTATATAGGATGCAAGTACTAGTAGTTCTGTGTTTTATCATTAGTGTGGCACATGGGGACACATGAGGAACTAGTTCAACCATGACTCATTCAACTGTCGATCTTGCAAAAGGATGGGTCTCATTCAACGTTTCTGTAGGAATTCCTCTCCAGATTTGAGTGGTAGGTGGTCATCTCCCACACTAGATTTGGGGGTAAGTTTCTTATATCCAAATCTAGTAGGATGCTGGATTAGTATTGATCGATCTGGTCGAGGTAGTGGTGGTTATGGATGGGGCATACATGCACTAGTTACCTTGAGATATTAGAGAGGGACTACTCCGGATAGTGAGGTTGTGGAATGGGGTGGTGGTTTAGGACATATATTTTCTATATAGCCTAACCCTGAGGAGTATGGTTACAAACCATATATAGAGAGAGTTATTATATTAGTAGCTTTAACTATGTAATATTCTCTTTTTGATGTAGGTGCATCATATAGCATCATATTTATACCTGTGGTGGAAAGCCTTGGGTTGTTGATTTAGTTTTATGAGGGAAATATGATGCTATAAACTCCATTGGGGATGAGAATATAGTGTTTACACCAGTTCAAGGAGTTCCCCTTGAGGTTTTTGGGTGTCGATTCTTCGATAATATTTATGACCTTGAGATGACAGGTTTTTACGTTATACTCAGGATGGAATAGCTTGTAGCTTATCGAGATTACGTTGAATTTTTTTCTCTAGAGGGTGACAGACACATAAAGAGAGGGAACATTTTATACTCAAAAGGGTGAATGGGATGTCCAAGAGAGTCAAGATGGACCAGAGCATTGTGTTTTGGGTGAGATGAAATCCCAGATCACTAGTTTGTATCGGGATGATTAGGGAACACATCAGGTGGACTTTCCTCTAGTGGTTGATCATTTAAGGGATGTATTCTTGAACAACTTTTACGGTTTACCTCCTACTATAGAGGTGGATTTATCCATCGATCTAGTTCTAGGAAATACAATGATATACATGTCTCCTTAAAGGATGGAAACTATAGAGTTTCAGGTGGTCAAGAGGTAGTTATCGGATTTGGAGCCAAATGGGTTTATCTAACCCAATACTTTTATGTGGGGATCACTTGTCCTTTTTTCAAAAAACGTAGATGATTACCTTAGGATATGCATGGATTACCATAAATTGAACTATATAACAGCTAAGAAATTTTATTCCTCGTCATATATAGATGAACTATTTGATCATATTTGAGGAGATCTATTGTTCGTTAAAATTGATTTGTGGTCGTTTTATCACTATGTATGTGCTAGACCTGTAGACATACCTTATACAACCTTTCGTAGAAGCTATGGTCTATATGAGTATTTGGTTGTGTTATTCAGTCTCACGAACACCCTAGCAGTTTTCATGACACTGATGAACTAATTCGTCCATCCTTATCTGGATTCATTTGGGGTGGTTTTCATAGAAGATATCTTGGTGTATTATCAAAATAGACATGACCATTCCAAATATCTTGAGATTGTTTTGAATACAGTAAGAGAGAATCAGTTATATTCTAAGATCACAAAGTTCCACTTCTGGATGGATCATACTAACTTACTAAGCCACGTTATCTTTGAGACATGAGTATCAGTATACCCAAAGAAGGTGAGAGCAGTAGTTTCCTAGGAGAATCCTAAGAATTCCTTTGACATATGGATTTTATTGGGTATAGTTGGATGTTATAGGTGTTTCATATAGAACTTATCACACTTAGAAGTGCTATTGATGGGAATGACTAAGAAGGGTGTGAAGTTTTTATGGTCATATAACTTTGAGGTATCCTTTCAAGAGATGAAAGTAATATTGAATTTAGCACTGATCCTGATACTTCTAGAATAGGGAAGGAGATACATGGTTTATTATGATGTATTAGATATTGGGATAGGATGAGTGATGATTTAGGGGGATAGATTCATGTGATATGAGTCTCGGCAGCTGAGGACACACAAAAGGAATTACCCGACGCATGATCTCGAGTTACCTATTAGAGACACTACTTACTGGGAGAGCGTTTTGTGGTGTACACAGACTATAAAAGACTTAAGTATATATTTACACAACTTTATATTAATATTATGAAGTGAAGGGGGTTAGAGTATACATAGTATTTTGACTTTGACCTTTCCTACATGCGTGGTAAAGGTAATGTAGTGGATGGTTCTCTAAGCAGGAGGACTCATATAAAGGCATTTAAAAAGGCCAGTAATGAGTGGAGGTTATGGATTTATTCTATGAGATGCAATTGGAGGTGTAGTATAGTCAGTGATAGACTTACCTATCATCCTTAGTTATGACCTTTACCCTACTGGATAGAGTGAGGATGAGGTATCTATCAAATTCATTGGGCCTAGACCTGCAGGAGAGTGTGGCAGGTGAGGATCCACCTCTTGGTTGGACCAAAGGAAAGGATGAGATTCTTCATATGTATGGTCATTTTGTGGTTCTAATAGACATATGTAAGAAGATTATGTGGGAGTTTCATGACTCATCTTGGTAAGTGCATCCCAGTGTCACCAAGACGTACCATGACTTTCACCATCAGTACTAGTGGTCAGGTAGGAAGTGATTGGTAGTTGGTTTTGTCTGAGGTGTTCCACCTATTAGCAGGTGATGGTAGAACATCAACAACCAGCTAGAATTTTAGCGTATTTACCTATTAGTGAGTGAAAATGGGATGATGGTGAGATGTATTTCATGACCATTTTTTCAAGGTCACCTAGAGGTAGAGATGTTGTATGGGTTGTTGTTGAGTGGCTCATGAGGGTTTCAAATTTCTTTCTAATCAAGGATAACATCAGTAAGTATTAGCTTGGGAGGTTTTATATCTATGAGATAGTATGAATCCATAGTGTCCTATACACTATCATTTCAGATAGGTATGATTGTTTTAAATATTTTTTTTATAAGATTTTGCAGTGGGTGTTGGATACATAGGTGATTCAGAGCATAACATACCACCCTCAGACTGATGGACACTAAGATCATACAAGAAAAGTGCTTGGGGACATGCTGCAAGCATGAATCATGGATTCTGGGTGCTCTTGGGTGATGCATATACCCCTGGTTGAGTTCACCTAGAATAAAATCTATCAAGCAATGATACAGATGGATCCTTAAAAGGATTTGTATGGTAGGTCATGTTGATCAACCCAATGTTGGTTAGAGGTAGGTAAGGTGGCTTTACTAGGATCATGTATCATGCAAGAGACTTCTGAGAAGGTCCAGTTGATTCATAATTTTATGGATACTGCATAGTCTCAACAGAAATCTTACGCCGATTGCCACATATGACCTCTAGTGTTTGAGTTCAGGGATAGGTCGTCTTATGTGTTTCACTGAGGTTGTGATGCAAAAGGATCAGGAGATAGGGTAATATTTCACCATGATATATCGAGTCATTTGAGATTTTGGATAGAGTTGGTTCGGTAGCCTATCAGTTCTAGTTACCATAGATATATTGAGCAATCCATGAAATCATCCTTGTATCTCTACTTTTCTGTTATCATTCGAACCCATCTCATCATTTTTAACCCCCGGAGGCTGAGTTAAATGAATATGTGTTCTTCAAAGATCATCATATTCATTATGTTTGACAGGATCATGAAGGTTCTCTAAGTCCATTCAGTTTCTTTGGTATGGGTGTTATGGTAGCATGGTCATTTATAGGATGAGACTTGGGAGTGAGAGACTGATGTACATGTTCAGTGGTTGTATTTGTTCTCATATGAATCTTCACCACCCTTGAGAGGGAAATTTGGGGAAAAATTGATTCAAGGAAGAATATTATAAGAACATTATTTTTCAGATGAGGTACATATCCCTTATATGTCAGTTTTCATGTTTAAATATGGCCTAATTTAAATTCTATTTGAGGTAATGGAGGTATTAGGGGTGTTTTAGTCTTTTTCAAAGCCTGAAACCCATGTTTTGGGTTGAAAATGGCATGGCACATGGTTAGAATAAACCATGCAGAGTAGGACGCACAGTTAGATAGAAACATGTGAGGCTATACATAGGGAAGCTACAGACTACAAGGTTAGATCATACCATCCAATTTTGGGCACAAGTATGAGTGTCTATGTCTACAATTTTGATAGCAGGGTTTTTCATGGTTTGCAGATAGTAAGTCAAACTATGCATAAAAAACATGTGGGTGCCCCTTCCCTATAGTAGACTATGCATGGTAGGTGTACAGTTTGTCAAACTACACCCTAAAACCATAATACCCCTTAATTTTGGGGGATTTTATAATTTTAAATCAAATCAAATTCTATTTCAAACCTTATTTCAGTTTTACTATCCTGCATGGAAAACTCACATTTGGAGAGCTCCCTTAGGTTACTACTCTTGGATTTGAGGTAAATTCTATATTTGATCTCTGATTCAAGTGTTTCTCATCTTTTTGTATCTGCATCATTGAGTAATTGATTCTTTTTTATCTGTTATTTTTTTGTCTTGGTATTGACGGTGATATTTAGGTTCAATATGATTTACCCTAATTTTAGTTTTTTTGCCTATTCTTCATTTTCTCCCATTATGAGTTGAATCATGAGTTTATAATAAAATATCACTCTACTACCAAGCTACGTTATGTGGTCTATACTTTTTTCTATTGGTTTTGTTGCTTTATTATGCTATCTATCATTGTGGAACCCATTAGATTTACCGTAAGACCCAAAAATTTAGTTTACCAATTTAATTAAATGGAATTGGACCTATTATAGATTCCATTAGGTTCCTTGGTGTTGAGATGGGTTTATGTTTTCCAACTACTGCCACCTAGGGGTGTGCCTTATAAAATTTCCTTGTTTATTCCCTAATAAACCACCAATGGGGTGAGTTGATGATTTCCTAGTTATAGGAACCTTATTAATAAGTGAAATGATTTTATTTGAGATGTTTATAATATGGTTTTCCTCTTTTTCCATGTGATAACATGTTGATTCTTTAGATTAAATGATTATGTGGAACTTTTATTACATGAATGGATTTGTTATCAAATGTATTAATGAGTGGGTATATTCATTGGTTACCTTTAAATGTGAAATTTGTTTAATGAGTGGGTATAATAATTGATTGTATTTGGATGTAAATGGTTATATGAGTGTGTAGAATCATATGGTATGAAATGATAAATGGCATGAAATTGTGAATTGATGAATTGATTCCTTGGATGATTCTCCTTGGATATTGAATGTGTTAGTGGATTCCATGGGTAGAGTATTCTCCATGGGTCTTGATTATGTGGCAAGCCTTCAGCCTTGATACCCCTTGGATTAGGCTTGCTTGGACTCACATATGACATGTTTGGTAGACATGCTCCTAGGATTCCAACCAGTTCCTAACCAATTTTTAATCTATATGTTCTTGGGAATTGATAAGGATTCCATGGTCTTATCACCTTGGATCGGGCCCTTTATGGTCCGACACTTTGGTTATATGATGTGTCCATGGTAAATGTGACATGTTTGGTTATACGTCTCAACTTTGGATGTTCAAATTCTTCTAGTTATACGAAAAGTTCATGGATGATATGGTTATATGGTTTGTACAGAGAGTTCATGGTGCTTACCCTCTTTTACTTGTAGTTTCCTTGTATAGAATCTTGACCATCTTTTGTAGGGATCTTTGAGAGGCTATTCAGGATTTCAAGTTTAGTAGTTTACATGCCATGGGAATATTTATTGTTATTTGCTACTTAACAATTTACCTTCACACTATTTTTCTTTTTATATTACACATCCTAGATTGTATAGACCTTTGGGTGGTTTCCTACTAGTATTTTGTCTAACACCCTATTTGGGATGCCTTTGGGTACCCAAATAGACTATATGATTGCAGTTATGGATAAGGGAAAGTGCGTTACTACAGGTCCTTGATTTCTATTTAGAAGAAGGAGAGTACGGGACTAAGTAGAGGCTTGTGATGCTATCTAGACACTTTTTTGGTATTTTTCTAATTTTGATCTATATATTGTACACCTTCCTTATATAAATTGTTTTCATGTTTGGTAGAGAAATATGACATTTATCATCATCATATATATGAGACTACTTCATGCTTATTTTATATTCCTCTCTTGTTTTTATTCTTCTATTTATTTTTTTACTGCTTCCACTACTTGTATGTTATTGATATTCCATTGTGTTACACTTTGGTGATGTGAGAATAGTCTCCCCACAAATAAAACTTGTCCCTCACTGCTGGTTGGTAGCCTCTTGATTTTGGGGAGATGCACTTCATTCCATGTGACCAACTGGGCTTGAGGCTCTATTGAGTGGTGTCCGAGTCTGTTATGTAACATAACCTTCCTCTGGGAGCCTTCTTATTTAGATCAATAATACAGATACGATTCTTAAAAAAAGAATCAACCTCCATCTCAATATCATTAGGTTTAAAAGAATGATATGGTTCATAATAATAATTTCAAAGCTATGCTACATTGAATATGTTTTTTATGGCCTAGTACCTTTGATGTAAGGATAGTCGATAGGCTACCTAGCCAACTCACTCCAAGATCTCGAAAGGCCTGACATAACGAGCAGATATATTTCCCTATTTCTGAATCCATCTATAAACCAACATGGGTTAGACTCAGGGACATATCTCATGTCCCACCTCAAACATCAGAGGTCGGTGATGATGATCAGTATAAGAATTTTTTATAGAATGAGTTGTATTCATATGATTTTGGATAAGTTATATCTTCTTAGATGTTTCCCAAATGAGATGAGGTTCGAGTGGAGTTGTCTCACCTACCTCAAACCAGTATAGTGGTGAATTTAATGGTATGACATATAACGCCTCATATTAATCCATCTAAATAGTTTCCAAAAATATATTAATGTTATAAAATGTGGTGTGAGGTATGTATTTATACCAATAACCTTAAAAATTTAGCATTCATGATCTAATCATGTCATTTAACACCCATATCATACACTTGGACTAATCATCGATCTGTGGATGACAGGTAGTAATCAGCATCACCAGTGTACTCAGATCCCTCTACAACCCCTACTAGAACCACAATGTAAAATGGGAGTCCCTATTATATATGATAGAATGTTTTTTCTAGATAATTGTTAACTGAAAACTAAAGCGGGGGTGAATTGAGTTCCTAAAATTTTCTTTACTTTATACCACCCTCTTTGAGGTATGTGAGTTCAAATTGTTTTCCTTAAAAAATAGGCATCTTAAATATTATATCTTAGTGGAAATAGATTGATCATAGGAGAATTAGAGTGGTTCAGGGAATAGAAACCCCCTAGTCTTCTACACCAATAATCTACTCCAAGATTTTGGTGATTTTACTATTACATCCCTTTTTTTAGGGGCTCTCAACTGAGTACAAGTAGTTTTACATATTACAAAGGTATAAAAACTTTCAACCAGACTCCTCCTTCATAAGATCTATCTACAATTGTAACACATTCACTTGTAACAAGTGTAAAGAAAATAGAGAAGAATGAATATTTAACGAAATTTTATAGAACACGATAGCAAGCAGAAACTGGAAGTGGATGAAGATTCATCCTGAAAAGATGATGATATTCAATGAATAGGTATAGATAATCTTTTATTGAAACTGGTAGACTTGAAATTGTAGCACATGAGCATTTTATATTATATTTTCTATATTAAAGTGGTCTTTTTTACTATTATGAGATTACATGTGTATGTCGATGTCTATCATGTGTGTGTGTTCCATGCAACAGCTAACTCTTCCTTTAATATCTCCAATTTGATTTTGAAAATAATAATGCAAGATAATGACAACTTTTGATCTGATAATACATTGAAAAGGTGATAAGATAGGATATTAATGGAATTTTTCCATTATTTCTAAATAAAGAATAAACTTCTATGGCAGCGTTGTTAGAGATCTTCTTCTTTGGATCTTTCCATTCTTGGAAAAATGAAAATTTAGACAAATCATTATTTCCTTAAATGGAAAATATCTTTTTTTGATATATTCAAAATCATGAAGGAAAATATCAAGATATTATGAAATTAATCATGAAATTATACATAATAGCTAATTCTTCATAAGGAATGCAACTAATAGTATTATTCTCAGAAGATAAATTTCGGAGAAACTTTATAAGATAAAAGAAATTGTTAATTATACTATTTGTAAGATAAACTAAATTCAACATTGTGTAGGATAATTTTCTGCATAAGATAAATATTATTTTGAAGCATGATATTTAGTTTTGATAACTTCTTCTAATATTCACTACATAATATTTTTCAATTATTTTTTTTGTAAAAAAAAATAATATTAATGGATACACTATGTATGAATTATCTAGCTTTGAACTTGTGATAGCAATTCTATTCACTTTGTAATATATTATCATACATATTAAGATAAACTTTCTACAAGGAGTTTTCTTATTCGTAGTTGATGAAAGATAGTATTTCAATAGTTTAATTATCATAACATAAAATACTTTTATGAAGATTAAACACTTTCTCAGTGTAATATAATCATTTATAGTCATCATAATATAAATTTAGTATAATAAAAACTATCATCTCAAACACTTAAGATGAACTCATTATATTAAAAAAGTGATTTTCTTAACCATCATAACACATAAAAACTATGATATTTTCGAACAACATAATTGTTTTCAACAATCTATGCCTTTTTTATGATCACAAAACCCATTGTATAGATAAAAAAAATTAAAAAAAATATTTAAAATAAATTTTAAATTTTCGTATTCTTCTTTTTCTTCTCCACCTTTTTGTGACATAAAAAATAAGTAGAAAAAGTAAAAAATAAAAAAAATGTACACAAACAAGTGTAAATAGTTAATACTACAAAATGTGAACACAATTTTGCGTGAAGTTGTATTACCAAAAATAATGTGTACTATAAATCTTTAAATAATTAAAGAATATAAATAATGAGTAAAGAGACACATAAAACAAAAATAGAAAATAAATTCAAAGGAAATAGTAGAAACATATTGAAAATATAGATAAACACATTCCCCAAAAAATGAAAATTTTAATGAAATAGATAAATGAATTAAAAACATGAAAAATAAGCATGCAAGAATAAAAATGTTTTCTAGAAACCTAATCCAAATGGTGATAAAAATATCATTCAAACAACCATGTAAACTATGAAATTCTATCAGTTTTGACGAATGAAAATACTTTTTATATGGTTTTTCTTGTATGATAGTAGCTAGATAGAAGGTAGAGGGGATGCAGACAAATGAGAATTAGTCGTCTCTACAACAACATCACACAATGTATGTAATGATTCTCCAAGTTTATCTTTATCACTTAGAGAGATCCTTACGGAGGTTGATTGGATATTGATATAATCTTATTATGACCTTTACATATAAAAATTATCTACAGGTGCAAAGGATAACATTGAATATAGTTTAGGTAAATCCAAGAGACTTATTCTAAAAACCTAAGACTTTCCCTTAGGTAAACATCATAAGGGTCAAAAATCTCCTTGAGTCTTTGAGAGTTAGAGGCATGGAGATCAATAATATGAGGACTTGGTAGAAATATACATTATGTTTGAAAAAAATCTTCTATACATTCATTAATTCTGCTCATCAATTCATTCTTTCATTAATCCATGAGAGGGGTGAAACCATTCTAGACCCATTGAGAAAAATTTCCAAATAAATTTCATACATATCCTTTCATATCACATCTAACAACTAACTTCATTCGAACTTCAAATTCTGTTTTTGAAAAAATAACTAAGTGGTCAACAAAAATTACTTAATTTCCTTTTGAATATACATTAAATTCTTACGGTTCAATAAATGCATCATCCTATTATTCATCTTCTTCAAATTAAGAGGATTAATACATAAACTACTGATGAACAACTGATGAAAATCTTCATATTTCTTTTCTAAGACTTCAAAATTGTTTTCTAAGTATCCATCCATTATTTATAATCTAATAATGATAAAGATAACATTATTTTACACTTGAAATTAATGATCCTCATCTCATTTACCATTTTCATTAACAAGGAGATGATTTCCATTAGATATTGATCAACAGATACAATAGAACATTGTGGAAATGTAGGATACCTTCTAACTTAAGAAATTACATCCCATTGAAGATCTTGAACCATTTACCTGGATAGAATTTCATATTACATTGAAGAAATGATATAAGTAATTATGTCTATTTTCATAGACACTCTTTTTAATATTAAGATTGCATCCACTTGATTTATTTATTCTCTAGTAGGTTTCAATAAGCAATTTTCCAACACCGATTAAAGTAACATATTTACTTCATTAACATCATCATTAGAAATTGTGTGCTAAAAAAGAGTCATAATCTCAATTATGGACTCAATTAGATAAACTATCAATAATTATACTTCTAAAATTAATTTAGAGTAGATTTATTATACACTTTCATCAGCAATATCCATTTCTATTATTGGAATTTTTGAACTTGTATGTTTTTCATTAATAGGAGTGAACATATCTTAACAAAATTATGTAATTTTAGGTTCATAAACTTGTTGATTTCTATAAAAATTAGGTCTTTCTATGTGTGACAGTTCTATATATACTTATATGGCTCTTCTATTTGCAACAAGTTGAGCTTAAACTTCTGTTTCTTCTTTTATTTCTCCACTAGAAACTTATCAATTAACTGGTTCTATTCTTTCTTGTCGAATTGTCTCTTCATGTGGATATATTTAAACAATATTTATCACACCTGAATCCATTGATAGGGTCCTTCTTTGACCAAAATTTTATAACCTAGTGATGGTTTAGTCCAAATCTTCTCTAACAAAAGAAGTAGGATTAAAATCATGTTGAACTATTACAAAAGTGGGATGTGAACTAACTTTAAGAAAAGTTCCTTCACATGATTGAAAAAACATTACTCTTTTATTTCTTTCATTAAGATTTTTATAATCAAGGAAACCCCTTACATCCACAGTTTTTACTATCCTTTTTATAGAAACTAAGACAAACATAGGAATCTAAAAAACAACATCACCGAAGATTTCCATTTGAAATGACTCCCCTTGAGTCTAATAGAGATCTACCTCAATCTATTATTCGGAACTTATAGTAAGAAACTTATTTAAAGATGAATTACAACAAAAACCACTTTGTTTTAATGTATTTTCACTCGATGTCATCAGTCCTTGGTAATGACTTGAAGTGATTTAATAAAAAAACACTAACATTATGATAAAATAGATTCAAAATCCTTCCAAATGGATAAAAATTCACTTACTTATTCTGAACATGGAACATATATCTCATAACATGACTCTCCATATTTATAGTTTTCTCGATCATAAATAAATATGATAGTTTAACATCTTGAAATATAACCTTTTTGAACTCACCATTACACTATGAGATGGAATACTAAATAAAATTTATAAGAACCATCACTTCAGGTTCCAAATATTTCACATTAATTTTCTTAACATCCATTATTCTGAAAAAATGACTTCATCATATCTGGTGGACTAACTTCATCTACAATGACTAAAGAAGTATTGAAGCTTTTGTAGCCTTAATGAGGGAATTTAAGGGCTTCATCCATTTCTATATAATTTATCAAAAAAAATTCTACTTTTCAATAATAGTGACCAAATATTCATTATTACAAAAAATCTATAGTCTTTAAAAATTCACAAACATATTTTTCAAAGACAAATTCAGTTCATATTTTATCAAAAATAAATTCCCAGTCCTAACGTTTTATGGAATTCTTGAGAAATATGTCAGTGTAATCTAGAAAAATGAAATATATCACTTTTCCACTTGAAATTTTCTTCATCTTCCTTAGACCTTGGTCCTCATTGAAGTAGCACCATCGATTATTTTGGTTTTTTCCATTCTCAATGTGGTTTGGAAGATTTTAGGGTTAGGGTAAAAAGGTTTGAATATATAGAGATAACAATTAAAAGGTTCTCAAAGGTTTCATGGGGAGAATTGACATGCCTTCTTTTATTTTAGGGTAATCTACTGGTCATGAAATGATGTAAATAGAAATCATAACAAAGATAGGGTGACTTGTCCTATTTTTATGTGACTAATACTTAAAATCGTGACACAATTTTTTTAAGGTTGGGGATGAAGACTCATTTTTATTATTAAAGTAAAGGCCTCTTTTTCTAATTGGGTAGAGGGGGAACCATTACATAGATTGTAGGCCCTGTGCCATGAAATCCCAAATACAAGGATCGAAAGCCCTTTTTTGCCCAAAGGGCCCTTCGGTGAATAGTACTACTACAGTACTAAGGCTACTATAGTACCACTACCGCTACAGTTCATGCTAAAGTACCTCCACCAACAATACTTTCACCACTTCAATAGTTCACCTCTTCTATAGTAACCATGGTATAGTGCTGCTATAGTACCCTAGAAATTCGTCCCTTCCCGGATTAGATCCTGGATCTTTTGGATTCCAAGAAAGATCCTTTACCACTTGTATGTAGGGTCGTTGTCTCTTGATAAAAATTCTAAAATAAGATAATGTAAATAAAATATTCATTCAATTATGAAATCATTCCAATGAAATACAATTAAGTAAAATTAAATAAACCTAATTTAGATTTGATAGATTAAAATATATCAGTAAATATGCATTCTAATTGATTTTCTGTCTGAATAAATTATATAGAGATATCACTTTTTTCAAAATCTTGTTGGCACCAAAATTTGGGAAGAGGAGAAGTAAACGTGAGGCCCTTGGGGTGCCTCGCTAATATTTCTCGTGGAGCCCTGCAGCACCGCAACTGGTGCGAAGCTCCCCCTTTGCGAAGCCACCACGGAGTAAGGTGGTAGGAGGCTCTGTGAACTAGTTTGACGTTTTCGAAGCCGTCATAGAGAAATGAGGTAGGAGGCTCAATGAACCAGTTTTATGTTTGTGAAGCCGCTGTGGAGTAAGGAGGCGGGAGGCTCCACAAACAAGTTTGATGTTTGCGAAGCTGCTGTAGATCAAGGAGGCGGGAGGCTTCGCGGTTATGAAAAAATTCCATGTGTCTTTCCGCCCAACAAGATCTACTTCACAGCGCCTCTTGCCTATAAATATTGGGCTCCCCTCGATCCCAAAAGATGGATCATCTAACCTTTCACCTTCCAAGATCTTAAATTGAAAATCAATTTCTGCTTAGTGAACCATGATCTCTTCAAGGTACTTTAGCATCAAGAAGTGCCTCTCCCATGGCATGAATTCATCCCCTCTTCAAATAGGGATTCCCTTTGTCGAGCCAATGGGCCTCTGGAAAATAATGAGATCCCCAAGGGGACTCGGGTCCTTGCAGAGAACTTATGCTTCACAAAATACCCTCCATGCACATGTAACCCACATGCTAAGGTAAGGTCATTGTGCTTCGTCAAGCACATTGCTTCAAAATTCTACGCTTTGTCGGTCACTCTTGCTTCATGAATCACTGCTCCAAAAATTCCTTTCCACTTCGTTAAGTACCTTCCATATTCAACTATTCCCTACACTTAGGCTAGTCCACTTTACTTCGTGAAGCCCCTCTAATACATGGAGAACCAGAGCTTCATGAGGCTTCTACCTATGAACCCCTTTGCTTTGCAACTCCTTTTCTCGTGTGACCCTCCAGGTTTGCACGAAGTAATTTCAATATCCCTTGGTTGGAACTTCCTGTTTTGTTGCTTCGCCTCATGCTTCTTCGCATAGGCATGATAACGGCTATTACTTCATCGCATAGCCACGCTAACATAGACCTCTCAATGTATCACTCCATAAAACCCCCTCACCGCGACATTGTTGATGTCTTCCCTTACTTAAGGGAGAGTGGATATCATTTATGTAAGTCCTAGGGGTATGGAGTGAACCCACCTCGACTGAGCTGCAGGACGTTAAAATTCCAAGCACCATCGTCCTCAGCACATGACGTTAAACTATGACCCTACCTCGTGCATCATATGTGGGGTCCCCCATCTTGTACATTCTCTATTCACATTGGTCTCCATAGGAGTGAAATCTTCCTCACATGGAATGAGATCCTCTTTTACAGAGTGGTGTATGACTGTGGGGTAAGGGCAACCACCTTGGTGTAAGGCCCTAGCCATTCTTGAGAGAGGCAGCATTCCTTTTCCTCCAATACTCTTCTTGGCCAAAGCCTAGAGAGGGGGGATGTGCACTGGAGCCCTACTCTCTTCCGTTCCAAATCCATCTCCCTTTGGGCTTTGTCGCCTCTGAGCCTCCACCCAAAAGTAAGTCCCAATATCCATCTCCCTAGGCTGTTAACCATGCGTAAGTCCCTGTTTCATATTGGGGTTTCTAACTAGGCATAAGCCTCTGTTTCCTCTTTGGGATGTTAACCACACGTAATCCCCTGTTTACTCTTTGGGATGTTAACCACATGTAATCCCATGTTTCCTCTTTGGGTTGAGAACCACGCGTAAGCCCCTCTTTCTTCTTTGGGATTTGGGCCACGCATAAGCCCCCTGTTTCCATTTTGGGCTGCTAACTATGTGTCAACCCCACTCCACTTACCACAGATGCACCTTTCATGACATGATCGTTAGGTATTTTCTGCCTCTTTTTTCTCACACCGAGCATGACTCATGTGGTCTTAGATCAAGGACCAACCATGGAATCCTCTATGGGATGCCTTAGTGCGTAATCCCTACACCATCCCGAACCATGTGGAATTTGATCCTTTCCAAGGAAAGGTACGTAGGAATCCCCACTGAGGTTCAAGCCCACCATCAATTGGTCCCAACCATATTCATGTTGGTTCACCAACCCCTCCAAAACTGCAAAGGATTTGATCCCTGTCCCCTAGATAGGGTATGTAGGAAGCCTCCATGAGGTTCTACCCCATCTAGCAGTAAGCTGTTGTGATCCCCATCCAGCGTTATGATGTTGTGCCCCCATCTAATGGTAATCTGTTGTGATCCCCATCTAGCGGTAAGAAATTATTCCCCCATCCAGTAGTAATCCATTATGATCCCCATCCAACGGTAATCTGTTGTGATCCCCATCCAGTGGTAAGCTGTTGTGCCCCCATCTAGTGGTAAGGCATTGTGAACCCCATCCAGCGGTAAGCCTTTGTGATCCCATCCAACGGTAAGACGTCGTTCCCCCATCCTACGGCAAGCCTTTGTGATCCCCATCCAGTGGTAAGCCATTGTGATCCCCATCCAGTGGTAAGTGGTTGTGATCCCCATCGAGCGGTAAGCCATTGTGATCCCCATCCAACAGTAATCCATTGTGATCCACATCTAGCAATAATCCATGGTGCCCTCATCCAGCGGTAAGCCATTGTGATCCCCATCTAGCGATAAGACATTTTGATCCCCATCCAGTAGTAAGTCATTGTGATCCTCATGCAGCATTAATTCATTTTGATCCCATTCAGTGGTAGGCCATTGTCAACCCAAACCCAGTGGTGAGTTGTTGTCATCCCTTCTATTGGGACCCATATCCCTGGTTAGTCTCAATGACGTCAGACTAACTTCGGGATACTAACCATCCGTAAGCCCAAGTATATCATTGGGTCACTATCCTCTATGCACACTCTGATCCTATACCTCATCTTTAACTACGTGGACTTTGATTCCCTACCACGGGGATTCTTAGGAGGTCTCTTCGAGGATCAATCCCAACATCACTATCTCCCTCGAGTCGACTCCATTTCATTCTCCATCCACTTAATGTAACCATTCATTATCCATATTGATTCTTACCCAGGCCACCACATCCTTGTGAGATTGTGTCAATTCACCTCCTAGCATTAGTGTTTCCTCCAGGGGTTGCACCCATCTGATCCACTCTGGTCATTATTCCTATCAGTCCAATCTATCTCCTCTAGATGTTAAACTCGCAGCTTAACCTATTTTAAACATGGGAAGATGAGGAAAACCATAGAGACATTCCTATTGAATATAATTCCCCCCATTCGACGTGGGATGCCTTGGGCTTTCGTGCCTCTAGAAGCCCAATCATAAGGGGAAACAACCCAAACGCGCCAGTGTTCCAGCATCCAGACAGGCCAGTGATGTCCAATGTGACTACTCCCTAACCGAAGGTTGTTTCCCTAGCCGGATCCCTTGGAATGTCGCGACAGAAATAGTGTAATGAACCGGCGTCCATGAAGATATGACACTGGGAAGAGTTTCACAAACAACATATTAATCTATAAGGGAGACCTGGACTAGGTGACGATTTCCAAGGAGGAATCCCTAGAATTAAGAACTGACATCCCATCATCCTGTTTCGATCAAGGAGAAAACATCCATGAACAAGAGACAGATGCGGCCTGCCTTTGGAAAGTGGGAATGCAGGGCAACAGTCAGCACGTCCTCATCCTCCTCAAACAAACGGATGTGCGCGCCCCGACAAAAGCATCAGAAACAGAAATGGTGAAACTAATGTGAAGATCTTCTCCTCAATGTGGAGATTATTAGTTTTTGAGGCATTATTAGACTAGCGTGTCACCGAATCCATTTATCCAGCACTGGGTCCCACAACGAAAATAGTGGGACCAGCGTGAAACTCACCAGAAGTTGGGGAAGTTGAGCGTTGGACATCCTAGTCTGTGACGTTATTATCGTGGATCCCTCTTACCAGCCATGGAAGACGGAATGGCGTTGGGGCACTGGATGTCGATTTATTTGATTTGACACTAATGGTTTAATCTCCCTTCTTTCCAAGAACAAAGCTGCTACATCAGGAATCTGATCACCACCCACCCACTGATGCAGGGGTGGGGGAAGAACCAATACTACAATCCCATGTGGCTCCAATGCTTCTATGACAGCTTCCACTCCCACAGCTTTTGGGCGTACATTCCCCATCTCCCATTATGAGTTCATTCAATGAAAGATGATAAATGACCTCGTCTGCTAATACGAGGAGGAGGGGATTATCTCCACTTGGGATATGGCCCACCAGGATTTAGAGGCATATGTTCCTAATCTCCACCACTTCCCCCAAGGGCCACACAAGGAGCCACTGCTCCCCACTCCGACGTACAATCATTTCGGGAGACTCTCCCAGGAATGCTTAGATGACTCCCTCCCCTACACTGATGAGGTTAGGGATGCCTGGACTGGCCCGGCCTAGATCCCATTTCAAGGGCTCCCAAGGAGGGATACCACTAGGTCATGCTAGCGCCACCACCCAGTCCCCATGAGTCGAGGAGCAGGTAAGCCATGCTCCTGCACTGCTGGTCCCATCCCGGCTGACTTGACGCTCGCATCGGGTGCATGCTGAGGAGGACGCCCTCCAAGGGGCATCAACGTCAACAACTAATGTGGATCACACCACCGTTGATGTATATCATCATCCCCCTATGTAAATTGAGTAGGGGAACTTATATACCCAACCTGGATCGAGCCCCGACCTCCCGACAGGCAGGCTGGGTCGACTCTCTTCGTCGCTAGCGCAGGTAGTAGCCACCGCAGACCAACCCGCGGCAACAAAACCCAGTACGGAGGTCCTCCCCATTCCTCCATCATAGATAATGCAGGTCCTCCCTGCTTTCAAGCTCGATGTGGAGGTCTTCCCCATGCTACCTTCAATATGAATGAGGGTCCTCCCCATGGCAGTGACACTTTGTATGGAAGCCACTCTCGCACTCATTACATTGGGTATGGAGTTGTTTCTCTTGTCATAGGCCACCAATGTGGGGATGTTACACATCCGGTAATCTTCAGCGTGGGGGCCCTCCCCATGTTTTTGCAACAGTTGGTGACGGTCCTCCTCCCCTCAGTAATCATAGGAGTAAATGTCAGCTTCACTTCACCAGCACCCAGCATAGAGGTCCTACCCATGTTGGGGTTAACCAGTACGAGGACCCTCCTCGCACTGATGCTTCCAGGGGAGACAAGCATGGAGTTCATGCCCATACTCCTATCAGTTGTAGTAGAGGTCCTACCCGCTCTAGCATTTCCTGTAGAGATTCCCTTTGCACATCAGTCAGTGGGAACGATGGTCCTCCCTGTGTTCTCTTTGATATCTTTCCAGGTGCTCCTTGCACCCTAGCTCACTCAGGCAGAAATTCTCTCCACCCCAACACTATTACAGCCGAAGGTCCTCCCCATGCGAGAAATATACCCTGTCTCGAAGAACCATCCCGGGGAATGAGAGTGGTTATTCGTCACCATAAAAATAATACCAAGAGGATTCAGACTGAGATTAAATGAGTCTTCTTCTCAGATTCTAAGCCTGAATAAGATTAAGCGATGAAACCCTCGCCTAGATCCTCCATTTCAAGGTTCAGAGTATGAACAAGGTGCATTAATCTCATACTTCCAGAATGTGAGGTCCATCAGATTCCCACATCCCTCTACAGGTACATCCAGGAGGATGAAAATCTAGTGTTTCCCCATGTTTCGACCATGAAATCGTTTCCATCATCACCAGAAGCACTCTCTACCTTGACTAGAGATCACAGAGAGCTATTTTGGGGACCAATGGCAGACAAGAAGCAGTGTGGTCCACCGCCAGCAGCCACAACCCCTGTGCTTGAAACTACAGTCATCAGCCCATCCTAATGTGATGTGGTGGCTAAGTCACTACACTCTTTGGAGGATAGCCTGAGATGCAACAGTTTTTCGCCTTGCTGGTCATATTCTCCGCCAGCCTGGCTGCCATCTCAGTAGTTTTCTTTGGTACCGCTACTGGTTTCCCAACCGCCTCCAATTGACAAGTGGGGAAATGAAGGGCCAGACCGCGAATATAAGGACTCGGCCTTAAACCTTACTTAATATTGAATTAAATGAATAATTCATGTTGATGATCTTTTCAGGTTTAGAGTTTTAGAGAGTTAGGCCATAACTATTACATTTCAAAATATTAAAAAATAAACACTTCTACTCAGTTTCCATTTTTTTACAAAACATGAACTCTTGAAAAAAAAGAGTCATGTCTAGTTCCATGTTTTAGACGGCATGAATTTTTCTTGATCCCATCCTTGACCCTATTTCACTTTATGTCCTATGAAAAACATTTCAAAACTTGGGATGAGTATAAAAAGCTCAGTAAGGGATACACAAATAAATAAAACAGTTAGTTTTTCAAAAAAATAAGTAAACCATGAATACTTTAACATAAGTAATACTTTTCACCTTTATGAAGTAGTAAATACTCTTCACGGAATAAAAGATAATTAATTACCCTTTTGTAACCAAAATATTACCATAAAACCCATATAAAGAACACATAACTTATAAATTTAACTTGGGACATAAATATACTTAAATGGAATAACCATACGGTCGAATTCCACACATATCACTAAATGGAATAGCCATACGGCCGACTTCCATACCTAATGCATTGGAGTTTATAACGTAACCACTCGTCCTGGTATTCACGGCACCACCCGTCATTTGGTTTATCACGTAACTACCCGTCAAATGTCCAAGTACCAAAAAAATCATAACACATACAACCAATATAAAGGAAAGAAAACATTTCCACATTTCAATCACAATATATCACTTAAATATATTGACATAACAAATCCATTTTCAAATCAATTTTCAATACCAAAAATACATAAAAGAGTATAAGGTATTTATTTTCATTTAAAAACATTACGGCTTATTGAGGAATACAAAGATCAAATAATACTCACGGCGGTGGAAAGGTCGTTGTCACCGCTTACGTTAAAAAGAAACATACTTTTTTGTCATTTAGTAAAACGATTCATAGAAAAAGATTCCCTTTGAAATTTCAAGGGTGTTTATACAGCGTATAAAAGATAGTCGTGTATTAAAACAAAATATGCCTCAATGAAAGGAGATTGAGACGAAGTCCCTTACCTAGTGTCTGACTTGACTCGGTCGTTCTTTAATATCCTGAATAAAAAACTAAAGTTGATTTCTACTTGCTTAAAAACCTTTTTCAAGTTTATTGTTCCTTTTATATAACTTATTACCATGTTATAAACATTATGTAATCATTTAAGTTAATAACGTTCATTTTGTCGATATTTGGTACTTGAGTCAAAAATGAACACCTTATATTTACAAGTTGTCCATGTGGTCAATAGTTCATTATATCCAGATTGATATTCATGATTTAAATATCATATATATCATATATATTCAGTATATACATGTATTTATAATAGTACATAACATTTGGAGGTAAGAAATGAAATGCACCGTTCATGGAGACGGTAAGCCGTACGTACGCATGAATGCTACTTTCATTTATATTTATTATTTTAATGGAATTAAAACAAAATGACACATAGGTATATTATAATTCTAGTATAATATCATATATAATATCATTAAATCTATCCTTTATACATCCCACATAATGCATTAACGAATCAAATCACTTTGAGGGGGCGGTAGTCTGCCCTTCCTCAAATGATATTATTGTATTTACCCACTATGAAAACCATAAAGGCGTGATATAAATGGGAATTAAAGAAGCATAAGGAAATAAAAAAACATAATATATATCATATATAAATACAGTTCCATCATAATGGCCATCATGAGAGGCAGTAATATGTAATTGAACAATCATTATTTTGTGAGGCTTTAGTTTTCCATCCACAGAAACATTATGTACCTCATCCATTAGATGGATTTGTGTGTAAGTTTAGTTAGAATATTTCACATAACAACATCCTAGTATATTGAGTATACTGATGTTGTTACAAAATAAAGGAAATAAAAAGAGTTTAGGGGTTGTAGAAGCAAAATAAAAGAAAACAATTTAAGAGAAACTGTTACCTTTAATTTGGGTAACTTCCTTTGGTTTGAACCAAAAGGACTTCTTGAAGGGCCTTCTTCCTAAGGTAAGGATTATAGTAGAAGGATAGGAATGTTGAGAGCTTAATTTGATAGAGTTTGGATGAGCCAAATGGCTTGATAGGTGTGAGGAATTGGTTAGAAGTGGTCTCTTTTTATAAGGGAGAGGAGGGGCTCTTTAGGAAAGTGTGAAACTATTATTTTATAATATAATTATATTCAGCTTCTAATGGTCCGAAAATCATTAAGGTTGAAGATAAGATGATTCATGGTCGAAATAAAATCATCTAATCAGAATTGTACATGTTTTGGATAATATTTTAATCATTATAATCTTATTTATTTAAATCATTTATTAATGAGGTAAATACTACATCATTATTGTGTCATAAATAATTTAACTTATTCGATGTCTAAAAATTATAAAAAAATATTATCACGTATTAAATTTTTTTATATTTCCAAATAATATTTATAGTCAAAAATAGGACTTATATAATACCATATAAAAATTAATTGCTAAAAGATTTTTGTTAATGTCAATTTTGTCTTCACATTAAATTAATTAATATAAATTGTCATTATCTCTACGAAGTGGCTCAATGGGGTCCCAAAATCGACCCAAATATTCTCATGGTCGTTAATGACTCAACCAATAAGGTTTGGGAAAGTGTTAAGGTAATTTTTAATTATTATAATATTCTTTTTACCTTAAATTACCCTATTTACCTTTAACCGCGGTAAATAAAAGTCAAAAGTTACTATTCAAAAAAATTATTTTCATCTTATTGAACCACATTTTACTTATTGGTAACAACCATGTATGGTAGATTTTAGAAATTCAATTCATAGAAGTGGTAAAATTTCATTTAAATGAAAAAGTCAGTTTTTTAACTACCACTGAGTGGTTTCACAATTTATCAAAAATTGAAGTTTTTCAGAAAAATACCAAAAATTCAGCCTAAGCTATATTTGATATTCCGAATTCAAAAATGAAGTATTTTTTTCCAAATTAAAAACATATAATTTTCATTAATTAATTTTAAAATTAATTCTCGTTATCAAAACAAATAGCGTGTTTTTAAGAAACAATAACTATCAAAAGATTGATACTTGTTTATGTCCAATTTCAAAGTAAAATTAATTCCAATGACCAAAATTGGATTAAATGGTAAAAATATATTTTAATTTCACTTTAAAAACAATTAAGAAGATAATATAACCATATAAATAAATTATATTAAATGGAACTTTTGAATTAAAATACAATATTTTTCACTATTCGTTAAAAAATGAACTTTATCTGAAAAATACAAAAAAATTACCCAAAGTAAAATTTGATGTCCCCATTATAAAGAAGGATTTTACTTGGTTGATTAGAATTTATTAAAGTGACCAAAACTATATTTAAATAGGGTTCACCCTTAAAAGGCGGTAAATCGGCCTTTTAATGTAAATTATGCTTAAAATTGGATTCATTCACATTTTAAGCCTCTAACATTTAGTGGATAATGTAAATACATTTAAAAATTTGTATAATCATATTGTAGTTAGTTTCATTCATTCCCACAAATACAACGTCTAGGAGTTAACTACCATTTAAAATAATAATATTATATTATTAGTGTGCAACGTAAGATTCCAAAGAAACTCGTTGTTGCATATCGGGTACGCTATCAAACATAGAAACTCTTTTAAAGTAAAAATAATATTTAATTCAAAAATATTAATAAGTATGATAATATCTTATTATTCATTTTCCTGGGATGTTACACCGAATCTAGACCAAGGAGCTTGTGGAATACTCTCACAGCAGAAAATTTCCCAAAGATGTTTTGGCCAGTTCCAACACCGAATTTCAATGCTCCGAAATCGCTCGCCCAATAAGAGGTCGAGTGTTTCTGCCAGACCCTCTAGGAGACTCATTTCTATCTTCTTCATCGATGAGTGGCCTACCCCAAGATTCAAGCGCACTTCGAATACATCTTCCAACAATGTCGTTTGGTTGATTTGGCCGCACTCTCGATGGCCCAATGCTCTGAGTCATCAAGTCTCCATAGGACCCTACAACAATAGTGCATCAAGAGATTTAAAGTGCTCCACAAGATAATCAAGAAGGCTTCTACCCACATGAAAATATGTGTTTTGGGGTAGTACATGACCCTCCATTTCAGTTCCATCTAATTCTAGATCGATTTTCCTAGATACATAGAGGATATTCCTTTAAGAAGGGTCACGGTTAATATGGCCAACCTGTCAGGGGGTGATAATGAGCTAGATCTTTTTGGAGAGGACCTACCCCCAAGGGATTTTCACACCTCTTGGATCTATTAGGAAGGATTACTAATCAATAGAGGAATATATTGGGTCTTCCCGTGCCCAATGAGGCCTTGGTCCTCAACCGAAATCCCAACAAGGGTAAGGAGCACCTCAGATCCGTCAAACCCTTCAACCCGTGTGGATCAATGCAGAAGGCGGTAGATGATCCTGAAAAATCCACGTTGCGTCAGAAACTCACAGAACACAAGAAGATGTTCGACAACCTCCTTACTCAACATGATGCAGAGTGATGGCCAGACTATGGTGATCCTCAGCTGGGGAATTAGGGGTAGGCAAAACTTCCCCTCGGTGAATTGCCTCCAAGTGACCTTGACCATCCTTCCCACGTAGATAGGGTTCAAGCTGAAACTTATGGTAAAAGGGCACAATATGTGTCGCCAAATCCTCTTGAATAGAGTGAAAATCCTCCGGACTCAGCTCAAGTTCCCCCAGCTTCTCCACAGGTCATTATTGTAGCCGCTCCACGAGTTGATGGGCCTAATTATCATGTTGAAGAACCTACCAATGCACTGGTTGTTAGGGATCACCATCCAGAAAGGAACCCCTGCCTAGATGATCTAATGACGGCACTCATTACCCATCTCGAGGAGCTGGAAACATGAAAAGTATCAATCCCACCTGATAGAAATCCATATACATCATGGGTGGATGATATGCCAGCACCCTCAAGTTTCTTAAATCCCACTTTTTCCCCATTTAATGGGATAGGGGACCCACCGCAGCACCTGGCCCACTTTATCTCAAGGGTGGGCCCATGTTAGGAACTCCAGTGCAATATGAGGCTACCAAACTCTGATTCTTTGTACAGACATTGGAGGGGCCAGCGTTCGTCTAGTACAGCCAGCTCCCCATGGGAAGATGAGTATCGTAGACCAATTCAAATGCAAGCAGAGGCCTCATGAGCACGTTGCAGACATTGTCACCCGATGAAAAGGTCTCAAATACTCCCTTGACATTCCACTGACTCAGGAGAAATTGCTAACAATATGCATAGGGAATTTCATGATCGAACGGGTCCCCTCTTTGATCACCCAAAACTACCCCAGGGGATTCTAAGACTTCCCTGATAAGGACCAGCGCCTAGAAGAAGCCCTAAAACAGGCCATATAGGCACGTCCATTGCCTCATGTAATCCCCACGATAATGGACGCTAGGGCCGAGCCCACTGCAGTGGCTCAAATAGAGTCCCCCAGGAAACTAGAGTTTTTACCAGTGGATCCACCTCCACAGCCTCGCAAAGGCCCTCCACCTCAGGCGTAGCCTCCGGCCCAGTAGCACCCACCTCAGAATCAGTAGGTTCCCCCATGCAATGCACGACCACCACCTAGGTGAGATAACCAGGCTCCACCTCCTCAATAGGCTCCTCCATCCCCTCATCAGGGTCAGCGTCAGGCTCCCAGGGCCCCCTTTCCAGACAGGAGAGACCATACTTACTCGTTCAACTAGGCTCAAGTCCCCAGTTATTTTTGAAGTGCCTTGGAGTAGGGTATTGTACGTTTTCTTGAATACAGGAGTCCAGAAAGGGAAAACCCCACAAATCAACCTAATTACTTCCCATATAACCAGATCCTGGGTCACACCTTCAAATAGTGCTATGTGTTTAAAGACTAGATTCAAGACCAGGTGGATAAAAACATAGTCCGATTAGGCCTAGCCCCGGAATAGGTAGTGTGTGCCTTCATGAGTCCAGACAGCAACAGTGACAGTGAAGGCGAGTGTCATTGGGTTTCTAACTACGGGTCCCTGAAGTATGATGACTGAATGACTCGTAAAACAGTCACTCGTGCCCATGGTGTTATATGTGCATGTCTGAATCGACCAGAGCCTTCAGAAGCCGCATCTACTACTTCTGAATTGTCGTCTCATCCATCCCCATATAAAAAGAGAAAACACCTGTGGTACAAGGGAAAACAAAGTCCCCCAACAATTCCATTGTCATCCCGTACTCTCGAAGATTTCATTCCCTTGGAGATGGAGATTCTTCCCAGAATTCATCTAGTAGTGGACGACTCTTTGAGTGATCGTCAAGGGTGTACCTCGATTAATACTGTAGAGCTAGTAAACCCCAACATGATTCCTAGTGATGAGGAGCGCCAGGAGGATCCACCCAATGTCCCCAGCTGTCATCAGCGTTGGTGGATCTATGGCTATATGGGCTGTTAGAGTGCCTCGGTTAGTACTTCCAGCCAAAATGTTCATTCTACCGAAACCAGGTCTACCTTCACTATCGTTCATGTTGTTAGATCAGTTAGAGCCACATCGACCGCACCGTGGCTAGCCATGCTTTACTACAGACTGGTCTTAGTCATTGGGCCCTCACCCAGTAGTCACTCGGCAGGCTTCGACTAGTGAGCAGTGAGATATTCCCAGCACTAGTCAGTCATAGGTCTAGTCAGAGGGCCCACCATACCTCCTGTCATAGAGAGACCTTCTATAAGAATAAGTTCACACATGTAATGGAAGTATGATGTCCTCAAGAATCTTGCTAGCATACCAGAAAATCTCTTTATACCTGAGGCCCTTCTCCTGTCATTGGATATGCATTAGGCCCCTTCCAAGATTTAAGAAGCCCCCAAAAGGTTTAGATGGAGGTAGCATCCACAGAATCCTTCTATGTTGAGGTGGTCGAGCATGTTAGATCAATTTTAGGACATGCAAGATTCTATAGGAGGTTTATCAAATATTTTAGTAAGATTTATATTCTTCTCTCTATATTGATTTTGAAAGATGGTGGTTTTATTTAAATGGTGAATGTAGGGAATCCTTTGATGAGTTGAATAGGAGATTGGTTACACCACATGTGATGCATCCACCAAAATGGGAAGAACTATTCGAGTTACTTTGTGATGCTTCTAACCAAGCAGATGGAACATTCCTTTCTCAGAGAATCGAGGGAAGGACACAAGTTATTACATATGCCTTTAGAACCATATATACGGCTCAATTAAATTACACAACCATAGAAAAAAAGAGTTTTTAACCGTTGTTTTTTCTTTAGAAAGATTTAGATCATATATTCTTGGAACTAAAGTCACTGTGTTTTTTTATTATGGATCTATTAGGTACCTAATGAAGATAGATGAAGCTAAAACAAGGATATTGAGATGGATTTTACTGCTTCAAGAGTTTAACATAGAAATAAAGGATGACAAGGGATCTAAGAACCAAGTTTCAAATCTATTAAGAAGACTATCCATCACTGCTGAAACTGAAATTCCATTAAAAACCATTAATTATAACCTTTTAGGAGAGTAGTTTTGCTTGGTTGAAGGAGAATTTCCATAGTATACTAACATAGTCAATTATCTGGTAACATCATAGGTCCCGTATCATTTAAATTATCACAAAATTCATAAAATGAAATCGGGATCTAGATATTACTTTTGGGATGATCTATTTCGTTAGAATACAGTCAATGACCAAGTGATAAGAAGATGTTTTTTTAAAGTTAAATTGGTTTTGTATTTGAGTTTTGTCACAATTTAGCTTGTGTAGTCCCCTTTGGACCCCAAAGGACTACAAGGAAAGTTTTACAATCTAGACTTTATTGTCCCGCACTTTTTAAATATGCTCATGATGTAACGACCCAAAGTCTCATTAATGGAAATCCCTCTTGATCTAATTAAATGTATCTTTATGTTTATATAAAATGTCAACCTCTTTGGTTTTATGTTAAGAATTTTTATCATTTCTAATATAGTCATTGAACAGTGATCACAAGATTAGTATAAATATAGGACTTTAACAAATCCAATTTACTCCGACAAAAGAAGCGATGGCCTCATCCAGTAGAATTGCTCCATACGAAGCCCATTTTTCAGAGCTTGGAAAATATGTGGCATCTTTGGGCTTCTCTCTTGACCAAGACCAAGATGAGCTTCATCATGTCAAGCTCGAACGGGACCATCTATGGGAAAAGTGGAAGTTGATGGAGATTACCACACGAGCGATGTTATTTGAGCCCCCCCAAGAGTCTGTCACCATCGTGCACCTTACCCTTAGGTCATATGCAGTTGTTTTAAGGGGTTATGTAACGAGTCTCTAGTACTATGTTCATGTATATTATTTTTTATATAATAATGAATATACCTCCTTGTCATTTTAGATACATTGAAAATATTTTTTAGAACACAAATAGTGTTTTTAGTTATTATTTAATTAAGAATTTTATTTTATTAAATTAAGGGATTTTTGAATTAAAAAATATTTTAATAAAATATTGTTATTATTATTAAATTATTTTTTATTAACTATAAATGATCTTATAGTTTTATGAATGCAATTATAATTTTTATTAAGGCTTGAAATCCATTTCTGTCAAAACCCATGAATTTTTTATAAATGTCGGTTTTTATTTTAAAAGTGAAAATTATCATATTTAGAAAATTATTTAGATCAAATAAATTTTATTTATGTAATCAGGACATCGAAATTATCCAACGGTGAATTTTTCATAATTTTCTGAGACAGTCATATTTTTGGGTAAAAATTAAATATCGTTTAAATATATAATGTGTTTTATGACTTCATAATGACCCAATAGTGATGTAATAAAATACTATAATCTTTATGTTTGTCCAATATATTTTTTTCCATTAAAATAATATGATTTTGGGTTTTTTTGACTTACTTTTGAAAGCATTAATGGACTCCTAAAGACTTATTAAACACCTTGTCTTTTTAAATTGTTTTCCATGGAAGTGTGACTCACCTCCACATACGAAACCCTATTATTTTAAGAATTTCGTACTTTAGGCTTATAAAATATTTTTTTCCTATTCCCTTTTCCAAAAACCATGGTAAAAAACCATGGGATGGTTTGTTGTTTGGATTAATTTAATATAAGGGGTCCCAAACCTAAATAATAAAGAATTCCCACACCTTTCCTATATAAACCCACCCAAGACCCCACTTCCTCCTCAATAAAATCCATTGTAGTTAGTCCAACCTCTGCCCTAATATCTCTAAAATCCTCCCAAGGTGCCCCAATGTAACGACCCGAAATTTTTAAATAAATTTTGTTTCCTAATTATATGTGTTATTGTTATACTCAACAAAAATGTTTTATTTGATAAACATGATTATAATTAAAATGAGATCAGTGGGTTTTGACTATTATATAACCATCGGTCAACATGACCGCTGTGAACAAAATTTTTTGATTATTGTCTCTAAATATAAGTAATCTTGGTTAATTATTATAGAAAGAAGATTCGATGGCCTCACCTAGTAGTCTTGGACCGATCGAAGCCCATCTAACAGAGCTTGGGAAGGAGGTAGCACCACTGGGCTTTGCTCTGGATCAAATCCAAGCCGAACTTCATCATGTGAAGCTGGAACGAAATCTCCTTCGTGAGAAGTTCAAACTGATAGAAATTACTACTCGGGCAATGTTGACTGAGCCGCCCCAAGCTTCTATCACCCTAACACACCTTACTCTTAGGTCCTATGCTAGTATTATAAGGGGTTATGTAACGAGACCGTAACTACCTTGTGTAATCATTGTTTTAAATAAAAGTTGGGATTTCTTCTTATGATGAATTTTATGAATTTTGAAATGACCGGATAAATATAGTATGCATATTTTTGATGAATTTTAGAAAAAGGATATTTTAAATATGTTTATGTAAACCCTAAATAATTAAAAATGTGTAATGATTTTCAAAAAATGGTCTTCTGCAATTATGTTCAGTACTAAATTTAGAGTCTAATAAGATCAACTTGATTTTTGATGAATAGTAAATTATGAATAGTGATTTTATGATTAGGATTAGTAATATCACCAAATGGATTAGTAATCTCACTTAAAGAAAGTTTTAAAATAATCTAGGCACCTTGATTATGTAATGCGATTCAATAAAATAGTTAAATAACGGTTTCATTAATTATTATTCAAGTATTAGTTTTTTCAGGTGAATAGTGTTTTTTAATTAAGAATTTAATTAAAAATAATTAGAAAATTATTTTTATAAAAATGACTTTATTTTTGAACTCAGAGCATTGATATTATGTTATGGTAATTTTTGGGGTTTTTTTTCTGAAAAAAATAAATTTTCGATGAATGGTGTTTTTATTTAAAAATTAAATTAAAAATATTTAGAAAATTATTTTTATAAAATGGATTTCATTTTTGAAATCAGAGCATTGATATTTGGTTAATGTGAAATTTTGGGATTTTTCTGAGAAAGTTGAATTTTCAGTGAATAGTAAAAATACAGTTTTAGGGTTTCGGTATGTTTAATGACATCATAACGGTGTCATGATGATGTCATGAGATATTTTGAGGGTTGGCCGGCCAAGGGTGATGAATTATTGTTTTGGGGGCCCCATGTGGCCTAACTCCATGATAAATGACAAGGGAGAGCACATGGGTTTGAGAAAAGCACATGTGAGGTGTCCCTTGGCCATTAATGCCTTGTCCCCTCACTTTCCCTATAAATACCAAGCCCTCCTCTCCTCCATTCGACTCCCCACTCATTCCCAACGAATTTCTGGTCTCATTACCTCCCAAGGAGTCCTCCCAAGGTGCCCCCAAGCCCTCAAGGTCCCAACCTTTGAGGTTTAAGAGTTACATTTTAAGGTAAGGGATCCGACCTCTCTCTTTCTTTTCAAGTAATCTCTTTTATGTCTTTTCTTTTATACTCCATGTTCTTATGTTGGAGGATGTTATTTTATATTCATCCTACTGCCTATTTCATTTTAATATGATGAGAGACCCCCCTTGCTCTCATCAATTCGTTTTAAGAATGTTTAAGTGGCGCTGTTAGGCTGCCGAATTTTTAAGGGATTCTTTCACCTTCCTCGTTTTCAAGTTCTATTTTCATTCAAGTCTTTCATGTTCCTTTTTGTTATATTGGGGTATGATATCTATATATATCATACTGGAATCTTATGTTCATATGATGAGAGACCCCATTTGATCTCTTCAATTCAGTATTTTGATGTTTTAAGTGGCGTCGTTAGGCTGCCGAATTTTTAAGTGGTTCTTCACCCTTCTCGTTTTGAAGTTCTACTTTCATGTCAATTATTTCAAGTTCCTTTTTGTTATATTGGGGTATGATATCTATATATATCATACTGGACTCTTATGTTCATATGATGAGAGACCCCATTTTATCTCTTCAATTCAGTATTTTGATGTTTTAAGTGGCGTCGTTAGGCTGCCGAATTTTTAAGTGGTTCTTCACCCTTCTCGTTTTGAAGTTCTACTTTCATGTCAATTATTTCAAGTTCCTTTTTGTTATATTGGGGTATTATCTCTATATATATCATACTCTACTCTTATGTTCATATGATGAGAGACCCCATTTGATCTCTTCAATTCAGTATTTTGATGTTTTAAGTGGCGCCGTTAGGCTGCCAAATTTTTAAGTGGTTCTTCACCCTTCTCGTTTTGAAGTTCTACTTTCATGTCAATTCTTTCAAGTTCCTTTTTGTTATGTTGGGGAATTATCTCTATATCTATCATACTGAACTCTTATGTTCACATGATGATAGATCCTATTTGATCTTTTCAAATCATTTTTTTTGTTGAGGTTTAAGTAACGCCGTTAGGCTGCCGAACTTTCATAAGAGAAATCTAATTTTTTTTTCTTCCTTCCATGTTTTTCATTTCAAATGGTATGTCCTTTAAATCTCATTACCATGATCATGTATCCTTCTTATTATGTCCATGTACTATTTTATGGGTCATTTATGAATGTTTGACCCATTTTACCTCTCTTTTAATGTCTTCTAAAACCTCGAAACATTGCCGTTATGCTGCAGAATTTCTGTCTCAAAATGTCTATCTCTTTTTCTAAAGTCTTTTTATTTTATTAAGTGAATACTCAAATCTCTTTCTTCTAAAGGGGTATTCACATATATACCAAAATGTTCTATTTTAAATTCTGGGATTTACATACATGAGACCCACCTTCCTTTTCTGTGGGTTTTAAAGTGATATAAAGATCATGTCTTTAAAGCAGTTTTTAAAAAGTTATGATTATGAAATGAAACCCATTTCCTTTATGCTATATGGGTTATTTATGAAATGTTTGATGATTATATATGTGGATCGCATGATAATAAAGGAAAATTTAAGGGTGCGCCCTGATAGCGCTCCAATGCATTGGGTAATGATGTAACCACTAGAGATTACAATTTTCACGATACCTTGGTGAATAACCTTGGTAATTTTAAAATGACACCTTGGGGATGGACCTTGGTGATATGTTCATGATTTTCTATGTTAAATGATGTAGCCACATCTTCAAGTTATGAAAAAGTTTTATTTTTATTATGATATGCCTCATGATTTCATTTTAATGCATTAAAGTTCTTTTCATGACTTTATTGATGTATCTCAAGTTCATATGTAAAATGTTTCACTTGTTTCCCTTGCTGGGCCTTCTGCTCACCCTTACTTTTGATGTATGTCCCCAGGTTATGAGATGCAGTAATGAGCCTAGGGTGAACATGAGGAGAATCCTTTCAAGTGTTTAAGAAGAATGTTTTTTTTGTTTCATGTTTTATGTTCCTTCTTTCCAAGACACTAAACCTTAAAGATCCTCAGTTCCGTGTAATGGAATGAAAAGTTATGTTATAAAAAGACGGGATGCTATAGTTGGTATCAAAGAATGGTTTAGTTATTTGTGGAAATTAGGATATTAAAACTCTAGGAGGAACCCTATAGAAAAGTTTAATATAGGAAATCTTCCTAGTATTTTGGTGAGTATTGAGTAAGGGGTTGCCAAGAAAATACATCCATGTCTGGATACGAGCAGGTAGAGGTGGCTCTGGCACAGATGTACATAGGGGTAAAACCCGAAAACACCGCTTTGAGCTAGACTCGAACGGGAACTGGTACACGACAACGGGCCTTGCTGCACTCTTGGTTACGACACTCCCGGGGGATATGCTTTGGTAAATTCTTAAGCTTGGTATGAACCATTGTTAAAGGAACAAAGTAAAAATAAAATAAAGGTTCATATAAGAATATATGATCATTCATAACCTAGATGGGAACCTAGGAGATCACAAGTTAGGGTATACCTTTCATATACAAGTTATCCTTATATGCTTTCAGTTCCTTTTCATGATTATTAGCTAAGTACTTAATCCCCTAATTATGCTTTCTCTTCTTAGTTAATGGTGGGAAATGGAAGAACATGTTCCGAAAACCAATGTGATAGGAAATGTGACGATTTTCGTATTAATATGACATGGATGATTAGGGGATTAAAATATGATTATTATTTTGGAAGACGTTCATTATTTTCGGAACCATATTTGATCGAGGTAAATAGATTACTACGGTATTTTCATTGAGGAGTAAGTTTGACTTATATTTTGAAGAATCGATGAATTTAAGGTGAACTTATAGTAATTTAGGTTACTTATGGGAATGACTAACCTATCTTGGGTAAAATATGTTTAGGTTAGCTACTTTTTTATAAGATGTTAGGAGTGGTTGATGTTGTCTGGAGATGAACAATGAAGTTGTTTTGGAAGACTATGTTATCAAATCCTTATTGTATTTGGGTTTCAATCTTAGTTTGGTTTGTTTTGAGGAATTTTAAGGACCGTTATTTATGGAATGGTCTATGATGAACTTTGGGTAGTACCATGGAACTTTGATGATTTAAAAGTAGTTTCCATTCCTATGGGATTCTTTCTTTTTGAAGAGTTGTTTTACCTTAACCTTTCTGTTTTTGGGATAATGTTTAAAGATAGAAGAAATAGATAGTTAATCTTTTGTAGATTATGTGATTCTATATAAGATGATTCTTGTGCTTTTATGAGACCAAGTGTTTTTGAATTCTCATCATTTGGAGAAAAGATTAGTGTTGGTAGGGACTTGTTAAAGGATGAAACTCTACTTGAAGGTAGGTATATTTTCTTATGTTTTTGTTCTATGTAGTAAATGAAATCCTCAAAATTATGAAAAGAAACGTAAAACAAAAATGTTGTTGGTTTACGTTTCCTACTAGGTAATCAAAGACCGTTTACACACATCATAAGTTTGGGATTTTCTCATGGTTAACTTTCTCCTAATCATGTTCTCTATCACTCTCCCTCAGAACTTGACCCTTTGTTTTTTCCTCCATGTCCATGTTTTCCTCCATGGAACACTAGTGTGGGTTAACTCGGGTGACCATTGTACTTCCCTTTATTTATTTTAAAGTAATAGTTTTACTGACTCCTTTTCCGATGTGGGACTTTCAATGAAATTTCAAAACCCAATTTTAAAATTGGGAGGACGCAATTTCTTAAGGGGGGAAGATTGTAACGACCCGAAATTTTTAAATAAATTTTGTTTCCTAATTATATGTGTTATTGTTATACTCAACAAAAATGTTTTATTTGATAAACATGATTATAATTAAAATGAGATCAGTGGGTTTTGACTATTATATAACCATCGGTCAACATGACCGCTGTGAACAAAATGTTTTGATTATTGTCTCTAAATATAAGTAATCTTGGTTAATTATTATAGAAAGAAGATTCGATGGCCTCACCTAGTAGTCTTGGACCGATCGAAGCCCATCTAACAGAGCTTGGGAAGGAGGTAGCACCACTGGGCTTTGCTCTGGATCAAATCCAAGCCGAACTTCATCATGTGAAGCTGGAACAAAATCTCCTTCCTGAGAATTTCAAACTGATAGAAATTACTACTCGGGCAATGTTGACTGAGCTGCCCCAAGCTTCTATCACCCTAGCACACCTTACTCTTAGGTCCTATGCTGGTATTATAAGGGTTTATGTAACGAGATCGTAACTACCTTGTGTAATCCTTGTTTTAAATAAAAGTTGGGATTTCTTCTTATGATGAAGTTCATGAATTTCGAAATGACCGGATAAATATAGTATGCATATTTTTGATGAATTTTAGAAAAAGGATATTTTAAATATGTTTATGTAAACCCTAAATAATTAAAAATGTGTAATGATTTTCAAAAAATGGTCTTCTGCAATTATGTTCAGTACTAAATTTAGAGTCTAATAAGATCAACTTGATTTTTGATGAATAGTAAATTATGAATAGTGATTTTATGATTAGGATTAGTAATATGACCAAATGGATTAGTAATCTCACTTAAAGAAAGTTTTAAAATAATCTAGGCACCTTGATTATGTAATGTGATTCAATAAAATAGTTAAATAACGGTTTCATTAATTATTATTCAAGTATTAGTTTTTTCGGGTGAATAGTGTTTTTTAATTAAAAATTTAATTAAAAATAATTAGAAAATTATTTTTATAAAAATGACTTTATTTTTGAACTCAGAGCATCGATATTATGTTATGGTAATTTTTGGGGTTTTTTTTCTGAAAAAAATAAATTTTCGATGAATAGTGTTTTTATTTAAAAATTAAATTAAAAATATTTAGAAAATTATTTTTATAAAATGGATTTCATTTTTGAAATCAGAGCATTGATATTTGGTTAATGTGAAATTTTGGGATTTTTCTGAGAAAGTTGAATTTTCAGTGAATAGTAAAAATACAGTTTTAGGGTTTCGGTATGTTTAATGACATCATAACGGTGTCATGATGATGTCATGAGATCTTTTGAGGGTTGGCCGGCCAAGGGTGATGAATTATTGTTTTGGGGGCCCCATGTGGCCTAACTACATGATAAATGACAAGGGAGAGCACATGGGTTTGAGAAAAGCACATGTGAGGTGTCCCTTGGCCATTAATGCCTTGTCCCCTCACTTTCCCTATAAATACCAAGCCCTCCTCTCATCCATTCGACTCCCCACTCATTCCCAACTAATTTCGGGTCTCATTACCTCCCAAGGAGTCCTCCCAAGGTTCCCCCAAGCCCTCAAGGTCCCAACCTTTGAGGTTTAAGAGTTACATTTTAAGGTAAGGGATCCGACCTCTCTCTTTCTTTTCAAGTAATCTCTTTTATGTCTTTTCTTTTATACTCCATGTTCTTATGTTGGAGGATGTTCTTTTATATTCATCCTACTGCCTATTTCATGTTCATATGATGAGAGACCCCCCCTTGCTCTCATCAATTCGTTTTAAGAATGTTTAAGTGGCGCCGTTAGGCTGCCGAATTTTTAAGGGATTCTTTCACCTTCCTCGTTTTCAAGTTCTATTTTCATTCAAGTCTTTCATGTTCTTTTTTGTTATATTGGGGTATGATCTCTATATATATCATACTGGACTCTTATGTTCATATTATGATAGACCCCATTTTATCTCTTCAATTCATTATTTTGATGTTTTAAGTGGCGTCGTTAGGCTGCCGAATTTTTAAGTGGTTCTTCACCCTTCTCATTTTGAAGTTCTACTTTCATGTCAATTATTTCAAGTTCCTTTTTGTTATATTGGGGTATGATCTCTATATATATCATACTGGACTCTTATGTTCATATGATGAGAGACCCCATTTTATCTCTTCAATTCAGTATTTTGATGTTTTAAGTGGCGCCGTTAGGCTGCCGAATTTTTAAGTGGTTCTTCACCCTTCTCGTTTTGAAGTTCTACTTTCATGTCAATTATTTCAGGTTCCTTTTTGTTATATTGGGGTATGATCTCTATATATATCATACTGGACTCTTATGTTCATATGATGAGAGACCCCATTTTATCTCTTCAATTCAGTATTTTGATGTTTTAAGTGGCGCCGTTAGGCTGCCGAATTTTTAAGTGGTTCTTCACCCTTCTCGTTTTGAAGTTCTATTTTCATGTCAATTCTTTCAAGTTCCTTTTTGTTATGTTGGGAAATTATCTCTCTATCTATCATACTTAACTCTTATGTTCACATGATTAGAGATCCTATTTGATCTTTTCAAATCATTTTTTTGTTGAGGTTTAAGTAACGTCGTTAGGCTGCCGAACTTTCATAAGAGAAATATAATTTTTTTTTCTTCCTTCCATGTTTTTCATTTCAAATGGTATGTCCTTGAAATCTCATTACCATGATCATGTATCCTTCTTATTCTGTCCATGTACTATTTTATGGGTCATTTATGAATGTTTGACCCATTTTACCTCTCTTTTAATGTCTTCTAAAACCTCGAAACATTGTCGTTATGCTGCAGAATTTCTGTCTCAAAATGTCTATCTCTTTTTCTAAAGTCTTTTTATTTTATTAAGTGAATACTCAAAGCTCTTTCTTCTAAAGGGGTATTCACATATATACCAAAATGTTCTATTTTAAATTCTGGGATTTACATACATGAGACCCACCTTCCTTTTCTGTGGGTTTTAAAGTGATATAAAGATCATGTCTTTAAAGCAGTTTTTAAAAAGTTATGATTATGAAATGAAACCCATTTCCTTTATGCTATATGGGTTATTTATGAAATTTTTTGATGATTATATATGTGGCTCACATGATAATAAAGGAAAATTTAAGGGTGCGCCCTGATAGCGCTCCAATGCATTGGGTAATGATGTAACCACTAGAGATTACAATTTTCACGATACCTTGGTGAATAACCTTGGTAATTTTAAAATGACACCTTGGTGATGGACCTTGGTGATATGTTCATGATTGTCTATGTTAAATGATGTAGCCACATCTTCAAGTTATGAAAAAATTTTATTTTTATTATGATATGCCTCATGATTTCATTTTCATGCATTAAAGTTCTTTTCATGACTTTATTGATGTATCTCAAGTTCATATGTAAAATGTTTCACTTGTTTCCCTTGCTGGGCCTTCTGCTCACCCTTCCTTTTGATGTATGTCCCCAGGTTATGAGATGCAGTAATGAGCCTAGGGTGAACATGAGGAGAAGCCTTTCAAGTGTTTAAGAAGAATGTTTTTTTTGTTTCATGTTTTATGTTCCTTCTTTCCAAGACACTAAACCTTAAAGATCCTCAGTTCCGTGTAATGGAATGAAAAGTTATGTTATAAAAAGACGGGATGCTATACCCAATATCCCAATAAGCCTCTCTGTAGCCTTTGGAAGCACACTTCCAAGTAAGGGTTTTTTCTTCCTTTCTCATTTTTGTCCAATTTTCTTTAAGTTGTTTTACCTTTTTATTTCAATTAGGAATGTTGGGGTATGATTTCTCACCTCCCTCATACTGCCCTATTTATGTTTGAATTATGGGATACCCCTTTCTCTCTCGTTAAATGCCTCCCATGTACACTCGTTACTATGCCGAAATTCTGAAAGGAACTTCTCTCTCCTCTTTTACATTAAAGCAATACTTTTTTATCATGAATCTAAATTCCATTACAATTGTTGGGACATGTATCTATATAAACTCCATACTTTACATTACATGTAAATATTATTAAAAACCCCTTTATCTCTCATCAACCATTTTTATGAATTCTTATGTCACGCCGTTACGCTGCTGAAATCGCACTGATTTTCTAAGCCAATGTCAATGTGTAGTGAATACCATGCTCATTTCTCCATCAAGGGTATTCACCTTTATGAACATTTACTTATAGATTATAAAGTTTCATGTATTAATTCCACATTCCTTTATCATGGAATAAATGATTATGTTTTATCAATCCATGTTTTATGATCCATATGGCACACTTATGCATGAAATAAAATGTTTAAGAAGGGTGCACCCTTATAGCGCTCCAATGCATTGGGTAATGTATAGTATCATGATACGCCATGTGCAATGAGTGTTTACTCATGCTAATTCAAGTGCAACGAGGGTTTTACTAGTGCCTCATGTGCAATGAGGGTTTACTCATGCTCCATGTGCAATGAGTCTTGACTCATGCTAATTCCATGTTAAGTGTTGTTGCCACATATCCATGTTATGATTATCATGCTTTATCGTGACTTTATGTTCAAGTTTCTCTTGTGCTCTATTGATATTCCTAATTTATAAAATGTATTTTACTTCTCATGTTATTCTATTTGTACTCCCTTACTCAGATTTATAGCTCACCCGTTTTTCTTATGCATGTCCTCAGGTTATCCCATGCAATGCTAAGTACGAGGGAATGTAGTGGTCATGTAAAGGAAGTTTTCAATAAAGATGTTGTATTTAATGTTTTTAAGTTTTTATGTAATGATCCTAAGCGCCAAAGACACTAAACCTATCAATATTCTTTTTTTTATCAAGGGAAGTTTTTTGTAATAAATCATGTTTATGTTTGTATTAAAAGCAGGGTTGTCATTGTTGGTATCAGAGGACAGGTTTAGTTATTTTTGGGATTAGGATTAGAAAACCCTAGTAATTCCTTAGAGATAATACTAAGTATAATAAAAACATACCTAAGTTTTGGTAAGTACTGAGTAAGTGGTCTATCAAGAAAATACATCCCTGTCTGGATAGGAGCAGGTAGAGGCGGCTCTGGCACAGATGTATCCTAGGGGTAAAACCTGAAAACACCGCTTTGAGCTAGACTCGAACAGGAACTGGTGCACGAAAACGGGCCTTGCTATACTCTTGGTTACGACACTCTCGGGGGATATGTTTTGATAAATTTACAAGCTTAGTATGAACTCTTATTAAGGGAAAAAATGCCTCCAAGAATATATGTTAGAAAGTAGATCATGAAAAGCCTAGATTAAAGCCTATAGACTCATGAGTTAAGGAAATAAAAGTTTATTTATAAGTCATCAACTTTTGTCTTTGGATTACCCTTTATGTGTTACCCCTAAATTTCATTTTATTCCAGCCAATGGCCAGTTATAGGAGGACTCGGGCTAACAACCATTGTGAAGATCAGTGTGATGACTGTACTAATGAGATGCCCAATCCAATGGGAGCGGGAATTGAGAACTTTGTCACGCTTCTCTCTCAGCTAACACAGGATTTGAATAGAAACACAGGTCAATAGAAATGTCCAAACCCCCCTAAGAAGGAACAAGTCACTATCGAGAGCTTCATAAGACAAAGGCCTCCTACTTTTAGTGGATCATCTGATCCCATGATCGCTGAACAGTGGATCAACTCCTTTGAAAAGATCTTCTCCATCCTTCAAAGTTCTATACAAGAGAAGGTTCTCCTGGTGGCTTATCGTATGGAGGGTGAAGCTGATAAATGGTGGACATTGATCAAAAATACGAAGCCTGAGGAGGATATCGAGGCATTGGAATGGAAGTATTTCTGGAAGATGTTTTTCGATAAATATTTTTCGCGCACCCTCCGGCTTAAGATGAAAAGGGACTTCCTTTCCCTCAAGAAAAAAGAAGAAGAATCTATTGGATTGTACGAGGAAAACTTCACAAGGCTTGAACGATACACTTCTGGATTTGTCATTACCCTCAAATGCAAGGTTGACCGCTTCTTTGGTGGGATGAAGCCCAGCCTGCGGAAAGCATTAGCGATCTGTGACTTCGACAGCTATGAGGAAATTGTCTGATGTGCCCTCAATGTTGAAATTGAGATCGAAGAATCACAGGGGTATCATGGGGAAAAGAAGCGTAAGGTGGACTTCAATACCGGTGGTCCAATGGATAAATCCAACGGTGCTAAGAAGATCCATCACCCCACTTGCCAAAAGTGCGGAAAGAAGAACCCTGGAAATTGTCTTAAGGGGACGAGGAAATGCTTCAGGTGTGGAAGATAAGGGCACCTAGCTGTTAACTGTTATCAAGAAAGATCCGCAGCTGCGACAGAGGAGAGGAACACTCCATTCAAACCTCAACGCATTTTTCAATGCTACAAATGCAAAGAACAGGGGAATTTTTCAAATTAGTGCCCCAATCCAAGGGTTTTTTGAGGCAACCAACAACCTCCAAGGTAGCAAGGAAGAGCTTTTTTCCATCACTTCTACCGAATTGAACCCCAACAATGAAGTGGTGATAGGTACGCCAGTTATTCATTCAAGAATAGAAAATGTTCTTTTTGATTCAGGTTAGACGAATTCTTTTATATCTCAAAAGTTTAGTAGAACAATCCCAAAACCACCAAAAATCATGGAAGTAAAGATGTCGGTGAGTACGGAAAATGGGGAAATCATTGCATCCCATGAATATAAGTCCTCCCCTATTATAATCTGTGGATAGAATTTCCTGAAGAACCTCTTCATACTCCCTCTGGTGGAATTTGATGCAATTCTTGGCATGGATTGTCTTTCCTTATATAGAGGCAACATAAATTGTCGGGAGAGGGAAATCACACTCCATATGGAGAATCGACCCCCGATTCTTTACAAGTGTAAGGAGGGAGATGAATCTACTTTAGCTCCATCATCTCAAGCATGGATATTACTACCCTATGAGCACTCGTTTATATCTCAGATGATTGATTCCAAGGAAAAAACCATCCTTGAAGAAATGCCTATTGTGAGGGAATTCACTGAAGTGTTTCCCGAGGAACTGCCTGGTCTTCCTCCTAGAAGAGATGTTGAGTTCTCAATTGAACTTATACCTGGGGAACTACCAATATCCAGGACTCCATATAGAATGGCTATTGTTGATCTTGAAGTGCTGAAGAAACAACTATAGGAGAATCTGGATAAAGGGTTTATACGCTCAAGTGCTTCACCATGGGGTGCACCAGTCCTCTTCGTCAAGAAGAAGGATGGGTCAATGCGGCTTTGCATCGATTATCGTAAACTTAACAAAATCACGATAAAGAACGTATCCTCTGCCATGGATTGATGACTTGTTTGATCAGCTACGTGGAGCACAATAATTTTCCAAGGTAGATTTTCAGTCGAGATATTATCAAGTAAGGGTGAAGAAGGAAGATATAACCAAGACTGCTTTTCGTACAAGATACGGGCACTATAAATTCATAGTAATGCCTTTCGGACTAACTAATGCTCCATAAATCTTCATGGCCTTGATGAATAGAGTCTTTAGAGATTACCTTGAAAAATTTGTGGTAGTATTTATAGATGAAATTCTAATATACTCCAAAACCAAGGAGGATCATGAGGAGCATTTAAAAACTGTACTAGAGACTTTGCACAAGGAGAAGCTCTATGAAAAGTACAGAAAGTGTGATTTGTGGTTGAAGTAGGTCTCATTCTTGGGCCATATCATCACAAGTAATGCGATATCTGTGGACCCCTCCAAAACAGATGAAATTGAGGGATGGCCGAGGCCAACATTGGTAACAGATATCCGTAGCTTCTTGGGGTTAGTTGGATATTATCGATGATTTGTGAGAAATTTCTCACGATTGTCCAACCCTCTTACCAATCTATCTCGGAAGGGAGTAAAGTTTTCTTGGAGTGATTAATGCGAAGAAATATTCAAGGAGTTGAAAAGGAGTCTTATCACTGTGCTTGTGCTCACTTTACCCACAAGTGGGGAAATTTTTGTGGTATTAAGTGATGCTTCGAAGAAGGTCTTAGGCTGTGTGATAATGCAGAATGATAAAGTGATATCCTATGCCTCAAGGCAACTGAAAATCCATGAGAAAAACAATCCAACGCATGATCTGGAGTTGGCGGTTGTGATCTTTTCCTTGAAATTCTGGTGGCATTATCTCTATGGAGAGAAATGTGAGATATATACTGACCACAAGATTCTTAAATATATATTCACACAGAAAGAGCTTAATATGCGCCAGAGAAGATGGATAGATCTCATCAAGAATTATGACTGTTCAATACATTACCACCCTAGAAAATCAAACAAGGTGGCAGATGCCCTAAGTAGAAAGGACCCAGCGAATCTATCAATGATGAGAATTGAGAAGGATCCAATATTCTTAGAATTGATGAAGATGGACATGGGAATCATAAAGAAGGGAACATCATCAATCCTTTCACAAATGATTGCTCAACCGTCTCTTTTGTAAAAGTTAAAGGATGCTCAAAAGGATGATGTGGGAATTCAGGAAAAAGCGGAAGCTATCAAAAAAGGGAAATCTTCAGAGTTTAATGTTAATAAAGAAGGAATTGTGCGGTTTTGGAAAAGACTATGTGTTCCATCAAGTCTGGATCTGAAGAAGGAACTTTTGGATGATGCACATAGTTCAAATTTCTATATTCACCTGGAGAGAAAAAAGATGTATCGAGATCTCTGAGAAAACATTTGGTGGGATAATATGAAAAAGGAGATCGCTGAATATACATCAAAGTGTCTGGTGTGCAGCAAGTGAAGGCAGAGAGGTAGAAGTCTAAGGGGATGATGAAATCATTTCCCATACCAGAATGGAAATGGGAGAACATCACCATGGACTTTTTCACTGGACTTCCGAGGACATCCAAAGGCAACAATGCAATCTGGGTTGCTGTGGATCATCTTACAAAGACTGCACACTTCATTGCTATTCGGGAGGATTTCTCATTGGATCAACTGGAACAGATATATATCAGGGAAGTGGTAAGGCTGCATGGAGTACCACTATCTATTGTGTCTGACCGAGATCCAAGATTCACCTCTACGTTTTGGAAAAGTCTTCAACATGCTCTGAATACTAAACTGAACTTCAGTACGACCTATCATCCTCAAATTGATGGCCAATCCGAGCAGACTATCCAAACACTTGAGGACATGTTGAGAGAATTCTCAATGGACTTTAAAGGAGGATGGGATCAACATATTCCTATGGTTGAGTTCTATTATAATAACATTTTCCACTCAAGCATCCAAATGGCACCATATGAAGCCCTATATGGGAAAAGGTGCAGAACACCAGCATGTTGGGATGAGGTCAGTGAACGTAAGCTGCTTAGACCAGAAATGGTCGAAGAAATGGTGGAGAAGGTGAAAACCATTCAGCAGCATATCAAGGAAGCCCAGAGTCGATAGAAGAGTTATGCAGATAATAGTCGATGAGAACTTGAGTTTAAAGGTGGAGACATGGTTTTTCTACTCATATCTCTGTGGAAGAAGGTCATGAGGTTTGAAAAGAAAGGGAAGTTAAGTCCAAGGTACATCAGCCCCTTCAATATTCTTGATCGTGTCGGGGTTGTGGCCTATCGACTAGAACTTCCACCTACCATGGCCAAAGTACATGATTTCTTTCATGTATCCCTCTTAAGAAAGTACATACCAAACCCTTCACATGCACTCTATTATGAGTTGGTACAATTGGAAGATGATCTTTCTTATGAGGATCAACCAGTGACAATCTTAGATCGTAGAGAAAAATTTCTACGAAATAAGACAATTCCCCTCATCAAGGTGTTGTGGAGAAACCACAAGTTTGAAGAAGCGACTTGGGAATCGAAGGAAATTATGAAGCTGAGTTACCCACATCTATTTTAGTGTGGGAAAAGGAAAATTTCGAGGGCGAAATTTCTTAAGGGGGAAATATTGTAATGACCCAAAGTTTTATTAATGGAAATACCTCTTGATCTAATTAAATGTCTCTTTATGTTTGTATAAAATGTCAACATGTTTGGTTTTATGTTAAGAATTTTGACCATTGAAAATATAGTCGTTGAATAGTGATCACATGATTAGTATAAATATTGGACTTTAAGAAATCCAATTTACTCAAACAAAACAAGCAATGGCCTCATCCAGTAGAATTGCTCCATATGAAGCCCATTTGTCAAAGCTTGGAAAAGAGGTGGCATCTTTGGGTTTCTCTCTTGACCAAGCCCAAGCTGAGCTTTATCATGTCAAGCTCGAATAGGACTGTCTACGGGAAAAGTGGAAGTTGATAGAGATTACCACACAAGCGATGTTATCCAAGCCCCCCCAAGAGTCTGTCACCATCGCACACCTTACCCTTAGGTCTTATGCCGTTGTTTTAAGGGGTTATGTAACGAGTCTCTACTACTATGTTCATGTATATTACTTTTGTATATAATAATGAATATACCTCCTTATCTTTTTTGATACATTGAAAATAGTTTTTAGAACATAAATAGTGTTTTTAGTTATTATTTAATTAAGAATTCTATTTTATTAAATTAAGGGATTTTTGAATTAAATAATATTTTAATAAAATATTATTATTATTATTAAATTAATTTTTATTAAATATAAATGATCTTATAAATTTATGAATGCAAGTATAATTTTTATTAAGGCTTGAAATCCATTTCTGTCAAAACCCGTGAATTTTTTATAAATGTCGGTTTTTATTTTAAAAGTGAAAACTAAAGTATTAAGAAAATTATTTAGATAAAATAAATGTTATTTCTGGAATCAGGACGTCAAAATTATCCAACAGTGAATTTTTCATAATTTTTTGAGATAGACAAATTTTTGGGTAAAAATTAAATACCGTTTAAATATATAATGTGTTTTATGACATCATAATGACCCAATAGTGATGTAATAAAATACTATAATCTTTATTTTCGGTAAATATATATTTTACCATTAAAATAATGTGATTTTGGTTTTGTTTGAATTACGTTTCAAATAATTAATGGACCCCTCAAGACTTATTAAACACCTTGTCTTTTTTAATTGTTTTCCATGCGAGTGTGACTCACCTCCACATAAGCAACCCTATTATTTTAAGAAGTTCAGACTTTGGCCTTATAAAATATTTTTTTTAACTTCCCTTTTCCAAAAACCATGGGTAAAAATCATGGGATGGTTTGTGGTTTGGATTAATTTAATATAAGGGGTCCCAAACCTAAATAATAAATAATTCCCTCACCTTTCCTATATAAACCCACCCAAGCTCCCACTTCCTCCTCACTCAAATCCCTTGGAGTTAATCCAACCTCTGACCTACTCTCTCTAAAATATTCCCAAGTTGCCCCAATCTCCCAATAAGCCTCTCACAATCCTCTCTCTATCCATTGGAAGCACACTTCCAAGTAAGGGTTTTTTCTTCCTTTCTCATTTTTGTCCAATTTTCCTTAAGTTGTTTTGACTTTTAATTTCAATTATAAATGTTGGGGTATGGTTTGTCACCTCCCTCATACTGCCCTATTTATGTTTGAATGATGGGATACCCCTTTCTTTCTCATTAAATGCCTCTCATGTACACCCGTTACTATGCTGAAATTCTGAAAAGAACTTCTCTCTCCTCTTTTACATTCAAGCAATACTTCTGTATCATGAATCTAAATTCCATTACAATTATTGGGACATGTATCTATATAACCTCCATAATTTCCATTACATGTAAATATTATGAGAAACCCCTTTCTCTCTCATCAACCATTTTTATGAACTCTTATGTCATGCCGTTACGCTGACGAAATCGCACCGATTTTCTAAGCCAATGTTATGGTGTAGTGAATACCATTCCCATTTCTCCATCAAGGGTATTCACCTTTATGAACATTTACACATTGATTATAAATTTTCATGTATGAATTCCACATTCCTTTATCGTGGAATAAATGATTATGTTTTATGAATCCATGTTTTATGATCCATGTGGCACACTTATGCATGAAATGAAATGTTTAAGAAGGGTGTTCCCTTATAGCGCTCTAATGCATTGGGTAAAGTATAGTATCATGATACATCATGTGAAATGAGTGTTGACTCATGCTAATTCAAGTACAGAGAGGGTTTTACTCGTGCTTCATGTTCAATGAGGGTTTTCTCATGCTCCATGTGCAATGAGTCTTGGCTTAACTAATTCCATGTTAAGTGTTGTTGCCACATTTCCATGTTATGATTATCATTCTTTATCATGGCTTTTTGTTCAAGTTTCTCTTGTGCTCTACTGATATTCCTAATGTGTAACATGTATTGTACTTCTCATTTTATTCCATGTGTATTCCCTTACTGGGCTTTATAGCTCACCCTTTTCTTATGCATGTCCTCAGGTTATCCCATGCAATGCTAATTACGGGGGAATGTAGTGGTCATGTAAAGGAAGTTTTCAATAATGATGTTGTATTTCTTGTTTTTAAGTTTTTATGTAATGATCCTAAGCCCCAAATACACTAAACCTCTTAATATTCTTTGTTTTATCAAGTGATGTTTTATGTAATAAATCATGTTTAAGTTTGTATTAAAAGTAGGGTTGTCATACATGAATTTTGAAAAAGGTGTCAAATATGTCAATTTTCAGGAAACTTTTCAAAGAGACAAGAAATTCTCCAACATCCACTTAATTTTTGTGAGATTTTTTAGCTCTATTGGATATATTTTATGGTTCCTTTACTAATTTCATTTGGAAATTCTTATATCTTTCCTGCGGTTGATTATGTTTCCAAAAGGGTGGAAGCAAAATCCACCAAGACTGATGATAATAAATTTGTTTGTGATTTTGTTAGGGATGAAAAAAAATTTAGGTTTTGAGTGCCTAGAGACATCATCAGTGATCAATGGACTAACATTTACAATATCATAATAGATAATTTTTATAAGAAGTATGGGTTTCATCATAAAGCATCAACTCCCTATCATCCACAGACAAATAGTCAAGCTAAAGTGTCCAATAGGTAATTTAAAGGAATTTTAGAAAGAACTATTAATCCAAACAACAAGGATTGGAGAAAAAGGTTGGAAGACACTTTATAGGATTATATTATATCTTACAAGTCCCTGATTAGAATGGGTCCATATAGGCTAATTTATGGGAAAAGTTTTCAAATGCCCATGGAATTGGGGCATAAGGAATATTGGGATATTAGGAAGATGAATTTGAATCTTAAAAGTGCTTAGAAAGAAAGAATATTATAGTTACAATAGTTAGAGGAAATTAGAAGGGAATAATTTGCAAATTATAGGATTTACAAAGAGATAATAAGAGTGGATCATGACAAGCTGATCCAATCGAAAGACTTTCATCCTAGAGACAAAGTAATATTATTGAACTCAATACTCAAACTAATTCTAGGTAAACTTCATTCTAGGTTAGAGGATCCATTTATGGTTACTAATGTATATACTTTTAATTTTGTGTGGATTATTAAGGATGGAGAGTAGGATCCATTCACTATTAATGGACACGGGTTGAAAATTTCCATGGGGCTATTCCATCAAATCCTATATAGGAGATCACACTCTTACAACCTATCTATCAATAAAATCCATTAGGTCGCACCTCTACTTTACACTTGATTTCTTGTTGTGATTCATTTTCAAATTTTATTACATGTTACATCTATTTGAATGCATTGAGTAAATTTCATCATTTACGTGTGGAGGATTGAACCTTTGTAGTTTATGATTTTCATTTTTTGTTTTCCGGTTTTTCAAAAAAAATGTGTGTGTGTTTTCAAAATTTTGTTTGTTTATTTTTAAATTTTTGTGAGTTTTTTAAACTTTTGAGTTTAAATGATTATCATTTACATTTTTTAAATCCATTTCAAATAGTGAACCAATTTATTCTATGAAACTGATCTTAAATAAATATTGAAAACGACTTCGTTTCAAGTTCAAATATTTTGGGAATTTCATGAAAAGTTCTCTTATTTTTGAATATCATGCGACATATCACTATATTTATCATTAAAATAACTTTCCCATGAGGCTTCTGAACCATTTTTTCATATTACTTCCATTAACCTCACTTCTTGAGGGAACCAAACCATGATTTCTTTAACCAGAATTTGATTTATTTATTTTAAAACTTAAGGGTTTTAGGTACTTGTGTTTAAAAAGATTGAGGAATTTCATAAGTTTTAAGACCATTTTTAAATAAAATCATTTTCATTATGGACTAACTTATACATTTAATCCTTTAATCTCTTATAATCCATGAATATCCTGTCAGGTTATCCAAATTACAATCCAATTTTCCCTATCCAACCTACTCTTGAAGTGAAATTTCATGATCTAGTTGAACTTAAGTGTGGGGGGAAGATGTATTGTATAGTGATACCTCATTTGGTAATACTTTGTGTTTAAAGTTAATTTATGAAAATATGGGTTTGATTCTGAAAAAAGTATATTTCTATTTAAATCTGTGCCTTTTCGAGAGCTTTCATGATAAGAGAAGTTGTGCCTTTCTGGAGCTTCTTAGGAGAAAAAAAGTGGTGACTATTTGGAGCTTTCAATAAAAATCATGTTTGAGATGATTGGAATTTTTTCTCTTGAAATTCTGAATTGTGTAAAAATTCCTTGATTTTTCATGATGATGGTGCTGATCTTATACTAAGGTGAGTGAGCAGGAGACCATACTAGAGTGGAAATTAGTATCTTGCAATTTTTCTTCAAAAAGTTCCAAGGCATCCTCATTCAGCCTCAGAATTTTTAATATATAAATCCTACCAAATAGAAGCGATATAAAAACCATGAAAAGTACTCATTATAAACACATGTTCTTGACTCACATCAGGTGGAGAAGTAGGAATTTATCAAGCCTATGGTGACTCTTGCATTGGTTCGGATGAAAAAAACTTTGTTGAAAATTTATATTTGTGAGGTGAGAGAAAATTCATGTGAGGTAGAAGTTTTGTGTGAATGGGAGGAGAAATTAAGGGTAAATATATTGAATGTTATGGTTTGAGAACTTGTAATAATGCATTTTGATGATTCGTGATATATTTTGTTTCTTGGTGTGGAATTGGTGGATCTCATGAGCAAGTGTTTTGAATTTTCATTAATTCGATTTTTTCTTTTGACTTGTCTGGGAGTCCAAGTGAAAAGTATGGGGGGATTGATAGAGATAATATTTTCAATATTTTTCATGTGTTTATAAATGATTTAATTACTTCTAATTAATCAATTTGAGATGATTTTCATCATTTTAGTATTTTTAGTGGGTTTTGGGCTTAATTGTGAAAAAAATAATTCTTCAAATTTAGAAGCTTTTTAGATATTCTTTATTTTGGGAATATATTTTAAATTTATTGTCCAAATAAATAGATTATTTTTTTAGGATTTTCTTTCTCATGGTATTCAACTTTTTCTTCTAGATATAGGTCTAATTCAACACACAATGGCCAAGAAAAATAAATCAAGTTAACAAAGTTTGATGGACAATAGAATGGATCTCACCTAAGATATTGAAGTATATCTCGGCCTAACTAACTATAAATGAAGTGATTCTATATATAATATAAATATAACTCCATATTTCATGTCCATGTTAAATTTCATGAATAAATTATATCATTAAAGAATCCATTGCATGTGTCAAAGTAGAGGTAGTTGAGCAGTCACCTCGGGAAGAAAATGTATTCAGCAGTAATATGGGGAAAACAATTTACACTTGTCCAAATATTCTAAGATTTTGTGATCTCATGGGTAAGAGATATGGAAACAATTTTTATGTAGTATCATACCAGATATTAGGCCTTTTATGATGATAAGTTGATTCAAACTTTATAATGAGAGAATCAAAAGGGAAACTTTTACACCCCTCAACCCTATATATATGATAGTTCACTTCCATTCAAAGGGTATGAAGAATGTGAAAGAGCGTATGTGTTGGAGGATTTAAGCCTTTAGGTTTTTTTTGATTTTATATTTTATCTTTTCTTATTTTAATTATTTTCTCTTCTTCCCCAATCAACTCTATTACCCTTTACATGGAGGGGTAAATCCTTTGAGTGAACGAGGAAGGGGGAGTTTCACTTTTGTAATGTCAGAGTCTTGAGATTAAATATAAAACTCTATTTTTCTATTAAATGATTTATATTTTCAGTGGTTACCAATTATCTAAATTCGATAGTTTTTTGGGTTTGTATAATTCATTGTTTATAGATTTGGTTGAGGAACTTTTATATCCCTACGCCCAGTGTAATTTGTCTCGATCGATCATATTGTGTTAGGTGGTGAGTGTTTAGTGATTGTTGTCACATGTGTGGAACTAATGAATTATTTATAGATTTATAAGGATAAAAAATTCTCGATTGGGACTTGCCTCTGTTTTTTAATAATTGTCTATTAACTTCCATGCACATAGGATTGGGTTCTATTGCTTTCTTCAACCAAGGGTGATTGATAACTCGAGTGAGGATTCTTTAATTTATTATTCAATAGGAAGAGAGGGTGAATGATTTATATAATGATGATGAAATTTAAAAGGGTGATCCTACCCTAACCCTATCACTCTCTTAATCCACTTGTCTTCAAACTTTATTTTCAATTGTTTTATTTCTTTTTAAACTCAAAAAATTTTGAAAACAACCTCTCATTCTTTCTCAAATTTAAGTGACAAATGTAATTGTTGTGAACTCCTCTATAGAGACAACCTATATTGCCCAATTTAATACATTTTAACTTAGGTAATAATTTTTTTTTCATACCCGATGATAGGAACGTGTCAGATAGCCTTACTTGGACTATATTTCATTGGGGGGACTTTTGAGCTGATCTAGTTGATCAGAAAGAGCATGCTGATAGCTCAATCCAAAAAAATCATATTCCAATTGATGATGATGACCTCTTGATTTCATGGTCAAAGATCAGTATTTCTTGCGAGTCTCGCCCAGGTTGGGCCATCGATGTATTCTGAGGTAGGATAATCTTTCACCTCGATTCGTTGGACCCTTTGAGGTTGTGAAGAAGATTGAACTAGTGGATTAATAGATAACACTTCCTTAGATATATCAGTCAATGCATGATTTATTTCACATATTTCAGATTCTATGGTATTATATAAACACATCGCACGTACTCCAACCTGATGAGGTTGAGTTAGATATGGAGGCTTCCTTCAGGGAGAATCCAATGTGTATTATTGATCGGAGCGTGAAAACAATATGAGGAAAGTTAGTTCCTTTAGTACTGGTGATATGTAATCACAATTGAGTACAAGAAGATATTTGGGAATGGGAGGATGATATATGAGATTAGTGGCTAGAACTCTTCTCAGACGATACCTCTTTACCCTCAGAAGACCAACTTAGGGACAAGTTACTTTAAGAAGGGGAGGTTGTAATAACCCATATATTCATGATGGTAAACATCAATTTTATTATTTAAATACCATAATAATATTCTTGAAATGTTAAATAGTGGTGTCATGAAAGTAATGAGGGTGTTTGAGGCTTCCTCGGAGCCCGAAACCCTAGTTTTGGGAAAATTGGATTGGGATGCATGGTTAGGAGAAACCGTTCTACACAGACCGCACAGTTACTCCAAACCATGTGGGTCTTGAAAGTGGGGAGCAAGAGACCGCATGGTTTGATGAAAATGTTCAACCACAGGTGAATTCCCATGCATGGAACCTTAAATTTTTAGTATATGAAAAATTCATAGTCGGGGCACGGTTTGGTAAACCATGCACAATGATCGTGTGAGTTTCCCCCTTAAAGTAGTGAGGTGCACATGGTTGGCACATAGTTTTTTCAATAATGTGGCCAAACTATGCTACCCATATTTTGTCGGTAAAGTTTCAAAAATTCTATTAATGAACATAAAATCTAAAACCCCTCTTTTCCTTCTCTCATTTAAAGTGTTCAAGAGCTCCTCCTCTCTTGTTTAGTTCTCCCTCCATCTAATCTAGGTTCCTTGATAAAACCTACATCCAGACACCAAATCATGTTCCGTCAGAAGTGTTGGATTTTCATCAGTATTAACTTGAATCATCTTTCTTATTATTTAAATTTATATCTCTATCTATTGTGATATTTAGGATAAATATTAAAATCCCTATTTTTAGGGTGTTGGACCATTCTTCATTTTTCATTTGATCTAATTCGAATCTAAATCTGATATTGGATGAGGAGTTTTATATGGACCTAAAGTAGGTGGTATAGTCCTTTTCAATAAAATTTAAGGTTTTTTCATAGATCCACTATTTTACATCACACCAACCATTGTCGTGTGTTGCCTTAAAATGAGTTCTTTCTTTTAAAATTGATATAATCATGATGTTATACTCTCGTTGAGCCTTGATAAGTATTTATAGGATTCCAACCTCAATAATAGACACCCCTTGGGCATTACAGCTTGAAATTTAGATATATATTTAATTGATTAAATGGATGTAACACCTTCTAAGTGTTTGTCTTAGATTTTAAATGGAATTTCCCCTTTGTAGAAGATTGCCTAATTGATAATAGTACCTTTTAAGTGTTTGGTTGAACCTTGAAATTGATTTTCCATGCCTTGATTAATTATACAGATTCATTATATTGAATATATTTCTTCAAGATGTTTTTACTTGCTTAAATTAATTAAATGGATTAATTGAATAGATTTTATTGGGTGGAAAAGCCATGCCAATTGATTCATTCTTGTTATGTTGATCATATGAATTATGAATCACATTTATATATTGAGATTTATGGTTTTGAAAAAATTTACTAACCCCTCAAGATATTATAATAATTATTATTATTATTATTATTATTATTATTCCATTGATATTGGTTTTGGAATGATGGTTAACGGTTATGTTGAGCATGGTGTTTCACGCACAATGTCTCTCCCCATTATACTATAATTTGGGGGATGGGAATGACATCATAGGTTCCTCTATTTAGGGTGTTTCAAATGATGTCTCACCCCACCAATCTCATGTGTTGAGCATGATTAATCACATTAATTATGATATTCAGGGAATGTACCCTCTTCAGGAGCCTATAGATCATTTTTAATGGTTATGGATGTCTAATATTTTCCATGGTTTGGTTAGAACCTAGTATCCTGGTATATTCCTACTTACGTTCTCATGTACTTAGTGAATATAGGTTGATGAATTATATAACTATTCTATATATATATGGTGACTAATTATACTCATTTCAGCCTATAACAAATTAGGTGAAGTCTGCTTGGTGTCTTATATAAAATTTAGCTAACTATTGTTTATCTTTTTTCAATATTTTATTATTACTTAGATATATCTACACACTACGTAGCTATGTACACATACTAGACTACTTCTATGCACTATTGGTGGTGTCCTACTAGGATTTTATCTCACTCCCTACTCAGGCTGCCTTTAGTACATGAGTAGATTGCATGTCTGTAGGTATGGATTAGGGAAAGAACATAGCTATAAATTCTTGGTATTCTTTACTTATAGCTAGATCATCTGAGAAGAGGACCAAGCTTATGCTTGAGAAGCAAAAGGAGAAGTATTTTTTTTGTATAGAATGATGTATATAACTATCCCGTTTATTTCATGTTTTTATTTTTAATATCATTATTCCATGACATCATCATGTATCTAACTCATCCTTTTTTTATTTTATATTATTATTTAGTTTCCTAGATATTTATTCTTCTGTAGATTATTGTTATATATATTTATTTTTCTGCTTCCGCTATTATGGGTTATAGGTCCTATGGTTATAATCTTTGTTTAAATATGCTTTTATTATTGTCTGTTTATTTATCTTATCCAATGTGCACTCTGATATGAGTTTATGCTCTCCCCACTGTACCACTTTAGACCCTTGTTGCAAGTTGGTATCCCCTGGCATACAAGGAGGTGTGCTTGAGGCCATGTGAACCACTGGCTCAGGGCATGAGTTAAGTGAATATTGGGTCAGGACAATATATTCATCTCTTTACCACTAATGTGTACTAACCTATAATTCCATGTTTTAAAATCACTAATAGAATTTATTATTATAATCATGTCTATTCAATTTTTTATCATATTGTATTGTGTTCCGCTTTTTACTCCAAGATCTTGGACCATTTCCCCCTAAGTAATTTTCTGTACACCACCAGGGAATGTGGTAATAAATCCTAAATCATCAACATACTTAAAAAATATTACTTTTTAGTATAGTAATGTACCTCATATTTTCTAAAATGATCAAACTCCCACTATTGTATTGGATCTGGGCATTAAACCTTTCCACAATTTACACAGGCTCGTCATCAGTAAGATGTACCATGAAAAAAATTCTAGAAACATAATTATTCAAGAAACCATAAATTTAATGTGGAATTAAATGATGGCCCTAAGTCTAAAATCCAAGACTATATAGGGTTATCCACGCTAAATAACAATACACCATAATTTCCTTTACTTGTCGTGTTTTTTGAATTAGTTTACATTTCCATCAACTTTTATCTACACTCCTTCTTGATGTGTATTTTCTTCCTATAAGTCTAGTAGGTAGGAATAAGACCATTTACATTGTCTTGGATATTTCCTAATGAATTTTATAATCATATTTTATTATCACACTATGCATATCTTCTGCTTCCTTCCACATACAGAGTAGAACCCAAGAATCTTCTTGAATCTCTTCTCTGAATATTGTAATGAACCAGATCTGGTCCCCATCCAAACCGACACATGAACCAATCTGTAGAAATGTCCTATGGGCATTCCCAGTCCTCATGGGCTAGAACAATTTTTCAAGTATCATGAGTAAATATTGGGAATAATTTACCCAAATTTATAATCATAAAACATCGAGCAAAATCTAATAAAATGAATCTGAATTTTTCAAACAAAACCATCCTTTATAAAAATTAATAATTGAAATACATAGGTTTATAAAAATCCCAAAAACTACCAAAAGGGGATAAATCTAAAATGAATATCCCAAGAACCACCTCATGGAAAAGGGGCATCACCATCAAGCCATCTCCATGACACTACACCAAGAAGGACCGCTAGCAACTTGAACCACCAGTTCTAAGAGATTTACCCAAACCTACAACAAACCTTACCAAGTATACTTACACCCAAAGGTGTATGTAGGGTGTGAGCCTAATCCCAGAAGTATTCCACCCAAATAGATTCTGTGTGATAAAAATTTTAATATGAAAATACTGAAAATATCTATAATCAAGAAATGTCGGTAATAATTTTTAAAAAGGATGAAACTTAAAATGAAAATAGTTTTTAAGGGGAAAATTTTAAGGAGAAAATAATTTTAAAGAAAATGTACACACTACTTAATTTTCTATCCAAACACACTATATACCGATGGTGAGTATCATATAGCCATTGGGCACTAGTCACAGGAACACCCCTAGGCACTATCTAGTTGTGGGCCCTAGGTACATCGTATCTCAGTGTAAGAGTATCCATAAAAAAAATTTGTCTTGTGAATGAGCCACTGTGAGGGGAAACATCGATGGCTTAGTGGTCCCCAATAATCATCATAGTTTAGTTAGTTTTTCCAACAACAATCTTAGAAAGTGAAATAGGGACAAAACCACTCTGGATCACTAGCATACTATTCCTAGTCTACCCACCTAAATATCGGAGTTTCGCTCTTGGTGCTCAATCAAGTTCCACATGTTATAAATACACTTTGAACTTGAAAATACCATATCCAAATAAAAACACACCAAATATTACTCAAACATGTTTAATACCCTTAATGTATTTTAGTAAACCCTTTAATGATTTTCTAAAATAATTTCAAGAGGTAAGACAATAGATTACATACAAAATACATCAAAAAAAACATTATTAAGGCCAAACTCCCAGCAATATCACTCCCAAACAGATTTTGAATCCCTAAAAACATTTAATAAATCAATTCCATGAGTCATAAAACAACCCCAAAAGACACAACATGGAATGCACATGAAAACACACATTTTCATACAAAAATGAATCTTTAAAATCACTCACTTAATAAATGCTACCAAAAATGGTTTTCACACCAAAAATAATTGAATAGGAACATGAAAAATAAGCCAATAAAGAAAGATAAATCATCAAAGAATGTCTACACATGGAATCACCGACCTTATATGTCAAAAACCCTAAATCCTTGGGTGAAACATCAACCACACTGCCATCTCACCACAAGGGAGTTAATAAAACCCTAAGCCACAAGATTGGGCCTAGAAACACAAAATCAAACCCTAGGTTTAAAGACCTAGTTTATGGATATTTGGAACATTAGGATAGATGTAATAAACCCTATGAAAATGGAAGAAATAAGGAAGTAATTCACTTACTTGAAGAAATATTGAAGTTCCACTGCCAAACCCCCCTTCAAAATTGGGTTCCAAATGAGCTTGGGGGAGCTTGGGAGCCTTCCATGGTTATTCACGGCTTGGTTGTATGGTTTAGTAAATCGTGTGGCCAAACCGAGTGGCATGTTTTTTCCACCCAAAAAATTTACATCTTCACCCAAATTCAAGGGGGACTTAGGGGAAAATAGAAGGGAAAGATAGGAAAAGAATAGAAGAGAAATAATTCCCTAAAATTTCAAACCTATCGCTCTAGGATCCCGAGAAAATGACCAAGAACTTGACCCAAACTGGAAAGAAGTAAAAGTTAAAAACCTGAGTGTGACAATTCTTCCCCTCCATAATGCTTTTTGTCCCAAAAAAACCACAAAAATTCCATATACAAAACCAAAACCGATTACATTTCCAAATTAAAAGGGGGGGCTCCCCAAAAACAAACAAAATATTAACAAGGACACTAAAAACAGGAAAAAATTGGCTATAAGATAACTCGAGAGGCCAAGACTGACTCCCCAGGTAAGGGTCACCCACCCCTAAAATCCAAAATACCTCCAGTTGATCAAACAAAGGAAAAGATACTCTCACCACCAAAAACTTACACCACTTTCTTGAAACGAGAAAACATAATCGAAACACATACAAAAAAAACACCTTAACTGCTACCCAAAAAATATCAATTAATTTACTTGAAACAAACAATGAATTCGAATGAGGTTACCATATCCTTACTTCAATGAAACCAATGGGAATTCTCCAATCCCAAAGTTTACCCAAGGATGAATTTGGTGGTTAGATAGCTTCAAACGAGGCTACCTACCACCAAGAAAACACCAAGGAAAAACCGAGTTACTGATATGGGGATACCCAAATAGACTCCTCACCATAAGAGACAACTTAATTTCCCAATACAGAACTGGGACACTAATAGGGTGAGGCCTGAACAGACTCCCCACAATAAGTTATAGACTAACATTAGACTAATTCTAGAATAATTTATATGATACCCATGGTGGGTCTTTCCATCATAATAACCAACTGTTTTAACCAAATAGCATAGGTTGATGCAAAGAAGACCCCATGAGATCCAATCCCCATTGTAAGGGGGGTCAATAAATGAAACCCAAACCAATAGGGACATTATTCGGCTCACCACTCCCACGAACATTACCATATTAATATGATTCCAACCAAAACTGAGATCAAAAATAACATACAAGGTTATTCATACATGAAAAACCATACAGAGAGTTTCGCACCTAAGGGTTCCAGAATAGGGGTTGAGAAAACAAAACCACCCCACCACCTTATGAACAATGAGGGATTTTTTCACTTACATGGATTAAAACCCTAAGAAACAGGGTCCCCACATCACTTTATACCACATGGAACCACTTGAAACGAAACCACCACATCGAAACATAAATCGTTTTCCACCTCCCACATTATAGACAGAAGTTAGATCATGATCCCTTACATCATTGGGGTTTTCGGACTATGCACCAAATTCACTCTGAGACGTACAGCTAGATCTCAGATGATTGAAAAATCTCCTTCCTTGTATTCAGGTGATAAAAACCCTCGAATGTAACTTCTACATCTAGTGCCACAAGAAACCACATCACTTCTTAGACAAAACCACCATGACATAACACACTATAAAACCCAATTTACTCTAACACGACACCTTCACCAAGACAGGGGCCTCTAATATGGATATGAATTTCCCCTCTCACCTCAAATATGAAATAGTAGAAGAATAAACACAAAAAATACACCTTCATTCAGAAAATAGAACTTCAGGAATTTCCAAGAGAAGACACACTTTCGTTTAAGCAGAAGCCCTTGAAATGTTCCAAAACAACCACATTTTCCCTTAAAGTCAATAACAACATAGAAAAACGTCATTGAACATTACCCTAGATTCCGGTACAAACATTACAAGAAGTGGGACCTTGAACTGAGTCCCAAGAAGAATGAGATTACCGCAAGCAACCATAACAACCTTGAACAACCAGATTTTCCACACTTGTGGCCTAACATGAATCATTTTCTTATAAGGAACCAACAAAATATCCAAAGGCCCCTAAAGACTACATCTAAGACCGTCAAATATGGACTTCTTTACCTTTCCTCAATATAATTACCTTTTACTTCTTCCAGATATAACCTATAGAAACAACAATGTCAAACTTCACCTTTGATGACTCAGGCACTTTAAGAGAATAAGGTCTATTTCAACTTTACACAACCACTCTCATGCTACAAGAGTATCCACTTAACTAAAAAAGAAGAGGGGTAGACTAAATCTACAAATCTCAAGAAGGAAGTCCTTATATTGATCAACTGGAGGATCTGCCAATGGAGAATCACAATGGGACACAATTCAATCATGTGTTAACTCTTTATGGTGGAATACCCTAGCTAATAAGAAAACTCAAGGACCCAACCAAGATGGTCCTTTAGTAAAAACATACCACAAACCAGAACTGAACACATGACGAGAACCTCCAAAAAGGCTTCCCAAAACATTTCTTATAAAATACTACCAACCAATACTTTAACCCAACTCACTGAAAAAACAAAAATCCAAAACATTTCCCACATAATAGGGGTTCTCTAACTAAAAACATCCCACAACAACAATCCCAAAAGCGCATTAAACACAAGACCCAAACACCGGTTCTCAAAACAACCTATTTTCCTTAAAAATAATTTAATGAAATCTCACTCCTTTTCATTTAAAAAAAATTCCAAAACAAACAACCACTTCAAAACAAACCTTTTACATAAACCCCATGTTTTCGAATTTTTTAAAATAGATGGGAATTGTGCATGGTTAGGCTACACGGTCTACCAAATCAAGTGCCAACCATACACCCCATACTGGACAACCTGGATACCTATATGGTTTGGTCACACAGTTTAGAAAACCATGCTTCAAACATGTGATATGGTTATTTCTCGAGGTAGTGGCTTCATGTATGCTTTAAACATGGTTTGACTGACCATGAATAGGTCATACACCCTCAACCAGAAGCAAACCAATGATTGAATGGTTTCCTGGAGCAAGCCGCATGGTTTTCCCAAACCGTGTGTTGACCGTGCGCCAAGGGAAACCAACCAAAAACTATAAATTTATATCTGAATCACACCAAAATCAAAATAAAAACCAATAATACAATAATGAATCACCATGAAACCAATCCATATCATTTAAAACATTTACACTAATTATAGAAACCTCATTTCATCAAAAATCATTAGACTAGAAATTCATTTCATCTTTTTTATAATGAATTCCAAAACTATATTCAAAACAAATTTCTATTTTTATAAACAAAAGATTTCAATAAACTCCATATCTAGGTTATATAAATCCAATCTCTTTAAACTATTTTCATTTCACCCAAAAAAATTTTTACAAAAACCCACTTTTATAAAATTTCCTTAAAGTAAGTTATGAAAATACATTTTCCACTTTCCAAAAAAAATTATTAACCACTTCAAACTCATATTTTCACAATTCCAAAAATAATATTTTTCAAAATAATTTTCAGAATCAAGGACGAACCAAAACAACACAAAATGGGAAACTAGTGTCGATGGGTGACTTGCCATATCGTTGGATGCCAGATTCCAATCACACCATCATCACGAGGAGTTACTTGGGACCATGCCTTTTTCTCCACATGGATTTCCAGGACCTACAAACTCACTGGGACTATTGAACCAACTCCCATTTCATTTCCCAACCAACAAGAAAACAAAAGTAAAAAAATGATTATATGGAACCTAAATTCCCCTGGATACTCAAGTCCCGCCACAAGGTGTGATGGCTAGGATCCTTACTCATAACCATAAAATTAAGTTCCGACAATCTTAGCTCCATTTTACCTATACTCTTTCCCAAAATAACATGACCCAAAAAGACCAAACCTCCTCTAATACCATTTTGTCACGAACCAGATATGGTATCCATCCAAACGAGTGACCAACCTAGTCTACAGTAAGGCCTAAATGTAGTTACTAGTCCCTACGTCCTAGTACAAGTTCTCAGGTATCATGAGTAAAGGTAGGGAACCATTTACCAAAATTTATAATCATAAAATATCAAACAAACGCTAATAAAAGGATTCTAAATTTTCCAAACCATACCATCCTTTATAAATATTAAGAATTGAAATACATAGTTTTATACAAAGCCTAAAAACTAACACAATGGGATAAATCCAAAAAGAACATCCCAAGAACCACCTCATGGAAAGGGGGCATCACCCTCAAGCCATCTCCATGACACAACACCAAGATGGACAGCTATCAACCCGAACCACTAGTTCTAAAAGCTTCACCCAAACCTGTAACAAATATTACCAAGTCTACTTACACCCAAAGGTGTAAGTAGGGTGTGATCCTAATACCAGAAGTATTCCAAAAAAATATATTCCATGTGATAAATATTTTAAGATGAAAATCTTGCAGGTTTTTATAAACAAGAAATTCCAGTAATAATTTTTCCAAAGGATGGAACTTCAAATGAAAACAGTTTTTAAGGGATAAACATTAAAGAGAAAATAATTTTAATGAAAATGTACACACTAATTAATTTTTCATCCAAACACACCATATACCAATTGTGAGTATCATATAGTCATTGAGCACTAGTCACAGGAACACTATGAGGCACTAGCTTGTTGCGTGCCCTAGGTACATTGTATCTCGGTGTAAGAGTATCAACAAAAAATATATATATCATGCACAATCCACTAGGATGGGAAACCCCAATGTACTAGTGGTCCCCAATCATCATCATAGTTTATTTAGTGTTTCCATAATCAATATTTCTAAGTGAAATAGGGACGAAACCACTCTGGATCACTAGCATACTAGTCCTAGTCCACCCACCAAGATATCTGGGTTTCCTTATTTGTGCTCAATAAAGTTCCATATGTTATCAATACACTTTGGACATGAAAATACCATTTCCAAATAATATAGACACCAAATAGTACACATTCATGTTCTGCATCCTTAATGTAATTTAGTAAACCCTTTAAAGATTTTATAAAACAATTTCAAGAGGTAAGACAATGGTTTGCACACAAAATCCATCCAAAAATCCTTTATTAAGGCCAAAATCCCAAAAATATCAAACCCAACCAAATTTTAAATCCCTAAAAACAATTAATAAATCAATTCCATGAGTCATAAAACAACCCAAAAAGACACAACATGGAATGCACATGAAAAACATACATTTTCATACAAAAATGCATCTTTAAAATCAACCACTTAATCAATTCCACCAAAAACGGTTTTCACACCAAATAAAATGGAATAGGAAAATGAAAAATATTCCAATAAATCGAGATAAATCATAAAATAATGTCTACACAAGGAATCACCTACCATATACATTGAAGACCCCAAATCCTAGTCTGAAACATCAAACGCACCACCACCACACCACAAGGGAGTGAAAAAAACCCTAAACCACAAGATTGGGCCAATAAACACAAAATGAAACCCTAGGTATGAATCCCTAGTTTATGGGAATTTTGAACTTCAATACAGATGGAAGAAACCCTAAGTAAATGGAAGAAACAAGGAAGGAATTCACTTACTTGAAGAAATATTGAAGTTCCACCACCAAAAACCCCTTCAAAATTGCGTTACAAATGATATTGGGGGAGATTGGGAGCCTTCCATGGCTATAATGTTCGAATGGGGAAAGAAAGGGGAGAACTATGATTAATCCTGAAAGTGAAAAATTGTAATTAAAAAAATATTTTTGATGAGCTGGACACTATGCACGGTTTGGCTGTATGGTTTAGTAAACTGTGTGGAAAAACAATGTGGTGTGTTCTATACACCGAAAAACATTCCATGTCCCCACAAATTCAAGGGGTACTTAGGGGGAAACTAGGTGAAATATATTCCAAGAATATAAGAGAAATAATTCCCCAAAATTTCTAAATTACCACACCCGGATCCGGAGAAAATGTAAAAGAACTCAACCTGAATTGGAATGAAGTAAAAGTTAAAAAATTGGGTGTGAAAAATATACTCACGGAATATCAAATTTCTCATTTCATTTAGATTTAACTTTGTATCATTGAATAATTTCTCATCACTATTATAGTTTATTCACAACTTTTAGGTAATGAAGATAGTAAAACCAGTTCACATACCTCATTATTTAGCATAATTAATTCTAATGACAACTAACTTGTGATGTTGCTAAATTCATTGATGTGATCAAAAAAATTTTCCTTTAAATCAGATTTATATTGAATAAATTTCACATTATACACACTTTTCTCGATGCATATAGATTGTCATGCATATTCGTGTGATCTTTCCTCAATCTAGTGTTTCTATTCTCCTCTCTAATATTGATTTCCACTTTTTTCCAATGTATTTTGAAGAAATAAAATAAAATATTATTCTAGTAACTCCCACTCAATCTTCTTGATCTCAATTGGTTTTTCACCCAAAATTTTTAAATTCATATTTTTGTGATAAAAATAATCCTCTATTTTTATCCTCTAATAACTAAAGTTTGATCCATTGAAATATTTATTTTTCACCTTTCCTTATTATATATCCAACATTCAATTTGAGAAATTTGACCTTGATCTTTAAAACCTATGCTCTAATACAAGTTATTATGGAAACATCAAGAGATTCAATGATAGATGATTTTATAAGAAGTGTAAAGGGGAGAAAAATAATAATAATAAGATCATAAATATAAGATTTATTTGGTTTCGGAAAAATCCTTAAGTCCGTAGAGTGGAAAAATTATTTCACTATTTTTTAGATAAATATTATAGGGAAAATATTAGATTGTAGAAACACATTCTCAAAATGAGATCATAAAAAACATGGTGTTTAAATAAGCTACATTTCTATGGTACCCAAATTCACACAATAATACTACTTTAATATAGTAATGGTGGAAGTATGTCTATGGAGCTACAGTCCCCTATCAGTGTCACCAGTCACATATTATTATAGTACCATGTCTAAGTCCACACTACTATAGTATTGTTATTAGTGTTGTCAATTAAATTTTCTATAGTACCACATTATGGATTTTTGGAAATATGATCGCAACTTTATCCAATAGATCGGGATCTACTATTCCAACATATGATATTGACTATATGTTTCACAAAATTTATAAATATACAAAAGTTTATAATTGATGAAATATTTAATATGAGATCTTAAAGTATACATTCAACTAATGGATTAAGGGGTTTCTACATCATGGTATTGAATTCAATGGATTACATAAGGCTTAATTAGATCAAAATAAAGATTATATTATTATTATCTTATATACTTATTATTTGATAATAAGTGTTATTGTGGATGACTTGTTATTATAAATAAAATGAGATGGTTGTTTTGATACACAGTATTGTAAAATAACCAATTCTATAACATGTCTACAAAGAATAAAGTCTTGTTTTTAGAATAATGATCCAAATACATATGATATGAATAAATAGTTTATTTTTAATATGCCCGCTAAAGGAAATGAGTGTTATTTCATATGAATAGAGAGTTTTTATTTCTAATTAGCATGATATTGTGAATATAATATAGTTTCTAAGTGTCCAATGGGAGTATGTTTAGACTTATCAAAGTTTAAAATTAATAAGTAAAGGATTATACCTGTCAGAAAAAGTAAATGTCACATAACATCCTAAATTTTTTGGGTTATGTCGGTAAAAGATTAATGTAAAGTGGTACATTATTTACCAACAGATTTATAGGAAACAAATTATGGAAAATGTTTCAAGAATGGTGATAATTATGAAATTATAAAAGTTATAAGTAGAAAAAATAAATGATTAACATCATAAAATTGATGTTATTAAGTAATGGGGTTTCAATACTTGTTTAAGGAGTTGAAAATTAGGAATATGATTCATAAGTTTCACCGTTATTAAAACTATATTTTTTTATAAATATTACTCACTGAATGGGTTTAGTCAGAGAGTTTTATTACGTGTTCTCATCGAGATGTATAAAAATTACATATATGTGATGATTTTAACAAAACCATAAAGTATATAAAACATAAGGATGAACCTATAGTCTATTATATGTGATATGTTAAACAGACGCTTATGAATGGTTTTGTAAAAATATTCTTAAAGAATTTAAAAACATAAAATGTATCATGTTATATAAAAATATATAACTACTTCATCATTGTTTAACATTGGAGACAAATATATATATAGGGTGAAGTGAAATTATGATTGACCTCTCAAAGTATGACTTTGAGTTATCCATAACTAATGTTCATCATGGAGTATTATAATTTATAATTAAGTTTTAAGGTTATCATGAGTAGTATTCTTGTATTGGGATATAGAATATGTTCATGAGGTGCAAATGGGTTTTGTGTACTGGATTTACCACCATGTATATTACACATGGAGTGTCATACACTATGTATTTAGTATAATAGGGGTGAAATTTTTATATTTAACCCCCATAACTGAGGTTTTTGATATACTTATCATGATATCCTTCATAGTTTGATAGATTTCTTACACTAACCATAAGGCTTAACTAATCGAGGTTTGTTTGGGTATGTTGTTGATCATGTCCTCGATTGAAGCTTAATCAAGATAATATTTTATCTCTCAAATGATGAGAATTACATATGGGATGTTGATTGAGATATATTAATGAAATTTATGATCATACTTAGATAGTGTGTGATAATCAACTTAGTTGAGGGGTATGAGATTTTCCCAAATACTAAGATTAATGTCATGTGATTTTTTCATCAATTTAGTCAGTATATACTCAAAAAGTCATGAATAAATAAAGATGATATATGGTATTGACACACTCTATATCTCGTGGCCAATTTATTTCTTGGAAAAATAGATTTTATGGTTATGTATACTTATATATGATGCATCTAGTGGACACAAGTGTTTAGATATATGTGTTTGATGAAGATCTTGTCATGTCCCTTTGTATCATACGTAGAAAAATATTCTTTGATAAAGGACACTCTTTAACTATATTTATGAATTCAGGAATTCATATTTATTTTCAATTTATAAAATCACATGGGGTCACATTTTTTGGTTTATTAAATAGGGAATACATGTTTTAAAACTCAATGACTTTCTCTAAAAGTGTTTCAGAGTTTATCAGAAATGAGTTTTGGATGGTTATTCACAAGGTATTTCATATGATGTGATACAAAGTGAAGTTGATATTATCTTTCAAAAAACATTGGAAGATATCCAAATGGTTTTTTGGATATGGTTTCAAAATTTATCATATATGATATGATATAAGGTGAAATGACCCAAAATTCTCTATGGTTTTAGTGAAAGTTATAGATTAAAGGGAATATTCCCTACATCCATATGATATCATATGGAATAATTCATTTGGAACTAATATGATTCACTTAATATAGTGGAGTGTTCTGAGGTTAATTTCTGAATCTCCCAAAATTATTAGATATTATTGATTAAATTTAATGTATAGAATAATGCATTCGTGGGATAAATTTGTGAATGGTCAAAGATGTATTCTTGTGTTTTGTAATGCTTGAGTAAATGTTGTGATAACGTAGGAATGTCAAGAGGTCTATATAAACTAGTAATAACCATGAATATTTGGTGTGAACTCCTTGTGTAATCTATTATCCATTACTCTATCCCTCTCAAAACTATCTTCCTTTTTCCTTCATTGAAATATGAGATACTAGTAGATCATGATGGTTGTAGGGTCCTACCCAAAATTATTTAGATGATTTGATACAACCCATGGATACAAAAAAGGGGTAGAATTATAAAGGTTGTTACTTATGATCATCATTAACCATATATTGAAGGAAAAAACAATAATGAACTTTGGTGTTAGGAAAATGTTCTTTATTTCTAATTTATTCGGTGTCAGTTTCAGAAGAATGGTGACCATGGTATTTATGGATTCTAATAATTTTTGTTATATATATTAATCATTAATTGATTCTTATATTCTTTCTAGGATCATTATTATAATTATTAGTGAAGTGATAAGACTTGAGTAGATTAGTTTATTTTCTATTCCTTGTAGGTGTTTTCCACTTTTAGTGGATGCAATTCCTTTTTTTCAACTTATCTTAGGTGATTTGAAATCATACCATCTTACTTATCCTCATTTATAATTACACATTCCATATATTATATATTTTTTATATCAAAACAAACTAATTTCACTTGTGATCATACCTTTCACCATATAGATGACCAGAGACTTACTGGTATTGTGTTGTATAGTATAAATTTCTTTTTTTTGTTCAAAAATGAGGAATTTTCACTGGAAGAAATTTTCTCCATTGTCAGGGACAATTGATTGTGAGTGTTTTCAAGTAGAAACAATAAAAACTTCTAGAAAATCCTAAAAATATGAGAATCATAAAATAAAAGGACCAAAAATACATAATAACTTCATTATAATATCTAGTAAAGAAATCATATTGGTAGCTTTTATCTTCTATATTTATTTTCATTTGACTTCAATATCATGTATATTTTTACAGGGAATATGGATAGGTTGGAGTGGAGTAACCAATTGGATATGTCACATGATATTTGTGGTAAATTTGGACACCCATTTTGGATTTTCAATAGATTGAGGAAGAGGTAACCCTCATTAGAGAATGAATAAAATAGAGATATTGAGTTCAACACACATCATTTGATCATGGAACAAATTAGAGAAATTAAGGAGGACCAAGCTAGAGGGGAAACCTAACTAGAAGAACTTTCTCCCTTTATCCAAGCCAAGTAGGAATGGTGGATTAAAATTCTTATACATGAATCAATTAAAATCCATGAGATAAAAGTTATATTTAGACTCTGTAATAACAAATCAAAGAGGATAAAGAGTAAGAACAAGAATAGGATGAGCCTGCAAAGCTTATTAAAAATCTATAAAAGGGTTCCCATAATTAAGATGAAGAGGATAATGCTACACTTGAGGTGGAAATAGGCTATGAACATTAAGATTAAATCAAGTAGAATGTCCCCACTCAGACATTTTTTCCTATAATCCTAAGTCATATTACCTTAATAAAGGATGAAGTTGGGTGTATGTTATTATATATTGGAAAATGGGATCTCTAAGGGACATGTGGAAAATTTGAAATAAAGGTCACAATCATAGAGGGTTTAAATGATCACATAGTTGTTTTCATCATAACAAGTGGATTAGAAACCCTCATGTGGTGGATCCTACTAAGAAAACCTTTAGTGATATTCCCTAGATCCAATATCATGTTATACTATGTGAGTATGTTGTATAGTATAACATGTATGAAAACCAAGGAATATTTTATTCCTTGTATAATGGATATTGTAAGTATTGTTATGAAATAACAAGATAATGCCTTTTAATGGTAGTGGAATGTTGAATGTTAATGTTTACATCTTCCTATGCTAACTATCATTAATAATATACATTTTATTATATGAAACATTGTGGGAGGTTGATGAATTTATATGATGAATGCATGAATGGCGGAATTACATTTACTCATGCATTGTAATGCGTGGATAAATTTATAGAACTTGAGGAATTTACTTGAGGGATTATATAAAGGTGGTTGAGGGCCATAGTTGGAGTATGTGAGCCTTATGGAAGGGAGTGGTTGATTATCCCACCCTCAAATATCTCTTTTTCTTCCTTATTTATTGTGTGATGTACTAGAATATTATGTAATGAAGGAGAGTCCCATATATATGATTGGAGAATCATTTTATCATGTGGATACACCATGGAGGAAGGATTCATAATTTTTCTTCTTCGTAATCTTCATCAAACTCTTGTAATTATGAAAAGGGAGCAATGACCATTGACTGGTGAATGTTACATAGTTTCTTCATTTTAGTTTATACTTACTTTATATTTTAATACATTTTTTATCTTAGGATTTGGTTTCTAGTTGTTTTTATTATGATTATTCGGTGTTAATAAATCCTAATAAACCCAACTGTAGTATAAAAGTCTTACTATATTGATTGATTCATGAAATAATTCTGAAATATGAAAAACATAACATCGCATCATATATATATATATATAGGATATATAGGATATCATAAATCATTGTACCAGACACTTTTGGTTAAATATGATGTAGGCCCACACACTGAATTAAATATTATGTAGTTATGACTATAGGATAACATAAGTCATTATACCAGGTACTATTGGTTAAATATGATGTAGGCCCACACACTATAATTAATATTACATAGGACCAACTTTATAAGATTACCCTTATGCGGAGACTGCCATAACTAGTAATTGTCGATACACCGGGTTAATGGTACATGATCCATTTTATACTAAGTTTAATCTCACATGAGTTATGTCATTAACTAGTGTGTTTTACTCTTAAATAGATATTTTGTTGTGTGATTTAATCCTATATATATTCCTGGTGCATTTGTTTAATCTTTCATGAGCTATACCATTAACAACAAAATCTAGGTGTGCATGGTTATTCCTATACAGGCCTGGGCACATGGTAATAACCCAATGCAATATAATTTTTGTAGGGTTTAATATCATATAGTGGCTTATCATAAGACATGAATTCTAAGAGCACTTTTCTAATCCTACATAGGTGCATGTACAATGATTTTTTCTCACGTAGAGGATTGTCATAGGCTACGACTGCTGATGTGCATGAGTTAATCCTAGGTAGACCTCACATGACATTTTACCTTACGCAATCTGGAATATCAAGTTTTTATGATTGGTATTTCCTAAAGGCATTGTGAACTATACTGTCAAATATGATATAAAGAAAGTTTTTGTTTTTCTTGAATTTCAATGAAGAATTGATTTAAATGGTTTATAAATTGGTTATAAATCAAATATAAAAGGAATTTTTGGATAATTATTTAATTATAAAATGTTTATAATTATTTATTATATATTTATGAAATATTTAATAAATAATTATCCCATAATAATAAAATTTAATATTAAAATTCCTTTAGAATAATATGGTATTACTTATAATTTAGATATAAAATTTTTATATGGAAATTATAAGGTCAATTTATAAAATATTTATAAATTAAAAAATAAAGAAAAAATATAAGAGTTTATATTTAATATTATGAATTTTTCATATTATTTAATTTTAATTGTCCAAATTAAAAGTTCCTTATTTAAGAAATTATTTAAACCATATCACAAGGAGTTTTGATAATTGGTATTATTGAGGTTTAAATAATTTTAAATATGTGATATTTAGATTATGTAAATTTTTTACATAAAATAATTGAAATATAAAATGCTTATATTTCACATAATATCACATATTTAAAGTAAACATTAGATAATTAATAATATGAAAGAGATTATATTAGGAATAAATATAAATTTATTGTATTTTTTTAATTATAGATTTTCGATAATTCATGGATAAGTTATAAAATGTTTATAATTTCCTTATTTATGAAATGTTCAAAAATTATTTATCACATGTTTACACTTATAAATTATTTATTCATTTTTTGTATTCCCTTGTTTATTATTCTCATATATAATTTTTATATTATGAATATATATGTGCTTTAGTTTAAATTGATAAACAACTTCTAAATTAATATACATGCATTTAAGGAGTTACATGCTAAGTGTGATAATTGATTTAGTTTGGTTGTACCTTAGCTTCAACATTTACTTGGTTATGGGATTGAATTAAGTATTTAATTATGATTTATACATATTAGCTATTAGAATTATTATGGTATTAAGGTCTCTCTTGAGTAAGGAATCATTCGATAGAGGGAATTTGGGTCGAACAACTCACTTTCTTGAAAACATATGCTTTGTCTAGAAAATTGGGGGTTGACTATTTGTCGCTTCAAGATTACTCTTATGGGGATTTTTTATTTCATATGATTATATCCTTTACATGAAAGGGTTTCATATACCTTATACATGAGATGCATTTGGATATGTATAAATGTAGTTGGATTTTGAATTGGGTTAGAAACACAATATATGAGTTGTTTAAAGAGTGGCACATTGATATGGTTTGAACATATTCACTTGGAAGAAGGAATAAGATTCCAAAAAAATAATTAGAATCACACATACATGTAAATGGAATAACATGAGACATAATGGTTTAAACATATTCATTTTTTTGGAAGGAATAGGATTCTAAACTAAATTATTAGAAGCATGTATTCATGTAAAGGGAGTAATATGAGATAAGATGGTGAGATTCAATCCCCTCTAAAAATACTATGTGTTATATTCCTTTCAAAGTAAACACTTTTCAAGAACATGATCATTCGACTAATTAGGTTAATGCCAGAGCATGGTGTCCCTGGATTATCTTATGTAAGTAAATAAAGTAATGAGGCTTTGCGTTAAACTTATTTGGGAAATAATTAGAGTTAATATATCACAGGAATGGTGTTTAGTTTATCCATATGATGGATTTGAATACTGAAATTTCAAGATATACTCACACCATTTTACCCACATTTTTCTAAAACTATTGATATAGGGGTGTCTATACCAACTTCTTAGACTAATCATCTGTATAGATTCATTTCCAGCACTCTATAAAATTGGTTTCTAGAAACCATTAGAATAGAGTTCCCTATACTAATTTTTTTATACCACTGGTATAGGGATATATTTTTTATAACTCGGCCTCCCCCCCCCCACAATCCATAATTTTTCTTACCATGAGTTGGGGCCCCCCATATCTTCTCCTAGGTGATATCCCCCTAATCATTGGTTTTTTATTCCATTATTCTTCAATATAAAATTAGTGAGTTACAGATCCATTATATCTTCCACCAATACTCATTTTCATTTTTATGTACATATTAAAAAATAACCTAGATCATATTAGGTCACAATTCTTCTCAATTATCAGATTAAAGGTTCATTTAGATTATATTTTTTATATTATTTTATAATAAATGTGATTTTAGTTCATTTATTTTTAAATTTAGCTATTTTCTACTTCTAAAAAATCAAATAAAAATTTATTTTTGTGTAATATATATTAGAATATCATGTAATTAATTTTTTTAAATTTTTTGGTTTTATTTATGTATTTGGGTTTTATGAAATTATTAATTTAATTTTTTATTTTAATAATTGGATGATCAATATTTCTACATAATTAATTTAAATTTAATGTGGTCTGAGATGCTTGAATAATCATGTTAATAATTAATTAAATTTAATTTAATAGTGACTAGCTATCTCTAACTAATCTAATCATATATATTAATTGTTAACTTTTCCATTTGTTATAAATTGTTTGGGTCACTACTAGTATGCATCAATTATAGCATATGTCATTACTTATTATTTAATGGGTTAGCTACTAGTTCGCTTTGATGACTTTCATAATAAACATTTTATTTGGATTAAATTATTTGAAATGTTTTATAGACATGTGATACTGAATTATGTATTACTAGGATTATGAATATTTTTCTAGTAAAAACATATATATCAAAGGCATAAGATTTCATGTTGGGTGGGATAATTTTTTATTCTTGAATAAATTTTTTCCTTGTTAAATACATATATATTTAATTTGATTTACTTTATATCCAAAATAAGTAAGTCATTTAAAAAAAATATTCTTAAATACATATTTATTAAATTGGATTTATTTCTATAAAAATAAATCGATACTAAATTGAATTGGAGAAAAAATATTAAAACAACATAAAAACAAATGTAAAACAACTGAAATTAACTGAATTTTTATTCAAAGGATTCATATTTATCAGGAATTTTTAAATTATTTTTTACTATTTTGATATTAGTCAAAAAAAATATGTCATAGAATGGATAAAATTTGGATGTATGATACTTATGATATCTCAATCGATTTTCAAAAAAATGTAGACTTTTTTAGATTTTTCATTTATCAATGCTTCAGATAGAGGTCTTATACACTTACCTTGTTATAATTATGTTGGAAGACCTTGGTTATGTCAGGAAGAAGTTAAATAGAATATAAAAAAGTTGGTTTTCAAACAAACTATTATGTCTAGTATCACAATGGAGAGAAAAAAATCAGACTATTCATGTTCAAAATGAAAGGAGTGATATAAAGATTTTAATATTTGATTAATTTATATTTATGAATCATCATTAGAAAGATAGTTTTTCAATGCAAAAAGATAATGATACTGACATGCTTGAGGTCACTAGTGAAAATAATGAAGTTAAAGGATTGAAAAATTAATGGATGATGTTAGGAATCCTGTATATCAATAATGTAGTAAAATGATAAAGTTAAATTTTTTAATGTGATTGTAACATGGGAAAACCATGTATGGAATTTTCAATTCAAAAATAAATTATATTCTTACCTTTTGAGGTAATTACTTCCCGATGATTCAAATATTCCCTCAAAACATTATATTTTATGGAAGTTAATTAACCATCATGGATTTTCTACTAATAAAATTCATTCTTACCCAAAATATTGAAGCTTATTATGGGAGAAAATTTTATATATAAATGATTTTCAACAATGTAATATATCTCGATGGAATCTAAATACATATGGATCACCAATTAGTGTGCCAAAAATTAATGTGGAACTTTCCATAGATTCCTTGTCTTAAAAATATTTTCATATATGATAAAATATCAATAAATATTTAATGGAATGATGCTGAGATAGTTAAGGATAAGGATGAGTTGGTTCATCTTGTTGGTGGATTATCATGGATGACATTTGATACATAATATACTAATTTTATATATGAGGTGAATAATTTTAGGTTTGTTCTATCATGTTATGATTTTAGTCCATTTGGTATGATGTTTACATCTCATATCATGTGTCTAGTTTTTATTCACATTTATAACCTTCCTCTACGGATGTGTATGAAAAAACCATTCAATCTATTGACTATACTCATATATGGACCTTCTGATCCTAGAATGGATATAGAAGTGCACTTGTAACATTTTATAAAATAGTTGAAGAAACTTTGGTATGTGGGTGTGTGTGAATAAAATGAATCTTTTTAAAATATATTTCATATGCTTGTTGTGCTTATGTGGAAGATAAATTATTTCCTTACTTATTCAATAATTTCTAGTTGGAACACAAATGTAAAACTATCTTCTCCTATTTACATAAATAATACTTGATCTAGAAGAATTAAATATTTTCATAGTTTTAGTTTAATAGGACATCAACAACTATTTCCAATGGATTATACATAAAATAATGATCATTTATGGTTTGAAAATATTGTTGATACTGAAAAGTCACCTCAATGTATGGGTTTTTGTTCAATGTATTTGGTTAATGTGATCATAAGACGTAACCAACCAATGATAAATGAAGATGATAAGTATGATCAAATTTTTTCCAATTGTCCATATATTCTCCAAATAGAGTGGATTCCTTGTATATATGAATTACCTACATTGAGCCTTGAAGGGAGGGAGATGACACATCACATAATATTTTTTAACTGTGATTTATCATATGACTACATCAATTAAGTAATTTGAACATGTCTATTTTTTATTATAGTATATAGTTTCACATATATCTTAAACTTTTATTAACATTTTACATAGGTAACATAAATTAATGGTAAGTAGAAGTCATCATTCATTACATTTGAGAACTAGATAGACATTTCATAGAAAATATTTTCCTCTTTGGTTGAAATCAAAGGTAGGAACATTACTTTAATAATGTAAAATAAATAAATATTCATTTAATCTTAAAATTAATATAACTTTTGGGTATTGAGTATATCGGTTGACTATGTCTCTCAAGAATTAAGTGCATTGGATTTTGGTACCAATTCTTTAGTTTTTGAATGAAAATCATTGGTAATCAATGGGTTAAAAATTGTTATAATTTATTGAGTAGTGAACATGAGAACACAACATGATAGTGTTATTTTGACTGCTAAAATAAACTATTATGCCGGTGTATTAGACAATGGGCCTCAATATAAAAATGTGACTTATTATGGATATTTTGAGAAAATACTAATATTGGATTATTACTCCCATGGTTGAGTTTCTATAATGAAATGTAATTGGTTTTATTCAATAATGTGACAGGGAACATTTATTGATGACTATGAATTTAGAGTTATTGAGATGACTCACTTATTATGTACTGATGAGCCATATATTTTAGCATCAATGGTGAAATAATTGTTTTATGTGAAAGATCATCTAAGTCCGAAATTCAATTTTGTTATTGAATTAATCCCAAGACATATTTTTTATGGTGGTGGGGATGAAATTGAAAGCATAACTTCCCCCATTAATGTTTATGAAAGTATTTCATATGTTGACTAAAATAGTACAATGGTCAGAGTTGACTATGAACCTAAAGTAGTAGTGGGTAATGTCGGTTCCGAGTGCAAAAGAAGAGTTAGATGTGACATGCCTAAGTTTTATGTTTTTCATGATGGATGATTAATATGATATTTACATGATGATAAACATCGTGATCCATTGAATTGAATCAAAGAATAAAAAAATGGATAAACTCTAGAACCAAGTGCATGATCGACACATATTATTTATAATTAATTTAAGAAATTAAATAATTACCTTGTGTGAAATTATTTCTTCATTGAGGTATCTGATAATAGATCTACTTCATGCTGTAACTGTGTCGTAGTAATCAATAATAGATTCCCTCAAGTGGTGATCCACATGTGTTCCATAAATCTCTGAACATTTCCGTAGGAATATCTAAGTGCTAGCATGGTAGATCCTATCACTTGCATTTTTCACCTTTTATCGCCCCGAGAATCACTTCCAAATGATTCTCCTTGATCACTCTAGAATCAAGAGTGGAATGTGGAGGAGGATCGCTCTCCATTCTTGAGAGCGATCTAGGAGAGGGAGATCTCTAGGGATTGAGTGGATTCACTCTATATCTCGTCGTTCACAACACTAAATGGATTGTCTCTCTTAAGAAAATAATATAATTGGGTTTATATACCACTAGGGTTAAAATAAATAATTTAAATAGTTCCCTTTATTATTTATTTTATCTCAGCGAAACCCCATATTTATAATATTACTATTATTATTATTTCTTGAAATTTTCTAAACTCATGAATTAAATTAAATATTATTTATTCAGGTAATATTCAATATATATAATTTCTCACCAGACCAACTAAATTGGTATGCCATTCCTCCAAAATATTTATTAGGCCTTGAATAATGGATATTTATTTAATAAATAAATTTCAATGAATTATTCACCAATAAATAAATAAATATTATATTCACTAAATAGAACATAAATATTTATTAAATATTACTCTCATATAATATTCTATGACATGACTATAGATAGAATATATGTGATAAATAAAAAATTAATAATTATTAAATCACATGTAGGAATAATATTTATTCAACTTGTTAAATAATATATATTATTTAACTAAGGTTCTCGATACAGTTATTTGTGAACCACTAAGCCTCTTTCTCATTGGCATTAGGAAAAAACCCTAAAGTCCATGGTTTGAATTCGAGAAACAGGACAAGGCATCCATAGAGAAAGAATTTAATGCTAAAATGACATAATAACTCACAATGACACTTACTATCTAATATAATTTATTTATCTTGATATCTCTATTCAAGAAGGTTCCTTGTCTATGCTATAAACCTATGTGCTTGGTGACTCTTTCTTTGACCTTCCAAAAATAGAACTTTTCTATAGAACACCATGGCCATGGATTTATTTAAGTTATATCATTTCCATAAAAGGGCCTAAGATATCAACTTCCATCAAATAAAATATGGGATAAATCCTTTCTCACATTATTCATTAATGAAATATTACTCGCGACACACCTAATGTATCCTACCTCACCGTGAACATATGTCATCACAGTTTTCTTCCATACATTAATGTACATGAATAGTGATTCTCATTAACAATAATATTAAAGTTTAAGGATCAATACACATGTCTAAAAATAGGAACATCCAATGACACATACAAATGTGGATTTTCTACTAGAAGGTCTCTTTCTCATAATGTCCTACACAAGATATTACCAAGGGTGTACACAATGAGAAGGTGTCTCAAAGTCCTATGAGTCTCCACCCCTAATATCCTGAAACATTTGTGTCCCTGAAATAATTTCATTCGGCTATAGAACATATATTTAAGGATACCATCATGGAACTTATGGGTTCTCATCATAGCAGGGAACTACTATGACCTTTTAGTGCGATAGCTAATCTTAGTACATTATCGCATATTATGTTACATATAATATCAATCATGATTTGATAATGAGTTTATTAAAATTAAAAAAAATTAATACAATTTATCATAAATTACATAGAATTTGGTTCTAGGGAACCAACTCCAAGAGACTCCCACTTGAACTAGAGACAACTCCTAACAACATTCAGTCCACTAGCTCTCACATGATACTTATACTTCTAATGAGATATTCCTTTAGTCAAGGATTATACTATATTTTATTCTATGGTAACTCTACTTACTAAAAATTCACCCCTCTGAGGAAAATACCTCAAGCAGTGATACTTATGGAGTATTTCTTTGTATGTTGTTGTGAATTTGGCTCTTTTACAAGGTCCACCGCTGTAGTATTATCACAATATAATATGATAGGTTATTTACTAGTAGCTACCACATCAATATCCTAAATAAATTTTCATATCTAAATGGTAAACTTGAGTGCATTAGAAGCCTCTATATTCTTAGACTCTGTTGTAGAATCAATGAAAATTGGATTCTATGAATAGTTCCATCTCACAACTCCTCTGTTGAGATAGAAAACATATCAAGACTGTGACTTCAGATCATTATGATATGTTTTAAAACTAGAATCAGTAAATCCCTTGATGACTAGATCCTCATCTCCTCCACACACATGGAACGTATCCTTATTTCTTATTAGATACTTAAGGATAGCCATAATAGCAGACCAATGTTGTTCTCCTGGATCAACATGATATCTACCTAAAATTCTCAATTCATAGGAAACATAAATTCTAGTAAATAACCTAGCATACATGATTGATAATATCGCTGAAGAATAGGGGATATTACTCATTCTATCTTTATTCTATATTTTCTAAGGACACATTTTATTAGAAAGATGTATACCGTGTGACATTGGAACCAATACCCACTTAGAATGTTCTATACTAAATCTCTTTAGTATCTGGTTAATGTGTGTACTTTGACTTAGCCCAAGTAGCCTCTTGAATCATTCATTAATGATATTTATCCCTATAATATAGGTATATTCACCTAATTTATTCATATAGAAACACTTGTTTAACCGGTCTTTCACAGACTGTAAGACTGGTATATCATTTCCAATAAAAAATTTGTCATCAACATATAATATTAGGATAATGACCAAATTCCCAATAAACCTTCTATAAACACATGGATCACATTCATTCTCAATGAAACCAAATTCTTTTATATCTTCATTGAATCAAATTTTCATTAACCTAGATTCTTTCTTTAATCTAAAAATGGATCTTTGTAACTTGAAAAAAAATTGGAATCACCCGGTGTCACAAAACCTTCTGGTTATGTCATGAAGACATCTTCAAAAATGTTCCCATTATGTAAATATATCTTAACATACACCTTTAAAATTTCATAGTCAATGTAATGTGAGATAGAAATTTGAATTTTGATGGATATAATAATGGAAATTGGTGCAAAGGATTCGTTATAGTCAATTCGTTGATGTTCTTTAAACCCTTAGCTACTAGACTTTCTCAATAGGTATTTAGTTTAACTTCCATGTCTATTTTTCTCTTGATTACCCATTTTCACCCTATAGTCTTTACATCAAATGGTTCATTGACCAGAACCCAAATGTGGTTCTGATATATAGAATCTATTTTAGAATTCATGGATTCCTTCCATATTATTGTTTTTGAGCTCTCTAATGCTTCTTGGTAGGAGAGAGTTTCATCATTTTCAACCAATAATGATTCAGCATATTTGGTTACTAAAAAAATTTATATCTTTGGTTCTCTTACCTCTCTAGTTCTCCTATATAGTACTTGTGTTTTAGTAACTTCTTATTCCATGGGGACTTGTGGAATCTGTTCTTGTACTAAATCTTGTGTGTCTTGAACATCAATTACATTCAAGTCAATATTTCTCCCACTATCCTTTTTGAGTATTTTATCCCTCTCAATAAATATGGATTGTTTAGAGACAGTCATTTTATTTTTTGGGGGTTTTTATAGGTAGTATCACATTATTTCCTTAAGATACCCTATAAAGATACACTTTTTCCCTAGAGTGATAGTTTTTTCCATGATAAGGACTTAAACAATTCCCCACAACCCCATATATTTGTATGTAAAAAAATAGGTTTCTGTCCACTCCATTACTCATAGGTAATTCTATTTTCCTCTTCAGTTACTACTCATTTTAATTTATATGCCAAATTTTGTAGTGCATATACCCAAAAGGATAATGGAAGACACATGTGACTCATCATCAACCTTACCAGATATAAAAGTTTATGGTTCCTCCTTTAACTTACACCATTCTACTATGGTGTGTAAGGTGGAGTGAGTTGAGATAGAATCTCAAACTCCCATATAAAGTTGATAAACGATTTTTTAAGATATTCACCACCTCGATCTGATCAAATATTTTTTATAATCTTTCCATGTTGATTATCCACTTCATTTTTGAATTCTTTGAATTTTTAAAAACACACAAACTTATACCTCATTAAGTAAACATATACATATATACTCAAGTCATAAGTAAAGTTTATGATGTAAGAATACCCACCTCCAACTTCAATAGGAAATGGTCCACACATATTAGTGTGTACAAATCCTAGAATCTCTGGGGCACTTTCACCATGTCCACCGATTCTTATAAACAAACATGAAAATTTTAAATTGGTTTTATCTCATAAAAGTAAAAATAACCATCTTGATAGAGCTATTTCAAATAGTTCCCATTTATATGACCAAGATAGTGATTCCATGGTTGGGTGTTATATGATTTGGGTGAACATGATTCATTTTCTATTTTTAAGACTTTGTTTTCATAATTTAATACATAAAGACTATTATTTAAATAATCCATACCATGAAATATGTTGTCTTTATAAAATATAAAAATTGTATTCCCAAACATCAAGATAAAACTATCTATATCTAGGAATGATAAAAAAAACTATGTTCTTGGTAACAGTTGGTACATAATACCAATATTTTAAAACCAATATAATTCTTATTGGAAACGAAATGTGGTAGTCCCCAATGGCTATAGTAGCTACCCTTACACATTGGCATCTAGAAAATCAATCTCTCCTATAGATTTTTTTTGTAATTTTCTTGGTTCCTACATTTGGATACATATATGAGCACCACAAGCTATATCTAATACCCAACATGTAGATATTTAAACATTTTACTCAATAACGAATGCACCTTTACCTTCCCCTTACTTATAGGTGTAGTTCTTCTTCTAGTGTCCTTGCTTGACACATATAAAACATACTACCTCTTTTCACTTACCCCTCCTCTAAATCTTCCTCTTATTGGAATGATAGTGCTCAGGATATTTTGAATTTTTATGAGTCTCGGGCCCCTTCTCTTAGTTTTCATTTTCTTATTCACCATAAGGATCATATGTTTTTCATGTCCCGTGTCTTTATCGACTTGGTGACTTGGAGTAAGAAGTAAAGAAAGTCTCTTCTAATTATTTTTCATGTTATAATTAACAAGAAAACTAGATAAGGTCTTAGGTGGTGTTGAAAGTATGGTATTTGTTCTCAAATAATCTATAAATTTAATCCTTAATATTTCTAAGCATTCAATGTAGCTAATAAGCTTGACTAAATGATGGCCAATTGGTGCAGAATCTCTAATATTAGTTGTAAACAGAGCATTGTAGATCTAATATCTCTCTTGTATCACCTTATATTGATATATATCTTAAAGGTGAGGTATCACATTATACATATCCATGTCCTCAGGTTTCTTCAAAATCTTATTGGTTATGGATGATAGCACAAAACATTGAAAATCTATAGTAATGTTCAAATTCTTCTCATAGAGATTCAACTATTACTCACTTGTCTCATTAAAATGCAAATAAGAAATAAGTTATTTCAGCACATACAATTTAATTTCATGTCATAGGATAAGGCATAAGTGCCTTTGCCACTCTTAAAAATTTTTCAGGGTGAGAAGGTCATCCTTATCAAGTATGAATCACAGTGATATTTTTAAAGTAATTTTTTATTGTTGTTTCTAAAAATAAGATGAGAACCATTTATTACTTTATCTAATAAAATTTAGATAAATAAATACATATTTATTTATTAATCTCTCACTAATTTATCGAAACCCAATAACCCTTATCATTTGCTTTAGAATATCCTGTTTCTTGGACATTCTAGTGGAAAGGATCCATATTCCACTTCTCTTCACCCTAAAGTTGGTAGGTCAATCAATTTGAATGATTTTAGGCAGGCATTCCAAATACCAACTACATTAACCCATATTTCCTTGATCTGTTGAGTGGACTCCCCAAACCCAAAAACCCTTAAATTGGATTTCCTCAACCTTTTACTCTCACATACACTAAGTCCTACTTTGGAAGTCAAACCTTTATGCGAACTAAGTTAATTAAACCCAAAACATCAAGTTATAATTCCTTGATAATTGAAAGTACCCCAAATTTCTATGGTCAATAACTTTGAACTATGGTTCCATTTTAACTAAAGTAGTGGAAGGCTACACTGTCTTAGTATATATTATTGAAGGATTTTATCTTTATGCATAAATTTTCAATTATTATATTTATAACATGATTATTAATATTAAGTGGATTTACTTAAGTGATTAACTATGACTTAGATAACATTTACACATAATTAAATTTATTTTAGTTTTATCTTGTATGCTTGTTAATTCATTAATTCATGTGATCATGACAAAACATCCATAATGAAATAAACATGAAAATTGACAGAAATAAAATAATAAAGTTTTATGATCATGATCTTTTACTAATGGTTAGGTAATTTTTCAGATGTTAAACTATGGATCTAGGAAAAAACATCTTGAACTATTTATGGTTTTTATTGCATCTTTCCACCCATCTACCTATGCATCTCTCTTGGATTGGTTTTGCCTCAATTCCAAACTTGAACTGCCTCCAATATCTTGGTATCTCCATCCATTATATATGATTTTACTCACTTGTAGGTGAGGGGAACCAAAGGATTGGTTAAGGTGTTTACATAAAAGAAACCATGGTAACATAGGACCTTATATAATGATAAGAGAGATGACACATAGACCAACAATTAAATTTGATAATAAATTAAATGAAACCAATCACATGAAAATGTTTGGCATGGGATCATGATCATCCACATGCATGCAACGAATTATGCATTTAATAAAATTATCATTCAATTATAATCATTCTTATTTAAGATAAATCACTCCCGAATTAATTAATTATCTTATTCAATTAATAAATTATTTTATCTTAATTCTCAACTCAATTTTATTGAGATTCTAATCTATTATAATTTTGAATAAAGTAAATAAATTTATCTATAATTGACTATTTACAAAAAAAATACTTTTGAGGCAATAGGTTGAGTATCAGTCCAAACTACCAAATGTGTATTATACTCCTATAATATTTACTCTTACTAAATATAGAATACATGAATTCTCACAAAATATCCTAATGTGTACTATCAAATTAATGACCACACAGAACACATGGTGTGTATATAGAGTGTAATGATTTAATGTGCATATATTAATAACTATAATATGACTTATACATTATATTTAGATCTAAAAATTACATAAAAATTAATTAGACATATATATAACCCATCACATGGTGTGTACTATCAACTTAATGACCACACTTAACAAATATTGATAAGGTTTTCATAGTATAATAAATTAATTTTTAATTATGTATAGTTTAGTAAAAGTACACGGTGTGTATTATTCTCATCTTCTATCCACATCACACTCCTAGAGACTCGATGTATAACATTTCCATGGAAAAAGTTGGAGTACATGGAATGTACATGGGAAACATGGTGTGTGGTCTCTAAGTAACATGACCACCAGTCATGTAGGTCATGTAAGAGAATACACGGCCTGTCTGTGACTAAGGGACTATAAATTGTGTATTGAAGTTACATGGTGTGTACTCTAGATGACTATGTGCTAAGATATACTGATCAACATATGGTGTATAATTTAATTAATAGTGTGTAATAAATGCATAAAAATTTAATTAATTCTGAATTAATTCTTAGGGAATTAAATAATAGTACACATCATGTACCACTTGATTACACATTATGTACTTTTGTGTTATCCATCCTGATTCCTTAGCACCTCAAAAATGAGAAATTTGAAATTATTTCATTCATAAAATTAGTCAAATTGATTATATTTTCAAGAAACAAAGAGTAAGAAATCAGATCTCTCAATCCAAATTAAATAATTATAAAATTGGAATTGAAAACTAATTAGAAATGTGTAAATCAATCAATGAACCTTAAATAATTATACATAATTATGTCAACCCTATAATATCACATGTAGGTTATGGATGCAACAGAAGCATTGGATAGGACATGCTTGACTTTTCTTTTTTGTCATGATTGATGATTAATCTGATATTTACATGATGATAAAAACCATGGTCCACAAAATTGAATCAAATAATATAGGAAATGGATAAATTCCAAAACCAAGTATAGGATCAACACATGGTATTTATAATTAATTTAAATAGTCAAAGAATTACTTTACATGAAATGTTTTCTTTATTGATAGATCATACAAAGAATCTACATCATACCATTTTTTGCATTATATGAATCAAGAATAGATTCCCTATAATAGTGATCCAAATGTGTTCCATGAATCTCAAAACATCATCATAGGAATATTCAAGTGCTAGCATGGTATATCCTATCACTTATGTTGTTCACATGTGATCACCCTGAGAATCACTTCCAAATGATTATCCTTGATCTCTCTAGACTCGAGAGTGGAAGGTGTAGGAATATCACTCCTCATTCTTTGAAGCATTCTAGGAGAGGGATCTCTCAATGGATTAAGAGGATTCTCTCCATAACTCATTTTTGTAAAATAAAAAATGAATTTTCTATCTTAAGATAATAATATAATTCAATTTATATACCACTAGGGTTAGAATAAATAATTTTTCAAGTTCCGTTTATTATTTTTTAATCCTCGCAAAACCCCATGTCTATAATAATATTAGTTTTATTTTTTATTTACACATTCTAAACTCGAAAATTAAATTAAATATTATTTATTCAAATTTTATTAAATATATATTATTTATCATTAGACCATTTGAATCAGTCCACCATTACTCCACAATATATATCAGACCTTGAATAATGACTATTTATTTAATAAATAAATATCACTACATTATTCACCAAGAAATAAATAAATATTATATTTACGAAATAGAAGATAAATATTTATTAAATATTCCACTCACATAATATTCTTTCAAAAAACTAGTGGTAGAATATATGTGATCAAGAAAACATGAATAATTATTATACCTTGTGCGGGAACAATATTTACTAAACTTGTTAAATAATAAATAATAATATATATTATTTAACTGAGTTTCTAAATGCACTTAGTGTGTGGCCCTCTTAGCCTCTTTCTCAGTGGAATTAGGAGAAGTATCATAAAGTCCAAGGTTGTCATCTAGAAACATTCCAAGGCACCCATAGACATAAAATTTAATGCTAAAAAAACATAATACCTCATACGAATGCTTACTATGTAATATAGTCTATTTCTTGTGATATCTATAATCAAGAAGGTTGTATGATGGTGTCCTCAAACTATGTGTTCGGTGTCTCTTTATTTGAATTTCTAGAATTTGAACTTTCCTATAGAACACCATAGACATGGATTTATTTAGGTTATATCATTTCCATCAAAGGGATTGAGATATCAACTTACATTAAATAATAGAAGGGATAGATCCTTTCTTTCATTATTCATTAATGAAATATTACCAACGACGCACCCAATGTATCCAACTTTACCGTGAACATATGTCATCACAGTTTTCATTCATACATAAAAGTATGTGACTTATAATACTCATTAATAATAATATTAAATTATAAGGAGAAAAACACACATCCTCAAATAGGAACATCCAATGACACATACAAATGTGGATTTCCTACTCGTGGGTATCATTATCATAATATCCTACACTCGATATTACCAAGAACATATACCATTACAAGGTGCCTAAAATTCCTATGAGTCTATACCCCTGATAACCAGAATAAATTTTGTCTCATGAATGATTTTATCTGACTATAGAACATATATTTAATAATACTATCATTGCACTTCTAGTTCTCATCATAGCGAGAACTGCTATAACCTTTCAGTGCAATAGCTACTCTTAGGAAATTATCACATACTATGTTATATATAATAATAATCATTATGTGATAAAGAGTTGATTAATATTCAAAACAATGAATACATGTTATCATAAATTACACATAAGTTAGTTCTAGGGAACCAAATCAAATAGGTAATATATAGAAGCAACCATATGTGTACTCAGTTTATTTGGATTAACATGGGTATTTTAGGTTGCTACTATTATAATGGATTTATTTTGGTTTTATTTTGGAAGTTTATTTTTGTTTTAGTTTTTTTCGTTTTCATTTCATTTATTTAGATTTATTTTAATTTTAAAAATTTATTTCATACAAATAAACATACCGAACTATTAAATTGAGTTAAACCATGTCTTAATAAACTGAATTCATGGATAACTAATATTAAAATATAATTAAAATAGGTTAAATAATATTTAAATTTTCAATAAATATAACCTAAGAAGATCATGGATAACCAATTGTAAAATAGATCATATTTAAAATGGTTTTCTATAAAAAATATTATAACTATTTTTTTAAAAAATAAAATAGTTTTAAAAAAAGGATTAAAAATTAGGTTAGAACAATATTTAAAAAGTTATTTAAAATAATTTTTAAGAATCGGTTTTAAAAAATAGTTTTTCAAAATAAATTGAAAATTTGGTTTAAAATAGTTTTTTAAAGCTGTTTTAAATCACTTTTTAAAAAATAACTTTTTAAAGTGTCATTATAAAAACTATTTCAAAATAGTTTTTAAAAATTGGTTTAAAACAAGTTGATAAAAAAATTTAAAACAAGTTTAAATTGGATTGAAATTTATACATTTCATTATTATGATTTGGTATATAACTCTTCAATGAAATATACAATTTTTTATACCTTCTTTAACTTCAAAATTATATGATTTGGTTATGACATGTCACATATTTTTCATTCTTCATATTGATAATTGGTAAGTCTTAATTATTTCCTTCCACATTTTATACCTCATTTTTCTTTTTCTATAGTATTTAAAATCTTAAAAATTTACATTTCAAACCTATGCATAATATGAAATATATTGAAGAATAATGTGGGAAGAGATTGTTTGACAATGATCGAAGAATGAAATAGCTAGTACCACCTCCCCTGGTTCCCTTAGTGAGTATAAGAAATCTAATATTTATCAAATACAATACCCTAAATTTCATTTTCTTATTATTTATAAAATTTATTTTAGATAAATTCATCTAGGCCACAATTGATCTCTAGTGATACTACTAATAGGGGTCAATTTCCTGGCCAATCAAGTGGGGGATACTAGAGGTACTCGGAGCACCCATCATACCCGTTTAAACCCAAAACCATTGACAGATATCCCATCTACCACACTTTGTACACCTCCTATAATTGAGGATTTTGGGATGTTCCCACCTATGCCTTCATTGTCTTTTCTGTCAAGATATGTCGCTCATATACCCTTTCCATATCCTATAATTCTTTTTTATCCCTATTATCTGTTTCCTACCACTTTTATACTACCTTAATTTCCCACTCTTATCCATTGATGATTTGATGATCATTCTCCTTCAACTTCTGATCCATATCTTTTAGATGACACAGATCAGGCATTTGAGCATACACATCCTTCACAGGCGATCAATCCAGTATAACCCATATATAAATTATAGCCTAATGATCATCTGAGAATTGGTATAAGTTTACAAGTGAACTAAATTCTATCACAATAATTTTATTTCAATTTTAATTTGTATTGATTCTATTTTTTCATTTTCAAAAGGATCTTCTAATAGGATACATGGGATTACTCATACATTTGAAGCCAGAAATTTTCAAACACAAATCATGGTAGAGTATAATGAAGATAACCAATTAATTGGTAAAAATTATAGACAATGTATAAATTTCATGGAAATATTGTCTAAGTATAGTGACATCATTCTGATTCATCCAATATCATAGAGGCATATCGATAATCAAATAAAAAATAATGCATGGGCTAAAATATGGGTAAGAAAATATGTTAAATTAAAATTTATATTATTATTTTATTTATATGAATTAATATATTTCTTACAACTTTTATTTAACTTTACCAACTATCAAGATGTTAAGGAGACATTGTTGATGGAGCTAGTGGAACTGTGGTGATCATATAATCATGATCTATATGTTAGACGGATGAGTAGACTTGACAATGATTTAGAGGGTTTACCAATCATCAATTATTGTCCATTTTCACAATACCAAGACATGATCAGTTAATATAAGACTAGTGACATTAATGTATTATTCAAATTTAAGGATTTTTTATTGAAAATTAAATAATTATGATTTGTATTGAATTTTAATTTTTATAATTTTTCATAAATAAATAAGAAACAAGGATTCTATAAAGTACATTCCCACCTTGGGTTGTACTGCTATGAAGAATCGTGAGAGAAACCAGGTATTTTTATGACCAACTGAGTTTTATATAGTTCTGACACAATTGAACTGAACCAAATAAAACCTATCACACAAGAAATTACTGGACATGAATCAAATAAAATAAATAAAATTCAACAAATAATTATATTATTATTCAAATATTTTTGGTTTTGTTTGATTTAATTTTGTTATTAGGTTTTGTTTTCTCTATTCAATTCATTTTTATCCAAGTTTGTTCAATTTTATTTGTTTTTATTAACCTCAATTCATCTTTAGTTGGTTTGTCTGCATTTTCTTTAAACCTATCCCAGTAAAAACAAATAAATATTATATAATAAAAATTGAACCAATCTCAGTAAATGAAACCAACCCTAAAATGAATTGGAACCAGCCAAATAAAATAGACTAACACATTATTGAACCAAATTAAATAAAACATAATCAAATTAAATGAACCAAATCATATTAATTGGAAGGCATAGAAAACACATTTAATAGAACTGAAAAATACTAAAATAGATGAAACTTGATGAAAAAGAACCAATGAAAATGTAACATAATTATATAAATCAAACTCTATTAGGATCAAACTGAATGAAATTGAATAAAATAAAATTTAATCAAATTTAATTGATATGAACCCAATCAAATCATACAAACTAAACCAAAAAAACATATCTAAATGAATTTAATTGAGATGAAACAAAAAAACATTACATAACCTATATTGAACCAAATTTAATAGATTTAAACCAAACTCAATTAGATACACATAAAAACCAAATAAAAATAATAATAACTACTATGAGCTAAGTCGGGTAGTACCAAACATTAAAGACCCAAATATACCCTAACTTAAGCACGCTGAAATTAATTAAACCCAATCAAATTAAACATAGTCAAATTATACAAACATGTAATGAAAAAAATAAAATCCAATAGCTCTAAAAATAACTAATATAAAAACATTTTAATAAATCCAAAAAGAATAATTTAAAATATTTCGTCGATAAAACAAAAAATATAGACCTAATGTGACACGGGATAATATAATATTAACTGAAAAAATGACATGAACTAAACCAAAAACAATAAAATATAATGGAACAAACTAAACTAAAATTAAATTAACAAAACTAAATAAAAAAAAGAAATATTAGTAATGAATTGGAAAAAATATTGAAAATAACCAACCCAAATATTTTCAAAATTTTCAAAATTACTAACTATAAAATGCACACATTTATTTCAAGTCATTCAGAATTTAACATTTAGAAATTGTGTACTTATGAGATCATTTCATCTTTAACCAAGAAATTACATGTGTATTCAATAAAACCACCAATTTTAACACCATGAAATCTCCGCTCAAATACAATTATTTTATATATTCATTCTAAAAAATTAACATTTCTAAAACTTTTTTATATCAAAACCAAGTTTAGTAGATGAGTTTATCCCAAATCAATAAAAACGATGTGCTTAATTTCAAAACCTAGAGAATCATACAAAACTAAAAAAAATAGTGTAAAACTGTTAAATTATCTAATCATATTTCTTAAAAAATCACCTTGACAAACAAATATTTCAATAAAATCACATTTTTTCCAAACTAACATAAAAGGGGGGAAATCACTCTAATAGACCTAAACCAATTGGACCTGAATAAAATTAAATTGAATCAAACTAAATAAAAATAAAACCATAGATGAACAAAATTTTGACAAGAATTATGAAAAAAAAATCTAAATCATATTGTATTAAATTTAACTACACTAAATGGAACCAAATAAAATGAAACCAAAATGACTAAAATTGAATTGAACCCAACCAGATCAAATTTAATTAATCTTACTAAATAGTAATTGAAATGAATAATATAAAATAATAATAAATTAAACCAAACCAAAATAAACCAATCCAAATTGATTTAAAATAAATTAAACCAAATCAAACTAATCTTTTTTGACCCAAAATAAACCAAAATGATATGTTTTAATCATAAACAAACATAATAAAAATATTAATTAGTTATAAAAGAGTGAAATTATCTGAAAAAATACTTACTCAAAATAAAATCACTCAAAACTAAATGAACTAATAAAAAATGAACATAAATGATTAGAAATAAATTGAATTTTACCAATCCATTATGACCCAGTATAAAAAATAAAAAAAAATTGAATATACCTTGAACAAAAAAATACAGTTTTATTCATTCAGTTTTGATTTATTCTGGTTTTTCTCTAATAGGGATAATATGATTCATTTTTGGGATATTTAGTTTGATTTATTTTGGTTTTGATTAGTTAAATAATGGTTAGTATGAGTTGATTTTGTTTGATAATATAATATTATTAATGTTTTCTTGCATTCAATATCATTTTTAGTGTGTGATATTAAACATCAATGGTTGTGTGCATCAAATGAAATATTTTTTCTCAATTGGGAAGAATAAAGATAAAAGTATTGTAAATGAACAAACATAAGAAAATATTGTAAGTCTTATTATGGTTTTTTAAAAATTTTAAATATATTTTATAATTAAATAACTTATTTATATTCTCAATACGTTTCTTTTTAGGCTAATGAATAGCACTTGAGGACAAAAAATAGCCATTCAGGGGTATGAAAAAGGTAAAATTTTCACCAGGAAGTTCTTGAAAGATATGAAATCTTTATGTCCATCAATCCCCTCAGAGGATGCTTCCATTTTTTATATATTTATGTTAATAATTTTCTCTATATATGATGCATTGAGTGATGGTGATGGTGTTCCTAGTGCTAGTTGGAGAGATGAAATTTCTAGTGATGATGATGATGTTTAATATGATGATGCTGGTGAAGAAATATCTTATGTGAGTTAAAATCATAATGGTAGTGGTGGTGATGATTTAGATATTGATCCCCTCAATTTCTGACGTGATATTTATGATACAATTTTTTGGATGGTGTTTGATTACTAAAACTAATTTTAAATATGGGTTATGATGTGTTCTTTTAAGTTTTGAACTTATTAAATATAAAATATAGAGTATATGTTTTCTAATGAGTATTTTTATTATTTGAATACATAACATTTTTTTTCAATTTGGTATATATATGTTTTATAGTGGATGGAGGTGTAATTGGTGTTGGTTGGTATGGTATCTTATACCAATGGTTTTAGAACCATTTTTATAGGACTCCATAAAAATGATTTATAAAACCATGGGTATATCCACATTCCATCACCCTATACCAATGGTTTTATGAGAACCATTGGTATAAGGATATATCAATGGATTACATTCCAAAAGTTTTTAAATTTGTTAGTATAGGTTATACTAATGTTTTCCAGGACTACACCAATAGTTTGAAACCATCAGTATGGTTAAAAATTCTAGTAGTGTTTATAACGACCCACACTTTACATACATTGTTAATACTTCAAAATTGAAGCACTCTTATTACAACATATGACAAAACCACAAAGGACCTTATAGGTATAGTGTCTTTAGAAACTGGGGAAACATAAACAACTGGTTCATAAATCTTCTACAGTGTCTCCCATTTATTTCATCATATCTAGGGTCCCTTTTAGCATATTCTACTTAATATCCATCTTCCTGACCTGGGGAAAAGAAAACATAAAAGGGTGAGCTCAAATGCTCAGCAAGGGCAAATAAAGGAAATAAAAATCATATCATATCTTTATGAAAATCAAAACCTGCAAAAGAGATCATAATATCTTAACATGGAATAAATCATAGAAGTGAAAATGAGATCCCCATAATCATAACATAAAACTTTAATCTTTGTGGCATGCACACATAATCATGGAAAATCATTTCTTGTTAGTCATGACTCATTGCCAAGACTATCTTAGTGGACAAAGTCCCTTTCTGAACCGAGTTCACTCCTCGTTTCAGTCCTGTATCACTGAACCGAAATAACCTTCCGTTCCAGCCATGTCTATCTCATGAGATATAAAATCTTTACCCAATGCATTGGAGGGAGATATAGGTCCCACCCATCTTATAATGAATCCTTTCTTATGTGTGCCACATAATCATAAAACATACATCATCGCATAACACATGTAACAAAAATGGGATTCTTGAAACATCATGACATCATAAAACAATTCATATAAGATAAAGGAATTCATAAAAATATTTCCATCACAACATAATCAAATCCATGTAATAATAGGGATAAAAATAGAACCCTTTTATTATCTTAGATGGAAAATAATTTTGATAAAATACTTGAACTTCATTCTTGAGGAAAATATCCTTTCTACTTCAAAAACACTTTTCCTTTCTTAACATGTCATAAAATTTTAAACTAAAAGAAGTTGATTAAAAATAAACTTCAATACTTGTAAAGGAATATTCTTGGAAATAATGTTTTAGAAATCCATTCATGCCGTATAAGTTAAAAAAACATTCTTCATACTTTTGTCGGAAAAGTCAAAAAGTACCTCGTACGAAAAAACGACAAAAGATTCCTTTCATATTCTTTACTAAAAACTCACCGAAGGGTAAAATTGGATTTAAACTAGTGTAATTGGATGGAAATAATATTACATATTGATGAAACATGGATGCAGATGATAAAATACACCCCAGTGAATACTTACGAATAAACAATCTCGGATAAAAATGAGATTGTGATATTTCCCTTACCTTAGGTCCGATTTGCTTTGATCGTGTCCGAAGCTCCTGTATAATGGTTTAAATAATGTTATTGACTTATTCCAGAATCATACATATTGATATGAGATCATATATGGTCATATTATTAGCTTCTTGTTAGTAATATTTCATTGTTACTTGTTACTCGGGTCTTTATAACTTTTTGTTCTTATGCGTGTTTTGTCGAATAAATTCTTATTCTTATATTTAGGTTATAGATAATTCATTTCCAGAATGGTATTAGTGTAGTATATACCATATTCATTCATTCAATTCATTTATACAATCATTATGAAATGAAGATCATGTAGAACGAGTCGCATCACATCGTGGAGACGGTATTCCGTACGTACGCACGAGTGATGATATCGTTCCTATGATCATGGAATTGTATTGGAGTATATATATATATTATTTCAGTATCAATATTACTTAATAATAATCATATATAGTTACTCATTACACCATTATACCCATCCTTGTAAGGTGATGGTGGAAAATAGATTACACCACGGCGTGGAGACGGTATTCCGTACGTACGCACGCGCGGTGATTTCATTTTTCCGTAGGATGGATAGAAGTGAATTAGGGTTGTTTCATATTTATAATAATATATCAGTATGTAAGTAATACTGATGTTATTACTTTATCATGAAACAACTAAAGAAGAAGAAGTTGAAGAAGAAAGAAATTGAAAAGGTCGGTAATGGATATTACCTCTTCTTTGGAACGCCTTTTTGAATCCTCCACTTAAAGAACTAAGATTGGTCTTTGGAGAAGACCAGGACCTCTAGGATTATTCTAGGGAAGTGGAGAAGGTAAAATGGCAGGGGTTGGCCGATCTTGAGTGCTCAAATTGGTGTGAGGAGGAGGGGGAGGAGGTGCCCTTTTATAAGGGAGGAGAGGGGCACCTTAGGAATATCTCAAAATATTATTTTATATTAAAGTCAAAATCGGTTTATAATGGTTCCAAAGGGTCTTATTTCGAAGCTAAAGTGGGGATGGGTCGAAATACTATCAACCAATAGGATTTAGACAAGTTTAGGGTATTATTTTAACCTTATCAATTAGATTTAACTCTAAGTTAATTAATTTAACTTTTACCGTGTCTTTTTGTTTTCTTTCACTATATGGTTAATACACTTACTATAACATTCCAAACGAACCCCAAATTGTTTATTATTAATATATATATCCTTATCTAAGTCATTTGGCCGAACCTTAGATTTTTAGGAATAAAATAACAATTAATAATATAATATTTGATTTAAAAACTATTTTGTGTCAATTTTGACACTATTTGATATATGATTTTTGTGAAAGTCATAACAGAATTATATGTTCGAACCAAGTTGATTAAATCAATACTAATATATCATAGTAACCTATAAAATTAGTGTAATTCATAAAAAGTCTCAAATTACATTTATTTTGGTATTTATATTATCAATTTTGTCAATATTTCATTAATAAGATAATTACTGCATCATCTTTGTGTCATAAATAAATTAAATTATTTGATGTCTAAAAATTACAAATAAAATACCATCATGTAGGAAATCTTTTTATCTTTCTAATGAATATTTACAATCGAATTTATCTTATGTATAACCCTATATTAAAAATGATTTACTTATTAAACTTTGATTTTAACTATTTTAACCCTTCTTTAAATAAATTAATAATAAATGTCCTAATCTAATCCAAGTGGGCCTAAATGGTCATATTTTATTCCTAAGTTTGTTTTTGGTCGAATTACACTTGTCCAATAGAATTAGGACATGTGTTAGGGTAATATTAATATCATATTTACCCTTAGTTACCCTAGTTACTATTAACCGCGGTAAAAATAGTAAAAAGTTACTATTCACCAAAAAATTATTTTCATCTCATTGAACCACATTTTAGTCCTTGATATTAACCGTGTCTCTCGGATTTTTGAAATTCCATTCACAGAAGTGGTAAAATTAAGTTTTATGCAAAATTCAGTTTTTAACCTACCACTTAGTGGTTTCACTATTCATCAAAAATTGAAAGTTTTCAGAAAAATACCAAAATTTCACCCTAGGCTAATTTCGATATTCTGAGTCCAAAAATGAAGTCCATTTTGAAAATAAAATTTATAAAATTTCAAAAAGTGGTTATTACTATTCATAACGGCTAGTTTTAATAGCATATTGTTGTTTAGTGAAACTCGGTATTGCGTACGACGCAAGCTATCGAGGAAGGTCGCGATTGCGTGCAAAGCAAGCCAAGCAAGTGTTGTGTAGAAAAAGATTCCTTTGATGATTTATATAACATAAAAGTCTCGGGTGTTACATTCTACCCCCCTTAAAAAGAATTTCGCCCTCGAAATTCATCACTTTGTAACAAACAAATGAGGATACTTCTCCCTCATCATATCCTCAAGCTCCCATGTAGCTTCTTCAAGTTGGTGGTTCCTCCATAAAACTTTCACCAAGCGAGTGGTCTTGTTTCGTAGGACTTTTTCGCTACGATCCAGAATCTCTATCGGCTGTTCTTCATAAGAAAGATCTTGCTCCAGCGGTACAACTTCTGAGCTGAGTACATGTGAAGGATCTGGTATGTACTTTCTCAGGAGAGATACGTGGAACACATCGTGAACTTGAGAGAGATTCGGTGGAAGCGCCAATCGGTAAGCTACCTTCCCAACACGATCCAGTATTTCAAAAGGACCGATATATCTAGGGCTCAACTTCCCCTTCTTTCCAAATCTCATAACCCTCTTCCAGGGAGATATTCGTAAGAACACTTTATCACCCACTTCAAACTCTAGGTCTTTTCTTCGGTTGTCGGCATAACTTTTCTGTCGACTCTGAGCTGCTCTTATGTGTTGTTGAATAGATCTGACCTTTTCTGCCATTTCATCAACGAGATCAGGTCCTAATAGCTTTCTTTCCCCAACTTCATCCCAGCAAGTTGGAGTCCTGCATTTCTTTCCATAGAGAGCTTCATAAGGAGCCATCTGAATACTGGAGTGAAAGCTATTATTATAAGAAAATTCCACCAAAGGTAGGTGTTGATCCCAACCTCCTTTGAAATCCATAGAGCAAGCTCTCAACATATCTTCTAGGGTTTGAATTGTTCTCTCAGACTGACCGTCTGTCTGGGGATGATAAGCAGTGCTGAAACTCAACTCTGTATCCAGAGTATGCTGAAGACTTCGCCAGAACTTCGAGGTAAATCTCGGATCCCGATCAGATATAATAGAAAGTGGTACTCCATGCAATCTTACCACTTCCTTTACATATATCCTGGCAAGCTGATCTAGAGAGAAATCCTCTCTAATAGCAATGAAGTGTGCAGACTTTGTAAGACGATCAACTATGACCCAGATAGCATTATTGCCTTTGGATGTTTTAGGAAGTCCTGTGACAAAGTCCATAGTGATGTTTTCCCATTTCCATTTGGGTATGGGTAATGGTTGTAACATCCCCTTAGACTTCTGTCTCTCAGCTTTAACTTGTTGACAAACCAAGCATCGAGAGACATATTCAGCAACATCTCTTTTCATGCCATCCCACCAGAAGTACTCTTTCAGGTCCCTATACATCTTCGTGCTTCCAGGATGAATAGATAATGAAGAACTATGAGCCTCATCCAGCAGCTCTTTCTTTAATTCGGGGATGGGAGGAACACAAACCCGATTCCTGAACTTTATTATCCCATCACAATCAAGGTTGAATTCAGGAACATTTCTCACCTTCTTTTGTAACTCGACATCTTCTTTCTGTGCCTCTTTAATCTTCACATGTATAGATGGTTGAACATTCATTTGAGAAAGATAAGATTTTTCCCCTTCCATTATAATTCCAAGATCCATCCTTTGTAAATCCATAAATATTGGATCTTTTGTGATCCTCATCATGGATAAACTAGCATGGTCTTGTCGACTTAATGCATCTGCCACCTTGTTTGCTTTCCCAGGGTGGTAATGGATTGAGCAGTCATAATCCTTAATCAGCTCCAACCATCTTCTTTGGCGCATATTCAACTCCTTTTGTGTGAAAATATACTTTAAACTTTTATGATCAGTATAAATATCACACCTTTCACCATAAAGGTAATGCCTCCAAATCTTTAATGCAAAGATTACCACAGCCAACTCCAAATCATGTGTTGGGTAATTTTGTTCATGGATTTTCAACTGTCGTGAGGCATAAGCTATCACCATATCATTTTGCATAAGAACACACCCCAATCCCTTCTTGGATGCATCACTGTAGATCACAAACCTTTCTCCACTACAAGGCAGTGTGAGCACAGGTGCACTGGATAACCTTCTTTTCAACTCCTTGAAACTCTCTTCACATTCCTCTGTCCAGACAAACTTAACTCCTTTCCGATTCAACTTGGTGAGTGGATTAGATAATCGTGAAAAATCTTTTACAAAACGTCGATAATATCCAGCCAAACCAAGAAAACTTCGGATCTCAGTTACTGTTGTTGGTCTTGACCATCTTTTGATAACCTCTGTTTTTGCTGGATCCACAGATATCCCCTCTTTTGAGATTATATGACCCAAAAATGCAACTTTTTGAAGCCAAAATTCACACTTGGTAAATTTGGCATAAAGCTTCTCTTTTCTCAGGGTCTTCAATATAATTCTCAAGTGATCTTCATGCTCTTCCTTGCTCTTTGAATAGACAAGAATATCGTCTATAAAGACTACCACAAATTGATCAAGATAGTCTCTAAAGACTCTATTCATTAGATCCATGAAGATAGCAGGGGCATTAGTAAGACCAAATGGCATTACTATAAATTCATAGTGTCCATACCTTGTACAGAAAGCCGTCTTTGGTATATCCTCCCTTTTGACCCTTAATTGATGATACCCTGAGCGAAGATCAATCTTGGAAAAGTATTGAGCTCCGCGTAGTTGGTCAAATAAGTCATCAATGCGTGGGAGAGGATATTTGTTCTTGATAGTGATCTTGTTAAGTTCTCGATAATCAATGCAGAGTCTCATTGATCCATCTTTCTTCTTAACAAATAGAACAGGTGCTCCCCAAGGTGACGCACTAGGGCGTATGAATCCCTTATCAAGATTCTCTTGGAGTTGCTTCTTCAATTCCTGCAACTCAATTGGGGCCATTCTATAAGGTGTCTTTGAAATAGGCAAAGCACCCGGTACGAGTTCTATTGAAAACTCAACTTCACGATTTGGTGGAAGACCCGGCAATTCCTCCGGAAAGACATCATCAAACTCCCGTACAATGGGCATATTCTTAATCGTGAGTTTCTCACCAACCATTTGAGATAAATAACCTTCATTTAGTGGAATCAATACCCATAAGATGGAAGAAATTTCCACTGGAAGGTTATGTTCATCCTTGCATTGATAGACGATCGTAGGTTGATCTGGAATATGAAATGTGACTTCCCTTCTTTGGCAATTGATATGAGCTCCATGTAGAGAAAGCCAATCCATGCCAAGAATCACATCAAATTCCACTAAAGGAAGGATCACAAGATTTGCAGGAAGCACTTTCCCACAAACTTCGATCGGAGAAGAATTATAAACTTCTGATGCGATTGATGTGCCATTAGGTGTTGTCACAGCTAACTCAACATCTAATTGTTGAGGTAATACGGTGATACCCTTAGAAAATTTTTCAGAAATAAAAGAGTGGGTGGATCCAGAATCAAATAAAACATTTGCTACTTTAGAGTGGATGGTAAGTGTACCTTTCACCACTTCGTTATCGTACTCCACATCGCTGATAGAAATTGCATGTGACTTTCCTTTGTCTTTAGCCTTAAGATTTTGTTGACGTCGACCATCATCATCAACCCTTGGATTTGGACATTGATTGGCATAATGCCCCATCTCCTTGCACTTGAAACATTGAAGTGTAGCAGGTTCATTCTGTGTATCCCTTCCTTTGTTTGCATCATTAGACATCTTCTTCCCATTATCACGGCATTCAAATGCCCGATGACCTTCCTTTCCACATTTAAAACATTTACTTGTCCCTTTAAGACAACTCCCTCCATGTTTCTTTCCACACTTTGAGCATAAGGAAAAGCTCATCTTCTTTTCCGTGTGCTCTTTAGATTTTTCTTTGAATTCCATCTTCCTCTTCTTATCAAACCCATGTGACTGATGGGTTACTCCAATCTCCATCTCGACTTTGAGAGCACATCGAACGATTTCCTCGTAGCTATTGAAGTCCCTTATGGCTAACGCCCTTCGAAGACTTGGTTTTAAGCCACTAAAGAATCGATCGATCTTACTCTCAGGTTGGATAATAATACCAGAAGCGTACCTTGCAAGTCTTGTAAAATTTGCTTCATAGGTACTAACAGATTCATCATCCCTTTGCTTCAGTTCAAGGAACTCTTTCTCCATCTTTGTTCGGAGAATACGAGGGAAGTACTTATTGAAAAATAAGTTCTTGAACTCGTCCCATTCCATAGACTCAATTTCATCCCTTTGCCTCGTATTCTTAACAAGATTCCACCATTGATCCGCATCTCCTTCCAAACGATACACTGCTAGGATGACTTTATCATGCTCAGAACATTGAAGAACTGAAAATATCTTTTCAGTAGTACTAATCCATTGTTCAGCAACTAATGGATCAGTAGACCCGCTGAAAGATGGTGGACGCTGCCTCATGAAGGATTCAACAGAATGTTGCTCCCTTCTTTGTTCGTTTGTAAATCCTGCATGATTCATAGCTTGAGAAAGTTGTGTGAGCATGGCTACAAGATTTTTCATTCCAGCTCCCATATCGTTTGGTTGCTCAGGGGGACAATCATTGCATTGCCCATCGCATTCCGCATTAACACGGTTCCTTCGGGTTCCAGCCATTGACTAAAACCAAGAAGAATAGTGTGAGCAACACTAATTATAATAGGAAACCACATAATTCAAGAATAAAATTTTCATGCTTAAGGTCTTATCCTAGGTTATTCAAGGCCATTTCTAAAACACTAAGATTGTGTTCTATGCTTAGACTTATCCTTAGGGTTCTTACTAAGGCTTTCACATCCTAGTTTCCAAAGGTTGACTATACCTTTCCTCTGATACCAACTATAACGACCCACACTTTACATACATTGTTAATACTTCAAAATTGAAGCACTCTTATTACAACATATGACAAAACCACAAAGGACCGTATAGGTATAGTGTCTTTAGAAACTGGGGAAACATAAACAACTGGTTCATAAATCTTCTACAGTGTCTCCCATTTATTTCATCATATCTAGGGTCCCTTTTAGCATATTCTACTTAATATCCATCTTCCTGACCTGGGGAAAAGAAAACATAAAAGGGTGAGCTCAAATGCTCAGCAAGGGCAAATAAAGGAAATAAAAATCATATCATATCTTTATGAAAATCAAAACCTGCAAAAGAGATCATAATATCTTAACATGGAATAAATCATAGAAGTGAAAATGAGATCCCCATAATCATAACATAAAACTTTAATCTTTGTGGCATGCACACATAATCATGGAAAATCATTTCTTGTTAGTCATGACTCATTGCCAAGACTATCTTAGTGGACAAAGTCCCTTTCTGAACCGAGTTCACTCCTCGTTTCAGTCCTGTATCACTGAACCGAAATAACCTTCCGTTCCAGCCATGTCTATCTCATGAGATATAAAATCTTTACCCAATGCATTGGAGGGAGATATAGGTCCCACCCATCTTATAATGAATCCTTTCTTATGTGTGCCACATAATCATAAAACATACATCATCGCATAACACATGTAACAAAAATGGGATTCTTGAAACATCATGACATCATAAAACAATTCATATAAGATAAAGGAATTCATAAAAATATTTCCATCACAACATAATCAAATCCATGTAATAATAGGGATAAAAATAGAACCCTTTTATTATCTTAGATGGAAAATAATTTTGATAAAATACTTGAACTTCATTCTTGAGGAAAATATCCTTTCTACTTCAAAAACACTTTTCCTTTCTTAACATGTCATAAAATTTTAAACTAAAAGAAGTTGATTAAAAATAAACTTCAATACTTGTAAAGGAATATTCTTGGAAATAATGTTTTAGAAATCCATTCATGCCGTATAAGTTAAAAAAAACATTCTTCATACTTTTGTCGGAAAAGTCAAAAAGTACCTCGTACGAAAAAACGACAAAAGATTCCTTTCATATTCTTTACTAAAAACTCACCGAAGGGTAAAATTGGATTTAAACTAGTGTAATTGGATGGAAATAATATTACATATTGATTAAACATGGATGCAGATGATAAAATACACCCCAGTGAATACTTACGAATAAACAATCTCGGATAAAAATGAGATTGTGATATTTCCCTTACCTTAGGTCCGATTTGCTTTGTTCGTGTCCGAAGCTCCTGTATAATGGTTTAAATAATGTTATTGACTTATTCCAGAATCATACATATTGATATGAGATCATATATGGTCATATTATTAGCTTCTTGTTAGTAATATTTCATTGTTACTTGTTACTCGGGTCTTTATAACTTTTTGTTCTTATGCGTGTTTTGTCGAATAAATTCTTATTCTTATATTTAGGTTATAGATAATTCATTTACAGAATGGTATTAGTGTAGTATATACCATATTCATTCATTCAATTCATTTATACAATCATTATGAAATGAAGATCATGTAGAACGAGTCGCATCACATCGTGGAGACGGTATTCCGTACGTACGCACGAGTGATGATATCGTTCCTATGATCGTGGAATTGTATTGGAGTATATATATATATTATTTCAGTATCAATATTACTTAATAATAATCATATATAGTTACTCATTACACCATTATACCCATCCTTGTAAGGTGATGGTGGAAAATAGATTACACCACGGCGTGGAGACGGTATTCCGTACGTACGCACGCGCGGTGATTTCATTTTTCCGTAGGATGGATAGAAGTGAATTAGGGTTGTTTCATATTTATAATAACATATCAGTATGTAAGTAATACTGATGTTATTACTTTATCATGAAACAACTAAAGAAGAAGAAGTTGAAGAAGAAAGAAATTGAAAAGGTCGGTAATGGATATTACCTCTTCTTTGGAACGCCTTTTTGAATCCTCCACTTAAAGAACTAAGATTGGTCTTTGGAGAAGACCAGGACCTCTAGGATTATTCTAGGGAAGTGGAGAAGGTAAAATGGCAGGGGTTGGCCGAGCTTGAGTGCTCAAATTGGTGTGAGGAGGAGGGGGAGGAGGTGCCCTTTTATAAGGGAGGAGAGGGGCACCTTAGGAATATCTCAAAATATTATTTTATATTAAAGTCAAAATCGGTTTATAATGGTTCCAAAGGGTCTTATTTCGAAGCTAAAGTGGGGATGGGTCGAAATCCTATCAACCAATAGGATTTAGACAAGTTTAGGGTATTATTTTAACCTTATCAATTAGATTTAACTCTAAGTTAATTAATTTAACTTTTACCGTGTCTTTTTGTTTTCTTTCACTATATGGTTAATACACTTACTATAACATGCCAAACGAATCCCAAATTGTTTATTATTAATATATATATCCTTATCTAAGTCATTTGGCCGAACCTTAGATTTTTAGGAATAAAATAACAATTAATAATATAATATTTGATTTAAAAACTATTTTGTGTCAATTTTGACACTATTTGATATATGATTTTTGTGAAAGTCATAACAGAATTATATGTTCGAACCAAGTTGATTAAATCAATACTAATATATCATAGTAACCTATAAAATTAGTGTAATTCATAAAAAGTCTCAAATTACATTTATTTTGGTATTTATATTATCAATTTTGTCAATATTTCATTAATAAGATAATTACTGCATCATCTTTGTGTCATAAATAAATTAAATTATTTGATGTCTAAAAATTACAAATAAAATACCATCATGTAGGAAATATTTTTATCTTTCTAATGAATATTTACAATCGAATTTATCTTATGTATAACCCTATATTAAAAATGATTTACTTATTAAACTTTGATTTTAACTATTTTAACCCTTCTTTAAATAAATTAATAATAAATGTCCTAATCTAATCCAAGTGGGCCTAAATGGTCATATTTTATTCCTAAGTTTGTTTTTGGTCGAATTACACTTGTCCAATAGAATTAGGACATGTGTTAGGGTAATATTAATATCATATTTACCCTTAGTTACCCTAGTTACTATTAACCGCGGTAAAAATAGTAAAAAGTTACTATTCACCAAAAAATTATTTTCATCTCATTGAACCACATTTTAGTCCTTGATATTAACCGTGTCTCTCGGATTTTTGAAATTCCATTCACAGAAGCGGTAAAATTAAGTTTTATGCAAAATTCAGTTTTTAACCTACCACTTAGTGGTTTCACTATTCATCAAAAATTGAAAGTTTTCAGAAAAATACCAAAATTTCACCCTAGGCTAATTTCGATATTCTGAGTCCAAAAATGAAGTCCATTTTGAAAATAAAATTTATAAAATTTCAAAAAGTGGTTATTACTATTCATAACGGCTAGTTTTAATAGCATATTGTTGTTTAGTGAAACTCGGTATTGCGTACGACGCAAGCTATCGAGGAAGGTCGCGATTGCGTGCAAAGCAAGCCAAGCAAGTGTTGTGTAGAAAAAGATTCCTTTGATGATTTATATAACATAAAAGTCTCGGGTGTTACAGTGTTGGACAAAGAGTTGTTTTCTCAACAATCTAAGAGTTATATACGATATGATCGGCATCATGTATGGCCTAAATATTTATGTGGTGAGGTCCATGCCAAATAGGATTCATTTCTTAGTGAAATATTAATCTTGTCTCGCTAATGGATATAATGACTTTAAAAGGGGTAATAATCTTAGTGGGAGAACATTTAATAAAATTAATTATTAAATGAATATATAACATGATAATAAAATGATAAAATTTTTTATTTTAGGTAAATTAAAACATAATTGTCATCAAACTTAACTTTGAGATCAATCCTTAAAAAATAGAATCTTAATGTAAGAAATTCCTAAGATCGGTAACTTAAGAAATGTTCTTACATAAGGGAAATTATATATGTTATAGAAATACCATCCCAAGTTACCAACTATTTAAGTTGTTCACCAAGTAGATATAGATTCTTAGGAGAAGCATAGAATTATTCACTCAAGGTTTTATAAAAATTTATCTAGCTATATTATTCATTCTATTATAAACATTGGAAATGTTTTGACAATTTAGATGAGTTCAATAAATATTTACCCATCTTTCTCAAATTATATTTAATAGATAAGTAAGGCATCTGATGTCTAGTACATGGTACTATTTTGATAATATAAGTAATTAAAAGTTTAAAATAGGAGAATAAAAGTTAGTTATAGAGTATAAAAATGTTTCTTGGAGTAACCAATTGAGGTCATTAAAACCTAAAAGGGATTCAGGAACTGAGGAATTGTTTTAATATGATGGAATTTTTTCTAGATACCTGAAGGGGTTTGAGGAAATATATTGAATATCCATTTTAGGAATTGATGTTATATAAATAAAATATTTCATTTTAAAATTTACATAATACTTAATGTATACTTTATAAATATTTTGAGTATACAAGAGTTCAAAATAAAGGTACGAATTGATGAATCTTGTGGTTTGTATTCACATAATAAAGTAAATGGTTATTAAATAATGGAGTTGAATGAAACGGAAAATATCAATCTCAAATGGATCTTAGTTAAGGGTGTGTATTTTTATCTTAATTATCTTGTATGATAATATAATTTGATTACCACAAAGAGTTTTTATGAATAATATGAGTTCGATACAAATGGTTAACAATTCATTGAATTCTATAAAATATTTTGAGAAGAAGAAAACAACTCAAATTTTTTATCTAATATAAAATAGTTTATCTAGATGTTTATTAAAATACAAGAGATATGATCTCACCACCATCAATTAAATATTTTAAAGAGTGAACTATTATGTTCATAATAGTACTCCAAAAACATATAATACCATATATTATATGGGTATAATAGTTTTTTATAAAATATTATCCCTAAATTAAATAAGAGTTGTTTCCAAAATACAAAGAAATTTCGTGTATCTTAACATGATATTCTAAATAAAATACAGTGGGAGTATGTTTAGACTTTGAGAAGTTGAAAGATAAAAAATAAAATATAATGTTAGTTAAAATACAAAGTAAATATCACTTAATATCTTAAAATTTTTATAGTATGTTTATAAAAGGTTAATGTAAATAATTAAATTAGTTACCATAATATTTTATGGGAAATTTTTGGTGAAAAGGGTTCCAAGAATGATAATGAACTTAGAAATAGTTCTAAGAAGAAAACATAAGTTATTAACATTGTATATTTTAATGTAGTGAAGCTAAGAAGTTTGAATATGTTCAAGGCATTAAACATTAAGAATTTGATTCCAAAATCTATCCATTACTCAATGTATCTTGGATCATATATATTAATCACTAAATAGTTTATTGGGAGTGTTTTATCATATGGTCACATAGATATGTGAAAGAGATTACATAGATATGTAATGAGTTTAACAAAACCCAAAAATTTGATGAAAATATAAGGTTGGTTTGGGTATCTATCATATATTATATATTAAAAATTCACATATTTTGTTTTGTTAAAATTATTAAAGTATTTTAAGAATATTAAATTTTTCTTGTTATACAAAAGGAAACCCTCATTCTTTCACATTAGATGTGTTTGTGTGTGTGTGTGTGTATCATGAAGTGAAATGATAATTAAGCTCTCAAATTATAACTTTCAGTTATCCCTAACCAATTTTCATCATGTAATTGTATAGTTCGTTATGAAATGTTATGTTTATAATGAGTATGATTCTTATATTTGGATTTGAAATATGCTCATGTGGAAAAAAATGAGTTTTTTACACTAGATTCCCCATGAATTATACCCCATGGAGTGTCATACACTATGTATTTGGTATACTAAAGGTGCATGGTTCATATTTTGAGTCCCCACTTCCTGGTATTATTGATATACCAAGCATGATAAGATTCATACTTTGATACCTTTCTCATGAAAGGCTCGAGGTTTATCTAATTAGGGATTTGATTGAGTTTGTTTCTGATTGTTTAATTAGTTAGATCTTAAGCAAGATATTATTTTTCATCTTGTATGATGAGTATGACATATGGACCCTAAATTAATATAGATGGAGGAAGTGTACATATATACCTAGAATGTAAATATGATTTTATTATCAATTAGTTAAGGGGTATGTGTTGTGCTCGTCCATAAAGGTGAATGACATGTGATGTATTTGTTGACTTGATCAGTCTATACTTAGAAAATCTACAGCATATAAGGAGGTTATATGGGATTGACATACTCCATGTCCCATGGTCACTCAATTTCTTAGAAAAAGGGATCATATGAAAATACACACTTACATATGATGAATTTGGTGGACACATGTATAAATTTACATGTGTTGGATAAATAGCGTGCCAAATTTATTTGCATATTCGGTAGCATCAATTATTTTCTAGAGGCTGGTCTTTTCTTACATTTATAGTTTCAGGGACTCACATTTATTATCAGTGCTCCAAATTTCTATTTTGTCAAGATTTGTGGTTAACTAAATGGGTATTGAGTTATACTTAGTGTGTTAGTCTAAAAGTTTTTTTAGAGTTTATCAAAAATGATTTTTAGATGGGAATTAACATGGTTTTTCATATGATGTGATACTTGTTGAAGTTTAAGATAGTTTTCCAAAAGTGTTTTAGAATATATCAAAAATTATTTTTGTATATGGTTTTAAAAGTTATTTTATATGATACAATATAAGGTGAAATGGAACTAAGTCTATATGGATTTAATATAAGTTAGAGATTATTAGAGATATTCCCTAAATACTATATCGTATTGTATGATATGAGCATGTTGTATGGAATAACATGCATGAAAACCATATTCCTTATATAAGGGATATTTTTAGGCTTTTTATGAGATAATAAGATGCTACCTTGACATTATAATGGAATGTTAAAGGCTAACAATCAGATCTTTCTACATTTGTTTTCATTAATAAGATATGTTTCATGAGATAAAACATTGGGGAGGTTGATGAATTCTAGTGATAAATACATGAATGATTGAATTAAATTTATTGAGGAATAATAACATATTATTAAATTCATTTTACCCAAATATTTTCCTCTAGAGATTATATAAATAAGGTATAAGTCCATAGTTGGAGTGTATGAACCTTGTTGAATCTCTTATTCGATTATACCTTCCCCAACAGTACCATATTCATTATCCTTTACTATGTGAGTCACTAGGATTCCATGGAGTGAAGGATAGTCTTTCCCATATGATGGATGATTCATTTTAGCTCATGGATACACTATATAATAAGTATTCATTTGGAAACTTATAAGGGATATTTATTAAACATTGGGAAGGATAAATAAGGGGCAATGACCATTGATTGGTTAAAGGTTCAAAGTTTATTCATTTCATTTTGTGCATGGTTTTAGTTTCAATACATGATAGATCTTGCGATTAAGTTTCTAGTTGGTTCCTATTTATTTATTTAGTATCAATCGATCTAAATGAACCCAATAGAAACCACACCCCAAAATATTGAGGTCAGTTCTAGAAGAGAGCTCGGCTGAAGCGATCTAAATTCAAGTGTTGGTTGGGATGAAATCTAATAAACTTTAGGGAATTTTTTTTAATTTTACTTTTAATTTAACTATTTATTTTTATTTAGTCTTTTTAGATAAAAATCCACCATTTTGATCCCCTCTATTTCATTTATGGGAACCAGGAGTCTCCCTAGAAGTTGAAGGTGAACCTAACCCACTGCTAGAGGTAAAACTCCAACCACATGAGGGGAGTATTAAACTTAACTTTATTTTTCCATACCTTTAATAAATTTCATTTCATTCTATATAAAATTACTACCTAACTTTAATTTCATTTTTTATATATACATCATAGGCTAACTATAAGAACCCAGATCTTCTTTTCAGGTATGTTTTCCTTTTGCTGGTGTTTTTGAGGAAAATATGAGTTTCTGGAAAATTCTTCAGTAAACGTGGTGTACTCGGTTACCATGGGTAGCCATGTGTTGGTCATGTAACGACCATGCACACGACCATGTGTGGTGACCTGGAGACCGCCTAATGTGGGGGATGATAAGGGCAAGTACACACCATATACTTCTAAAGTACACGTCGTGTACTTTCTTTTTTTCATTAAACGGATCGGGGTCACATCTGATGGTTAGAACATATCTCTTCTCAACCTAGTTCATTCAGGAGCGTCTATACGGTCTTGATTCTTCCTTGAGCCCCTGATTGATCATCCGTTCTCCGATTCGACTACCGTCAATTGCATTGGGATCACCACGGTAAGCTCTTCCTTCGTCTAGAGCTTCGTTTCCCGATTCCTTCTCTTTCTCATGTTATCTTATGTTCAGTGTTTTTAGTGTTTTTATAGATCTACGGTGTTCTTGGGTGATTCAAGGCTTCGGGTTCACGTATAACGATCCTACAACACTGAGGTAGGCAGTTTGTGCCTTTCTATAGATAGTCTTTGAGTTATATGTGAAAAAGTTCCCAATACCCTTGAACTGGGTATTGTGTGTTTAGGGTTTTATCCCTGTTATTTTACTGTTATGCCTTTTGTTCTTGAGTAGAGGTTTTTTTATTGTAAATAGGGTTATTTACCTTGAAATGGATGTGTTTTCCCATGTTTGCATGCTTTTGACCATTTGGTCTAGCCTTTCCTGATAAGCTGTTGTTTGTTTCTCTCATGCCTTGTATTATAGGATGGAGTGATTGTTTATATTACATGCTATTATGTTATAGAATATTTAGCCAAGTAGTTCTTGAGGTTTAATTTTTCTTTTATGCATTGTTGTGCTCGATTGACTTACACAGGGCCATGAGAACCTAGTGCAGTAGACCATAGGGAGAATGGATGTTGAGGGATTCTCCAGAGTGACTGTTTACTATTACATTGCAAGACCATAGGGAGAATTGACGTAAGTTCTTCCTCAGAGTGTTTTTAGTTCCTCAACGCAGGCTACAGGGGGAATGGGATGTTGAGTTCCTCCCCAGAGTGCCTTTTAGTTACCAATATGAGACTAGTGAGGGAATTGATGGTGAGTGCTTCCTCAGAGAGTATATGCTTAAGCTGAACCATAGGGGTTAGACTGTGTGTACTTCCTAGATGGTTTCTTGTGTTGTTTTGGTTGAACCAGAGGGGTTAGACTGAGAGTACTTCCTATAGGGTTACCTGCTTTGATTAGCTTCTTACTTGATACATGGAATTGAATGAAATTGAACTATAGGAATGTTTTCAGCTGAGTACTTCCTTGTTTACTTCTTTTTTTTCTTATTGCCAACTATATATATTCACTGACCATTAGGCACAGATCTTTTGGTGTTTCCCTACTGGGATTCATCTCACACCCTTTTTGGGTCATGCTTTTGGGACCAAACAGATTATATTACTACAGGTATAGATTAGGGAAAGTGCCCTTCTACTTCAGGTACTTGATTTTTGTGGAGCTAGAGAGCATGGGACCAAGATGAGGCTTACAATGCTATTGTAGTTTATCTGTTTTCTTTTGTACTTGGATTATTTCTGTATTCCAGCATTGTGACTTTTTGGGCTTCTTTCCTAGACATATGTATCATGCATCATTTATATATGTTCTCCTGTTGTTTCTTACTTTAAGTATTCTATTGTTTATTGTTTCATGGTATTATTACTAATTCTTCTATTGTATATCTATTTATTTCCATTGGTTTACTCTGCCAATGAGGTAATAGTTTCCCCAATATCACACCCAAGGCCCTTGCTACTAGTTGGCAGCCTCTGGCATTCAGGGAAATGCGCTTGAGGCCATGTGACTAACCGGGTACGGGGCGCCTCTGGGCGGCTTCTAGAACTAGGATGTTACAAAGTGGTATCAAAGGAATTATTTTCTTCTTAACATACTGTTTGGAGACTATATCCAAGGATAGGATAGAATAGGTACTTGGTGATAAGTTGTTCCTCAAAGTAGCTAACCCATGCACAGGGAAAAGTCAATCTACCTCGTTTATTGCAATGTTTCTGATTTTTTAAATTGTATAGTTGATTTGATTTCACCATTGGGTGATTCACATGTTTTATACTGTTATCGTTGATGTAATTGAGGTTCTCTTTCTATTGCAACCTGATGAGATGAGGGTATGACATCTCATGCATCATATAGGCACTTGCTAAAAATCACATGTCGTGCATTCTTGCCATGCCATTTTTGGTGAATTAGTGATTTCATGTTGTTGTGATAGAATTTTTGTTAGATATGCATGTTGTTGTGAAAAATGCCTTGATAGAATACCTACTTTTTTGATAGGGGTATTGGATTGTGTAAGGTTTGTTTTAATGAATGCCAAACTTTGGTTCTTGATGTGTTATGGGCCCTCATGGAATGGAATTTGGTGGATCATTGCCTTGTTTTCCTTTTATATGACATGTATAAGATTCCAATATTTGATTCGCGGGGAGTATAGGCCCTCACGGACCATAATTTGGCTCTTTCAATGTTTTTCTGGGTTCTGGAGTAGTTTTTGAGGCTTAATGTCTGAAAAAACCTAGAATACACTGTGTGTAATGATGAATACACGCCACGTGTTCTTCTATTCGGGAAGAAACTATTTTTCTTAAGTACATGTCGTGCACTATATGTACATGTCGTGTAGTCTCTAACCATGTCACTGGCTGTGTGGGTAGAGACATGGGGTTGGGATTTCTTAGTAGAACACATCGTGTGCCAGATGTACATGTCGTGTTTTGTAGACCATGTGTCCACCCGTGTGACTAACGACACGTCATGTCAAGATTTAACACATCGTATAGTGTAACCCATGTATCTGGCCATGTAACTAACAACATGGGTCGGTACAATCTTCCAAGTGTATGTCGTGTCTAGAATGAACACACCGTGAAGAGTCAGCCGTGTAACTGGCTATGTCACTAACAACACGGGTCGGTGAAGTTCAGTTAGTACATGTCGTGTCTATCAGTAACACTCCATGTAGTCTTCTTCTAGGTAAGTTGTGTGTTCACCCGTGTGATTGACAACAAGGGCTGTTAAAACCTAAGTAATACACACCGTGTCTATATGGAACACGCTATGTAGGGTGAGCCCTGTAACTGGCTATGTGACTAACAACACGATTTGATGAAGTTTGTCTCATACATTCCATGTTTGGCACTAACATGCCATCTAGTATTGTTCTAGGAGAACCGTGTGGCTTATCCATGTGAGGAAACTCATGCAGGGGAAGAGGATTTAAGTACATGTCGTGTGTTAGGACAACATGCCATGTGTTTGGAGTGTTACATGACCAGTTGTGGAAGGAGTACATGCCCATGTGAAAGGATTCAGGGAACACGCCATGTAGGAATTATACGTGCCGTGTATCCTTGTTTTTGAAAAACTTGAATTCTTTACTTCTCTTTTTCCCTTATTACACTTCTAGTTTTCAGTCCTTGATAATATTTATCTAATGTGTGAATTTGACCTTACAGAGTCATCCCACCAAGACGTCGTCTAGTTTTACTCCAGTTGCAAGGTGGTGATCAGACACCAGATATGGATGATCAGGGACTACCAGCAGATCCCCCAGTTGTGCCAATCTTGGCACAAGCCATCATTCTGGACACAGGTGCTGATGCACAGTTCAGAGAGGGCATAATGAGGTTCATGCATACCTTCCGAGGAGTACCTCATCCTGCCCCATTGATGGAAGAGTTGACGTGGGTTTTCCAGTAGCAGCACCCTCCCACGTTCATAGGGGAAGGAGGACCTCAGGCTTCAGAGTCAAGGTTGGAATCCATGATTTATATCCTCAACAATCTGGAGACGCCTCTAGAGAGGAGGGGCAATATTGATACGTATATGCTTCGGGATTTCGCCAAGATATGGTGGGATGTAATCTCACAGGCGGGACGCCATCAGGTTGTGTCTTGGGATGAGTTCCAACATGCCTTCTACGACTACTTCTATCTAGAGACCTTAAAGGCCGATCGAGCCTGAGAGTTCATGAGTTTGGAGTAGGGTACTTATTCTGTTATGGAGTATTATTCTCTCTTAATAGATCTGCAGTGCTTTATGCCCATCCCAAAAGGTGATGATTTATTCCTGACAAGGAAGTTTGAGTATAGTCTCAGGCATGAAATCTTATCTTAGGTGAACATCTTCAAGTTGACTTCCATCACTTCTATAGTCAATCAGGCGATGATAATGGATCAAAATATGAGGGATTATAGAGTTTTGAGCCAGGGAGGTTCGACATCCAGAGTTAGTATCCCTTCTACTGACAGTAGGAAGCACTATAAGAAGTCTACGTGTGGAGATCTGAGGAGGCAAGAGACATCTTATGGTAGCCAAGTGGTGTGCTACTAGTGTGGGAAGAGCGGGCATATGAGGCCACATTTCCTGAGAGACCCAGTGGAGTGTCGATCTTACGGAAAGATGAGAAAACTTTAGTGCTTCTGTCAGATCTTCTCACCAATAGCTGGTGATAGGAGTTCTTCTATGACTCCGCGTTCGGGAACAACACCACCAGTTTATCATCAGTCAGGAAACTAGAGTTCTTCTGGCTATCTAGGCCAAGGTGGAGGCCACGGTCATGGTAGTCAGTCACCAAGATTTTGGTGACAACATGGTGGATCAGCTCAGAGTAGTCAGGAAGGGTCACAGGGTCACAGTTTAGGTCATAATTTTTCAGTACAGAAGACCCAACAAGATTAGGATCCCAGACCCTCAATAATTCGAGGTACAGTTCTAGTTGCCTCAATTTTAGCTTCTGCTCTTTTCGATACAGGGGCTTACCATATCTTTATATCTATCACTGTTGTGGAAAGTATTGGGCTCTGTATCTTTTCTTCTAATGATTTCTTGATGCTAGACACTCTGTTGGGGACTAGAACGGCTAGTGTACAACATTGCAAGGAGTTCTCTCTAGAGTTTTTTGGGTGTCACTTCTTATGGGACTTCTATGTCTTAGAGATGAAAGGCTATGACGTAATTCTTGGAATGCATTGGTTAGTCCCCCTCCAGGTTGTAGTTGATTTTTATCATCGTAGGGTGAGTTTCACATCACTAAAAGGAAAATATTTTCTTCATAAGGGTGAATGGGATGTCTAGGAGAGCAAAGCGGGACCCGATCATCATGGGTTGGGAGGAGTTATAGCCCAGATTTCTAGTCTATATCTGGATAACAAGGGGACTTCACAGAAGGAATTTCTTTCGGTGGTGGATCATTTCAGGGATGTATCTCCAGAGGACTTTTCATGTTTTCCTTCGGAGCGTGAGGTGGAATTTTTTATTGATCTTGTTCCAGTAGTGGAACCGGTGTCCATTCCTCCTTATAGGATGGCTACACCAGAGTCGCATGAGCTCAAGAAGCCATTGGAGGAGTTGCAGGAAAAGGGTTTAATATGATTCAGTACTTCTCCTTGGGGTTCTCCTGTACTGTTTGCGAAGAACAAGGATGGTGCCCTCAGACTTTGTGTGGATTATCAGAAGTTGAACATGTTGATGGTTAAGAACCAATATCCCTTACTGAGGATTGATGATCTCTTTGATCAGCTTCAAGGATACCGGGTGTTATCAAAGGTTTAATTGAGATCCTGTTATCATCAGTTTCACATTACACCACCTGATATACCTCTTACAGCCTTCTGGAGCAGGTATGGTCTATAAGAGTATGTGGTTATGTTGTTCGATCTCACGAACGCACCTACAGTCTTCATGGCACTGATGAACCTAGTGTTCCATCCATACATGGATTCTTTCATGGTAGTCTTCATGGACAATATCTTGGTGTAATCTCACACTCTACACGACCATGCTATACATCTTGAGATCGTTTTGGGTACACTGAGAGAGCATCAGTTATATGTTAAACTTTCCAAATTCCACTTTGGGATGGAGCGGATTCACTTCTTCGGTCATGTCGTATCAAATATAGGACTATCAGTAGACCCAAATAAAGTGAGATTAGTAGTTTCCTAGGATAATTCAAAGAACGTCTTTGAGTTATGAAGTTTTCTAGGGCTGGATGGATACTACAGACGTTTCATATAGTAATTTTCACACTTAGCAGCACCACTAATGGGTCTGACTAAGAAGGGTGAAAAGTTCTTGTGGTTAGATTCTTGTGAGTTAGCCTTTCCAGAGCTGAAAGGGAGGTTGACTTCAGTACTGATACTAGTTTTTTCAGAGCTGGGAAATAGTTATACTATGAACTGTGATGCTTCAGGTATCAGGCTGGGAGTTATGGTTATGCAAGGAGAAGGAGTCGTTGCGTATGGGTCTCGGCAGTTGAGGCCACATGAGAGGAACAACTCGATGCACGATCTCGAGTTGGATGTTGTTGTCCATGATTTATGTTGTTGGAGACATTATCTTCTGGGAGAGCATTTTGTGGTTTTCACCGACCACAATTCTCAAGTATATCTTCACTCAGCGTGACCATAATTTTAGACAGTGAAGGTGGGTTGAGTACCTTCAGTCCTTTGAATTTGAGATTTTCTATACACCTGGGAAAGGTAATGCAGTAGCTGATGCGTTGAGCAGGAGGACTCAGATATTGGCAGTTTAGGATTCTAGCAGTGAGTGGAATTTTATGGCCCTATTCTCTGAGATCCATTTTGAAGTGCACGACAGATAGGGACAGACTTTTATTTCTTTTGTAGTTGTTACCTCTACTCTTCTTGACAAAGTGCGAATGAGTTAGATATCAAATTATGAAGGCCTAGTCCTATGGGAGAGTGTGTCACAAGAAGACCCTATTCCAGGATGGACCATAGGTGAGGATGAGATCTTGAATTTTCATGGGCACCTATGGGTGTCGGCAGACATACATGAATATTTTATGCGGGACATTCATTCCTCAATTTGGGCAGTTCATCCTGGTGTCACCTTGATGTATCGTGATCTACACTGTCAATATTGGTGGCCAAATATGAAGAGGGATGTTATTGGTTTCGTCATGAGGGGTTCCACCTATCAGCAGGTGAAGGCAGAGCATCAATGACTAGCAGGGCTTTTGCAGCAGTTACCCATTCCCGAGTGGAAGTGGAATGGTGTCGCAATGGATTTCATGATACGGTGGTCAAGATCGCCTCAAGGGAATGATGCTATTTGGGTTGTCATTTACAGACTCACGAAGGTTTCTCACTTCTTACCGATCAAGGAGACCTTCAGTATTGATGAGCTGGGTATGTTGTAGATCTGAGATATTTTACGTCTACAAGGGGTTCCACACTCCATTGTTTCAAACATGGACACACGTTTTACTTCTCGGGTCTGGTAGGGGCTTTAGAAGGTTTTGGTTACACAGGTACTTTTGAGTACAGATTACCATCACCAGATAGATGGCCAGTCTGAGCGTATAATTCAGGTGTTGTAGGACATTCTTAGAGCATGCATTTTGTATTTTGTTGGTTCTTGGGAGAATCACATACCTCTTGTGGAGATTACCTACAATAATAGTTTTCAAGAAACTATTCAGATGGAACCTTATGAGGATTTTTACAGTAGGCCATTACGATCACCCTTATGTTGGCTGGAGGCAGGAGAGGCAGCTATGTTGGGACCTCGTCTTGTCTAGGAGACCACAGAGATGATAGATTTGATTTGGAAGAGGATGTTTATTGCACAGTCTCGACAGAAGTCTTACATTGATCAACAGAGATTACCTCTGGAGTTCGAGGTCGGAGATCATGTATTCATGCGTGACACACCGAGGTTGGGACATAGGAGGATTAAAAGACAGGTTAAGCTTTCACCAAGGTATGTTGGGTCATTTAAGGTTTTTGAGAGAGTTGGGTTGGTTGCCTATCGGTTCCAGTTATCTCAAAGGTATCATGCTATGCATGAAGTCCTCCACGTTTCTCAGCTTTGATGTTACTTCTTAGACCCATCTCATGCTTTTCAACCCGATAAAGTTGAGCTAGAGGTGGATGCATCTTTCGAGGAGCATCATATCCAAATTTTTGATCGTAGTGAAAAGGTTTTTGGTGGTCGGACTATTCCTATAGTACAAGTGTTGTGGCAGCACGGGCGAGTGTAGGACGAGACTTGGGAGAGGGAGGCTGATGTGTGATCGCAGTGGCTAGAGCTGTTTGGGGTTTCTTCTTCTATGTCGCCTTGCTAGGGAAATTTGGGGACGGATTTCTTTAAGGGGGGAAGTTCATAAGAACCCAGGTCTTCTTTTCAGGTATGTTTTCCTTTTTCTGGTTTTTTTGAGGAAAAGAGGAGTTTCTTGAAAATTCTTAAGTACACGCCATGTAATTTATAAGTACACGTCGTGTACTCAGTTACCACAGATAGTTGTGTGTTGGCCATGTAACGGCCATGCACACGGCCATGTGTGGTGACCTAGAGACTGCCTAATGTTGGGGTGGTAAGAGAAAGTACATGTTGTGTACTTCTAAAGTACAAATCATGTACTTTCCTTTTTTCACTAAATGGACCAAGGTTGTGTCTAATGGACAGAACATATTTCTTCTCAACCTAGTTCATCCAAGAGCATCTTTACAGCCACGATTCTTCCCCAAGCCCATGATTGAGCATCCGTTCTCTGATTTGACTGTCATTTATTGCATTGGGATCACCAAGGTAAGCTCTTTCTTCTTCTAGATATTTTTTTCCTGATTCCCCATCTTTCTCAAGTTATCTTCAGTTGAGAGTTTTTAGCATTTTTGTAGATCTACGGTGTTCTTGGAAAATTCAAGGCTTGAGGTTCACGTATAATAATCCTACAACACCAAGGTAAGTTGTCTGCGCCTTTCTGTAGATAGTCTTTAAGTTATATATGAAAAAGTGCCCAATACCCTTGAACAGGGTATTGCGTGCTTACGGATTTAGCCCTGTTATTTTCCTACTATGCCTTGTGTGCTTGAGTAGAAGTTTTTTGATTGTAAATAGGGTTTTTTAACTTGAAATGGATGTGTTTACACATGTTTTCATGCTTTTTACCGTTTGTTCTAGCCTTGCCTGATAGGGTGCTGTTTGTTTCTCCCATGCCTAGTATTGTAGGATGGAGTGATTGTTCATCTAACATGTTGTTATATTGTAGACTATTTATCTAAGTAGTTCTTGAGGTTTACTTTGGCCGCTATGAATTTCTGTGCTTGATTGACTTAAACGGGGCCGTAAGAACCTGATGTAGTAGACCATAGGGAGAATGGACATTAAGAACTTATCCAGAGTGTCTGTTTACTGTTACGTTGCAAGGCCATAGGGGGAATTGATGTAAGTGCTTCCTCAGAGTTTCTGTAGTTCCTCAATGTGGGCCATAGGGGGAATGGTATGTTGATTGCTTCCCCAGAGTACCTTTTAGTTACCGACATGAGACTAGAGGGGTAATTGACAGTGAGTGCTTCCTCATAGACACTACTGGAAATGGGGTCTTTCCCAATGGTTCTGAAAACCGTGGGGAAGTAATCCATTGGGAAAACCTATCCCAATGGTTTATAGAGAACTGTTGGTATAGGTTAGTAAAATTAACCTATGCCAATAGTTTGGCCAAATCATTGGCATAAGTTTTACAAATGGTTTACACAAAACCGTTGGTAAAACTAAGGAAATCAACTCTTTCCCAACGGTTTACAAACTGTTGGAAATGGTTTTTCCCAACGATTCTCATTGAACCATTGGAAAAAAAGTCCCTATAAACCTTTCCCAACGGTTTTTAAACCATTGTTAAAGGGTTATTACAAGCCTATGCCAACGGTTTAAACCGTTGGCATAGGCTATGTTGTGCAAATAGCACAGAAGCCTGCAATTTTCACAACAGCCTCTAATGATGTCCATTCTCCTCATTTCCAATTACTATACCTACAATAACAAACTAATACATACATATAGAGAACAAATTCATACACATTTAACATATAATTCATTCTTTAAATATACACATCCATAATTAAATCATAATTCATAACGTAATTATAAGCATACATAATTGATTTAGAATTAAATTTAAAATTTATATGAAAATTATATATGGAATCCAGAATTCAATTCTTAATTGAATACATACATAATTTAATTATCAATTATCAATAAAATACATAAAAACTGGATAAGTATCAACAGAATCTGAATACGTTTGTTCGGTTTTTCGTATACCAGTTGTTTTTACTAAAAATGATGTCCATTTTAAACAAAATTCATACACTTGGAGTGATTACGATAGCATTGTGCCTATAATTGAAGAAGGGTTGACTCATACACATTAAATATGATCCATGGATCGTTTTCCTAAAGTATCAACATATTCTGAAAATGTTTGGTCGGTTTTCCATATGCCAGTTATTGTTTTCACTTAAAATGTTGTTCATTTCAAAAAAAATGAGACACTTTGAGTGGTGTCGGCCACACCATACCTTGGATTAAGGTGAGGTTAACTTATACATGTCACATATGACTCATTGATCTTTGTTCTAAAGTTTCAACAAATTCAAATTGTGTTTGGTCAGTTTTTCATATGCTAGTAGTTGTTTTCAATTAAAATATTGTCCATTTCAAATAAATGTGAGACACTTTGAGTGTTTCCAGCCACACCGGGCCTCGGATTGAAGCGGGGTTGACTCTTACACGTCACATATGACTCATGGATCGTTTTCCTAAATTTTCAATGGAATTTGAATGCGTTTCGTCAGTTTTTCGTATGTTAGTTGTTATTTTCACTTAAAATGATGTCCTTTTGAAACAAAAGAGAGATACTTTGAGTGTTTTTGGCCACTCTACACCTCGGATTGAGGCTAGGTTGACTCTTACACATCACATATAACCCATGGATCGTTTTTCTAAAGTTTCAACAGAATAAAAATGTGTTTGGTTGTTAGTTTTACTTTTCACTTAAAATGTTGTCCATTTCAAATAAAATTGAGACGCTCTGAGTTATGACGGCCACACTGTGCCTTGGATTTCGGCGGGGTTGACTCTTAAACATCACATATGACCCATGGATCGTTTTCCTAAAGTTTAAATTCAATCCTAATGTGTTTGGTCAATTTTCTGTATATCAGTTGTTGTTTTCACTTAAAATGATCTCCCTTTTAAACAAAAGAGAGATACTTTGAGTGGTGTTGGCCACACCACACCTCTGATTGAGGTGGTTTTTACTTTTACACATCACATATAACCCATGCATAGTTTTCCTAAAGAATCAACACATTAATAATGCGTTTGGTCAGTTTTCTGTATGTCAGTTGTTGTTTTCACTTAAATGTTGTTCATTTCAAAAAAAAAATAAGACAATTTGAGTGGTTCTAGTCACACCATGGCTTGAATTAAGGAATTGTTGACTTGTACACATCACATATGACCCATTGATCATTGTTCTAAACTTTAAACACATTCCTAATGCGTTTGGTCAGTTTTCGGTATGCCAGTAGTTGTTTTCAATTAAAATGTTGCCCATTTCAAATAAATGTGAGACACTTTGAGTGGTTCCGGCCACACCAGGCCTTGGATTGAGGTGGGGTTGACTTTTACACATCACATATGACCCATGGATTGTTTCTTTAAAGTTTCAAAGGAATCTGAATGCATTTGGTTGGTTTTCGTATTTCATTTATTGTTTTCACTTAAAATGAAGTCTATTTTAAACTAAAGAGATACAATTTGAGTAGTTCCAGCCACAACGTACCTCGGATTGAGGTGAGGTTGACTTGAACACGTCAAAAATGATCCATGGATCGTTTTACTAAAGGTTCAGTAGAATCCGAATATGTTTGGTCGGTTTTCCATATGTTAGTTGTTGTTTTCACTTAAAATGAAGTCCATTTTAAACTAAAGAGAGACACTTTGAGTGGTGCCGACCACACTGCGCCTCGGATTGAGGCAAGGTTGAATCTTTCATGTCATATATGACCCATGGATCGTTGTGCTAAAGTATCAACACAATCAGAATCTGTTTGGTCTGTATTCCGTATGTACTTAAAATGTTGTCCATTTTAAAAAAAAAAAGAGACACTTAGAGTGATCTCAACCACACTGCGACTCAGATTGAGGCGTGGTTGACTCGTACATGTCACATATGACCCATGGATCATTTTCCTAAAGTTTCAATAGAATAGGAATGCATTTGGTTAGTTTAATGTATGTCAGTTGTTGTTTCCAATTAAAATGAAGTCCATTTTAAACTATAGAGAGACACTTCGAGTGGTTCCGGCCACTCCACACCTAGGATTGAGGCTGGGTTGACACGTACATGTCACATATGAACCATGGATCTTTTTTCTAAAGTTTCAACTGAATCCAAATGCGTTTAGTCAGTTTTCCGTATGTCAGTTATTGTTTTCATTTAAAATGTTGTCTGTTTCAAATAAACCTGAGACACTTTGAGTGGTGCCGGCCACACCTGGCCTCGAATTGAGGCAGGGTTAACCCGTACACGTCACAAATGACTCGTGGAACATTTTCCTAAATTTTAAACATAATCTGAATGTGTTAGGTTAGTTTTCTGTATGTCAGTTTTTGTTTTCTATTAAAATGAAGTCCATTTTAAACTATAGAAAGACACATCGAGCGGTGTCGGACACTCCACACCTCGGATTGAGGTTGGGTTGACTCTTACACATCACAAATGACCCAAGTATTATTGTCCTAAAGTATCAACACAATCTAAATGCGTTTGGCTAGTTTTCCATATGTCAGTTGTTGTTTTCACTTAAAATGAATTCCATTTTAAAATAAAGAGAGACACTTTGAGTGGTGTCGGCCACACCACATCTCGGATTGATTCGGGTTGACTCGTACACGTCATATATGACTCATGGATTATTGTACTAAAGTATCAACACAATCAGAATCCGTTTGGTCAGTTTTCCGTATGTACTTAAAATGTTTTCCATTTTTTAAAAAAAGACACTTAGAGTGATCCCGGTCACACTGCGACTTGGATTGAGGTGTGGTTGACTCGTACACGTCACATATGACCCATGAATCGTTTTTATAAAGTTTCAACAGAATCTGAATGCATTTGGTCAGTTTTTGGTATGTCAGTTGTTGTTTTCAATTAAAATGAAGTCCATTTTAAACTATAGAGAGACACTTCAAGTGGTGTCGGCCACTCTGCGCCTTATATTGAGGCTGGGTTGACTCGTACATGTCACAAATGACCCAAGGATAATTTTCCTAAAGTATTAACACAATCCGAATGCATTTGGTCAGTTTTTCATATGTCAGTTGTTGTTTTCACTTAAAATGAAGTCAATTTTAAACTAAATAGAGACACTTTGAGTGGTGCTGGCCACACCGCACCTCTGATTGAGATGGGGTTTACTCGTTCATGTCATATATGACCCATGGATCATTATTCTAAAGTATCAACACAATCAGAATTTGTTTGGTCGGTTTTCTGTATGTACTAAAAATGTTGTCCATTTTAAACAAAAGAGAGACACTTAGAGTGATCTTGGCCACACTGCATCTCAGATTGAGGAGCGGTTGACTCGTACACGTCACATATGACACATGGATCGTTGTCCTAAAGTTTTAATAGAATACGAATGTGTTTGGTTGGTTCACCGTATGTCAGTTGTTGTTTTCAATTAAAATGAAGTCCATTTTAAACTATAGAGAGACACTTCGAGTGGTTCCGGCCAATCCACACCTCAGATTGAGGCTGGGTTGACACATACACATCACATATGAACCAAGTATTGTTGTCCTAAAGTTTCAACTTAATCCAAATGTGTTTAGTCATTTTTTCGTATGTCATTTGTTGTTTTCATTTAAAATGTTGTCTATTTCAAATAAACCTGAGACACTTTGAGTGGTGCCGGCCACACCTGGCCTCGGATTGAGGTGGGGTTGACTCGTACATGTCACAAATGACTCATGGAACTTTGTACTAAAGTTTCAATTTAATATGAATGTTTTTGGTCGGTTTTCCGTATGTCGGTTGTTGTTTTCAATTAAAATGAAGTCCATTTTAAACTATTGAGGGACACTTCGAGTGGTTACGATCACTCCGCGCCTAGTATTGTGGCTAGGTTGACTTGTACACGTCAAAAATGACCCAAGGATCATTTTCCTAAAGTATCAACATAATCCGAATGCGTTTGGTCAGTTTTCCATATGTCAATTGTTGTTTTCACTTAAAATAAAGTCCTTTTTAAACTAAAGAGAGACACTTTGAGTGGTTTCAGCCACACCACGCCTTTTATTGAGGCGGTGTTGACTTTTGCACATCATATATGACCCATGTATGGTTGTGCTAAAGTATCAACACAATCGGAATCTGTTTGGTTGGTTTTATGTATGTACTTAAAATGTTGCCCATTTTAAACAAAAGAGAGACACTTAGAGTGGTACCATTCACACCTGGCCTTGGATTGAGGAAGGGTTGACTTTTACACATCACAAATGACTCATGGAACTTTGTACTAAAGTTTCAATAGAATCTAAATGTGTTTGGTCGATTTTCCGTATGTCAGTTGTTGTTTTCAATTAAAATGAAGTCCATTTCAAACTATAGAGAGACACTTCGAGTGGTGTCAGCCACTCTGCACCTTGGATTGAGGCTGGGTTGACTCGTACACATCACAAATTACCCAAGGATCATTTTCCTAAAGTATCAACACAATATGAATGTGTTTGGTCAGTTTTCCGTATGTTAGTTGTTGTTTTCACTTAAAATGAAGTCCATTTTAGACTAAAGAGAGACACTTTGAGTGGTTTCGGCCACACTATGGCTTGGATTGAGTAGGGTTTGACTCTTTGAAGTCACATATGACCCATTTATCATTGTTCTAAAGTATCAACATAATCATAATCTATTTGTTCGGTTTTCCGTATGTACTTAAAATGTTGTCTATTTTAAACAAAAGAGATACACTTAGAGTGATCTCGGCCACACTGCGACTCGGATTGAGGCACGGTTGACTCTTACACATCAAATATTATCCATGGATCGTTTTCTTAATGTTTCAATAGAATTTGAATGTGTTTGGTCGGTTCACCATATGTCAGTTGTTGTTTTCAATTAAAATGAAGTTCATTTTAAACTATAGAGAGACACTTCGAGTGGTGTCGGCCACTTCGTGCCTCATATTGAGATTGGGTTGACACGTAAACATCACATATGACCCATGGATCATTTTCCTACAGTTTCAACTGAATCCTAATGCGTTTAGTCAGTTTTCCGTATGTCAATTATTGTTTTCATTTAAAATATTGTATATTTTAAATAAACCTGAGACACTTTGAGTGGTGTCAGCCACACCTGGCCTCGGATTGAGGCAGGGTTGACTCATACACGTCACAAATGACTCATGGAACGTTTTCCTAAAGTTTCAATAGAATCAAAATGCATTTGGTTGGTTTTCCATATGTCAGTTGTTGTTTTCAATTAAAATGAAGTCCATTTTAAACTATAGAGAGACACTTTGAGTGGTTTCGGCCACTCTGTGCCTCGGATTGAGGCTGGGTTGACTCATACACGTTACAAATGACCCAAGTATCATTTTCCTAAAGTACCAAAACAATCCAAATGCATTTGGTCAGTTTTACGTATGTCAGTTGTTGTTTTCACTTAAAATGAAGTCCATTTTAAACTAAAGAGAGACACTTTGAGTGGTGTCAGCTACACCACACCTCAGATTGAGGCGGGGTTGACTCTTGAACGTCATATACGACCCATGTATATTTTTTCTAAAGTATCAACACAATCAAAATCCATTTGGTCAGTTTTTCATATGTACTTAAAATGTTGTCCATTTTAAACAAAAGATAGACACTTAGAGTGATCCCAGCCACACTGCTACTCACATTGATGCACGGTTGACTCGTACATATCACATATGACCCATGGATATTTTTCCTAATGTTTCTATATAATATGAATGTGTTTGGTCGATTTTCCGTATGTCAGTTGTTGTTTTCAATTAAAATGAAGTCCATTTTAAACTATAGAGAGGCACTTCTAGTGGTATCGGCCACTCCGCACCTCAGATTGAGGCTAGGTTGACTCATACACGTTACAAATGACCTAAGGATCATTGTCCTAAAGTATAAACACAACCCTAATGTGTTTGGTCAGTTTTCCGTTTGTCAGTTGTTGTTTTCACTTAAAATGATGTCCATTTAAAACTGAAGAGAGACACTTTGAGTGGTGCCGACTACACCGTGCCTCGGATTAAGGAGGGGTTGACTCGTGCACGTCATATATGACCCATGTATCATTGTGATAAAGTATCAACACAATCATAATTTGTTTGGTTAGTTTTCCTTATGTACTTAAAATGTTGTCCATTTTAAACAAAAGATAGACACTTAAAGTGATCTCAGCCACACTGCGACTCAGATTGAGGCACGGTTGACTCGTACACATCATATATGACCCATGGATCGTTGTACTAAAGTTTAAATAGAATATGAATGCGTTTTGTTGGTTTACCATATGTTAGTTATTGTTTTCAATTAAAATGAAGTCCATTTTAAACTATAGAGAGACACTTTGAGTGGTGCTGGCCACTCTAAGCCTCAGATTGAGGCTAGGTTGACATGTACACTTCAGATATGACCCATGGATCATTTTCCTAAAGTTTCAACTAAATACGAATGCATTTATTCAGGCAAGCATGAATTTTTAATTCCAGCGGGATGTGCCACATTTTATACAATCATTTGGTTCAGTGGTTTCCTCCCAGAATAAACTGCAATCTTTCGAGCAAGCATGAATTTTGTTTCTTGAAAGTCCAAGTTCTTCAACTAACTTCCATACCATATAGTGGTTTGAGAAAATATCTACATCATCTGGAAGTAAATCCTTAAAGAGGGTAAGAATGTAATCGATTGCTATATTAGAAATCCCATACATAGTTTTCCCATGAAACAATCGGATTAAAAATTCAAGCTTTTTCATTTTATCACATTGTCAATATACTGGAGTCGTGGCAGCATCATTTAATTTTTTCACAATATCAATATCATCATTTTCACTAGATTCATCATATGTCCTCATATCGAAGTCTTCGTGAGTCGAAATCTTTTCTTTTTCATGATGATGAATAAACAGAAACCGATCATCTAACAAATTCTCCATTCCGGTCCTTTCATTTTGATCATCACCAATTTGAGATTTCATTTTCTCCCCATTGTGATATGACAAAAATTAGTTTTCTTGAAAACCATATTTGGTTATGTGGTATCTGACTTCTTCACAACTCAACCAAGGTCTAACAACGCAATTGGAACATGGGCAGTGTATGCGACCACTATCTGAAGCATTGTGAAATGAAAAATCTATAAAGCTCTCCAAATTGTTTTGAAAGTCACTTGAGATCCGATCGGTTTCATACATCCAACTTCTGTCCATTCTGTAAAAATAATTTATATAAGTCATTTTTTCATAAAAAATTCAATAGGATTGAACTTTAATAGAAAATACATTTAAGTAAACGATAAAGGAAGAAGTTTCTAGTCGGCATAGTGAACTATTAAAATAATTTAATGAACAAGTACTCAAAAATTAAATTAATATTTATCTATATTAATTTTCATTAGTTCTATAAGAGGCACATGCCACATGTCCCATTATGTGTTATAGACATCCCAAATCATTCACTCATGTTCAATAACTCATTATTGGCACCTCTATGGTCATACCTTTCATTACCCAATTACTTCCACAAGTCAAGCGCACCCCATGGGTGAATAAATTTAAGGATTCTACACTAATAGGTTATTCCTGGCTTGTAAAAAGATTTAATTTCATAAAGTATAGACAAAAAAATTTATTTTTTAATTTTGAGATTAATAATAAAGTATGTTAATGATAACAACATTACTGAATTAAACTTCTGGCTTATATAACATTTTTATGGATGTCTACACAAGCCAGCATGTCTAGTGAAAAGCACCCCACCCTCATAAAAGTGAGTATTGTCCAAGAAGGACACATAATATACAACGTACAATGAGAACCATATTTAATTGACCCTAAAGTTATATTAGTAAAGTCATATTGGGGGAAATGGAATATATTATCCTGGTTAACTGATGAATTCAAAAGCTCATATTCCATATTTTGGACACTATATAAGGTAATAAATCATGTGAGGATGGGTATACATCATTCAATTTCTTACATGATACTGAGAATAAAGTCTTGAATTAATGACTTGAGTTCACTGATTAAATGAGGGTAGAGGTTGCATAGGCTGTGTAAATAGAATGGTTAAATAAGGGTAGAGGTTTCATACACTGTGCATGGTGGGGGAGTCTCAGCCAATTTAGAAACTAAAATAAATTCCATCATAGGTATCAATAAGAAACATCAGCATCAAAAGAAACTCCAAATAAAAAAGGACTAAAAACATCAAACACTTTTTATGTTATCCCACCAAAAAATGATCATGAATGTCCCTATACAATTTCATACTTCCAGAATTTATAGAGCGTTTATAGTTATGAGCTTTATCCACCTACACACCCACCCCAACCCACTTGGATAGCCCTACCCCCACCCCACTTGGACAACCCATCCCCCCCCCCACTTGGACAGCCCTACCCCCACCCCACTTGGACAGCCCCTACCCCCACTCCACTTGGACAACCCAGCCCCCCCCCCACCCCACTTGGACAGCCCTACCCCCACCCCACTTGGACAACACCCCCCCCCCACGCCACTTAGATAGCCCTACCCCCACCCAACTTGGACAACCGAGACCCCCCCCCCCCACCACACTTGGACATCCCTACCTCCACCCCACATGGACAACCCAGCCTCCCCCCCCCCATCCCACTTGGACATCCCTACCCCCACCCCACTTGGACAAACCAGCCCCCCCCCCCACCCAACTTGGAAAGCCCTACCCCCACCCCACTTGGACAGCCCTACCCCCACCCCACTTGGAAAACCCAGCCTCCCCACCCACCCACCCCGCTTGGACAGCCCTACCCCCACCCCACTTGGACAAACCAGCCCCCCCCCCCACTTGGACAACCCTACCCCCACCCCACTTGGACAGCCCTACCCCAACCCCACTTGGAAAACCCAGCCCCCCCCCCCCCCACGCCACCTGGACACACCTACCCCCCACACCCCACTTGGAAAACCCACCCCCCACCCCACCTAGATAGCCCTAACTATATTTATAGATAACCAATGAAATCAAGTCAATAGACCTTAAATTTAAAATAAACCAAGGATAAAATAACTCAGGATCATATTGACCTCTTCAATATCAACCAAAATTATTCTATATAGATAAATCAGAACAAAACCACAACCTAAAATGATATATTGATTTTTTTCAAAAGGGGATCATAATACACAATACATTGAAGAAAAATGGAACAAAAAAATCTAAAATAAATGAAGGCACACCTACCGATTTAGAATTAAAGAACAAAAATTAATTGAATCAAAGATAGATGCCCCGTTATAAATTAGAGTTAGCGCCCTCTAGAGTAGGTTGGGAAGTAGGGTTCGAACCGTAACCTAAAATTATATATTCCTTATTTTCGTAAGGGGATCATAATACACACTATATTGCACCAAAATAGAATGACAAAATCTAAAATAAATTAACACACACATATCGATTTAAACAGGAAGAACAAATCTAAAATAAATGAACTCACACATACTGATTTAAATGGGAAGAACAAATCGTTGGAAACCAGACCTATTGTGTTGGGAAGTAGCATTTGCATTGAGATTTAGAGGCAAACCTTTGAGATGGTTGAGGTTTAAGGAAAAAATTTCGAGAGGGTGTGTCCAGCTCTCGGTTAGGGAAAATTTTTTGAGATATTTAGAGTTGAAGATCGATGATATTTGGGGATTTTATTTCTCGACAGTTTTAAAAAACTGTTGGGAAAGTTATGTTATCCCAACAGTTTCAAAAAACCATTGGGAAAACCCTCTTAATATCTACTACACCCAATGGTTTCAGTAAACCACTGGAAAAAATCTCTTCATTATCACTATACCCAATGGTTTCAATGAAACCGTTGGTAAAACAAAACTAGTATATCGATATGCCAATGGTTCTATAGAACCGTTGGTATAGGAGTCTATTCCCAACAGTTTTTGAAACTGTTGGGAATATTGCATTGGTATAGCTTGCATTTCCAATTGTGAGAGTCTATTATTAAGCTGAACCAGAGGGGTTAGACTGTGAGTAATTCCCAGAGGGTTTCTTGTGTTGTTTTGGTTGAACCAGAGGGGTTAGGCTGAGAGTACTTCTTAGAGGGTTATCTTGTTTGATTATTTTCTTACTTAATAAATGGAATTTAATGAAATTGAACTGTAAGAATGTTTTCTACTGAGTACTTCCTTTTTTACTGCTTCTTTTTGCTTATTGCCTACCATATATATTCATCGACCATTAGGCACATATCTTTTAGTGGTTATCTACCAGTATTCGTCTCACACCCTATTTAGGTCATGCTTTTAGGTCCAAACAAATTATATATTTTTAGGTCTAGATAAGGGAAAGTTCCCTTCTACTTTAGGTACTTGATTGTTGTGGAGCTGGAGAGCATGGGACCAAGCTGAGGCTTGCGATGTGGAGTTTATCTGTTTTCTTTTGTACTTGGATTATTTCTGTATTCCAGTATCATGAATTTTTTGGCTGATTTCCTAGACATATGTATCATGTATCATTTCTATATGTCCTCCTATTGTTTCTTACTTTCAGTCTTCTATTGTTTACTGTTGTATGGTATTATTACTGTTTCTGCTACTGTATATTTATTTATTTCTTTTGTGTTACTCTGAAAACGAGGTAATAGTTTCCCCATAATCACACCCAAGGCCCTCGCTGCTAGTCAGAATCCTTTTGAGTTTAGGTAAATGTGCTTGAGTCCATGTGACCAATCGGGTACGGGGCGCCTCTGGGAAGCTTCTGGAACTGGGACGTTACACTAAGTGTGGGAGATAACTAGTAGATTGGGTGCGCACTTAAGTTGTGTACATAACTAATATAAGAGACACATTTTTTAGGTTAACCATAATTCCTTGAATTAAGTAACTTATTATAAGAGAGATAAATGAAATTATTATGGGTGTATTAGACTGAATTCTTCTAATGAATTTTATTGATAAAAATTTACTTGGGTAAATTGATGATTTTTTAGAAGTAAAAACGTTTATATCTTTATTTTAAATGTTAAAAAATATGTGTATTTATTAGATTAGTTTATAAATCATACAAAATATTTTGATTTTTTCAAATATGGAAGGTTTTTTAGTGTAGTAAATTTTTTTTGAATAAATTCCATCAATAAGAGTTCAAGGATATTTATTAACTAGTTGACTAATGTTAATTTCATGTATTAACTACTCAAAATATTTTTGGGGGTTCTTTCTATTATAATTGTTAGTTTTATATTAGCTAATCTCATATCAATAAGTTATTTTCACAAAATGGATAGAAAAATAAAAATTAAAAAGAGTGTAGTTTGTGGAACCATCCATAGGAGACAATTGAAGGAGACTAAGTTTCATTTCATAAATTAAGAATTGAAATCCTACATATCAGTTGAACATATAAATACATACTTTTGGACTAAAATAGATTACAATCACTTTTTGATTTTATTTGAGAGGGTTCATATCATAAGGATTTCATTGAATGTTTTTAGAAAAATACACTCAATATTTTTTTGTTTAAAATACAAGGAATTATATTGTTTAATCTTTTAAACATGTGAAATCCTTAGAGAAAATGTTGAGATTAATTATTTATTAAAATCATGGTTTAAGTGTGGGGGGTTCATAACCAAAATTTATCACTATTTTTTCTAATATTTTATAATAATTTGAGTTTATTTTATGACACAAGTTCATACATGCATTGAGTTTCAAACATTTTTTGGGTTTTATATATTAAATTTTGGATATAATTAATTTAATTCATAATTCATGACACTTTGATCATATATTTTAAATATAATTTATGAACATATTTAATTTTGTAACCTAATGCTTTAATTAATGATTTTGATCTTATATTTTATGTATTTTATGTTAATTCATTAATTAAATAAATTAATTGTTTCATTATTTTATTTTTCAATAACATATTTAATTCTATATCTATGGGGTTAAGATCACAATGAGGAACCAACATAGTCTCATAGAAGGTATTTACAATATGTTCCCTAAAAAACTGTAATATCATGTTAATAGTTGAGGAGGCTTCACCATGCCAACATATCATGGTGGATACCAATAAGAATATGTCAAAGGGAGAACATTTCGTCATGTTACAACATAACATAGTGTTTGAAAATAAATATATCCCCATGGAGCTACCTCATATTACATTTCCACTTTAATGTAGCCTTGTGGTAGAACCTCACACTATGTCCAAATGCCAATGTACCCAACTGGCCCAATTCACATTACAACTCCCTCCAATTTTATCTACATTGTGATACTCTATTTTTTGGGAAGTTTTCTCATCACAGTGATATAATTTGAGGAATGACATTGTATTCTCATGAACAAATCTTATATTACATACAACTCAAACATATCATTATACCCAACAAAGAATACATTCTCAATACAATATTTCCTCATGTAAATTCTCTCCATGTAATAATTCACTTAATGTATCATTAGGATAAGTCCTAAGAGAATACTGTTTGATCAACATATCTTGAATTGATTAGAAAACAATATGAAACAATATAAATGCCTATCAAAGCTATCTCAAACACTCTAGAAGGGAGAGGAACATTTTTTAAGTATGATTTGAGACAAGGAAGATGAAGAATCCCCCTGTTCATTAATGAATAACACTTTGTACATGGATTTCATGAACATAAAGTTGGTACCAAAAGAATATTCCCTTTCATTGTATAACAAAATACAGAAAAGTACCAACAAAAAAGACACATGTTAAAATATCCCTGAAAATGAGGAATCAAAAGATAATATATCCTATCACTATAATAAATGAAGGGGGAAGCCCATTATTCATATTGAATCATATCATGAAACTTCTATGAAATGTGGTAGTGATCCTTGAACCTAAGTAAGAATTCCTAATGAAGTTTCCTATATGAGGAAGAAGTATAAATAGTGGAAGAGGGTTATAGGTTTTGGTTAGAGTTCCCCTACTGAGGAATAAAGAATACAGGTAATAAGAGAAGGATTGAGTCGAGGTTATGGGAGAATTCCTAAGAGAAACTGAAGCTGGGAAGACTATTCTCACCATTAGAAGGAGGTGGAGATCCCTCTCTAAGATTTTTCAAAACCATTTTATTGTATATCCTAGATATGTGTAATATCACTAAGAGGGGGAGAGAGTGAATCAGTTATCCCTTTCATTTTTACAAAAAAAATTATTTCAATTCAACCACTATAGTCAATTAAAGTCTTGATTCACTATTCTTGTGTATCCCATCCTCACCTAGAATAATATTTTAGATCAAATGTACACAACATAAGGATTTATAAGGTTCAGAAAAAAGACCTACTTCTTTATGTTTTGGTTAATCCCCCCAAAAAATATTCTCCACTCTATCAGAAGGTGATTACAAACAACAACTAGTTATGCCCCCAATTATAAACTGGTTATACCCATTAGCTCTAGTACACCTTTAGCAGTTGGTTATACCCCCCCAACTGAACCTTCTTCTCTAGTTATTGGTTATACCCCAATCACAATATTATATCAACTAGTTAGACCCCCCAACTACACCTTTCTTCTCCAGATGCCTTGATCTACTATAAAAATATCTTTTTCACCTCCTGGTAGCTTCTGCACTAATTGATGATGATATTCCTCTACAATATTATTGTATATTAATTTCTTGTATACACATATTTAAGTTCCTTTACAACTTTATGGTTTGGTTAAAATATTTCCAATTACGTATGTGTGGTCAGTAACCTCATTTAAACAATGTTCAGGAAGATTTTCTTCCATTGGTATGATGATGTCCCAACCTGACTCAAATGTTTGAAAGTAATGAACACAACTTATTAAATAATATTTTATGCCAAAAATATATTTCACAACCCAAAAAATATGTCCTTTAATTATCAAATGGGTTAAATAAAATTCACTTAATGGATGGAAGTTTAATTCATGGATCAGGAAAAGTGAAACCCTATGACATTTATTTACTTTATTATTATATTATGTGCTTTTTAAATTATGTCTTCTTCAAAAAAATTAGAAGGATCATGAGTTTATTTTTTACAAGAAAAAGGAACATAATTTTATTATTCTCCATTGAGTCACCTAATAAGGTATCTCTTGGGTTATTATCATTCATGTGAAGGTATCCTCATTAGTCAAAAGACTTGTGGTATCTCAAACCCTTCATGTAACATGTTTTATGTCAGGATCATAATTACTGTGTCACGAGATCACTTTATACCTTCATGAAATCAGGATAATTCTTTTGTGTACTTCCCCTTACATTGTGTGAAGGGATCATGAAATATCCTTCTTCTTTATGTGAATAGATCATGTGTGGTTATTTTCCTTTACTTAAAAGGATTATATGAGTGTTATGTTACTTTTGAAATGATAGATCTATCTCTGGTAATAGTAGATCAACATTTTCCTATGCCCCTATATTTATAGGTAGGTTTTCACCACATCACCTCTAATTTTCAATGCAATTCAAGGCTTAGTAAACACATAATGATCTTAGAGTATCACTAATATTTTCAATGCTGAAAATTTTTGACTCTCAATGTGATGTTGAGGTGGATACGTGATCGCATGATCACATCTCTTGATCATGTGACACCTCATCACTTCTCTTGATATACTAATTCTTCATGAAATGAATTGGTGGAAAGTTGATGGAAATTTCCAAAGTGTTAATGAAATTGAATTTTTTCATGATATAAGATTATTATAATACATTCTTCTTCTTGTGATTTCATGGATATATGTGAATGAATCTTGTGTATGATGCTTGTTGTTATGATTAATCGATTGATATCATCTTAGATAATGACATAAACATAGTTTTCATGTATTTCCATGGGTTGATAATGCATATGGGTTGATCACATTATGTATCAGGCTCATGTGCAGGTTATTTGAAAGTTAGAAGGTTGAATATGATGATTATAGTTTCTCGGATGGCTAGGATCAGCCTCTTTGTACAACCCATGTTCTATGTACAAGTATTTAACCAATGACAATTATTTGCACCTAAATTTAATCCCACTTCAGTATGTTCTTTGATTAACCTCCACTTAATAAGATAAGTCATTCCTTAAGTAGCTCGATGCAAGTAACATGAGGTCCACTCTTGAAAACACACCACATACACCTACTGACACACCACCATGTCAGGTCCTTGTGTGGTGGCTTTGACACCTCCATGCATGATCACCTATGCACACACACCATCCTACACATGAAGGATCTCACCCATGCCACCATGGTTGGATGAAAATGTTGGTTTCTTTGTGTGGTTAAGCTTTCTCCCATAAGATAATGGTTGAGTTGGCATGGTTATCCAACTATGGTTGGACAATTTTTTAATAAAATTCCACCAAATAAATACTTAGTAAAAACTAAGTATAAGAACCAATTCAATATTATTAATTTCAAATGGTCTCCAAATTCATCATGAAATAATGCCAATATGTTTTAATAGTCTTCTTACTAATAATTACATCATAAAATAACATAATATTTCATGGTTTTCATCTCAATTAATCATCATGAAAAAAAAATTTATGGCCATGTTTAATTCTTCATTTTTATCTTGTTGTAGACAATGTGTCATCCTTAGAACAATAAACATATGTATTTTGACATTAAAGGCTAGTTAAAAATCCTCAAAATTATGAAATACTTAATAATAAGTATCATAACACATATATACATCCTTATTCAATCATCAAGATGTGATACCTTATTAACAACAAATGCAATTCAAATTCATTGGGCTCAACAATATCCCCTTTGAATTTTATTCAATACGACTAGCCAATTCATTATTTGATTATGTGAATTTTTCTCTCTTCCTTAACCCCCTTATTAATAATAAATACAAAGGTGTATTTTGGGATACTCACTTTTACTTCAACTTAAACCAAATTCAAAAACTCTATTTCCAGTTTATCTCAACTTAAAGAATGGAATCACACTTTTCAAAAAGTAATAAACTTTTAGTAAATCAACTCTAACTATAATTAGTCTAATATAGTGTTAAAAACAACAGTGATGTCACTAAATCATCAAATCCATCCATAAAATATTTATTAATATGATACTATTACTGATCACATTATAACTTTTTCATTTTAGGGGTTGTGAAAACAAGTTAACGAAGATATAACCTATATTAATCTCAAAAAACACATCAAAATAGTTCAAGTGAATAAATTATTACCCCCCCCCCCACACACATATCATCTTTATCATGATATATCATTCCCCTTTGAGAATTAATTTTACTTAATAAAGGACAATGTTCAAGTGTGACGATCATACCTTAGATTCAGTGTTTCTCCCCTTGAGGGAATGCACTCTATGCATCATCATAGAAATAGGTTCTCTAAATGATGAATAACTATTATACTATAATTAATTACATATTAGTTCATATAAAAATAATATGGGTATAAGTATAGACCTCAAATGGTTTATATGAAATATTGAAGATGATAGTTTCCTCTCAACCTTTCTTTCATCGTCTTCTTCTTCTTAGGATTAACATTCGATGAACCTTCTCTCATAGTTCTCTCAGAATGTGTGATCGATTGTTCCTCATTAGTTGAAACTTTTTTATGGATATATTTTCCTCTCCAATACCAAAATAATATATTTGTGCTTGGAAAATCTTCTTCACACTTTTTTATTCGGTTGGTATAATTTTCGTACAATGTTTTATGCCATGACCAGTTTGTTCACACCTTTCACACCTCAGAATTTTAAAGTCATCATTTACCGATGACTTATCATAATTTTTTACCTAACTGTATATAGCTACTTGATTTCCTTTTTCTTTATCAATTATTTCTTATTCTTCCAATTATTTATCCAATTTCATTTGATTTGGACAAATAACTAGGCACTCTTTCATGATATTCATGGTCTTCTCAAAATCTTTACATTACTTACCATTGTTTTTCCATCTAAACCTATTCCCTTTCACAACATAAGGAATATATCTTGGATTAATTGTCATGTATTTCTCAGATTTGTGAAATTATTGACCAAATATTCTGTAAACTTCATTCAAGAGCTCATGATTCTTCTATGTTGACAATTTAGATGATTTATTTGCCACATGCTTCTCTTTATGATAATCTAATATGATATATTTACCATATATCCCCATTGATTCATTCATATTTACTATTAGTGATATATTATACCAGTGTGAATAATATTTAGGAAAAATCACTCTACAACACTAGAAGTATCCTATTAAACTTGATCTTCTAAACTGATATAGTTTCTACTCTGAAGATTTTTGTTGTTATCTTTTCATTGGAAGTGGGTGTTTCTTTTTGGAAGGAAACCATCTAACTGAATTAGTCCACTATTCTTTTTTGGAATTTGTTTTCTCATTTACTCCATTGGTCCTAATTTTTTCAGTTTCCCCTCTCAACCGTCCATTGTATGATATAACATATGTACATTAAGACTGATTAGGAATATAAACAGTTTGTCTCTATAAACCCTTATTCTTAGCATTTTTTAATGATTTAACTATATGTTCAACCACTTTAGTGTAGTTTTGTCTCGTATTTTTTAAATAATTTTGAGATAAAAGGTATATTAATTTTTTATTATATAATTATTCCTCTTTATCATTAATATTTTCACCTAGATCATTCACCATCTTCTCAAATTTAGATAAATTCAATTTTTTTGTTTATTTTATTCAATAAGTAATGATTATTACTTGCCAATATATTTCTTTCAAGTCAGTTTTTCATCAATAGTTTTAATTTTTCCTTCTAACTCATCCATATTTATCTTATTTTCCCTTATCTCAATCATATGTGTCTCCTAATTCTTGACAGGTTATTTATTCTCAAAGGTGATTTGATCAATTTCTTTCTTCAGTATTTATTTTCTATCTTGATTTGAGTATTTTCCACAAGATTAGATTTTAGATTTTATTTTAACATCCATTATAGTTAATTTTTTTTATCACCTTCATCACATGAAACTAAGTCTTTAGATCTCTTTGCTTTACCCATAAAACATACATGATTATTATAAGATATTACATATTCTAACTCACTACATGTTTATGAGAATTCATCCATTTATCTGATCATCATATTTATTTTCCTAGGAGTGAACCACTTCTTATACTTATACCTATTATTTTTCTAGTACATTTTATCATCTCTATCTAAGTTTATATCAACAACTTTCTTATTTAGGTAGTTACTTGAAAAATGACCACTATTATGGAAGTTATATAATTTGAGTTCTTGTTTTACTTTTCCTTTAAAAATTACCCATTTAAAAATTCTTGTAAATATGTTCATCATTTGATTGAATTCCTCTACAACACCCTCATCCTTGGAGTTATTTGATTCCATTTCTTCTTCATTTTTAGCTTTACCTTTTATCATTACCTCAAATACCATCTCATATTTTTTCTTCTTCTTTAATTCTTGTGATTTTATCATTTCATATGTTATGAGAGTGCTATGAATTTCATAAAGGGATAGATCTCCTCATTCTCCTAATGTAGAAACTTTTGGATCAGATATATCTACAAAGTTTCTCATCAACTTCTTCAGAATGGTTGAGTCATCAAGCTTATCACCAAAACCTCTGATGCTACTAACAATCACATTTAATATTTTAAAGTAATCATCAATAATCTCATAATCACCCATTTTTATATCTTCAAGTTAGATTCTCCATATGTGTAGTTTTTCTTCCTTAACATTTATATTTCCCTCATATTTCTCTTAAGTTTTTCCCAAATGTACATAATAGCTGGGAGTCCCATGAATTTATTGAATACCCTTAAAAAGTGAAACAAACAAAGAATTATGACCTTTTGTATCTATTTATATATTCCTCTTATCTATAAAATTCATAGTAACATCCTCATCATATGGTTTAAATCTCATAGTTTCTAGATCTCTCACTACTACCCTAAGTGATATGAGATAGAGTGTCATACTATTTCTCCATCCATGATTGTTCTCACCATATAAAGTGGTAAAATACATGATATTTACTAAATTCATGTTCTAAATCCTTATTAGTATGTTGGGTCTTACAAAAGATACCTTCCCTATGATACAACTTGCAGAGTCTGAATCATTGTGAGATCACTGAGAGTGGGAAGGGGTGAATCAATGATCCCTTTTATTTTTAAAAAATTTTTATTTTCAATTAAACCTCTATGGATGGTTAAATAATTGATCCACTCTTTTTTGTTCTTCTAATCCTCATCTTGAATAATGTTTTAAATCAATAATATAAAAATAATTATTTACAAGGTTTGGTACAAAGATCAAATCCTTTTAATGTTGGTTGATCCCCCCAATATCAATTCTTCACTATATCATAAGATGATTACAAATAGTATCTGGTTATCCCCCCCCCCCTCCAATTATAAATTGGTTATACCCTCATCTCTAATCTATCATTCATATTTGTTTATACCACCCAATTTCACCTTCTTCTCAAGTGATTGGTTAGACCCCCCCCCCCAATCACAATCTTCCAACAACTAGTTAGACCTTCCAACTGAAACCTTATTCTTAAGATGGCTTGATTTCCTATAGAAATATATTTTTCACCTAAATTTATGTTTTTAATCAATTTATGATGATTTTTCATTGTGAGATTAATGGATCTGACTTTATGATGTACACCTCTTCATGTACCTTTTCATCTTATTGTTATTCCTCAAATGTTTATGATCACCTTTGTATGGACATTTTCCTTAGTGTAACAATACTCAGTAATATGTTCTTCCTCCATACAAATGAAGCCTTGAACTCACTCAAATGTATACAAGTGATGCACAGAATTTCTTCAATAATATTTTTTACTAGAAAGATCTTGAAAAACCTGAAAACTATGTCCTTCAATTCTCAACTATATTATATCAAATGCACTTCATGAATGGAAGTGAAATGCATCGTGCATGACATATTAAACCCTAGAAAATTTATTTAATTTATTATTTTATTATTATATTTCTCAATTATGTATTCTTCATGAAACTGAGGAGGTTTTAAAGTTTATAATTCATGTGAATAAGGAATGTGGTTGTATTCTTTTCCTTCACATAACCTTGTAAAGTGGCTTGTGGGTTATTCTTATTCTTGTGAATTTATACTCATATGTTAGAGGAATCATGGTATCACAAACCCTTTTTATAACACATTTTATGTCAGGATCACAAGCAGCATGTCACAATATCACTTACTTTCTTTGTGAAAACTATATAAGTCTAAAAGGTGATTATTCTTCCTTCATGAGAAGGGATCATACGATATCCTTATCCTTCACATAATTGGATCATTCAATCCTATTTTCCTTCTCATTAAAGGATAACATGGGTTATCTATTTCTTTATATATGATTTATCTCTCTCTATTAATAGTAGCTCAACCTTTTCCTCTACATCTATATTTATAGGCAGGTTTAGACCACCTCTCCACTACTTTTCTAGGCAATTCCAGGCTCATTAAACACTTGAAGATCTTGGCCTATCTCTGGTATTTTAAAAACCTAAACTTTTTACCACTTCATATGAAATCGAGTTGGATGTCTAATCGCATTATTGCCTCACATGATATTACAACAACTCAGTGATTCTCTTGATTTTTTTATTCTTCATGTGATAGCTTAGTTGAAATTCGATGGAAAAATTCTGAACTCTTCATATGATGGAATTCTTCTTTGGTGGAAGTTTTCTGTGATACATTATTCTTCACATGATTTCATTGTTATATGTGAAATCCTTTTGAGGTAAATGCTTGTCATTATGATAGATAAATGGATATTGTCTTCAATAATTTCATAAACATAATTTTCATGCATATCCTTAGGATGGTCAAGCATGTTGGTTGATCACATGATGTATCAATCTCATGTGTAGGTTCATCAAAGGTTGGGAGGATGAAGGAGACATTCATAGATGATTTGAAAGATAGGATTAGCCTCATTTCTAGACACATGTTCTATTCATATTTTATTCAATTCATGGTTAGTACATTTTTTAGATTTTATCCTACATCATTCAATGATTTGGTTGAGTGCCACTTAATAAGATAATTCATTTCTTCAGTGGCTTGATGTGAGTAGCCCGAGGTCCACTCCTGGAACTATACCACACACACCTGGTGACATGCTGCCACTCTATTCCCTTCCACAGTGCCTCTAGAACCTCCATGAAATCTCACATATGAACACACAACCACCTTCCCATACTGGTTCTCACCAATGAGGCCATGGCTGGTTAGCCTTTAAAGTTTCTATTTGTGGTTGAGAATGCTCCCAAAAGAGCATGGTCAAGCTGGCTTGGTTAGACAAATATGGTCAAAACATTTTTTTAATAAAATCCCACCAAATAAATATTTATTAAAAAAATTATAAGCACCAATCAATTATTAAATTTTTAATTTCTCAATATCAAATATTCTTCATGCAAAATCTTTCCAACCAATTATTATTCATTTCGCATGGTCTCCAAATTCATCAAATAGGAACATAAATTTGTTTGCATGGAATTATTTCCAATAATGTCATCATGAAATAATATAACTTTTCATGACCTCTTCTTAATTAATCATCCTAAAAATTTAATAATATTTTCCATATCCTTTTTTATTTCATTATTTTCATCTTGTTTTAAATGACGTGTCATCTTTATTATAATGGATACAAGTATTTTGACATTAAAGGTTTGTTCAATAATCCTCAAAATTGGGATCTACTTAATACTAAGTAGAATAACACATATTTAAATCCTTATTCAATCACCAATATTTCATGCCTTATTGACAACAAATACAACTAAAATTTATTTGGCTTAATATTTCTCTGTATTTTTATTGAATATCTGATTGTGTGATGACTCAAGAAAATTTTAATGTATAAAATAGGAATTTATTTTAATTTATTTTCATATGTTAAGCAAACATTTTAAATCTTGTTGATTAAATATTTTGTTCAATATTAATACCCCCTTAATGGGATAAAGTGGATTCTTGTTTGGGTGAGTCAACAAGATAAAGCTGATATTCACTTCAACACTTTTTGTCTTATTACTTTTATCGAGTATGGATATTTGAGTGTGAGAAAAAATCGAAGGAGGTGTAATAACATAAACACTAAGTATTTATCATTGTTTATTTTGGAAGGGATATTTTATAGAGTTAAATCCATACACAGTGATTGACAACCACACTAGTGTAGGATTCAGACACCAAAGATAGAAAATTTATGTTGGAACTATAGTGATATCAGCTGGTGACTACTGGTGTGTTGTGTTTATTTTCAATCCATTCAAGGTTGATAAATGGTTTTAATCTCTAAGGTAGTTTTTTCCCAAAATTTGAAATTCCAAAACACTTTTTCTGATGGTGAATTTTCCCTATGTTTGCTAATTTTTTAGTCCTAGAAAGTATGAGAGGGATATGAGTTAAAACATCTTGTGAATTTTTTAGAAAGTTTAAATAAAAAATAGAAAAGTTCTATTAAACTCACGTTCTCATAGATAAATAAATAGTTCTCTTTAAAACACATAGTTTCATGTAAGTCATGTTCTTATAGATGGTGAAATGGTTTTTTTTAATTCAAATATCCATGGAAGTCATGTTCTTAGAGATAGAGAAATGGTTATTTTGAAAACTAAGAGATTTTTTAAATTCATTTTCTCAGATATGGAGAAATTATTCTTTCTCTAAGTAATAGTTTCATGAATTTTTGAAAAAAAATACAAAATGTGTAGTTTCATGAACATGGGATTATTTTTAGAGTTTCAATAACATGAAAAAGGTATGGAGTTTCATGTGAAAATAATATTCAGAGGTGATGTGTTTTATGGGAATGATAAAGTTTCATGAGATGGTTATATTGGCCTATAAATAGGCCACATATTTTCATTTTTTGATCATATAATATTTATAGAAGGGATAATCACTTTGTATTTATATAATAATTATACGAACATAATTACAGTATGAAACATTAATCTTATGAAAACTCAAGATAAGAAAAAAAATATTTTTGAGAAATAAATGGAACTAAGAGTGTTCAGTAAATTAAGTTTCATGAAATATAAAATTTTCCTGAATATTTGAGTTTCATAAAAAATAAGGTTACACAAAAATAGTTTCATGAACTAAGTTTCACTTGGGGAAAAAAATTTAGACTGAATTGAAGCATCATATTTGGTGTTTCATGATAAAAAACTTTATCATCATGTATCGGATATGGATGATGCCTTCAAGATGATAAGTATAAGAAGAATTAAACCTAATAAGTGAGAAAGGGGGAGTCAATAAAAGTTATTTGACGGTGGTTGTACCTAGTCCCTGAATTCTTGTAAAGGAATCACACCTAGAATAGAGAGACTACAACCAAAACCTTGTATCTATCAAAATAGTTAAGATTCATGGATTCTGGTACGATTGAATCGTCATTATCATATTCTCCTTGGACTATCCCTTACTGGTGACCCAAATGAAATTAGTGTGATGTGATTAAATTTTTATATTTCTATGTTTAGTCATTTCACTACTTAATCAGACAGTTTAATAGGACCCACCGATATGGGGACAAGATCCATTGAATACAAAGAAAAAGTTGATGCCCAGATTCAACCCTCCCCTCTAAGAGCATCCCAAGTTACAATACCCAAGATAATAAAGGTAGTTTAAATTCACATATCATGGGTTTAATTCTTCATTCTTCTAGTTGAAGTTAAGGGGACTTTCAGATCTACAAAAAATGCTTTAGTATGTCTCAAAAGACCATTAAAAGGTTACCAGTGGTAGCTTCTCATCACAATTATCAGTGTAGTGGGAATACTTGGGTATATTAGTTGATTTATTATTCCTTACAGGTTTTTACTCTTCTAGTGTAAGTAAATACTAGTCTTTAACCTAGCTTAGGGGATCTCTAATCATACTATTCAACTTATACTCATTTAAAATTTCATATTCCATCTGTTTTCTATTTTTTTATAAAAACCAACCAATTACACTTGTAATAATACTTTTCCATGTAGAGATGAACCAATAATTACCTGTATGTTCTATATAGTATGAAGGGAGTGTGTTGTTCCATAACAAAAAAATTTCACTTTCCAAAACATTCATGTAAATTTTGTTGTATAATATATCCATTTTTTAACTAATATATCATTAAGTAGGATGCATACATGTGTCACCATACTTTTTAGTTGATTTATATTTATTTGAATTAGAGAGATGAAATTGTTTGAAAACTACCATGGTCATTGATTAATGTCATATCAAAGGGAAAAAGATATATTTTTCTATAACTCATAATGGATAAATTCTTTCTTAACTATTAAATTAATGTTATATTGTTCATGATGCACCTGACGGAAACTACTTCTCCATGAGTAAATAAATTAAGTATTTCATCATGTATCTAAGTATTTGAATCTTGATAAAAATTGATAACAAACTCAAATATAAGGAATAGTGATCATGATCACAGATAGGAACATCTAATGACACACTAGTTATGCAGTATTCCTATTGGTGGGTTTGTTATCATGAACTCCCTTCTTGGATATCACTAAGTTTAAATTTTATGAGAAAAAAAACTATCAATTTTTAAAATCCATAAAAACTTGATAGTCAAACAACATTCATGTCGCATCCAATTTATGTAACTAGACAATAAGACATATTTTTAATAATATCATCATGACATATTTAGGTTCTCATTATAGTGGATAATTTCTATAACCTATTAATGCAATGAATAATCCATGGATATTATTACTTAAAAATACATATATAAAATAAATATATGATAATTATATAATATAAAAAAATAGAATAAATGATCTGGTAATCAAAAGTGCATGATAAAGTTGATTCTAGGGTACCATATTTAACACATTATACCTAGTTTTGTTCAAGTGACCATCGAATGAGTTTATTTTATATGGAAATTTTTGGTTACTTTACAAAAGTCTCCAGTGATCATGTTACAATTTTCAATGTTCATTATTGGATTTTTGGGTCAATTATCACATTTTTATTTACATATTACCTCTAATATCATTAAAAATAATAAAATTCATCAAGAATTGGGAGAACAAAATAATTACATATTAATATTTGTATACCTCTAGGTAAGTTTTAATTCTATATTATAGAACCGTTAATTAATTCCAAACTACCTATTACGGCACATTTTTATCCTAGATATGTAAACTATGGAAGCTTCAAGAGGGGATGGATTGGTGCTAAAAAATGTAGAATTTTCAACCACTCTAGTAAGTAAGTTTTTCATAAGTTATAAACTCTAAACAATAAATGTAAAAAAATAAAATTAATATAGTGAAAATATAACTATTAGAAGTTAAAAACTTAACTAAAGCAAATAAACAGACCAATAAAAAATTAAACATAATGAGAAAAAGAAAAACATAGAGTATTGGATAACAATCCAAATACTCCTTTAATGGATATTATTTATAAAATAGTTAAAATCAAATAAATATTTGATTTTATCCCAAAATATTAGGATAAACGGTAACCAAATTTGAGGTATAAAATATCTACACCATGAAATTTTTTGAAACACCCATTAGTGGATATAAGTTATGCATCGGGAACTTCTTAAATAGAACATCGGAAGAAGGAAACTCTAATATCAATCTCATATTCGATCAACATGATCAATAAAAATTCTACACCTAGATTTCATCAAACTTCATAGTTCAGAAGTAGGATAGTTATTATCCCCAAAACCCAATCGATCACAAAGATTATAAGAAATATATTCATCACATAGAATCTCAACAATATTAACAATTGGAAACAAAAATTACAAGTATAAAGGCCTAGAGATTTTACAATGAGATCCTTACACAATCATAAGCTCTAAGTAATCACATTGAGAAAAAAATACAATAATAAGAACTCAAAGAAGAAATATGATGCACATATTCACAACTAAACATTTTCATCCTAATATATTCCTTGGATCTTGGTTTAATTTATAAGAAATTTTGTAACAAACATACAATGGTAATATCTGTGATCTGTCGGTTTGATTACAACAAAAACAAAAGAAAAACATCTTCTGTTTAATTTTTCAGGGTGTATTTAAATAGTTCAAAACATTTTATGATCAAATTATCTCATTAAAACGTAAACAATTTAAATTAATATTATGTAAAATCAGAAATTAAAAAAAACATTATGTTAAATATCATTCCAAATAAAGTGTATTGTGATTTTTAAAAAAAGGATACATAAGTATCCTTTTGACTCAATAATATCTCCTTTTTTTAAATCACAATACACATGATAAAAAGGTAATCTTGAATGAATATAAAAAATAAAACTCCTTATAACTTCTGAAACTCCCCCTATGAATAATATCTACACCTTAACACATATTTTAAAAACATTAGTATAAAAAATATCCCACTAAATAGAAGGAAAATATATCACATATAATTATCTTTAAACTCACCCCCATTTTAATTTTAAAAAACAGAAAAATAAATAAGATTTATAGGGAATTAAACATAATAAAATTACAAAAGTTTAAAAAAATGAACATCCATTTATCATCACAGGGTTAATGAGTTATAATCAAGGAATAAAATTAATAATAAGAATAAAAATCCATAAAAAATATGAAATTATATTCATAAGATATATGAAAATTGGAAATTTATTTCTTTTTTCGAGATTTGGAGACAAGGTGTTCATGTCTCCTCTATCTTTCACTTTGATCATCTATCTTCTTCTTTTCTCTTCTATCACTCTCTCATGTTGCCCTATTTTTTCAGTTTTCTTCCTTGGTATTATTTTGGATTGTTCCAAATCATTCCTTAGATTCTAATTTTTATTCTGAATATATTTAACATCAATGTCTAGTGATTTCATGTACTTTTTCATACTTCTTTAGTTCTGAAATCGTTGTTGGAAAACATTTTTAAAATTTAGTACATATGCCTCCAACTCCACCCACAAATTAATGATATACTTCTATGACTAATAATATTACAAATATATGTTTTTTTACTACAAAATACTCAATTTGGATTTAATATATTTTAGAAATGATATAACATATAATTCCCTAATCAGCCATTTTAGTGATACAATCATTAACTCTTTAAGTAGGTTCATCATTGATTTCTAAATTTAATTTTGAGTGAATTTTTCCCTTGAGTTAAATTATATTTTTTCCATATATTAATCTTCTATATCAGAGCTATTATAAATTTAAATAATGTTTTGTGAGTGATCTTTTTCACCTTTATCTTCATTTCTATTCATGTCCTTAAAATCCATAGAATTTTCTTTTTTAGATCTTAGTTCCTCAACCAACCTGACTTTTTTAGGGGGATTCTTTTCTGGAATAATTTTTTGATATTTTAGATAATTTAAAAGTATATTTAATCTTATAAGGTTCATCTTCTAGTGGAATATATCTTCATCATCAAATATGGTTGTGCAGTATAATTCATAGATGGTTCATGATGAGCATTGCCAAGTGAGCTCTCAGTTTTACTAGGCGTAACACATTGGCTAACCTAGGTAGTTCTATTGTGGTGGAATTGACTTAAAAACCCCCTAAAAGTATGAAGAAACAACGAAAATAAATGGAAATTAGGGGGGAAATATGGGTAATTGTTTTACTTATTTTAGAACAAAATAAAGAAAATGAGACAAAAAATTTCATTAAAATAAAAAAAATGATTGTGATCAACCTAATCCACCCCTTAATTTGTCATTAATAATTATAACTTATTCTAAAATTCATTAAATTATTGTTCCCTAATTTTTTAACCCCCAAACCCTATGGGATAAAATGCAACCATAAAGATTGAAATAATTGAACTTAATCTAACTTCATAATTTCCAATCACAACATCATGATTTGATTATTCTCTAAATAAAAACTTATGATTAGTTGAAAATTAGTACATAAAATCCACTAAATATAAGTGAATGTCTTAAATTTCACGATTATATTTGAGCCTAAAAATTTATCCCAAGATAATTAGGTTTTTTTATTATAGTGCTTCTCTCAAGATTCACACAAACTCAGCCTCATGGTCAATATGCCAAATTTGAGTGATTTTAGCTTTAAAAAATCATTTCAATAGCCATAATTTTATTAATTATAGTGATTACATATATTAAAAATAAATAATAAATAAGGTAAGAATTTGATCAACTATAAAGTAAATTATTCGCCCATGGGTGGATTTGTCATCTTGGGTATGATTTGAATAAGAAAAGGATTAAAAGGTAATAACCCAATATAATATCCACTATTAGATTATAAAAGAAAGAAGAAAATAAAAACAGGTAAATATAGAAACAATAATGTTTTATTTAATATAAAATGAGGTTACAAGAATAAAATAAAAAAAGTAAAAAGTAGAATAAGAGAGGATAGACTTCTTTTTATACATATTTTTCAAAGAATTAATTCTTAAAAATGGTTATAAAGGTGGAGAACTACTATATTGGGAAATAATCTCTTAAAGATATGAAAATCCATCCCCAAGTGTGAAAAATTACATTAAATATATTGGGGGAAGGGATTTGAAATATCAACAAGGGTAAATATAAAATTCTTCCCCCAAAAATTACTTCGTATTGAACTGAATTTTTTACTAAGTTACCATATGAACCAATTGTTACTTTAGTTTAATTAAATTATATAAAACTAATCCTCTAAAAACTATAAAATTTCTTCCCAATACATGACATGACCTAACTTTTTAAGGACCACCTGGCTGGAAACAAGCAAAGTGTGATACCCCATGCTTTCCTTGAATATTACAGGGGCTGGTGACTAATGTTGAGTACTCATATCAAACACATGGGAGGAATTAGCCTAATTTACCTACACACACATATTCAAATTCACATACAATTCTGAAAGGTAAAACAAAACATTTGATACCATAATTTGTGTATAAATCTATATCCCACAATTGGAGTACAATAAAAGTTCTGAAGCATAAGGACCAAACACAAGACCACAAAAACTTTATAGAGTCCAACCAAATAAAAAGTATGGGACTAATATCAAGTGAAACACCTGGTAAAACCATGAATAGTTTAACTCAATATTTTCTACCTACTCCCAGGCCTCCTAGGACACCATCAAAAGGCATGTCATCTGCATAATACATGACATGTGTAGGAAAATCCAATATAGGGGTGAGTACAACAATACCCAATAAGAAACCCTAAAATCACCCAACATAAGAATCAAGAGAGTAGTCATCTCATAACAAGTTAGGTCAATGGGATATGATACATATAAATAAGAATAATGAAAATCCAGATATACTCATAACAAACTTAAAGTCTCAAGAGGTCTCAACCATACTACCATCCATAGGATTCTACTAAAGGCTTCAAGGTAATGGTTATCCAGTAGAATCTACTATATGAGACATGTTATCGCTAACAGAACTCATCTGAGAGTTCATGCTCATTGGGCCTCACTAAATAAGTACTCACTAGATGTCCAAAGATCTCAATACATAGATAGAGGATCACACTTAGGATCTTTGGGAGATTCCACAAACCCAGTTTGGAATAACCCACTAATTAGGTGATCGTACGCATTCATAAGTTAGTCATGATGATTTTTCAAACCCAACCAAGGAAAGATGATATGATAGAGGATCCCACTCCAGAAATCATAGAGGGATTCATGAAAACTCTATCTGAGACAACCCATAGAGTTGATCACAATCCTATTTTGAGGATGTAATTACGCATTTTACCCTCATAGAGATGGACCGAGGGAACACACTCAACTAATATTGGTCCCTATTAAAGAGACAAAGGGCCTCAACCTGTCCTGGAAAAGGTACATGGCATGTAATGGGGATACATAACATGTATTTTCTACCTCAGGTATTCCTGTGTCTTGTCATATCACATAGAATGTATTCCTCCATATACAAAACATGTTTTCTTATGATACACAACATGCATAGGTTGGGATAGCACTCATTATGCTTCCAACCCATGACCATATGCATCTAGTCAAGCTCATGTATTTGTATCATGCTTGTGTACTATGTTCGTTCCCATGTACCTGGTCATGTCTGAGTACCGGGTCATTCCCACGTACTCTAGTCATACTTGTGTACCCCCAGCGTACATGATGATCAACCATCACCAGGTCACATGGTTTGTACCACATATCACATGATGTGTGATATTTATCTCCATGAAAAAACCATAACATCTTAGAAGGGGGACTACATGACATGTGTTCATGGTACTACATTCCATGTAGTTGAGAGTTTTCAAGAAATTAAAAAAAATTCCACACATGACACCGGAATTGCTGCCTCCGTATGTTCTGTTGCATTATCTACCAATAATCATGTATTTAAGGTTGTTTTATCCCTTCCATCACCTGTGGTCGGATTTTGGCCTTCCAAACTATTCATGAAATGCATCCCGTCAGACCATGTTGCACTTAGCATGCCAAACTACAACTGGAGATCCTCAAACCTGATCTTGATCTACCTTCATCCATCCTTCATTACAATTTTACCTTTATCTCTCCATTAATCACAAACATAGACCCTTGGTATCAATCTATTATGATGAATAATGGTTACACAATTATTAATTTTTGAGTATTAGTCAAACCTCCATCCAAGGAAATACCGGTGATGAACATGCGATGAACGGGAGAAGAAAAGTAAAAATCAAAAAAGTAGAACAATCCAAGACCATTGTTTAGGTTGGAATTTATTATTTTCTATTATAATAAAAAATTAAGAACCAATAATAAATCAATAAAATCAATTCCCCAATATCCTAGTAAAATAACCCAAACCTGCAAATCATGATCGACACAGGAATCAATCTGTTAGTTGATTTGATTCATGTTCTTCATGGGATAATAAAATAGGGAATAAAAAATAGAAAAAAACTTCTTAACTCAATTTATAATTGACCATTGATGAAGAAAAAATATTCATTTTCATCATCGATGAGATCCTTGAATTTCATTGTTGAAAATGATCCTCAAGTAATTGATCATGATCCTTGATCCGTTTACGTTTTCAAAGATCTATTCCAAAATATCTGCTCTTAGTGCTAGGTTTATGTGGATAAACCTAGGTATTTTTCATAATTTTTTATTTATATTATGGATTTAGGTCACTACATATAACCATAACAAATAAATTTATTTATTTATTTATTTTCTTATTTGTTCTTGTGGTTGCACTTAAAAAAATTTCTTACTTCGAAAAAGGTTATGTCACATCGATGGTAAAACCTATGTTTGGGATTCAATGGTGGTATTTTATTTACAATATGAAAATCCATTTGGGATTTATTCTAATATTTTATAAAAATTACATGCATGTGATATAATATATTTAATATTTTTATTATATCAACACTGAGGCTCATCAGGCCATGGAATCTCATGTCGTTTCAGCACCTAGCTCTAAAAATATTCTTTAATATATTCCAAAGCCTTATAAGGGAAAAACCCTTGTTAAATTCTCCCCACATTAGGGATTTCCAACCTAAAAATAAAAAAATACTACTAAAAAATATGAGTGTACTGGCCTCACATCTAGGACTCCTGCTCTTAGGTGCTCTCTTATAGATTCTCATGCTACCACTAGACACATTCTAAGGGAATCACTAGCCCACAGAGGCTCTTATCATGTCAACCCCCAATATCTATTGGGTACTCTATAAAGGTAGTTTCTTCCTTAATTTATAGCTCTACCAATTCAATAACATGTGATGGGTCATACACATACCATCTTAGCTACAACACAAAAAAGACATCATGTACCTGGACTAACTATAGTGGTAGGTCCAAGTGGTACACCAACTCATCGACCCTATATCATATCTGTAAAGGGCCAATGAATCTCATAGATAAATTCCCACCCCAGAAAAACATATGAAACCCATATCAATGTGATACCCTTAAGAACACATGGTCTCCATCTTTAAAATATGAATACCTCTTTCATTGGTCCTCATAAGAATTTTGATGGCTCTGGGCAGTATTCATATTCTCCTAGATGATATGCACCTTCTATATTGTATATCAAACCAACTCTAGGCCCGTGATTACTGAATCTCTTAGATTAGTCCAACATAGTGGTGACCTATAAGTTCTCCCACAAAAGGACTTGAATGGTGCCATACTGATAGTGGAATGATAGTTTTTGTTGTATACAAACTCTGCCAAGGGTAGGTGGTCTTACCAACTATGACCAAAGTCTAACATGTAAGCCTGCATCATGTCCTCTAGAACCTAAATGGATTGCTCAGTCTATCCATCAGTATAGGGGGGGAATTAGTCCCAAAGTACTCCTATGATCTTATCCATAATCAGGATTTTAAGAAAGCATCATGGTCTGAAACGATCATTGAGGGAACTCTCTAAAGCTGGAAAATCTCCTACACATAAAGGCACCTCAATATCCTCACTAAAGTTTTATCTCCAATAGCTAGGAAGTGGTTGGACTTGTTGAGTCAATATATGATCACCCAGATATAATCATTTAATATAGAATTTCACGGTATCTATATCATGATTCCCATAGATATATCATCTCACTTTTACTCTAGCACCTCAAGGGGTTGATATAAACCTTCTAAAACCTAGTATTTATACTTTACTTTCTAAGTGGTGAGGCATTAAGGAAAAACTCGGTTGCACACTCCTTTATCCCTAGCCACCAGAACTGGCACTGAAGGTCCTGGTAAATCTTCTCTACCCTTGTATGTACCTCCCAGAGGGATAAATATAACTCTTTAAAAACATCTTCATGCAACATCACTAGTACCATCATCCATCCTCTGAAAAGGATGAAATACTCCCTGTATTCATAGAATTCATCAAGAGAACGTCCAATGGATATCTAAGTTCATAAGTTCTCAAAATCATTATCTCTATGTCGATCCCTCCTATCATGTTGTAGAAGTGGTGGGGTAACAACCATCTATTGGAGGTAAGTTTCACCATCCTTGTCTATAAGGTACAAATACAACGAGGCTAACTACTCTGATTCCTTGGCCAGTAAATGTGAACAAGATATCCTATTGAGATAATATTCACCCATGTTCCTCTTACCAAAATTATAGACTATCTCAAATTCATAATCCTAGAGGAACTCCATCGCCTCTATCAAAAGTTAATATCCTTATGGGAGAATATATACTTGAGACTCTTGTTGTAAAAATAGATGAAAAATCATTCACCCATAATTATTATCACCACATATTTAGGGTGAATACTACTACTGCTAAATCCATATAATAATTCATGACGTTCTTCTCATGTGGTCTCAACTTCTGGGACTCGTAGACTATCACTTCATGTATCTGCATTTGAACACAACCATTTCTAGTCCCTAATCCATTGAATAACTCTACATACTCAACACCATCCTCAGGCAGTTTCAAGATGGGGGTTCTCATCGACCTCTACTGCAACTCTGGAAAATACTACAGAAACTTTTCTATACAAATAAAAGGATTCCTCTTCTCGGTCAAAACAGTCAAAGGTGTTGATATTATAAATAAATCAGGCACAAATGTCTTTTTTCAGCCTGCCAACCCAAAGAATCTCTACACTTACTGCACACTCTTGGTTAGAACCCAATATAACACTGCCTCAACATTCATTAGGTATAATAATACTAAACCCTCTTTTAAGATGACATTTCCTAGAAATTGGAACTCTCAAATCTAGAACTAACACTTTTAGAGCTTCCCAAAAATTTGGTGCCCTCAAAGTATATCCAAGACCATCCTCAAGTGTCTCACATGATACACCTCAGACACCAAGTATACTAGTATATCATCAATTAAGACCACCAAAAACCAATCTAAAAAGGATAAAATATCGAGTTCATGATTCCCATGATTGTTTTTATGGAATTAATCATACTGAAAGGAATAATCATATACTCATAATAACCATAGGAGCATCATAATTTCATCTTCATTATATCCACATCTCTTACTCTAATATGTTGATAACCTGATTTGACGTCTACCTTTGAGAACTGTATAAAACCTCTCAACTAATCGGAGGGGTCATTAATCCTAGGTAAAGGATAATTATACTTCATGGTCAGATGATTCAGGTGACAATAATCTACACACAACCTCAAACTCTCATCCTACTTCTTGGAAAACAATATTGGGGTTACCCAGGGTAACATACTGAATCTAATAAATTCCTTCCTCTACAAGTACTCTAACTACACCTTCATTTCATGAAGCTCTATGTTAGCCATCTGATATGATGAAACAAATATCGAGCAAGTCCCTAGGTGTAATTCTATGCAAAATTATATCTCTAGGTGGGGAGGTAATCCTAGAACGTCTTTAAGAAAGATTTCATCATACTCCTCCACCACTATAGAAAAATGAAATCCCATAACTTCCACTAATTTAAGTGTAATATTATCCAACTGATGAGTAATCAGCTATATCCTCCTACACATGAGCTCATCCTACCCTACCTAGGTTTTCTTCCCACCCACAAAAAAATATCATTCTTTCACTCTATAAACACCTCATCATATACAAAAAACATTTAATATAGGTATGAACTATGGATATCTATCCCATACTTAAGATGATGTATTAAGGCCTCATTGTTACTACAAAGATATCTCATAAAAAACTAAATCCTCCAAGATTAGGTTGCATCATTGGAATTAGTGTGTGAAAATTGAATCCCCATGAGTCATAATCTCCAAGTGAAAAGGTTGAGGTAAGGGCTAAACCAAAATATCTAAGTCTTGAATAAGATAAGTGTAAAGAATGGAGTGTCTCAAACCCATGTCTATCAGTACTTCATCTAAAGTAGATAATACATAGATCATTCCTCTAATCATCCCGGGAGCCTCATATTTAAAGTCCTATAATGCCTATATCTTCTCTCATCCCTAACCACCAGCTCTTTGATCTTGTATTGGACCACCTCTAGGTGGTTTTGGAAATAAGTCAAAACATATGCCACCTCCAAATTCTATCCATTCTCTTATACCATTTATGATTCCCTATATAACTCCCTTAACTTCCTACTATCTCGTCCTATGTGGTCCATTTCCATATCTCAGTCAACTGTATGATGGGTTGTAAAATCCTACATGAGGTTTCCCCAACCATCATAATAGAAACACTAACTCTCTCTTGGTTGACTAGAACCATCCTGAGAGCCATAATCCATAAACACATAGTATTGGGATCATATCATAAAGTGTATTGCATGCCAATATCCCTTAATTTTTTATCAGATACTAGCTACCATGCTCTCATATTCTCCATTCCCACTACCAGCACCAGTTCTTAGCATATTCTCACCTAAAAAACTTTCTACCACTAAGGCTCACTCAAGTTCTCCAACATAGGTGGCAATGAAAAGAGATATCATTGTAGACTTAATATCGTGGCATAGGCCATGATCAAAGGTCTATGCCTAAAATAACTAGTCTCAAACAATATCTAGGGTGTATCATGAGGTGTTTGTGAACCTAAAAGAATACTTTTTCATGGTCATACTACTATATAGAAGCTATAAAATCTCCTGGATGTGCACTGCTCACAATGTAACTGGATAAAACTTTTCCCTAAAGATTCGCTTAAACACCAACCCAGATAGATATGTCTCATTGTTTTTATAAATCACTGGACTCCTCTATCACCCATTGAATCCCAAAATAAGACTTATCATTGGGACCAACATCTAAACTGTAGGTGTCCTCGTAAAGAGGAAAATTTAGGTAGCTACCTAAATCCATTCCTCAACTGCCTGGGGGTCTGGCTCACCCAGAAGGATAGGAGGTCACTAACTCTAGAAATCATGGATTGTGATCGTATTTCACATATCCTTTCAAGTTACTTCCAAAACAAGCTATTTCTCAATAGGTATTGTAAAAACTAGTAAACCACTTGAAGGTACCACCTCTTATACAGATTACTGCATTGAAACCTCATCACTAGGAGGATCATCATCATAATCCTTCTATGGAATCTTTGATGGTTATCATAATAGATCTATCCTAAAATAAAATCAAGATGCACCACGGTTAAAGAGTATATCTATGGGGATGACTCAAGAAGAACATGGAAACCTCAACCCATTCTTATATGATGCATGCACCAATTTTTTCCTACAACTAGTGTTGGCATATATTGAGTCAACAAGAAGGTTATCAAAGTATTGGTGAATAGATGTGTCATATTCCACACAAATGGGTCCAAAATCCAGTCCTAAACCTCACTAATTTAACACTATTCCCATAAATCTCAAACTAAACCTCACTACTTGACAATATCTAAACTCTAGTACAAATATAGAATTGCTCTAATACCACTCTATCATGACCTTCCCCACTGAGACCCACCTGGACAATGACAAAACAAGTATAACACCACAAGTCTACCTCCAATAGGCCATGGGTTGGAAACCAATGTTGTGTAGTCATATCACACACATGGGAAGCCTTATAATAAGGTAATTATACACATGCACACATCTCCAAATACATATAACATGCTGAAAGGTAAAACAAAACATTTGATACCATAATACATGCATATATATAAATACCAAAATCAAAGTATGACAAAAGTTATGAATGATAAGGTCTAAATATAATCCCACCTAAACTATAAAGTGTCAAACCTACTCAATAGGGTATTTTTATCAAGTGAAAATCCTAGTATAACTTTTTTCAGTTAATCTCACTATGATTTGCCTACTAATAGTCATCCTAAGACTCCGTCAAATGTCTTTTCATCTATATAAGACATGACATGTGTCGGTAGAGTCCATTTAGGATTGATTATAACAATACTTATAAGGATGCCCTGAAATCACCAAACATAATCTTCAAGAGAGTATTCATCTCATCATAAGGTATTTCAACAGGATATGAAATATAATAGTAAGAATCCACTCCAGGATCCATGTTATCACTGATGGGGCTCATCTGAGAGGTCGTTCTCATTCAGAATTTCAAAATAAGTACTCACTGGATCTCCAAAGATCTCAATACATAGATAGGGTATCACCCCTAGAACCAATGGGGGATTCCACAAACCTAATCTAGAATAACTATCTAATTAATGGATCATACACACATGTAATTTGGTCACGATGATTCCTCAAACCCCACCTAAGAAATATTATACTATAGATGATCCCACCCCGAGCCTCATTGAGGGATTAATGAAAACTCTATCTGAGGAGAACCCATAGGGGGGGTCATAATCCTATACTGAGGATGTAATTACACAGTGTACCCTTGTAGGTATAGACCAAGGGAACACACTCAACCAATACTAGTCATAACTAAAGAGACAAATGGCCTTAAATTTCCCTAGAAAAAGTACATAGCGTGTACTAGGGGTACACAGAGTGTCTTTCCTACCTCAGGTCTTCTAATGTATCTCCATCTCACACAACATTTATTCCTCCATATATACAATGTTTTATCTTGGGATACATGGTGTGTAGAGATCGGGCTAACACTCTAAGTGATTTTATCCTGTTCACATGTACATCTAGCGATGTTCATGTACTTCAGGTTGTTCCCATGTACTTTGGTCATGCATGTGTACCTAGTCATGTCTGAGTAGAGAGATATTCTTGTGTACTATGCTCATTCCCATGTGTCTAGCTGTGTTCATGACCGTGTACCCCCAAAGTACATGTTGAGCCACCGACACCAGGGTCACACAACATGTGCCATGTGTCGTACAATGTTTAAATTTATCTCTATATAGAACCCCTACCATTTCAGATGAGTAACTACATAGGGTGTGTTCATGGGACTACACACCATGTAGTTGGGAATTTTCTATAAATTCCAAAATCTTTCATGCATGATCCCAAACCACTTCCACCATTCATTCCACCATTGGATTTATTGATAATCAGGGATCTAAGGTCATCCAAGACCTTTTTTCACTGATTTCTAGATTCTGACCATCCAAACTTCTTGTGAAACGACTCTCGTAGCACCACTCTATACAGCACATGTTAAAATACAACCAAGTATCCTCAAATCTGATCCCAATCTAACTACGGTCATCTGAAATTTCTATTTCACCTCGATCAATCTATCAATCAAGAACCCAAACCCTTGATATTGATCTTTTGTGAAAAATAATGGTCATGAAATGATTGATTGTCAGGTATTTTTCAATCCACCAACCAATAAAATATTAAAGATGAATGTGCGATGAAAGGGGGAAGAAAATCAAAAATCACAAAAGTGTAATGAACATCAGCTAGTGTTTGGGTTGGCCTTGATTTTTTTTATTATAATGATAAATTAAGAACTAATAATAAACAAATGCAATAAATTCCTCCATATCCTAGAAAAATAACTCAAACCCACAAAGCACGATTGACATGAAAATCAAACTGTTAGTTGATTTTATTCAAGTTCAGCATGGTATAATCAAATGGGGAATAAACCATGGAAAAGTCCCTACCTAAAGTTAGGATTGTTCTTTGATGAATAATGAATTTTTTTTATCGTCATTGGAAAGATCCTCAAATTCCATTGGTGAAAACAATTCTTAGAAAAAATTTCACAATCCTCGACCCATTTTTATTATCTGATATCTATTCCGGTGACTTCTCACTCGATCCTAGGGTTATGAGGTTAGCCCTGGTGATTTGGAATATCCATATATTTATAGAGGAGATTTAGGTTGCTTCTTTAAAACATAATAAATATGTTTATTTATTTATTTATTTTGATATTTTCATCTATGAATGAACTTAAATAAAATACCCAATACCAAAAAAGGTTATGTCATGCATAGGGTAAAACTCACATTCTAAATTCAATGGAAGTCATTGATTTCTGATCTGAGATTATATTTAAGAGTTATTCCATTATTTTAGCAATACAGTGTGGGAATGATATAATATATTTAATATTTTATTACATCAACATTGAGGCTCATTAGGACACAGAATCTCATGTCTCCTCAGTTCTTATCTCCAAAAATATTCCTTAATATATTCCAGATTCTTAGAGGAAAAAAATCGGGGCATTATAATACAAGATCTAATAAAAAATATATAGACCAAATGATGAGGTGGAATATATTTTTTAGAGTCCATAATAACTTTAACCTCATTTTCAAATTACACCCTTCAAAAATTTAATCTATATATAATTGTATAAGTAATAAATGTATCCTAATTATCATATGATTCTTCCATAATATTTAAGGTTAAAATATGGCATAAAAATTATAACAAAAATACATTAGTGAATTTAAAAGGGTAAAAAAAATAATTTTCATAGAATTTCTAAATTCAAGTTCCAAATAAAAATTTCCAATAAATTTTCCAATAAATATCAATTTAGGGAACTTATATCAATTATTATCCCCAAAGTATTTAACTAAAACATGTTTTATCAACTCCCTCACTATTAACCTTTTATACTTCTGAGTAAATTCACATGTCATGAATTCTATAAAATTTTACATGTTAACACTTCACAATCCATGATGTAAATATGAGGAAAGAAATAATCACAAAAATAAGTCAATATAAACAATTTTTAAATTAAATGTCTTATAAATTGTATCAAAATAAAATCCAATGGGATCAATGAAAATAATTAGGTTGAAATAATTTATGAGTCTACCATGCCAAAAATTCCCCACATATGTGTGTTCTAACCATTTAAATCTTGTCTCTCTACCCTTTATTCATTATATCTAGGTCAGGAAAATCTTTTTTGGTTATCTAATTATAATCCAAAAAAACTATTATACATCCATTGTAATAAAATTTCAAAATCCACTCACTTAAGTATTAATAGAAATCAAACCTTAAGATCCCAACCTAGATATCTCAATTTATTGTAAATTTCATCACTCCCCTATTTATTGATTGTTTTTGAATTTGTTAAGGGTTTTCAATGGTAAAATATCAGGAACAAACACATAGTTCAATCTGGTATAGTAATTAAATTTATTTAAATAGAAAGGAATTAATGGAAATATCATTGTTATAAGTTAAAAAATTAATTAACTTTATTATACCTTTAACTGGGTATGAAAAAATCACAATTCATGATCATGTGTGAAGCTATGTATAGATATTAAAAGATATAATTCTCCCAAAAAATCTCCACAATAAATGGTGTCAAAATCTCAATTTTTTCATAAAGACATAATCAATCATATCATTTAACAACATAAATTTTCACTAAAATCAACCACCAATGATGAAAATATTCCCATTATTAAAATTATTTCCATGATATTGTAAAAAATAAAACATGAATTTTTAATAGGTTTAATGAAAGTAATGGGTGTGTGACATAACTTTTTTGTTTTTTTTCTCTTTAAAAATAATCAATAATTTCAAGGGAAAAGAAAAAAATCATAATAAACCTACACAAAATTTCATCCCCACCCACACTTAAAGTGTTAAATTTTCCTCAATGTGACCCTATGAAATGATATATTAACATGAAATGAAAAATTCAAATAGATAAAAATAACATGAAAGTGAGAGGATAAGGTACAACCTGATTTTATCAAGTGATGATGGGTGCATCCAGTGTGATTACATCAACTCCATGTATGGGGGATCCCTTGAATTAATATTTCATCCAATTACCATTTACTATAAATATCCTTCATTTGGCCACTTGGGTGACTTCCACTACACCAAAAGGAAAAAACATGAGATACAACATTGGGGCCTAACTATCTATAACACAAATTATTGGGTGTCAAAATCAATTATGAACTGTAGAGAAGGACTTTGTCTCCCACATGAAAATACATTTTGGTCTATTATATCATGATATACTTTTGAACATTCTTTGTAGAGACTTGATTTATCATGTGATGATAACAAAATCTTCTCAATCTATTAAATTTACTACTTCCTTCATTCTATATCTTGGTCAGAATCCATGTAGAATTTCTATATCACTAAATATGTATGACGCTTTACTTCTATAGGGAGGTAAAATGATTTCCCAAAAAATATTATAGGGGGACATGCCAATATGTGTTTTTAATTACTTCGTATAATTCTATAGTGCATCATCCAAGTGTATTCTACAATCCTTGGTATTCAGATGCACTGCTTTCTCTAATATATTCTTGGAATTCCAATTTGAAACTTCGAATTGACCGTTTTTTTAAGGTGGTATGGTTTTGATGTTTTAGGAATCACCCCATACTTCTAAAGGAGGTAAGATAAATTTTTGTTGCAAAAATATGACCCTTGGTCACTGATGATAGCCTTTGGTACTTTGAACCTGCATAAAATCTATGCCTCGAAAAAATAAAACATTTCATGAGAATCATCAGTCCTAGGGGACTTATCCTCCACCAATTTTCTAACATAACCAATAAAAATAAGAATTTATAAGAAAAAAATGATCCTATAAATATTCCCATAAAATCAATTCCACGTACATAAAAAATCTCATTGAAGAATATTGCTTTTTGGGGAAACTCATGTCTCCTAGAAATGTTGATAGTGTGTTAGAAATGTGAGCATGAGTTACAAAATCCATGGGCATCATGGAAGAAGTGTAAGCAATATAATACCATGTATAAGAATTTATTATCTATCCATTGGGGTCTAAAGTGTCCACCAAGGAAAGTGTATAAAAAATATAAAAAAAACTAAAACTCTTGATCAGGAAGACATCTCCTTTTGACTTGGTCACTACAAGTGCGCCAAAGGTAAGGATCATACCACCCATAAAACCTAAAATTTACCTTTAATTTTTTAACTTTTTGTCTATTTATGTTTGCTGGTAATTTAAAAATAAACTAATTGATTCACTAAATCCACCTACCAAGGATGTGTGTCTAAGATATCATAGATAGGGAAATTTGGAAATGAGTCCTGAAGTGGTACCTAGTTTGGGGTATCATGCCCCAACATGTGAGTGATCCAACTCATTTTTTTAGATACTAAGTTCTATGACCGCATATTGTCCTTTATCTCAATGTTAAACTTTTGAAAAAGGATCATCCGATGAATAAGTCTTGTCTTCGCATCCTAATTCTTCAAGAGGTACCTCAAAGCTACATGGTAAAAGAAAATAACTATTTTTAGATCCCAATAAATAAGAACTAAATTTATCTAAAGAAAATTTTATAGTACGAAACTATTTTTTTTGTTTTTTATTTTTCTTGTGCAGAATTCAATGTTCTTTAAGTATACACAATCACATCAGAATGACCTTCAATCCTATGAGATAATACCACTCCAACTACAAAGTTTTAAGTGTCACACATAAACTCAAAGGTGATCTCCCATCGTGGGGGTTGTATGATCAGTGATGTGATGATATTTTTGTTCAGATAAGTAAAGGAAACCCTAAAAAAATCACAAAACACAAAATTAAAATCCTTTTCAAGTAACATCAACAAGGGTAGATCAATCTTACTAAACTATATGATGAATCGCTGATAAAAATATGCATGTCCTAGGAAGGATCTAATAACACAAACACAAGAAGGATATAAGAAGGATGAAATAATATCTACCTTAGATATATAAATCTCTATTCAATGTTTTGACACTACATTCCCTAAGAAAATATCATAATATTCCGTGAAATTACATTTCTCAAAGTTTAAAATATGAATTTTCTCAATGAAATTATGCAACACATTAAAAAACTCAAGAGAAAATCATAAAATGAAGAACCATACATAGTAAAATCATCCATAAATACCAATATTAATAAAATCATAAAAAATACTCACCATGTATTTCTAAAAGGTACTTGGGGTGTCACAATGTCTAAATGGAATCCTTTTATAAGAAAATGTACAAAAAGGGAAAGTGAATTTAATATTCTTCTAATTATACATAGAAATAGGAACCTAAAAATAACCAAATAATCCATCCAATAAAAAATATTGTATCTCACCATCAAGTCACTCAATCATCTAATCAATGAATGGGATGGGAAATGGTCCTTATGAGTGGATTTATTTGGTTTCCTATAATCAATACACACTCACCAGCTATTTTTTACCTTTATTAGAACTAACTCACACCTCTCATTTCTAACCACAACAACACTACTTTTCTTAGGCATGAAATGAATATTACTAACCCACTGAGAATCATAAACGGGGTAAATGATACCTACAATGAGAAATTTTTCAACTTATTTTTTTATAACTTCCAAAAGTGTGGGATTAAGTCTCCTTTATGGATTCCTTACTAGTTTATCCCCATCCTCAAAAAGAATCATATGCATGAAAATAGTGGGGATAATACCTAATGTATTATCTAAGGTCCACTAAATATACCTAATGTTCTCCTTTAAATGATTCAAAAAAAATTACCATGTTTGAAAGGTAGATTGTTAGAAATGATAACGGGTAATATCTTACCACTCAATAAGTATCTATACTTGATATTTGGTTCCAATGGGTTAAGTTTCAATGTGGGTGGGTGATGTATTGAAGGATACATATAAGGAACTGAAATATGTACACAATGAACATAAATATCCGAATAGACATTATCAAAATCATAGAATAGTAAATTAAATCCATCAACATGCTCCATAACTATACCTTAGATAAAAATAACATACTCATAATCTGAATATGAATCTATATCAAAATCATAACTAAGAGGAGTGTTCTTATTAAAAATAGGTTTAGAAATACTTTTATACATTAAACTAGACTCAAGGCTCATAATATTTCTAATAATATAATAATTAAAATATAAGGGGTTCTTAGAAGATGGGTCAAAATAGAAGACCAAAAAAGTAGAATGATCCTCTGATGGGTACTTCATAGAGTCTATATAGTTAAATATAACAACATCATCCCCAGACTCCATGGAAAGTGTACCCTCATGGTCATTTATGTTTTTTTGAAAAGATTTTGGATAGAACTACCTAAGATAATAGGATCAATAGAATCTACTTGATCTTATTGCATTTTAAGAACATAGATATCAATATTAAGGATTATATCTCTTACCCTAACAAATACATCCTCAATGAATACCACTATATTTTTGTAGTTATATTTTCCAATTTCACCACCACTGTTATCATATTCAACTCTCCAACCTGAAAGGAAGAGAAAAAAGAGTGATTAATTCTATTAATGGAGGCACATAGATCACATAAATCATAAAAAAAGTGTGAATATCCTATGGTGTGTGGGATGGTGAATATACTATGATACTTATACTTTTAAGGCATCGTTTGAGTTGGTGTAATTATTTTCCACATTCCTTCCTATATTGATCCACTCATTTCCCTTGAGGCGTCTTTGGTTAGTAAAAAGTTCTTTCAAGAATTTATCATACCTTGGTATCTTATTAATATAATCAATAAGTGGGTTGTTTATCTCAGCTCTCTTTAATGTTTCTATCAATTTTTTCATTTCCTCCTCATAAATATTCTTAGTTTGTAACACATGTGGTCTAGAATGTATCTTATTGAGTTTTTTCCCCTTCTTTTTCTCCTTTAATTTCTCATTGACCCAAGGTGATGGTGGAATCTCCCTAGGTGGGGTGAATCCTGATTGACTACTAGGAAAACTTCACTCACCTTTCTTATTCCCACTCCTCAATTTTATAGCATTGACATCCCCTTGGGATTTTCAGTGGGTTGGGAGGGAAAATTTTCAGAGTTATTTTTTACCATTTCATGGAGGGAGATAACAATGTGGATTATTTAAATCTTCAGTTTCAACAACTCTATACCCTGAATCTTCAACCCATTCTATTGATTAAGAATAATTTGTTTCAAAATGTCATCTATTTTAGAATCTACCTTTGGTTGGTAATTCTCCTATAGTTATTAACTTGTTGATTCTTTGGATTCAAATATCTTTTGCGGTTGTTGGAAGCCCTATTGGTAAGGTGGAGGTTTCTAGAAGTTTTATTAAAAATGAGACCTTTGTTATTTTATTGATAAATAATTCATGTAGGGGTGATATTTTCAAATGTAGTTGTATACTAGTGTGAAGGAATCAAACTTATTTTTTAGGGGTGCTTATTATTGTTATTGAAACAATCTCCTAGGTAATACGACTGAAAAATCCTAAGTCTCTTATAATTGTGGGAAATAATCTATTGGATGGTTTGGTGTAGTAAAAATTCCACAAAACTTTACTGGAGTTGGTGATGATACATTTTGATCCAATTCTATCTATCTCACCATAGTGGATAATTCATCCAACTTTGTATCAATTAAATGATTTTCAAGAGAAGAAGGAATTACATAATGAAATCCCCTTATATATATTGTACATATATTATTAAATTATTTGGTTTCTTATGTCATATTATCAATCAATTCTTGACCATATACTAGGGTTTTTTTCAACCAATTCTACCCCTACCACAATAACCGCCATGATAATTTCCATAGGTGTGATATCTTTATAGAATTACTAACATATGAGTTTCTCATTAACTTGGTGATATAGGAATATCATACAAAAATTCTTGAACCACTCCCAATACTTATACATTAACTATCCTTGTGCTTTATTTATTGCAAAAATATCATTTCAAATTGTTGTGGTACTTTATATTAGAAAGAATCGTGGTAAAAAAAAGATATTAAAATTCGTTCCAACTATAGCGTCATTAGTTTATTGGTAATACATATAATCTTTTTCAATTATATCAAGTGAGAATAAGAATGATCTTAATTTTGATTTGGTATTTAAAGACACTCATTGGTTTTAAGGTTGAGAAAACCATATTGAATTCTTTTATGTATTTATTTAGATCCTTACTAGAGGGGCCATAAACTTTAGGCATAAGTTGAATTAACCCATATTTTACCTCAAAGTTCAATTTGATATTTTTATATATAATTTATATTGTTTGATAATTAACAACAATTGAAATCAAATCTTTAATGGTTCTTTCAAGTGCATTGTTGTTTGCGTCCATTTCATAAGAATCAGATTTTGTTTGAGATGATCTACTATGATAACTACTATCATAATGATGGAAATAATGAAATTGTAGAATTTGAACACTTTTAGAATTTCTATATTTTCTGATTCAATCCCTAAATGTTCATTAAACCTTAGATTCTAGTTAAAAATGAATATCATGGTTGGATCATGTCAAACATTAGAGAGAAAAAAGAAGAAACAGACCACAATATCAATAAATGAGGTTTCAATTGATGGTCTCAAAAATAAGAGTTAATGAAGGAAGAATTTAGAATATGTGGAAGAAAATAAACAAAGTTACCTAAATAGGGGTTGAAGAAAACACTTTCCTCCTCGACAAGGATGCTAATTTGATGAGCGTTGTCACGCACGCTCTTATTTTTTTTATGTTTTTACAAAGTGAAACACAATGGTTGAATTGTGTCGTTATCCTAAGGAGTAATTGAATTAAAAAACCTGTAAAATGTTGAATAAATAATGGAAAAAATTAAAAATAAAGGACATAATACTCGGTATTTTTTGAGTGATTTTAGAACATAAAAAATGAGGAAAAATTTTATTTAAAAACAATAAAATTAACGATTTTAATCAATATAGTATACCCATTGATTATTAAATAATTATTATATTTTATTATCAAATTAATTCTATTATTTTTCCATAATATGTTAACCCCAAAACCCTATGGAATAAAATGTAACCAAAAATATTGAAACAATTGAAACTTAAGATAACTTCAGAATGCCAAATCACGACACCCTGAATTGATTGTAGTAACTAAGAATGATTAGTGGAAAATTAGAAGAAAAAAAACACATCTACTCTAGATATATGGATTTATTGAATTTTTTGATTATATTCAAACCCAAAAAATTGACCCCAAGTTGATTAGATTTTTTGATTAATGTGTCACTCTCACGATTCACAAAAAACATGGCCTCACGGTCAATATTCTAATAATTTGAGTGATTTTATATTCAAAAAATAATTTCATTAGCTATAATTTTATGAATTATTGTGATTTCATGAATTCAAAACAAATAATTAAGTAGTTAAAAATTATATCAACCATAGAATGAATTATACCCCTAAGGGTTAATTTTTCATTGTAGAGATGAAATTCATAAGAAAATGATTGAAAGGGAATAACTCAATCTCATATCCAATATTAGATTCCATAACAAAGAAGAAAATTAAATATAGGTAAATATAGTAACATAGAAGTTTTATTGAAGATAAAATGATATTATAATAATAAAAGAGAAGAAGCACAAAGTATGAGAAGAGCGGGAGAGTTGTATTAAAAGAGATCCTTTACGTACAAATCACTTCATCAAAGTGGCAAGAGAGGTGTAAAAGAGGCTTTATCTTCATAAAACTCCTAAAAATCCACAACTAACCCTCCCCAAGTGTGAAAATTCCTATTAAATAGAGTGGGGTAGGTCTGGGGATTGAAATTCCAATAAGGGTACACGTGGAATTATACCTCTAAAATTTACTCTACATTGTGAAAAAATTTAGAACAAGTTCCAATGTAACCAAATATCACTCTAGAGTAATGAAATTATCAAAAATGAGTCCTCTAACATCTTTCAAAATTTTATCCCAATACAAGATCTAATGAAAATTTTATGTCACAAATAGTGAAATAGGGTATATTCTATTGATTCCAACCTAGTTTTAACTTGATGCCAAAATTCCACCCTTTAAACATCAAATCCATCCATAATTTTCTAAATAAAAAATGTATTTAAATGATTTTATAATTAATACAGAAAATTTAATTTAAAAATACAATGAACATTAAATTTTATGACAAAAATACTAGAGTGAAATTAAAAGTGTAAAATAGAATTTTCATAGAATTTATAAATTCAGGATCCAAATACATGATTCCATTAAATCTTCAAATAAAGATCAATTTGGTGAAAGTGAATCAATTTTTATCTAAAAAATAATTAAAAAATAATGTTTTATCAATTCATAGATATAAAAATGGAAATACTTCACTTAGTAGTACAATCTTTTCCAATCCTTAAAATCTTATGACTCCCTTTAGCAAAGACTCATACTAGTTGAACCATTATAGGTAAATCATCCTTTCTTGAATTATTTATCTCATTTAAATTTCACTAGAATTTTCTGTTTCACTTTGAAATATAGTGGACAGAGAATTGGGAATAACAATTTAAAACTGAAAGTGCTTCTCAATAATGACAACAAACCTAACTAGATCAATAAGCCTTTCACTACTACAAAACCCATAATAAACAAGGGAAACCTTTATCAGATATAGATAAAATCACTAATAAAGAAACCCTTTATCAACACTAAAAAACACTATTAAAAAGTGGTCATTATTAATGCTTAAAAAATCACAGATAAAGGGTAATTAATGATAAAGGTTACCCTTTATCATTGTTTCTTTTTAGCATTGATAAAGGGTATATTCCATTAAAAAAATATCATTAAAAATAATATATTAATATATAAATATAAATATATTAATAAAAATTCAACATATTTTATGAAATATTATTTATATAAGACAAAACATACATTTTCACCTGATATAAAAGATATTTAGTTTAAAATGTCATATAAAATAATATATATATATATATATATAATTTTCTTAAATATTATTTACATAATACGAAATATTTATTATAAATCATATAAATTTACATTTCAAATATTTATTTAAAATGGTTTATTGATTTAATTAAAAATATTAAATATTAATTAAAAATATTTACTACTGAATACATTTTTTTTTATCAATGTTAATTGTTTTTTCAATTTCACATGTATACATATATGAAATTAATTCAATTTTATAGAGACAAACAAACATAAGTAATATAAATTGTTAATATTATTTTTTTTATTTATTAATATTTAATATTTGATATAACAAGTTTTTAATTATTACATTTTATTAATTTTCTATATTTATATTTAATATAAACTATTAATTACTATTTATAATTAATATATATTAAATTAATTTGTTTTTATTGATAATTGTTTCATTAATAATTTTTTTAATGTTTTTTAAATTTATTCATTTTTATTTTTTATTTTCTTAATATTTTTATAAAATTATTCATTTTTAGTATTTATTTGTATTTACTTATTAACATTTTATATTCTTAAGATAATAATAATTTAAATATAATTAATATATATTCATTATAATTTAAAAATATATTTATTTTTATTTTTAAAATATTTATATAACTAATCACTTATTCATTATTGTTATATTTTTTTTCAGTCTATTCATCTTTTAATTAAATATCAGTCATTTTTAATATGAATTAATTTAATATTATTAATTCATTAATGATGTAAATTTTTTTACTTTTTTTATAATTTCTAGATTTTAAATATTTATTCTTTTAATATACTTATAATTTATTCATTTTTAATATTTTTTGTACATGATTATTTGTTAATATATTTGATATTTTTAATACAGAAATATATTCATATATATGTATAATATTTCCTTAAATATAATTTATACAATAAAAAATAAGTACATTTACATTAAATAAGCCATATATTTAGTGAAAAATGATATATAAATAAAAATTAATATTAATTAAAAATATTGACTAATTGTATCGAGTAATGGATGTTTAATTAAATTTCATTTATTTTTTTTTCAATTTAGCATATATCAAATGTGTATTTTTTTAATTTCATGCATACATATATATAATTAATTAATTTTTATATAGAACGCACACACACTTAATATTTCTATAATTTATTCAATTTTTAATATTCATTTTAGAATAATATTTTCTAACATAATATATTTAATATATATTATGTTTCTAATCAGTAAATTTGATTCATTTTTTATATTTTTATTTAATATATATTATTTATTACTTTTTAATAATTTTTTGAATTTATCCATTTTTAATATTATTTATTTATTAATAAAATTAATTATTTTTAATATCTTTTTAATTTAGTCATTTTCAATTTTTCATTGTTCAATATTTTTGTAACTTTATTCATTTTTAATATTTATGTATACATGTTTAGTCATTAACATTTGATGTTTTTTATATGATTTTAATTTATATAATTAATATGTATTAATTTTAATTTTATTTTATATTCATTTTTAATTTTTTTTAATAATTTATATAGTTAATAAAAATCATTCATTTTTAGTTATTAAATTTCAATAATTTATAACATCCAAGCATTTAAGATTATCTATTCATTAATAATGTTAATTTATTTTTATCTTTTTTATTATTTATTCATTTTTAATATATATTCATTTAATATTTTTTAATATAAATAAATTTTATAAAACTAAATGATCTTCTTTAATCAAAATAGGTTTGATTATAAATTTAATAATAAAATTATATAAATACTGCTATTATTTTATTTTCCAAAAAATATTATTTTTTAATTGAAGAATATATTGATGCAAATATAATATTTTTTATTTATTTACATGTTTTAAATAATTATTATTTAAAAAATTTGAAGTGCATTTTAACTCAATAATTTTAAATTATATGTTTTAATAATCCCTTTAAAACTTATTTCATAAATTACAAGTCATTTTAATAAAATACAAGTGAGTATTGATCATTTAAAAGTACTTTTATTTTTAAATGAAAATTTATAGTTTTAAAAAATTTATGTTTTTATTACTGTTATTTTAAATAAATTATTAATTTTAGGAAATATAATATTAATCAATCTAAAATATTTATTAAATTATAATTATCACTTCAGAGGTGTTATGAATAAGGTATGATATTTATTAATTTATCATATTTCAAGGTAAATATAAGTATTTGATGATAATTTATATAACATGGTAAATTTGATAACATTAATATAACTTATATTAAGTAAATGTGGTATTTATATTTAGAATTTTTCTTCCTACATAAAAAATAATTTACAATTTACTTAAGTGTGTGTGTGTGTGTGTGTGTGTGTGTCTAATTAGCCATCCAAAACAACCCACAAAGGACCATCCAATACCACATGTGGGATCAAGTGGGTCAACCATGTGGGAATACGATCTACTAGGCAGTATGTAAGGAGGAACAAGGGAGATCGCATAGCGTGAACTATTATATGGCTCGTATAGGGTGCTCGAGTGAGTGCATGGGCATGAGCCTGTGTGGGTCAGTGTGGCCCATGATCCTGAGTGTGTGTATGGGTGAGAACCTCATGATACTCACATTTTCCATGTCGACGGGAGTGTTTAACTTATATACAAGTGCTCAAATGGCCTAAACTTCAATATGAGATGCACGACACGGTAATTGTTCACAATTTTATCAACACTTTCTATTTTAGCACTGATAAAACCACCCTTTATCAATGCTGGATTTTAGCACTAATAAAGATGAGTCTTTATTAGTGCTTTTTATCACTGAAAAAAACTATCTTTATTCGTAATTTTGGAAAGTGATGATAAAGATACATATTTATCAGTGCTAAAAGATATAACTGATAAAGAGTGGTTTTATCGGTGCTTTCTATTTTAGCACTGATAAATATGTGTCTTTGTCAGTACTTTTAAAAAATCATTGATAAGATGTTTATGATATTTTAAATAGAACGCTAACTGAGGACCCCATCACTCATGTTGTTTAAGCTCTCGTGGAACTGAAACTTTTTTCATCTCTCTCCCTTGAACTCCTCAGATGATCGACACTTTAAAAACACACAGTCTGTGACTTGTTCAAGATATTTCATGTTTCCTAATTTTTAGTTCTTCTTTGGGTGTTTTTAATTTTCCCAAAAAAATTTAATAGCACACACAAGGGATTTTATCTCGATCTCCCTAATTCTCCACTCAATATCCTTCACTTCAATCCATTATCGCTTCAGCCTCTCCCTCACCCTCACATTTATTAAATGTTATTCTGAAATGAGACTAATTTGTGTTTGAATACATTATTTTATGTGTTGTTGATCAATCTAATCAGGATGTGAAAAAACCTATCATTATTTAATGTTGCTAGAAGATTTTATAAAATTTTAAATACATTATATATTTAAAAATGGTCATACTATTATCTATTTAATTTGTTTAGCTTAAAATTTTCAATTAATCTATTGATGTTTCATGATGAGTATGTGAGAATTTTTTGAAATCTGGTTGTGCTGAATATAAAATGAAAATCGATAATCAATCATTTTTTCTGAGAGTTTGATGTACTGAAATTTTCACTGAATGTATCCTTTAAAGTTAAACTGAATTGTGTTTCATATAAATTGTTTTTTTTATTTTGTTTTTTTTAATTTCATTGTTTTTATTAAATATGAATTACAAAAAATAGTTTTAAATTTGTATTTTTCCTATTTATATATAGTGAACATTTAAATAGGATTAATATTATTTTTTAAAATCATGTTTATTAATTGTATAAGAAGTGTATATGTTGTTATTTTGTAATTTAAATCATTTTTTAAAAATACCCCATGCCTAAAAATATTAGATATCTTATTTTTTACTAATTTATGGGAATTCCATTTGTGAATATTATATTATAATATTTTTTCTAACTTTATGTAAATTGATTTATATTTATGTATTCAATTTTTTTAAAAGTTTGTATCTTTATTCGACATTACTTGTTCTCCTTTATAAGTGTATTTATCATTGTGATACCTTGATTCGTGTCACCTCCCTCATGAATTCTTGATATGGAACCATCATCATACACTTCTTTTATATCACTTGGTTCACCTTAGGATGTGGAAGGAGTGTGAAAGTTTGGGTGAATGATACTTGTCATACGTGACATTTGGCAATTGACAAGTGTCGGCCAACTGAACATTCCCACTCCTTCCACATCCTGAGGTAATTTTTGAGAAAGGTCTTGGATTCAACTTCAAATGAGAAGTAGAATAATCCAAGTTCCATGTATCCTTCCTGGTCTCATGGATTAAAATCAAAAAAATCAACCCATTTTCTTCCATTAATAGAAAAAATTACCCTAATTCTTTTAATATTTTCATTTTCATGAACATCTATGATTGGAATTTTACAACACAAATGGCTAACCACATGTTCAGTTAAAAAATAATCTCTTGTAAGAATGATAAAAAAATTGATCATACATAATAGAATGTTTTGGATCATTATTAATTAGGTTATTTCACCTAATTTTTCATTCGTAGTTCCCCGATTCTATAAATTTCAACTCATAGTAGTTTCCTCCCCTTCTGACCCCACTCAAAACATCTATATATTTTCTTTTATTGTTTAAAAATTACTTCTAGTTTCCACTCTAACATTTTTTCAAAGTTGATTCTCTCTATTTATTCTACTGAGGTTGATTTTTTTCATGTGATTCCAGGAAGTTTGGCTTATACTCCAATCATTAGTTTGAGATTAGGATTTCTACTAATCCCACTGGGACACTTCTTCAACTATTGTTGAAGTAGATTGTTTCATCATCAGATAAAAGATCAAATACTTAAATTCCTAATAAAACTTTCATAGAAACACCACATCAGCCACCACATTCCAAGTGAAGAAATGAATAAACATCAACTCATTCCTCTTGTTGGACTACCACCTATAAAAGTTATAGAAACTATCCTAAAATCACCACCTTTCTATCCCACAAAACATAAAATTTATAACTTAGACCAAAAACCACATGTTTACCCCCAGTTGTTTCTCTTCGTGTCACCCTTGTGTAAAATGATAACTTGTTAGGAATCATCACTAATAAAATTCAAATGTTGGGTTCCCCTTATTATAAGTATCTATAAATTTCTCCTTTGATTATTAATTCCTAATGTGTAATTATTATTATTTTAAAAAAAATGAATATTTTATGAACCTAATAGTATGGTTTAAATCAAAAATGGATGAGCTCTAATTGTATGACAAAAGAGTATGAGGATGGATTTATTTCATCAATTTTTCAATGGATCATGCATATAAACCTTCTCAAATCCTTTATCTATTTTTACATTGTTTTTATTCAAAAAATAGTACAGAAGAGTTGTAAGAACATTTGATTTGTCATTTAATAGATCATAGTTATAAATGTCGGACTAAAAATGGGGAGAAACTAAATGTAAACCCTGATTATGATGATACTACAATTTATAGATCATTTTATATAAATACCAGTGTGTATGGGATCGTATGGAAGAAATGATAATGGAAATTACATATAAGCTTCACGATTATCCAAAGTTGTTTGAGAAGTTAATTATATGTTCTAAGAGACCATTTTATACCATTTTTATGAAATATACAACATTTTCAGCTATATTGAATTTATATAATTTGAAATATGATAGTGGTTGGAAGGATACCATCTTTACAGAACTAATTGCTCTCTTGAATGATATGTTACCAGAAGAAAATAAGCTTCATTTCCAAACATATGATTCTAAATTAATTCTATGTTCAATGGGTTTTATCTCAAATAAAATACAAGCATGTCCAAAATATTTCATTTTATTTCACAAGGACCATGAATCACTCAGAAATTTCCCTTAAGTGTGGAGTGAAACGATATAAGAAAGATAAATTAAGTAATTTAAAAAATTTATGGTACTTTCCAATCATTCCAAGGTTTATATGACTATATGGATGTAGAAAATCACTAGACAATTGATATGGCATTTAGACACAAGAATTAAAAAAGGGAAACTACATCACCCATCAGACTCTCCTCAGTGGAAGAAAATTGATTATGAGTGTCGTAAAAATAAAAATAATATGAGAAACATCCTACTTATGTTATCTATAAATGGAATAAATTCATTTGGTTTAAAGAGAAGTGATCATATTACATGTCCAATTGTGTTGGTAAATTATTATGTCTCTACTTATATTCAGACCAAAACAACCCGGTAAATATATTGATGTCTATTTAGTTCCATTGATCGAATATCTAAAATTTATGTGTCATAAATGTGTTACATTGTATGATGCTAATAGAAATGAATAATTCTAATTAATATCCATGTTATATGGGATGATAAATGAAATTATTTCATATAAAAAAATTTAAAGCTATAACAGTAAAGGAATTTTTGGGTGTCCCATTTGTGAAGAATGTACACACTCAGTTCAGTTAAAAAATTCCTCAAAGACTTTCTTTCTAATACATTGAAATTTTTTACCTCTAAGAGATAAATATTGATCATGGATGAAAAAACATTGATGGGAATACAAAACAAGGTACAACACCATCTCCACTAATGGGTGATCAATTGTTCGTGAAAGTATAAATATATTGATAATGTTTTCACAAACCCTTTTCAAAAAACCTTATAAAATTAGGTTGTAAAAAGAAATAAGTTTTCTTTGAATTATCTTACTAGAATTATTTTTATATCATACATTTTCTTGATGTCTTATATATAGAAAAAAATAAATTTGATATTTTTATTGTAACATTACTAAATTTTCCTGAAAAAAATATGGAATTAAGGCTAGGTTAGACATGATTAGAATGGGTATAAGGGAAGATTTTGTGCTAGTGAATTGTGTAAGGAGAACTTTTCTTCCTCTAGCAGCTTAAACTCTATCCAAACAAGAAAAATTGAAATTTTATAATTTACTTAATGGTGTAAAATTTTCATAGCAGTGTTCATAACATAACATGATTCTCATGTTAATGACTAATATGAAGTTTCAAGGTCTAAAATCACATGACTTCCATATTTTGACGAAATATTTAATGCATGTCACTTTACGTTTCATTCTGCCAAAAAATGTAGGACATAAATTACCCAATGTCTACATCTTTTTCAAAGCCATATGAAGTAAATTATAGACCCGGTTAATTTTCCAATCATGGATAAGGAGATTATAGTCATATTATGTGAATTAGATATGTTCTTCCCACCATCATTCTTTGATATAATTCTATAATTAATGGTTTACTTTGTTATATAGGTTCAATTATATGGGCCTATCTATTACAAATGGATATACCCCCATTAAATAATATATGAATATTTAAAAAGGGTATTTTAAGAATTGAAATAGTCCAGAAGGTTGTATTTCATAACGATGTGTTATTAAAGAAGATATTGAATTTTGTAATGATTACCTATCATATGTTAATAGCCTTGGTCTCCCAAAGTCTCATAAAATTGGACACCATATGGGTGAAGGGATTTCTAAAAGATTTTTCATTACAATTACTATTACAGAGTAGGAGATAGCTCACCTTTACATTTTACATAATAGTGTAGAGGTCTCTCCATACATTGAATTCTACAAGGTAATTCTTACACATTTGAATCCATTGTGGTATGAAGAATGTATATCAAATAAAAATAATCAATAGTTTATAGGATGGTTCCAATATTATATTTATAAGGATTTATTTCAAAATCCAAATTCAATTGTCAAATGACTTTGATATCTAACTAGGGGAATAAATGTAAATGTTATATCTAGTACTAGTTTTGTAATTAATGGTTATAGGTTCTATAAAAAGGAACAATATGGACGTAGTAAATTCAAAAAAGTGGAGTTATTATTATGTATGAAGTGATTCACATATATGATTCCAAGTATAGAAATCCAAATTATGTGAATATTTCATATTTCAGTATTATCGAATGGATATATGAGTTAGATTGTAAAATAATTCAAGTGTTTATTTTCCATTGAAAATGGTTTGAAAATACAAGTTCAGTGAATTTTGATGAATTGGGATTAATGAAGGTGAATTTTAGTGTGGAAGGGTATAAGGATGAGTTTTTCATAATTTCATCACAAGTAGTGTAGGTATTTTATGTATCTGATCGAATAAACATGAATAGGTAAATTTTCCTATTTGTGACTAAAACAACTATAAATTCAGATGAAAATTCAATTGAGGATGACCCTTTCATTAGGATATCACAATAATTTCATGGTGGTCCCAATGTGTTCAATGCCTTAAATGTTATAGGCGACCATAAAGAGTGGACTTGGATACTTGATAGGGGAACCAAACACCTTTAAACTTTAAGGGAAAAGGGATAGTTAAATGAGAAGTTTAAAGTGTTTTTTAATATACTATTATTTTTTATAAAATAATATGCGTTCTCTAATACATTTACTTAATCTAAATTAAATGTTTGTCTAATCAGGAAAATAATGACTTCTTCACGTGATGATGTTACTAATCTCGAGGAAGAATATATTATTGATGCTGAAACTATGAAATTATTAGGGGATCAGCAACATTATTGATGAAATAAACAAGAATTATGTAGCATCACTATGTTAAATAAAATTTTTAATGCAAGAATCAAGGGTATAAATTTTGAGGTTGGTTGGAATCAACACGACCAACCTGTTGACCCAAACAAGTCAATGTACATTAGTTATGTTGGGGTCACAATGAGAATACATGTTCCAATTGATGTGGATACATGTAACCATGTCCAACCTATATTTAAGGAAAACATTTTTGAAGATATTAAGGTAATGTTATGATATACTTTATCTATTTTATTGCAAAATTATATAATGAGTCATTTATTTATTTTTCATTATCCCTTAGAGAGTTCATTTATTTAAGATGATTTTTATGAAAAATATGTCTTAATGGTCATTAGAAAATCACATAGAGGCTTCCATACACTTCTTACAAAGAATCATCTTAGGTATGATGAGGGGAAAGTAAATACCCATCCACTAGTTATGTATGAACACATTATAAAATATGATACATGGAAAGCTTTAATTAGTCATCGTGATGAGATATCGTTTCAAGTGAAATTTAGTCAATTATATTTCATTTAGAATTATTTATTTTAACAAATTTGATTCAAAAAATAATAATTTATGAAATAAAAAAGGGATGATGAAAATAAACAATGTGTAACAAAACCAATATACCCCTATCGTAAAGCAAGTATGCAGTACGCTTCACTTGAAAATAAAATGGTATCTATCTTAAATATACAATAAAAGTTTTATGTGATATGAAATAACATATGACCCTTTATTCATATTCAGATTAATGAATCTTAATCTGAATCCACTTCTATCCCACATCATGTGTTATGGAAATAGGATCACATAAATAAAGAGGGTAAACTACTTGAAAAAAACACACAAGCATTATAGAATCGTGTTTAAGTAAGACATAATAGTAATTAATTATGATTTATAATAGTATTACATAAAAATATCTATTTATGTTCATATTTTTTTATATGGTTTAAATATAAGAATTAACATCAAATGTACCTGAAGAAAAACTACTTATAATAGCTTTGAAGTGGCGAGAACAATATGGATGCGTTAGAGGTGAACGTTTTGGAGTGTCACCTCAAAAATATTTTTGAGAAGAAAAATCCACAAGGAGATAGATATGATATGATTAAATGAATATAGGTTTAGATAAATGCTTTGAAAGGTATTATTTTTCAGTCTAGTTTGGTAGACCAATATATGCGAAAGGATCAAAACAAACCGGTAGTCGAACAAACACAACTGGAATTTCAAGTATTTGTGACTGAAAATTTGTGACAGAAAAATTTCCCATCACAAATAGTCCACGTAAAGCACCTATTTATGATGGTGGTAAAATTCTATCACAAATAGTAAGTATTTTTGACGGAATTATAAACCCGTCGCAAATAGTTTTGGTGGGGTTTCCCGTCACCGAGTGTGAAAATCATTCGTGATGGATATTTTTGATGGATTTCTTAGTTTGTTGCAAATACCCTTTGAGTCATGATTATTTTCAATGGAATTCAATGTTTGTCACAAATAATTTTGACTGAAAAACTTTTTGCGATGAAATTAATTCTGTCATGATTACTCCATTACAAAAAATTGTCAGGATTTAACATAGTGCACTGCTCCTTTCTTCTTCCTCCTCTCTTCTTCCTCCCCTCTCCCAAATGTGACAGAACCATACTGACTACCCCATTCCATTTAGCCCCAGAAATCTCTTTTTCTTCTGATATTTGGTTGATTTCACACAAGATCTACAAGGTATGGACTTTGCTTCTATCCTTTGTCAGTTTTTTGCATATTTTGGTTAGATTTATAAATTGAAAAAACATAATTTTAGAAATATACCCTATTTTGATGATTTATTTGAAATATAGGGTTAGTATAAATTTATTATTTCAAATTTGAGTGCCTTGATTATAGACAAGTTGTTTTAATTTGATTTACATTATTTTGCACAATATTTGATCTTTAAACTGTATAGATGTTTTCTGGTGTTTAGGGTTGCTGAAACGTTATTATTTTATATTATTATTTTAAATGTTATTATTATTGAAATATGGTGGAAGTTTGTATTTGTTTGTAAATATACTTGTTTCTTCAATGCTTATATTATTTTAATCTTCTTACTGTTTTAGGGTTTTTGGAAATTTATTATAATTTTATCCATTCTTTGTTACTTATTGTTTCTTATTCATCTTATTTGTTTACCGATTCTATTTTTTATTGTGTGCATGTGTATGTATGTCTAAATACTTATTATGCTAATTTTTTTTAAATAATAATATTTATATGCGCGCATAATATATGTTTGTAATAATGTTTGTGCACACACATAATATTTGTTTACATTAATATTTTTTTATAATAATTTATTTATAATAATTTTTTTGGATCACGTACATGTATGTATGTCTGTCTAAATAGTTATATGTCTAAATATTTGTTATGTTAATTTTTTTGTATGTTCACGCATAATATTTGTTTATAATTACATTTTCCTATGCGCAAAATATTTGTTTACAATAATATTTTTTTATAATAATATTTTTTTTATAATACTATTTTTTTTGTGCACATGCACGTGCATGTATGTATAAATATTTGTATGTCTAAATATTTTTATGTCTAAATATAATTGATTAGTTTTTAATAATGATGAGAAAATTAATTTAAAGAAAACATTTTAATAAAATGTTATTTATAAGATTTTTTTTATAAAAAAGCATTAAAAATTGTTTTAATGAAAAACAATGACAATTTAAAATATGTAATATTTATTAAAAACTTAGTTAACAAAAATTAGGATAATGTTTTGTAAAAAATTATAACAAGTATAAAATTTTATTATAAATTTGTAAAAAATATTAATTATTAAAAATGTAGTATCAATTTAAATAATTAGTAAAAATCAATAAATAATTTATAATATTTAATAATTAATGAGTCTTAATTATTAATAAATTGTAAATATTAGTGATAATTATAAAATAATAATAATTTTAAAAAAAATTATAATAAAATATAACAGCTTTTAGAAATTCATAATAATTCGTATAAAATGTTGTATTAATTAAAATAATTAGTATTAATATTTCATATAAATGTTGTAAAAACACCCAACTCGCACAACTATTATAATGAATCTAGGGTAAAAATTATTAATTCAAATATTATTAATTCTCAATAATTATGAATTCAAATTAATTATTAATTCAAAAATATGAACTCAATTTTATTTATAAATTATTTATATAAATTATAAATTCAAGGTAATCAAATTTATTTATAATCAAACTTAACCATGAGTAAAAATAATTATAATATATATATTTATATGTTTATATAGATTTGATATTTGTATATTTGTTTAAAAATGAGTTAGAATATATTTTATGTATTTATATTAATTAAGAAGTTGTGGTATATATATAATAATTATTTAAATTATAATAATAATTAAAATAAATTAATAATAATAATTTCATAATTTATAATAATTTAAATAATTTATGAAATTTTAATAATAGTAATAATAATTACATAATAAAATTGTAATAATAATTTTAGAAATTATGGTATATATTTATATAATCATTATATAATTTATAATAATTAAAATAATGAATAATAATCATTACATAATAATAATTACATAATTCATAATAATTTATAATAATTAATAATAACAATTACATAATTTATAATATTCATTGCATAATTTATAATAAATTGTGATATATATATATAGTAATTATTAATTAATTAATAATCATTTCATATAAATTTTTAATAAATTAAAATAATCCATATTAATAATTTGTAAAAATATTTTAATATATATTTATATATAAAAACAAATAATTATATAAATACATTAATAAAAGATTAAAAATGATACCCCCGTGTGTAATGTAATGAAACACTCAATGCTAATAAATGTTATGTTGCGCCTAGGGTAAACCCCACATCCCGGACCTAATAGTGATCTCCGATTTTTCATATGATAAATAGTTTGGGAGATAATTTAACTTTTAATAAGAAATTATAATTAAAATATTAAATGAATTACCCTCACATGCAATCTAATGAAACACTTGACACTAACAAATGTTATGTATCGCCTAGGGTAAACCCCACATCCAAGACCCAACAGTGACAACCAATTTATCATATGAGACACGGTGGAAGGGATATTTTATTATTTTCAAAAAATAGCATGTGTCTTATATAATATATTTAATATTTTTATTTTTATCTGTGTTGAGCCTCTATGGGGCCCATAAACTAGTGTTAACTCAATTCCTCACTCTACTCATATTTCATAGAATATTTCAAAATGGTAAAATATTTTTTTAATAATTTTCAACTAATCAAAATGATCAGAAATAATTATTCTTATTCTTGTTTTTTTTTATAATTATAGACTCGGTAAGTAGACACCAGTATCTATTATGTGATCATGATTGGATGACTAATTGAAAAAATCCAAACATATCTAGTTTAAATACTGTCTATGTTGAAGGTGTTGAAGCCTTTATATCAATTGAATTGTTAAATTTAGATTTTTTTAAGGAACCATTAAATGTTCATGTCAGAAATGTGATCTTATAAAATTTGAAACTTTTGAAAATGTTGGACTTCATCTATTACATTCTAGTTTTCAAAAAGATTATATTTTTTGGTATCAATATTTTGAAAAGAGTTCAGTAAAAAATAAAAATTATTTGGTTCCAAATCCATCATTTCAGAATTTAATATATAAGCCAGTTGGTCCATCAATTCCTGAAACAAAAACTCAAAATGATATTCCAAATCCTGAATCAGAACCTTCTCAGTTTTATAATTTTTTGAAATCCACTAAGGAGACCTTATATCCGAGAATCCAGATGAGAAAATTTGAAGCTGTTACAAAATTTATGGCTATTAAATAATATTTTGGAATGTCTAATAGTTTTTTCGATCTGATTTTATCTTTGGTTAATTCATTGTTTCCTAATGAAAATACATTACCTGCAAGTTTCTATGAAAGTAAAAGGTTAGTTCATAATTTGGATCTAAGTTATCAGAGGATCCATGCATGTTCAAATGACTGCATCTTATATTATGGTGATTATGAATCTTTGGTTAATTGTCCAACATGTGGAGAATCTAGGTATAAATAGGCATAATAAGGAAAGTCTAGAGTTCTCATGAAACAGTTGAGATATTTTCCAATTACACCTTGTTTATAGGGTTTATTTGTGTCACGTAACACAGCCAGATTGATGACATTGCATAAATCAAATATTTTCATCATAAAAAGATTAAATCATCAATGTGATGGTGATTCATAGAAACATTTTGATCAGACACGTCCATCTTTTGCTTTAAAACCTCATAACATACAGCTAGGCCTTTCTACTGGTAGATTTTTTCAATTTGGTTCTTAAGGAAGACAATATTCTTGTTTTCCTATTTTCATTACTCCTTAAAACTTGCCTCCTAGGATATTGATGAAGGATCCATATAAATATTTTACATTGTTAATACCAAGACATCCAAGGAAGAATGTTGATGTTTATTTGAAACCGCTAATTGATTAGTTAATTTCATTATGGAACAACGGTGTGACTACATTTGATATAACTAAAAATCAGAATTTTATATTAAAGGTTGCATTAATATGGATGATCAGTGAATTTATGGCATATGGTATGTTATCTAGATAGATCCCACACGGTTTAAAATTATTTTTGTACTGCATGGATAAGAAAAAAGTGTTTATTCTTGGTAATGGGATAAAGTTTAGTGATTATGACTGTTATCAGATATTTCTTCCTATGGATCACCCTTTTCAAAGAAATAAAATTAATTTTAAAAACGGTAGAATTAAAATAGACGCACCTCTAGTAGTTCTCTCAGATAATCAAGTAAAATCTATTGTCTATGCATTACCTCATGTTACTTTTGGACCAACCATAAATGATAAAAAGATAAATGGTTTTAGGAGAGATCATAATTAGATAAAGCATAGTATTTTGTGGGACCTTCCATATTGGTCTAATTTTTTGGTCTGTCACATGTTATATGTAATGTATATTGAGAAAAATGTTTTTGATAACATGTTTTATACCAATTTGGATACACCTTGTAAGAACAAAGGTAATGTAAAGGCATGGTTAGATCTTGCACAGATTTTCAGATGTCCTGAACTTTAATTATTTTAAGATGAAAGATTATAAAAATTAATGAAGCCAAAAGTACCTTATTCACTTAGTAAAGAAAAATGTTTATTATTCTGTCAATGGATTAGAGATTCAAGGTTACCAGATGGTAATGCTTCTAATTTGACTTGTTGCTTTAGAAATGGGTATATTAACGGGTTAAAAAGTCGTGATTGTCATGTTATAATTGAAATATTAATGCCTGTCGGTATTATAGGGCTATTGAATTATTCAATCTGTAATGTTTTGACTACAATATCATATTGTTTTGAGATCTTTGTGTGGAAATATCAGATTATGATGCATTGAGATTGATGGAAAAGTATGTGGTTTTTATTTTATGTAAATTGGAGAAAATATTCCCACTAGGCTTCTTTGATTCCATGGAACATTTAATATTGAGTTTTAGATATGAATCTGAATATAGAGGGTTGGTACAATTCCATAGGATGTATCTATTTGAGAGATGTATTCAAAACCTAAATAATAAAGTACATAACAAAGCATCAATTGAAGGGTCTATTGCAGAAGCATAATTGTAGTAGGAAATTTTAAATTTCTAGTCTTATTATTTTCAGTCAGAATATCCTTAAAAACATAATTGCATGGGTCATAATGAGACAAATTTTGATCATGTCACCGACCATCAGTTGTCAGTTTCTAATCAGTCTATTATTTGTTTCGGTGGTTATCATGAGCGATGACTAAAAAATTAATAATTGCACAGAGCTCATACTTATGTTCTACTGAATTGTGAATAAATGACACGATTTATGTATTAAGTTCTAATTTTTTATTATATTGTTAAATATTTATAAAAGATATATTTATTTACATTAAATTTTTTGTAGACTATATGATTACCATATCAAAAAACAATTTATAAAAATTACATCTTCTGCTCTTGAAGAACGTCGGCAACAGAATTTTTCATAATAGTTTCAAATACTGGTAATATGGGTTTTGTTTGATGGAATATTAAATCAACTTTTCAATGATATATATTATTAAAAAAATTATTGTTTACAGGTAACACAACATGAAAATAAAATTGGCAACTGATTATGTGTGCTCAAAATCCCTCTATCGAAATTGGTAAATTCTTATAATGGGTATGTGGTTAATGTATTTTGATTCCATATATCATATATAGTGACTCAAAGAAATCAATGAATAGTGGTGGTTGTTTGAAAGGATACCATCATAAGAAAAGTGAAGTTGAGTTTTATAATATACTAAATGAAATAATTGAGTTATGTTCTCTAGGAACAAATTATGGTACAATGTTTAAATTTCATTAGTTTTATACTGATCAAGGGTTGAAATTTCATCCACAACATGGGGTAGTTGACATTAAATATAACATTCTTCTTGCATCAAATGAACCATTTATGTTGGCCCATAAAGCACATCAAGTTTACTATGCAAATTACTGTGATGTTTTGAGAGATTCTAAGGACTGGTGGAGTGTGATAAAAATAAAATCATGCGATAAGAAGTTTATTGAAAATGAAAATGGTTATGTGGAAGTGAAACATATTAAAAAAATTAAGAAAAATCCCAAAATATATCTCTAAGCCAATGAGATGTAAATATTGATGATGAAACACCCCATTTTAGGGCCGATGATATAGATAATGTTAATAAAGTAATAAGGGATGATGAAACTGAAAGTTATATGGAAGTTGACAATGCTGAAGATGAGGATGAAGACATTGATGTCGATGAAAATGGTGATGAAGATGATGATTGATTATATTCAGGTCTTCAGTTACATGTAATTATTATATTATGATATTTATTAGTTTTTTAAATTTCATATTTGTATTAAAAATATGTTATAGGTAACATTATTTTATTCTATCATTTATTAGTTTTCATATTTCATATTTTTATTTACAATATATTATTTGTGAGAATATTTGTTTTAGATGGATGGAGATGATCATGATGATCTATTACATTCTCTCATTGGTGCTGAACTTCCTGATGATGAGCTTCATTCAGCTCCTCCTCCTTAGGCTGGTGTGCCTACTATGAGGGGCGCAGTCTTGCTCGATTACTGATTCCATATCAAATTCTATAGAGATGACTATCTTTTGATTTTGATCCTTATTTACAAAAGTATGTTTAATTGTTTAACATTTTTATTTTATATTATTTAAGTGTATTAATTTTGATAATAATTTTATGATTATATATTTTTTTCAATTTTCACGGTTTTTCATATTTAGTCATTGGGAAGGCCGGTGGGATTCTGAGAAATTAATTTTTCGATCCACGGGTGTCATGGAACCTGGTACCCATCATTGTGTGTGATCAGATGTTCGACCACTAAATTTTATGTTATTAAATAATATATACTTTTTTAAAATTTATTTAAACACTAACATTTTTTAATTATCTTATAGAATTTATTTTATCTAATTTCTAATAGTCAGAGAGGTCATATCCTAAAGTCATGTGATAAATTGTATACATGATTACTTTCATCAGTTTCTACACAACATCAGAAAGCGTGCTATGGATAAAGCTTGTGTTGACATTTCCAATAATTCTCTTTTCTCCCATCATCCTGACTATATATCAGCTCAAATATGGGATGGGTTGTGATCCTTATTGCTAAGAGAGATTTTTAAGTGGATATCATCAGCTGGACATCAAATATGGGGGAGGAAAGAGGTCACCCATAGGTCTGAGAGTCATACATTGGGCATACATAAATGCCATATGGTAAGTGATATTATTTATTAATAGTTATTTATTTTAACTATAAATTTTTTTTATATTATATAGGCCACTAATAACCCATCTATTACAGAGTTTGAAGTTTTTAAAAATATGTATATTGATCCCCATATAAAAGAAGTTTTAGGAAAATGACAATGTTATATTGTGGTTAGTTATTTTGTTTAAAAATTTCATGAATATTAATTTTATTGTTATAATAATTTATCATTATATTTAAAGGAAACATATGAGGTTGTGACTTCTCATTCATGGTTGAGTCAAGATGATACTGAAAAAAATGACACTTCTGATCCGGGTTTATATGAGGGGATTGGATATAGGTGACTTCACAGGGTGTCGAGAAAGGTTGAATGGTGGGTATTGATTCTTGACTGACACATACAAGGTATTATGGTACTTATTTAATGCCATCAGGGAGCGTGAAAGGAGCTCATGGAGAGTCTCCATCAATGCCATTGTCTGTTGTACAGTCTGAGTGGAGGTTGAGAGCTCAGTATGAGATGATACAGCAGAAACGGAAGGAAAGAGAAGTATGAGTAGTAGAATCTGAGAGATGATGAGATGATGGAGTATATCCAGTGATTTTCACATGGCGTTGGTATAGATATTCATCCCCCTGGTCCTTCGAGTGATCCTCCTCCACGAGATGATAGTTGATGATTTATGAAGTTTTTGTGACTTTTTTGTAATTTGGTGTGGCAGACATGTTATTTTTTAACTTATTAAATACTTTTATGTTTGTTTTAATTTGTTTAATTTTCTGTAATTCTTTTCTAATATTTGTAAATTTATTAATTTTTTTAATTTTTTTAACATATTTTTATTAATTTTAGGTTTTTTAATTATTCTTAAATATATATTTTTTTATTATTTTTCTATATATTTAATATGTTAATTAATTTCAATAATTTAAACTGTTTTAATTATTTTTTAGTATATTTATTTTGTAAATTAATTTTATTTTATTTAATATTTACATTTTTGTTAAATATAAATATTTAAAAAAATATTAATTTTATTTTATATTTTAAAAAAAAATTAATTATTTTTTTATTATTTTTATTTCGTTTTTTTTTTGTGAAAATGTTTTATTCACGATGGATGAATTCATCTGTCACAAATAACTTTTTGAACCTTTTGCGATGGCCAAAATATCTGTCGCAAATAAATATTATTTGTAGTGAATTGTCACAAATAAACACATTTGTGACGCTACCATCAGCGACAGGGTATTTGCGATGAACTCCCATCGCAAATGACTTTTTTCGATGGGAGTCCTTCGCAAATACCCCCATCACAATTACCTTAAATTCTTGTAGTGAAATATTAGTACCTAAAGTTCCAAATGACCCCACTAGCTTAGAGTCTAACCATTCCCCTCAACAGTTTACCATACCCAAGGTAATCAATTTTTTCAATACTCTTTCTCCAAAATGTGAATCAAGAAAATTATGATAACTTTGGATTACTAAAATTCTACAGGGTGAAGTTGTGTGTGATTTATATAGATCAAAACTCACATATCACCTTATTGTGAGGGGTATAATTTATAATTTCTTGCGAGACATGCTACACACAAAAAACTCTCAAAATATTACATGAGAGTGGGGATTGAATTAGCTCATGATTTGAGTATTGAGTTGCATGTCCCTCTTGATGATCTAGATATTACTAAAGTTGATAATTCTATTAGAATTTTCATAGTATGGATGTCTAATCATATAAAGATACATGAGATATTTCCTTATTAAATTTTTTTCAAATTAAAAGCCTTTAAAATTTAATGAAAAATGGTATAAAATGAGGTATGGTATTACAAATAGATAAAATTATGGGGAAATGGAAGTTTGGATTAATAAAATCAAGTGAATCAACCAATAAATCAAAAGTTCCTTATAGTATTACCTTCTCCCCTCTAGTTCCATTATTGTATATATTAACATTACAAGTTCATGTAGACAAAACATTCAAAGATATAAATATGACTTGAATTCAACATAAAGAATAAATATTAGGAGATTCAATTACATATGTGGTTTTCTTGGAGAGTATAAATGAGATTATCAAGTTTTAATGGCTAAGAGTCTCAATTGTGAATACATAGATGAGGTATATTTTTATAATTTGTTTGTCCAAAAAATGATCTACTATAATCATTAAAGTTAATAACTATTTATATTTTATAGAGGCATATATATTACTACTATATAAAGCTAAAACCCTATAAATCATTATTCAGACTCATTAATCCCTGTATAATTTCTACACATGAACTTTCATTGGAATAATAAGAAATTTAAAATAAAAAAGATGCACTAAGCAGGATATTTGAGAAGAAAATATTAGATGACAAACTTCTCTTGATGCCTATAGTATAGGGGTAAAAGTATAAAATCTAATCATATAAAATATATTTTTCTTTTCTTCACTACATTTTTTTCTAGGAAGCATAGGATTCTCGTCATAATAAATTTGGATACCCCTAATATTTATTTATTTTTGAACCAATGCATGGATTTCCATCAAACCAACCATGCATGATGACTATTGCTAATCTTTAATGCACCATAATCAATATTTTACATATAAAATTTGAATTATATGTTTTATTTTTTGTTTTAAAAAGAATTTTTTCATGATAGGGTGATAAATAAATATAATCTAAATAATGGTGTGAGGTTGGTGACTGAACATAAGAATCTAATGGATTTATTCAAATGGAAATATATTGAGGTATATATAATAATATTTAACTATCAAAACATATTTCAAAACATATTTCAAAATAATTTATTTATTTTTTTCAATGTTTCTATGGTGTTAAAAGAAAAATAACAACAATGACTGTGGATATTACATTGGAAAATTTATGAAAGATATCATATACCAACAAAAGACTAGCATCCTCGAATATATAATTTCTAAAGGTAATTACAATTTCATTAAAAATATTTTTAAATATTTTTTCCTATATTTTAGATATACTACCAAGATTTACAATAATATAAATATTCAAAATAATAATTAAATTTTTTTAGTGATTAGTGGGTAGAGTACATGGTGTCATAATGTATGCCGACATCAAATTTAGACGATTACCAATTATGTTTGTGATGTAGTATGAGCTATGAAATTAGAGATATATTTGGGGTGTGGAGCATTAGTATTGTAATGATTATATATTTTTTCACCTATTTATCAAGGAGAAGTATAATGTAGGATTACACTCTATGGATTCTGGAAGAGCTAGTAACATGTATGAAGATGCTTACACATGTGATAGATTAGACTTCAAGGATGCAACTGAGATAATGGAGATAGGGAATTAGATCAAGAATGTATACAGACATTATGAACAGGTTGATTACTACTAATTATTTAATTAATTTTTGTATAGATAATTCTTGAAGATTAATAGTAAATAGTGTGATGGTTGAAGTCTTTTTATTCTCAAAAGTATGCACTCTTGAATCGGTTCACATCTATGGTGAGAATTTCTTATCGCTGTGAATGTAATCTAATTCAAGAGAACCAGATTTTGAGAAAAATAATAAATTGTGTGACTTGTAATAATTAGCTACACCAGAGTATGATATATAGTGTGCCCATTATGACTCTAAGTATATGTTTTTATTTTAAAATTGACACTTTAGTTCAAAACTCATGTCAAATACTCAAAATCGAGAAGACTTCCCTTGGGAATTATTGTTCTTTATTTCCATTTAATTATAACCTAACTTTCTAAATTTGTGTAAAAATATATTTACTCAGAACATACAAGGTCATGTAATCATTGTATTTTGACATAGGTTCAGGTTGATTTCAATTTCATGAAATGAATGTATGAAACTATTATTGATGATAAAAGTGAAGTTGGATTCACCAGTACCTGGTATGGGATGACTATTACTCAGAGTAGTTCATGAAAAATAGGTGCATATACAGAAGATATGGGGGATGAGTCTCAGGAAAAAAAATAAAATGATAACTATTTAGAAGATGAAGTTGATGAGGATGATAGTTTTCTCCTTAAATCTAAGTGTTCCTTGGGTTGGGAGTTGGGGAAGCACCGAACAACATTTCTTAGTTTTTCACCTAAATATGAAAAAAGAAATAATAATAGTATGATTCCTACAGGGGGTACTTGATTAGTGTGATCATGATAAGTCTCATCTATATGGTCGTACACTCACTCGTGTTGAGATAGTCTTTATAGTTTCAACATTCAAAGAAACCATTTAATTACTCCATTAAAAGTAAAAGGCCTTTGGTATGAGGATAAAATTTCAGAAGCACTTAGCTTCCTATGAGTCCAAGGTTATAGGAATAATGATCCACCTAAACCAAATGTCTCAAGATAGGTTTTAGGTTTATGGTATTCTACGAGCTTTGTCTAGATATTTTAAGGAGGCTCTTAAAATAGGAGAGGACCTCGGCTATCCATGGTTGCATTATCTGACTCTGAGTTTCGTCAACTATTAAATAGGGAAACATGGAGAGAGAGCCTCATATAATCAATGATGATGATGGTTTTGTAATTAAATTTTAATGGTATTTAATTAACTTCTTATGGTTTCAATTATGTTAATATAATACAATTAGTGTATGTTTTCTTATTTTTTTTACCTTGTATAGGCCTCATAGGGTCCCTCCCCCCACACGTTCTAGAAATCTAGATTGTCTGTCATTTTTTCTCACCTTTTAAGGAAAATAGTTCTCTTGTCCAATTTAATAAATTCTATTTTATAAAAATACATCTAGAATCATCATCACTCAATGTACTTGGCTTTTATGTATAAATATATAAGAAATTAATGGTTTCAATTCTTAGTGTGTTAGGAGTTAAATAAATTATTTTATATATTTTTCTATTTCTATTTTTATATTATAATTGGGGTTGTTTTTATAGGGTTTCATATATTTAGTATCTAATATGGCCTTTATTAGTGATAGAAAAAGCACTAATAAAGTCCCCCTTTATTAGTGCTAGAAAAAGTATTGATAAATTCCTCCTTTATCAATGCTATAAAAAGCATTGATAAAGTCCTCCTTTATTAGTGCTATAAAAAGTTCTGATAAAGGCCCCTCTTTATCAGTTATAAATGAAGTGTTGATAAAAGAATTGTGTTTTTAATAGTTCTTAGGTCGACACTATATTTTTGTGATAACAAATCCCCTTTTATCATTATTAAAGACCTTATTTTTTTTAGTGTTTATATTGGTTTTTCTATCAACTGTTGATTTGATTCTAATGATATGGATTATAATGTATTACACCAAAACCATGATGAAAATCTATTAAAGGAGTCAATTTTTGATTTATGAAAAAATAAATTAGGTTACCTTCTGACATCTAAAAAACTCAACGTAAAATAAATGAATTTACTGACACTTATAATTTTGTAATATAAAAATAAGAAAAATTAAACCTCCTAGATGTTATTTTCTGAAGAAATGATAAATATTATTCTTTAAAATGTGGTTCTGGAAATCAATCTAATTGATTTATTTTCTCCTGTTAAAATCCCCATAAAATATAACTGTTTATAGATGTTTTAGTTTCTAGTATACAACTTCTTTCTTTGATCAGAAATTAAGTCTTCTGAATTCGAACCTTCTTCGATACAGAAATTTTTTTGAACAAAACTTTCGGAACCCATATTTTTTCAACTCTCCTATGTTCTATCACCATGGGTTATTTTGATATAAATACTCTAAGTGTTTTGAAGTATTGAACTTTTTTCAATGAAAATTAGTTCTTCTAGTGCCCGCATCTCTAACACTTTAAATATAACTGTGTGTTCTTTGGAACAAAATAGTTCGACTAAAAATTAGATCTTATTGTGGATTTAATAAAAAGTATAAAATTAGTCCTATTTAACTTCATTTTGTTATATATCCAGTTAAAATTATTCTTTTCAGAAGTAAATATAGCAATAAATTTCTTTATAAATTTAACTAATGATTTAAAACTAAAAACCTCACTTTTATCATTTAAAGATGAAATAGAAATAGTCTTAGATTTAATTTCAAAATTTAATTCAAATATTCATTCTTAGAATTAATAAAATCATTTTTAGCTTCAAAAAAATTATATTTTAATGTTCATATAGCTTGTAAATATACTATTGTAAATATGTTACAGTTTTTTAATATAATCATTCAATTAATCATAATATTGAGGTTCATCACACTCATTATTAGATTGGGATTCCTTTTCTTCATCATCTAAACAAACCTATTATTTTCCAACTATCATCACTCTCTTCTAATGAACTATTAGAAGTAAATGATGCCTTACTAGTGCTCCAAGTGTTCATAGCCTTCAAAAACTTCTTTCCTTTTCTCTTTGATCTTTGGAATTCCTTATCCTTATTTAATCTAGAATAATCAAGACTGCTATGTCCTTGATTATTACACTCATAACAGATAACTTCTATTGAATCCTTATTATCAGGTCTAACTTTCCTTTCCTTCTAGTAATTTCTTTAGAAATTGTGGTCTGAGAACATTTTATTCATAGTCTGAGAAAAACCCCATTTAGTAAGTTTTGTGTCACTTCTATTTGAATACTGTTTAGAAACTATCTTATATATACTTGTCTTTGAAGTATTGTCTCAATACGTTATACCATCATAAGTTTAATTGAAATTAACTCCATTCTTCTTCCTTTAATTTTATAAATACCTTTTAAGAATGTTCTCATATCACATGAGAGATCTAATTATATCATCCAATATCAACTTGGTAATGTGATTTATGTCATAAATATAAGTTCTCTTGGACTCTCATTTTTTTGTAAGTATGTTTATCACTTTATCTATAAGTTTAATATCAATGATTTCACACTCACTAGGAATCCACAAGATGTTAACCATAGTCATGAACCACTTATGTATTTTTTTCTACTGATTTTGAAGGTAAATAATAAAATAATCGATAGTTTACATTTATTATAGATATTTTCATTTCAAATGACTACAAATTTTTTGAAGTGTGTAGCTTTGAGTTTCTTATATATTACACATGCAATTCAACAAGTGGAAACTTAGTTGTATATGTTTTATCTGATCTCACCAATATTCATATTCAGCACCATCAAAAATCGATGGTTGGTTTTGATTTATATTTTCAAGAGTTATGACTAGAATACCTATCATAATAAAAAAAATATCATTCATCTAATACACATTTAGTGTAAGGAAATAAAAAATATAATTTTGAAAATATAAAAAAAAACAATATCTAAAATAAAATAGAATCCTTATGTGATTCCTAATATTTCCCCAGAACTACAAGGTATGGAAGGGTCAAGAGATGGGGTCAATTGAAGTCATAAAACAACTCTCAATTTTCACCCACTCAAAGTGTATATTGTTCATAAGTTATAAACTCTAAATAATCAGAGTATAACAAATTAAAAGTAACATGGTATAAATACAACTATCAAAATTTAAAAAATTAACTGAAGTAAATAAAAACCCAAACATAAGTTAAACATAATGAGTAAAAAACATTGATTATTAGATAAATATACAAATAAACCTTTAAAGGATATTATTTATCAAATAATTTCAATCATGGAACTCTTTGCTTATATACCAAAGTAGTGGGAGGATCGGTAACCAGATCCAATCTATACAAGTTCCGCACTAGTGACTTCAATGATATCCTCGATTAGATGAATTCACACTAGAAAATTCTTTGATAAATGTTAGTAGTAGGCATCTCTAACCCTCATATACTCTTTGATTAGCATGATCAGTAGAATGTACACCCCTAAACTTCATCGAACTTCACAGTTTAAAAGAAACCAGGTTCCTATCCCTAAAACCACATAAATCATGAATATAGGAAGTAACATATTTATCACATAGAATCTCATCAATCTCAACGTTCAAAAACAATGATTATAAGAAAATATTCTTAGAGATTTTACAATAAGATCCTCACACAATCAGAATCTCTAAGCAATCACACTAAGAAAAAAACAATCATAAGAACTCAAAGTAGTGAGATGATGCACAAATTCACAATTGATTATTTTCAACCTCTTTCATCCATCGAAGCATGATTAAATTTAATAACAATGTTTCAAGAAACTTACAATGGTAATATTCGAGATCTTTAGGCTCGGTTACATTAACAACAAAAGTATCAATGTAACACCATAATATTTTGGAATATATTTTTATAAATAAATACTTTTTTCAATAGATTTCTCCACACGCAACACTGAATTAAAATAATCCAAAAAATATTTATTATTAAAAAAATAAGAATACTAAAACCTATATTAAATAAAAATATATTAACAAATTAAAAATGTATACATTTAGAGGATATATAATTAATATTATTTAACATATAAAAGGATTAGTCATTATAAAATAACTATTTAATATATTAATAAATTAAAATTGATAAATTTTAAAATATTATTTTTGAAAATATATAATATTTAAATATATTAACTAAAATATTGACATAATTAAGTTAGTAATTGGTATTATATAGTACTAAAAATACTTAATTTTTAAAAAGGATGTTTTTCAATAAAAGAATTTTTCTTTATATTTTCATTTAAAAGATAAATTTATAAATTTCAGAATTTGATTTTTAAAAAAAATAAATTCAATTTTTAGTTTCACATATAAATAATATTTTAATATTAATTTTTTGGAGTTTTATAAAAATATTGATTTTTAGTTGAATAGAGAGAAATATCATTTTTACAAATAAAAAGATTATCATGACATTATTAGTATATAAGTATAAATTTTAAATTCATAAAACCTTTTTATAATACCAAATTTTTATTTTATAATTGATTTTAAAATTTAAAAAAAATAATTTACAAATCCATATTTGACATTTTAGGGCTTAAGTTATATTTTTCAAAAAAAAATATTTTTCATAAATTATACATTTAGTATTTTAAAATTAATGTTTATCACTGTAATAAAATTACTATAATAAAATGGATTTAAAATATAGAAGAATTAGTTTTAAATTAAATAATAAGGACCAATTTATTTTCAATCATAATGGATAAATTACTTTGGTAAAAACTAGTTTCCTCGATAAAAATCATGAAGGGGTAAAAAGGGTTTAACCAAGAGGGAAAGACAACAAAAAATTTAAAACATGTCTTAGAATGGTTTTTTGAGGATTTTATAGACCTTATCATGTACCCTATCTATTATTTCCCAATTTTGGAGCTACTTTCCTTAAGAGTGACTTCTTATTGTTAAAAAGTTTTGGGTATTTACAAAAAATTCATCCTTTTTCACTTATATAATGGGAACTCCTCTCCCCCACTTCCCCTAAATCTAAAATACAATTAGTTAAATAAAAAAATCTACCCAAACCTCTCCTAAAAATTCTTTGACACCATCAAGAGGTTTTTTCTTCTAAAAAGATTACCCCTCAAAGGCTTAACCCCCTTTGCAAGGGAGATAATCCAAGAAGTGAGGTATTAATTCCTAACCTCTCCTTTCTCATTTATATTTATTTATGTGAATTTATTATTCATAAAATTACATTAAACCATATTAAAATTAAAAAATTAGTCAAATTATTATACTTTTATATTATTATAATGATGTTATAAGAATTATCTACCTCTCCCTTTTCTATTAAGAAAAAAATCGTCATTCGTGTGTCGTGTGGAATACCGCCTCCACGATGTAAGATATTTCATTTTCCTTAACCACCTTAAAAGGATGATCATAATAGTTATTTTAATATATAAGTATAATATTTATAAAATATTTTATATTGTTAAATTATAAACCATATTACTCCTTTTCCTCATTCTATAGAAAATTAAATCATCATCCATACGTACGTGCGGTCTATCGCCTCCATAGAATGATTGATTTCCATTTTTTATCACCTCATTATATGGATGGTAATGATAATTATTTTAATGGATAAATAGTATTTTTATGAAATTATTAAGGTTATATAAAGACAAATTTTACAACCTATTAACAATATAATCAACAAACAATCGTGGTATATTCAAGTGACCAAAAAAGTATCTAAGATCAAAAAATGATTTATTCATATTATGAAATAGCTTCATATAGGTTATATTATTCTTATAATTATTTCCAATTATGATATATCAAACTAATAAACACTTAATAATATCATTATGCTTCTATTATAATGATATTACAACTAAATAAATTCATAATCATTTATTAATTATGGTATGTTCTTGTTTGGGTTGGTTTAACCACCTACTTTATAAATTCTATAAATTTATATCATGGGTGACTATGGGAATTTAATTTATAATAATATATGATATAAATAATTAAATAATAATTTATTTTGGTTCTATATTACAAAAATAAATTTTAACTCATGATTTAAGAAAACACCCTTCAATCACTAAGAATCATCGAAACATGTTCATCACCAAATTCATCTTTAAGTAAACACAAAAAAAATCCAATATAATGAAATTATAAAATTATAAATAATTATAAAACATCAACTCCATTAACGTGTATAGTCTGAGAATTATGAACTTTTATATAATAATGAAGAACTATGACACTTAGTACCCACACTCCTGAATATGGTGTCAATAAAACTTACTTTAAATAGTGGATGTGATACTAACTATATATTCCCAGACATAAAGATCCCATAAATTAAATAAAATAAAGAAAAAATTATATTACATATATTTTTAATACCTTTTAGTTTTATAGATTTATAGAATTAAGATAAAACATAATCTAATAATTTCCATGTCTTCCTCAACTAATGTACTTTTTCCCATTATATAAGAAACTAATTAATCCATTATAAGTCTTCAACATATCTCACATGTTCTCTAAATAAGATATCCTATTAGACATAGCATTTTTAATTATTTTATTCTTAACCTGGGAAATGAAGACATAATAATGGGTGATCTAAAATTCTTGATAAGGTATAATATACGTCTTATGAAATCATAGAATAATCATGGAATAAACATGGAATAAATATTATAATGATATTAGATAATAAAAAATAATCCCACAATAGAATGAAACTAAAATAATAATATATAAATGGATAATAATGGAAATAAATATATTGCATTAATATCAATAACTTTTTCCTTAGAGATTAATTTCATAATTCCATACAACTAATTCCATGCCCTAGGATAATATATCATGATCCTAGATATCATGATCTTACATTCAAGGCCTTGGGTCTATGAAATACTACGTTTTGGGTTGGAATATCCCAAAATACCCAACCTAGTTTGTCTCATGAGATTTATTGATGCATCAAGGGGTTATATAATGTCAGAACCTACCTTCCACTTATTTAAGTCCAATGGATCAATATTATGAGATAATGAGTAAACAATACATAATCCACTTTTATAATAATCATCCTTATGATAATAACAACATACGAGATGCCACATAATTTTTCCAATATCAATAAAAGGGATAATAGTCTTTCTAGGTGAACATCATCCAATTTGAATTATGTAAAATGTATTGTTCATGTTGTATGGATCAATGAGTACCCAACTAACAATTCCATGAGGGAATCTTTATTTCCCTATGGGTCTAATAAAAAATACAAAATTTATAGAAAGAATTAAACTATGATACTAATTAATTAAAATATAGTATATGGAAATATCAAGGTCAAACCCACAAGATGGTGAATTATCTTATTTAGGTTCTTAAATAAAATGATTTTATTTAACTTATTTTAAGAAAGATAGTGAAAAAAATATGTAGGTTTTGAAAATAGTTCTAAAAAAGTGAGATAAATAAAAAAATCACACAATATTGGGTTTTGAATAATTGGGATTAAAATCATGTTGGGGTTTTGTAGATTAAGGATTTAGGTGTAATGGGATTTAGTAATTAAATTAATTAACTCATGTTTGGTGTTAGAGTCAAGATGATGTGAATATAACGGTCAAGGTATCCCCTACTCAATGAAATAAACACCCTTTTCCCATGGTAAGGTAATTTAGGGTAGTGCCAACTTGAGTTTTTAATGATACCATCTTTAAACCTGATTAACCTAAATGTGACAATGGTCATGCCCAAATTAGGTTAATCAGTTGAACAATTAAAAAGTTTTTTGGAAAAAATCCCTCTCGATTGTGCTTTTGGGTTTATTGTGTTTGTTAATAAGGTTTAATGTTGTTGAAAAAGGGTAGTTTTCAAAGGAGGCAGGAAGAGTTGGCATGAATGTTAGAACTGATCATGTAGAGAATGAATGCCAGAACTAATCACATGGGGCATGAATGCCGGAATTAATCATGTAGATCATGAATGTCATAACTGATCATGTAGAGAGAAAATACCATAACTAATCACATGGTGTGCGATTTTCTGAACTGGTCGCATGAAGAGTTGATGTCATAATCATTCTTGTAGAGCACCTAAAGACACCACGTGACTTTTAGTGGATCTTGCAGTGAGATCACATAAAGATAACATGTTTTTTAATTGATATAGTGAATATATCATGTAAATCACATGAATAAAAGGAGGCTGGAAATGATGGATTCTTCTTATGTTCATTCAAAATCATGTGAAGAATTCATGATTCTCTATGTATCTAATTATGTGATCACACGGTGATCTAGAAGATAATGGAACTGGTATCATGATTTTTTTTTAATCTCATGATGGGGTCATGAAGATCCTATAGGATTATCAATTGATCATGTGATGGGATCATGTGACATGATCAAACACAATGTAAGTGATCACATTAAGAACTGTGGACATGAGGCAGGTGATCATTTATATTAATCACATGAAGAGGATAAGGATGATTGCTGAGGAGTTGGAATGAATGGATAACCACGATTTTTGGAGTTTATGTGGTGTATTTATACTTATATATAAACCTAAACCATCCTTAATAATTAGATAATTTTTATTAAGTGGTTTAATCTAAAGAGATTAATTTATCATGAGATGAAGAAGGTCTTTCACTAGAATCACGTGATTCGTGTAATCTAAAGATGGTCTCCTGAAAGAGTCTTATAGAGAGATCTTGTGAAATAATTGTGCAATGTGAAGTATTCACAAGGTGTTTTCACATATAGTTATACTCTTTGATATCACACTAACCAAATAACCTTAAAAGGGACTCGCACTAGATTTATGTGATCCACATGAAAAGAAGAAGGACTTGCGAAGAGGTCTCACTGAGGGGCCTTGTGGGTGGGTCTCTCAAAGGGGTCTCATGGTGGTGTCTCACAGAGAGGTCTTGTAGATCCATCTCATAGATAGTTCTTATAAAGGAGTATTTCATAGTGGTTACACACTATTATAGTAAAAGTATTGTGAAATGGTGGTTATAATATCATTGATTAATCTAGAGAATAAATATACACACAAGTGTGAATCAACTCAGAACTGATTGTAAAGAAGATTCTACTGGAGGAGAAATGCATTCACTTAAGGAGAGAGTTAGTGATATTTCAAATTTTTAATGGTTGTAAACCAAGAGGGATAGTGAGTTTTCTCAAAAATATGTAATAGTAGTGTGACTTAGTGTATTTGTTACATCATCACATTATCGTTGCATGATCCTTAAATGCAGCCCAATGAGGGAAAACCAAGTAAAATTGTTGCATCTTATATATTTTTTAATATCCGTTTAAATTGTTCCATGGGAAGGAGAGATAATAGATTTTTGTTTAATGAAGAGATAAGATCTAAAAGTGATAGTTGTTTTAATCTTTCATAACCTAATTCACCCCCCCCCCCCCCCCCTCTTAGGTTAATTAACCTATTTGGGATAACAATTTCTCTCAGATATAAGGGTTAAAATTAGTGTTTCTCTCTCAATGGTTTTAATTGACGTTGTTAATCACAAAGGGATTTTGATCTTTTTTGAAATAAAAATCAGTTATGGAAGAATCAGATATAGCACTACTTTTAATCATTAGGAATGGAAGTATTTACATCTATGATGTATGTTATTTCTGCAAGGGTGGACAGTGGATTTTTATCAGAAGTAGACTTAAGAGAATTGGATGTTGATGTAGAATAAATCAATGCCTTAGGAGGAGCTTTATATAACACAATATACATGAATCTTATGTTATGTAGGTCAATAAAATCTATGTGGTAAAAGTTACTAAATATCTATAAGGGTGATTCAAAATTCATAGAATCAAAATTAAAGGTTTTTTGGAACAAATATGAGGACCTAAGAATTCACCCCAATGAGTTTATTGGTGAATTATTTGATCAGGTGGATGTTGTTGTTGGAGACATGCATGGTCACAGATAAATTATCAAAGATGTAAAGATCGTTAAGTTCATTTTGAGAATAATTCTACATAGATTCAACCCAAAAGTTTCTATTCTAGAAGATAATGATCCAAAGGAGCTGACATTGGATAGATTATATAGTACTCTTGTTGTGTATGAGATGAGAAATACTGATAATGAGTATGTGTAAAAATGGAAGTCTAAAGAAGTGGAATTCTAAGACATGAATAATCTCACTATAGAAGCAGTTCAGGAAGAATATGTTGTGTATGGGGTTATCTAATATATTTCCTCAGAAATATAAATGGGAAAAGGAGAGTTTAAAGGGAAAATTTCACTTGCTTGATTTTTTTGTGTAAAGGTTAGTCATCTTGCAGCAAAGTGTCCCAAGAAGTTTCAAGATGATGATTAGGATGATGATGAAACTACCAAGAATAAGTCTTCAGATAATATGAAAGGTAATAAAAATATTAAGAGAAATTTATTCAAAAAGAATAATCTCGTTTCATAAGAAAATGACAGTTCAAAATAATATAAGGCAGAAGAAATAGAAGACTACAAGGATCATGAAGAATATGTTATGGTGGTGGTTATGGTAAATTACCAAACAAGTAAATAAAGTGAAAATTTATAAAGAATTCGAAGGAATGTTTTATAATCATGTTGAATTATAAGATATTCTTGAGGAGATGGATTTTTGGAGATCCAAAACAAAGAAATCTAATATGGTGGTTCATAATGCCAAAATCTATATACAGTCGGAGGAAGAAGATATGTCTATTTTGAATGTTTAAATTGAACAGATCAGATCATAAAACATAAATAACTTGTAGAAATTTATTGAGTTCAAAATCAAGGTTGAATAATAGACAAAGGTTTTTTATTGTTTGACTAACATAGTAAATGATATATTCAAATGTATCAAAGAACTTGTTGATGAATTTGTCATCCACTACTACAAAACTGGTTTTATCCAACACTAGGGCTTTAACAGCACTAGATAAAAGTGATATTCAACACCCCCTTTATTAGTTCTAGAAAAGTGTTGTTAAAGGGGGTCTTTGACAATGATAAAAAAGGAGTTGTTAAAGGGTTCCTTTAATGGTGCTCGTAAAAAAAGTGCTGATAAATCCCCCCTCCCCCCCCCCTTAACAGCGCTATTAAAAAAGCATTGATAAAGGGTATGTTTAAAATAAATCATTAAAAATAATATATAAATATATAAATATATTTATATTGATATTAATATAATATATACTTTTTAAATATGTTTTAGATAAGGATAAATAGACATTTACACTTAATATATAAGATATTTCATGAAATGGATTATGAAATAATTAAAAATTAATTAATTAATAATTTTCTAATTATTATCGAGCAATAGTCATTTAATAACAATTCAAAGGTAAAAAAATCAAAAAAATAATAACTGGTCCCAAATAAGTTAAAAACTTAACTCAAACTTCAAGAAGCCATAACTTTTGATCAGGGTGTCTGTTTTGGCTCTACCACATATCAAATCAAATCCTATGATGAAATCTACACCCTAGTGACCAAGTAGACCCCTAGTCACTTTTTTATGGCAAAATGGCTCAAAAGACCTCTAAAACTGAGTTTTTAGTGGGGGCACCCTAATTTTTTAACATTCGATGGAATTTCAACCTTATTTAAGGGGGTATTTCTTCCATTTTTAGTGGGGGTGAATTTATTCCCAGGGATTACATTCATATTTATATTATGGTTTTAAAATTTTATCATTTTACACAATGTACTTTTATTTATAATTGAATATATGTATATTTTCTTATATTTATTTATAATAAATCGCTTGTATAAATATATATATAAATCAACATATTTATGTAGAAATGTATTTTTATATATATAAAATAAATATTTATTAATTATTTCATTTAAAGAAAAAATACCAAATTTATTTACCTTATAAAAATGCATTCATATGTATATATAAATACCTATACAATTAATGTTTATATATAAACATGTGTCTATCCATAATTAATAAATATATAGGTATAAGTATATTCTAATATATCTAAATAAATACAAATTCTAAAAATTTATTTAAAACAATATCAAACCATTTTTTACATTATAAATATATATATATATATATATATATATAATATTTATATATACATATATGTTTGTATTAATAAACATATATATATATATATATATTATAGTATAGTATTTGTAAATGAATATAATATATAATATATTTAAATAAATATAAGTATATATATCACACACCACCACATATATTTTATAAATGTATTTAAAAGTAATTATATGAATATATGGATATATGACTAAAAAATATATTTGTAAATATATATATAAATAAACAAAAATATCATTAAACAGACAAAAAAACAACACGGTACAACAATAAAGGAATTACATCTTTAAAGGAGTGGTGGAGGGTTCAAATCTAGGCGGGTGCAGGAGGATGGAAATTTAAAAAGGTGATGATAAAGGGGTGGTGTGGTGAAAAAATATGATAAAGGGGGAGTGGAGTTATGTTAAAGGGGTCATAGAAGCATTGATAAAGTGTTCAGGCTCATAGATGTTTGAAAAAAAAATTACCCCTTTAACAGTGCTAAAAAAGAATTTCTAAAAGGGTCCTTTAACAGCGCTAAAAAAGAGCTGATAAAGGGGTGATTTATCAATACTTTTTTTAGCACTGATAAAGGACCCATTTTTCAGCACTTTTCTAGAACGGATAAACACCTAGGGATTTTAACTACACTCTGGTAGTCAATGTTTTTTTGGTGGTGATAAAGGCATATTCCAGCACTTTTAAAGAACTATTTGGTAGTAGTGAGCCTATGAAGAAAGGTGAATGATCAATAAAAACTCTTTATTCTTGATATGATATTGGGAAAGTAGATTTCACAAGTGAAAAAAAGTGAAATTACAATTCATAGGTCCTAGAAAAACTGTAAAAGGAATTTCTGGAGAAGAATTTAACACATTCGAACAAAACTAATGGTATTAGAGTAGTCCATAAACATAAATCAATAATTTTTGATGTTAAACAATAATATCCTACTCTAAGGTTGAATATTTATTTGGTTATGAATCAAAATTAGAAGATTCAGAGAACTTAAGGGAGAATTAGTAGTGAAAAAGTGATGTACAAGAATACACCTTGTATCAGGTTTTATTGTTTTTTAAAGGTGAGACATTCTCAAAATGTATGTTTTCTAGACAAAAGGTATCAATGGGAACAAGAGAAATAAAGGCTTCCAAATAGATTTCAGTATTATATGAATTCTTTTGATGGTCATTTTTTAGTGTGGAAGATTCAGACACATGGCTAGATATTACTGATCGATAATACAGATAAAATTATTTAAGAAGACCCAAAGTGGTTGAATACAGAATTCTGAAGGATCATTGAATGAGATGAAAATTCAAAATCAATTTGAATATTTTAAATATGAGTTTGGACCATAAAAATATGAGGAATATCAATAATATCAGTCATCATCAAGTATGAATCCATAGACATAGATTAGAAATAAAAGAGTGAAGTAGACAGCGGTTGCATAGATTGCCTTTAAATCATCAGATCACACTAGAATATGGATTATTGATATTGGATGAACATACCATATGATATGAAATAAGAATCAGGTGACATGAATTAGGTATTATAAGAAATGTGTAGTAATATTTAGAAATGATAAAGGCCTAAAGATTATTGTCTCAGGAAAATCCAATTTTAGGGATAAGGGCCTGAGAAATATAGATGTCATGGTTATTGAAAGTCTTAGTCACAACTTTTTAAGTGAAAATCAAAATTGGGACTTCATAAATTCTATAATATTTACCAAGAAATTATGTATTATAAATGGAAAATATGGTAAAATTATTTTATAAGGAAAGTGTAAGAAGGGGAATCTCTATCTTGTTAGTGGAGAATAAGATATGTTCATTCTATCTAAGGAAGAAGATAATAGGTTGTGGCATAAACATATTGGTCATATGAGCCAAAAATCCTTGTAAGATTTGTTGAAATGTGATTCTACTTGTGATTTCTCTAATTTATCATGTGATCATACTCATATGTGTGATTTCTTCAAAAAAGGTAAGTTTACTCGAAAGACATATAAGGAAAAATACCAAAGGTCAACAAGAGTACTTAAACATGTGCATATTGATGTATGTGGACATATTTCAACAAGAGATATTATATCCTTTTCATTTATGATTTCAGTATAATGGTATGGTTTTCAATTATCACCCACAAGTTTAAGGTGTTTAGTTTCATAAAACATTATCGAAGGGAATTTGAAAAGATGCTAGAGTAAAAAATCTAAAAGTTTCAAACTGATAATAGAACATAGTTCACAAGTATAAAAGTGAAGGATTTTCTATAGAAACCTTGGATAAGGTACCAAGTTTCAGTAATAAAAAATCCATAGAAAAAATGTATTGGTTGAGAGGATAAATCGTATTATCAACAAAATGGCTAGAATGATTCTTATTGAGAAATAACTTCCATAGAAGTTTTAGAAAGAAGAAGTATTGAAATCAGTCTATATTTCCAATAGATCCTTGTTTTTTCCAAAATAAGAGAAGACTACATATGAGTTTTGGTGTGGAAATAAGCCGACATTGAAATACTTTTGATCCTTTAGAAGTAAATTTTTTAATCTCAATAAGAAAAAATACAGAAATTGTGGATCCCATAGAGATAAAGGGGTATTTCTTGATCTCTCATGAAAAAAAGAATATAAATTATTCAATAAGATGATGGGAAAATTAATTGAGATAAATGATATTTTTATACTAAAAAATGATCATAAACTTCAATAAATTCATGAAAGTCTCAGAAGGATACTGATAAAGAGGTGAGAGGATCAGGGGGAGTAAAAATACCAGAGGTAAACTCAAAAAAAATATTTAGATGATGAGAAAAACAAAATTTTAAAAACCAAAGAGTCGAGAATAAATCAATAGGCATAATATCATTAGGGGTCAGCCAACACCAGTACAAACAAGAAGAATTAAGAATCTATAGAAAGAATGTTTCTTTTCACAGGTAGAGCCAAAATGTTTTCAAGAAGCTTCAAGATATGACAATTGGGTTTAGGTGATGAATGAAGAGCTTGACTAAACAAAAAATAATCAAACGTGGGAGATTATTTCGTGACCGAAAGACAAGAATATAATCGGGACTAGATGGGTCTTTCATAACAAGCAGAATAAAGATGGTACAATAATTTAAAACAAATAATGGATTGTTTGTAAGGGATAATCCCATATTGAGGTAATTGATGTTGATGAAATATTTTCAACTATTTCAAGGTTGGAAACTATTCATCTATTCTTATCCATAGTAGTGAAATGAAAGTTCAATGTTTTCTAGGTAAATGTTAAGTCAGCATTTTGAAATGGGGTTCTGGAATAATAAGTTTATATTGAACATCCATATGGTTTTCTCATTCATGAATATGAGAACAAATTTTTTTGGTTAATAAAGGATCTATATGAATAAAATTAGACACCAAGAGAATGGTATTCTTGACTTGATCAGTATTTGAAGAAGCTAGGTATCTATCATGGTAGAGTTGATAATGATATGTCTTTTAATAAAGAGATTAATCAATGGATGATGGTACTGGTATATATTGATGACATAATCTTTGGTGGATTGAATGAAGCACAGTTCAAATAGTTTTCAGAATTCATGAAATGTGAGTTTGAAATGACAATGATTGGTGAGTTAGCATTTTTCCTTGTTTTATAGGTAACATAATGAAGACATGGAAAATTCATTTATCAATAAAAATATTCTAAGGATTTTCAAATAATATTTAGTATGGAAAATTCCAAATAAATGAGAACTCAGATTATTTTTCAGATGAAATTGTTAAGGAATGATGAAGAAAATCAATCAATATCAATGAATATAGAAAAATCATTAGTAGTTTGTAGCACTTAACAGGGACATGACATGATATTGTTTTTTCCACATGCCAAGTGGCATGATATTAATGTAATCCCAAAAAAATCCACTTACTTTCAGTGAAAATAACACTTCGATATAAGAAAGGCATGGTGGATTTTGTTTTACTATACATTGAAAAATATTAGCAATGTTTATTGGGTTTTATAGATATGAATTGGGTCAGTTCAACTGATGATAAAAATTAAAAATCATGTTTTTTATTCTATCTTGGTTGACTATGTATTTCTTATCTAGTAAAGAAACAAGATTTCATTTATTTGAGAATAGTAGAAGTAGAATATATCATGGCTACTTAAGCTTTCACATAGTTTTAATAGATGAAGCGGTAGCTTAAATATATGGGAGCTAAAGTGAAGTCTCAAATATGAATTTATTGTGATAATTAAAGTTCTATAAATCTAAAAAAATCCATTCCATCAATCAATCATAAAGAACATTGAAATTAAATATCACTTTATTAAATATAAAGTAGATCATGGCCTTATGAAGCTACAGTAGTGCCTACTGAATTATAATTTTCAAACTTCCTGACAAAGGCCTTACCCAAAGAAGCGTTTAAATTAAATCTACTAGATATTGGATTTTATTTGAATCCTCATACTTAAATAATTTGTATTCGGGGCCCCATATCTCCAAGGTATGGTGTTTTTTCCCCTTATGTGTTGATTTGTGTTATTTATCATGTTGCAGACCACAAAAGGAGTGACATTTAGGTTCATTGACAAAGGGGGATAAAATATTTTGATCAAGGCTGGGGGAATTTTATAGGGGGTAACAAAATAGGGGGAGTTTTAAATATGATGATGCTAAAAGTATTTAATAAACAAATATGAATCATTAAAATTATTTATGAGTTTGTGATTCTAGCATTTGTCATAATAAGTGATCTCGATGGATGATCTTATTTTTGATTTTGGTGTTAAGAAGGTTTTAAATGGAATCCTTGAGAATGATGTGTTTCATAGATGAAATTTTCTTACTACTATTGTTTACCATGATAAAATTGACTCATTTTGAATTGTATAATGTGTTAAGGAAGTCCTTGATCACTATTTGGTGTTACAGAGGTAAAATGGTCCTCATGTGCATGACTTTTCAACAAGTTGGTTCTTGAAGTTTTTAATTGTTTTCAACAAACCCAAAGGAGGATATTTTTTGAAAAAACCCTCTTTACAGTGATTTTGGTTTGATTATTTTTGTTAATAATTTTTGATGTTGTTAAAAAAAGGTTTGTTTTCAAAGGAGGCATAAATAGTTGGAGTGAATTTTAGAACTGATCATGTGGAGAAATAAAGATAGAATTGATCACATGGAGCATGAATGCCAAAAATGATCATGGAGATCAAGAATTATAGAACTAATCACATGAATTGAAAATGTATGAACTGATCAAACTGAGCTCCAACGTCAGAACTGATCATGTGGATCACCTAAAGACACTGCATGATTGTTAGTGGATATCATGGTGAGATCACATGAATCACACATGATTGTCAATTGATATTGCAAAGAGATCATGCAAAGAGAATAAGGAAAATGAGGTTGGAAATTATGGAGTCTTCATGAGTTCATTCAAAATCACGTGAAGCATGCATGATTGTCTATGGATCTCGCAATGGGATCTTGTGATGCACTGAAAGAAAATGGCACTAGGAAAATGATTATATTTGAATGTCATGATGAGATCACATAAATATCACATTATTATCAATTGATCACATGATTAGATCACATGAAATGATAAAATACAATTTAGGTGATCACATGAAGCATTGTTGACTAAGGTAGATGATCATGTGGGGATATCACGTGTAGTGTGTGAGGATAATTGTTGAGGAAGTGGAATGAATGGATAACCACAATCTGTCGAGTTATGGAAATGTATTTATGCCAATATATTCCCCCTAACCCATCCTTAAAATGTATAGAAGTTTTCTTTAAGTATTTTTATCTAAATAAAATTATTTCTCATGAGGTGAATAAGGTCTTCCGCTAGAATCACACAATCCACATAATTAGAAGAAGGTCTCAAGAAGGACTCTTGTAGAGAGATATTGCAACGAAATCATGTGAAGTGAAGTATACACAGGGGTGTTTTCATATATAGGTAGGCCCTTTAATATTCCATGAACCATGTAACCTTAAAAGGGTCTCATTCCAGAGTCACATGATCCATGTGAAAAAGAATAAGGACTCATGAAGAGGACTCTTAAAGGGGTATCATGAAGGGGTCTCATAGAGGGGTCGTATGGAGGAGTCTTGTAGAGAGGTCTCACGGAGCCACATTAGAGAGAGGTATTTCAAAGGAGTCTTTTACATGGGATACACACTCTCAGAAGAAATGTATTTTGAAAATTCGGTTGTCATATAATTGATTAATCAAAAGAATAAATACACACACAAGTGTGAATCAACTCAAAACTAATTGTTAAAATATTTTACTAGAGAAGAAGAGTATTCACTCTAGTATAGACATAAATTAGATTTCAAATTTTTAATAGTCATAAACTAAGAGGGATAGTGAGTTAGATATAAACCTTATAATTGCAATTCACTTAATTGGATTTCGTACATTAACATATTTTCACTGTATGATTTTTTTACATAGCCCAGTGAAGGTGTACCAAGTAAAATTATTGTGTGTTGTTGTAGCGACCCCAGTACCCAGGGTGCCTCATGAGACATGATATGCTTAGCATTTCATTACAGCATTTACAAAAAATATATCATGTCTCATGACTACAGAAGATCGCGAGGCTCAGGATTCTGGGAAACCAGCTGCTCTGATAAACTTCATCAGTACATTCCATGCCTGAAAAATTTTAAACAAAACGTAGGGTGAGAAAAATGCCCACTAAGGGGTTTTAAAAACATTTTAAGAAAAATACTTTCTCAAATAAGACCTTTTTGAAGAAAATAAAACACTTTGATAAAACTAAAACATTATCTTCTCTTAAAACATGAGATCCATTTTTCTTTGAAAACCACTTGCACAAAGAAGCACGTACTTGAAATGAGCTTAAATATAAACATGATCAGAGTGCGCAATATAAGAAAAATAAATAATGCATAATGTTACAACAAAGTTACTTTACTTCTAAAAGAATTCTGTGACTAAACAGGGAAGACATGCATATCATGGATCATGAGTAAAACGCAGATCATTTAACAGTTTACCATATGAAAACAGTTCTTGTTGCATAAAGTACATTTTCATGATCTTGGGAGCTTTCAACTAGGGGTTGTCCTGTTAGTTGAACTAACCCCTGGTTAACCTTTATCATTACATGCAGAGGGGATGCATAGTACCGGACTTTGTCAAGACCTCTCGTCATGACCATAATTTTGGTACGGGTCAAGGCCAAATGCCAATCCCGTTTCCCATGGTAGCACGAGCCAAGGCCATTTTCCAAGACCGTTGCACATGATAGCACGAGCCAAGGCTATTCGCCAAGACCGTTGCACTTGATAGCACGAGCCAAGGATATTCTCCAAGACCGTTGCACTTGATAGCACGAGCCAAGGATATTCTCCAAGACCGTTGCACTTGATAGCACGAGCCAAGGATATTCTCCAAGACCGTTGCACTTGACGTCTCATGAGACTCTTGCTTTACCCAATGCATTGGAGCGCTGTATAATTTCGGGCGCACCCGTCCATAAACATTTAAGTCCTATACATCCCACTCATATCTTGACTTGGTCATTCATCCAAGGGGTTCCATACATTCATAATTGAAACTCCTTTTTACATACATAATCATAACTTGAAGGGGATCATAACGTAGATGTAAAAAGAACTAGGCCATTGGCTTCAGATTAAACATTGATGCAGATAAACTAAATCAACATACACATTGCACATGCAGAAATAACTGGAATACTAAACATAGCAGATGGTCATGTAAAATTTCATCATAAAAAAAAACATAAATTCATAGTTCATATCTTTAAACATGCAAAACACATTCTTTATAAGTATAAGTTTCATTGAGGGTACTTAAATTTTCAGGTTAAGCCGGTCCACTGGTGCGATACACATGTTGGCTTAGCATCAATTAAAATTATTAGAAACTTATGAGTCTATAATTATATATATATATAACCAAGTCCTGATAATAATTAAATAAAGAAAAAGTTTTGGAAACTGAAATTTTGAAATCACATTCACTTGGAAACATATAATTTCTTAAGGGGGGTTCATGCCACACATTTTTACAAAAGTGCACGAATTGTCAAAACGCTGATAAATGAAAATTCTTAATTAGAAAAGTCATTTTGGCATTAAACCAATCCTGAAACTTCATCATATATATATATATATACATAAACCAACATTAAATCAAAAACACGTGTTAATTTCATACCCAAACTAGGTTCTCCAAGAGAGGAAGAATACTAGTACACAAGAAAGAGGGTCTTATGGACTTGCGTCTATGTAGGGGTATACATTTATATAAACTTGCATATATATAAATATATCTGAATTAACATAAGACACAAAACCATACTTAACCCTTACATGTTTTTTTTTCATTAAGAATCATCATTTCATAAATAAATTATCCTCAATTGAAAATCATAAAAACCCGAGATGGTTTGTTTCACATATACATAAATAAATATGAATATACATATATATAGTTTAAACAACACAAAAAGAGGTTAATCAAAACCCAAATAAAATCGGATTCTTTGAACCCTTACTCCAGAATTTGGTTTCTTTTTTTTTTGTTCGGACATAACAGAAAAGCTTAGGTATTTATATATATATAACATATACATATATGTAAATACACATATACATAGTTATATATATACCGAAACAGATGAAACATTAAACATCAAGTGGAGATCTCCCTTCCTCGGTTCGATTATAGGAAGGGAAAGGGGATTTGAAACGGTTCAAGAGGTCTTGCATATATATATATATATGTATTTATATAACATATACATATATAAACTGTAAATAAAAGGATGCGTAGAACTGAAGCAGATCAGTATAAAAGCGGTTTTCCCTCACCTTAGCTCGACGAGGAAGAGAGGAGGGAGATGCAGCAATGAGATGAGGGGAAAACGAGGGTGTTTACACAGCATAAAAAAAACATAACCCGTATACGTTTATATGCATGAATACGGGAGATTAAAACTGACTGTAAAAAAAAAGACTTCGACCCTTACCAGATGACGAGGAGGAGGAGATCACGAGGTGGCGACGAGGTCTCGGAGGTCGGAGAGGTCGTGAGGGTTCGGGTCCAATCCTCCAGCTTCGGTGCAACAGGGAGTTAAAAAGAAAGGGAAGAAGAAGAAGACTCTGCAACCGGGGGGGAAACGATGGAACCGAGGCCGAAATTTAAGAGGTGGCGCCGACTTCGTGGAAGGAGAAGAGAGGGAGGGTGACTGTTGTCGGCTCGGGCGGAGGAAACAAGGGCCGAACCCGCCTGGTTTAGCGGCGTGATGAGGAAGAAGAAAGTGGCAGCGCGAGGGAGAGGAGAAAACGCGAAACAGAAGGGACGGCCAGGATCAAATGTCGGTCGATCGGATGGCTGAGGAGTGGTGCGGCTTTAAAAGGGGTGGACGGTCGCGATCAAAGGGGAAGAAGATCGGACGGCCCAAGCTTGCCGCGGCGTTTAAAACACGCGGCCCCCGATTCTCTCATTTTTTTTTAACGTTTATCTTAAAAAAATACTGTTATTTTATTATTCTATTATTTTATTAAACCAGTTATGAAACCATTAATATAATCTTATTAATAAACTATTAATATCCTAAGTCAAGGGTTATTAATACCCCTATATATTAAACTATTAAACCCTTATTTTAAACATAATTTGTATTTTCATTTTTCTCTATTTCTTTTTTTTTTATCAAAACATATAAATACACATATATAAGTTTTATACATAAAATAAAAAGTGAACTCAAGTATAATAACATATATACTTATGATTTTTAAAAAAATTACATTCGGATTATTTTGAAACAAAAAGAAAGTGTTTAATATTAATAAGTTTATCTCTAAATAGGTAGAATGTCAAAATTAAAGCAACAAAATTATTAGGTTTTAGTAAGAACATAAATGTGTAGTTTTATTTTATTATTATTATATAAAGAAATTCATAAATTAATTTTGTAAAAGGGTAAATATACATCATTAACAATTTTATGAGAAGTTAACCGTAAATATAATTCATAAAAAAAATAAAATAGTTTTGTTGATAATTTTATAATAATTTAAATTTAATCAAATTTTAGGCCGACAAACCAAAACCTTATATATATATATATATATATATAAATTACAACTATATATATAAAAGAAAATACATATCACTTATCAATTATTTCAAAACTATACTTAATAAGTTTTATCACGTCGACAAAAACTGAATTTAAACATTATTTGGGTAACGGTTAAAAACAAAACATTGGATATTTTGGGCAAACAACGGTCGAAAATATAGCCGTTTGAGGTCCAACGGTCAACATAGAGGATAAGGAGACCCAACGGTCAAAAATATAGCCGTTTGGGGTGCAACGGCCATATTAGGGTGCTTATAAAAAGAAAGGTTTGGTCTCGGGTGTCCCTTACCCCAAGTGACTGAAGGACAAGCAAAGATGGTTCGTGTGATCCCCTTGGTGTTGAGCACGGTCGCGGTGGCTTCAGCAATCCTTACGTTTCTTATGATGGATGCTCTAAATCCCTACCGCATTTTCGGGCTCTTAGTAGTTTTAAGCAGTCTTCCCATTATTGTAATCGGGTTCTTGGTTGGAATATATGGTTAGTGAGTTTTTCTTGTAACCCGAAAAATGTAAGACCCTTCAGTGTTGAGTTCATGAAATAAAAGTTACGTGTTTTTTATATTTTACATTCTGATTGTTTTAGAGAGAGAACTTTAAAAGCACAAAGAAAAAGCCCAATTTTCATTCAAGAGGTTTGAAAACTTCGGGGTGTTACATTATCTCCCCCTTCAAAGAATTGCGTCCCCGCAATTCTATCATAAAACAAAAAAAGAAACTGAAACCCCAAACGTAAAACTCTACCGAAACAGCGGGTCTGGCTCGGTTAACAGGACACCAAAGTTGGCACACAGCTCTTCGGTTTCCCTAGTCCAGATGCACCTCGAACAGTGCTCCTTGAACTCCTGGTCGTGTGTACTACACACGGGCTTCCAAAGGGAGGCTCGTGCGATGCAAAGCTCGGATATATCCGAGTAGATAAACTCTTTGACGACTCTTCTGGCCACATCCTGCTCGAGGTAGTCGAGAGGGACGGTGCGATCGAGGAGACTAATGTTCAAGACTTGGAACATATATGCTGCGCTGAGCTGGCCATCCTGGGTAGCCACGAGAAAGCACGCTCTGGCAGTAAAGTTTTGTGCCAGAGTGAAACATTGGAACAGGCCCTCAAAGTACATTCCCTTTCGCCTATAGCAGGGGAGTTGAGCAGCAGCGATGAGCTGAAAGACGCGATTATTCTCCCGACATAGCCGAAGAATCTCTGGACCATTTGCTAATTTGAGCAAACGCTGGCAGGACCCTCGTAGGTGGAGAAATGATGGGTAATCCACCATGCATGCCTTGATCAAGATGACTTCTACTAGCTCATCGGGTAGGGATGAGAAGTTCGTTTGTCCAGCCATCTGAAAACAAACATCGAGGGGAAACTCTTAACAACATAGATACGGTGAAGACATGAAAAGAAACAAGAAACTTCCATTTGTGAAATAGTTTACACAGCAAAGTCTGAGTTCACAAGACGTACGCCACAAAGAGTGGCAAAACTTCCTAACTCTTCAAACCACACACAAGATGAACATACAGGACTAAACTCATGGGAACATTTATAACGCCTCCTGAGTTTAGTGTGAGGGGTGTGGAGTTGGGAAACATCGGTGTGCACTTCTTGCCTAAGAGACACATGGGTGGACTCATTTTCCAACGCTCCGAAGTCCATTAACTGGCCCCAGAAGCCGTAGTGCAGGACTTGGCACAGATAAGCTGCTCGGAGGTCTCCAGCAGCAGCAGCTTCTTCAAAAGGGTTATCTAGCATTGTGCCAGATTCCTCTCCAGCTGTGAACACTCGGAAGAGTCCTTCGTGATACCTTCCCCGACGTGCGTACGAGGGAAACTGGGTCATCATCATTAGGAGATAATCCATCCCCATTCCCCGGTGGAGACTAAGCACCCTAGATGAGTTTGACACATCGTACAAGTGCTTACATGTCATGCGAATTTGGGCATAATTCAAGAAGTTTTCACGGCTGGCTAGAGATATAATGTTCTCTAGAGCCTCAGTGGGGAGTGACAAAAGGTCGGTAGGTACATCAGCCATCTGAAAGTTATAACATTCTTACTTAGTTAGTCTTAGCAATATATCTATATCACCTGGTTTTCCAGAGTTGCCTGAACCTATCCTCTGATACCAACTGTAGCGACCCCAGTACCCAGGGTGCCTCATGAGACATGATATGCTTAGCATTTCATTACAGCATTTACAAAAAATATATCATGTCTCATGACTACAGAAGAACGCGAGGCTCAGGATTCTGGGAAACCAGCTGCTCTGATAAACTTCATCAGTACATTCCATGCCTGAAAAATTTTAAACAAAACGTAGGGTGAGAAAAATGCCCAGTAAGGGGTTTTAAAAACATTTTAAGAAAAATACTTTCTCAAATAAGACCTTTTTGAAGAAAATAAAACACTTTGATAAAACTAAAACATTATCTTCTCTTAAAACATGAGATCCATTTTTCTTTGAAAACCACTTGCACAAAGAAGCACGTACTTGAAATGAGCTTAAATATAAACATGATCAGAGTGCGCAATATAAGAAAAATAAATAATGCATAATGTTACAACAAAGTTACTTTACTTCTAAAAGAATTCTGTGACTAAACAGGGAAGACATGCATATCATGGATCATGAGTAAAACGCAGATCATTTAACAGTTTACCATATGAAAACAGTTCTTGTTGCATAAAGTACATTTTCATGATCTTGGGAGCTTTCAACTAGGGGTTGTCCTGTTAGTTGAACTAACCCCTGGTTAACCTTTATCATTACATGCAGAGGGGATGCATAGTACCGGACTTTGTCAAGACCTCTCGTCATGACCATAATTTTGGTACGGGTCAAGGCCAAATGCCAATCCCGTTTCCCATGGTAGCACGAGCCAAGGCCATTTTCCAAGACCGTTGCACATGATAGCACGAGCCAAGGCTATTCGCCAAGACCGTTGCACTTGATAGCACGAGCCAAGGATATTCTCCAAGACCGTTTCACTTGATAGCACGAGCCAAGGATATTCTCCAAGACCGTTGCACTTGATAGCACGAGCCAAGGATATTCTCCAAGACCGTTGCACTTGACGTCTCATGAGACTCTTGCTTTACCCAATGCATTGGAGCGCTGTATAATTCCGGGCGCACCCGTCCATAAACATTTAAGTCCTATACATCCCACTCATATCTTGACTTGGTCATTCATCCAAGGGGTTCCATACATTCATAATCGAAACTCCTTTTTACATACATAATCATAACTTGAAGGGGATCATAACGTAGATGTAAAAAGAACTAGGCCATTGGCTTCAGATTAAACATTGATGCAGATAAACTAAATCAACTTACACATTGCACATGCAGAAATAACTGGAATACTAAACATAGCAGATGGTCATGTAAAATTTCATCATAAAAAAAACATAAATTCATAGTTCATATCTTTAAACATGCAAAACACATTCTTTATAAATATAAGTTTCATTGAGGGTACTTAAATTTTCAGGTTAAGCCGGTCCACTGGTGCGATACACATGTTGGCTTAGCATCAATTAAAATTATTAGAAACTTATGAGTCTATAATTATATATATATAACCAAGTCCTGATAATAATTAAATAAAGAAAAAGTTTTGGAAACTGAAATTTTGAAATCACATTCACTTGGAAACATATAATTTCTTAAGGGGGGTTCATGCCACACATTTTTACAAAAGTGCACGAATTGTCAAAACGCTGATAAATGCAAATTCTTAATTAGAAAAGTCATTTTGGCATTAAACCAATCCTGAAACTTCATCATATATATATATATATATATATATAAACCAACATTAAATCAAAAACACGTGTTAATTTCATACCCAAACTAGGTTCTCCAAGAGAGGAAGAATACTAGTACACAAGAAAGAGGGTCTTATGGACTTGCGTCTATGTAGGGGTATACATTTATATAAACTTGCATATATATAAATATATCCGAAGTAACATAAGACACAAAACCATACTTAACCCTTACATGTTTTTTTTTCATTAAGAATCATCATTTCATAAATAAATTATCCTCAATTGAAAATCATAAAAACCCGAGATGGTTTCTTTCACATATACATAAATAAATATGAATATACATATATATAGTTTAAACAACACAAAAAGAGGTTAATCAAAACCCAAATAAAATCGGATTCTTTGAACCCTTACTCCAGAATTTGGTTTCTTTTTTTTTTGTTCGGACATAACAGAAAAGCTTAGGTATTTATATATATATAACATATACATATATGTAAATACACATATACATAGTTATATATATACCGAAACAGATGAAACATTAAACATCAAGTGGAGATCTCCCTTCCTCGGTTCGATTATAGGAAGGGAAAGGGGATTTGAAACGGTTCAAGAGGTCTTGCATATATATATATATATGTATTTATATAACATATACATATATAAACCGTAAATAAAAGGATGCGTCGAACTGAAGCAGATCAGTATAAAAGCGGTTTTCCCTCACCTTAGCTCGACGAGGAAGATAGGAGGGAGATGCAGCAATGAGATGAGGGGAAAACGAGGGTGTTTACACAGCATAAAAAAATATAACCCGTATACGTTTATATGCATGAATACGGGAGATTAAAATTGACTGTAAAAAAAAAGACTTCGACCCTTACCAGATTACGAGGAGGAGGAGATCACGAGGTGGCGACGAGGTCTCGGAGGTCGGAGAGGTCGTGAGGGTTCGGGTCCAATCCTCCAGCTTCGGTGCAACAGGGAGTTAAAAAGAAAGGGAAGAAGAAGAAGACTCTGCAACCGGGGGGGGGGAAACGATGGAACCGAGGCCGAAATTTAAGAGGTGGCGCCGACTTCGTGGAAGGAGAAGAGAGGGAGGGTGACTGTTGTCGGCTCGGGCGGAGGAAACAAGGGCCGAACCCGCCTGGTTTAGCGGCGTGATGAGGAAGAAGAAAGTGGCAGCGCGAGGGAGAGGAGAAAACGCGAAACAGAAGGGACGGCCAGGATCAAACGCCGGTCGATCGGATGGCTGAGGAGTGGTGCGGCTTTAAAAGGGGTGGACGGTCGCGATCAAAGGGGAAGAAGATCGGACGGCCCAAGCTTGCCGCGGCGTTTAAAACACGCGGCCCCCGATTCTCTCATTTTTTTTTACGTTTATCTTAAAAAAATACTGTTATTTTATTATTCTATTATTTTATTAAACCAGTTATGAAACCATTAATATAATCTTATTAATAAACTATTAATATCCTAAGTCAAGGGTTATTAATACCCCTATATATTAAACTATTAAACCCTTATTTTAAACATAATTTGTATTTTCATTTTTCTCTATTTCTTTTTTTTTATCAAAACATATAAATACACATATATAAGTTTTATACATAAAATAAAAAGTGAACTCAAGTATAATAACATATATACTTATGATTTTTAAAAAAATTACATTCGGATTATTTTGAAACAAAAAGAAAGTGTTTAATATTAATAAGTTTATCTCTAAATAGGTAGAATGTCAAAATTAAAGCAACAAAATTATTAGGTTTTAGTAAGAACATAAATGTGTGGTTTTATTTTATTATTATTATATAAAGAAATTCATAAATTAATTTTGTAAAAGGGTAAATATACATCATTAACAATTTTATGAGAAGTTAACCGTAAATATAATTCATAAAAAAAATAGTTTTGTTGATAATTTTATAATAATTTAAATTTAATCAAATTTTAGGCCGACAAACCAAAACCTTATATATATATATATATATAAATTACAACTATATATATAAAAGAAAATACATATCACTTATCAATTATTTCAAAACTATACTTAATAAGTTTTATCACGTCGACAAAAACTGAATTTAAACATTATTTGGGTAACGGTTAAAAACAAAACATTGGATATTTTGGGCAAACAACGGTCGAAAATATAGCCGTTTGAGGTCCAACGGTCAACATAGAGGATAAGGAGACCCAACGGTCAAAAATATAGCCGTTTGGGGTGCAACGGACATATTAGGGTGCTTATAAAAAGAAAGGTTTGGTCTCGGGTGTCCCTTACCCCAAGTGACTGAAGGACAAGCAAAGATGGTTCGTGTGATCCCCTTGGTGTTGAGCACGGTCGCGGTGGCTTCAGCAATCCTTACGTTTCTTATGATGGATGCTCTAAATCCCTACCGCATTTTCGGGCTCTTAGTAGTTTTAAGCAGTCTTCCCATTATTGTAATCGGGTTCTTGGTTGGAATATATGGTTAGTGAGTTTTTCTTGTAACCCGAAAAATGTAAGACCCTTCAGTGTTGAGTTCATGAAATAAAAGTTACGTGTTTTTTATATTTTACATTCTGATTGTTTTAGAGAGAGAACTTTAAAAGCACAAAGAAAAAGCCCAATTTTCATTCAAGAGGTTTGAAAACTTCGGGGTGTTACAGTTGTTCATGTTTTAATCTCGTTTTGTTCTATGATATGAAAAAGTGATATAATAGAGTTTTGTTTAATAATGAAACATGATATAAAAGAGATAATTGTTTTAATATTTCAGACCTTAATCCCCCCCCCCCTCAGGTTATTTAACCTGATTGGGTTAATAATTTTGGTTCAATTTTATCAATCAATGATCATGGTTAAAAAAATAAATAGATTATAAGTTTTATTCAAAAATAATGCAACCATAATACATGATCTTAAAGAAAATAAAATCCAAAATCACAGTCCCCCTTTGGAAACATTACCCTAGAATAAGGAAAGAATCCCCCATATCCTAGTGATGAGGGTTTAAGGAGTAAGCATTAAAGAAAAAAATAAAACATGAAGAAATCAGATATGTTGACTAGTGAGGACCCTACACAGCATAGCTTCTTTCCCCAAGCATTAGTCTCTATATTCTTCCTTAGTATAAGCATGACCATCCTATATTTATATAACTATATGGGTTTCAAGTTACATTTAATTCACCATTAATATATCCCATTATGATTTTTAGGTCTTTTCATGTATGTTAAATGGCCACTTGGGTCATAAATTAGAGATCTCTCAGTTAAAATCCATCAAAATCTAATTATTGGGTCTCTTTGGCCACTTTTATGGCATGAAATTGGGTGTTAAGCCATGAAAGTGTCGACCCCCACTATTTTGTGTTTTTCTTAACTTAATTCCTTGTAATATATTCACAAATTGTAATTTTTTCATGTCCTGTAATGTTTTCATTATTTAAATCTTCAATTTCCAACATTAGAACCTCTATTTCATCTCATATCTTCAGTTTCATCCCCTAGAAGCATCCCATTAACATCCTTCATCATGGGAAGGATTCTTTAAGTGAAAAAATGATTGTTTTGGTTCCTTTTTCTCATCCTTGTAAGCATTAAATCCTTCTAAAGATGAAAAAATAATTAAATAATCGAAAAAATATTTAACCATTTAATTACTAAAATCAATGTATTTAAATGCCAAAAATTTATACATAAAATGTCTATATCAATTTCCCCCACACTTTAATATAGAATTTTCCTCAATGATGTAATATCAATATACTACAAAGAATGCTCACCTTGCCATTATTTAGACTCAATTTCAACAAAATCAATTGATAAAATGATAAATTAAATGTTCAAATATCACACAAGAAAATTCATTAAGGCCTCATTTTTCGAATAAAAAAATCAATGAAGTATTTTACTTTTTATATTTTTAAATATCCAAGCCTTTCCACTCATCTATTTTTATTTTTTGATTTATTATTGATAAGAATTCCATTTTCAATTACCTTAAATTGAATTGTTCCTCTCATCGTCAAGGTACAAATGTGAAATAGAGTTCAAAACATACCTCAAGAACATGTCACCTACCATAGTCTTAAAATGAATCAAGTATCTTAAACATGTAAATAAATAGGTCATAATTAATCATGAAAAATTTTAGTAAGGTTCAAATGTCTCTAAGGCTTTATGGTAGGTGGGTAATGCTATGAAAAAAATCTCAAAAGGGGGTTTGAATCTAAATCATAGTGCATCATATCAAAAGATAATATCAATGGGAATATCCTTTTACACATGTCATATATCCCCCCCCCAAATCTCAAAGTAGTCTCATGATATAAGTAAGCATAATGAATTAATCTACCTCTCTTGCTCTTTTTTTCAAAATTTATGCTTAAGACAAATCTCACATCCAACACCTAACCATATACAATCAAAAGATCATCAGTCTGGTAATGGTGATATTTTATCAAACTAAAGAATAACCATTTTTTTTTCATATATATATATATATATAAAGATTTTAATTTTGATAAAGTATAATGAAAAATATCATGGCCTATCCCCAAATCACAAGAAATACCAAAGCAATGTCTGATCAGTAGAGTACTTTCCCATCCACCATGGATAACCTCTACTATACACTTATTATTTAATATATCATGAAACATATTTATAGGAAAGTAGGAATGGATAAAATAGTATGGTAACTCATCGCATTTCATAATAAGGTTTTTCATGGACTATACAGGCTTAAAAATGATTAATGCAAGGTGTGTCCAAGGATAAAGGGTTAAAAAATGCATCAATCATATTAAAAGTGATTTTTTTTGTCATGGATTTTATAAGATTCCAATAAAATTATAGAATATAACATTCTTAAGTATCTCAAGAAATATACGATAGAAATAATATGAAATATTGGTTTAGAAAATTTCTCAGTAATGAGAATAAATTTTTGAGAAAACTACTCATGTAAATTCATAATAATAATTAAATCAATTAATGTAAATATCAAAAATTCAAGGTTGACCAAATATGAAAAAAAAATTACAAAAATTAAAGTGTTATACTAAATCATGGTTTTCTAAGTCCAAAAATCACATTCTTATCTTAAAAAAAATTTCTCCCATTTTAATCATTAAAATTTATTGACAAAGAAATTTAAAATCATAAAACAACAAGTATTCTACACTATTTATGTATCCTAGAATAGTGAGTAAATAAAAAACATGTGTGGGACATGAAATTGAAATTTTAAATTTCTAGAAAATTTAAATGTGGTGAATATAATATAAAATTACATAATTGAAACATGTACTCCCCTTTCAAGGAACTTTTGAACTTCACTGCATAATTTCTTCCTACACCAGATTCATGAAGTGAATGGGTTTCAAAAAATTTATTTCCTTAGTTTTTATGATGTGAATAGGGCTCATGATTTTTATTAGTCCTTTAGTTTCTTATCAAGTGTTCTTTCCTGTGTTTTTATAGTCTTACAAAATAAAATAAAAATAGGTGAAATCATAGGTCATAATCAATGAAATTTGAAATATTTGTGGGATAGTGCGTGCATCTAAAAATAAATAAATAATAATCCTAAAAACTCAAGTCACCTCTCAGAGGCACTTTTTTCTAATGTATTTGGATCGACCTTAACTCTTTAAACTTTATCTTAGGTAATGGATGATTGGAAATATTTTTACCTAATTAGGGTCCATAAATGGACTTAGTTGTGACCTATTTATATAGGTCATCCCCTATCCTTACTCTCTAAAAAAATTAACTCTTCCTCTTGATAATAATTTCTTGGTTTACTTTGGTACAATCCACCATTTCTTCTTTAATCCTAAAAAACTAAATTGAAGCTCATGTATCATTCATACCTGTTTCCCCTTCTTAAACTCGATGAGTCAGTCTCCCTTCCAGTGTCAGTGGTCTGACCTATCAGATTTCATTTATTCTTCTCAATGATTTTATTTTAAGTGTCCTCTTACATGACAACATCTAATTAATTCACTTCTTTAAATTCAAAAATATATTTAAGTTTGGGAATTTTTTATTCTAACATCTCATTTTCCTCTTTCACAACCACATTTTTCACCGCCCAATGGATATTCAAACATAGTTATTCGTAGCCAACTCTCAAAAAAATTTCTCCACTTTATACATCAATCAATGCTTACCCGGTGGATAAAAATGTTCTTCCTAGAATGAGTGGTGTTCACTCCTACTCCATATCCAACACTAGGAATTCAACAATAAAGTATATTTTTTCAAATTTGCTTAGAATATCTTCAATGAATCCTCAAGGATACTTCACTTTTAAATCTACCAATTTAATTTAAAATCTTATAGGATTCGATCCATCTAGTACTAGACTCTTTAAATTGGTGTATTACATGATGTTGAAACTTGGACCTAAGTCACATAAAGGTTTTACAAATTTATTAACTCCAATAAAGATAGGAATGGAAAAACTAGATAGATACTATTTCTTCTTAGGTAGCTAAATTGATGCCACCATAGAACACTCACATGTGAGTGGAATGGTTTTAATTTCCTCCATTTATAATTTTTTAGTCACCTTCTCTTTAATTAATTTTTTGTATGTTGGAATATTTTTTAGATCCTCTATAAAAGTGATATTAATATGAAATTTTTTAAAGTGTTCTAAAAATTTACATTTTTGAATGTTGATCTTTACTTAAACCAGTTGTTCTAGAAATATCAGTATTTTATTATAATTTAGTGGTTCTTCTTTGGATTTTTCTCTTTAGATATTTCTTTTTCTTTTTTATTTTATAACTCTTCCTTTTTATCTTTTTGTTCTTGTTGTCTATTTCTTGATTTAGGTATTTATTCAGTGATTTTTCCACTTCACAGGTCAATGAATTTCAAATATTCCTATTTATGTTCTTTGGGGAATCCTGGTAGTACTCATCTTGGTCTATCTTTAATATTCTTAGTAATTTTACCTACTTTATTCTTTAAATTTTATAATTATTCCTTCTAGTTTACTGAGACTTCCAATATTTCTTTTATTACCACTCTAGTTGTGGTTATGAATGGGGTCAGTGTCTCTTCCAAGGTATGAACTTGAATTATCAGTGATAGACCTTAGTGTTGAGGTCAAAAACCTTATTGTCTTGGTTAAAATCCATGGCCTTGGTTTTGTTATTATTGTTGTATCCAACCCTAAAATTTATTACCACTATTATAATCATCATGATTTATTTCTTCTGGATACATACCTTGGGTTTGTTATTGCTAAAATACCATCAATGCATCCATATTCTTGGTCAATGATTCCATCTGTACCGTTATCCACTCATTATTATTGATCATGTATATGCCACTTTCTTACATACCTTTACCTTTTCACTGGAATCTTTTAATTTTTATTTCATCTAGTAGGTTTTAGCTCTATTTTTGTGACTTCTTAATCAATGATCATGTGGTTGTAACATCTATAATATAACAATTTCCCTATACAATACCTTTGTAGAAATTTTTTATTAGTAAATAGATCTCTATACTATGATGAGGGAATTTATAGGTAATATCCTTCAAATGTTCCCAATAATATTAGAGTGATTCATCTTTAAATTGAACAAAAGTTAAGAATATTTACCCAAATGTTCATTGAATTTGAAGGAAGGAAGAAGTGAGTGAGAATTTTCCATGCTAAGTCATCCCATGTGGTGATGGAATGAGTGGTCAAACTCTGAATCCATTCATGAACTTGACCCTTAATGAAAATTTGAACTATCGAAGTCTAACCACATCACTTGAGACATTATAGAATTGGAAGGTATTGTAGAGCTTGATAAATCTTCCTAGATTCATGTTCAGATCTTTATGAGGTAGTACAATAAATTTCATGATGTTCAAGATCATTTGGATTATGGAAGACTAGATCTCAAAATGAATTTCTACAATAAGAGGCACCAGGATGTTCAGTTGAAATCTTGTGTTTAACGATCATCCATAATCTGTGAGCATATGCAACCCCATATCTCTTATTGGTACCCCAATATTTTTTTATTCTTGACACAATCCATGGTCACAGCTTCTTTTTTTTTCCTTATGCTTTCCACAGACTTGGGATCAATGTTAAAAATCTATTTGCCTTTTGTGAATGTGTTTTAATCATGCACTAAGATTTAAAATATTGAAAAATGAAACATGAAACAACCAACATGAATAGGGAAATTAAAATAAATTCAATAAAATAAAAATTAAAATTAAAAAACTGAAAACTAAAATTCAACCATACCCAGAAATGATGTCATTTTTGAAAATACCACTAATTGCATAACCATATGGGATGATTTAGCAAGAAACTTTCTCAATCATTTCTTCCCTCCTTCAAAGTCAATGGACATCTAGGTAAATATTATTAATTTTGGTCAATTTGAGGATTAATCACTCTACTATTCATGGGAACATTTCAAGGATATGACTTGTAAATTTCCTCATCATGGTATAGAGATATAGTTATTAATAGAAACTCTATACAAAGGTCTTATGTAGGGAGATTGGTTAATTATGGATGTTGCAGCTAGAGGATAATTGACGATGAAGTCACTAGAAGAGACCTAAAAATTACTAGATGAAATGGGAAGCAATAGATTCTAGTGTCAAGGTTAAGGTACACAATGGGGAGGCATCCACGTGATCAATAAAAATTAGTAGATGATAGAGAATATAGAATCACTGACCAAGAATATGGACATGTTAATGGTCCAGCAATAACAATCCCAAGGTACATATCCAGAATAGGTAAATTATACTAATTATAATCATGGTAATCAATTTTATGGGTGGAATCCACAATAAAAATAGAACCAACACCAAATTTTTCACTCAAGAGAACAAGGTTTTCAACCTTAAAACTAAGGGACATCACTAATGAGTCAAGTCTATACCTTGGAAGAGACACTCACCACATTCATAAACATGACTGAGTAGGTAATCAAATAAATAAAGGAATAACCAGTGATCCAAAAGGTATCATTTCAAAATCTATAAAATCAAGTAGGGAAATTCATTGAGCAAATTAGAGGGATACCAAAACGAGTACTTATAGTATTCCCCAAAGTGAATCAATGAGAAAATATAAAATTATTTTCCCTAAAAATTAGAAAAATAATCAAATACAGTCCTAAATAAAGAAAGAGATAACAAGAACAACAAGATGAAATAGAAGACCTAGAAAATAACAAAGAAAAAGAATCAAATGAATAGAAATAAGCTAAAGAAAAATCACCATATTATAAGACAAGAATTCCCTTTCTAGAACAACTAGCATGAAGAAACATTTAAATTCCAAAAGGTAAATTTTTGGAACACTTTAAAAAATTGTATATTAATAACTCTTTTGTAGAGACTCTCACAAAATTTTTACCTATGAAAAAATCAAGAAAGAGATGGAAAACAAAAAATCAAAGCTGGGGGAAATTGTCACCATTCCACTCACATGAGAGTGTTTGGAGGTTGTATCAAAGGACCTACCTAAGAATCAACAAGATACAGGTAGTTTTTTCAACCTTATCTTTATTTGATCTAATAAATTTGGAAAATATTTATGTGACTTGGGTTTGAGTTCCAGTATCATTTCATACACAAATTTCAATATTTTGGGACTATAAGGATGGATTCCCACAAGAGTTTCACTTCAATTGGAAGATTCAAAATTAAAGTACCTACAAGAGGACACTGAAGATATTCTGATCAAATTCAATAATTTATACTTTCCTATAGACTTCTCGTTATTAGATATGGAAGATTAGGGAACACCTCTCATTCTGGGAAGAAAATTTTTAGCCACCATATGGGAATTGATTAACAAAAAAATTGGAGAAATCTATCTAAGAGTTGGTTGTGAATAAGTAAGTTTCAATATCCATCAGGTGATTAAAAATGTAGTTGTGAAAGAGAATAATGAGTTGTTAAAAGAAAAAATATCCATAGTTAAATATATTTATGAAGTAGCTATTTTTTTCAATAGGATACTCAAAATAAAAGTACTAATAATAAGAAAGAGAAGTTGAGAGTTCATACAACTAACGCTAGAACAGAGACCGACTCCATCAAGTTTGAGAAGGGACAATAGGCATGGATGGTACATGACCTTCCATTTATTGTTTTAGGATAAAGGAATAAATGGTGGATCGACCTGATGGAAATCAAAAAAGTGTTGTCAGGAGGAAGAGTTATGATATTTATAGAAGAAGTAAAGGGTTTTAACTATATAGACAGGTCAAAAATGAGTCCATTTATGGACCCCAACCAGGTAAAAGATTTCCAATAATCTATCACCTGAGCTAAATATGAAAAAATTAAGTTTGATCAAAAAAGTTTAAACTAAAGTTCTTCTAGGAGGCAACTCGAATTTTTAGAATTTTTCTTTATTTTTTTAGTCATATTCACTCTCTCCAAAATCTTTTAAATTTTATTGATTATGGTTTGTGATTTAACCTATTTATTTTCATTTTGTGGGACCATCAATACACTATAAATAAATATGATAGGAAGTTGAAGGACTGATACACATAGTGAAACTCATTCATATCATGAAAACTAAGGAAATAAACATCATGAAACCCATTCATGTCATGAATTCGGTGCTGGTAGAAGCTAAAAACCCACATTTGAAACATCACTAAAGGGGAGTAATAATTTAAATTTTGTAATTTTCTACTATATTACCCATATTTAATTTATCTATAACTTCAAACTATCAATTGTGTTCCCTACACTTAGTTTTTTCTTTACTCACTGGTCTAGGAGACATAAAATTTAAAGGATACTTTCCATTCCATGATTTCAAATTCATTTTTCAACAAATTTGAATGAGAAAATGGGAGAAATAATTATTAGAGATAAGAATGTTTTTTTGGATTTATAAAATAATGATTTAGTGGATCATGTTAATTTTTATAAATGAAATTTTACTGAGATTTGTACTACCTTTAATTTTTGATATTTTCATTAATTGATTTAACTATTCATATTCATTTCCATGATTAGTTATCCCAACCATTCATTCTCATTCCCAAGACATTTTTTGAACCAATATTTCCCATTATTTAGATGAAATATTTCTTGAGATACTCATTAATATTACATTCTAGAACTTTCTTGGCATATTATAAAATCTATGACTGAATAAAATCACTTTTAAAATGATTGAGGAAATTTTTTGTTAACCTTTTATCCTTGGGACCACCTTGCATTAATCATTTTAAATCCCATAGAAGACATAAATAGCCTTTTTAGGAAATAAGGTGAGTTATAATCCTATTTTATCCATTACTATATTTATCTATATATATTTCATGATGTATTAAATAATAATTGTGGGGGAAGGGTTTTCCATGGTGGACAAGGATGTACTACATTGAGAAGATATTGGTAGAATTTTTCTTCTAATTTGGGGAGAATTCGTGATATTTTTCATTATAATTTATCATCATTCACCTTTATTTCTATATATATATATAGGTTCTGTTTTAAGAAAATAAAAATCACCATTACCAGAATGATGATCTTTTGACCGTATGTGGTTAGATTATGGATGTGAGATTTTTATTAATCATGAATTTAAAAGAAAAGAGGGTGGTTTATTCATTATGATTACTTATATCATGATCCCACTTTGAAATTTTGGGGGTAGAGAGATGGAATATATAAATATATATTTCCATTGAGCTTATATTTTTGTTGGTCTGGGTGAGTATCTCAAGAGGGGTGTCAATTGAGTACCCAATAAAAATTTCTGTTAAAATTGATTTAAATAAAATCTCCCAATTAAATAAAAAAAGCCCGGTTAGTTAAAATAGTATTTTGATATAAGTATTGAATTTTTAAAAGATATCTAAAATATTGATTAGGTATCGATTAAAATAATATATATAATATTACTTTAACCTTTGAAATAAATTTTCTAAATAGATAATTTATATAAACACTAATTAAAACTAAATATCAAAGTAGTTGTATTTTTATGGTTCAAAACAATTTCAGCTTAAAGAAAACAGAAATAAAGTAAAACAAAACACACATCAGAATTTGAATACAAGAGGTTCCGTCTCAATATGAGACTTAGTCCTCTCCACTTGGAAATCACCTGCTCCCAAGAAGTTTATATAAAATAAAATTTTGTTCCAAAACCTAGATCTGGTGTGACAATAGTATAACAACTTCCCATTCCACATAGGATCGCTTCTATAGTTTTTGTGGGAGAATAAAAAAAATTGGTCACAATCGGACCTCTACCAAAACACATGGGAAAATAGATAAAGAAATTGTTGAGAATATATCTAGTATCTTTCATTTTAAAGTATAAGATAATGTGTGTAATAAATAGAGTAATACACAATACTTGTAATGTAAATATAAAAAACAAATAGAGAAATTAAGAATGTATAAATAATGATGTTTCTATGTCTCATAGGATCTGTAGCTCGTGACGCCTTGAAAGTGATTTGAACTGAGGCTCGAGTTATGGTTCTAAAAATCTTCTGTAGAATAGAGTGTTATAAACTCATTATTCTAGAATGTAGAAAGGCACCAGTTATAAGTTGTGCATCATATTATTTAGTCGATCATAGTCATATAATATTTCTTCAAGTTCCTGAAATAGGTCACATATATCATGCACGAGAATAGATTTTTTTTTGTTTGGGGTCAACATTCATGTATCCACTTTACTCTCTTTTTCACGAGGGATTCATCTTCCACTTTTATCAAAAGTAACAGTAAAGTGAATCATCCGGATCCTATTAATTCTTGTATTGCATGTCTAACACTAAGTTTAATTCATTATCTAAAATAGTTAATTCACAATCATTAAAATAAGTTTCATCGTTAAAATTTATAAAATAGCCATTATAAATATTTAATTCAAAATAAATTGAAACAAGGGTGGTGAGTCTTTTGATCAATGACACTTCTGGAAATGTTTTGATATGGCGATGACTCTTTGGAATGGTGATACTTTATGGTAGAGTGTTTGTTTAGTAGTGAGAACTTCTGGTAGTGATTCAGGCTCTAGTGGTATGTCACACTGGAGGTGACTCATACTTTTTCAAAATTACATTCTGGAGGTAACTTGTGATGATGGTGATTAATCCCAGTACTTAGCTGATTTTAGATCCAAGCGGTGAGTCTTTATTGATGGTGACTCATCCTTGGTGGTAAGACTTCTTGGAGGTGAGAATTTCTTGGTGGTAAGACTTTCTTGGAAGTGATTCTTTCCTAGAATTAACAAAAAAAATTAATCTTTATTATAATTTAAAAGATAAAAAAAACATAAATCACCTTAATATCATAATAAACATGATTTGGTGATCATTAAAATAGGGAGTTCAAAATTATCCCCTTTTTTATAATCAAAAATGATGTGATTATATATATATATATATATAATAAAAGGTAAATTATGAAATTTTAGACATATGATATCAAAGATAAAGAAATGAACAAAGAAAGAAATTGAAACACATAGTATCAAAGGAAAAGAAAGATAAAAAGATATCACATAGTATCAAAGGAATATAGACTACATATATGGTAGAAAACAAATGGTACTCACAAATAAATGTCATAATATAGTTCTCCCCCTTTTGGGATTATAAAAAAGTGCACAATAAAATTGTAAATAATTGAATATGAATAAAACAATAAATATAAGAGAAAAGAAAAATAGAAATCAAAAAATAAGAGTAAGTAGAGAAGTTCCATTGAAAAATGCATTTAGGGTTCAACCAAAATGTTTAAAAAAAAGTGATACAAAAAATATTCTCATAAAAATGAAAGTGGCCAATGATCAATGCTTATAATATTGGGTTTAAGGTATCAAAAGAATTTTTATTTTTTCATGTATGAGGTAGAAGATGTAGCAACTGGGGCTGGGACTTCAGTAAAAATAACTACAGGAACATCTTTTATATTTGAAGGAGGTCAAGGATCTCAGATGATTATTGGGAGAAGCTGATAAACTATTTCTATTGGAGAAAGATAAAATAGTTGAAATATGGCTGGCAGAGGTGCATGAGGGTTTCTGGAAATTCCCAATCTAAAACACTCTAGATCAGTAGTAGGAGTCAAATGGGTAGTCACTAGTATGGCCTCGTGATCCACAAAAATAGTCCCATGAACAAGCAGAAACAGCTTCATGAGATTGATAAAATCCATTATTATACTTCCAACTCATTAATTTTTACTGAAAAATTATTTATTTTCTTCCATAAACCTCTAAATCACCGGAGTCAAAACTTTCAATCAGTTCACATGCTCCTTGAAGGCTTGACTTACTTGGGTAATTCTCATATTTTCTACTAGAAACTTAAAATGATCATTTAGCTCATGCTTAGAATAAATCCTTGAAATGTAATACTTTATGGATTTGTTTATGGTCTCCTAGATAGATTTCATATCTTTTTTATACTCTCTTATCATCATATGAGCATGATCATTTTTTGCTCAAACTTTCTCAAAGTCTCCATAGGTAAGGAAACAACATCACCTAAAGAACTACTTGAGTTAGCTCAAAGTTATTTCTTAATAACATATATTATTATATTAGTATCAAAAATAGTATAAGGAGGAGTAATATAACTAGATTATATTGAAGAAATATTTTCAAATCTCTTAAGAAAGGCATCCATAGAAGCTACGAAGGCATGCTGCATCCCTTCCACAATAGATCTCATAGACTCTAGTTCACCATAAATTATTATTAACAATTTCTCCTTCTTGGATATGGTTCACAATATTAGGTTGAATATGTTGTATCACTAATTCAAACAATCATCTCACATCATGTTCACTTAGCTTAATATTAAGAGGTGCTTGACTCTTCAAAAGATTCCCAAAATCTGAAACCATCTTTTCTATGAAATAATCTAAGTCGCCCTTGGTGAATATATTCCACTGGCATAGTAGGGACAATCGGATGGATAGAAGGAGTAGAGACAACCACTGGTGTAGGCACACTATCATAAACAAACCTCATCAACTCATCAGATGAATCAATCTAATAAATCAACAATCCCCCGGGATCCCTTTAATTTCAAATGGCAGGTCCACCATTATTTGGTGGACTACTGGGAAAAAAACCCATTACTGAAACATCATATCTTTCCATATATTATAATTATTACTAATAAACTCAATAACAAATGGCACTATAGATTTAGACACAACTATAGCTAGAATAATAACAAGAGGTGTCTCAACAGTATCAGCCACATCTTTCAACTGTACATAAAAAGTTTTTCCAACAACAGGGTAATATTCCATATATTAATCAACTCCTTGATCAGCCATTAGCTTCTCAACAACAGTAACAAATTTCATCTACTCAGAAAAAACTGAATCTAAAACCATCTAATCATCAGTAACAGACAAATTATCAACTCCAAAAATAATAGAAATCACTTTATGACTTAAATGACTTTATTATTTAAACCTATAAATAGATACATCCCCCTCTTCTATAGCAGGTAGATCCACTTATTCAATAAATCTTGGCCTCTCCTCTGATCTATAAATAGAACCACCAGGAGAAGTAAGTAGGTCTTGGGGAATCTCAACATCCACTCTCCTAATTTTTACACTAGAACCATCAGGGTTTGAACCTCTATCATCATCATTTGAATATTCACTTTCATCCTTATTTTCATCTACACTTCCTTTTCCATTCTCATATTCATCATCTTCTTCATCATATTTTTCATCATCACCACTTTCCTTAGAATATTTGGAATTTATCTTAAATTAATCTTCACCAGATACTTCAGTCTATTCTTTATCACCTCCTTTAAAATATTCTCTCTTTTAGGGAGAGTTCTAGGTGGGCTAGGAGCTCCATATGTAATAGTGGGAGATCTAGTATAAATTTTGGGGTCACTTCCCTCATCAACAAAAAATTCCCTCTCTTCTTTATCTCTACCAATATCAGTTTCTTCCTTCTCATTTGAATCAGAGTACTCAAAAATTTCCTCAGGTTCTAGAACAGGGTCAACAAGATCTCTTGGACTCCAAGGGTGTTCTATAGTGTTAAACTCATCGTACAACTTTTCACTATCATCTACCCATTGTTTCTTCCAAGGGTTCCAACCGATTTTCATCCTTACATAGATTATTCTTGTTGGGTAGAATCCACCACAATCAAAAATATACTCTTTATCTTTAGGATATAAACATTTTGATTTAAGCACAGAAGAAATCAACTTTTGGTAGATTAAAGATTCGGACCTTGAAGTTGGCTTGACCATTTATAACATGTGAATCATAAGGTATCTACCTAGGTTTATCATGTGTCCTGTTTTCATAATACATAACAGGTGAACATACTTATACCTCATGGTAGAAAAATCACTCTTCCCTGTACGTAGCATGTGTTGGATGGATTTGAAAAATAATCGTCCTTCACTATTTAACTATGATGTGATCGGCCTTCTAATTATTCCATCTACAGTCAACTTAGTAAGGGAATATTACTATACAAAGTTATCACCATCATCTAGGATGGTTCCTTTAAAATATTTAAACAAACCTTCCTATGGAACTTTCAGAAAATCTGCCCACTGTATTGAGAAGAACACAACTTTGAATCCATTGATCCAAGTTCTTATCCAATATTCATCTCCTTCACAGTTAAACTCTATAAATTGGTAAAAATCATATACTAAACTTGGATAAAATGGTATCTTATTTTAATATAACCATTACATCCATCCTTGATTCTTTATATCCTTGATCACTAACGACTTACTTGAAAGCATCCATTCAACTTAAACTTTTTTTAGGAAAAAGCTCTCTCTTTGAAAGCTCATGATTTTATGGATCTAAAGTAGCAGGAAGGATCAACTCATACTTATATTTATTTGATGAATTCAACTCTTCCATAGAATACATTGAAGGATTCTTCACTTTTTCCATGGAGGTTAGCTCGATCGATTCAGGTGAAGACAAAGGTGAAGGGAAAAAAAGAAATCAAGAGGTAAATGGTCACAATAGGTTTAGCATGAGGGAGAGTGTGAATTAAAATTAGACAATGGTTTGATTTATGTCATTTGAGATTTAGGGATTTAAAAAAACAAAATCGAAATAATACTTAAAAATAAAAACACAAAATAAAATTTGAACCAAAATATAGAAATTAAATAAACTGTAATAAAATAAAATTGAAAATTTTAAACTTAACAGCATGAAAAATGGACAAAGGAATGAGAAAATCAACAGTGTGAAGTTCCAACGGTGAGACATTTTATAATGGTAAGAAGTCACAATGGTGAGAAGTCATAATGATGATAAGTATCGACGGTGAGAAGTATTAATGGTGAGACATTCACAATGGTACGAAATTCACATTGGTGAGACATTCACAATAGTGATACACCCACAATGGTGATACATTCACAAAGGTGATACATTCACAATGTCGAGTCCCATAAAATTAAACTTAACCAAAATTGATCATACCTAATTCATGTTTGATGTAATTCATTCTCTCATACTTCAAAGGCTTAGTGAATATATCAGAAAGCTGATGTTTTGTACATATATATTCAAGAGTGATATCACCCATTTGAAAATGATCTCTTAAAAAGTGATGTATTACATCAATATGTCTTTTTCCTATAATGTGATACAGGATTATTAGAAATTTTTATAGCACTTTTGTTGTCACAGTTTATAGGGACATGTCAGAATTGATATCTAAAGTCTAGTAATGTGTGTTTCATCCACAAAATTTGTGCACAATAGCTACATGTAGCTATCTATTCAGCTTCAGTAGTATATAGTGAAACAAAATTTTGTTTCTTAATACACCAAGAAACTAGATACTTTCCAAAAAGGTGAAATGTTCCAAAAGTTCTTTTTATATCTAACTCACATCCATAAAAATCAATATCTGAATAACTAACTAGATCAAATTTTTTTCCTCTTGGGTAAAACAGTCCTAAATTGGTAGTATATTTTAGGTATTTGAAAATTATTTTTATAAAATATATTTTCTTGAAAATGATCACACATACACACACTAAACATTATATTTGTTCGGCTAACAATCAAGTGGAGAAGACTTCAAATCATACCTCTATAACTGGTTTTATCCAATAGTTTCCTAGCATTATCAAGATCTAATTTAAAGGTAGTACTCATATAATTATTACAACTCTTAGGGTTATCCAAGTTAAAACGTTTTAAAATATCCTTAGTATACTTACTTTGATTTAAAATTATCCCTTCCTATTTTGAAAAATCTAAAAACCAAGAAAGAATTTTATTTCAACCATAAAACTCATTTCAAATTCATTTTTCATCATTTTAAAAAATCAGTAAATAAAGAACATTTTTAAGATCCAAAAATAATATCATCTACATAGATTTTTACAACTAAAAAATCTTTTGAAATTTGTTTTATAAAAATAGTAGGATCATCTACACCTTTTGAAAAACCTTTTGAAATAATTAAAGTGATGAGCCTATTATACCAAGATCTAGGGGCTTGTTTCAAACCATATAAAGCTTTTGTTAATTTAAAAACATGAGTTAGAAATTTAGAATTCTAAAAATCATGGGGTTCTTCAAAAAAAACATCCTCAACTATATAAATATTTAATAATGAACTCTTGACATCCATTTGATAAAGTTTAAAATCTAGATGAGATACAAAAGCAAGTAGTATTATAATGGATTCAAGTTTTGATACTTGTTCAAAGGTCTCTCCATAGTCTATTCCTTCTTCTTGATTATAACCTTATGCAACTAGTCTATCATTATTTCTTAATATAGTTCATGTTTCATCTACCTTGTTTCTAAACACCCATTTAGTACATATAGTTAAAATTTACTTGGGTCTATCCACAAGTTCCCACACTTTTTTTCCTTGAAATTTATTTAATCCTTCTTATATTTTCATTACCATAATTCATCATTAATTGAATAATTGATGTTATTTGGTTCTAACTGAGATAAGAAATCTTGATGTTTATCCAGATTTATAAGAGAGTCTCCAGTTTGTGTACCTCTATCTAGGTCTCCAACTACAACATCTAAAGGTTGGTACTTAAGGGTCCTAATAACTCTAGAAAAAGAAGGGATGGTCGCTTCAGGTTCTTTTATAGGTTCTGGTTCTGTAAGTTTTGGAAATTCTTCATAACCGGATGATTGTTTTGATTATTTCATAGCATAATCAAAAGGTTTGGAATTTAAGTTCAAATAATCTAAATCATCCTCAATATTTTCTAAAGAGGAATTGGGATCATGTGGATCTATATCATAAAATTTGATATGAATAGATTATTCCATAATTTTGGTTATTTTATTAAAAACACTATATTTTTTACTAAAGTTTGAATAACCTAGGAAAATTCTTTCATCTCTTTTGGAGGAAAATTTTTCAAGATTATCCTCAGTGTTAAGAATAAATAATTTGAAACCAAAAACTCTAAAGTAATTAACATTAGGCATTCTATTTTCCAAATCTCATAAGGGTTCTTCTTAAAGATAGGTCTAATTAAGACTCTATTGATTATATAGTAGGATTTATTCACAACCTCTGGTCAAAAGTATAAATGAAATTCAAAATCATTTAGCATAGTCCGAGATATTTCTTGAAGGGTTCTATTTCTTCTTTCTACAACTTAATTCTGTTTGGGGGTCCTGGAAGCAGAGCATTTATGGATATAGCCATTTTGTGAGAAAAAAGATTCAAAATCTTGATTCTCAAACTCACGAACATGGTCACTTCTTAGGTTTTTAATCCTAAGTCCACTTAAATTTTGTAAAGTCCTAGAATACTTCGTAAAATAAGAATAGGATTCACTTTTTTGAGCTAAAAAGAATACCCAGGCATATCTAGAAAATTCATCTACTAGTACATAAACATAGTGCTTCCCATTTATACTTGAAACTATAGATAGTCCAAATAAATCTATATGAAACAACTCAAGAGGTTGATAAGTTGAAATTTATTTCTTTAATTTAAAATAAAGTTTGTGTTGTTTCCCTTTTTGATATGGGTTACAAACTTTTTTGTTTGGGAACTCTAGTTTGGGTAGATCCCTGACTAACTCTTTCTTAGTAAGCTTCCTAAGTGAGTGAATATTATAGTGGTTTAATCTTTTATATAAAATCTAAGATTATTTATTAAAATCACTCAAGAAGGAAAAATTTTGAGAAAATAAAAAATTAAGATCAACAATATAAACATTTTCAGTACTTAAACCAGTAAAAACTAAATCATCTTTAGAATCAAAAAAATTACATGAATTATTTTCAAATTTAACATGAAAACCATCCTCACATAATTTTTGAGATTCTAAGAAAGTTATACTTCACGCCATCAACAAATAGTAATTTGGAAATTAAAATAGAATTGATGTTACCAATTTAGCAAAGGCCGATGATTTTCCATTTATCATTGTCACTAAAGGTGATAAGAACACAATAAAACTTTATTATCCTCTTGAAAGTTGACTAGTATCCTATCATATTCCTTGAACAACCACTATCCAAGTACCATATACTTTTATAGAAGGTCTTTAATAAATTTTCCTACAAAATAAAATTTATACAACAAATGATTTTTTTACCCAAATTTTCTTGGGTCCAGATGTGTTAGTAATCAGGGATTTAGGCACCCATATTTGTTTAACATGTATCTTATAAGTAGACTGTAAGATTTTTGAAATAAAAATTTTTTTGGTCCTTTAAATAAATAACTGGAAGTAGAGTTATCAGATCTATATTTTGTTACAAAAGTGATCTTAATTATTCTTCTATGTCCGGGTTGATATCATATACCTGTAACAAATTTTGGAGTAACTTGTTTTCCTAGAATCTGAGTAATAGTTTCTCTACCATTAGTAAATTTTTATAAATATATATCCATTTTATCATTGTAAAAATTAAGTTAAGTATTATCATTAAACAACTTCACATTTTTCTCCTTCTCAACAGATAAATTAGATTTAATATTGGTAGATAAAACATGTTTTCTTTTCATAACTTTATATTTATCCTTAAATTCATTAAAAGTATCCTCTAATATTATGAAATATTCAAACATATCTTATTGATGAAATTCATAATTATTGTGTTCATTATCAAAATTATCAAAATTAAGCATATGTAAAATAGTAGAATTAGTTGGTACCTCGGAGACATTATTCATGAAGCACATCTTAGCTCGATCTGACTTCTCCTCATTAGTAGAGTCAGAATCACTAGATCTGTCTTCATAGGAACTTCATTTTTCTTTCATATCCTTCTTAAACCTTTAGTCCATGTCATCATATTTCTTCTTGTATTTCAATTTTGGACAGTCTACCTTAACATTTCATTTTCTTTTTCATTCATAATAGGTAATTTCATTATCATCCTTCTTATAATACTTTTTTCAGTTCCCTTTAGTGTCATAATTTTCTTTATAGTTTAAATTTATGAAAAACTTCTTCCTTCTATAAAACTTCTTAAATCTCCTGGCCAGATTGTCCATCTCCTCATCATTGTCCGGTGATGATTCACTATCACTAGAATTTCAACTTGTATCTTTTCTTCTTCCTTTTTTTTGGATGCAGTAGACTTAAAATCGACTGACTTTCTTTTTTGTCTCATTATATTCTTCTTGGTTAACTTTCAGTACTTCTTCATACATCATCAGTTTCCCAATCATCTCCTTGAATGGAAATTTTCTAATGTCACATGACTCTATAGTTGAAATAGATGTGCCTCTCCATCTTTATGGAAGTCATATTAACAATCTCATAATCTTGTCTTTATCAGACACTGGATTTCCCAGTGAGCTCATGGTGTTCAAAATTTCATTAAACCTGAGATACATGTCATAAATTAATTCACAAGGATTCATATTAAAATTATCACACTTGATATTATATGTACTTAATGTCATATCTTTAACATTAGTTGTTCCCTCATTTGAAGCAGCTAGTGTATCCCAAATTTCAAAGGTGGTTTTACAAGTACAAATTCTATTAAATTCCTCATCTCCTAAAGAAAAACACAAGGCATTCATAGATTTTTAATTATTATTATAAGAATGATTAGTATCTTTATCCCATATAACTCTAGAAGTTGTAGGAAATTCGTATCTATCCTCTATAGCTATACAAATCTCAAAACCTAAACTTTCTATATGAATTTTCATTTTGATATTCCACTGAGAATAATTATTACCATTGAAAAAAGAAGATCTGTTGGTAGCAGAACCTTCTTGTCTATTATCCATTCAAACAATTAAATTTAGAACTAACAGAAATTTAATATATTTAAATCACAACTAAAATCATAGTTGAAAAGGTTTTGAAAACTTTGATTCCAAAGATTAAAACTCTCATACCAAAGTTTATTTAGAGTGAGTATCTTAAGATGGGGTGAATTGAGTACATAAAAAATTGTTTTTGTTAAAATAGTTTTAAATAAAATCCAATAATTAAATAAAAAACTGATTAGTTAGTTAAAATAGTAGTTTGATAAAAGTCTTAAATTTTTAAAAGACTTCTCAATGATTTATTTAGTCTCGATTAAAACAATATATATAATATTAGTTTATCCTTTGAAATCTCTTTACTACATAAATAATTTATATAAACAAAAATTAAACCTAACTATCAAAGTGGTGGTTTTTTTATGGTTCATAACAATCTCAGTTTAAAGAAAATAGAAATAAAGTAAAACAAAACACACAAGGGAATTTGAATATAAGAGGTTCAGTCTCAATATGAGACTTAGTACTATCCACTTGGAAATCACCTGTTGCCAAGAAGTTTGTATAAAATAAACTTTTGATTCACAACATGGATCAGTTGTCACAATAGTATAACAACTGCTAAGGCCCCATAGGACCTCTTCCACAGTTTTATTGGGAGAATGAAAACAACAGGTCACAACTGGACCTTGACCACATCATGTGGGAAAACAAATAATGAAATTATTTAGAACATATATATTATCTTCCAGTTTAAAGTAGAGGATAGTGTGTGTAATAAATAGAGTAACACACACTACTCATAATGTAAATATAAAAAAACAAATAGAGCATGTAAGAATATATAAATAATGATGTTGATCTACCTGATAGGCTCTACAGCTCATGGATCCTTGAAAGTGATTTGAAATAAGGCTTGAGTTGTGGTTCTGAAAATATACTATAGAACAGAGTTTCGTAAACTCTTTATTCTTTACTGTAAGAAGGTACTGATATTAATTTGTGATTTATATTCCTAGGTCAATCATAATTGTGTAATATTTATTCAAGTTCTTTCAATAGGTCCTAGATCTCATGCATGTGAATAGATTTTTTGTTTTTTTTCAGGGTCTACAATCATGTCTTCACTTTAATAGCTTTTTCATGAGGGTGCCTGCTTCAACTTTTATCAACAGTAGTAGGAAATAAAATCATCTGGATCCTCTACTTCCTCATACTACATGTTCGATACTAATTTTAATGCATTCTCTAAAATAGTTAATTAAAAATCATTAAAATAAGTTTTAGTATTAAAATTGATAAACTATCCATTAAAAATATTTAATTCAAAATAAATTCAAATAGAAGTGCTGAGTCTTTTGAATAGTGACACTTCTGGAATTTTCTTGATCTGGTGGTGAATCTTTAAAATGGTGACACTTTCTGAAAGTGTGGCTTTTGAGTGATGAGAACTTTTAGAGGTGAGTCAGGCTTTGGTGATATGTCAGGCTAACAGACACTCATACTTTGTAAAAATTAAATTTGGTGGTGGATTGTGTTGATGGTGATTCATCCCAGTACTTAGCTGATTTAATATCCTAGCGGTCATTATTTCTTGATGGTGACTCGTCTTTGGTGGTGATACTTCTTGGCAATGATACTTGCTTGGTGGTGAGACTTTCTTAACAGTGATTCTTTCCCAAACTTAACCAAACTTTTTTCAATCTGTATTATAATGTAAAAATCTCACAAAAAAACATAAATCACATTAATATCATAATAAACATGATTTGCTGATCATTAAAACAAGTAGTTCAATACTTTTTATATCTTGCACTATGATTTAGAGTCAAATGACCTCTTTGAGTTTTATTTTTTTTTCACATCATTAACCACCTACCCTGAATCCTTAAAGACAATTGAACCTTAGGAAAATCCCTCATGATTAATTATGACAACTTTCCTTACATTGTGAACATTTTAGATTCCTTTCAAGCCTATGGTAAGTGACATGTGTTTGAGTTATTTGATGAACTCCATTCACATTTTTACCTTGATGATGAGATAAAAAATTCAATGAGAGGTAATTGAAAATGGCATTCTTATTAATAATAAATTGAAAAATAAAAATGGATAAATGAAAAGGCTTGGATATTTCAAAATAAAAAAAGTAAAATACTTGATTGATTTTTTTATTTGAAAAATGAGTCGTTAATGAATGTTCTTATGTGATGATCAAACATTTAATTTCACATTTTATCAATTTATTTTGTTGAAATTGAGTTTAAATCCTAGTAATGTGAGCATACATTGTATTATGTTTAGATTCTATCCTTGAGGAAAATTTTTAATTCAAGTGTGGGGGGATTTGATACATACATTATATGCATACAATTTTGGTATTTAAATACATAGATTATGGTAATTAAATAGTTAAATATATCCCAGTTATTTAATTATTTTTTCATCTTTGGAAGGATTCAATGTTTATGGATATGAGAAAAATGAACCCAAAACGATCATTTTTTCACTTAAATAAGGATTCCAGTGATGATATATGTCGATGGGATTCTTCCAAAGGATGAAACTGAAGATGTGATAAGAAAAAAATAGAAAAAAAGGAAAAAAAAATAAATGGTGGAAATCTCATCAAAATATTGTTATTGGGTCTTTCAGACCACTTTTATGATGTGAAAGTGGGTTTCACTCCATGAAATTGTCAACCCCCACTTTTTGTGTTTTTCTTCACTTACTATATTGTAAACTTTTCATTACTTGTAATATTTTCAAATCATGTAATTCTTTCACAGTGTGAAGCTCCATTTTCCATCGCTGAAACCTCTGTTTCATCTCATATATTTAATTTTATCCCTTGAAAGCATCCTAGTAAAATTATTCATCATGGGAAGCCTTATTTAAGTGGAAAATGATTATTTTGGTTATTTTTTCTCATCTATATAAACATTTCATCCTTCCAAATATGAAAAAATAATTAAATCTATAGACAGGGATAGATAATTAAATTAGAAAAAATCAATGTATTTAAATACGAAAATTATATACATAAATTGTACGTATTAAATATATTGCATCCAAGTTGAATAGAAATTGGTTTTTGAAGCTAAAAGAAGGTTGTTTTGTAAGTATTGTATTTTTTAACAAAATAAATAAATCAACTCACATTGTAAAAGTTGGTGATCAGACTCACAATCGTAATTAGATGATTGGACATAAAATGATTAAGAAATTCCATTATTTTGTGAAGAAGTTTTCACAGAGAAAAGGTTCATTGAACTCACCTTAGATATCAAAAGAAAGGATGAATCATAATGATAAGTTGTATCAGAGTCTAAATGGCTCTGAAGAAAATCTGGTGATGCATTAGTTTTTTTTTCATTCACAAATATCATGAGTTATTTGGAAAACAGGTGATGAAATCCTTATGAAATAAAGGGGGAGACCAAGTGTTGCCAATCATATAGAGGGTTTGTTGGAAAGAACAAAGTGCTGGAAGGATGGGAAGTTACAATACTTTCAATATAAGTTAGATGTTGATACATCGATCTTAAAAGTTCTAAAAGTCATTAGGAAGTGATGATACAAGATGGATTTTTTAGAGGAATGGTATTTTTCAAGTCAAAGATTTTTTGCCTCAGTTTATCAGTGTGAGAGAACCAGATGTGGAATTTTTTTAAGGATATAAATTTTTTTTTTGAAACATTATAAGATGAATGTGTTTGTTTTAAATTAGACAAATAATCCACATGATAAAAAATATTCATATAAAGAGTTTGAAATGAATCATAATCAGGAAAGGAAAGAAGGTGTTGATGCTAAATCTATTGATACTGGTCCATTGGACATAGTGTGCCACTGATTAATCAGTGGAAGAATCATTTTTGTTAGGATTTGTTGTGACCAATAAAGAATAAAATAATTGGATTTGTTGGGACTGATGAAAAATGGGATCAGATATCAATCAATAATATAGTCAACCATTTTCATCAAGATAAATCTTTTATCAAGTGGATCAAGAATGAAAGAAGAACTCTGATATGTTTTTATCAATTGGGTAAAGATTTATTGGACTACTTTTGACACTGATTATCAGAGTGAAGTATAGAACAATTCATCAGACATAGGCCAACATCGATAACTTCAATGGACATAGAATCACTGGTCTGAGGAAAGGGAGAAAATGATATATTATTAAAGTAGTTAAAAAAGTATTTTCATGGGGAGCATAAATTTTTAATAGTTTAAATAAAATTTTTGTCAAAAAATTTCGAAGATAATACTAAAATGATACCAAAAAATATTGAAATATTTATAAGTTGTAACTATGATTATAGAAAAATAAAGGTGACTGAAGTCTAAAAAATAAGAAATAATGTATGTGGTAGAATGGTTTCAACATGTTATATCTAACAGTTTAAATAGAGAATCGGAATGAGTAGATTATTCTCATTTGGCTCTAATAATCATAATGAGAATACAATTCTTTCATATCTTTCAGTTGGTGTGGAGCAACATAATCAAGAGTCTTCTTCGAAATAAATGTCTACATCATAATGAAGAAATTAGAATGGAAATTGAAATCAGACTGAAGAATGATTAGAAATTATAAAGTGAGCTAAAGTTGTGAGAATATTTGAGAAGGTTTGAGAAGAGTTAAGAAGATTTGAAAAGCATTGAAAAATTCAAAGATATATCTTAAATTTAAGGAGAATTTGAATATTTGGGAAAAAAATTAAGCATGAAATCTTTTAAAAACCCTAACTAAACCACATTTGGTGCACCTATAAAATTAGGATAGTACTTTGTGCTTTCTAAAACTTTTGTTGTTCATATGTGAAGAGAGAAAGTGAATTGTTGAATGTTTGTAGAGAGAATAAGTTTATGAATTGAGCAGTCATGAGGAAGTTTTCTAGACTGAATAATAAGAATAAAGAAGATCATATTTTGATTTTCTCATATCAGACTAGCATATTGGACAGGGAAATCGGAATGAGGTTTCCAAACTGATACAGAAGCTATTAAAATTTGTTTTAGTGGTATTCTAGAAGAGTTATATTTCTATACTGACCAATCAGACTGATGAATTAGACTAGTTTTTCAGACTTAGTATCATTACAAATTCTATAGAAGTTCTTACCTAATTTTGTTTAGGACGGTGAATATTTTTCTTGAACTTCATATTTTTGAATGTTTACAAGGCAGCACAAACTTTTATTACATCATTTCGTGCTATTGGAAGCATATGCACTATTGTATTGATCATAGTGATTCACAATTTTAAGGGAATATCCTTCTTTTTGTATCCACACAAAAATATTATTTTATAGTGTATTGTGTGGTATTGGATTTTTTCCAAATGATTCCAAGGACGTATCAAATCTTATTGAGTAGTGAACCTTGTGAATTATTGTGTTCTTATTGATGTGTAAATTTTTTTAGCAAATTCGTAACTCTTTAATAAGAGAAAAAGGTTGTTTCAAAGGAAATAAAACTTAAAAGAAAAAGATATCACTAATTCCCCCTCTCCCCCTCTCATTGATACCTGGATCTTGGATGGGAAATATCAATTGGTATCAGAGAAAATGTTCCCTTCGTTTACTCTTTGCTGAAACTTTTGAAGTGAAGTTGTGATATAGAATCTGGATTTTTTGAATAGTAAGGGGATTCTGATCTTTAATGGTAAGAACTGTCATTTCTAGAAAGCTAAAATGTTTCCTTATCTTATGTATCTTGGGTATGATTTTCTTGAAGCTGCAACTAGTGGATTTCCTCCTATTCATAAAAAAGTTACCCTTACATCTGTTGACAAGAAGAGTCTTGAGAATGATAGAAAAGCTAAGAATGATTTAATCTCATTATTTATGAAAGTTATTTTTTAATAGTGAATGGTTTTCCACTACTAAAGTTATATGGGATAAGCTAAAGAATATTTATGAAGGCAATACAAAGGTGATTAAGTCCAAGTTACTAATCTGGAGACTGAAGTATGAAGATCACAATATGGGTGAGTATGAATCTATTGGTGACTTCTTTACTAAGTTGAATGAAATTGTTGGCACTATTATATGTCTTGGTGAAAAGTTGGAAGAATATACTATTGTTGAAAATATCTTTAGAATTCTTCCCGATAATTTTGATACCAAAGTTCCCTCATTGGAAGATAGAGATCTAAAAACATTATCTCTAGATAATTTTCATAGTAATCTCATCACTTATGAAATGATAAGGGAGAAACCTATGAAATTAAAATCAAAATTTGATATAGAAATTTCCTTCAAGGATTCCAAGAAATGAAAGTATAAAAATGTTATTGAATAAGATGAAGATAATGACTCTAATTTTGAAAATGAGTTATGTAAAAATATTGATGAATTTTTATCCTTGTTTTATAAAAATGTAAAAAGAGGTACTGGAAAGTATAAAAGGAAACTTCCCTTGAAATGTATTTATGGAAAATTTTCCTCGAAGAAAGAAAGAAAAGGATAATTATGAATATGATAGAATTAAGAGGAGAACGTGGAAGAAACATGGATATAAGGATAAATATTATTCCAAAGGGAAAGATATAAAGTTCTCTAAATCAAAAAGGAGAAGTTTTTCCTAAAGATGATTAAGAAGAAGATAGTGAATTTGATTTCAAAAAGTCTACTAATAAGGATGGAGAGAATAGTTTCATTTCAATAGTTAACAATAAAGATTTCATAAGTAGTAGTTCAGAATAAGAAGAAACTCAATTAGAATTTTATTAGAAAGGATAATTGAAAGAATGCCTGAGAAATATTAGAATACTTGAGAAAGAAATTAGAAAAATGAAAAATAAAAATTTTTCAACAAACAATCAAGAATTTTATTCATGATGAGAAATTTAAGCTACTAGAATAGATTTATGAATTGAAGAAATATTTTGAAAAAGAAAATAACTGTAATGAACATCTAGTAGTAAAGATGAAGGAAAAGGAAGAAAAGTTTGAACTTGTACAATAAAAACTTTATAAAGATGAACAGAGGGTTACAAGTTTCAATAATTCTATCTCTGAATTTTTTGAAATATCTAGATAGGGTAAACTTGAGAAGTATCAAAAGTTAACTTCAAATGTTGAAAAGAAAGTTTAAATTGGTTATGAGAAGAATAAATCTGGGAAAGTTCTGTATGTGGTCAAAACCAACAAAGTGGAGAATTCATAAGTTTATAAAAATAATTATTACAAAAATGTTTCTATAACTTATAGTTTTGATAAGGAATAAAATAAAACTGAGATGAAAAACAATATTATGATTGAAAACATAAAGTTTGGTGGTCAACAAAAATATGATAAGAAAGATAAGAAGGTTTTCAAGAAACATTCTCTTAACTCCGGATAGTATGGAAGTTTCAGAGGAAAATGTTATTTATTTGTATACTTCTATTGTGGTGGATTCAGACACAAGGAAAATATGTGTTGGTTTAATCAAAAATATTACAACTATTACACAAATTACAAAAGTCAAAATTTTAGGGGGAGTCAATACTCAAAAAAATAGTGTTTCTAAAAGGAAAAAATAGAATTTTTGTTGAAATGTAACAAACTATGTTACTTGAACATGGTCTCTCTCATTACATTTGGATCCAATCCATGAGAACTGTTGTTTATATTCAAAACTGATGTTTCTATAGAACAGTTTAGATATAAATCCATATGAAATTTTTTCTAGAAAAACTACAAGTTTGAAACATTTGATATTTTTTGGGAGTCCCTGTATCATAAGAAAGGAATGTGGAAACCTTGGAATGTTTTATCATAGAGGTGAAGATGGAATTTTTCTTGGCTATGCTCTAGAAGAAAGAGGATAAAAATGTTTAAACAAATAGATAGAAATTTTAGTTGACTCTGTTGATGTGAAAGTTATTGAAAAGGCTAGGGAAGATGCTAAACAAACATGTGCTAATAAGGAAGATGAATAGGATGAAATAATTTTTGTTAAAAATTCTAATAAGGATACAAATGATGGTATTAGACTCAAATATTTCTAGTGATGAGCAATAATCATGAAAATCTCATCCTAGGATCAGGAATCTAGCAGAAGCTCAAAACATTATTGGTGATCAACATCAAAAGGTTCAAATGAGAATAACATCAAAATCTATTTCATATACTTCCTTATATTCAAAAGTTGAACTGAAATATGTGGATGAAGATTTTGAGAATCCATAATGGGTTTAGGCTATGAATGAAGAAATGGATCATATAGAAAAGAATGATACTTGGGAAGTTGTACCTAAACCAAATGAAAAATAAATTATCTGTACAAAGTGGGTTTTCTAGAACAAACTGAATGAATATGGTGAAGTCATAAGAAATAAAGAAAAATTAGTGTTCAAAGGTTACTCATAGATAGAAGTAATTGAATTTGATGAAACTTTTTCTTTGCTGGAAAGGTTAAAAACAGCCAGAATCTTTCTTTCTATTGTTGCACAATGAAGTTAAAAAATATTCCACATGGATGTGAAGTCTGAATTTTTGAATGCGGATCTTATTGAAGAAGTTTATATTGAAAACCCATTTGGATTTATTATTAGAAAGTATAAAAGTTATGTGTGCAATCTGAAAAAATCCTTATTTGGTCTAAAATAAGCTCTGAGGTCATGGTATTCCAGATTGGATACTTTATTAAGAAATATTAGTTTTAAGAAAGGAAGAGTTGATAGTAATATATACATAAAAGAAAGTCAGGAGTTTTCCCTCATTTTAATTGTGTATATTTATGACATTATCTTTGCTGGGAATGATGAAAGAACTCTTGAAATATTTTTTGAAGAGATGAAAAAGTGGTTTTCAATATCCATGCTAGGGAAATGAAATACTTTCTTGTATTACAAATCTCAAAAAAGAAGAAACTCATATTTCTTTCTCAATAAAAGTATTATAAGGAACTTCTTAAGAAGTTTGGTATAGAAAATTCAAAACCAATTTCCACACCTATTTCTATGGGAACCAAGTTGACTAAATATGGATAAGGAAATGAATTTGACACTAAATAGTTTTGGAAGCTGATTGTAAGTTTTTTATATTTTAATGCCTCAAGACCAGATATTGTTTATGTTATTACCTTATATGAAATATTTTAGAGTGCACCAAAATAATCACATCTATTGGATAAAAAATAATTCTTAGATATATCAAATGCACAAAAAAAAATTGGAATCAGGTATGACAACTCATAAAGTATTAAATTTTTTGGGTATTCAGATGCTGATTGGGAAGGAAAAGTTGATGATAGAAGATCCACATATGGAGGAGTTTTCTTTCTGGGGAAAAGTTTTGTAAGTTGGAATACTAAGAAACAAAATTCAGTAACTCTTAGAATGGATAAATCTAAGTACAATTCTTCCAGTCATGTTGTTATTAAAATTATGTGTATGAAGACTCAGTTATAAGACTTGCATGTTGAATTAAATTTACCCTTGCTCTTGGGTTATGATAATCAAAGTGGAATCAACTATACAAGAAACCTAGTACAACATTCCCATTAAAAAAATATTGATATCAAATACCACTTCATCAAAGAGCATGTAGAGAATAATTAATTGAAGCTCGAGTATGTTCCTACATAGGAACAAGTTGCGTACATTTTTAAAAAACTTTTACTAAAGGAATCTTTTCATAAACTAAGGTTGGACACGGGTTCCCAACCTCTTTCTCATAAAGGTTGAGGTATGTGTTTCTATACCCTTTCTCATCTAGTCTTTGGATATTTTTTTCAAGGGGGTAATTGTTTCATAAATCTATCCATTGATATGTTTTAAACCTTTTAATTAAGTGTGTATGTAGGGGGCATTGTGGGTAAGTTTTGAATTCATCATGTAAGTGTGTGGACTATTCTAACAATTTGTTGGAATGGTTATAGGAAATTTTGTTTATCGGAAAGTGGAAAATGTGAAAAAATATGTGAAGAAAAGATGAATATGTTTCATGAGTCACTAATTTTGGACAAAATGGTTTTTCTATAAATGATTTGTGTTTCCTATAATGAGATATCTCACGTAAGTTTAGAATTATTGATAAATAATCCATTTCTTGATGTTACAAAGGTCAGTGATTCATGAACCCTGGTTGAAAAAAAATCTAAAGGGGATATTTTTGGGACTAATTTTGATGAATGTTTTTTTTGGAAGTTGAAAGAATGGTTTTTTATAATTATTTTATTTTGTTTCCAAAAATAAAGAAATTGCCTCACTTTTTAAAATTTGGTGATCGGACTAACAATCATAATCAGAAAATTAGATGCAAAATGTTTGAGAAATTCCATCGGTTTATTAAGAAGTTTCCTGGGAGAAAGGGTTCATAGGAATCACCTTGGGTCTAGTAAAAAAGTTTGAATCATAATGAAATGATGTATCATAGTCTAAATGGATCTGAAGAAAATATAAAGATGATTTTTTGTTCGATAATTCATAAATATCATGAGTTATCTAGAAAACTTGTAATGTAAGACTTATAAAAGAAAGGGGAAGACCAAGTGCAGCCAAATGTATTGAGGGTTGGTTGAAAATAAAAAAGTGATGGAAGGATGAGATGTTACAATAATATCCAATATAAGTTAGATGATTCTATCCTGATCTTAAAAGTTCTCAAAGTTATGAGGTAGTCATGATACAAGATAAAGTTTGTAGAAGAAGAAATTTTGTGAAGCTGAAGCTTTCTAGCCTTATTTTCTCAGTGTGAGAGCACCGAATGTAAAATTATTTGAAGGATATGAAGTTTTATTTGAAATATGAGAAGACCAAGGTGGTGGTTTTCAATCATAATAATAATCCACAGGATACAAATCTTCATAGAAATAGTTTTTCATGTATCATAATCAAGAAAGAAAATAAGTGATCCAAATCTGTTGATACGAGTCTATCGGATACGATGTGACAATAATTAATCAGATGCAGAATCATTTTTTCTGGGAGTTATTGGGACCAATGAAGATGAAAATAAGTGGATTTGTTGGGATCGATGAAAATGGGATCATAGATCAATCAAAAATATAGTCAAATATTTTAATTAGGATAAATTGTTTATCAAGTGGGTCAAGAATGAAATAATAACTCTGATATGTTTTTATCATTTGGGTCAAGAGTCATCATACTGGCTATGACACCGATTATCAGAGTGAATTAGAGACTAATTCATTAGATATAAGTTGACATTGATAAATTCATTAGATTCAAAATAATTGGTCTGAGGAAAAGAATAAATGGAGAGCTGTTTAAAGCAGTTAAAAAAGTATTTTCAATGGGAGGTTGAAGTTTTAAGAGTTTAAATAAATTTTTTGTCAAATAAGTTTGAAGATGATTTTTAAATTCTTCTAAGAAGTGTTGAAATATTTAGAAGTTTCAACTATGTTTATATAAAAATAAAGGATATTGAAGTATAACAAAGTATCAACAATGTTTATGGAAGAATGGTTTCGTTGTGTTATATATAATAGTTGGAATGGAGCATCAGACTGAGCAGATTGTTCATAGTTGGATTTGAGGATAGTAATCAGAATATAATTGCTTTTCATATCTTTCAAATGGTGTATATCAATGTAATGAAGAATTTTCTCCTAAACATATTACCTCATCATAATGAAGAAATTGAGATGAAAATTATAATCGAACTGGAGAATGATTAGAAAGTATGAAACGGTCTGAATTTTTGAGATGATTCTATAAGGTTTGAGAAGAGTTAATAAGAGTTGATAAGGGTTGAATAAGTAAAATATGTATCCGAAGTTTAAGGAGAATTTGATGATTTGGTAAATTTGTTTAAGTGGGAAAACTTTTTAGAATCCCACCTAAACCATATTTGGTGAACCTACAAAATTATGAGAGTACTTTGTACTTTATGACACTTGTATTGTTCATGGGTGAAGAGATAAGGCAGAGTGCTGAATGTTTGTAGAGAGAAGAATTTTCCAGATTAAGAATTCATGAGGAAGTTTTCCAGACTAAACAAGAAGAATAAGGATGATTTTTTTCTGAGTTTCTCAAATCAGACTAAGCCATTGGATAGGGAAATCGGACTGAGGTTTTTTGATTGAGACAGAAGCGGTTCAAATTTGTTTCAGTGGTATTATGGTAGAGTTATAATTCTAGACTAAGTAATCAGACTGAAGAACTAGACTAGGTTTTCAGACTGAGTATAATTATGAATTCCAGATAATTTATTACCTTTTTCTAGGTAGGAAAGTAAAGATTTTTTTTATGTTCATATTTTTGAATGTTTACAATCCATAACAAACTTTTATTACATCATTTTGTGCTACTTAAATCACATGCACTGTTGTATTGATCATAGTGATACATAAGTGTAAGGTAATATCCTATTTATTGTATCTACACACAAAAATTGTTTTTAGTGGATTGTGTGGTATTGTAATGTTTCCAAACCATACCAAGGACGTAGATACTCTTGTTGAGTATTGAACCTTTTAAAAAAATTGTACCTATAAATGAGTGATTTTTTTGTTTTCAGAAAATTTATAACTCTTTAGTAAGAGCCAAAGTTTGTTTTAAAATAAGGGAAACTTAAAATAAAAATATATGAATGATTCACCTCTTACCCCTCTAAATGATACTTGGATCCTAGCTAAGCAATCTCAAAATCCACCTAAATGTGAATTCAAACTAGTCCGTAAGGATATAATCTCAACATACTACAACAATGCCATTTTTGACTAGCTTGTGAGGGCATCTTATTTCCTTAAAGGCTAATAAAAATAAAAAAATTATAAAAAGACTGAAACTATACTGCTAATTAATTAAAATATAGAATGTGGGAATATCAAGGTTAAAACAATGATATGGTGAATTATTTTATTTGGGTTTTTAAATATAATGATTTTCTGATTTATTTTAAGAAATATTGTGAAAAAATGGATATTGGTTTTGAAAATAGCTTTGGAAAAGTGAGAGAAATGAAGAAATCACTACAGATTGGGTTTTGAAGAATCAAGTTTGAAATCAAGTTGGGGTTTTGTAGTTTCAGGGTTTAGGTGCAATTGGATTTAACAATTAAATTTATTAATCGATGTTTGGCATAAAATTCTAGATGAGGTAGATCCAATGGTCAATTTTTCCCTCCTCAACATAGAAATCCATGTTTTCCCATGTTCAGTTAATTTAGGGCATTATTGAATCAAGTTTTTATCAATACCATCTTTAAACTTGATTACCCTAAATGCAAAAATGGTCAGGCCAAAACTAGGTTAACCACTTGTGTAATTAAAATTTTCTTTTAGGTTTATCAATCAATGATCATGATTAAATAAAAAAAGATTAGAAGTTTAATTTAGAATTATAGTAACCCTTATACATGAATGAAAAGAAAAGAAAATCCAAAAGCACCTTCCCCCTTAAGCTAAATTACCCTAGTAGAAGGTGGGAATTACCCCCCTCATCCTAGTGATAAGGGAGTAAGTAAGAATGATAAAAGAAAAATAAAACATGAAAAAAGTGGATATGTCAACTGGTGAGGACCCTACATAGCACAGCTTCTCACCCCAATCTTTGGTCTCTGGAATCATCCTTGGAAACAGCACACCAAACCTCTATTTATAGAACTCCATGGGGGTCATTTTTCATTTAATTAATCACTAATGTGACCCATTATGAGTTTTGGGTTTTTTCCCATGTGTTAAATGGCCACTTGGGTCATAAATTATAGATCTCTCATTAAAAATATTATTAAATTCTCATAATTGGGTCTACCTGGCCACTTTCATGGTAAGAAAGTGGGTGTCTCACTGTAAAAGTGTCAACCCCCACTTTTTCATGTTTTTATTCACTTCACATCTTGTAATATCTTCATGAATTTTAATTTTTTCGTGTCCTATAATGTTTTTATTATTTGAATCTTCAATTTCAAGTGATATAACCTCTATTTCATCTCGGATATTTAGTTTTTTTCCCCAAAAAGTATCTCATTGACATTATTCGTCATGGGAAGTCTTCTTTAAGTGGAAAAAATGATCATTTTGGTTCCTTTTTCTCATCTCCATAAACATTACATCCTACCAGATATGAACAAATAATTAAATAACTAATCAAGATATAACCATTTAATTACCAAAATAAATGTATTTAAATACCATTATTATATTCATAAAATGTACATATCAGTAACTAAGTTAACAATGGAATTACATAATCATAAGTTATCTAGAGAAAGAAGATGGATGAATGAAAAATAACATAACCCAAGAAGTAAGAAATATTTATTGAAGGGTTTATGTGAAAGGAATGTATATCCATAGAAAGAAATGAGATAACATCACATAATATGACAAAAGGATATAATGTACCCAACTTCTATGAAATAAGTTCAAGAGAATTATCATAACTCAATGAATGAAAGTTGAGTTACCAAAAATCCTTACTACTAGGGCACAACTAAATCAATAGCCACTTGAATAAGGGAACATGATTTCACTAGTAAATCCCATGAAATATAAGGATTATGATAAAAATTAATCCATCAGTAGTAAATAAAACATATGAAGGAAACATGGTGCACAATATAAACAAGTCCCAATGATTTAAAGTTTGAGACAAAGAACTCCTGCGACTCGAGTATTATTTTAATCAAAACCCCTTGAAAGAGATGGTGTGTAATTAAAATTAAATTACCATGATTAAAATATAATTCATGATATGATATTTCAAGTATACATTATATAAACCACATAAATTTAATTGGGTTTATAATACCAAACATGTCTCAAAGAGAGGAATTTAAGATGAAAACCATTATCTTGTTCCAGATCCGTTCAGCACATGCACCTAACTTCCAAAATAATAAAATTAAGTTTATTATATACCTTATTATGAACCTTATTATTATATATTTAATTTAATATAGACCATTTATTATCATATTCTATTTATTTATTACATAGTTCTTTCTTATATTTACGTGAAAATTGAATCGTTGTTGGATTATTTCAATAATTTTAGTGATCAAAGATAATATTTTAATAATAATTTAAATACTTAATATAACCTTTCTAAAACCATAAACA